>OX596055.1:6232200-8632200 GCA_951394065.1 Venusia cambrica
GAACATAAATCAAGTGAAATAATAATTAAAAAAAACATGTATTTCTACCACATCGGACAATTAAATAAATATCTACATACTTTCACCAAATATGTTTATTTACAGCTAGTTTTCTGTGGTGACCTTACATTTTTCCCGGAGATAACTGTATTTTAAATTTCATTTGTATGTTTTATTGTGTATTCATTGCGCATTGTTTTATGCCAATATAATACTCGTACTTCTCTCGATTAAAGTTGACTTATATTTGTAAGAGAAAATAGCATACAGCAGTTTAAAGTAAAAGGAAAATTGTTATTTTTCAGACTGATGAAGAAAGTGTATGGAGAGAGGCTCTCACAAAGTTCCTCCACACTTGGAGTTCTCTAGTCAATGATATCGGTGGATATTCCAACGATACACTAATGAACCCTTGCATAGAAGTGTTCAACACCTACCTACAAAGTAGACTCGCGCCTCCAGATGGGACAAGGTATACTAATGAACATTTAAAGTAGTAAAGATAGTAAAGTTGTAGGTATTGGTAAACCACTCTAAAAATTAACGCCCCTCCACAGTGGTTACGCAAGCATAGGTGTATAACTGCAATATACATATGTGCTTTGTCATTGCTTGTTCAGTCACCATTTGTAACTGACTATTGTGTCTTAACATCAGAGGTATATAATTGCAATACACATA
Organism: Venusia cambrica; assembly: GCA_951394065.1. Taxonomy (NCBI): domain Eukaryota; kingdom Metazoa; phylum Arthropoda; class Insecta; order Lepidoptera; family Geometridae; genus Venusia; species Venusia cambrica. Next base: position 6,232,882 of record OX596055.1, read on the forward strand.
AATGTGTTTTGTCATTGGTTGTTCAGTCACCGGCCGAACGGCCCGATTGTCTTGTCAATGGTAGATAGTCACCATTAGTTACTGAAAAACCAATGACAAAGCATAGTAATGTGTATTGCGCCTATTCGCCTTGCTTGTACCTATGCATGTGAGCATTACTGACGTGGAAAGGCGTTTATTTTTAGTCGGTATAACACATTGTTGTACCAATTGGGATTTTCTGATAAGTGGCTTTACAATCCGTCGCCATTCTTCTCTCACAGCTGCGAGACACTGGCTCAGTGGACCATCAAGTGCAGATTTTATCTGTACGGTCCAGCGTAATGGTGCCTTCGATTTGTCCTTGAACAACAAGACAGACAGACGCGTCACTAAAAGTTGTGCAGAATCGACTAATAAAATTGTCAGTGATAGTAATCAGTATATTCGCTTATAATTTACTAGGTGAATCAACTTCAACAATCAATTCGTTGAGAGTAATCTTCGCTTTAAAAGCGGTTTTTTTATCGTGCCACGGGGAAGCGCTTGGCTTTTATCTGTCCTGGTATCAAGTTACGATAAGGCCGAAGGTGGAATCGCACTTGACCCGAAATCTGAAGTCAGTCTGAGGAACTTTCTATCTTACCCTAAATGCCGGAACACGTCAATTTAGAATTGTTGTTATGGCGACAGACTTAGGTAAGATGGTTAAACAAAGTCCTAGAACCAACCAAACCAAGAATATTGTAGTCCCCTGAAAATCGAACCCGGGTCCTCTAGATCTGACACCCGGGGCGAGGCGGTTAAAAGAGTTATTTCGCTTAGCCGATCATCAACCCGCCTGCTATTTAATAGACCGTACAGAACAAAAAAACGTTGTCGGTTTTTTTTCTAGCCTGCATAGAACTTAGACTGTATGCTTTGAAGACATTAGTCGCTTTATTACCCGCGATTGAAAGTGCGCGGTGCTGTTCTATTTTGTTAGGACGTGTACAGATTAATACCGACAATCGCTGGAGTAAGCGAGTTTCGCGTCTCGGTATACGTACTGTTGAAAGACCTCCGGCATGATGGAGCGATGCCTTGGGCAAGGGGGCTGGCATGAACTTCGAAGAGACCTATGTCGAGTGGACTGCTATAGGTTGATGATGATGATGTACAGATATGGCGAATGCGCCAGTTTGCTAAAGGCTCGCACTGGTGCATTCTGTACACGCCCTTAGAAACAACGACCACCTTTATGGTCTAGTGGTTCAACGCACCAATTCCAGAGCCAGAGGTCCCGGGTTCGATCCCCAGTGGGAGTACAATATTGTGCTTGGTTTGGTTGGTGGTAGGACTTTGTCTAGCTTTAGTCGCCTGGCTTGCTACCACCATCTTACCTAATTCTGTCGCCATAGCAATTCTTAAAAACTGTTTCCGGCATTGAGAGGTAAGATAGCCAGTTCCTCAGTTTGTTGAGGATTCCGGGTGGAGTGCGCCTCCACCTTCAGCCTTATTTGAACTTGTAACTAAGTGTGATGAAGGCCAAGCGCTTCCCCGTCGTACAATAAAAAAAAATGTGGAAAGTCGAATACCGAGCTCAGTGGTGAAACTCCGGAGAGACCTATGTCCAACGGTGGACTGCTAAAGGTTGATGGTAATGATGTACAGATCTGGCGAATGCGCCAGTTTGCTAAAGGCTCGCACTGGTGCATTCTGTACATACCCTTAGAATAATATTACAGGACATTAATTTCACACAGCGCCATCTAGCCCCAAACTAAGCATAGGATAATTGGGATCGAATATTGTAATATGGGAACTAGATTACTGATATAATTGTTTTTTTTTGTAAATACATACAATACAACTCCCATACACGGAACAAACATCTATATCATTCATCACACAAATGTTCGTCCTGGGTGGGAATCGAAGCCACAACCTACAGCGCAGAAGCGTTATTACCAACTGAGGTATGAGGCTTATAAAAAGAAAACAAGTAAACGCTTTTTTAACAAGCCTCATATGTATTGTGTTATGTGTTGTATAGTACGTATGTATTAAAAAAAAAAAGAATGTAAGTATTCTATCCGTAATCTAGTTCCCGTATTACAAGCTTTGCTTAGTTTGGGGCTAGATGGCGCTGTGTGAAATTAACGTCCTGTAATATTTATTTATATATTTGCTTCTGGCGTCTAATTATGTTATCGATATTGTATTTTGTAGACGCGGTGATTGTGCAGACGAAGACATAAGGGACGATTTGGAAGAAGACGAACGCCAGCTACATAGCTGTAATCTCATGACGATAGGCGCTATAGCGAGGAAAGCGCCTGCCCATTGTGCGCATGTGCTGTTCAGTTTGCTGCAGGATAGGAACAAAAGGTGCCTATATACACTATTATATTTATGTGAACTTTCCAAGAGATACACTATGAAACAACTAGATGGCGCCAATTTCGCGTATGAAACGGTGTAGCTCGAAAAAATAAACCTTTTCATCATTTACCCTCTTGAAATTTGAGAGTATCTGTATTTTATTTAATAATACTTAAATATGGTCGCGCACACAGTACCTTAAACCATGACAAATTTCAAGTCTATAAGCTTGGCTCAACTAATTCAGTTTGTTTTACAAATGCTCGAGAGGAATAAACATACAATCAAATCGGAAACAGATCCCGAAAAACATGAAATAAAAAAACTTTCAAATTCAGAAATTTATTTTACATTCTTTTCGTGAAGACGAAAGGTAGGTATAAAAATTTGGAATACACTTAGCCATCTTTTGCGATAGAAACGGTGTAACGGCTCGAAAAAAACAACCTTTTCATCTATGTACCCTCTTGAAACTTGAAAGTATCTGTATTTTATTTAATAATACTTAAATATGGTCGCGCACACAGTACCTTAAACCATGGCAAATTTTTCGATGATCAACTGTGTGACAGACATTTAAAGCGTTTTGATAAATGTACAGGAGTTAAAATATATACTGACACATACTTTTATTAAAGTGCTACCAATAGATTGAGATGTACCTATATACAGCCATGTGTCTGTACTATTATAGAATATATATAGCTAGTATAATACTTGCCGACGTTTCTCTAATTTTAGTAGCGACACCTCTCGCTGTCCCAATGAACTTCTTCGAGATAAAATGTCAATCACCATTAACTATTTGTTGTACAATACAATCAATAAACGATGAATAAATAAACCTTTGGCCTTATCATAACTTAATAAAATGAAGGCAAAGCAACCCCGCCGTCGTACAATAAAAAAGGGATAATTTTGATTTTTGTCTTCAGATTAGAAGAGCAATTACAGCAAATGCACATGGGCAAGCTACAATTAGCCAGCGGGTTAGAACTGACGTCACTCTTTGAAGACCTGCACTGGATATTGATGATCACAGGTGAATATTAACACTCAATAGCTGACCGAACTCCAATACTGCGATCACCAACTCTCTTGTCAAGCGTGGTGATTATATTCTCACATCGGGAAGAAACTAGCATGAATGTACCATGATTGTGTGTTAAGTGCAAGTGGTACATGGAGAGCTATGCTTGGTTTTTTTTTTTTTAATGAACCAAAGATACTGACATTGCTTTCTGAAGTGGCGGTGGGCCATCCACACAGCTCGCAGTACTGATACTGCCGGGGAGTAAAGGAGATTGGTAAGGAATGGAACTTATTGCCTTCGTCTGTTTTTCTGTACGAACACACAATCTTGGAGTATTTTAGACTAGCGTGCTCCATCTTAGGCCACAACTTTCTTGTTTTTTCAAGTAAGTTGGTGGTCAAACGCTTAACTATCACCAATAAAAAAAACAGTAAGGGTTCTCGTATGGCGACCATGATTAAACGCGAAACGGAGTGTGGGAAGACCCTCACTTGAGTCGATGGATGTAGGCGGCTCAGATCGCTATTTGTTGCGTCGATTAGAAGATGCCTATGTTCAGCGGTGGGTGATTTCATTCACAGGACATTTCCTAGCGATCGATGTAATCTTAATCACTCCAAAACATGTTATATTCTTACAGAAATAAAGTATATTATTATATTTCTTTCACATGACATCTCCTAGCGATCGATGGAACCTTAATCACTCCAAAACAAGTTCTATTCTTACAGTAATAAAGTTTATTATTATATTTATTTCACATGACATTTCCTCTAAAATGAGGAAATCTAAAATGTGTCATATCCTAACAGTAACAAAGTGTCATTTCTTTCGCAGGACATTTCCTAGCGATCGACGCGACTGAAGACGACACCGTGAGGATGATCCCCGCTGAGCTGATGCAGTACAGCGTCACTGAGAACGCGAATGTGGACCTCTCCATCGCGTATCTCACAGAAACGAACAGCAATCCGGATAATGTCGACCCTATTATCAAGTATGTAACCTAAAACACCACACCTTACTTGTAAATTATTGTATCGAGTTTGTGTGGGGATGGATGATGGATCTTGTAACGGTGTTTGGGTGTTGTATTGTATGATAAGTATGTATTTACAAAATATATACAGTATTATATCCGTTATCTAGTTCCCATATTACAAGCTTTGCTTGGTATGTGGGACTAGATTTAACAAGCCTCATAGCTCAGTTGGTAGTAACTCTGCCTTCTGCGCTGTAGGTTGTGGGTTCGATTCCCGCCCTGGACAAACATTTGTGTGATGAATCTAGAGGTTTGGTCTGTGTTTAGATGTTGTATTTGTATGATAAGAATGTATTTACAAAAAAAGTATCTAAGTATTCTATCCGTAATCTAGTTCCCATATTACAAGCTAAGCTTAGTTTGGGGCTAGATAGCGCTATGTGAAACGAATGTCCTGTGATGTATTTATTTAAATTATTTATTACTTTAAAGATGGCGCTGTATGAAATTAATTTCCTGCAATATTTATATTTATCTAAGTGAAAGAGGTCAGAGAAAAGATAATTTAATAGTTTTAGGTAGTTAGGGTCGGTTGTTTTTAAGTAACAAGATCACTATCTGTCTGTCTGTCACACCCCATTACTAAATAATAAATAAATATTACAGGACATTAATTTTATAAGCGCCATCTAGTTCCAAACTAAGCAAAGCTTGTGTAATATGGGAATTAGATAACAGATAATACTCACATTTTTTATTTTCGTAAATACATACATTATCATACAATACAATACCAAACATCAATATTCATCACGAAAATGTTTGTCCTGGGTGGGAATCGAACCAACAATCCACAGCGCAGAAGGCTACTACCAACTGTGAGGATTGTTCAATAAGTGAATTCAGGTTTTAAAGGTTTATTTTGGTGTAATAAAGTGTAAAAAAAATATTCTAATAGTGTGTTTGCGGCTTAACAAATGAAAGGTCTCGTCATGATAGGATCAAATCTGTTTTTTTTTTACAATTTTAGCGTGCATAGTTTCAAAGTTATTGAAGAAAACTACCCCTACATTATCTCTGTATTATCGTATTATATACGGAGCCAAATTTTTTTTAATACTGATATCTTTGATAACGCTTGGCTTTTAAGTAACAAACTGACATCCAATGGCGTTAAGTTCAAACCGCGGCCGGCCGTCGTCTTTTTATTATATATGTTTAATTTAACCCGGCCAAGGCTCCTCTAGTGCAATATACAGGGTGTCCGGTAATTAATGGATAACCCCGCAGGTACTTGTGGGGGGCACCGCGGCCAATCAGGAAAAAAAAATCTACCTACCTACACGTAGGACGGAAGTCTCCCAATGTGAGTCCGACCCCTTCACCGATCACTTGACCGCTTTTTTTTTAGAAAATTTCATAGCATTCTATAGTGGTTACAAATAAATTAATTAATGATTTATATATTAAAAAAAAAAACTAAGACCAACCAAAAACTCTGAATGATCTAAATCTAAAATGCGAGATTTTTTTACGGTATCTTAAATTAACTCACCCTCTCTCTATTTTCTATTGTATTTGTGTTTTTATTGTTTGTAAATATTTAATATGTTGTCAGAGTTGCAAATAAATGTTTTTGATAAAATAATTTTCACGATAGGTCTATGATTTATATATTTTTTGTTAATACACCTTTGTACCAAGGAGACGATTGTATCTTTGAATGTTTTTAATACCTACCGTTTTATTTTCCAATGCTAGGACCAAAAGGGTTTGATTTTAATCCCACAAAAAAAAACAGGGATCTTCTTTTTGGGGAGAGATTGAACCTCCAGTTAGATAAAGCGAGGCTCTGCTCGGATCGTAATGGATTTTAATACATGTTGATCAGGCCAAACATTCTATTATTGGTCGCAAGATGGCGTTGCTCAGTTTTTTTTTTAATTATAATACGGGGAAGCTCTTGGCCTTCATCTCACCTGGTTACAAGTTAAGATAAGGCTGAAGGTGGAAGCGCACGTCACACCGAATCCTCAACAAACTGAGGAAATAGCTATCTTACCTCTATCTTCTCTACTAAACTTTGAATCACAATAAGTCAAATAATGCTATTGAAAAACAACATAACCGGTATCATTTGTCATCTAGTTCAAAGGCTATCTAGAAATCTTGGTGGTTTCAGAACACAATACCAATGTGTTATTTACATCTGATTTTATCAGCATCCTTTCTGGGGTGTTTGTTGCATTGAATGTTACTTACATCACAACAATGGCATGTCCTTTGTTGATGAAACCAGTAAAAATAGATCACAAGTAACTGTAATGTAGCAACTGCTCTACTAAAAAAGGAGTTTTGCCTATAATTCGTGAAACTAAAGGGAATGCTAATAGGCCGTCCCACCATTTATTTTACTTTTCACATACTTTTTGCACGCCTATGAAGTTTCATAATTACTGACAGACAACCATGGACTAAAAATTTAATGTCCATAAAGACGCTGTTCTTTCTTAACAATACTGAAGCAAGTTCATTAGCTGCGATATTTATTGATATCAATACTTATTGAGCACACAGATTATGTAACGAAGATTATGCAAGTTGATTTTTCCATGAAAAATATGTGGCAGTGTACATTTCATATTTCAGATTTTCAGAAGTATGCTGACGTATTTTCTTATGTGTAGAGTTAGCATATTCTGTTGCATTAAACAAAAACAAATACAAATATTCATTCCCAAAAATTGTAACATTTCAGTAAGAATACTATATAAATTGACCCCGCACTAGGACTCGCCTGTGTCGCGGGATTCAGATACAATATTGTTTATGAGTCATAGGTACACTATATAGGGCATAGCATTTGAGATACAAATAATTAAAAAAAATACTTTAACATTTTAAATGAACAAATGAAACGAAAAATAAATATAAATAGGTAAATTCTACAGACGAAGTCGAAAACGGATTGTGTGTGTGTGTGAGAGAGTGTGTTGTAACGGAACGGATGGGTATAGATAGGATGCGAGAAAAAAGAAGAATGTAGAAACATAGACAAACATTTCGTTTCATTTATTCGACCTTTTTACAACTGTGTTTGTTATACTAGGCACGTCCTATACATAAAACAATATGGAAAAAAGAAACAACTTCATCCAATCTAAACTTAACTTACCTACCTAAAATATAAATAAATATTTCCATGTACACAATTTCACAAAACACTTTAGCAGAAATTAACATAAATAACAATTTACACAACAAGACACAGACATATAATAAACATTCGATAACATGTTAACCACAGATCAATAATGTCAACAAAACAAAACTAAAGATAGGGTCATATTATTCTCCTTGATTAGGATTACAGTCAAAGGTGTTGCTAGTCCGAGCAAACAAATCGAACTAAATTACAAGGAGATTATAGAAAATGATTTTCAAAAAGTTTTCCGTTTCATTATAGTCCAGTGTAACAAGCCACCTTTTCTCTATCTTATTTTAGTCTCAGCTCCGTAAAGTGTCTGGAGCCTAAAAGTTTTGTGGTACGCCAAGGTAACTCTATGGATGTAGAGTTGACGAACACTCATGGTTTGAGTATCGGAGTGTATCGCCACCGTGGGGTATAGATAGATAGATAGAAAATACTTTATTGCACTATTAAATATAAGTACATGGGCGAACTTAATGCTACGAAGCATTTTCTTCCTGATAACCCTTGTGTAGTATGGTGTGGGTGGTAGTGGTACTTAACGAGAGAAAATGATATAATAATTTATTACTAATACTTATAATACACTTACTTATACCTACCTATCTGTATGTGTGGGTATGTGAAGGGTTTGCGGAACATAACTTTAAGTACAAAAAGTACTTAAAGTTATGTTCCGTTTCCGGGCTCTTTCAAGGGTAATTAAGTGTGTCTTGGAGGTATGGTTGTAAACAATACTATAATGTTGAGCAAAAATGTGTGAAGTTATTAAAACTTATTCATAAAAATAGTCGATGGTTCAAATTTTAGAAATCGAAGCAGTAACGGAATAAAAAAAATAGGATTTTATTAATTGATTAGTACTCGAGCTGTCGAAAAGTAAAATAAATGGTTGGAACCGACTTCTAAAAAAAAGGAGGAGGTTCTCAATTCGTCAGAATCTTTTTTTTTTATGTATGCTCCCCGATTACTCAAACACGCCTGAACCGATTTCAAAAAATATTTTTTTGATTGGAAGCGTTACGGATAGAATACTTAAATACTTTTTTTTTGTAAACACATACTTATCATACAATACTACACACTTTATATATATAATACTTTTTATATATTTTTTAATACTTTACAACACCCAAACAGAACAAATCTATATTCATCACACACAATATTTGTCCTGGGTGGGAATTGACCCACAACCTACAGCGCAGAAGGCAGAGTCACTAACAACTGAGCTATGAGGCTTGTTAAATAGTTGTTATTTGTTTAAAATCAGGATTGTGGGTCAGATCTTCCGCATAAGCACATGGGAATGCCTCGCATTGAACGCGGGCCTCGGCAGCGTGTTCAGCCCGGAACTCTCCGCGACAATATCCTGGCTGCTGAAGATATGGGCGCACTCCTATCTGAGGATTGAGGCCTCGGAGTATACTGAGGTATGCAAGACACAATTAAAAAAAAAAAACTATATCCCAAGATAGCTAATTGATTCAGGCGTTATTTTGCGGAAATCCATATTTCAAAATAAAATCTGAAAACAGAAAAAATATTTAGTAATAAATCCGCCAAATCTCTCTGAAAAAATCAAATCGACACGTGTTTCGCCTCCCATTGTACCCCATCTGATGTAAAGTGCATCTCTTGCGTATAACAATGCCTTACTGCATAGGTCACATCCACAAAGAACATAGCCCACACGGCACCGTATTGCGTCTGTCAACTTGCCACATAACTGTTTTAAGCCTCGCATACCCGTAATTTCACCGGCAACCATACCCAGAACACAGCAATGCTGATTGGCGGCTGAAATAGGTTTGGTATATGTGCTTATAACACTCACCAGAATGTGCCTTTGTCGTGTTAATACAGTAAATAAAACTTATTTTAATTAAAAACACTGCATTTTAGCGTTTTCAATATCATAGGTTCACCTATTTGTTAAATTTTGATGAACATTTTTATTAAATACTAGCATACGCGGGACTTCGTTCCCGTAATAATTTTCCAAAATATTTTTATCATTGCACGTGAAGCGTGAATGTATTAGCTATGTAAAGTGTCTGGTACTCTGCAAATTAGCAATTTCAATCTCATAGGATCACCTATTAATTATAAAATTTTGATGAATTTTTTTATTAAATACTAGAAAACTAAGTAAATTTTTATCATTGCACGTAAAGCGTGAATGAATGTGTCAGTTGTTGAAAACTTGCACTGGCAAGTATGTAGTCTACGACGGAGCGAGCCTACCCAAGAATCATTTCAATATTATTATTTTTTAAATGTAAATGTGTCAGCTGTACGAAACTTGCAAAGGCAAGTATGAGGTCTACGATGGAGCTAGTCTTTCCAAAACTGCATATTAAGTCTCTTTCTGAAGACATAGCTATATGTAAAGTGTATGGTGTCAGATATCGCGTGTGATGGGGAGCGCGTTCGGCGTGTCGTCGCGCGGCGTGGCGTGGGCGTGCGCGCGGCTGGCGGCGCGCGTGTGCACGTGTCTCCGGCACTTGCACGCGCAGCCGCCGGCCGCGGACCACGCGTTGAGGCTCTTGATACTATTGGCGACGTGGTAAGTAGACCTTTTTACTAAACCTTGGTTTTTTTTTTACTTTTTTTTTTATTAACGACGGGGTAGCGCTTGGCCTTCATCTCACCCGGTTACAAGAGAAGTCTGAAGGTGGAGGCTAACTTCACCCGGAATCATCAACAAACTGAGGAACTGGCTATCTTACCTGTATCTACAGGTAAGACGGAACACATTTTTTTTAAAATTGTTATGGCGACAGAATTAGGTAAGCTGGTGGTAGCTAGCCAGCCGTAGCTATCAGTTCGTATAAATGTGTCAGTTGTTGGAAACTTGCACTGGCAATTTAAGTATGTTGTCTACGACGGAGCGAGCCTACCCAATAATCATTTAAAAAGACCTATTTTTATGTTAATGTGTCAGCTGTACGAAACTTGCAAGGGCAAGTATGAGGTCTACGATGGAGTGAGTCTACCCAAAACTGCATATTAAGTCTCTTTCTGAAGATATAAGGGTCGTCGTAAGACACAGTAGAAATATACGGAAGCTGATTTAAGTTTTGTTTAGTGCGCATAATAAAAGATTTTTGAAATCGCTTCGTCATTTTGTTCGTAAGTTTGTTTCTACTTCTATCATGTGTATCTGCTTTCCTGAAAAGTGAGTAGTTGTCTTCTAGACCAACGTGTTACATCGTAGGCCAGAGATCGTAGTCAATCGTAGGTCTATCATAATAAAAAATAAAAAAAACAATTCACATTAAAGAATGCAGAGTAAGATAGTGAGGCTCCTGTCCACACTCAGCGAAGTACATCCTTGTCACCATGATAAGGATACTGTGTGGTTCCCTAAGCACCTAAGACTCTTTCAGCTAATTAGTTAAAACAAATCCAATAACAAAAAATTTGATGCCTTTATGTCTGGATATACATTCTACAAGTGCTATATGAACAAATTGATAAAAGATTTCACCCTTAAAACTTGTCAATTAAAGGAAAAATGGTAAATGTATAAAGCTTCGTGACACGTTTAAAACCTTTTTCTGATAGAGGGTAGATGCTTGAAGTTCTCCCCCACCCCCCACTCGCGCACACATATTATCCTTAGCTTCTAGACACTTACATTTTTAACTGCTAATTTAAATACTGTAACCAATCCATGTTTGTTTTAGCTATGGAAGAGCGGGGTCTTCTAACTCAAGTATTGTTTACTTAAATTAAGACCCCAACCTTTTACCTAAATATTGTTAAATTGGTTACTGCCATAAAAATAATTTTAATTTTAATTTCATTGTCCCTTTTCCACCCACAGGAAGGATACACTATCCCAATGTGAAGAGTTCCGCACGCTGGTTGAGTGGGAAATATCGGGCAACAATCTTTCTGGCGATCTGAAGCGCCCGCTGTACAAGGCGTTTGCGCTTGTCTCTAAAGAAGCTCAAGGTTTGAAAATTGTTATATTCCTGTTGTGATCTCTAATTCCAGTGATACACATCTAAACCCATGAGTAAATAATAACAACAAATACAGTTATAAATTCCCTCGGGCGCGTGCGCATCGGCCAAGCGTTTTACGCCGACTGCCGATCGCAGCGCCCTCGGCGACGATCATTTGTTCCCAACATAACAATTGCAATCATAGAACTTAAGCCGTAAACATCTGGTCCTTTTATCATGTAGGTACTACTAACTCCCAAGAACTAGATATCAAGCAGCGTTATAATCATTAGTCGAATCGAACTATGGCAAACATATTATTACCTTTGAAGGCGCACGGATATAAAAAATGTACACGAATTTAACGCATTGAAATCTGAACTCACTAAAAATATTATGCAAGACCACTCTTTACTTAAATAATAGCGTTAGATACGTTTAGTAGACGACATACCTACCTAGTACCTACTGTATATTGCTACCTAATATCATACTGTTCATAAGTAAGTGACAATATTTGTCTTTTTATGAATAAATGTATTAAACCTAGTACAGTCGCATTCTAACGTTTTTCGGACATGTCTCAAGGCGAGATCTGGTCTCTATTGAGCGTCTTCTTATACGACGAGATTTTTTTTTATTGTGCTACTGGAATGTGCTTTTTTTTTGTTTATACCACTTGACAAACAGGCTTACGGCCCACCTGTGGTCCAAGTACGGATCTTACCGATCGCATAATAGCGAATCGCAACGTTCGTTAAAATGAACCGAATCGTATCGTACCTCGCGAGTATGGAAGTCCAGTCGGTAACTCATATCGATACGCTTGCGATCGTCAAAGTGCTCTAAGTTTATCGAATAATAAAAACTTTTACCGAGACCTTCAAATAAGATAAAACATATATAATACATCGTGTAAATAGACAAAATATACGATCTCAAACGTCAAACAAAAGAACTAGTTATCGATAAACTCCATATAATTTAACAAATGTATACCGATTTTATCTACCGATTACTTCCGTACTTGCGATTGTCGATAAAACCATTACCGGAACAACAATTTAAGAATTCAAATTGTTGTATTTCAAGCGATTGCACTTGGTCACAACATTTTCAAATGTTATTATGACACAAAAACACCCGCAACGGGACTCGAACCCGCGTCTTTAGATAGATGAGAGCGTTTCCGGCTTTAGGAAAAGACGCGGGTTCGAGTCAGGTCGTGGGTTCTGAATTTTTGTGTCATAATAACATTTGTAAATTTATGAATTGTTGTTATGGCGACAGGATTAGGTAAGATGGTGGTAGCTAGCCAGGCGGACTTAAACAAAATCCTACCACCAAACATACCGTGATTGTTTTTTTTATTGTAGGCACAATATCATATACATATCATATCATATATATCATTATATCACATATTGTAGGCACAATAAAAAAAACAATCACTGATACTACATTATTATATTTTTCACTATGTTAACTCAGGTTATTAATGTTGAAGCAATTCAAAATGAAACTTCTTAGAAATTAAAAAATATATGTTTGATTACGTACAACGCCTCAAAGTCAAAGTTATTTTAATTTTATATGAGATTTTTACAAACCTTTTGAAACGTCGAAACCCACACAAGGAGAAAGACAAACATCAGGCTAATTCGTATTTTGATGACCCACTCAATAGTTACTTAGTCCAAAATAATATACATAATAATGTGTCTGTAAATATATACTAATCAGGACCCTGATCACTTAAATACTATCTTAAAAATATTAGCTCAAGGCACTAAAATTTACCCAATCGGAAATAGTAGGCAGGCTACTATTACTACTGACTACTTACTCCGTGCGCGAAAGTAAGTATTCGAGTGAAAATAACGGGCGAAGCATTGTCTTGAGACTATATTTTGGCAAACTATAATTTTGATGATATTTTTTAGATTGTATGTATGTTAAAATAGCCATTTTCGCCGCAGGACTTTTGAAAACTCGCCTAGTAGAGAGCACTATGGCGCTACAAGACAAACTGAACACGCTAAAGAACATGGATTTGGATACGGAGCCGGTGCGAAACATGTTGGCGAGCATTCTGGACTGTTTTATCGGATTCAACGATGGGTTTGTGGAGGTGTGTTGCTATTTGATCCGTTTCTTCTCTTAAAATATACCCGTTGACATTGTAGTTCTTTTATTTTTTTTATTTACGATGTGTCGGCTCTTTACCACGAAACTTAAAGGCACGAATGAGATCGACGATGGAGCGAGGCTACCCAGAAAGTGCCTATTTCTCTTACACAGCGGAAAAACAGACGCTGGGAGGTTATTCCAAGTTCTTGAAGTGCGCACAATAAAAGATTCTTGAAAGCGTTTAGTTCTTATGCGTGGGATATCAACCTGCCCCCTCAGCACGGGGCGGGGATAAAATTTTTGTCCTCTGTTTTTATCCACCATCGGGAGACAAAATGCTCTCAGAGGTGGATAAAAACAGAGGACAAAAATTGTATCCCCTCCCCGAGCTGAGGGGGCAGGTGGGGATGACAATAGGCTGTGCGTCTGAAATTTCTATTGACGAACGGCGAAGGCGGTATAAGGTCGTGAAGTACGAAATTGAAACCGTCTATCTGAATAAGTTGTTATTGTCGCCTCTGTAAACAGCTTTAAAAATAAACTTCTGAAAAATCGCTCCATAGTAGATCTTATCCTTTTATAAGTAGTCACTTAACTCGTCGGGTGCTGTAAAGCACTCTTGGGTGTTTTTCATAGGCAGTTATGGACTCGTTACCTAACGAGTTAAGCAAAAAGGGGTCAACCTTGGAATGACATATAATAAGCCGGATGGATACTGGTATACAACTTCCTTTAGGCGTTCTAAAACTGTTCTCAAATCTCTCATAAAATCTCGTATCTGCGTCGTAAGCTATTCAAGGTCAAAGGTCACTTTGACCACTCATTTGACATGTCACTTTTTTCGGGATTATCTAGGTATCCATAGATACCAATGATGTTAAAATGTTTAATAAAAATCGTAGCGCTTAAAGTTTGTAACTAATTTTGTTCCAAACATTTTTTCAACCGTTTTTGAGGTGGGTGGAGAGCTTGCAAGCTCAGCCATACATATTGTAATTCAAGGTCATCAGTGAATCTCTGTCAGATGCCAAAAAAACTCTATAAAAAATGGTTGACCGCATTAAACATTTTTGGATTACTAGAGCTATAGAAACCGATTTTTGTGACCTCTGACCTTGAATAACTTACGACGCAGACACGAGATTTCGTGATACTTTAGAGAAAACTTTTAGAACGCCTAAAGAAAAGTGAACATGAGTTTCCAGCTTAGTATCTCCCATTCCGAGGTGAAACCCCGGATATGATATAACTGGACTATAAGTAATCCTGAAGGTCATGGGTCAAACAATTATGCTAAAAAAATTTGAATACTAACAAACTGATAAACTTTTACCTATAAAGAAAAATTACATTCCAACCAAATAATTACTAATTTCACACAGCGCCACCTAGCCCCAAACTAAGCAAAGCTTGTAATATAGGAGCTGGATCACGGATAGAACCCTCATATACTTATCATTAAATAGAACACCCAAACACAAAACAAACATATATTCATCTCACAAACGTTGGTCCTGGGTGGGAATCGAACCCACAACCTACAGCGCACAAGTCATACCAACTGAGCTGAGCTTGTTAAATAACGATAACTAGGCTGCTTTTTATGCCGCAAACATAATTTATATGCGATACATAATTTTACGTGATTTATTCAGCAAACCCTGAATGACCTCCACTTTTCAGTCAGAATCCATGGACCAGCAGATGTTGATCCTCGTGGACGTGATCGAGAAGGTCCCGGCCATCATATTCAAGTATCATAACTACCCGGGCGTGGTACAGCCGGCCTTGGAACTGCTCTCCACTAGCGCAAGGAAAATGATTGTATCCGTTCATCCGGAAAATAAAATTAGGTAAGTTTTTTTGTTTGTTTTTCTCGCAAGCGCACAAAGGTGCTGGTCATAAGTAAGCGTATATTGGGGCTCAAATGGAGTTGGGCGGGTCACGTGGTCAGGCGGAGTGATGGCTGGTGGAGTCCTCACAGAATGGTGGCCTAGTGAAGGCAACAGAAGTGTGGGTCGTCTGCCGGCAAGATGGGTTGACGACATAGTTTGTTTTTTTATTGTACGACGGGTAAGCACTTGGCCTTCATCTCACCTGGTTACAAGTTGAGATAAGGCCGAAGGTGGAGGCGCACTTCACCCGGAATCCTCAACAAACTGAGGAACTGGCTATCTAGTGTGGGTAGTTTATGGGTTAGACTGGCGCAGGATCGAGAAGGTGGGCACAAGCGAAGGGAGGCCTATGCCCCGCAGTGGGATAAGACAGGCTGCACGCGATGATGATGATGAAGTTTTTTTTTATTTTTCAAGGTGAAGTCAAGTCACGTGACACCGCCATAGGCGTCTGACGTGGCTCCTTATCGACCACTATCAATGCCCCCGTGGCCGACGGCCTCGCGTGCCTTCCAAAGCAAGATCGGACTATAAGATGATTCAAGCCGTGGTGACAAACATCAAAAAGATGTGCCCCACCCGGCATTTGAACCCAGGACCTTCGTATCGGGAGAAAAGTCCTGTCACTACACCACGGAGGTGTTTTATTAAAAAAAAACAATCAATTAAATACTATAAAAGCATATATTGTGTTCATTTGTTACATCAGAATGTTTCTGTCGTAGGTTCCTTAGTATCTGCAATGCAACATTTGAGGTGTACCAGCGATGGAATTCTGGGAAGCTCACACATATACCGCAAGACGCAGAAGAGGAAGCGTATGATGTAAGTGTCATCATGATAAACCATACTCCATTATTCATACATGTTTAGTGTGTGTTACTAAGTAATTGTTCTAGGCAGCCGTATGAGTATAGGTACGTAATATTGTGTGATGAATATAGATGTTTGTTCTGTGTTTGGGTGTTGTATCATACAGTACGTGTGTATTTACAAAAGTATTTAAGTATTTTATCCGTGATCTAGTTCTAATATTACAAGATATGCTTAGTTTGAGGCTAGATGGCGCTGCGTAAAATTAATATCCTGTAATTTTATTTTTTTTAGTCAAAATATTTAACTGAATTACTGATAGTTACAAAATACAATTAGTACATGTGGATCGCGGGCATAGACTTGGGAGTGACTACTTTATTCTAATACAAAGACCGCTTGGGTCGTCAAAAGCAACAACAGTGTTAAATTATCTGTGTCATCATACATGTATGCATTTTTGTGAGAAAAAAGTGCATCTTTTGCCTATAACATAGGCATTGCGCTACATCCATAAAGAACATAGACTACACGGCACTGCATTGCGCCCGTTAACTTGAAACATAAAGGTATTACGTTTCGCGTGCCCGTTATTTAACCGGCGTTTCAAAAACAAAGCTGGAAATGTACGAAAGATTCGTATCACACACCGGCCACATATTAAATTTCAATTTTAAAAAGGAATAACTTCAAGCGCTGTTTGTTTCTAATCTGCGTTTTGTTTGCTTCGTTTATTTGCTATCGCAATAATTTTACTTTGTTTAATTTATTAATCATTTCATAAAATTCCATTTGTTTTTATCTCGTTCAGTCGGGCAGCAAAACAATGACGGGGTCTTCATAGACAGGGGTCATCACCCATCATGCTATATCCTAGTTTTATTTTATTTTTTCGTTGTGTTCCTCTAATTATGTCCATGTGTGTGTAATACCTATTAATTCTAAATTTCATAATTCATTTATTCAATAATGTCCTGCTTAAATTAATACAATCATATTATACCTTCTCTTCTTCAATCTTAAAAGTTAGGAAACAGGGTCGCCTTGCCAAAATATTAATGTACAACAAATTACCTTCTTGTGTAACCGAATTAAATTATAAAGAATTAAAGATAACTTTAAAATGTTTTTTTGAAAGCAACCCTTTCTACAAATTAAGTGAATATATGACAATGGAGTTCACAGAATCCTCATTTTTGTATAAAACAAAAAAAAGCTAACTAGCTTTGAACTTTTCACATCAATGTTTCCTTGGATTAAGATAAACCATTAATTTTAGTTTTTAATTTATGTTATTTAATAATACCTACTTACTTTATTATATATCTGAAACCTAATCATATTTGTAACATTTAACGTTATATAAGGTTAATAAATGTTTCTGATTTCTAATTTGTGATCCTCAACAAACCGAGGCACTGGCTATCTTATCTCTACATGCCTTGTGGTGATTCCGTTTGTCGCAGGACATCTGCTCGATAATGGAGGTACTCTCCAAGATCGCGCGGTTTTCGCAGGACGCCGCCGGCGGCGCCAGCGTCGCGCGCGGGCTGCGGGTTCTGTTCCCGCTGATCACTCCGCAGCTGCTCGCCATGCCCACGCTGGCGCACCAATCGTACAAGATGCTGCGGACTCTGGAGGGGGCCGACCAGGTACCCGCATCATATTTATATATTATATACAGGGTGGAATTTTGTAATGCTACCTGGAGGGAAAGTACTCTTAATACTGCAGATAGAAAATTTTACTCAAAGGAAACATTTCTTTATATTTGAATAGAAAGCAAACTGCATTCAAAGATTTTCGAAAATTCTCTTCCCCGGGAATTGAACCGGCTAAAATCTGAAAGAGAAGGAGAAGAGAATTTTCGAAAATCTTTGAATGCAGTTTGCTTTCTATTCAAAAATAAAGGAATGTTTCCTTTGAGTAAAATTTTCTATCTGCAGTATTATGAGTACTTTCCCTCCAGGTAGCATTACAAAATTCCACCCTGTATATGTATATACATTTATTCAATAAAAAGTACAATTAAACTAACTATGTACAACGGAATCAGTCAGATTACCTAAGGACCGTTACAAACGGCCTATAGGTAACTCAACTGTTCCAGACCAGTACCAGACGGAAGCGTGCCCAAGACACTGGCTGCATTGCCACGCTGAATAGCTATACTAATTCGCTGGCATATATTCTTACGTTTTAATTGAGGTGCCATCCGACGACGAGTAAACAACTTGCGTGACGTCTATACGGCCTATAAAATACAGTGCGCGCTCTCGTCGCAGGGCAGTATCGAGCCAGTCGTAGAAGAGTGAACTACTCGCTGTTTTGTAACAGTTTGTGATAATAAGGCGCTAACATGCCCAAATCGGTATCGAGATCGCTATTTTTCTAATAACCCTTAAGAACAAGTAAAGAAGTCATTTCTTTTTTAACTAATTCCTAGAATTTGATAATAATAATATATATATTATATGGAAGCAGTACTGTTTGTAGACCTAACATTTTCAAACACGATTCTAAATTGTTCTAGTAATAAATGAATACTGAATACTCATCTCTCAACTGCCATCTATGTCCACTGCTGGAAAAAGCCTCCTCGAAAGGTTTGGACCGTAACTGGTGTCCGCAACTAAGTTGCCACTTATCTTTGTATATTTTTTTGTACGACGGGTAAGCGCTTGGTCAGAGTGAAATCTGATCTGCAAAAGCTACTTAACCTACCTGCTGAGGAACAAGCGTCATCAACTTCAAGTACTCTGGAGAATGCTGTCAGTATCCCGGGGCCCTTCTCCGTTAGTTTAAGGAGTTGGACTGGCCGGGTTCACGACATCAGGGGTTGCACAATACAGGCGGACTTGAAACTTACTCTATCACTAACCAAACCGAGCGCAAATTTGTACCCCCGTGGAGTTCGAACCCATAACAGTCCATTCCATTCACAGGTTGTCTGGTAGAGATCGCTTTCAAAGCGATAAGACCGCCCATTGCTACACATTTTAGATTGTTCTCCTTGTTTTTATTTTAATTTACAGGGTAATTCGATGTATTCCCGCTAGGAGGTGATAGGGGTGACTGTTTGCGATAATTTTAACCCCTATATTTTTGATGCAAAAGTAAACCATTTTTGAGTTATCATGTTTTTTAGCTTTTTCCAAAATATGTCGAAAATGCAACATCAAAAATGAATCTATTAAAAAGTATTAGTTTAATTATCATTTTTTTCTTCTACTTTGGTTAATGGTTCACTTTTGCATAAAAAATAAAGGGTTTAAAATGATCGCAAACAGATCACCCCTATCACCTCCTAACGGGAATACGTCGAACTACCAATGACCCTGCATAAATGTTGTAGTGTTTGTACTGACACGCATCGTCTGTAACTCGTGCGTACTTATAATGTATGATATATAGTTAATTTAGCTAGACCCCTAATTAATATGTGCACCACCAACCACCTCTTTAGCCGTGAAATCCTCTCCATCCAAAGGTTGTCTGGAGCTTCTCAGCGATAAGACCGCCCATTGTATATTCATATTTTTTTAGTTATCTAGTTCTATTTTTAAGATGTGTAATAAAGTATTTTATATACACTCAAATCGAAAAATTCGAATTACGAATTCAAAGACGGTTCTATACAGACGCACTTTATAAACGCATATACATAAAATTAAGAATAAAACTCATTACAGTACCGCCAACTGTATCATAAAACTCATTATAGTACCGCTATCTTTTTTTTTATTATTTCATTAAAGTAGTCTATGGTTTTAGGCTGAATATGAAAAAAAAAGCGCACGCATGCGCAGTTCGAACTGTTAAAAAAATGGCGCACGCATGCGTAGTTTGAACATAATTTCCCGCGCTTCCCATTCATTTTTTTGCTGATCGTGTTTTTGTATTCGGTTTTTGTATTGTATTGTATTTCGGATTAAAATATGATTGGAGAAGAGAGTAGTGACGGCGAGATTTTCACTCCGCCAGATATTCTAGACGCAGCATTGGCAAAAAAATTGTACGACAAAATGTACCAAGAATTTATAGATTGAAAATTACTTCCTTGTAACCTACCTACTTTGTTTAATTTCATTTTTTCCTATGAGTGAAGATAAAGTAGTGTATGAAATATAACTTAGGTATTAAAACACTCGAGTCAACCTATTATCGCATTCGATAAACAGACTCTCGTGTTTTAATACCCCTTCTTATATGACAGTTGCATAAACTACTATTAATTATTTCGTTCCGTTACAGCTGACACGTCTTCCGATAGAAGACTTCAGCATGGTGGTGTCGGCGCTGCACGTGGGGCTGACCTCCGTGTCCAGCGACGTGAGCAGCGTCTGCTGCAACACGATCGCCGGCCTCGCGGACCGGATCGCCGCGAGCAGCGCGCACGCGATGCCGCTGCTCTCGCTGGCGGAGATCCTCCTCATGCTGATCGTCAAGATGGAGATGCCCTCCGACTGCATCCCGGCCGCCGGCGCCGCGATCTACGCGCTCACCTGCCTGAAGCCCGCGCTTCTGGAGGCGTTGGCCCGCCAGATGATGGACGCGTTCGCGGCCAACGATCCCGCGAACGTGCCCAAACTGGAAACGGCGTTCGCGCTGCTGACCAACGGCGTTCTGTTCGATCGCCACCGGCCGCATAGGATTCGCTTTCAGGATAACTTTGATAAGTTTCTGTCGAGCGTGCACGGGTTTCTGCTCGTTAAATAGTGGCGGTGGTCGCTTGCAGCTGATTGAGGCTAAGTTTCAGGGCGATCGCTCTTATAGGGGAGAATGGGAAGAGATGATATCCCCAACAGTCTATTATGACCTGTTACAGAAGTCATGAAGTTTTGGGTTACATCATCGTTAACAGCCCGTTAGTGTCTGGGTTTGCTAGCAGCTTGCAGCTGATTGAGGCTACGTTTCAGGTCGATCGCTCTTATATGGGAAGAATGGGAAGAGATGATATCCCCAACAGATATATGACCTGTTACAGAAGTCATGTCATGATGTTTTGGGTTACATCATCGTTAACTAATAATCGTGTGGTGAAATCCCTTAGTCGGGTTTTACGACATTCATGGGGTGAGGGGTTTGTTCTTGAGCCGCGATCGCCACGCAGTGGGTTATTTAGCCGTTATTGTACGGAGCGAACGGGTCTTTAGACGATTTTCATGTGAAAAGTTTATGGTACCTAAGTTTCGGCTAAGACATGAACGCCAGTAGCCAGGAAAGCTAGCGGAAATGCGCGGACGATTTTTTGTCATCTCTAGATTATATGAATGTATGCGTGAAATTGATCGTTGAAATATCATAGGTTCACATTTTTCGTGTCCTTCCATGGGCTGTGTCAAAACACTATTGTGTCTAATGTTAGTGTAAGTGACTCCCGTTTCCGCTTTTGACTCTGATTTAGACTCGTATTTGACTAATTAGGATTTTGATCGTTATTTGTGAACTTTCGACACCATTTAGGTCAACGTTAATCGCGCCGATGACGTTTCTATCGTTGTTATTGTACCATCTTAACTACGTATCGGCATTTTAAAGGTCAGATAGCCAGTTCCTCAGTATGTTGAGGATTCCGGGTGGAGTGCTTCCACCTTCGGCCTTATCATAACTTGAAACTAGGTGATATGAAGGCCATGCGCTTACCCGTCTTACAATAAAATAGCGCGTGATTTTTAGATAGCGTTTGTTATTGAAATTACAACCAAGTTCCATGATTATTCTAAGGCCATATACATATGTAATAAAAATGAAATAATTCATGGACGCTGCTTTTTAAATAGTGAAGCGACTTGTTCTTTAGCTTCGAGTTAAGTAGAGTTTTCCATGAAAAATAAAAACTGGCAGTGTAAATTTAATATTTTCAGTGTTATTTTAGGTATGCTATCTATCACATGTTTTTAATTCGGTATAGAATCATTTATATCATTTGAATGTCTGGGCATGTTTACATTTGTTGAGCAAAGAGAGAAAATCAATCGATTAATAATAAATAAATATAGTCGGTTTTTATAAGAAATTTCCGTTAAGACATGTTGTTGATTAGTAATCGATCTGTCAATAGTAAATTAAATATTTGAAATCAATTTAATGGTATGTTCCAATTTAACCTAAGTTTACCATCAGCTTGCGAGGGAATTTACTCATCTAACAATAACTAATAACTAGGTATATATATTTAGTTCGGTCGTGCTCAGGTGCCTTACTCTAGTTCACCGAAGTACGCAATTTCGTGTTTCGTTTCGTGCCATATATACTCTAATCAATCGAAAACCGCAATTTCGACGCGAAGCTTCGTATTTGAATGCCGTACTAATGTTGTGACGATGGAAATGTCTAGAAAAGATGGCGGATTGCGGAGCTTAGTCATAATTTTAGGAAACCTCTTGGTGTTAAAAGTTCACAGATAGTATAGTACTACGATTTATAGTATACGCCTCGATATATTTCGTGTTTCCAAATTAGCACGCCTGATCATCACAGGCAAGCTGTCTAAATGTTCCGCTAAACAGCTGTTACAATAACAATTACAAGTACTAAGCATATAAAAAAAAAAAAAAAAATTAAAGAGCTGAAAAGTACATCCTTATCCGAACATTGTCGTTGCGTATATTTTAATATCACAGTGCTCTGTAATGTTTGATATGTGCCATGAGCGCGGATTGTAGTTGGTTTTTTAAAATAACTATGGCCTAAAGTACAGGGTGCGTTAACTCCAATGTAATGGTCTTGCTAGTCTCTTCCTTTTAGGTATCAACTTCATTGTTATTCGAAAATCGGAAATATCCTTACATTATAATAAAAGCAAATTGTTATATCTCACAATGTTCTTACATGTAACTGTTAGGTAAGATATGATAGGTATGTTTTTTTTTTTTACCAACAGAATAACATGAAGAAAATAATATCACAGGATATTTAATTTCACAAAACGTCATCCAGGCTCAAACTAAGCATAGCTTGTAATATGTGAACCAGATTACAGATGGAATACTTAAAAAGTAACGAAGGAACTTAATACTTGTATAATATTTCTCTGAGGATATTTCTGGGTTTTCGGTAGCCTCTTCTAGCAAAATATCTTGTGTTTACAACGAAATGCCGAATCTTGATTGTGGTTGTGACTGTGAAAATGTATTGCCCATTTTGTCGCCTTGAGAACGCTTTTAGAATATAGTTAACCGGGACAATGAGACGATGGGGAAGCTAGAATTTTGATTATCTATTCCAACAGATAGTTTAGATTATGTATACTGAAATAGGTAACTTGGAACACTAATATTATCCACTTATTATCTAGTAAGTACCTACGGGAAATTATACCTTCTAATGTCCTAGATACGCGCGAACTATTTATTTATAGATTACGATTAGGTACGCCTAAATGTTTACAACACTGGTGGTACAATACCTACCCCCTCAGCACGGGGAGGGGATAAAATTTTATCCTCTGTTTTTATCCACCTCTGAGAGAATTTTGTCTCCCGATGGTGGATAAAAACAGAGGACAAAAATTGTATCCCCGCCCCGTGCTGAGGGGGCTGTAAAGGTTCACCTGGCTAGCTACCACGTAGACCAAGAGCTTACTCATCATTTATGTAAAAAAAATCTACTCTGGGTCTCAAATCTCAAATGAACTTTTTTTATTTGAAAAAAAACTCCACAAAAATTTTGCGAAATACAGACCCAAAATATTTCCTATTCTATCCTTGTTTATATAAGGTGCGTCTTATTTAGTTTCGATTGACATGTATTTTTTTTTTTTTATTAATACATATTCTTTTACAACGCGGTAACGGAATACAAAGGTTGCCGATTGCAACGTATGTGCTCACTTAGGTACACTATAGCCTGAGTGCAAAGATTGCGTAAAATTAAGTTTCATTAAGTAAAATTAACTTCACGAAATAGTATATCGAGTGTTCGCAAAACGCACAGTCAAACGTAAAATAAGCTAGCGTGGGTACCTAACTAAAGTAGTTAAGTTTACTCGAAACTCTTTATTTTTAGTTGACTTTTCCATATATTTGGTTTGTTTTCGTTTTAAAGAAAAAATACGCACCACAGACACAGATTATCCCTATCCAATTATACCTGCAAAAAATATTTTGAATCAGACTCCCATTTTGAATTGAAAATGGAACTACGTTTGTATGGGAAAGTGAGACTACTGGGCCTTCTTAATGTTTTGCCACCAGCGATAGGATCATTTAGCCGGTGAGATGAAGGCTAACCGCTTCCCAGTCGTACAGTAAAAATGAATAAAAAATAAACCGTTGACGAAAGGACAACGATCTTGATGCCCGGGGTAACACTATGAGGTAGACCCCACCCACCCCAAATCAGTCACAGTTAGTTCCCCACCGTCACTTTCCCCGGTCCAATAATTGTTCTTGATTTCGATTTACCTAACACGAAACAGGCATATTTTTTAGATATTTCATAGTAATAATGAAGGAACACTATTTGTACTTATTATATCGCTAGCTAGTTATATCAAAAATTGTAGTTTCCACGCGCTAACACTAGAAGTTTGCAAAATTTTGTAATTTTATTAGGCACGTCGATTCTAGTGCTGGTTTTACTCCGTCTTTTTAGATTTAAGTATGTATGTTAACTTGTATCACATATTTTCTGGATGTGAAACTATTGCTACTTGTAAGGTATGTAATGGAAAAGTTATTTACCTGTGCGTAATTTTACTTTGTACTCTGTGGACGACGAATCTAGGCAAAAGTGCGGTTGACTGTTTAGATGCGCATTTGACTCGAATCAAACTAAGCTCGACTGAACTAGGTACCGACCGCCTCGTACACAATACTGTGTGCAAAAGTAGGTATCATAGTCACATCGAGTTTGGAGTTAAGAGCACCGCACAAAAATACATTAATTCTATACCAATTTCCTAATACAGTTTTTATTATTATTTAAACATAACTACTAGTGTTGGTCCTTTTCCAAGGTTCTCTCTCTTCAAACTTGATTTGACTATAGGTATTCTTTTTGAGGCACATGTAGGTATAAGTATTATCCTTTAACCTCGCTTTTATGCGTAGTTTTCTAGTGCCTAGAAGAATAATATCATTTTAATTTATACAATTTTAATAAATGGAGACCATCCTATTTAACATTAAGTTTTATCATTGTTATTTATTTCTTGTTACGAAATGGTTAGTCCCAAATCAATAATCCTAAATAAGGACTTGTTTCTCTACAGTAAATAGGTATCTATAAAATTGTCTGAGACATGAATAAGGATACAATAAAATAGAAATTATAGTTTTGATTACAATTATAATTTTAGAAGTTATAATACCTATGTAAACTTTATGATCAGAATGAGTAATTCAAAATAATATTCAGTGTTATTAGAGTAGAATATATAAATACAGAATTTACTAGCTTTTCTTTGGACATAAACATAAGTCCGCAATTAAAATTCCTATTTGGCTGGAGTGGCATGCAGTCGAGTACTAATAATAAGTTTGTAGGTAGATAGAAATGTTGTAAATACTCGAAATTATTTTATTACCAAAAGTGGTAAGATATAAACGTACTTTTCAAATTATATTCAGCATCTAATTAAAAAAATAAATCTGTACAAATTTTTTATTCATCCTTGTTTCATTAAACATTTTTACTCGACAGTACCTATGGTATGCCAATTGCAAAAAATAACACCCTAGCCTAGCACATGACTGGGACTATTTTATAGCCTTTTGTTTATTATGTATTTGTATATAATATTTCACATAGCAACAACAGTCTACTTACTGTCGGAAATTAGCCTGTGATCATTGGTTGGTACTGGTTCCGAGATGCTGCTGCAATTTATTTTTTATGTCGCCAAGGCAACCATATAACAGGTGGAAGCCCCGGAATAAGATTGGTCCCACCGCGACCGATTTTTTATACATGGGTACCTACTACTCACTTCAAACATTAATAAGAGGCTTTGGAGCAAACAAACAATGAGTTGAATGTAAAGAGCAAGACGTGTGCAAATAAAGCTGGCTCTGTCTTCCTTACTTGTAGGTACAGGTCCTGTCGGTTGTTTACACTTAGTAGGTACCTATACTTATAGGTTATGTACCTAGATAGACATACATTAGATGTAGGTTGGGTACTATCTTTATCTATATCTTTAAGTTTACTTAGCTTGGTACCTACTGTACCTACATACATATTTCATTTAGTTGATTTCTTCTAAATTTTGAAGTCGTTTTTCTAATAAATCCGTATTTAACTTATGCATGCACAGAAACTGACCATTCAGAAATAACACAGGAATGTCATGCCTGTAAAGCCTGAGCCATCTAAGGTTTTGTTTTTCAGTGATATCAACTTTTTCAATAACAATCCTATCTTTGTATGGTTCTAGTTCTTCCATAACTATGTCACAAAGACCACAATGTTCTTTTGTATAGAATGTTATCACTGGCGGGCTTTCAGTAGTGTGAACTCTGAAAATAAGGGTGAATGGTTGAGGGAGAAATAGAAATAAGAAATTAAAATATATTTGATTTATTAAACTAAACCAACCACACCAGTAAACAATTCAAAATATTTTAGGTATAACTTAAAGCTACTCTGTGGGATGTATGGTCATTTAAATGTCTCTGTTAAATAAGAATAGTTGAAAAAATAAAATAACTGTCGTAACTAACATATTGTTATCAAATGTAGGTACAAAACAAAGTACAAAACAAAACAAATAAATATGTAACAAAAAACTTCATGCTTAGAGCTAGACTTCTTGAACTGTTTAACAGTTAACAGCAAATTACATTAGAAAAGGCACAATGATGCACTAGCATACACTTACAATTTCTCAATCATGATGGAGGATGCTCCACCGCCTCCATTGCATATAGACGCAACTCCCTTTTCGCCTTTCTTTAGAGCATGGCATAGATGAACAACAATACGAGCTCCGGACATACCAATGGGATGGCCAAGACTTACAGCTCCGCCATGGACATTGATCTTAGCTGGATCCAGACCTAGGATCTTCTGGTTAGCCACAGCCACAACACTGAAAGCTTCATTGAGCTCCCAAAGTGCTATATCATCTTTGTTCACTCCAGTCTTTTGCAATAGCTTAGGGATAGCAATAGATGGTGCAATTGGAAAGTCAATAGGGTCACATTCGCCATCAGCAAAACCCACTACTCTTGCGATGGGTTTAACATTCAGTCTCTGGGCAGCTTCAGCTGTCATAAGGATCATTGCTGCCGCCCCGTCGTTAAGAGTTGAGGCGTTTCCAGCAGTCACTGTGCCATTTTCCTTTTGGAATACTGTTGCAAGTTTATTAAACTTTTCAAAGTTAACTCTCTTGTACTCTTCGTCTTCTGTGAACAATACTGGTGGTGCTCCTCTTTTTTGAGGTACAGGGACTGGTACTAATTCATCAGCAAAGGCTTTTGCTTCATAAGCAGCAGCACTTCGTTGATAACTGGAAATAGCAAAGTCATCTTGCTGCATCCTTGAGATTTCTAGCTTCTTGGCTGTGTTTTCTGCGCAGTTGCCCATATGGAATTTATTGTAGACATCTGTTAGGCCGTCAAACACTATACCATCAACTAGCTGCATACCACCATAAGCAGTTTCTCCTCGCTTGAGGTAGAAAGGTACATTTGACATAGATTCCATTCCTCCAGCTAAGATTACATCCTGGTCTCCGGTTTGGAGGCCCTGAGTGGCAAGCATTATTGACTTCATGCCAGAAGCACATACTTTGTTTACTGTAGTGCAAATTGTGCTTTTTGGGAGGCCTGCAAAAATAACCGCCTGCCTTGCTGGTGCTTGCCCCATACTAGCTGAGCAAACATTTCCCATGTAAACCTTAAAAGAAAAATAAACCTATTAGATCATTTTGTGGCATAAAATTTTAGGTGTATTTTTGATAAAACAAAGTTGTTCTTTTGTTATCATTTGTATTTAGGTGTGTTGCTAGGAAAAATATCTTTGTTGATAACAACATACCTAAATATAATCTTGTCAAAAATAAGATAAAGCAACATATTTAGTAATAACATACAGTGATTTGTGAATGTGAATGGTTTGACAAGAATTTATAACCAGAATGAGTTTAAATAACGGTAAATCGGTAGGTAGAGAAAGTTGATGTGTTTTATTAACCTCTTTAATTTCCTCCTTTGGAATGCCGGCGCGTTCAATGGCTCCCTTCACCGCCACAGCCCCAAGTTCTGAAGCCGACAGGCTCGCCAGACTTCCTCTAAACGATCCCATGGGAGTTCTTACTGCAGAGGCTATGACCACTTCATTGAGCGAAATTTTTGTTGAATACGACGCCATCACTTTGCTAAGCTGCAGAAATTACCAAACTTGAAATCAACCTAGTTTAATCACCGACTTTTAACTCAAGAAGTACGTTTGAGTAAACCCTGTAACAGAAGTTTACAACATCACCCAGAACCACTACGACAGACAGCTGATGAACGACTGACGACAAGACGACAAGACGACGGAGGAAAAAGTTATAGGAAAGACAAACCTTAGTCGCTGGCAGCATTTTAATGCTAATTAAACTGCTTCCTTTTAATATTATCATGATTTATTCTTTACAAAACTATTAGAGTATTCACCAGCTAAGACTAGTTGAAGAACTGGTTGCAATTGTTAAAACTTATCGCGATTAAAATTACCTAGAACATTTACATAAACTTATCAGATAGAAAGATGAATCTGCCGTTCGAATAATTGTCTTATCCACATGTTCATAAAGCTTAAATTACCTACACGCAAACTGGAAGAACTTTGACCCTCAAAACAAAATAAGTAGAAGTGAAAAGTGTAGGTAGATATAGGGGTCCCTAAGTATTGCACGACCAATAATGTACAGCCAATAATCGGAATAAATC
Organism: Venusia cambrica; assembly: GCA_951394065.1. Taxonomy (NCBI): domain Eukaryota; kingdom Metazoa; phylum Arthropoda; class Insecta; order Lepidoptera; family Geometridae; genus Venusia; species Venusia cambrica. The sequence continues at coordinate 6,262,129 of OX596055.1, forward strand.
AGCCAATAAAATAATAATAATCGAAATATAGTGGATTCGATTATTATTATTTTCGATATTTCGACAATTTTATTTTACACACCCGATACTTCGAAACCATGACTTCCGATTATTGGTTGTGCATAACCGACATGTGCTGATAATGTACGGCCAATAATTGGAAGCCATTTGCTTCTCATTGGCCGAGAGTCTTTCAAATCCTTTAGCCCTAATTGGTTGCTCAGTACCTCGTTTGTACTGCACTCTAGGCGAGTTCATACTATATATTTGCATAGTTGCCATTTTTTTTTTGGCTGTGCATTATGGACACTTGTTGATAATGTCTATCCAATAGCGACTTGCGTGCCTGGGGTCCTCATCCCGCCGCGCCGTACGTGCGGCGCGGTCACATGACCCAGATCGTGACCTACAACCCATTTTCACGGCTCACGACATTATCGTCACTAGTACTTTTCTGGAGTAGAATTTATGCATCAAAGATATGTATTTTACAGTTAGATACCGAGAGATTTAGTACATTAACAATTAGGATAAGTTTTAGTAGTAAAATAATATGCCACGATCGATCAAACTTGAGATGTGATCAAAAGTGGGGTATTTGTAGAACAATCGATGTATTTAAATAAGTAAATTATGATGCAGTTTTGTTTAATTATTTCAGAAGTATAATACCACTAATTTACAACTACGTTTAAATATTGGTAGAGTTTAGTACAAAGCTTTTCAGAATAACTCTTTCAAACAGCACCTAAATTAGGACTATTTGAAAAAATGGTGCACGATAAGTAGAAAGTATTTTAGTTAATTGAATATTGAATTCTATATGTCTCCGATGAAATATACATGTTTTCAGAAAGATAGAAGTATGGTGCTTAATAATCAGTAATAATAAAAGAACCCATTGAACTAAAGATAAAATATAGGTTTTAAAACCAGGTGGACTTATTTTCAATGACTTTGCAAGCACCGCGGTGGCTTTGACAAATATAGCGGCGGCGCTTTGCCAGCCGGCGCGCGCCGGCCGCCTCTCGGTCGGTCTCTTTGAGTAAACCGCCACTTTAAGTATTATTTTTAACAATGGTTCCGTACATTTTTTTTTAACTAAAACACATTTTACAGAATTTGTGTATTCAGAACATAGATCTGTATTTTCTACTTTTCGTGCAGATGTTAAAATAAAAACCTTACTTACCTACCTAAAAAAAATGTACATAGGTTCCTACGACTTTTTTCAGTTCGAACTCAGATCATTACAAGTAGAACTTTCTGAGGGTATTGTCTACGGCCGCTTATCATTACTAAAAGCTAGGTACCTACATTTAGATAATAATAATAACGTAATTCGTGATTCGCACCGTGTTTACCTACAATGATATATCTATCTAGGTACAATCTTTGTCTTAAGCTTCACTATGGATTTAGCTGCATGCACGCAATATTCGGAGATGTGTAGGTAATGCAAGGTGTGGAATACCTTAGACTACTTATTGACACATGAAAGTAAAGTAATAGGTGCATGAAGGCCCATTTTGACTGCAGCTTCCGTTTATTTTTCATAGGTAGTGTAAAATAACTCTAAAAATTTCTTGTTTCTTTTTAAATATCTTATTTTTATTATTGTCGTTTCATTCGCGGTTTGGGTTGGCCGGTGAGCAATTTTTCGGATTATCGTGTGTTTTTAAACCGAATGTTTCTAAATAAAAAAATCGAGACGTATAGTAATGCTGAATATTATAATATGATGTTTTGTGTTGGTGAAGCTCCAAATAATGATGCCGCTGACGGCGGCAGTGCGGAGGCTCTACCAAGGGAGACACCCGGAAAGGGCGCTGCCCTCTTACCGTTGCTTTCGTGAGCTCGTAGGAAGACTCTTTTTGACGGAAACAACACAAATTCACTAAAATTGTGCGTGTTTAAAATCGTCTTGTAATCTTCCAACCAGCTGATACCTGATACCTACCTACACGAACGAGGTACGTACAAAACATACAACATAAATAGGTAGTAAATTTGTGCGTGTTTAAAATCGTCTTGTAATCTTCCGACCAGCTGGTGACAGTTGTCCGCGCGGTCGAACTCGTCGCGCCAATGTCACCACGAACTCCTCAACACTGGCCATTTGTAAGTCCCAGGCAATAACATCATTCCTCACATATCTCATAGCTCCTGTGCAAACTCGTAGGGCGATATTTTGTTGGGACTGCATTTTTTTTCGGTTAGTGGCCGAGCACTGTGACTACCATGCTGGTGCCGCGTAAGTAAGTCGCGACCGGATATGTCTTTCCAGGTTGTCACTTTGACAATGACATAGCCTCAAATTTGTTGTCATCTCTTCACTTCTCACTCCGTAAGTCCGTAAATATTTTTATTTTAGTGTTCTGTGTTCTGTGAACGTAATGCACGTACGCATGTCTGTTCGTCCGTCATCATACATTTTATTGAAGCTATTTTAGCTTTTTTGTGATAAAGTTATGCTAAGGAAAATATTGTATTAGATAATAAAAAAGTGACATGTTTATTTATGTGCTTCGATATACCGGGTAATTAATTTGCGATCTCAATCAAATCACGAAAGCGTCCACAAAAAGCGAGGTAACCAGGTTAGTAGTATTGTTGCGTGTATTCTAGTTTTCTTTGTTATTATTTATTTTTGCAGTTACAGTAACAGGTAGGTAAGTAAATGGTAACCCATGGTCACTGAAAAATATAGCTTGCGAGTTGTGAGTACATATTAGATGTTAGCGAGTAATTTGTAGCTAGAACTCTTCATTGGTCTGTTTTGGTGAAGGAGGCTTCGACGATACGACGATTGACAGTTCAAAGCTATAACTTTCGTTGCATTCAGTTCAGGGTATAAATGTTAGAACGAGACAGATACTTGTGGTGACTCCCGAAATAACCCACAACTTTATCAAAATTGAAACCTTAAAACCTTTATCTGTAAGTTTAATTACTAGCTGACCCTGCGTCATTACTGAGTTCATCACTATTTTTTTGGGCCATATAAGTCCACTGCTGAACAAAAGCATTTTCTCTGAAGGATTGCACCATTGCAGACCTCATTCTTGCCCAGGCAAGCATTGAGGTCCAGGGCTGACCCTACAAATATAATCTTGAGCCGCCTCTGCCCTGCAGCTCTATGTGCTAGCAGTGAAGTTACGGCCAATTATTCTGCTAAGTTAAGTGTTTCTGGCGAATGTATACCAAGTTCAAGGGGTCACCCATTTAGATGCCTTGTCTCTGAATCTTAGGTTTGCTTAAACACTGCAAAAATTTTGAAGAAACAACCGTGGTTTTGCTGATTCATATTATATATTTCAAGTCAACCCACTTAATTATTTTTAATTGAATTATTAGTAAATTCTGTGTACAGGGAGCTCAATTAGGTTGATTTTATACATTGGTTTCTTTAAAAGTCTTTAAAACAATGATTATCATTGTGAAAAAATGTTTCATAATTTACTTTGCTTAATATTTATAGAGATAAAACGTTTTTACATCCTAACCAGTGATATCAGCAATAATTGTGCAAAGTTTTGTTCAAATCCATCCATATTTTTTATAAATGATATTTAAAATTAATGATATCTTTTAAATGGAATGTCCAATAAGTATAAATAATTCAAAGTGTTATCTACAGGTGCTGAAACAGCCTTGACTATGAAGTGATTTATTTGGCTATTGTTGAATACCAAGGTACAAAATTGGTACCTTGGTATCATCCATAGCCAAATAAATAAAAAAATAATAAATACCACATTATTTGATAATGTGATATAGTTTCCACTTGTTGTGGATGATTGCTTTTTAAACATTTACAAATACAAATACATAATTAGGAACACATTTAGGTATACATAATTACAACGGGGATGTTGAGCAACTGCAAAAGTTAAAAACAGTGTAGCAGTGTCAGCACCCTCCTCCAAACAAAATATTGCAGGTTCCATCCGAATCCGGTTTAGTCTTATCTAATAACTACAAGTAGTGATACATTAAAAAGTGGTTATCGTGACTTAACTATAATAGTTGGATATATGCTAATACTGACTTTTTTGTAGGTATTCATGTGTTCTCTAAAACTGTAGAACATTACATTGTTCTATGCTCAATGGTTTTATGCGATGTAAGACATTTAAATGGTCATTTTCCTTCACCTTGGCTTACAGTTTTCGTCCCTATTTAAACCTGATAAAAAATTATAGCCATTGTTACTCAGTGATGCCATAGCACTTATTTATGAGCCTATTCAATACAAACAAAAATACAAATCTTTTCTCTTTATAATAGAATAGCCTTTACTCGCGTCTTCGTCCGCGTATTGGTTTTTTGAAATAGGTGCAAGTATTATATTATAAATATATATATTTGTTGTAAATAAAAAAAAAACATTTGACGTTAAATGCCTCGTTATACCGATTTCAAAAAGTATAAGCACGACTTAATACCATGCATTATTCAAGAGTTCCGCTGGCATCATCGTAAGACCCTGGTTTACTTGGTTCGTAGAAGATTATCACACATACAATCATTTAAAATGCGTAACGCTCTTAATATGTATTACTGTTATTTACGGAAAAAACCCCCTTTATTCTCTATTGATTCCACTCCATCATCAGACCTTGGTAGTTTTGACATGCATCCATTGCATAAAGAGCAAACAAATTACACCAGTTTATTATAGAAACCACGTGTACAACGCGTTTTTTCTGTTTTAATAACAATGTTTTTTGTTTTTATTTCTAATAAAAGGCCTGCTCAATTATTAAAAAACAAAAAACATGAATCACGTTCTTATCTATTTCATATGAGGAATCTATAATGATAATTTTGACCTTTTATCATGCACGGTTTCAGAGTTAGGGCATACTTTTAATGAAATCTATCAACCCCTTTTTGAACCCCTTAGGGTACGAATTTTCAAAATCCCCTTCTCCTAAAGACAAACATACCCTCCAAATTTCATGTCTCTATGATTAGCCGTTTAGGCTGTGCATTGTTATCAGTTAGCATTTTATATTAGTATAAGATATGGAACATGTCTCACATGCAGCATCTCTCCTTTATTCAAGGCTTCTTTTATAGGTCATGGTGAATTTTGTCCTCTATTATCATCGGGTTGAATTAGTTTGATTTGAAAACAGAACTTCAATCTGTCAGGTGCTACCTAGGTTCTATAAAAATATACTTTTTCAAACCTATGAGACTGAGTATGATTAATTATTGAATCTTACCATCACTCATCATTACAAAAAGGTTTCTTTTAATCCCCAGTCAGTCGTAAATGATGCTAGGTATGTTAGAAGAGTACAAAATGGCCACAGTGATTATCTATAGTTATGAAATTTATTGCAGCATCACTGATTTACCTAAATTCCTTCATGATGTTATCAATTCCAGCATGAGCTTAATAGCTGATCCATATTAAACTTCATCCTGGTCCAAGCAAGCCTCAAGATCAAAAGCTGTGATCATCACAAAACACTTATATACCATTTGTGTTAATAATAATTCTGAATGAGTGCAAAACAATTAATGTTTAATAATGACAAGCCTCAGCTCAGTTGGTAGTAGCTCTGTCGTCTGTGCTGTAGGTTGTGGGTTCGATTCCCACCCAAAAATTTGTGTGATGATTAAAGATGTTTGTTCTGTGTTTGGGAGTTGTATTGTATAAGTAAGTATTCAAAAAAATGTATTTTTTTTATAATTTAATTCCCATTTTACAAGCTATGCTTAGTTTGGGGCTAGATGGCGTTGTGTGAAATTAATGTTCAGCCTGTCCTGTAATATTTAATTGTTAGTGTAAGTGAAAAATAGGTAATATGTTAGCTACTAAATTACTAAACTCATCTGAGCTAGGCATGAATAGAATAGGCCAATGTTCAGTTTAAATTTTAAGTTTAAAGTAAAAGTAAATAGATTAGTCAACATTAATTCTATAATTTTTTTTTTATTATATAGGTACAAAGGCTTGGCTTTGTAGTACCAATGACTAAAACGTCTTCATAAATTATTATTCTGCTAACATGTTACCAGGTAGTTACAACATGTAGTGTGAAACCAAATAACTACCAAGTGGTTGCATTGTGTGCACACAAGTGGGTTATATTCTATTGCTTAAAATGAGGTTTGTTTGCTTCAGCTGAAATTTAACATACATTGGCATTTTAGTTTATTAAATGATTTAAAAGCATGGCAAGTATTGTGATTTTAGTGATGTTACATTTATAATTCTTGATTTAATATTCAATATTAAAAAAATAAATATTAAAGGATATTAATTTTAAACAGCGCCATCTACTCCCAAACTAAGTGTAAGCTTGTAATATGGGAACTAGATTATGGATAATATATTACTCACATATTTTTTTTAATACTTACCTGTCAGACATTAACCCAAACACAGAACAAACATCTATATTCATCACACAAATGTTTGTCCTGGGTGGGAATCGAACCCACAACCTACAGCGCAGAAGGCAGAGCTATTACCAACTGAGCTGTGAGGCTTGTTAATAAAATTAATATAGGACATTTAAATTTTACACAGGGCCATCTAAGCCCAAACTAAGCACAGTTTGTATGGAAACATAATAGATTTACTATTTTTGACAATGACAGGTTTGTGTGGTTAACTTCTGGTAAGAAAATATTCATAAACAAATTTCCATTCTCTGTCAAAGTGACTCATCAACTTGACCTACTTTCCAAACACCTACCCTGATATTATAAATACTTAATGCAAATCAATACATTTGTGGAATTCCCTTATCAGTTATTGATAAATGTTATATGCAAGTATTTACTTTCAACATGTCCCCCTTATCTATACAAGGTAATCATCAATGATAATTATTGCAAGACATGCTGGTGTATTCATAATCCTATGAATTGCCGTTTCGTCAATGTTGATAATATAAACAGGCAGTGCTTGTGTTGACATGTACAGGTAGGTAAGGTACATGAAACTATATGTTTACTATCATTTATTTTGTGCCATAGGTAAGGTATATATACTTAACTTGTCGCACTAGTTATTATGGTTTACTGTTCTAATATAGAATACCTATGAAACACCGAGTACTTCCTTTGAGAATTTGTTTCAAAAACCTTTTCTTAGCATCCCTTAAAAGTTAATCCCATAAAAGGAAGCTAATCTAAAAATGGAATTTGTTTCAAAAACCTTTTCTTAGTGCATCCCTTAAAAGTCCCATACAAGGAAGCTAATCTAAAAATGACGTTCCTAGAACCTCTGGTTTTGACTGCTGAATATCGTGTCAGTCAGCTTTATGATGATTTTGTACGTTATTTGTTTTATTATACGAGTACTAGGTACGCGGAATCGCTTGCCCTTCATCTCACCTGGTTTTCAAGTTATGATAAGGTCGAAGGTGGAAGCGCACTTCACCCGGAATCTAGTTAGCCAGGCGGACTTAGACAAAGTCCTACGACCAACCATACCAAGCACAATATTGTATTCCCCTGGGGCTCGATCCCGGGACCCACTACAGAGGCGGCTAAAACTTTTAAAGCCATTGGCCATTTCTCATGATTATTCCCAAGAATGGTTGACATCAGGCAGGCCGTTCTTGAAATTTCAGTCAAAACTCTTACAACATGGCCTTGATGTTGAGGAAGAAGGCATGTTGTGCCAACCCTAACTAGTATGGGATAATGGTCAGGAATATGATGGCTCATGATACAATTCAGGTTAATAAGCAATGTAAAGATAAGGGTTCCAAAATCGAAGTAGTAAGCTGAATTATATTACCTTTGTGAGTAATAATTCAGCATTATTCGGCACCTTGTACCATGGCAAACCAATAAGACTCGAAGGAAATTTGTATGGAATTGAATGGCTAACCCTTTTGTTTTGCTGATATTTAGCATTGACGTGATTGGTCGACAGTTGAAATGTTCACATGTGTATGTATTTTTATTGCCGCTATAACAAATGAAAGGGCCCCCATACCATTTAGTAAACGTGTTTTCTTTTGCCTTTAAATGTGGGTCGGAACCCTATGTGCGCGTGTCTGTACTTGACCGGTTTATTAAATCCACTTAGGTTGTTGATATCTGCGTTTGTCTAGGTACCTAAAATGTTCCACTCCATTTCACCGTCCTCATTTTTTTACGGCTTCATTCAAGATCAAGATAATAAACTGAAGCGCTCTTCTCATCAAAATCCCCATAAATAGGACATTGCGTTATCATTTAATCTGCAATGATTCATGTTTACAAGAATTCAGCGTTTGTTTCACAGTCACTTTGCATTAATGCGCTAACGCCTAGCCTGCTTTGACGCCGCAATGTTCACTAATTACCGTAATTAGCAAGTTATTCACATGTAAACACTAATACCGCCAGCGGCAAACATCATGCTCCTGCGGTGGAGAAACGTCGTCTCGAAATGTGAATAATTTGAATAGTTTAAATAAGTTAAGCGGACGTAGGTTAGGTGGTTCATAAATGTATTGTTGCAGGGTTAGCGCCGCAGCGGGCAGGGTATGACTTAGGCCATGCGATAAAAATGGAAGTGGTCAATTTAGACGAAGGTCGGTACGAGACACAGACTGCGCCGGGAAGCAGCGCGGACAGCGATGATTCCTGCAGCACCGACCGGAGCGAAGACTTGGACAGATTGCCCGATGATGGAGATCTCAGAGAGGACCTACAGAAGACGATACCGGAATGCTACAAATCAGACTCAAACTTCTCATCACAAGCCAGCGACATCACAAACGACGAAGAGTTCCAAGCCACCGCGCTGTGCCAATTCATGGATATTCTCAACGATCTAGACGAGGTCCTAGACAAGTCTTTACTGGCGTGTCTCGACGATGGCGCCAAAACCTTCGACAGCGACGACGACGATCTCATATGTAAACTCAAAGAATGCATCGGGGAATCTCAAAACCAATCCGGACCAAGTTCTCTGGACGACAACACGCAAGTCGTGTGCTCCGCTCCTTCATCACAACGATTAGACGTAGAAAATATTCCCGAGCGACGGAGTTTAACTCTCGCACGTTCGAAAAGCTTTTCCGATCTCTCCGTGACCAATCGGCCCGTGGCACTTGAACGGGCTAGCACAAACGACACTTCACGTAACTCGATGAGGCGACTCGATCCCATAGTGCTGCCAGCCATAACACAAGAGGCTTGCGAGCCGCTTACTTTGCCAGTGATCTTGTTCTTGGATCACGTGAATATGCGGCCGACGAGTGCGCCGATTCAGCTGCAGGTTGCCAGTCTGAACGCCGATGGCAGCTCCGGGCCTTTGATACTCGGACGCAGGGCGTTGGTCATGAACCGGGCCCTATCGCTACCTTCGCCTGGAGGAAGTAATGTGACTCTGGACTGGACGGGGCGGAATACAGCTAGGAGTAGCTCTTCAAGCTCCTCAGACGAATCTCTAGCTATTCCTCCCGTTAATGTGGCGCCTGCCACTCCCGCCGTTGAAGACAGGTATGTAAGCTGTAACGTCTATTTCATTTTCTGACCTAGTTATTTGTTATATTTGCTTTTATCCTGCTGGTATTCGCAATTAATTTACGAGAACTGCCTTTATGTTTATACCTCTAGGTTCTATGATAGATCTACCTACCTCAATTATCTACATAATTATGAGAGTATTTAGCTTACTAACTATTCTCGATCTGAACTCTCAAATCTGAATCAAGTCACAATATATAAAAATAAAGATCTCGCAATAAACAGCGAGTGTAGTCAAAAACCATCTTCTATGAATGTATGCATATCGTAAAAAAACTATATTGTTTTACCGCATCCTTGGATATAGTACACGTTAGCTTAGTGGTATAGGTCCCTATACATTAATTAAACCTGGAAAAGTCAGTTTAATATCTACGGCAAGTAATTATAAGGTATATTTTGAGTTTTCGGTCAATAATAAATTACTGCTAAAAAGTAATTTTGACAGCACGTAAATCGAGTTAATGGCGGAGAGGCTAGATATTTTTGAACCCAGAAACACCTTGCTTTTTAATTCACTTTGTTTGCTAACTAAATACATTGTGGCAAGTGACCAAAACAGCTTTAATTAGCTGACCGTTTAAATGATAGTAGTAGTAGTGATATCTACTATTTTTTTTATCGACTGTCCGAGATAAGTGTGAAGTGAACACTGCACAGATAAGACAGACGCAACAGTACTTCAATTTATAATGTAGTGATTATGCAGTGCCAGCTATTATTCGTAACTATTATAGGTCTAGACCAGCAAGTTCGACTATCATATTGCTACAGACCTGCCTCGCTCAATGTCAAATAAAAGTAATAAACAAGTAACCATTGGAACTTGACCTAGGCTTTTATGAAGAATGGTAGGATAAACCAGTCATTTTTAACTGGCATCAGTTGGTAGCAGCTCTATCTTCAGCCGCTTTTGCGAGATTGTGGGTTCGATTCCCATCCGGGCATTGTGTTATGAATATTGTTCTGTTCTGTTTTTGGGTGTTATATTATGAAAAATGTTGAAAAGTAAGTGTAGTAATCTAGTTTCCATATTAAAATTTTGATTAGTTAGGGGCTAGATGGCGTTGTGTTTAACTATTTATTAATTTTATAGTGGTGCTAATGATACGTAAAGTATGTTATTAGTTCAATTGTTATATGTACTGTATTATAAAGTAGGGCAGGAATCCGAGATAATCTTACATCCTACACTAGCCTTGGGGATTTCGCAATTTGGCGAATCGAATAGTAAATGAGTAATAAGGTCGCGTGGCGATGAGTAATTGTTAATGGAATATTTTGATTACCAGCTGGCCTCAGCTGCACAACAGGCAAGTCAAATCGAAAATATGTTCTCGAAGCGTCCCAATAACAAAGTTAGTTCACTTACATCTGTAAGTGAACCTTCTGATCTATACAAGTAAATGAAATTGAAGTGTCTGTTTGTAATGTCAAAATAACACCATTAAATTCACTTTTTAAATGTATAGTAACAAAACCAATAACAAAAAAAAATTGTCTGTGCCTGTCTGTTTGTTCCGGCTAATATCCGAAACGGTTGGATCGATTTTGACGGGACTTTCACTGGTAAATAGCTGATTTTATGAGGAGTAGCTTAGGCTACCGTTGTATCAGAAAAATAATTAGGCTTCCTAATTATTTTTTATAATTATTCAAATTTAAGCACCATGCAATCCAATATATATGCATTTTTTTTTGAGTTCTTCCTCTCGTGGTATAGGGGAGCAATAAGATTGGATTTTGGGAAATTCCGCGCGGTTACTTGTAATACGGGAACTAGATTACGAAGAATATGTGATTTATGTATGATACAACACTGTTACTATATTGTTATTTAATAGGGAGTCAAATATCTATATATCTATCCCTTGGGAACAATCCTCTATCCCTATGGATAGAGGTCTGTACCATATTTGATTCAGATTTAAAAAGCATAGGTATAATAATGCAAGGAACCAGTCACGGGAAGCACCGTTATCCGCTCGCCCCTCTGGGGAAATGGAGTGGGTGTACATAACCTTTCAAAACTTGCGTGAGTCGTACATATTAAAACACGGATGGTAATGTCCGTCGTCCACACACTAACTACCCTTTCGCATCCCTCGGTGCGTTAGGGTGTCTCCGAACAGATTCCCCCCGTAAAACAAAAGGCACTAGGCACCAACGGTTTCGATTCAGAAGTGAATCATCACCAGGGTGAGTTTGACTCGCCCTGTCTCCGCTGAGTCTGAATGTGAGACGCGAAACCGAAGGAGAGTCGTTATCCTGTAATATTTATTTATTTATTTAGTGATGACGAGGGTGGCGACCGAGGGAGCAGGGTGTGGCCACATCGGATGAGCGCCATGCTGGCGTGTCTCAGCTGCACCGTTGGTGTCTTCAACATTTCCCGATTTGCCATATTAAGCGTTCATTTTGGAGGTATGTATGTATACGCTTTTTTATCACACTAATACAATTAAGTAGTTTTTTTTTTTTTAGGAAGACCATCGGCAAATAAAAACATTGTTGGCACTTAATATAGGAAACAAAGTACCATTTAAAGGTCTCCACATATGGAAACAGTGTTAATAAAGTTAATAGAAACAAACAAACAAACCAGCAGATTAATAGCACTTTTAGTTAAATAAAAACTGATAATAACATATATTACAAGATATTGATTTCGCAAAGCACCATCTAGTCCCGAACCAAACTGAAAAAAAATGTTTTTTTTTTTATATATTTGACCTCAATACTCATCATATCATCATATCACTCACAACAGAGCAAACATCAGTATTCATCACACAAATGTTTGTTCAGGGCGGTAATCGCTCCCACAACCTACAGTGCAGTAGGTCCAGCTACTACCAACTGAGCTATGTAGCTTGTTTTTCTTTTATTACGTTATTAGGTATTAGCCATAGTAACCGCCTCTGTGTTCAACCCACCGATTTCAGATCCAGAGGTCCTGGGTTCGATCCCCAGGGGAGTACAATATATTGGGCTTGGTTTGGTTGGTGGTAGGATTTTGTTTAGGTTCGCCTGGCTAGCTACCACCATCTTACATTATTCTGTCGCCATAATAACAGATCTAAAATTGTTGTGTTCCGGCATTTAGAGGTAAGATAGCCAGTTCGTCAGTTTGTTGAGGATTCCGGGTGAAGTGCGCCTCCACCTTCGGCCTTATCTCAACTTGTAACCAGGTGAGACGAAGGCCAAGTGCTAACCCGTCGTACAATAAAAAACAAAAGCCTGGCGTGTCCTGCTGCAGGGCAAAGGTCCCTTTCCTCCTTCCATTAATCTCTATTGTTGGCTAATTGAGCCCATTCCTTTATATAGGGCCCAGTCCTCATTTCGCCATCTCTGCCTGGGCCTTCCTTGTGGCTTTTGTCTGTTAGGCACGCACTAAAACAATACAATATAATTTATTGGGCACCAAAAGTTACTTGTTATGAAACAAGTACCAGATAAAATATCTTTAAAAGCATCTGTTCTTACGGAACATCGACCTGGGCCCCAATTCTGTTAATTCAATCGCTTCATTATGACAATGGTTTTTTTATTGTATTGTACGACGGGTAAGCACTTGGCCTTCAACTCACCTGGTTTCAAGTTAAAATAACGAAGGTGGAGGCGCACTTCTCCCGGAATCCTCAACAAACTGTGGAACTGGCTATCTTACCTCTAAATGTCGGAACACAACAATTTTAGAATTGTTGTTATGGCGACAGAATTAGGTAAGATAGCATCGTCACAGAATGGCTATTCGAACACCAATAGACACCTATAGTAGCCATTCTGCGACGATACCATTTTTTTATAATGAAGCGATTGGTTTAGTAGAAACGGGAGCTAATGAGCATTAGCAGTGCGTCTGGAAATAAGCTATAGTCACTAACAGTAATAAGGAGTACAGTATAAGTGAGTACATATTTCGCTCGACTATCGTCATTCGGTGGGTTATATCTCCGCCGTGGTATAATCGAGGTCGTCCAAAACTATGGTCGAAGAAAAACAATACGTCAAACGGTAGGTACTCCTTCGCTCATACATCACTATGTGTTTTTATCCGTCTGTAAACTGCGCCTTTACATTACACTTTAAAATCAATGAAAACTTGTGTGAAGTCAATCGCCCTGAAATATTCTACCCACTCTTATTTGTGGTTGGATTTCTAGCTACGTCCTTTTCTCGTAATGTCTGTCCAGTTTGAAACCCATCCCTATTTAAAACTGGACAGACAAGTCCCGAAGTGTCACTAGTCTCGCCGGGATCTCGTTCCCACAATCCCGTAAGAATTGCTTCAAATCCATTCGTAGTGCTCGCCAATACTACAAATGGAACTATACTGAAAATTGTATTCATTCCCCCTGCGTCGATGTGCCGCTACGGCGCGAATAAAAAATATTGTATATGTGCTAATTATTCCTGCAGCGTCGCTATTAGTAAAAGTACAGCCTACTAAGTAGTAGTAGTATAAGTCTTGTTCTTACTAGGCACAAAATTAGAAATAAAATAGCATTCATAATAAACAAAAACATTGTGTGTAATTTTTTTTTATCTGAATAATACATGTACGCTATAGGTGGCCCAAAGATATGAAAAGAATGTTTATAACAAAACAAAAATCTAATAGAACTAGTTTGTAGTCTAGTTTACTGTAGTAATTGAGTCTTTTTTTATTAGAGAGGCGCTTGATCTTCATCTGATTTACAAGTTTTGATAAGGCCGAAGGTGGAAGCGCACTTCATCCGGAATCCTCAACCAACTGAGAAAATTTTAACTCTAAATGCCGGAACACAAGAATTTGAGAATTGTTATTGTGGCGACAGAATTAGGTAAGATGATGGTAGCTAGCCAGGCGAAATTAAACAAAGTCCTACCACCAACCAAACCAGGCACAAAATTGTACTCCAGAGGTGTCAGATCCAGAGGTCCCGGGTGGGCGTACAACTGGACCACAGAGGCGGTTAAAAAAAAGGCTCGCTCTGAGACGATTGTATCGATTCCCTAAAGGCGAGCGAGTCAAGTCGCGACGCAGAGGGAATAAACCAAAACTTCAATTTAAGACCCCGTGTTTGGGTTAACCGACTTGTAAGACGATTTTATATATGAAGGTTATGTTTGTTGCAGCGGGCTTTATAGTTCAATTCTCAATACTATCCTTCTTACTCGGAATCCCCATATTCACGATGTACCTCTGCTTGGGCCAAGTCCTCGACGCGGGTCCTCTGGACATGTGGAGGATATCCCCAATATTCCAAGGAGTGGGGATCTCGATGCTGCTGACTCAGGCGGTGATCGGGAGCTACAGTATCATCGGGCTATCGTGGATCTTGGTGTACTTCCGGGACTCTTTCATAACGGCCAGCGATAAATACAAATGGGCGATGCCGCACCTGGAGTACAATATTGATGGTGAGTTTGTTTATTTCTATTATTTAACTTTTTTAGATTACCACCAACCAAACCAAGCACTATATTGTATCGCATGAGGAATTTTATCGAACTAAATATTTATTCCGTTTCGAGTTGGATATTGTGGTAAATGAATGAATGAATGAAAAATACTTTATTGCACACCTTAAAAATAAAACTGGATAACTTAAGTAATGTATATACATTGGGCGGTCTAATCGCTTAAAAGCGATAAATTTCTTCCAGACAACCTTTGTATAGAGAGGATTTTATGGCTAAAGAGTTGGTTGGTGGTGCACATATTAATAGAGGTCTAACTAAATTGACTATATATAACATTATGTAAAGCTATGCTTCAAATATTCACACAACATAATGTAATATAGATACTCACATATTATACACCACATAACTACATACTATACAAATACAATACAAATAAAAATAAATACACGAAGTCCTTAATACACGAGTAAATAGGCCTCTTCTAAGTAAGCGTGCTCCATCGTAGGTTGCCAACAATAGCTTACTATCACGAGATTGCAGTCAAATGTATTCCCTATCAAATATACAAAAAAAACCGTTTAATCATTCCTTTATGGCCTGCCCACTGCCACTTTAGCTTCCTAATTCACAGCTATTTGCTCTAGGCTATTTATTAATTTCGTGCTCTAGGTCGTATGAACATTATTTACTTATGGGCACGTCGGAAACAATGCAAATTATCTCATTGTTGGTACAATAAGTGTTCAGTAGGAAATTAATCATCTGTACAGGAGGTCTACTGCGAAAACCGGTTGGTTGTTATGTTTACGGTTGGTGGTAGGACTTTGTTGAAGTCCGCCTGGCTAGCTACCACCATTTTACCTAATTCTGTCGCCACAATGACAATTCTAAAAAAATGTTGTGTTCCGGCATTCAGAGGTAAGATAGCCAGTTCCTCAATTTGTTGAGGATTCCGGGTGAAGTGCGCCTCCACCTTCGGCCTTATCTCAACTTGTTACCAGGTGAGATGAAGGCCAAGTGCTTCCCCGTCGTTCATTAAAAAAATACGTCATCGGGTCCGAAGCGATTTGCATTTTTACCCAACTGCCTTAGCAGGGTAATGTTTTTCTAGAGTATGTCTGTATGTCTATTTCATTGTGGCCTAGATAGACAGCTGAATGGATTAAGACATGTGAGTTGGTTCCTCTAAATTGTGTAAGTGTCTTAAAGCTTGATAATTTTCATATGAGGTACGAATAGATAAATAAAAGGGAATATAATCATTTGTTTATATTACAAAACAATATGGGTATAATTGGTAATAGGTAATAAAACGTTAATAATATGCCGATTCGTAATATATATCGATTATAATACTTTTTATGACCGTGTTCTGGTAAAACCGTGAAGTTTGAAATATTGGAGTCGGGTTTTAGTTTTAACTATAACTTGTTTGTATGTAAAAACGTGTGCAACCCGTCATCGAAAATGTCGTGTTTCGTTTTTCGTAGTACGCCTCTAGGAACCTAGCGAAGGCCACGTTTGGTGTAATCGAGTGACAATGAAACTAAATTACCTGTGATAGATGAATCGTTTTTGTTTTCCCTCGCTATTTGTACGGAAGTATTTCTTTCGATTCGTAATTTATACTAGCTTCTGCACTCGGCTTCGTCCGAATGGCGCTCGGAAAACTAGCCTATATATTAGCCTGCTCTAAAGTAAGTTCTGTGATAAATGTAAACTCAATCCGTTCAGTAGTTTTGGCGTGACAAACATCCAAACAAACTTTCGCAAAATATGTACAAGAAGTCATCATATACAATGTACAAGAAGTGTACAAGAAGACATATGCATATGATCATCATTAGCAATTGCATTATGAGTCTTGTACATAGCACTCATATGCATGTATCGGGTTTACGGAGCTGAGACATAATTCGCCTTATACGACATCCGTGAAAGGGTCGGTGCTATTCCCTGCCAGAAACACTTAGATATTTCGTGTTTTGGTTTTTCTTATACTGGATTAGTGGTAGCATAATGGTTGATATTCAAATGTAAAACAGAAAATCTTTTTTCACTCCTTTATAAACTGCCTAAATCTCACACTCATCGCTATATTCTTAAAAATAGGACCGAAGTTTCACCATTTATACATAATGAGTTACAAGCCTTACTACCTCATACATTCTATAAGTTATTGTTTAGTACATATCAACAGCCCATTAGTTCACTGTTGGACAGAGCCTCCTATAAAGCTGGAGGGTTTCACGCTTGGCAGGCGCTTAGGTGGACGCAGT
The DNA here is from genome assembly GCA_951394065.1 of Venusia cambrica. NCBI lineage: Eukaryota > Metazoa > Arthropoda > Insecta > Lepidoptera > Geometridae > Venusia > Venusia cambrica. Next base: position 6,279,315 of record OX596055.1, read on the forward strand.
AAATTTGTAGATAACATACACAGAAGGAACAATATAAATCAATATAATATGATATAAATATTACAGGACATTCATTTTACACAACGCCATCTAGCCCCAAACTAAGCATAGCTTGTAATATGGGAACTAGATTACGGATAAAATACTAAAATACTTTTGTAAATACATACGTACTATATGATACAACACCTACACACAGAACAAGCATCTATGTTCATCACACAAATGTTTATCCTGGATGGGAATCGAACCCACAACCTACAGCGCAGAAGGCAGAGTTACTACCAACTGAGCTATGAGGCTTGTTAAAAGCTGCTGCACTTCTGCTGAGATCCCTTAGTCGGCTTTACGACGTCCATGGGCTGAGTTGGTTAAAGTCAAAGTCAAATATATTGATTCAGTAAGATTTTTTAGGATCACTTTAAAACGTCAAATCTACCGCCTGTTCGGAATCGCGACCAGCACACAAGGAGAAAGGCAAGAACCTCGGGCTATTATTGTTGTTTTTTTAATTTTATTTTACGACGGGGAAGCACTTGGCCTTCATCTCACCTGGTTACAAGTTGAGATAAGGCCGAAGGTGGAGGCGCACTTCATCCGGAATCCTCAACAAACTGAGGAACTAGCTATCTTACCTCTAAATGCCGGAACACAACATATTTTTTAAGAATTGTTATTATGGCGACAGAATTAGGTAAGATGGTGGTAGCTAGCCAGGCGGACTTAAACAAAGTCCTACCACCAACCAAACCAAGCACAATATATTGTACTCCACATGGGGATCGAACCCGGGACCTCTGGATCTGAAATCGGTGAGTTGAACCACTTGTGAGATGTAGTATGTAATTAGTTATACATTTATTGCGGTTAAATCGTTGTTCAGTGATGTCTTGTTATTGGTTTTAGTAATTGTTTTTGTCGTAGACACAATCCGCAACGGCAGTTACAAAATAGAAGACACGTTGCCTCAGTATTTCCACGGGGAAGTTTTGCAGCGGAGCGTGGAATCCAGCGGGACGTACTTTGGAACGATAAAGTTCCAAGTCGCGTTCAATCTGTCCGTTGTGTGGATGATCGTGTTCGTCTCGCTGAGTAAAGGATTGCGGTCTTACGGCAAGGTATGGTGACATTCAAGATGCGTGATTTTTTGTCTTTAAATGTAGGTAGGAACGCAGTTTGGTATACAAATTTAATGCTGAAATTGATTCCTTATTTAAAAAAATATGTTAAAACAGTACAACAGTTTAGTCCATCTTACCTAATTCTGTCGCTTAAATAACAATTCTAAAATTGTTGTGTTCCGGCATTAAGAGGTAAGATAGCCAGTTCCTCAGTTTGTTGAGGATTCCGGGTGAAGTGCGCCTCCACCTTCGGCTCTATCTCAACTTGTTACCAGGTGAGATGAAGGCCAAGTGCTTACCCGCCGTACAAAAAAAATACTATTATAACACACATTCATAACAGAATGAAATTGTGAAACAGAAAAACACGAGTAGGTAATAAGTGAATACAGTTAGTGGTGTGTGCTACAGCAGCAAATGGGACACAACTCAGCATTATGTCCACTGCAACACAGGTCAGCGCTGATATTCTGTTGTGACCCAGCCCAGTCAATCGACCTCAGGAAGTGATAGAACATTTAATATCAATAAAATCATAAGTATCTCAGTATGTTGATTCCGGGTGAAGTACGCTTCCACCTTCGGCTTCTTATCATAACTTGGCACCAGGTGACATGAAGGCCAATCGCAACCGCGTCGTAAAAAAAAAAAAAAAAAACGCTCGTACAAATGCCAGATTGGTACAATAGCTACATTGACCAATCCGGCTCTATCCATCGACTCCCCGCTGAAAGAAACAAATATAATAATTTTGTTAAAATGATTTTTAATTTTATATTTTAAAACCTTGTCAAACCGCATTCTGAAACAATAAATCTTTACTCAAAGCAGCTAACCCGTCACTTAGCCTTCTGTGTTACATCAATGGTTACCTAATTTCCGTGAAATCGTAACGGCTTGTTACACTGGCTCGCTGGCAGGCGGGTAATTAACGAAGGTTGCGGGTTTGATTCCCGCAGAGTTATAATTTTGTTTGATTCTTAACCTCGGCAAGTAAAATGGGCCTCTTTCATCCTACGTGGATGTCGCAAAAGGCGACTAAGGGCTACGCTACGATAATGGCAATATATGCAGTATTTAAATGTACCCCCAACATCACCAACCCACCTGACAAGAGTGAAGAGTACAACAAAATGTCTTCTCTTTTATAAGCAATGTTTGGTTATTACTATTTTGCGTAAAATCAAATAGTAAATGAAAAAATATATATATTTATATTCATTGCCACTTAAACAGAATTAAAGTTAATACAGAACTATATCTAGGTAAAACAACATTTTTTTTTTTGTGTAAGTAGAGAGGATTCACTTGAGTACTCAAATATGTGAAAATGCGAATGTGAAAAATGAGCTTGCAATTCTTTACCGAGCCGCCGCCACAGGCGTATTTTATATCTATATTCAGTACCCGGGACCGAGAGCGTTACGTGCCCTAATATTGTATTGTCCTAACAAACTGGTAAAAAACATCAAAAAGATGTGCCCCACTTGGGATTTGAACCCAGGCCATCTGGAGCGAGAGCTACACGCCCTACAACTAGACCAAGAGTACCTTTCTATAGTAAGTTGGCTTTTGATTGAGGCGACACGTGACCCAAGGGCTGGCTCTTATTTAGGCCAGCGAATTAGCATAGCTATTCAGCGTGGCAATGCAGCCAGTGTCTTGGGCACGCTTCCGTCTGGTACTGGTCTGGAACAGTTGAGTTACCTATAGGCCGTTTGTAACGGTCCTTAGGTAATCTGACTGATTCCTTTGTACATAGTTAGTTTAATTGTACTTTTTATTGAATAAATGTCAAACTAGTTCGCTGTTATTTCACATCAACAGCCAATTAGTGTCCACTGCTGGACAGAGTCCTCCAGCGCTGGGGGGTTATTTATTCATGTAATTTCTTACAGGCGGTGTACGTGTTGATATTTATACCAATCTGCGGCACGCTAGTGCTCTGCACCAAACTGCTGACGGTGATACCTTACGACACTATGACCAATATATTCGCCGAGACCGAATGGAACGAGTTCTTTATCAATGGAAATGTAAGTTATCTATGGTTATATACTTTAATAACTATAAGGTTATATCGTTAATTTTGAGTAAAAAAAAAAACCTATATTTCAAGGTATTTACTTACATTTTCAGTCAAAAATGGCTTTATATACGACCAGATGCATATTGCTCTGATCGCTAATAAAAATAAAAAATAATAAACCCCTTGTCAAAATGTTAGCCTGAACAATGTCTCCGATCCATATCGGAGGAAGAAAAGGCGGAACAAACAAAAAAAAAAAAGTTATCTATGGTTTTATACTATACTACATCAACAGCCCATTAGTGTTGCTGGTCAGACCTTACTCCAAAAATGGTTTATTAATCCAAGCGTGGTTACGCTTGGATTATAAATACACGGCAAGAAAGCTGCTTTCTTCTGGTGAGATCCCTTAGTTGGCTTTTACGACATTGGGCTGTGTATCTTTATATACTTTGCATCCTAAATGCGTCTATACACATGTAGTAAAATGGAGGAAGAAACACATTTGCCGAGCCCACCTAATATGAAATTAAGGGCAGTACGTTTTTTTTATTTTTATTCAAGGGCTTTGTCGCTTAGCGACCACATCGCCCATAAAGCTATAGAAATATAAATGATAACATAAAAAAAAAACATATATTAACACACTTAATTACTACTACTTATCTAAACCTAACTAACAACTTAATCAAAAACTCGACATTTCAGAAGAAGGGTCCGATAAAATGCTATTTCCAGTACCTTCATCTAGCAAGCGATTTTTGACAAAACAGTTTAATAGTTTGTTTTTTTATATTTTATGTATTATTTGATATATTTTCTTATATGTACATACATTTTATACCTAAAGAGAAAATATATTTTTGTGTATCTTTATATAAATACCATCTAATATAGCGTACATGAAATTACGTAAAAATGCTCATTATGAACATTTTCTTTCACGATGCATTAGAAAATGTAATCGTCCGATTTGAAGAGCCTTTTACCAATATTTAGAATGAACTTTCAGGGTGGCCAAAGGCTATATAAATATCCGGTTCAAGCAAAAAGTGTTTTCGTGGGGACCCATTATACAGCTTAAGTCGACGATAAATGCTTGAGCGAATTTTTAGCCTAAGCCTTTGCTGTCTCTCCGTTCAGCTCACTCTGCGGTCTGTAACTGATGAACCGTACTACGGTTATTACGTATTACGGTTATTAGGAAGACAGTTAAAATTTTATTCTATTGCCGCTAAAACTACAAATAATACATTTATTTGTAGGGTATACAGGACACGACATTGATTTCACTCAGCGCTATCTATTTCCAAACTAACTAGATTACGGATAGAAAACTTTTTTTTTGTAAATACATTTTTAACACACAATACAACACCCAAACACAGAACAAACATCTATATTCGCCACACAAATGTTTGTCTTGGGTGGGAATCGAACACACAACCTACAGCGCAGAAGGCAGAGCTACTACCTACTAATAAATGAATGAAAATACTTTATTGCACACCTTAAAAATAAAACTGGATAACTTAAAAAAAAATGTATATACAAGGGGCGGGCGTATCGCTAAGAAGTGATTTCTTCCAGACAACTTTTGGATGGCGATGATTTCATAGCTAAACAGGTGGCACATATTAATTAGGGGTCTAGCTAAATTAACTATATATCATACATTATAAACATACACACTACTTAAATAATATAAATACCTACATATTATACACTATGTACTTACATACTATATATGGGTGAATCAACTTTTAAGGTACTCCTTTTGTGTCCCTGTCATGGAAATAGCAATAAAATCAGTATTTTAGTTTAGAATATGGTTGTTTTGATGTTACCGTAAAATTAGATTCTGTGTTTACATTTAGTTTCATAGTTTTTATAGTTTTAAGCAAAATTTTAGTTTTTTTTATGGTAACGCAGCACACCATAAGCAATCTCCATACAAAAAAAATGTGTCCCCCAGGCCAGGTGAAGAAACAATATACGACGTTTCTTAAAAAATATGATGAATGCACTGCATTTTCGCACAATATTTTGATTCAGAAAAAGATAAGCTTACGTTTCAAATAAACATTAATAAACTTTTGACTTAAATTATATTTTTTACATGCACCTTAACTTTTGTCCCAAACTTTGATGAAAACATATGCTATACTGCGTTACCGAAAAAAGTTCATGACCATTTTCGAGAGATGGCGTGTAACTTGGTGTCATTAAAAGCGATTATTATCTAATATTTCGTTTGTATGGTCTGAAAAGGCCTACCTCGTTTCACCCGCCCCTCAATGTGCGGTAAGCTCTGAACTGGTGCGCGTGGGTTTATTGTCGCTCTACAGCGTTACGGCGGTAATATTGGTAAGTTTTTGAATTATTTGAATTTTGTTAGGTCAGTGTGTTGTCTAGGATATCTGATTTCAAGGTCGTGACCAGATATTTGGTTAGTCTTTTTTAAACTTTCGCGATTAGAACACATAATTTTAATTCGAGAAACGGGTATTTATCGCGTATTTTACCTCTATATTTATCCCGACGTTTCGGCAGGGTTGCACCAGCCGTGGTCGCGGGCAGACTGCTCTTTCTGCTTGAGTCTGCCCGCGACCACGGCTGGTGCAACCCTGCCGAAACGTCGGGATAAATATAGAGGTAAAATACGCGATAAATACCCGTTTCTCGAATTAAAATTAGATATTTGGTTATTTTTGACTGTGGAATTAATTATGATTTTTTCAGTTAAAATTTTCCCTAGCGTTACCAGTAACTCTGGATAAATTTTCTCTAGAGTTACCGGTAACGCCAGAGAATGTAAGACAAAATGACATTGCGAGCAATGGATAGTGTGGATTTTATACTGTGTCAAATTTAAGTTTCTAATATATCAATATAGTATAAATCAAATTTTGAATAATATAGTTAAATTAGTTCAAGGTTGGTGCAACATAGTCCAAAATGCCACTTAGTGCAGTAGAAAAACAGAAGCGCTTTAGAGAAAGACTAAAATAATAGAGAAAAGTACGAAGAAGCGAAGAAAAATAACCAAGCTCTAAACCACAAAACTAAAAGGTTAGTAAAAGATTAAACTCGTGATATGGAAAATACGAAAACGACTGTCAAAAAAACAAATACAGGCTGTTGAGAGATTGTAGCAACAAACACCGCCTGACTCGCCTAGAACAGACTCCAGATTAGGAAATGTTGAAGAATTTAATGGAAGTTCACCACCGACGCCTCCACGTGCTACATCTCCACCAGTAACACCTCCGCAAGCCAGATCGAGAAACCAACCACCAAATTTCAGAGACTTTTATAGATAAATATAACGGGTGTATAGAGAGAATGCAAAACTAAAGCAAGATAATGACAATTTGAGACGAAAGTACGAAACATTTTAGGAAAAGATATTAAAGAAAAATTGACAGTCAAACTAGCAAAAAAAAAACGATGATCAGAGTTACAAAATTCTGATTGGGGCCATAAAGAAAACATTTAAAAACACCAACTCTAGGAAATAAATAAAGCTAATAAAGAAGATTTCATCAACTGTAGAAGTATAGATACTTTTGGATACTTTAGGCATTGACAAAATGGTTAAAAAAAAGACTACAGAACAAAAAACACGGTGATGAGAATGAAAATAAAAGAATTTTACCTAAGAGATGACATATCGCGTGCTACCGCCGGCAAAAAAGAAACGATTTCAAAAAGCAGGAGTGTACGAACAAAATAGGTTCATGGACACAATAAAAAATTTGTTCAAAACCTTTGTGAAAGAGAATCCTGATCTTCGTTGCTCCTGCTTCTATTTTACGAGAAACAAGCCTTTTTATGTCCAATGTGCTTCTGTTGATGCTAGAGAAGCTGTTTTTGCAAAACACACACGAACTTTGCATATATGGCAAAAGCACTTTACAGAAAAAATGTACCTGGCACAGATGACCTGAACATCCTTTTTGAGACAACTGTCTGCAATGCTCAAAAACTCGAAAGATTGCATGTACGGCAAATGTAATCATTGTGCCTTAAAAACTTACCGCTAATGTATGGAAAACGTAAAGGATACAATCACTTAGACCGAATGGGTTATAAAAGAAGAAAAATATATCAAAGATGGGAAAAATACTTATGAAGACAAAAAATATATTAAGGAAGACAGAATTGAAGAAACAGATACTTTTGAGATTTCTGAAAAGATTTGAGTTAGACTTTGAAGCTTTCAAAAAGCACGTGTTTAATATAAAGTCACAATTCCAAAACTTTCGTCGATGTCAAGAGCATATTCGTTCAAACGAATGCGTTGTCGTCGCAGATTTCAGCGAAATATATATCTGCAAGTATAGACAAAAAGTAGAATCTCACGATTTTGGAGGATCGCGGAAACAGGTTTTTGATGATTCAAAATTCTCAGGCGTTACTATTTTTCTCTAGCGTTACTCATTTGTCCCTAAAATGTTATTATGTCATTTGAAGATTCCTCTAATTAGTATATTTTTATTTAGATAAAAACGTTACATTAAAAGTCTTCAAGACTGATGGCTATTGTAGGTATAAGAAATGTATGTCTGATTATTCTTTGTGAAGATTTATCCTAAAGATAAGCATTTAAAAACTTGTAAAGTAACACAAGGGACCTAGAACTTCCTCTATTTCATAGGTTAGCTATAAAAAAACGTTATTATTGAGTTGGAAAGACTGAATTTATGTATGAATAAACGATTATCATGTTGATTGTTCTCATTTATTCGTTTTATTTCATGTTTCGGTATTTACAAATAAGTAACGCAATAGATATTTCTGAGCCACACCTTCAGTTTTTCTTAAAAAACTCGTTCAAACAAGCTTAGATCTCGTGCCACGCTACAAAAACTAAAAAAAGGATAAATAATACAAATGTTAACTTTCTATTTTCATTATATTTCGATAATTTATTTTTTATTTTTAGCTGTTCAAAATGTTGTCAAAGGAGTGTCTTAAAAGTTGATTCGCCCATATACTAATATAATACACAAATATTATATATATATATACGTACTTGTACGGATAAACAGTTCTCGCACATCGAAGGCCTTCTCAAAAGTCTTCGATAAATAAAGTGACCCGAATCACGTTGCGGTTTCGTGGTACCTGCCTGCCTATGACAAATCGACATAAAAGTTTGACGTAACGGCGCCAACGCTATCACTTTCACGGGGAAGGAATCAATTCAATTTGCCAGATGAATTGAATACCGCGGCGTTCGGGCGACACGGGCCGAACGACACGTAAACAAGAGAGTACCGACCCACATTTCAAGGCAAGGAATCACGTTGCTTGTATGTGTTGTATTGTGGGTTCAATTCCCAGGACAAACTGAATATGTGTGATGAATATTGATGTTTGTTCTGTGTTAGGGCGTTGTGTTGTATGATAAGTATGTATTTACAAAAAGAAAATGTTAGTATTAATTCCGTAATCTAGTTCGCACATTACAAGCTTTTTAGTTTGGGACTTATAGCTGTGTAAAATTAATCCCTTGTAATGTTTATTGAGATTATTATTTATTAAATAGTATGTCTATTCTAGTGAAACGCCTGGGAACTCGTTCGCTTTATTCCGTGGGAATATCTAAAATCCTGTCTTAATAATAATTATAGAAGCTTTTATTTTCCTAAACGCTGATCTCTAGGTATATTTAAAAAACACAAAATTTGCAATAATTATAGACTTACGCTACAAACTATTGTTCTTTACATTATTTACGTGTTAGTACCACTTGCGTTGTTAAAAGCCTCCCCCAGCTCATGCCATCTCTCTATCTCTTGTATATCTGCTCCTAGCTTTGCATTCTATCCTAACAATGTCGTCGACCCATCTTTTCAAAATCCTGTCTCAATTGGATAAAATATAGTCTAAATAACATGCATCTAGTGATGCATTGCAAGTCAATAACAGTTCGGAGCGCCAGTACGTCGGCCGGGGGCTCGTTAACTTAGAATTGATTTTTCAAAGGAACTTAGCGGTTTTGTTAGCGGATATTTCCGTTTACATGTAGTATAAAACTATATCATACTAGTAAAACGCTGAAACTTTCGAAGCGCGATCTATTCCAATGGTAAATTTAAACTATCAAAGGCTCCACTCTAAGACAAATCGGACAAGGCGTTAGGATGTAGTACAGTAATAAACACATAGAAGAAGTAATAGAAATAGAATCATTTGATAACGGACACAAGCAAGATAAAAACAAACATAAAAAAAAACGTGGAAGAATAAACAAAGTAAGTAGGTATAGGCCTAGTAACAAATTAAATATATAAATAAGTAGGTACAAGAAGTATCAACCAACAGTATAAAGAGTAGTAGAGCCCCTTGTGAAAGAGCGCATCCGAGGAAATACTACCACCATACCTATTTCAGCCGCCAAGCAGCATTGCTGCGTCCCGGTTTGAAGGGTAGCGTTGCCGGAGAAATTACGGGCACGCGAGGCTTAACACCTTTATGCCTCGAATTGACGGGCGCAATGCGTTCTATTGACTATGATCCTTGTGGATTTGACCTACGCAGTAAGGCACTGTTTTAGGCAAGAGTGCATTTAACATCAGGTGGCCTACTTGCTTGTACCGTCTCCTAGTTGTATAAAAAGAAACACGCATAATACAGCAATAATCTAACTCCATACGCACTCGTTGGTATGTAATACTAGGCTTCCGTCACAACAAAAAAGTCCCAACTCAAATGCTGAGTAGGTAACTGTAACCTACTCAACGCTAGAAATCTAGTGGAACACAGTATATGTAAAGATATGTGCGGCTTTAGGCATTTTCATCCTCATCAACCTTTTTGACGTAAAGTTGTATGAATAGAGTTGTCATCATATTTCGTCAAGTACAGAGATAACAGAATAGAAGTGCTCTAGTGACAAGTGTTCCGTTCCACGATACCGCGAATAACACTTGCGGATGTTGCGATCATGACGATTCATGTCTCACGTCATGTGTATGATAAAGCGTGGTTTGTTTTATCATCATGAAAGGTGATGTAAGTGAATATCCTTGAATATCCCACGCTGTGTACACCAGTACACCATGTGGGTTGCCACATTGTATCCTTAAGAGTGTATGATACGTGAAATGGCTTAGCTTCAGCGATCATATCTTCCACAATACTGTAACAATATCTTTGAAATAATATATGTTATAGGTCAGGATTTATGCTAGAACGCTTGTGTTTCGAAAACACGATTGCATAAAATTTTCTCATAGAAAATAAATCCAAAGTTGACTCTAATTTCTACCAAAAATGTTCGCAATATAATAAATACGCCCAATTAGGCCTCGACACTTTTTACAGTAAATAAAACACAGTATACAGCAGACGCTCTGTGTTTTAGATTTTCAAAATGTATATTCGTATTACCGTAAAAAAAATAAACGAAATTCGCGCGTAGTTCTGTCATCTGGTGATCATAAGCGCCGTGGTTGAGCGCACAGCAATGTAACCTTTATTATAACTATACCTTAGTTACTTTAGTACCTTAGTTACTTAGTTTAGTATACTGGGGTAGAATATAGGCCGTTAAGAGGGCCACAGAGTACCGCTGATTTTCGCTCTCCAGTACATACGTAGTTCCTTTTTCATTTCGAAGTGGAGTCTGATTCACATGAAATTTTGCAGGTATAATCGGAAAGAGATAATGTGTGTTTGTGGTGCGCTACTTTTCCTTTAACGCAATAACAATGAAATTATATGGAAAAGAGTGTTTGTATGGAAATACTCTTTTCCAGATATTTTATATGTATTCGTTTTTTAGAAAAAGTAACGCACCACAGACACACATTATCTGTATCTGATTATACCTGCAAAAAATCTTTTGAATCTGACTTACCTACAGAAATGAAAATGGTACTACGTTTGTATGGGAAAGTGAGACTACTGGGCAAGTCAAAGACATTGGGAAGGACTGCAGGCCTATTACCTAACTCTGTTTCATTTGGGTTTCAATGGGTTTCAATTAAAATGCCTGCATTTCTGATTGAAACCGATTGAAACCCAAATGAAACAGAGTTAGGTAATAGGCCTGCTGGAGAAAAATAAACTCGAAACTCTAGAGAACCTAATAATATATTAACCGCTTCTGTTTTCTAGTGGTTGCCCACCGGTGTCAGACAGAGGTCACGGCTTGGATCCCCATGGTACAATATTGTGCTTGGTTTGGTTGGTGGTAGGACTTTGTTTAAGTCCGCCTGATTAGCTACCACCATCTTACCTAATTATGTCGCCATACTACAATTGAATTGTTGTTCCGGCATTTAGAGGTAAGATAGCCAGTTCCTCAGTTTATTGAGGATTCCGGTTGCGCTTCCACCTTCACAGGTGAGATGAAGGCCAAGCACATCCCCGTAGTACCAGGTCTACTGTGGACGCTCTGTCCCTTACGGTCTTAGGACATAAAGTAAGTCATGGCGTATTAGTTCTTTTACCGATAAAACTGGGATCATATGTGCAGGACACGGGATTTGTGATAGTGCCAGGTTTGATTAGTTCAGTGATATTCGGTTTTGATTGGCTATTTGACCGTGACGCCCTTGTCACTCACGTAGATTGAGTGCGAGAGGTCCGCCATGTTGGTTGGATAAGTTTCTTCCTGCAAATGGTTTTTAACCATTTACAATATGTATGTATGTATGATAGATGGAGCAAAGCGATGACGGAATGGCTCCCAAGAACCGGATATCGGAATGTCGGTCGTCCAGCAGCAAGATGGGCCGACGATATTACCGGCATCGCAAACCTCACCTGGATGAGAGTGGCACAAGACCGTTGGGCGTGGCATATACATAGGGAGGCCTATACCCAGCAGTGGGTGAAATCATCCGCGATGATGATGATGATGATGTATGTATGTGTTTGTATTTCCAGTCGTGGGCAGCGGCGGGTCAGGAAACCTTCCTAACGTGGGGTATGCTAGGCGCGTGCGTGATGCAGCTGATCTCCCACAAGCACCCCTCGAACCGCTCCAGCCGTATGCTGCGGAAGGAAAGCGCCGGCGTTGTTGTGTTCACCTTCGCCGTGCTGCTACTGGCGTCGTTTCTGGCCAACACCTGCGTGCTGATACTGAAGAACTATGGGTACACTTACGTCCCGGGAAGCTATGGTGAGTCATTTTTTTGTACGACAGGGAGATATTCGGTTTTCAGGTCACGTGGTTATAAGTACCTTGAGGCCGGATGGACGCGCGCTTCACCCGAATCTTCAACTGACTGAGGAACTGGCTGTCTTACCTCTAAATGCCGGAACTGAATAATTTAGAACTGTTATGGCAGGCGGACACCAACCAAACCAAGCACAATATTTTACTCCCCTGGGGATCGACCCCGGGATCTCTGGGTCTGATATCAATTATAAAAACAAGCGACGCGCACACGAGGGTACCGACCCACAGTCGTTTTTAAATGTTTTATCTCTGTTATAGCGGCAGTGAAAATACACTGAAAATTGCGACTGTCTACCTGTTACGTTTCTTTGGCACCTTTTATGTACGGAACTCTAAAAATCAAGCTTTATTAGATTATTAGAAGGCCTAAGACTTGTATGGAATGTGTGTGTTTATTTGTCTAACGTTATGCAATGCTCCAAACTAAAGCGCAATTTAAGAAAACATTACGTATATGTGCGAGTATTAAGACTGTTAAATCTGATATCAGAATTTGCAAATCTTTGCTCCAGTTCTCAGGAGTAATTGTTCGCGTAGCAAAACACGCGAATTCTGAATATTCATGCAAATAAAACTTCTATTTCATAAATTTTATGAAAGGCGTTAATCTGTTTCGTTTAACATTTTTATTCTACACTCCATTAAAGTGTCAAAATTGCTTCCAATAACATTATACCTTTTTACATGTAAACTCGTTAAATGAATATAGAATCTATTGCTATTCAGAAAGCATGCATTTGGTCATGAATATTTAATTTATGACAATTTGTTTCCGTTCATAATCCCTGTCTTATTTTAACCTTGTCGATAATATAGTCAATGAACTGCTTTGACTTTAGAACAAAACATTTTAAATGAGCATGAGCCTTCGTCATTTTGTGATACTATCGGTACAAAAGTGCTGTAAAAAAGTACTAACTGACTCCGGGCAGTTGCGACAAAAAACAAAAAAACTTCACAGAATCACCTGCAGGGCTAATCTGAAGATTTCCTGAAGATCTCATCAAAATCGGTAGACCGTTTTGGAGTCTATATGGAGCATACACTTTTATATATAACAGAATTAAGTTCTTATTTCACGTTAGAGGGTGCGAGACCCTCTAATTATTATTATTATTTTTATACTACTAGGAGACGGGACAAGCAAGTAGCGCACCTGGTGTTAAGTGTACTCTTGCCTATGACAAAGCCTTACTGCATAGGTCACATCCACAAAGAACATAGCCTACACGGCACTGCATTGCGCCCGTCAACTTGAGGCATAAATGTGTTAAGCCTCACGTACCCGTAATTTCACCGGCAACCATACCCTTCAAACCGAAATACAGCAATGCTGCTTGGCGGCTGAAATTAGTATAGTGGTAGTAATTCTCCGGACGAGCCCTTTCACTAGGGGCTTCTACTACACTTAAAATTAAAACCATCTACACTCATATTCAACACTTTTCTCGTAACATGACAATACCACGCAAACCTTTTATTTATGCGTATAATTAACTGTGCCAATAAAATATACAAAATAATAACTCCTTTTAATACTAATTACTAATTGTTTATGTAATAGTATATTATAATTCGTGATGTTTTTATATTTATTTTGGTAAAGGTCATTCATTCATTTCGACATTTTAGTAAGTAGAAACATTTTATTTTTATCGTGTATATATTACGTGTTAAATTAGGTATGTTTAGTTTTGTAAATTTGAATATTTATTTATTCACATTTATTTTGTGCATCCTTCTACTCCTAAGGTTGTCTGGAATAGATAGCTTTTAAGCGATAAGACCGCCAATTGTACTGTTAACTTAAGTTTTAAAATTGTGTATTGTTCTATATGTTTTCGGTGTACAATAAAGAATTTTCATTAATTAATTCATTCCTCTTACAGAGACCATAAAGTCATCCCAGTTCCTCTGGCCGTCTTCGGAGCCGATGCCTGGCAACATGGCGTCTACCCCCGTCCGGTACACCGGCCACTACAGCAGTCTGGTCGGGATCAGCGTGTTGAAGAGCGGCAACGTCGCGCGCGTACTCAGCGGGTGGCAGCCTTTACAGCTGGCAACGCAGCTCGTGCCCGCGACATTGGCAGTGCTGCCAGCTAATGAGGTAAATTTGGAAAATACCCTTTGGACACGATGGTTATCTTCCTAAACATACTCTAAAAGAGATGTTATGTAACTCGTGATGCTGTAGGACACCGGACAGAAGCGAAGATTCACACTCGTTTAAATCAATAAAAGACAAATAGGCTCGGGCAGCGTTACAGTAGCTAAAGCAATTTCAGCTTGTATTGTACAATAAAAAATATACAAACAAAATGGTAGTCTATAGTATGTCTGCTAGTAACATTTAAAATATTATGTACAAAGATTCTATAGGTAACTCAACTGATCCAGACTAGTACCAGACGGAAGCGTGCCCAAGACTATACATATAGTCTGCTAGAAATGTCGGTAAATTAAATCATGTTAAGAGCGATGTTAGGCTAGTAGTATAATACTTGCCTTCCGATTTGGATGTCGTGGGTTCTGATCCCGGCTGTGCACGAAATATTTATGTGGAATATGGCATAGCAGACACAAATGTAACCGCAGACAAAGTCTACTCGTAAAACGGTTTATTTTTATTGAAAGACGGAGAAACGCTTGGCCTTCCATCTGGTTTACCAGTTGAGATAAGGCCGAAGGTGGAGGCACACTTCTCCCGGAATCCTCAACAAACTGAGGAACTGGCTATCTTACCTCTAAATACAATTTTAGAATTGTTGTTATGGCGACAGAATCAGGTAAGATGGTGGTATCTAATCTAGCCAGATGGACTTAAACAAAGTCCTACCACCAACCAAGGTAATTAGCTGTCTTCTATGTATCTTCACAACTCGGCAAATGAATACAATTATGTTTATTTAAATTAAAACAATGCTGTAAGTAAATCGGATTCTAGGTCGACGTTATTCTTACATGCTCACTATATGTAATACATAATTTATGAGATAACAAGTTGGTTCTATTCCAGTACATAAAGTGACATAACAATCATAAAATATACTGCGTGAGGCCAACTCTAGTCTGGGGATTTCTATTTTGATTTCAACCTTGTGGCTTTGCGTTTAAGGTTGTATTTTATTAATATATTTTTTACTCACAAACTTGATTTATTGGTCTGATTGACCCAATTTTTTTTTAATATTCTGCTACGGGGAAGCGCTTTGTCTTCATCTCACTGGTATCATATTATGATAAGGCCTAAAGTGGAAGCGCACTTGACCTGAAATCCTCAACGGGCTGTATAACTGGAATCTTTCCTTAAATGCCGGAACAGAACAATTACGATTGTTACTACGGCGACATACTTTGGTAAGATAGTGCTAGGCGGACTTAAAACAAGCCATACCAACCGAGCACAAATTCACACCCCCTTGGGATCGAACCTGGGACCTTTGGTTCCGATATCAGTGGGCGCACCACTACACCACAGACGGTTCTTCGATTCCATTGAGTTACCATTGTCATTATATTATGAGTTACAAATCCGCTTTCTCGGCTGTCATCATCATTGTTCATAGAAAAGAAAGTGACTATTTGTCAACCAAGCTCTCGATACAATTGCTATTATTTATTTAATTTATTAATTATAAATCAACTTAATTACTTAACATTTTTTTCACCTATCATAAACGCTTAACGTGCTATAGTACCTCAGATTAGCAACACAACGCAACTTTATTCTAGTTTCGAACTAAGATGTAGTAATAATAAAGGTGACATTGCTGTGCGCAACTACGGCGCTTATGACCACCAGATGACAGAAATATGCGCGTATTTCTACGTTTTGTTTTTTTACGGTAAAACAATTATGAATTTTGAAAATCGAAAACACAGACCGTCTACTGTATACTGTGTTTATTTACTGTACAAAGTTTCAAGCCCTAATTATATACGCCCAGTATTCATTGAACGGCGAACATTTTTGGTACAAATTAGAGTCAACTTTGGATTTTTTTTCTATAGAGAAATTTTTACGTAATCGTGTTTTCGAAACACAAGCGTTCTAGCATCTATCCTGAACATATATTAATTTCAAAGTAAATGCTACAGTATTGTGGAAGATATGATCGCTGAAGCTAAGCCATTTCACATATCATAGACTCTTAAGAATAACGTTCATATTATAAACGTTTTATTAACTCACTGGCCAATCATGTGTGCAGGACGGCGCGATGTAAATCCGCACGTGTGTGAGTGAAACAGATGCGCGAATAATTCACCCGAAAATCACCTTTATCTTAACAACTAGAACACCCGTCCTTCTTTCCCGTCATTCTTGGTTTTCTTTGGATGTTATGAGTTGTTTTTTTTTTGCGCGGAACTCGTGTCTCTTTATACAATAGTCAGTAGTTTGTGTTACTCACAAACTTTAGTCGGAGACAGAAATAGTAGGTCAAAAACTGATTAAATTCGGGATTTACTTGACCTCTTAAAATAACGAGTTTACTAATTCTATAATAAGTCTGGAACAGTTGAGTTACCTATAGGCCGTTTGTAACGGTCCTTAGGTAATCTGACTGATTCCTTTGTACATAGTTAGTTTAATTGTACTTTTTATAATAGGTATCTAATTAAAGATAAAACATCAAATAATGCGACGGTAGTTTTTTTATATCGACTCGTCGATGTTTTTTGTCCGATCGCTTCCAAACTTCACAGGATCGCCCGCTGGGCTAATCTTAAGATTGTATAAAAATAACATCAAAATTGGTCCAGCCGTTTTTGACTTCATAAGGAACATACAAATATTCTCACATAGACTTATATCTTCTGATGTATCAACATCAGAAGATATCATTTATACCCGAAATGAAAGTGATCGTGTGACCTTGTAAGTGCCTTAACCATCGCGCGGAATATTTTACACCAGAAAAAATAAGACAAATGTCTTTTACGTTCACACAGATTTAAATTCGTTGTGTAACCTAGTCTTAGTACAATATTTTAGTTGTTGAACCATAATGCGATTAGCCCACTTCGAATAGGCGTTCCTAATTATCTGTTTTCTAAGAGATAAGATACATTAATCTTTATTGCGGTATTTTGTCGCGTAAGTTGAGATGAGGTAGCCGCTAACGATTCTATTGTTTAGCGAAACCAAGACAATGGTTTTATTTACAGTTCAGATAATCTATTTGTAGTTTCTTTTTATAAACATAATTGTGCAAACTGGGAATATGATCTACTTTTATTTAATTAAGAACTTTCTGTATTGTAACCAACCTGTAAATCTACAGTGAGTCCTAGTTAAAAAAGCATGTAATAGGTTTTTTTTTTAATAAAGATGAATGAATAAATGCGTTAATAACATAATAGACGATAGAAATTGTTACATTCAATGTTCTTATTTCAATGGTATAGTTAAATAAATATAGTAGAAGTGTTTGTCTGTAATTTTTAAATTGAATTCTGGTCTGTTGCAAATGCTGGTTTCTCTGAAATAAGGATGTATGAAACGTTTTTTTATAAATTATAACATCAGGGGCCCTACCGCCGACGGCGAAGCCGATCTTCATTGGCTTAAAATTAGCTTCATGAGAACTAGAAACGATTTTTACTACCGGGTATGTGTCATATGCAAAATGGCGTTTCCCATCTTAAAAGTGTACACATGTTATGAAACCTATCCGTTCAGTACATTTGACGGTAAAAATCGTTTCTAGTTCTCATGAAGCTAATTTTAAGCCAATGGAGATCGGCTTCGCCGTCGGCGGTAGGGCCCCTGAACACATCATGGATTTGATAACTTATATTCGCCACTACATACATTCTATACCCAACAAACTTTTAGTTTCATGTTTAGATTTTCCATATTGATTTATACTATTGAATGTTACTATTACTATTGAATGATTGTAAATTGAATGATTTTAGTTGTTTTTGGTATGGCACGTTTGAAATTTCCAGCTGTCTCCGGTGTGGGCGGTGATATTCTACTTCGTCCTGATAATGTTCGGGATAGCGCAGCAACTGGCGATCTGGCACTCGGTGATCTCCGGCGTGCTCGCGTTCAACCGGTCGGCGCTCCGAGTGTGGGAGAGCAGTGTTACCTTCTTCAGCTGCGTGTTCGGACTGGCTGTGGGACTTGTGCTCAGCACAGATGTAAGCTCACAGCTCGCTAACTAAACTCCTCTGTGGTGTAGTGTACCGGGTTCGATCCCCATGGGGAGTACAGTGTATTGTGCTTGGTTCGGTTGGTGGTAGGATGTAGTCCGCCCGGCTAGCTACCACCGTCTTACCTAATTCTGTCGCCATAATATTTTTTTTAAGAGTTGTTGTGTTCCGGCATTCAGAGGTAAGATAGCCAGTTCCTCGGTTTGTTGAGGATTCCGGGTGAAGTGCGCCTCCACCTTCGGCCTTATCTCAACTTGTTACCAGGTGAGATGAAGGCCAAGCGCTTCCTCGTCGTACAATAAAAAAAAACTTGTTTATTTAAATATGAATAAATATATAAATATTACAGGACGTTGATTTCACACAGCGCCATCTAGTCCCAAACTAAGCATAGCTTGTTAATTTTTAATTTGTTAATATGGGAACTAGATTACGGATAGAATACTTAAATACTTTTGTAAATACATACGTACTATATGATGCAACACCCAAACACAGAACAAACATGTATATTATTCACACAAATGTTTGTCCTGGATGGGAATCGAACCTACAACCACGCGCAAGCCGCAAGGCGCAGAAGGCAGAGTTACTACCAACTGAGCTATGAGGCTTGTTGAATTTGACGAAAAATAAGGTATATAAGTATTATTTCCGCAATCTAGCTCCTACATTACAAGCTTTGCTTAGTTTGGGACAAGATGGCGCTGTGTGAAATTAATGTCCTGTAATTTATTTGTTTATTTATCTGTCAATGATGACAATAATCCAATCTAATACGGGTGTCTGGAATTTAGCGCTGTATAAGAGTGATTATTTTACTTTCTTTTACTAATTGGTGCTAACTTTTCTTTAAAAATTGGACTCCATACGGAGCACCCGATGGAAACTATAAAATTAACGGGACACATACAAGATTTTTTAAAGCTTGGCCCCAACTTTTGGTGTGTTTTGCACTTGTACGGTTTCATTTTGTATGTTGTGTATTACCATTCTCTGTAAGTAACAGATAAAATAACCGTACATTATAATCGAGAAACAGCTGTTTGTTCACAGGCCGGGATAAAGCTGGTTCATTTCATGGACTACGTGGTAGTGGGGTCGTGGTGGCAATGCGTGGTCCACGTGACCCTCGTGTGTGCGGTGTTCGTGGTACGAGGGCGGCCGTACTCCCCGGACAAGGTGGCCTTCGCATTGGTACCGAGCGGGGCGCGGCGCCGGACCTGCGTGCTGCCTGCGTTACTCAGTCTCACCTGGAGCGTGCTGATGCCAGTGTTGCTATGTGTGAGTCACAATACCATGTGGTACTATCACTGCCGTACTCCCCGGACAAGGTGGCCTTCGCATTGGTACCGAGCGGGGCGCGGCGCCGGACCTGCGTGCTGCCTGCGTTACTCAGTCTCACCTGGAGCGTGCTGATGCCAGTGTTGCTATGTGTGAGTCACATTACCATGTGGTACTATCACTGCCGTACTCCCCGGACAAGGTGGCCTTCGCATTGGTACCTAGCGGGGCGCGGCGCCGGACCTGCGTGCTGCCTGCGTTACTCAGTCTCACCTGGAGCGTGCTGATGCCAGTGTTGCTATGTGTGAGTCACATTACCATGTGGTACTATCACTGCCGTACTCCCCGGACAAGGTGGCCTTCGCATTGGTACCTAGCGGGGCGCGGCGCCGGACCTGCGTGCTGCCTGCGTTACTCAGTCTCACCTGGAGCGTGCTGATGCCAGTGTTGCTATGTGTGAGTCACATTACCATGTGGTACTATCACTGCCGTACTCCCCGGACAAGGTGGCCTTCGCATTGGTACTGAGCAGGCTTATGAGCCTGATCCAAAGTGGTACTTCTCATAAGGTAAAAGGTGATTTTACTAAAGTGGCCTTCGCATTGGTACTGAGCAGGCTTATGAGCCTGATCCAAAGTGGTACTTCTCATAAGGTAAAAGGTGATTTTACTAAAGTGGCCTTCGCATTGGTACTAAACAGGCTTATGAGCCAGCTCCAAAGTGGTACTTCTCATAAGGTAAAAGGTGATTTTACTAAAGTGGCCTTCGCATTGGTACTAAACAGGCTTATGAGCCTGCTCCAAAGTGGTACTTTTCATAAGGTAAAAGGTGATTTTACTAAAGTGGCCTTCGCATTGGTACTAAACAGGCTTATGAGCCTGCTCCAAAGTGGCAATTTTCACAAGGTAAAATGTGATTTTTCTAAAGTGGCCTTCGCAATCGTACTAAGCAGGCTTATGAGACTGCTCCAAAGTGGCACTTTTCACAAGGTAAAATGTGATTTTACTAAAGTGGCCTTCGCATTGGTACTAACCAGGCTTATGAGCCTGCTCCAAAGTGGTACTTTTCATAAGGTAAATGGTGTTTTTTACCAACGTGGCCTTCGCATTGGTACTGAGAAATATTAAAAGCCTGCTCCAAAGTGGTACTTATCATAAGGTAAAAGGTGATTTTACCAACGTGGCCTTCGCATTGGTACTGAGCAATATTAAAAGCCTGCTCCAAAGTAGTACTTCTTATAAGCTAAAAGGTAACTTTACTAAAGTGGCCTTTGCATTGGTACTGAGCAGATTTATGAGGTAATCACCTGCCGCTTTGGTCTTATCATAACTTAAAAAACCATGTGAGATTAAGGCCGTCAAAACTAAAAATAAAGTATTTTTTTAAATAAATTGATGTATAATTTAGTTTTAAATGTTCTTTTTTTTTTTTCATTTCAGGCGATATGCGTGATTGACTTTCGAACGGGTCAACAGAAACAGCTGTACACCTGGAGAAAGACTGTGGGGTTGGTAACTTATATAAGCTTTCATTTCCGTAAGACCTTATAGAAAAATATGTTTATTTTTTAATATATTTAGTGCATATCAAATTGATATATGCTCTAAAACATTACAATCTAGCCAATGTAGACTAATGAGTAACCTTATGTTAACTTAGTTTTTAAAGAATGTCCAATGTTACGTTTTTAATAGTTTATATTTAACAGAGACACTACGTTATTGTTTCCTTTGAAGTAGCACTTTCACAATACTACACTTACTCAAAAGGTTTAGTTCTTTTGAGTCTTCACTGACACTAAATTATACTTCACTAACGCAAAAGGTTTTTTTTTTAATGTACGACGGGAAGCACTTGGCCTTCATCTCACCTGGTTACAAGTTGAGATAAGGCCGAAGGTGGAGGCGCACTTCACCCGGAATCCTCAACAAACTGAAGAACTGGCTATCTTACCTCTGAATGCCGGAACACAACAATGTTAGAATTGTTATTATGGCGACAGAATTAGGTAAGATGGTGGTAGCTAGCCAGGCGGACTTAAACAAAGTCCTACCACGAACCAAACCGTGCACAATATTGTACTCCCCATGGGGATCGAACCCGGGACCTCTGGATCTGAAATCGGAGGCTTGAACCACTAGACCACAGAGGTGGTTTAGTTCTTTTGAGCCTTCTCACTATGTCCGTGTATTATGTTGTAATATTAATTAGACTAAGTTATAATAATAACAGATTAATTTTTCAGTTATACAACCAACTTTTTATATATTTTTTTATATTTCTCACTTTATTTAGTTTACCATGTTTTCACAAAAATTACATAGATACTTGCTGACTTTATCTTAATAAATAGGAGCAACTGATTTTTAAACTTTATTAGCTTTAAGATTTCTTTATGTTAATGTCGAGGGTGGGCGCTGACTCCTATCACACAGGGTACTTGTTACCCTAGTTTAGGAATTAGTTGTACACTTACATTTACCTTATAAATACCTTAAGCATACTATAGGAACAATATATACTCCTAAGACTTATTGTTAACAAGGTGCAAATAAATTCATTTTCATTTTCATTAATATAATATATTTATATGTTCAGGTACTGGCCGGTGTGGGCAAGACAAGTCGCGGTGTTCATACAACAGTTTGCGTTGTTCTTGGTGCCGCTAACCGCTTTCATACAAACGTGGCGGTACATGAATAAAGGACCGCCGGACATTTTGGATGTAAGTTATTTCCACCCTCATTTTTATCTTGACTTGACATCGGGTGAGATGGAGGCCAAGCAAGCGTGCGCACTTTGGGAGTGCCGACAGAAGTGAAAACTTGAAGGGAACAGCTGAGATTGTTGGTACTTGAACTTCAATGTTGTCGCGTTGGTCGCGATATTTATTAATGAGGGTCGATTTTGCAACACAACTGACACAATGACATCTTAGAACTGACGTAGATAGATACCTGTCACGGCTGTCAACCATCTGTATTTAGGTAGAGGCAGTCTTCGAACGGTCCTTACCCGTATCTCTTAGGAAAGTAAGGATAACGTGACAATGTGTTAAGTCAAATGTGTCAAAAGTGGTGTCGGTAAGGTGTCGTGAGCTCAATGGTTTATTTCCCCATGTCAAAAAATGCCCATCGCGCCTAAAGAAGTTTTCATTACAAAAATGTTGACAAAATGGTAATTTTATTTTTGTATTTCGAGTGATTGCAATTGGTCACAACATTTACAAATGTTATAATGACACTCGAAAGCTAAGCTAAGCTGAATATGGTAAAAAAAAAACAGAAACTGCGTCAGGATCCTCGTTGCTCAATTTTTTAGAGCGTTTCCGGCATGAGGAAAAAGATGCGGGTTCGAGTCCCGCCGTAAACATTGTATTTTATTTATTTATCACGAGCTGCGTCTCGCCCTCGACTAAATTGATGTCTCAAATGTGTAACAATATGGATATCATAAACATCTATCAGTGTGTGGTTATTTGTTTGTATAGTCTATAATACATACATGTTTCATAATTTACTTTATCGTTTATTCAATAAACCGACTTTTGAGTGAATCGAGGGAATATATTTTTCCGCTTTGGCGCCGGACTTCGTCAAAAGAAGGACGATAGGACCTTTACAGGGCCTCGATTCTACTAAATCAATCGCTTCACTATTTTATTTTATTTTAGGAAAACTTACAGCTAAACATACATAGTAGTAAATTAAATAGTGTATGTAGCCATAGATGCAACATGCGAGAAGGCCTATTAAAAATTTCCATTTTTGGAATTATGGTCTCGTCGTATAATTGCTACTATAGGTACCGTTTGGCAAAAGTTTTCGTTTCTAAGGTTCTACCTCCCGTGTTTTGATCATTCAGTGACCGGTAGCAAAAATTCCGTTGCCCGCGGTAGACCACTAAGAGGTAGATCACATCTACTCCTCATTTATATAGTAGATTATAGAAGGTAGATCCTCATTCTCATTTATTCAGTAAGAGTAAGATGCAAACTCTATATATAGATATTATACGTACCCGCGCGCCCTTGATAAAAATTAGCATAGGTTTTTCTCCACTTCAATCCATGTCCAAATGAATAAATATCTGTTCAGCCATTTCAACGAGAACAGATAACAAACAAGCATCAAGACATATCGAAACACACTATTATTATAAAAACGTAAGTTTTTTTGTAAGGATGTATGTTTGTTCCTTTTTCATGCCAAAACTAAACTATGTATTTTTTAAACTTTTGCGATTAGAACACATTATTTTGATTCGTAAAACGGGTATTTATCGCGTATTTTACCTATATTTATACCGAGGTTTCGACGCGTTATAATATTATCAGTGACCCTGCGCAGTTTCGCATTCATCTCACCTGGTTACAAGTTAAGATAAGGCCGAAGGTGGAGGCGCACTTCACCCGGAATCCTCAACAAACTGAGGAACTGGCTATCTTACCTCTGAATGCCGGAACACAACTATTTTAAAATTGTTGTTATGGCGACAGAATTAGGTAAGATGGTGATAGCTAGCCAGGCGGACTTAAACAAAGTCCTACCACCAACCAAACCAAGCACAATATTGTACTCCCCCTGGGGATCGAACCCAGAACCTCTGGAACTGACACCGGTGGATTGAACCACTAGACCACAGAGGTAATTTGGCTCCATTGTAGATCTCATTATATTATCATGAGCCGCGTCTATCCACCAACGCCACGTGACCGCCGGTCACAACACAGTCCCCAATGACATAGAGAGGCTACTTTTCATCCCATCACTTCCCGTTGGATAGGATTCTCGCAATACAAAACCGATTCGTTCGTTGTTGCTCCTTCAACCAACTGAACGGATTGAGCTGAA
Source organism: Venusia cambrica (assembly GCA_951394065.1). Lineage (NCBI taxonomy): Eukaryota > Metazoa > Arthropoda > Insecta > Lepidoptera > Geometridae > Venusia > Venusia cambrica. The sequence goes on from OX596055.1 coordinate 6,303,963, forward strand.
ATTTTGCATAGATATTTCTAGGCGAGCAAACATACAGGCTTCCTCTTATGATATGGGGTTTAGAGGTTGGTGGATTCGACGGCAAAGGGCAAACACAACTTTTTAGCAATAATATTTTAATTCAATCAAAGAAAGTTACATTGTAGCTGGGAACCGGAAAACGGGGTTGTCTCACCATTCATGGCCGCTCTTGAGCCCGAAAACAAAGAGGATTAACAAAGACACCTTTTGACAGTGACATCTTATAATTCAAATGGAGCTTGATTGCTATTTCAACACTTCCTTTTTATTCGGGAACCACGCTGATGAAACAGCGGGCATAAGCTAGTATATAATATGAATGGGGTTGGTTTATGCTGCAAGGATTGTGCTGCGAGCGAGTGCTTAGACGAAATGGTAAGAATTCCTAGATAATAAATATTACAGGACATTTCACACAGCGCCATATAGTCCCAAACTAAGCATAGCTTGTAATATGGGAACTAGATTACGGATAGAATACTTAAATACTTCTTTTTTGTAAATATATGCTTATCATATAATACACCCAAAAAATGATGTAAAAAATGATGTTTATTTATTTTCAATTGATCATTCATATATGTTTTCTGACCGACGGACGAATATTGAAATCATAGATATCAAATCAAATCAACAAATCAGAATTCGACTTGTATAATATAATCTTATACATATCAGTTTAAAGTAATGTACCCAGAGTTCACCTAAAATGAGGTTATTTGCTGTAACTAATGGAATTTAAGTTATGCACTGTATGGAATTGCTCCAGAGGTCTTATAAAAGGGAGCTGTAAAGATTTCGAATATTTTATGATAATTTCATATATAAGGCGAGGATATATTCTTCATTTTTATTTTTGTATGAAGTAATATTGTGTAAAAAAATTATAATATCTAAGTGGGCACTGTATATTATTTAAGTTTTTTTTTTTAATATAATACAAAGTACTTACTTATTGAGGACTACTTTTAAGAATATGTCACCATAATTTAATTAGTGTAAAATGCAATGTAATGTACCTACTAAAGGCATGCTATGAATATGTCAGTAGTTTCGGAAATAAATTACTTATTATTATTATCAAGTAATTACTGATTAGTTGTCTCGCAATAGGTGCCTGCACATGAACGAAGTAGAGGCAGGCCTAGAAAACGTTGGCGTGACGACCTGACTGTATTTAACCCGGACTGATGGAAAACGGCGGATGACCGCAAATCTTTGAAGGCTATGGGGGAGACTTAATAAATAAATAAATATTATAGGACATTAATTTTTACACAGCGCCATCTAGCCCCAAACTAAGCATAGCTTGTAATATGGGAACTAGATTACGGATAGAATACAAAAATTACTTTTTTTTTAAATACATACTTACTATATGTGTGTTTGGGTGTTGTACCCAAACACAGAACAAACATAATATTTCATCACACAAATGTTTGTCCTGGGTGGGAATCGAAACCACAGCCTACAGCGCAGAAGGCAGAGTTACTACCAACTGAGCTATGAGGCTTGTCAAACTTGACCAGTGTAGGTAAAAAAAAACCGTATTTGGAGACGATAAAATGTTTTATTCGCATTTCAGCGCATCCAGAACCTGTACCGGCCTGACCTGTCCCCGCCCCCGGCCGCGGCGCCGCCCCCCGCGCCGACCGCGCCCCCCGACCCCCCGCCCAAGTACACCCCCCCGCCGTCGTACTCCACCGCCACCGGCGCGCGGCTACTCAACACTCTGAGAAGGAGCTACAGGACACTTAGAAGGTAACTGACACACACTCTAGCATACTTGAAAAGGTTTGTAGCTTCTCGATGTTATGGTCGCCGAGACCCCTACAAATCCTTTGAGTTTAGTGAGTAAGTAAGTATATAAAAGTCTGGTTATTTTGAAAAATTATATTGGTATGATTATTACTACTAAATGAATTATGGTAAAATGGTTATGAGCCGCTCTGGTTGATGGTAAGACGCGAACTGGTTTGATTCACTTGATTCGCAGCAAAACTGCCATTGTGAATGCTTACAACGCACTATGCGTTTTGCTGCGTGTTCAAATATCTTGAACAATACTCCTTGTCCTCCCTGTGTTTCCGCCCCAGTGCCATCTTGGAATCTTCGAGTCCAGAGTCAAAATGCTACTTTTAGACGAGCGTGCCCCATATTAGGCCACTTCTTCACAAGTTTTCAAATGAGATGATGGTCAAAAGCTTGGCCATCATTTTGAGTTCGACCAATTAGAATGCCTGGAGCTTTCTCATTGGTCGTCCTCATCTATAGGGTCTTCCAATAGGGACTTTCGAACTTTGACAGTTGATAGCGGCCATCTTGTTAAAGCTACATCTGTCAAATTGGCTGTCATTTATTATCTGTTTTGCCATTTTTATATTCAACACATAATGGCATCGATACGCCTTTCAAACTATTAAAAAAGATCGATAATATCTCATACTCACTTTGTTTTATATAAATTTAAAGTTACGAAGCGCTTAATGAAAGACCCTGTGTATCGACTCTTTTTCCTTTGACTATTTTTGAGGTGACTTAGATTGTGATCTAACTGACTGAATTAGATTTTGAATTTGCGGATTACATCTTTCTATAACTAATTCGAGATAACAACTTCGATAGCTCCAGATTTCATTTGTCTATATCGACTTTTGAGATGACAAATTAGATTTTGAATTTCCGGATTACATCTTTCTATAACTAATTCGAGATAACAACTTCGATAGCTCCAGATTTCATTAGTCTATATCGACATTTGAGATGATAAATTAGATTTTGAATTTCCGGATTACATCTTTCTATAACTAATTCGAGATAACAACTTCGATAGCTCCAGATTTCATTTGTCTATATCGACTTTTGAGATGACAAATTAGATTTTTAATTTCCGGTTTACATCTTTCTATAACTAATTCGAGATAACACCTTCGTTAGCTCCAGATTCCATTTGTCTATATCGACTTTTGAGATGACAAATTAGATTTTTAATTTCCGGTTTACATCTTTCTATAACTAATTCGAGATAACACCTTCGTTAGCTCCAGATTCCATTTGTCTATATCGACTTTTGAGATGACAAATTAGATTGCTTCTGGGTGAAATTTTTCAAATGTTAAGTTCGTACAGTAATAGAGAAGATTAAGACCGAAGAAGAGGTGGATGGATTTTGTAAAATAGATGGCGCTGTGTATCATTTATTTATTTTACACTTGCATAGATAAACCGCTTCCATTTCCAGAATCACATCCTCCCAGGCCGCATCGCAAAGCGACACATCACAACTGCCCATCACACTCAGCGAGACCGTCGAACGGGACCAACGATCAGACTCAAGCATGCCAAACTACGTTTACACTGCACCTACTTTAACAATAGCCGACGAAACCGACTCCGCCCCGCCGTCAACCTCCCGCAACTCTCTGTCACTGACGCGGGATTACCTCAGACGATCGTTCGTCCCTAGCAGCGAGTCCGTGAAATCCATACGATCTAGTTTACGAAGGAGTTTCAAGTACAACAGCGCGTTGACGACGAGCAACGAACACTTGGTCCGCGACGCGGAGCCGATATCTAACACCGTGGCGATGGCGGCCATGTTGGATGGCGAGGGCAACACGCGTGCGCGCAGCTTAGCCTCTGTGATATGATTTTACCTTCGTCGGCGACGGTGGCTCCATCTAAGTTGTGACTGAAATATTAATAATTCAATATTAACAAGCCTCATAGCTCAGTTGGTAGCTCTGCCTTCTGCGCTGTAGGTTCGATTCCCACGCAGGACAAACATTTGTGGGATGAATATAGATGTTTGTTCTGTGTTTGGGTGTTGTATCATATCGTACGTATATATTTACAAAAAAAAGTATTTAAGTATTGTATCCGTAATCTAGTTCCCATATTACAAGCTATGCTTAGTTTGGGGCTAGATGGCGCTGTTTGAAATTAATGTCCTGTAATATTTATTTATTGTTTATGCACACTTATATATAATTATTAAAGATTAATAAAGACTGATGTGGACACATCAGCAGTAGCTGTTTGTTCTTGAAGGCGGTACGACTACAAACGTGATTTGTCGTTCATTTTGATGTCTGATTAAAATAGCAATAATAGACTATAATACTAAGGGAAGTATAGCTCATTTCAGGAATTGCATGTACAGTCGCATGCATTAATATGTGCACAAAATAATTATATGTAACCAGCCTTATCATAACATTATCTGAAACCAGGCCAAGCGATTTCCACGACTAAGTTAGAAAAAAAAACACAAAAAATGTGTTTTATTTTACTAAGTCGTGGAAATTCGCTTCTGGCAAAATCCTTTTAAATCTGGTAGATCTAACACACTTGAATGTCAAAATAATTAAATAATAATTAAATTGTGAAGATAGACAAGCTTAGTAGCTTTGCCTTCTGCTGTAGGTTCGATTCCCACCCAGGCCAAACATTTGTGTGATGTATATAGATGTTTGTTCTCTTTGGGTGTTGTATCACAATGGTAATATTTGTATTTATAAAAAAAAGTATTAAAGTATTCTCTCCGTAATCTGGTTCCCAGATTACAAGCTATACTTGGTTTGGGGCTAGATGGCGCTGAGTGAAATTAATATCCTGTAATATTAAAACAAGCGACTGTACTTAGCCGAAACCTATAGTTTTAACAAGTTTTTCCAATTAACCAAGTGTTTTAATGTACCTGTCCCTCTTATCTTCTTTTACGAAACCTATTGTCTTAAATTAATTACCAAGTCATTAAATAGTCACTCTTAACTCAATAAAATAAGTAATTCGGCATATTTTCAAAGAAATGATCTACCAAAATTGTATATTTAGATGGAGTCGTCTGTTAAATATTTATCATTTACAAAAATTATATACAAAATAGTGAAGTAAGTTATGAGCGAATGCGGCAAGTAAATGGTATAACAAGCAGGTTTACGCTGTGTAATTGATTGAATGAATTCTTAATTAGTAGATAATGTTATTTACAGTTATTTTTAAAGTGAATCTCAATTATATTAATCTCTATGTTATTATTTTTAATAAGCACAATAATAATTTTGAGCCATGTAGTTGTAGTTATCAACTTTTCTACTGAATGAAGAACTTAGAAAGGGTACTTAACGAATATTATAATAGTTCTGAGCTTAGCGATGTGGCTAGTGTTATGTCGTCATTTACAAGTTGGAATGTGTGACAAAAAACGAAGTCGGGATGTGTTCGTAGTAGTTAGTTATTTGTAGATCATTTAGGACCATCGTGAAAATTATTGATTATTTGTGAGGTATTCAATGGAAACGCGAAAAGAAAATTTTGTAGGCGAGATAACTATTCCTTGAGCAAGCTGTGCAATGAAGTAAGTGGAATTAATAACTCTTTGAATATGCTTTGCAATGGTTTGAGTCTGGTAAGTTACTCTGTGAGTAAGTAATAATTTGGATTATGGAGCGAAGATATGGAATGTTTCTGAGAATACATTGTAATGGAATTCTTGTGACTATTATTACGTAAGAAAGCTGTGTAATTGAATGAATCTTATTTAGAACTGTGAGCGAGTTATGTAATAATTGTTTTATTTTTTCATAGTACAATGAGTTTAGAGCAATAAGTTGATTGGTCATTGAATTTCTCTCTTTGCCAACTTTTTCATTCCAACTTTTTGTTTTATGTTGAAAAATCGTCAAGTCAGGTTGGTGTTCGGTGAATTGAGCTGCAGTTTTCTTTGTTCCTTATATGCATTTATGTGAAACTGTGTTCCGCCGGGATTGTCAATCACCTAGCTTATAATGTGAATAGAGCGAGCAATAATTTATATGAAGTAGGTATTTGCCCGGTAATCTTCACACATTTTAGTTCTAGTCAATATGTAGCTTCCACTTATTTTTGATATAACATCACATTTTCTTTAATTACGCTTGAGCTTTTGTTCTTTGAAATTTCTGGCATTCCACTTTGTTGCAATGTTTAGATTTATGAACCTTAGATAATAAACATTTTATATGTATTTATTTCTGTGTATTATTTTGAACTTTTTCGATCACTAACAGAGATAACCAAAACGCCTAGAATTGGCAGTTAATATGACGTTCACTACCAGACAAATAAGATATTGATAACGTCCGTTACATAATTCTTATTCGTGGATGTAACGTACCCTCCCTGAGACTATAGTTACTAGAAACATGGACGATATATTTGTCTATTGCTAGAAGCTACAATTTGAATTTTCCTTATGCCTAATTTTAAATTCATGATAGGATAGTTTTTTTTTATTTAACCCTGTTTAAATAACGAAAATATTGTGATTTAACTTATTGCAATTTTCTGTAGGTTAAGGTCATATTTTAAGTAAAACAATTGGTGGAAAGTTATCCAATATGTTCAACTGGTTGTAGGTACAGATAGTTTAACATACCGGAGTAGACGACGTAGCTGGATATTTTACATAGCGCCCTCTGGCGCCAAACTAAGCATTTGCTTTCTCGGAAATAACATGAATCAACTAACCAGTCATTTTTTAACGCGACCTGGACTTATATTAAGTATACATAAATGAGGAAGAAAAATATTAGTGCCGAACCTAAGAATGTCCTACTAAGAGGACATGTATCGGAGGGCATGTATATCCTCGTAGTCATACTGGTATGAAAAACTAACATGACCAGGAAACGGCGGAAAACACGGGTATTTATCGCGTATTTTACTAAATATATTTAACCCAACGCTTCGGCGAGGTTGCACCAGCCATGGTCGCTGACAGACTGTCCATACTATATAAATATATATATACTACTGAACATACTTGGTAAAATATCAAAAGTATAAAGTAATAATAAATGCATAAGGGTTTAAAATTCTTTATTTCTTACTGTAAAATTACAAAAAGTCATGTCCAGACCAGCACGTCGCACACACACGGTGTGTTTCAGTTGTGTTCCAGCACTCAACGAGTTAATACAAAATACTGGAGTCGTAATTCAAAATACTTCAAATAAGGAAGCCGAGGTAATTAAATGTTCTCTCTTAGTAAAAATGAAAACATCAAAGATATCAAACTAGCACTCGCAAAATATAATCATTGTTTCAAGTCCAAGAAATCGATTCTCATGTTGAAATAGATTGTCAGCTGGGAACCTCTAGATACCGTATGTACTATTTGACAGAGACATATTGACTTAAGTCCTAGAAGTCACGAAATTTTAGTTCCACATTTAACGACCTCAATTTCTCTTTACTTTTACAAAATAAAGATGTTATAAACACAAATTAGCACAAATAACTTTGTAGAGTTGTACAAAATCGATGGGATCTTGATTATCAAGATTTCGTCATAATTGATAATTAACTATTTTTATATATTAACTAACATTACTTTAAGGCAAACTTCACGCCTTTGCTATCGTTGCATCCATTTTTTATAACACAAAAGCGGACGACTGGTAAACCACTCGTTGCCAACGGGTAAAGGTAAAATGACTTCTAACCTATCATACTTAAAGTTCACTTTTCAATGCATAGCTACAACAGACTTGGTGTTGCAACTTGGACCATAATGGTGCCTGAATTACCCAAAAGATTTTACTTTTCAATATTGAATTTGCAGCTTAAAAGGGTCTCTTCCAAATGCAGTTATTGTTCATTTAAAAATGTGATTAAAAAATATATGCAAAATGTGTTAGTAAAGCGCAGCAAACCTAGATTACCCCTATCTCATTAGACCATTTTTATTCGATTCGGACAAGATTTGTATGGGAGAGTGGCCCATCCTTATTAATATGCTAAGCTATCGATAAAATAGTGTATGGCACTTAATTGAGCGAGAATATACTCGTTGGTCATAAATATAAAGAAGTAGAAGTCTGTTATGACGATAAAAGCCTACCTGAAGCCAAAATGGCACACAAAGATTATGACTGTGAAAATGTCACTAAGAACCCTAAAAACACATTTCACAAGCTAAGGAACAGCTAAATAACAATACCTAATTAACAAAACGAACCAACGCTCATCACTAAACTAAATATTTTAATCACAATAATCAGTCAAAATTCATGTGGATTTTACGCATATTCGATATTTCTACTCAAAGTTAGAGTTATCTCATTAGAGTGTTCATATTTAGCAACGATTTAGCAGCTTTTGTATCTGTTGGCTCTTTCTTCTTTGAAGGATCCACCATGAAGCATTTCCACAACCTGAAACAAGTGTTACTTTCATTATTATTGTTTAGCACTCTGGCCACGTGACCGGATAGTGTGTGTGTGTGTGTGTGTGTGTGTGTGTGTGTGCGTGTGTATGTATGTTAGTGAGGTTCACCTGAGGGTTTCGTCAGCGCCGGCGGAGAGCACCGTGGTCCCGTCGGGGGACAGCGCGAGATGCAGCACTCTGGCCACGTGACCGGATAGCTCGGCGACGCGCGACATCAGCGGGTACTTCCATATCACCAGCTGGTTGTTAGCGTACCCGTGGCCCGTGATGAGCTCTTTGTAGTGCGTGCTCCATACTATAGAGCACACCTGCAAATCGAATCAGGCTATTTAATGCTGCAATTCTGATGGTAGATCCTGATTACAGTTATTCGTATCATTTATTTCATATTTCATTGAACAAAAAAATCTTTCAACTCAGTAACAATCTTATTCTAAAAATTTTTTTTTTTTAATTTTTATATTTTAAGGGATAAAAATTATAATAATCATATAAAAAAGAAATTACTGATATATATTTTTTCGTACATTTTTTTTTTGAAAAATAACTTTTGCCACAATAAAAAAAAATATAAAAAAAAAATCGACAACAAATGAAAAATGAAAGTATCCAACAAAAAAAAACTAGTAACTAGATCAATATATAATTTGAAAATTTAATAATTCACATTTTGAATAACTTTTAATACGTGGGTCACATAGCTCTTACCTGCGACTTGGTATCGACGGTGTTGAGGTTGGCGCCAGTGTTGACGTTCCATATGCGAATGGTGCGGTCGGCGGTGCCTCCGCCCGACGCCAGGATCCCAGAACTCCACGGACACCAGGCGAGGCCTTTCACGGCTGCCAGGTGCTGGCTGGAATCATACCAAATATACTCAAATATACGACTAAAGCAATAATAATCAATTATAGGACTAAAACCGCATTCAAAACCGGCAAACAGTTTTTTTTTCAACAAATTCCGATACATTTCTTGGAAACATCAAATCGACACGTTTTGACTTTTTTTTTATACTACTGCGGAGACGGGACAAGCAAGTAGCGCACCTGGTGTTAAGTGTACTCTTGCCCTTGACAAAGCCTTACTGCATAGGTCACACCCACAAAGAACATAGCCTACACGGCACTGCATTGCGCCCGTCAACTTGAGGCATAAAGGTGTTAAGCCTCACGTACCCGTAATTTCACCGGCAACCATACCCTTCAAACCGAAACACAGCAATGCTGCTTGGCGGCTGAAATAAGTATGGTGGTAGTAATTCTCCGGACGAGCCCTTTCGAAAATTGATCTCCGCAAAATAACGCCTGAATCAAATAGCTATCAAGCCCCTGTGGCGTACATATTAACGCATACAGCATATTGCCATTGAGGCAATAATAATTTATAATATATTATAAGTAGATCATTCAGACTCGACGGCAATTCAGTCGCCACCACGCGCTGAGTAATCTCACGTGTGTTTTAATATAACTGTTGCTTTCCTAATTATAAACTGACTATTGTTGTGTGTGTTTAAATAGACAATTAACTTTATCCAGTGTATTAATCCACCTCCAAAAATATAACGACAGTAATGCCACACCACAATAATAAAATATAGGTTAAAGCAATGGTATTTAGCTATTTAAAGCACTGGAGAGTACCCAACTGCCACCGCACCCCTATCAATAAGTCTCCGCTGTCCGTTCGTCCGTCTGTCTGTCGTAATGCTGGTTTAACGCAGCCCAACTTCGTTTTCATATTTCTTTTCACATACATATTTTTTTGTGTGAATATTGATTTTCTGTTATATACGAGTATTATATCCTGCCCCATCAAATACGATAAGCAGATATTATTCATAATATTCATCAACAAGCTTCATAGCTCAGTTGGTAGTAGCTCGGCCTTGTGCGCTGTAGGTTGTAGGTTCGATTCCCACCCAGGACAAACATTTGTGTGATGAAAACACAGGTTTGTTCTGTGTTTAGGCGTTGTATTGTATGATAAGTATGTAATCAGTAATCTAGTTCCGATATTACTACTATGCTTAGTTTGGGGCTAGATGGCGCTGTGTTGAAATTAAAATCCTGTAATATTTATTATTATCTATGGAATGTATATGTACAAAATAAATTACTTGAATGAATAAATGTGCTGCGTTTGCGAGTAGTGTTGACCTTGCGAGATCGGCCAGATATTCAGCAAGTTGTCATTGCCGCCCGAAGCAAGATACTTGCCATCTGGAGACCACTTTAGTCCACAAACCTGAAATAGACAAAAGACATTATATATGATAGGGGGCGGAATACTACCTGGCGTCTCTGAGTCCAGAGTGAATGGGTTCCTCTTAGCAAGCATGCTTCATCGAAGGCCACATCTTTACTTGGTTTCAAGTGATTTGATGGTCATACGCTAGCTACTCAATGATGAAAAGAAAGTATTAAAACTGACTCAAGTCACTATCTTGATATTAGATGTCAAGCTGTTAAATGCAAAGATGTTAGTAAACAACCGTACTTCAAAGTTGAAAAAAACTAACTAAGACTTACTTATCCCATTATGATAAGGCCGGTTCAAACCGCACTTCACCTTCCAGGTGAAGACAAGGTGAAGGTCACCTGGAATCCTCAACGGTCTGAGGAGCTGGCTACCTTACCTCTAAATGCCTGAACACCGTAAGATGGTAGTAGCTAGCCAGGCGGACTAACACAAAGACCTACCACGAACAATCAAGCACAATGTATTCTGTTCCTATAAATATCCTAAACCATGTAAGGGCTGCTCAGCTTCGCTAGCTCAACTGGGGGGCATTGCGTGATATACTCATTAGAGTGTATCATGCAATGCCCCCACTGCGGGATATCAGTGCAGAAGACTTTCGTCCCCTACCCTTGATATAAGAATGCATACCTCCTGCGTGTGCGCGTTGATGCTGGCGACCGCGTGGTCCCTCTGCCTCACGTCGTGGTGTACGATCTGTCCATCGCGCGCTCCGCTCGACACTATGTACATATTCCATGCGAGTGAACCCACACGCCCCGTGTGACCGTCCATTGCCTGAAACATTACTGTTATTAAGGCTAGTGTTATAGCGATAGTCGATTGTATCGTGATACTATCATTGCCCTGAAAATCAGACACACTATCGATGGTCCTATGGAAACTATCGACTAACAATACCATCGATACTATCGATAGTATAGATTGGTAAATGAAAATAAGTAATACTATTGCTAAAGATCAATAGTATCGATATTATTGCCCTATCGATAGTCGATAGATACTTTTGCTTGATCATCAAGGTGATCATGTAGTTCATCTGGTGATCATGTAGTTCATCTGCCACATCATTCAAAATAATTTACATTTGCAGGTCATTCATAAACCATGTGTCCTCATGTTACCGACCAGGTGTTGTTTTATTTTATTGCTAGTATCGAAAATCCGTTGATGGTCACTAAAACAAAACTATCGATACTATTGAAAGATCATAGATAGTATGGAGTCGCGTCTACAAGGAACCTCTCTAGGTATTTATGACCTTAAGACTCCAAGACTGTCCAATGCTAAAGATAACAGTCTGCAGCCAGCTATGTACTATTCCCAGTCTCAACCAATATATGTGCAAAGTTTCATCTCAATCCATTCAGTACTTCAGACATTGAGCATCAAAGAACCAATTATATGGCGATGTTTGACAACTCATGCCCATCTTACAGGAACTGATTTATAGGGGAGAGGTAACCTGTCTCATTCCCGGTTAAAGCAACATAAAATATCTGCAAAATTTCAACTTGATCCACTTAATAGATTTGGAGTGAAGAAGGAACAAAACTAAACAAGCTTTTAAAAGATATTTAATATATTGGTGTGATTAATGATAGTAATGTAAAGGGATTACATACCCTCATCCTTTTAATACGCTCACAGTCCCAGAGCTCAACTATCGCCGAGGAGGTCCCGACAGCAAGGTGCGAACTACTTGATTGCATCCAATTAACTGATGTCACAGTCTCCGAGCCTTCCAGTGCTAGCAGTTGTTCTATCTGACCCGTACCAGCGTTCCAGAGATACACGGCGTTGTTCAATGCTACTGCTAGGATATTTGATGAACTCCAGTCCACTAGATTCAAATCTGTGCAGAAAGAAAACTTCACACTCTATTGAAGCATATTAAGTAATAAAATAAAATAAAAAATGGGGCAGTTCAAACAGATTTCACAATAATATAGTGACTGATGTTTCCTTTTAAGCTAAGTAAATTGCCTGTGTCAGGAGACACCACTCTTCCTACATATGTGCATACTTTAGTTGCTTATTATTGACTTATTTATAAATACTAACTAGTGATAATAAAACCACAAGGTTAAAACTAAATACAGGAGATTATGTGCAAAGAGGATAAGTTTGTACCCTCTGGGTACAGAACCCTAGGTAACATAAATGCAACAAATTTGAGCCCCACGATATATGTCCGAAAGTTTAATGTAATTTATTTAAATAGTTTGTGAGTTATAGTGGATTTTTACCAAATTTTAACAATTTTCTAAGGAAATTTGTTTTCATAGGCATAACTTCTTTGACCCTATTACTCGTTATCAAGAAGGCTTGGCTATAGTACTGTTTGAATGAATTTTTCTTAGTAACTTTTTTTTTAAATATAACACACTTAGTCTCCACCGACACAGTATATATACACAATGAAGACTGCAGTTGCTACTACCTCTAGTGGGATCGCTGATGCCATTGGAGGGGTTGAATATAAACACACAAGGCTAGCTTTTGAAACTTACAGTAATCATCAACAATATCAGGGGCATCTAAAATCCTATCAGGAGCTTGTGGTATGTATCTTGAGGTGTTCTTTACTGATGATGGAACCTTAGCCTGTGGAATACAACATTTAAAAATTTTATTAACTTGGTTCTTTGTGAAAAGTATTTTTCAATATGACAAAATTGTTATTACCACATTCTCTACATATATTGACCCTTATTTGTGCACCACCAACCAACAAGTCTTCAATCCATTCATTTGTTCATAATGCATAATATGAATGTACCAAACATTCAATAATATTAATAGGAAAGTGCATGTTACTGAGATGATGTGAATTTTAAGATAATGAGTATAAAAGGGGAAGTTTGAAAGTGGCGCCAGTTGTAGAAAAGATGAGGAGTGCTAGGTTGGCATTGTATGGGCATGTAATGAGGAGGGATGATAGTCATTTGACCAACAGGGTTATGATGAGGACATGGGTATGAAAGGTGTAGATGCAGAGTTGTGGGATGAAAGGAGTGAGTGGAAGATAAGAACATGTTGAGCCGACCCCACCTAGCGTGGGATAAGGGTAGGAGAATGATGATGAATGTACCAAATATTCCCCTAGTACAAAATGAATCTACCCTGTAATTTTTGAAGACCTCTGGTTTGGGTTGTGTGTTGATTGTCAGTCAGTCAACTATACAATAGTCTTATTCTAGATAAAATGTAGGTAGCCAACATACCTGAGAATAGACAACTCTTAGTCTGTTCTGGTATCCTTCTGGGGCAGCAGGCGCTTTGCAATTGTATTGCAGCAGGCGGCCAGGCTCAGTATCAGCCAGGGCTCTGCCAATGGCCTCACCAGCTGCTGATTGTGGTTGCTCTTCTGATGTTTCTTCCTCTTTGTCGCGGGTCATCTATAATATTATTTTATTTATTAACCTATATCCCAATGGCCTGATGGTCTGTATTCAGACCATCTTTCCTCCAATTCATCCAGGAGTTTTGAACCATTTCCTGTTTTTTTTTAATCAATAGATATATCTAAAATTTAATTGGTGAAAATTTGATGAAGATCTATGGACTTGGAGACCAAAACTTCTCAAAGTACAGCAAGTAAATGATAAATAGCTCCACCAATTGAAGACTGTTTGCATGTCTTTTTATTTGTTTGGGTACCAACAGAAAGGTGGTTCCACATAAATGGTTGTGACTTTGATTCCTACTGGGCACAATCAAGATAACTATCATTACTTTAGTATAAAGATAATGGGTTTAATAATCAATGCTAACAATAAAACTTACCATGTAATGACATAAGTCATAGTTGGAATTGCTTCTTGATGGAATAAACCTGTCTGCTTTGTTTGGAGTCTTCAGGGCTTTGTTAGGAGTGGGGGTAGTTGATCGACCTAGAACATCAAGCAGTGTTACAAAAGCATTTGTTAGGTATCACTAAAATAACATGAACTACGATTATAATATTTTCCTTGCATTTTATCATAGGTACCTCATACCTACTAGTACTACTAGACAGTTACCTGGAGACTTGGTTTTGGAGGGAGTTTTCTTTCCCTTCTTGTTGTCATTGCGAGTAGGGGTTTTATTGCTGGATAGAACACTGTTGTTGCAGCTTTGATTAGCCGACACTGAGAGCTTTTGCATCGATTGGTTGCACGCACTCAAGTTCACATTCGAATGGTTCTTCAGAGATATACTCAAAGATGGATGAAGGTTCTCATTGTTGCTCTTCTTCGAAACACGGTGCAAGCCCCGAGACAAAGGCCCATCCATCGTAGCCAAATTGTTTATTTCATTCAGGTAGTTGAATTGTGCCATATTTTTCACCACGACCTAGCACTATTTTGCAGTCACGGAAATGCTGCAAATTGACTCAGATCACAACAGATTTAGTCTGACTTACATAAACGAATAACATAAATGAACACGAAAGCTCTTTTATTTTCGCCAAAATCGGCCAATAAATAAAAAACCTAGCTCAGTGATATAAAAGCAACAGCCGACCAGACAAATCAAATATTCGAAAGTTCGTTATTTTTAAATGAAAATGACATTTCATTTTGATTTGACTGACTTCACACTGACTTGACATTACGAGAGTCGATCGAGATCTTTTGTATTGAAACCGGAGCAAGCAAGTGGTTGGCGACCACCACCACGGAACAGACTGTTTTAAAAGCCATGTGCGACAGTGCGACACATCAAACGTAAGCATAATCAGATGCGGTTGGTTTGTTATTGTTATTCTGAAGACATATCAGCAGGTGACATACCGTACTATTGCAGTAAGTCGCTTTTACAAAATTCGCAAGCTCGGACTGTAAAAAGGGACACATAAACCATGAGATAAATTACCATATTGAATGCAAGTCGAATACTTTGTTAGTCTTTTTTAACTAACATTAAAAAAAAAAGGAGGAGTCTCTCAAAATCGAACATCTACATCTCAGAAGTCTGTGCCAATAACATCCTCTATTAAGTAAGCAAAGTACTAGTTGAAAAAGAAACTGGTTTTTATCGCGTTTTATACATATCTACTTTATTTATCCCGAAGTTTCTAAGGGGTAACCCAGTAACATCAGTAGCCATTGTCGCGGGTCGCGGGCAGACTGTAATATATAGCTGGTTTTTTTTTTCGTTTCAAAACAATGTGTTCTAATCGCGAAAGTTTAAATAGTACATAGATACAATGTAATCTCTGTCGACGACGACCACAGAACACTAATAGCCTACACGATGGACGTTGTTCATGGTTTATCCGTTTAGATTTAGTGTTCTGTTCTGTGTGAAATGAAGTCATTGAATCACGGAAAATCATTTACTTTTATGTACTGTACTGACCTGCCTGACAGAACATCAACGCACACAATACAAATCATAACAGGGTAAGAACTAAGAACAAGCTTTTGAAAATACATACCGAGGGCGAGGGTAAATAGGGGTGTAAGTTTGTACGAAGTTCGTTATATTTTGAAGCATCAAACACTATAATCTGAATTCCTAACATAGAAGTTGGTGTTTGATTGAGCTTCTGATATATAATTATGTCATGTTATTAGCTACATTATTATTGTTGAACCATCTCATTTTCAAGCTCTATCTTGCCACTATGTAATTTACACACTTCAACATTGCCTAGGGATATTCAACATTTTGTTGATTTTTACAAAAACTGAAAATAATTTCTTTACAAAACTAGGTATGGCAAGAATCTTTATTTTGTGTTGTTTATTAATAATAATAAAAACAACAGTTTTATCTAATTTTTTAATAAACATTAAAGTAGGAACAAAATCTCGAAAAATCTGAAAATTTACAAGGTTCGGTAAATTGTGTTAAAACTATTTTTACGTTGCCATGACTTTATTAAATTACCTTATTACAATTTAATAATCGGTCTTGCCTCCCCTTACGTTGATAACACAGTCATCTGCACCGGTTATTCATACTCAAAATTAGGGTGTCAAAGTCTCGCTGGGGTATGCGTTCCCATGTTCTTTTTAAATGGCAAAAAAGTTGGTCTTCTGTGGTCAAATTTGATGGCAAATTGCTGAAGCCCTTCGCTGTAACATGTCCCAAGGGTGCTCAATTGGGTTTAAGTCGGGTGACTGTGCAGGCCAGTCCAAAACCGCGACATCATGTTCCTGAAGGGCAGCTGACACCAAACGCGCCGTGTGTGGAGGGGCATTATCATGCATGAGCTGAAGTTCCTGACCAATTTGAACTCTGTGAGGGATGATCACAGGTTCTATGACCTCGTTCCGGTATTTTAGTGCAGTCATGCTGCCTCTTATCCAAATGAGCTCGGTTCGCGCTCCAATACGAATTCCCGCCCAAACCATGATTGTCCCACCTCGGTACGAATGGACCTCTTGGCGACTTTCTCTTTCTCTCTTTCTCTTTCTCCAAACACGTGTTCTTCGTGAATCGGGGTGGAATCCAAACCGAGATTCATCAGTAAAGAGAACCATTGTCCATTAGCCATTGTTCCATAACAAATGTACTTGAGCCCAAAGAAGTCGCCTTCCGCGATTGCCCCGTCGTAGAGCTGGCACACGAAGCGGCCTACAAGAATGAAGATCGACTTCATGTAGCCTTCTTCTGACGGTTTGGTCGCTGACTGACAGCTGATGGTCTGACTGAAGCCTTTGCACTAGCAGCTTTGCTGTGAGATTGGGTTCCCTCCTGGCGGAATTTTGGAGAAAACGATCTTGTCTAGGGGTGGTTACTCGTTTTTTTCCAGTGTGGCGCTCTCTTACATCCCCAGTAATACGATAACGTGACCACAATCGAGAAATTACGTTTTGATTGGTGTTTAGGGTATTGGCAACCACGCGTTGGATAGCACCGGCTTGTAACATGCCTATCGCTCTTATCATTTCTTCTCTGCTTAAATGTCGACGTTCCATGACATTACGAATATCACAAGATCCGTTAAAATTTAAAAATATTTAGATAGCACACTAATTGATAATTAAATAAAAGTTAATTTATCTTAGGCAAAATTAACGTTGTTTAATTTGAATAGGTGTCCCCATTCTATCTTTTGTTTATTGCGTTCTATTTTTATTTTTTTCTAAATTTTGAAAAGGGAACAAAAGAGGTTTAATAATTCCATATATATAAAAACTTTTTCTAAACAGCAAATAGTTTGTAAGCAAATCATTTCGAAATGGAATATCCCTAGACAATGTTGATGTGTGTATATATCGAGGCATGGAGTGTCTTTGAATAAAAAATACGTCTCGTTCACAGTTACTTTAATCTTCTCTTGCCCAAGTAACATATACTACGTTACTTACAAATTCCTTGCTGGATTCATAGCCTGCAAATTGATCACGCCATCTAGAGGTGAGTGACAAAATCATGTACATTGGCTACTTCATGCGTTCAAGAGGTTCAAGCTAAATTAGAACCACTTCTTGTTATATGAATCTGATGCTGAAGTTTGCGCAACTATTTTGTATAGTTCTGGTGACAGTACATTAAGCGATACAATACCTCTTTTTCCTTTATGGCAATACTCAATACGTATTTTAAAACTTTCTCAAGAGACATCCGGTTTGGCGGGAACCAAAAGAGAATAAATACGTAATATTTTGTGAAAATTTAATAGATAATCCGACAATATAGTAATGGAGACTGACTGCAAGGAGATGTTGAAGTACACGTACTACACTAATTAGGAACCTAAATGCGCTCCAATTTCAAAATATTACCTCACAAAACAAATTAGAAGTGACCATATGAAAATTAGCCCCATAGCTCAGTTAATCTGGGTTGTGTTGCTGTAGGTTTTGGGTTTGATTCCCACCCAGGACCGACATTTGTGTGATTAATGAAGATGTTTGTTCTGTGTTTGGATGTCGTATCCATAATAGTACCTACCTATATATTTACAAAAAAAAGTATTCAAGTATTATAACTTAAGGCATAACGCGAATTATTCAGAATACGTATTAAGCACACCCGGACAGAAGGATCTGGCTATGATTCGTTTGGAACTAGATGGCGCTGTGTGAAATGAATGTCCTGTAATATATATTTATGGTAAGTTCAAAGGGTGACTTACTTATTCATAAATGTAGCCCACCCACACTACCGTACGGTCGGTGCTTTGCGCTCATTCTGGATTTGCATAGAATGTGAGTATTGTTAGCATCAAGAGTTAGCCTCGAACACTGTGTATTGAAAGCAGACTTTTATCGTTTGTTTTGTAGCAGTTTATTTTTGTGTGATAATCTCCGTAATTAAATACCTAACACAAACCAGACATCTCGAGATCTCAGTTCAGGCGAACTAATAGTTCTTAACTTAACTTAATTTAATGTTTAAATAATAAAATGGAATAATAACGAAATTATTAAGATTGAGTAGGTATACCACCTACTTAATCTTAATAATTTTGTTATTATTCCATTTTATTCAAAATTTTACTAATGTTTGTGAAAAATAAAAGACTTCATAAAAAGTAATAGTATGATATTTATTATTCAAGGATTGATCAAAATATAAAATAAGTATCAATAAAATGTTGATAATCAAATCAAATAAAACAAAAATAAGCGTAGGTACTAAGGTTGGGAACTAATAATTTCGCTGTACAAATACGCAAAAAAATTTGCAAGTAACAACGACAGTTAAAAATAAAAAAAATGCAGTTTGAGCCTGTGAGTCCATACAGACGGGCACCAATTTCAATACAACCGTCGACAAAGTGACGCTCGTCTGTAAGCGATGGTTTGAGCAATCAAATCAAGGCGGATGCAACAGCTGTAATTTCTTTTTGTAACACAACACAGCTCTGTGGTTTGATACACTCAATTTTAAGAGAAACTTATTACAAAATGTTAATTATTAATAATATTCCAAGTACCAACGAATGCTCTTGTGAAAACATCTTAGCTTAAATTAAATACAACAAGGAACCTATCTTCTAAAATTTAAATAGCACCATCAATGAAATAAGTGTAAATGTCTATTTAATTGAATGATGTATGTAAAATATAATTCAGTTGTGCATTTTAATATTATTATACATATATGATAAATGGAAAATTAACACATATATATATATATATGTATGTCTATTATAATAGTAAAGTTCGTCATACCAACTATTTGAAAGTGGATCCTAAAATGGCACTCTTTTGGCATTTAGATAAACAATAATTGTGTAAAAAAAAACGTATAGTTTTTAGATAAAGAGTTTTGGGAAAATCCCACGGGATTGAAGTCCCAGACGTTTTTTTTGTATTGCTTGTTCCTTTTGTAAGGCGATTTGTCTACCTAAATTTGTGACCTATAGCAATGTTTTAGGACATCTATGATTGAGGAATAAAATACGTTTTTACGGTTAAACATAAACTTGATGGTACAAAAACTATTCTTAATCGATTCTCACCAGGGAGAAATAAGAGATCACTGTTCGATTTCATAGGCCGAGAATACACTAGTCCAAACTTTGCCAAATCGAACATGCCAGTTCGATTCCAACTGGCATGTTCGATTGTCATGAATCAAGCTGGTAAGACAAGCAATTCAAATTGAATATAGAATCTGTCGTAGAGATCGAAAGTTATTTTCATACTTAAAGTAACATGATCTAAACAATTGGAATATATTATTCTAAGGGCAGGATTACTGTATAAAACTGGGGAGAAATATTTCTAGATAGAGTTATTGTTCATTCGAGATCGAAGTTTTGTTGAACATCACAAGAAAATGAGCGAAATTTCGTTGTGTTTTAGCTTAACTTCGTGCTTGTTCTTATAATACTTTATATAATTAAATTTCAGTACAAATTTCCTTATGCTACAATACATTATTAATTTATCAAACCAATTAAGATTATCACATAATTGAACTATACCAAATAATAATTATATTTCTCCCTTCTAAGGGCAGAAAAAGAACATTTTCGCTTGTGTAGTGAGAACATAAAACTTTTTTCTAGGTAGTTCCTCTGAGTTACCATACAGGTTTACTGATTAAGCTATGGTTGTAAAGATTCAGTCACATAGGGAACTTATATAGCAAAATCAAAACATTTAATTTTAATTATATTGTGGTTTTGATGTGCTTTGAAGTTGCGATTCACCAAAAACGGCTTCATGCGTACTTACCCCGAGGTTCCACCGTAAGTGCGGTTCAGTACCTCGATATCCGCTAGAGGCGCAGTACTAATTTTCATATGCTTTCAATCATAGCAGAAAATAAATTCCTATGTAAAATTTCCTAAAATCCGTTTAAAAGCGATACTTTTCATCTTTCCCGTACACGATAAACAAGAATATAAATTCATACATTGTGCGACTTGATTCACGATAAATTTATTAAATCTAACAAACAGCCAAGGACTCGGAAACGGCTGATTGTAATTTCTGTAATCTCTAATCTAGTTTATAAAAAAAATGTATTACAAAAATATATTTTCAAATCGGTAAATTCGGGATTCCAAAACAACTTACAACTAGTATAACCTAAGTACAATATCAACATCCAGGCAGACTGTTTCCGACTATTTGACTGTGTTGTACAGAGTACAGTACAAGTTTACATATTTGCTAAAAAAAAATCTCGTTAAAATACTAGTAAATGCACTACGGCAGTGGCATTACAGAGTTACGTCATTGGTATTATTAATCTCGGAGGGTATTATTATATGAAATTGTTATTATTACAGCTTAAAGATGCGTCCAGACTATTTTGTACGACATGTTATAAAACTTTTGTCATGTGTATAAATTATGCAGTTTTTACCCGTGGCTAAGAGTGCATTTTTCCCGGATAATAAATAGCTTATATCATTACACATGGTGTAATGAATATATTTGACGATATTAATTAATATCCGTAGGTATAGGTCACAAGCAAAATGACTAACAAAGACAATTTATAACTTAAATATGTAGATAAAACAGTCGTGTAGCTGACTGATTGACAACCAACACACAGCCCAGAGATCCTAGAGACTTGACATTTTCAGGGTAGCTTCCTTTTGTAGCGTAGGGGCACACTAATAAAGGATTTGGATAAATTACCTCGGGATAGCGTGAACCAAATCCCGAGCGTTTCACTAGTCTGCAATATTAGCATGATAATATATCTAGACGCACCTTTAACTCGAATATTATATTGATACATGTTAAACCCGGGTTTTGCTCACGTATGACAGTTTTACGTGTGTAAAATGTACCATATAGGTATCATACTCACGCAAGTTTTGAAAGAGACCTGCACTATTTTGTATACACACATCATAATTTTTCAAATGGTTTTGTAACAGCATCTGGTAGATATGTTATTAATTTAGGATTCGAGAGTGATAATTATATCCATCAGACATATACTAAAGTAATAACAGAATTTACCAGTCGCAAATATAAAAGGGGACAATATTATTTGATCCTCAAGAATCTAATTGATCTATTGTAAATGTGCACCTTTTTTTATAAACTATATCTCAATTCATATTTGATCCCACTTTTCTTACGGCGGAGTACCAGTAGGTTTTTTTTTTTATTTTTGTACTGAGAAATACTTTCCTCTTTGACCTCCAATGGGTAAAGTGGGATAACGAGAAAAACAGTCCCATTTTCATCATTTCGATGCCATAAAAAGTAATGGCATAATTTTGAAAATAATGAGGTGTATATATTAATGCAGGCAACTGTACAAATGGGACATGAGTAACAATATATGCAATGTACGCTACGTACATATGTTCTTAATAACATTCATGATATGGATATGGCCCGTGTTGTCTACGGTGACGAAGCAAGAGTACTTCTCGTCGTGACACAACCGCTTTGTGTACATGCCCGTGAGTTTGATGCATGATAGTATGTCTTTACGTTTCGATCCCTGTTTGCATCTGGAAAAATAAATTATATTTTTATAAAAAAAAAAAAAATGTACGACGAGTAAACACTTGGCCTTCATCTCACCTGGTTACAAGTTGAGATAAGGCCGAAGGTGGAAGCGTACTTTACTCGGAATCCTCAACTAACTGAGAAACGGGCTATCTTACCTCTAAATGCCGGAACACAAAAATTTAAGAATAGTTATTATGGCGACAGACTTAGATAAGATGGTGGTAGCTAGCCAGGCGGACTTAGACAAAGTCCTACCACCAACCAAACCATGCACAATATTACTCCCCCTGGAACAAACATCATATTCATCACACAAATGTTTGTCATGTGTGGGAATCGAACCCACAACCTACAGCGCAGAAAGCAGAGTTACTACCAACTTGTTATATAAAATAAGAAACGAAAGAAAACAAGAGTAGCTACTCATCGCGTTTTGCGGTCGTACTTCGTTCGGTACCGAATGGCCCTCTGTTTGTTTTGCGTGTTTTCGGTACACTTACGTTTTGGACTTCCAAATAGCCTTCCAACAATGCTGGTTGAGCAATCCATCGGCGAAGAAGAAGTGCGACGAGCCCCCGCTGTGGTGAGTGTCGCGTTCCAACGGCGCACCCGACCGAGGCTCGTGCGGGCTCGCGAGAGGCGTCATTGCGTTTACACTCGGTCTGGAATAGACATTGCTCATACGTAAGAAGACCCAGAATAACCAACAAGTGAAATATTCCCCCATTTTAATCACTCATAATAAGGCCCAGAGGAACCGACATGTGAAATATTTCCCCCATATTGTTCCCTCATAAGAAGACCCAGAAGAACCGATACGTGAAATATTTTTCCCATATTATTTCCTCATAAGAAGACCCAGCAGAACGGATATGTAAAATATTTCCCCCATAATGTTCACTCATAAGACCCAGAAGAACCGACATGTGAAATATTTCCCCCATAATGTTCACTCATAAGAAGGCCCAGAAGAACCGACATGTGAAATATTTCCCCCATATTGATCACGCATAAGAAGACCCAAAAGCACCAATATTTCCTCCCAATTGATCACTCATAAAAAGGCCCAGAAGAACCGACATGTGAAATATTTCCCCCATATTGATCACTCATAAGAAGGCCCAGAAGAACCGACATGTGAAATATTTCCCCCATAATGTTCACTCATAAGAAGACCCAGAAGAACCGACATGTGAAATATTTCCCCCATATTGATCACTCATAAGAAGACCCAGAAGAACCGACATGTGAAATATTTCCCCCATATTGATCACTCATAAGAAGACCCAAAAGCACCAATATTTCCTCCCAATTGATCACTCATAAAAAGGCCCAGAAGAACCGACATGTGAAATATTTCCCCCATATTGATCACTCATAAGAAGGCCCAGAAGAACCGACATGTGAAATATTTCCCCCATAATGTTCACTCATAAGAAGACCCAAAAGCACCAATATTTCCTCCCATATTGATCACTCATAAGAAGGCCCAGAAGAAAGGGTACACTTCACAGGTTGTACATTGACATCATGTCAGGATCTGATGATGGGATCCTGTAGAGATCGAGGGAACTCTTTGAATATTATATGCACATGTAGCGATTTGTGTATTTTAGGGTGTATTACATTAAAGGTATAAAAATCGGTATAATAATCGGACCCTTACAGGATCACGCGTCTGTCTGTCGATTCGTCCATCTATCATCAAAATCATTGGAAAAAATACGTCATCCAGGTAAATTGTATCATAATCTTCATTGAAGTCGGTTTTCTTTTTAGTTTTTAAAACGTAATTATACCGTATTAACCTGGTCTTGCCGTTTATCCTCATCTTCAAGGAGAGATCCCACCACACCACCTCGGTCGCGACCGTACACAGCACTAAAGGCGGCTGCTCGCTATCGCCGTCCGCACTGTTACCACGTGACCCGTACAGCCGGGACGGCACGGGCGAGAACGAACACGATTGGACTTTGCTTTTATGGTGACGGAGCAGACATATCTGCCGTGGAGATCTTACGTTCCATATCTGGGAAAATATAAGGAGTTATTTAATTCAGGAAACCAACAGCTAAGCTAAGTATAAATATTACAGGACATTAATTTTACACAGCGCCATCTAGCCCCAAACCAAGCATAGCTTGTAATATGGGAACTAGATTACGGATACAATACTTAAATACTTTTTTTTGTAAATATATACGTACGATATGATACAACACCCAAACACAGAACAAACATCTAAATTCATCACACAAATGTTTGTCCTGGGTGGGAATCGCACCCACAGCCTACAGCGCAGAAGGCAGAGTTACTACCAACTGAGCTATAAGGCTTGTTGATAAAGTATACAGGTGAGTTTTTTTCAGGGCCACTGAGGCCAAGTCTGAAGCCGTGAGAGTCATCGAAAAGTCATGTTAGGAGTTATGTGCTCGATTTAAACAAAAATAAGTTCTGCCTCAAAGAAAATCTGTTTTTTTTAAGCCTTTCTGGAATTCTGAGTTTATTAAAAAAAATGTTTTTTGCATTTTTTGAGTTCTTTGTTGCATAATAAAAAAAATATGATGACTGTGCCCAAAGTTGTTGGAACACTTAAAATTGAAAATTTATAAATTAAACTTTATGCATTTAGTACTATGACGTTCAGACTATGCGTAAACTAAGCTATTAAATCCTATTTTGCTGTATTTTTCTGTTAGTGGTGAGCTTAAATTTAATCGTCATCGGATAAAAAACGTTCGCATTTCGTGGTAACACAGCTGACTGCGTTGACTGATGACAAGTCACGGACACACAAATGGCATTTTGAATATTGTCGTACCCCACCCACCGTACAATTGCAGAAAAAAAGATATATTTGAAAAATATATATATTAAGAACTTCAAATTTTCAGTATCGTTTATTCTCCAAAACTCTGGAAAATATAGAATTTGATCCTTGACATAAAACCAACTTTATTCTATTTTTTTAATTTATGAGTAATTCTGTTTTCAAACGCTAAAGTTGTATCTTCGCATTCAGCGATACCAAGCTTTTTGAAGACGTTCCGATTTTCAAAAGTTCTATATTCATCACACAAATGTTTGTCCTGGGTGGGAATCGAACCCACAGCCTACAGCGCAGAAGGCAGAGTTACTACCAACTGAGCTATGAGGCTTGTTGATTATAATGATTCCATCCTATTTTCAGTGGGACTACGTTAAATTGAAATAACCCGTGGTACCATTCTTGTGCAGTACTACGTGAAAACCACCAGCCCCATCAACACGGGGAGGGGATAAAAAAACTCCTTTGTTTTTATCCACCATCGGGAGTCAAAATTCTCTCGAATGTGGATAAATGCTGCCCCCTCAGCACGGGGAGGATACAAAATTATTTTCCTCTGTTTTTATCCACCTTGTCAGAGCATTTTGTCTCCCGATGGTGGATAAAAATAGAGGACAAAAATTTTATCCCCGCCCCATGCTGAGGGGGCAGAGGGGGCTGTGGGTTAAAGTAGTGATAAACATAATTATAATACTAGAAATAAGAATAAGCTCGCTGTTCCCACAACTAGGCTCCATTAAGTTAATAAATCGTTCATAGGGCAAACTGTACGCTTTTATAATAAATTGCCAAGTGATATGCTAAGCTTGTCAAATAATAAATTCAAAAATTTTGTAAAGCAAAAGCTATCCAGGAAAGCTTATTATAAAATTTCAGATTACTTAGAAGATAAGAAAGCCTGGCATTAAAAAAATGAATTTGCTCCAGTGAATAAATTGTAATTAGTATTAGATAATTTTAAGCTATTGTAATGGATCATGAAAAAAAAAAACTAGCCCGAGGTTCTTGCCTTTCTCCTTGTGTGCTGGTCGCGATTCCGAACAGGCGGTAGATTTGACGTTTCAAAGTGATCCTAAAAAATCTTGCTGAATAAATATATTTGACTTTGACTTTGAGTGGGATCACGGGTAAACCCTCAGCTGGTCACAGGTCAAACTCACCACAACGTTCCCGACATTCAGACCCACGGCCAGTATGTTCCCGTCCGAGGTCAGGTCACACGAACTAATGCCGCTGGTGAAGCGATGCTCCTGTATCAGATTCAGCTTCGACTCGGACATCACTTCTGAATTGACTTGCAGTTCGAACGTCTGGAAGGTAAATAGTACATTGTACGAGGGGAGAAAGTGGCCGGTTACAAACGAATACACACAAATTGGGAATAGCACCTTCTTCCGAGGGATACATAATGCTTTTTTAAACAGGTTTAGTATATAAAACATTTTGCGGGGTTCAACGGACCAACCGGGAAATCAGACATATTATTTTCCATTTCCCGCGCTAGGCGGGGTCAGTTCTGCTTATTATTTTTCACAAGGCCGCTCGCTGGGCTTTCTGCATTAAGTTTGCAACGCCAGTACGCCAGATGGCGTCCGCGCCACCTTGGTACGCCTGTATCTCGTTTTTATCGGGAAGATCTAATGCTCTCCTGACTATGTACAGATCGTCACTGCGCATCAAGTGGTCCAATTTCTTTTGTATTGCAACAATTAAGATTTTTCGTAAGATAGTGCTAGCCGGCGGACTTGAACAAAGTCCAATCACCAACCAAACCAAGCACAATATTGTAGGGGATCAAACCCGGGTCCTCTGGATCTGACACCACTTTTATGTACGCATTCAAATATCACTTTCGACTAAAATTTAAAAGGCTGAGTTTGGTACGCGCTTTAAGGTTTTTAGTTAATTTTCCTCCCAAAAATTTAGTCAGTTACCAATATAGTAAATCTAAACATTCCACCGCCACATTCTTCAAACGCCTAAATAGAATTAATGCGTAAAACCATATAACGAAATGATACCAAAACATACCTGAAACGCCATATTCCGTTCGTCGCATATAACGATCACATTTTGCCTGAAAGCCGCACATCGGACCGTGAAATCCAACTGTCGAGCATTCAAAATACACGCAACCTTTAAACCTTTGTCCCATAGCTTTATAGCGGCGTTGCTCTCGACCGTTATGAGACTGTTGTTCACATAAAAGCAGTCTACAAGACAGCTTCCTTTGGCATTGCCGCGGAACATTCGGTTTCTCGATTCCACGCTGAGATCGCTCGACGAGTCGGACATGTTGTCCGATTGGCTGGTTTTTCTTTTCACCCCTGCAATATATAGAGTGATTATTATTTAGCCCAAAAACATCCTGCTGAGTTTGGTCTCTCGAGGATTGATCTCAGTTTAATCAAGCTATTATTATTTCATGTATCTTTGTATTAGGGTGTAATAAGCTAGACTATCAACCATTATTTTGGGGGACAAGCCATCAGTTTGAAAGATGTACTGCACATAGACTGCAAATAGATGCACTTTCTATTTGCAAGCCCTTCACTGCTTAACACTGGGGAAATGAGGGACAGCGTGATGTAAATCCGCACTTGAGTGAGTGAAATGGATGAGCACGTATTCTCGTGAAATCCTTTTAAAATAACGCGTATTTTTTTTTCTACTACCCATTTAAACATATTAATATTTTATTTGACTCGAATAGGCTCCTAATGTGACCATTTGAACCCGGTAAGCGCCTAAAGAGACTATTTATAATTACTTACCGAAAAGTTGACAAATGGTGACTTAGTGACTTTCGACATGTATTAGACCAAATTATGTAAAAAAAAAAGAGTTAACGTCTTAGCGACTTTCGACATGTATTAGACCATTTTATGATGCCTTAGCGACTTTCGATATGTATTAGACCATTTTCTGATAAAAAAGAGTTCACGCCTTAGTGACTATCGAAATGTTTAGACCATTTTAAGATTAAAAAATAAAATGTTTTTCAACGCTTACCCTGAATATCATTGAGTATCTCCTGCGACCCTAGATGGGTATTCCCCGGCTGCAGCATCATCGACATCCAATAGCCATCGTCCATCAACCGATACGCCATCACGCGTCGATTCCTCGCCGCCACCATCAACAGCGTACTGTCCACGAAGGCCATGTACTGCACCGGACTGCTGAGGTCCATGAGGGTTGCCACCGCCTTGGAGCGCAGCGTGTACCGTCTCACGATGCCGGATTGAAGGCCGTACATTATGTGTTGGTTGCAAGGGGTGATTCGTATCGCGGTTATGCGGTCGTCGTTCTTTTCCGTTATTTCTGTTAGGAGCTTGCGGCCGCGCATCACCTGGTATACACAGAAAATAAATATATAAAAATTATATGTTTATTTTCTCAAACAAAGGTACATACATATAGATATATATCATTATAAAATAAAAATAGCTAGAAAATCTAATTGTAATTGTAGGTACCTGTTTTGTAAGAGCCTGGTGCCTGAGATAGGTTTAAGAAAATCTGTATTACAGGTCACCAGGTCGCCTCACTCCACAAACTCCAAGTATAACAAACAGAAATAAAGACAAAATAATTGAAAGAAAACAATAATTCTTAGTGAGAATAAAAATAGGAATTAAAACAACATATGAATAAAGTAAAAAAGATATGAGAACACTAAACATAATGATTACTAAAATTAAGATTAAAGTTATGCAAGAACCAGACTAATTTTTTGAGTGTTATTTTGTTTGTGATGTAGGTATAATGTATGGGAGTGTTTTTGTGTGTTAAATGTGTGAGTAAGTGAGAGGATGTGTGTGGATCAGTGTGTATTTATCATGTTAATACAGTATCTACGTAACTGTGAGTCATTATCATCGTCATTTCATCCCACATGCATCCACTGTTGGAATGGGTACCCCATATGGGGGCTGTTATTAATAACGTTAGATAATAGGATCCAAAAGGTTCTCAGTCTCTTCATAAGTAAGGGCTTTAAGCCGCTTAGAGGTGACACTTTTAAGAAAGAAAAAAGAGAGTTTTTAGAAAAGGAAGCATAGAAATGAAATATCATCGTGGAGCGTGTACAGGGCGAGTTTTATTCCAGGGCCACTGAGGCCAAGTCTGAAACCGTGAGATTTCAAAGGAAATAAGTTCTGCATTTTTTTTTATAGTTTCACGTTCAATTTTTTTTCATGAACTCACTTTTCCAGAAAAAATATAAAACTTATTTTATTTAAAATCGAACGGCGTAACTCCTAACATGACTTTTCGATAAGTCTCACGGTTTCTGACTTGGCCTGAGTGGCGCTGGAAAAAGACTCATCCCTGTATACCCGATAGACGAGAAACGTCTTACGTTAGGTTTAGTGAAATGTTCAATCCGCGTGGAGTCAAAGGACTCGATATCGCTTCGATTATTATTCGCTAGATAATTCGCTCGATTCGACTTTGGGATGCTCAGCACGCTCGATAGTACAGTAGCCTCGATACGACGTTTTTTTTTATTTTTTATTGTACGACGGGGAAGCGCTTGGCCTTCATCTCACCTGGTAACAAGTTAAGATAAGGCCGAAGATGGAGGCGCACTTCACCCGGAATCCTTAACAAACTGAGGAACTGGCTACCTCTGAATGCCGGAACACGACAATTTTAGAATTGTTATTATGGCGACAGAATTAGGTAAGATGGTGGTAGCTAGCCAGGCGGACCTATACAAAGCCCTACCACCAACCAAACCAAGAACAATATATTGTACTCCCCATGGGGATCGAACCCG
Source organism: Venusia cambrica (assembly GCA_951394065.1). Classification (NCBI taxonomy): domain Eukaryota; kingdom Metazoa; phylum Arthropoda; class Insecta; order Lepidoptera; family Geometridae; genus Venusia; species Venusia cambrica. The sequence continues at coordinate 6,333,952 of OX596055.1, forward strand.
GGACCTCTGGATCTGAAATCGGTGGGTTGAACCACTAGACCAGAGTCGGTTAAATCGTCGTTGCGGTCGTTGAGACAATTCACTACAATATATATAATGGGAAACATCAATATATTTTAAGCTATGATAATATTTAAACTAATTCATGTAGACTCAAAGGATACGATACCAACGATAAAGGGCGCATGCATCATGAATCACTAAGTCAAAAGTCAAAGTCAAGTAAGTTATGGGAGTCGATACACGATAGTCTAAACTTGACTTGATACAATAAAATCGCAAAGTTTCCTCTAAATCTTCATTATTAGCGAGATACTTCTACGGAAAAAGCATTTTCATTGCTATCTATTTAATAATAAATACTTCATACGATTAGGGTTTTATTTTATTGCGACAGAGTATTCTTTAGTAGGAATAATATAATAATATATACATAAATAATAACGTCCAGTGAAATTGAGCGCGGGCCAGCCTAATGCCACTCGTCTCAACATTTCTAAAACGGCTGTGCTTTGGCATTTAGCGATAAGATAGCCAGTTCCTCAGTTTGTTGAGGATTCCTTGGCCCTATTATAACTTGAAACTAGACGAGATGAAAAAAAGGAGTGCCGACAGAAGTGAAAACACGAAGTTTTTGGTTTATAAGTACAGGCAGTATTCGAACGGTCCTTACCGGTACCTCTTAGGATCGCAAAGACGTGACAATGTGTTTAAAGTCAAATGTGTCAAAAGTGGTGTCGGTAAGGTAAGGCGCCTAAAGAAGTTTCCACTGGACTAACCTGTATATTATTCTTTTCATCGATCACAGCCAACAGCGGATGTCCGGACACATCACCATTATTGCAGATTCCCTTCAAATTCAACGGTTTCAGTTTATTCAAACTTCGAGTGCTCTTCAGCACTTTCTGAGCTTCCTTGTGATTGGCGAATGACTGGTGACGTTTCGGCGTCTGATTGGCGAAATCCGTGACGCTGCTGATGGAGGTGGGGGAGGGGGGGGAAGTGCTGTGGAGGAAACTCACGTCGAACTTAGAAGTTAGCCGGACTTTTCTGTAAACATGCAAATTATTGTTTATATTACTTTCATTTAACCGCCTCTGTGGTCTAGTGGTTCAACCTACCGATTTCAGATCCAGAGATCCCGGGTTCGATCCCAGGGGGAGTACAATATTGTCCTTGAAATGGTGGTAGGACTTTGTTCAAGTCCGCCTGGCTATCTACCACCATCTTACCTAATTCTGTCGTCAATACAAGTTCTAAAATTGTTGTGTTCCGGCATTTAGAGGTAAGATAGCCAGTTTTTCAGTTTTTTGAGGATTCCGGATGAATTGCGCTTCCACCTTCGGCCTTATAATTGTAACCAGGTGAGATGAAGGCCAAGCGCTTCCCCGTCGTACAATAACAAAAAAAATCATGCAAACAGAATCAGGCATCTACAGTTTTTTAATTGAACATCTTATTATACATACTAACATCGTACCAAATTTATGTTACCCAATTAAGGTGAAACATTTTTGTTTTTCTTTATCAATCTATATAATTTTTGAAATGTGCTCTCAAAATATAATAATCTACATGGAAACCGTGGAGCCAAACGTAAGTTTGGACATGCCTTTGACTCCCCCTAGTAGGTGATACTCGCAATTGAAAAAGTCGAGAGTTTATTGGTTTTACAGACAGCTAGATTGTTTACAATTTATGAAGTAAATTAGTCCGCACTTACCCATTATTTTTCGAGGTTTGTGACAATATGTATGGGGGGTCGAGATACCACACTTTGGCCGAGTTCTCCACAGTCCCAGTGCCAGTTAGGAGCACATCTGAACTAGGCACGAACTCGTCCCACATGAGCATTTCGCTGACCGCCATTGCTTCCACGTTCCTAAAAAAATAACTGTCTTGTAGCTTACGCCTCAATCATCCGTAGATTTGGGCTTTACCCTCCAGATTTGGAGATTTTGAGGGGGCTCTGTCCAACAATGGACACCAATGGGCTGTTGTTGGTGATGATACATAGTAAAGTAATAATCAAAATGGGTAATATTCGCGAATATTTTGATGTTTCTTTATTTTTGGTTGAATTGACTAGTTTTATTACAAATTTATGGGCTACCTGATATTTTTTACATTGTCTTTTTCCGCTTATAGCAATAGCTACAACGGTCGGCCATTGTACTGTTGGCAGTAGCTCTGCCTTCTGCGCTGTAGGTTGTGAGGACAAACATTTGTGTGATGAATTTCTGTGTTCGGGTGGTTCATTAAGTACATAAGTATTCTATCCGTAATCTAGTTCCCACATTACAAACTTTGTTAAGTTTGTGGCTAGATGGCGCTGTGTGAATTTTATGTCCTGTAATATTTATTAGTGTACACTGTGTCACTTATTTGAATTATTCGGATTTATGTGTACAATAAAGCGTTCATCCATTCGTTCATAAAAAAAAACTCACATTCGTGTTATGTTCACTCATTCGTTCATTCTCTAAAAAGTATCGGACAAATCTCACTCTCATGGTATGTTCATTCACTTGTTCATTCTAAAAAATGTATAGGATAAAACCTCACTCTATTTTATGTTCTTTCATTCGTTCATTTTCAAAAAAGTACAGAACAAAAACTCACTTTCCTGTTTATGTTCATTCAAAAAAAGGATAGCACACAAACTCACCCTCTCATATTATTCAAATCAAACAAGTAGGGCTTGTTGCTGGAGCTATTCTTCAAATCCACACAAATGACCCGGCTGTCGTCTGTACTGATGAACAGCAACTGGCCGGTTTTGTTCACGGCCATTGACAGGAATGTGACATTGTCATTGATATCGTGACTAGATATAATAGTCCTCGTTGCACACGTGCTGCAGTTTTTCACGGCGCCCTGGCTGATTTTAAACTCGTGTTGTGATACTTCTCTGTGTTTGAGGGTTATTATTTTGTTACTGCCTGAAAGGAACAGGATGATGAGATAAGAAAACAAAGGACGTTTTAACTCACTCTGTGGTTCTAGGGGAGATCCCAAAGGGGGTTTAATATTGCGCTTTGTTTGGTTTGTGGTAGGACTTTGTTTAAGCCCGCCTGGCTACCACCATCTCACCAAAGACTGTCGCCATAACAACAATTCTAAATTGTTATGTTCCGGCATTTAGAGGTATGATAGCCAGTTCCTCAGATTGTTGAGGATTCCGGGTGTAGTGCAATTTCACCTACGGCCTTATCTTAACTTGTAGCCCCAGCTGGGTTACGAGTTAATTAAAACGCCTGCTTTTCCGATGAAACCGAAATGAAAGAGGGTTACTTAATAGGCCAGCAGGTGAGATGAAGGTCAGGTTCGCTTCCCCGTCGTGTAGTAAAAAAAACATTCTTATCTGGTTCCAGTTATGGTGGAAGCGCACTCCACCCGGAACCCTCAACAGCGGAACTGGCTATCTTATCTTTAAATAGTCTTTTAAACTTTCGCGATAAGAACACATTATTTTGTTTCGAAAAACGGGTATTTATCGCGTATCTCTAAATTTTGGAACACAATTTTTTTTTTTATCTCAAAGACATAGGTAAGATGGTTTTCCAGCTACCAGGCGATCTGAAACTAAAGTCCTGACCAATCATTGTGTTTGGATTTCATAATTATTCAGTCACAAGTTTTCGTTAAATTCTGAAATTCAACAGTATTCTAGACCGTACACACATCTGGGTTATTACGTCGGCAAAATTGAAAGTTCCAAATCACATGTTTACGCAAATAAATAATCTTTATCTATAGAAATAATTTCGTGTTCAGTTCGGAGGGACTTTAATATGAACACACGATCATTTTACATAAAAAAAATATGAAGAAAAAGAGATAGAGAAAGAGAATTTAATCACTTACTAGGAACCGCCAAAATATCCATCACATATTCAGATTCAGGCGACGGATCTTCGAAGGAAATGTGCCGTTCCTTGCCTTTCAGCAGATCCAAGATGTCCACACCCTTTCTACTGCCAGTGGTCGCTACTGCGATATATCTGTACATTTAATGTCATTCATGTAACGTGCCAAGCTAAATTAACTTTGCGCTAGATCAGAGCGTGTTTCGGTTGTCAACCAATGGTACATTATTGTCTTGCTAGGGTTGCCGTGGGCTTAAGAATTGACCCCTATAACTCATCCCACGGCTGTCGTAAAAGCCGACTAAGGCCAGAAGAAGGCAGTTGATCACTTCTGTGCTATATCTAACATCTAGGTAGATTGACTATCCGCAGTAAAGATGTTTTTACTGCATGATTTCATAATCACCACGCTGGACAGGTGTCCAGCGTGGTGATTATGAAATAACCCTACAATTTTAGAGAAGGCTTTGATGCATCAATGGGATGTTTAAGAAGGCTTTGGGTTTTTTTAAGGTTGCACTTATCTACCAGGACATACATTTGCGTGATGAATATTAATGTTTGTTCTGTGTTTGGGTGTTGCTTTGTATGATATGTATGTATTTACAAAAAAAAAAGTATGTAAATATTATATCCGTACTAGTTCCTATATTACAAGCTTTGCTTAGTTTGGGACTAGATGGCGCTGTGAGAAATTACTGTCCTGTCCTGTAATATTTATCTGTTTACGTCAAAGTGACGATTTGCAACATTTGCTTATTCCGCCTAAAGATGGCACACTCATCCGGATTCCTCAACAGACTGTGCGTTCCACCTTCGGCCTTATCATTGAAAACCAGGTGAGATGAAAGACAAACGAATCCCCGCCGTATGTAAAAAAAACGGATCCCGTTGGCACTCTTTCACACGGAACCCTAAAAACGAACCTGTCATTACTGCAAGGCGTTGAGCACAGCAGCTTGACGTTCCTCTCGAAGTTATCGATGACATTAACCACGTCGCCGGTAGGAAGGTACACGATCACCATGTCCGCGGTCTGCGCGACCAGGTACTCCTCGCTGACGGTCCACCGGCATCTGATGAGCGGGGACATTTTAGACCTTATCGGGTACGTGCCGGGGACGACGCTGTTGTACGACTCTTCTGGCTCTGAAAAAAAAAGAATGAATGAATGAACATTATTTAATGTACACCAAAAACATGTAGGACAATTATATTAATGACATGAATGATTGAAAATACTTTATTGCACAACTTAAAAATAAAACTGGATTACTTAAAAAAAAATATGAAGAATGAACGAATGAAAATTATTTATTGTACACCAAAAACATTAAGAATAATTGAATGAATGAAATGAATGAATGAATGATTTTTTTTATGGCACATCTTAAAATTAAAACTGAATTACTTAAAAATGTGTACATACAATGGACGGTCTTGTAGCTTAGAAGCGATTTATTCCAGGTAGGTGGTTGGTGGCGCATAAAATTTAAAATTGTCAATTTTAAAACTAAAGTAAACACTACAATGCGCGGTCTAACCGCTTAAAAGCGTTCTCTGTTCTATTTATGCAACAAATGCTGAGTCGGACGCCAATTTGTGGCATCTAACTTGCGAAAGGTCATAAAAGACACCTACCAATTTGTTACTATTTAGTACCTATTTAGTAAATTTGTTTTTTGTTTTTATATTGACTTGATTGTTTCGTACATATGTTGTTAAAATTACCTACATTCACTTATTAATCTTATTATTTATAGACGCTACAAAGTTTTTTTTATTTCTACTTTTCTATTTCTCAATAACAAATAGACAGTGCTAGTTTACCTTCCTCAATAACCTCATCTTCATGGTCCACATCGAAGTCGTCGATGTACCACAGCTTCAGAGCGCCGTTCGCAAACAGAACGGCGGCTACCGGCGGGTGCTTGCTGTACGCCACTCCGATCCATTTCACGGGCACGCCTTTACATGTTTCGTTCTCGAACAGCTCTTTCTTAAGTTTGTTCGTTGAGATGTGGAAGAACTGCAAAGTTATTCACATAGTTTTTTTCGATTCCACTGAATTTGAGGAGGATTTGCAATTGATAACGCAACAGCCCATTTCCTATCCATTAATTTTAATTACAAAAATAATTCATCTTTTATTTTTACATCAAACAGTATCTAAGACTAGTAGCGTGAGACATAACGTTTTAGTAGACGGGCAGATAATTCCGGGCACGCGAGGCTTAACACCTTTATGCCTCAAGTTCACAGGCGCAATGCAGTAAACAGGTGTAATGCAATAAAGCATAAGCATAAAAAAGCTCACCTGTATAACGTAGTCTACTTTTTTTATCATAGTATAATGGTGTATCATCAAACACGTACCTTAACAACGCCGCTGCTGGTACCCACAATCAAATCGTTCCCCAGATAGCTGATGCAAGTGATCTGTTCGTTCACGTCGATGGTTGAATGCTTTATACCGTCAGAGCCTTGCTCCTGCCTATTCGGGATAACAGAACCGACTAAAAGCAACGTCACGTTTATCCGATGGAAGAGATTGAAGGATATTGGTATACCTAAAACTCGTAGAAAATCTAACAAATCCTATCAATATTAACGATAGATAATCTAACAATACAAAATATATTTAAACTTTGAATTTTATAGGTTAAGAGCTACATCACCTTGAGGCTTGTCTAGTTTGAGACCAAACAAAACAAAGATTTTTATGCAATTTACCTTTAAACATTGAATTCGCAATCAATGATGTATGTTATTACCGAAACTTGATAAAACAATCATGTAAATTTTCAAAATATACGATCTCAAACGTAGCTAATAAGGTACTATAAATTCGATAAAATGAATCGAATGTATACCAACGTTCGAACAGTCCTCGCAAATATCGATAAAAACAAATTTTATCGTAACTAGACAATTCTACATTTAAAAATTATGCGATCGGTAAGACTGATACTGGCACTGTAGATATCGAATAATTTCCGATAGGTCTTAAAAAAAACATTTCCCAATATATTTCAAAGCTCTTCGAACAGACATGTTAGATTGCACACTGTAAGTGGTATGAAAGTAAATTGTTTTAGTGTATGAGGTGAACATATTACAGTGCAGAATGATGATATATTTACATTCGTCGATGTTCACGTAGACATCCACGCAATATCACAGTCACCACAAAAGTTAAAACTACAGAAGAGCCTCGCTAATCCGGAACCCCGGTAACATTTACTGACGGATTTAATTCGTCTTCACTACATTGCGAAGAAATATTATCTTTTAATGTCTTCTAGACAAAAACTGAATAATTTAATCACATTCCGTGGAACATAGAATTCTTTGATACTTAAAAGGTAACAAAAATAATATTATAAAAAAAAACATCTAAATATATATAGCTCAAAGGTGACTGACTGACTCACATAGTGATCTATCAACGCACAGCCCAAACCACTGGACGGATCGGGCTGAAATTTGGCATGCAGGTAGATGTTATGACGTAGGCATCCGCTAAGAAAGGATTTTGATTAATTCTACCCCCAAGGGCATAAAATAGGGGATGAAAGTTTGTATGAAACTTTGTCAATTTTAAACCGATCGGGCTGAGACTTTGCATGCATAAAGCTACTATGACGTAGGCATCCCCTAAGGATTTTGAGATTTTGCATTTGTTTTGTTTCGGTTTAGTAGTTTTAGTTATAGACTCTGCTTTGTATTAGGCATTTGTTTTGTTTTCGTTTGGTTTAAGTATAGGTTTTGTCGGTTAGACTTATTTTAAATGGCTAAAGAAAATCTGAACGTTAATGGAAAAGTTGAAGAATGTATTGTCGTTTTTAAGTTTTGTAGGCCCTAATTTTTTACACACGCTAAAAAAAGTAAAGCCGCAAAAACTATACCTAATTAATAATAATACTTCTTAACGCGAGCGAAGCCGCGAGCAAAAGCTAGTTGAACAATAATATTGTTATCCGATCCTCTTATTGCATAACATCGTCCACGCCGCTTTGACTCAGCTGTCATAGCGACATTGCACGCGCGTGATCCAATCGTGATCCAATCCCTGCTTTCGTTCTGAATTTAAACCAATCACCAAGAATGTCTGTTTATAACTATGGAAGTGATTCGTTTTTTAAACCATACGTCATAATGGTTTGAAGTAGGGACTTTTTGGTTGATATTTGTTTGAATTAGACTTCCTGACTCATTATTTATTCACAGAATGTATCAATGTAAGTACAATTTATATGTTCATAAAAATTGCACGCCATATTACGACAGGACACATTGGTTAGTTTGAATCGAAAATCGGGTATTTATCCCGTATTTTACCTATACTTATCCCAACATTTCGGCGGGGTTGCAGCAGCCGTGGTCGAATCAAAATAATGTATTCGAAAGCGAAAATTAAAAAAAGGCTATTGGATACGCCTAAAGTTTTTAACATATGCATATTATTTCAAGCAATAAATAATCACTTTATATTACACTATCATTGCTCTGATGTTTGGTGCAGGGAGACCAACTATAGGCGATATAAAGAAGAACAAAGATAAAATCTGTTTTTATCGTGGTTCCAATACTCCAGAAGCCTTGGTAATCCGAAAAGGCCTTAAGTATTAGCGAGTCTCTACTAGCTAAACATATTTTGAGTGCACGTTACATACATACATCCTATACTTATATTAGATGTTATTCAATTTTATACTTACAGCAGATCGAAATAGAGTTCATTTTTGTCGCAGTTGATCTGCGCCACCTCCGAAGCTCTAGTATAGAGCGTGGTCCCTTCCGCCTCGTGTTGCAGAATGCTTTGTACGATGTCAGTACATTTGTAATGGTAGAGATCGGAACCATGGGTGCTTAGGAACGATATAATGTTGTTGATCAGACTTTGGTCGAAATCCTGCGAAAAACAATTTTTTTTTTCAAAAAATTACCTAAAAGAATTTAGTAAAAAAAAAAAAATATACACTCAAAACAAATATAATTTGCAAGTAACTCTTCAAAAAAACTAGTTATAAATGTATAATAATAGCTGTATAAAAATTAATGTCCTGTAATATTTATTTACATATGTATAAATATTTGTGTGATGAATATAATGTTCGTTCTGTTTGATAGGTATACTTACATTAGTAGCAATATTGTTCCCATACTTCTGCAGATCCAATATCACATCCGCCGGCCCGGTCAGCCTCACTTTATTCCCCAAAAACCGCAGATCCAAATACAATTTCCTGAATAAACTCCATTTATTGTTCAAATTGCTCGTGTTCAAAATATGGTAACCCACATAATAGGCTATGTACCCATCGTCCAAGATCTCTAAAGGGTAATTGTTATTCGTGTAATCATAGCTGGTCAGGAACAGATCGTGTATTTTGTGTTTCTCTTCCCCGCTGATACAAGTCCGAAGGTAGGTCATAATGATATCGTGAACTTCGTACGTATAGTTCTGTTGCTCTTTGTCGTACGTTTCTATGACCAGAGATTTGCCTTTCAGCTCTTTCATAGTGACGCTGACTTCAGACTCCGGCTTGTTCAACAGTTTGCTGAGCACTTTCGGTGAAACTTTCACGTTGTCTGGTAGGATGGCCAGTTTTCTTAAGGGTAGGCGTAGGTTCTCGTTCAACGCGTTTATGCAGACTTCTATTGGTTTCATTGGGTTCGCGTTTGCTCGCGGTAGGAATCTGAAAATTACAGGGAATGGGACCGTGTAATCATCTGGTGTTGGCGACGGATGGGGGAAATAAGATGGACAGAAAAAGTGACTTGCATTGACGTATTGCATTGTAAGCGAGGAAGATCTTTATTACAAATTGTTAAGAACAGAAGAGGAAAAATGATCGGCCATCTTATAGGACACGAACATTTCATCAAGAACATCATAGAAACACATCATCATCATAGGAACATCGGGAAAGCGGAAGGTAGAAGAGGAAGAGGGAGACCGAGAATAAACTATTTAAAGAAAGTGAAAGAGAAGGCCGCTGTCGTATCGTATAAGGAGGTCGAGGCTGCCCTGGTAATATCAACATGGAGAAAGATTCATCAGTTGTGCCGATGAGTCAAACTCTTAAATTAAAGAAGATAACTTCAACAGCCCACTGCTGGACAGAACATCCTTCAAAGCTGGATGTTTTTTTTTCCAATACAAATATAGATACATTATTATTCCGAAACACAGGTAGCACCTACATAAAGTTATTACATTTTGTTAGTTTGCTCTGCCATGTTCCGCCCTTGACAGGCATACAAATATTAATCAAACTATAATAGAAAACTCGGTTTCTACGACATCCATGGGCTAAGTTTTTTTTTCTTGACCTTCATACCTGGTTGCAAGTTGAGGCGCACTTCACCCGGAATCCTATACAAACTTAGGAACTTGCTACCTTACCTCTAAATGCCGGAATACAATAATTTTAGAATTGTTGTTATGGCGACAGGTTTAGGTAAGATGGTGGTAGCTAGCCAGGCGGACCAAAGTCCTACCACCAACCAAACCAAGCACAACGTTGCACCCTGTGGATAGAGCCCGGGACCTCGGGTTCTGAAATCGATGGGTTGAACCACTAGACCAAGGCACGACACCATCATTATTAACTGTTGACAAGGTGAACAGCGCTTTAAAGGCGCCTGCATGCTCGCAAAGCAGACATACGAACAAACTTACATAGAAAACTCCTTCTTTTCCAGCTTTTTCACGTAGTAATCCCAGTGCCGTTGCTTATGTTTCAACTTCTCCTTATTCTCCGCGAGCTGAGCTCCGATGAGCGCTATATGGAAGGGGCTACCTTTGCACAGTTCGTGCAAGGTTTTCGCTTGCCGAGGCAGCTTGGAGACTTCCACATCGAGACAGGAAGCAAATATTTTCAATGACTCTTCCTTCTGTAGGCTGTTTTCTATCTAAAAACAAATTTGCATTATCATATATGTTATTATAACGAATGTCAGTTAACCTATTAAATGCTGAGTGACACGTGATGCTACTGATGGATCGCACTCAGCATTCAACGAGCCAAGCGAGTATCATCGTAACATCTGTGGTCAGTGTCTGTATAACCATTTAATTTTTATCATCCTACCCTTTTAGAACAATCGTTAGCAGGGCCTGTCTACAATGTTAAATCAGAAATTCAATATCAAAATTTATCCGCCATCTTTATAAATAGTTACATATTAATGTTTCTAAGAAACAGAAAAATATATTCATTACCATAAAGGGGTAATAATTAGTCATGAATTAGAAACATAACTATTTATAACGGTGTTTATTCTGGAAAGATATATTCTAGAAATAAATAAACAAATTATGTCAATATATATACATAGGTAAGTGATGACAATTAATATACATAAATATAACAGGACATTAATTTGACACAGCGCCATCTAGCCCCAAATTAAACAATCTTGTAATATGGGAACTAAATTACGGATAGAATACTTAATACTTTTTTTTGTATATACATACAACACACAAACACAGAACAAACATCTATACATCACACAAATGTTTGTCCAGGGTGGGAAGCGAACCGCCTACAGCGCAGAAGGCAGAGTTACTACCAACTGAGCTATGAGGCTTATGTGAATATTGTTGAAATATAACAAAAACGTTTGTCTCACAATACAATTATAGTTCTTTCATTTATTATTCATACTGAAATGAACCATATGACTGATGGTTAGATCCTTGGCGTTTTAGCCAGGAATATTTGAATTATGATAATGAAATCAATGCAAGACACAAATGGGAATCACATAACACGATCAGTAAACAAAAGACTGATTTTGAAAATATAATGTCATGTTTTAAAAATAAAATTAATTTGAAATTAGAATTCATAGACTTTCAGAAATAGTTTTTATTCGAAATGACCAGTACTACAAAACGGCAACTTCATAGGTGAAGACCTATTATTAGCATTTGGAAATCAATATAATTTGCTAAGTGCATAACGACGTAAAAACTGAATGTTTAGTGGAATACTAAAGAAAAATGTGTACACATGAAAGCAATAATTTCGATATTCATCATTACTGAAAAGGGTCAATTGATCTTAAGTTGACTTAAGATCAATTACTAAAACGAAGTACTACCACCATGCCTATTTCAGCCGCCAAGCAGCATTGCTGTGTTCCGGTTTGTAGGGTATGGTTGCCGGTGAACTCAAGGGCACGCGAGTCTTAACACCTATAAAGGTGTTAAGCCTCACGTGCCTATACGACACTGCGTCGCGCCATTGAGGCATAAGCCTCAAGTTGACGGGCGCAATGCAGTGCCGTGTAGGCTATGTTCTTTGTGGATGTGACCTACGCAGTAAGGCATTGTTATAGGCAAGAGATGCACGTAACATCAGGTGGGCTACATCCTCGTTCCGTCTCCTAGATGTATAAATAAAAAGTGTTTCTAACTTTTAATATTGATATAAAATATCATTTCTCTAGTGAGCAGGTGGAGAATTAATTGATCTGATTAGGTTTCTGGGTTTTCCTAATCCTGCGCAATATGGTGGACCTAGTTATTTATACCCCAGATGTTAGAAGGTGTGATATTATTCTGTGAATAATATTTTTAATTATTTTGAATATGGAAGAATAAAGGATTTATTTTTTCCAACACACCCCGTGTTGGAATACAACAAAAAACGTATGCCTCACATAACAATACAAAAGTTCTTTCATTTATATATAGCGAAATGAACCATATGACTGATGGTTAGTTCCTCAAGTCTATAAAACGATTTTTTGTAGTTTGTGGCCTAGAACTGTAGCAAACACACCTCTCCTAAAATAATTACGTTTAATAAATCATATTTAAAACTTAAATAGTTATTTCACTGGTCTAATAACTCAATAAATATCAAGGTTAAACAATAACCTCCGAAACCTAAACGTAGCTTCTAAAATTGTTGAATAAAGGCTGTGATTGTTCTACCTGCTAGTAGGTATCAAGTGGGTAATATAATTCACATCTACTACACAGATACCTACTCACTTCAATGATACATAGCGAATGGTATTACTATGTGACCACAATAGTGTGATGAAAGAGCAATAATCTCCTCTCTTAGCAGACGAGTCGGATAGTGTTTTTTTTTATTTTACGACGGGGAAGCGCTTGGCCTTCATCTCACCTGGTAATAAGTTAATAAGGCCGAAGGGACCCCGGAATCCTCAACTAACTGAAGATCTGTCAGGTAAAGTGGTGTTGAATCACAACACCACTTTATCCGAAGTCTGGTCTTCGGAAATCGCAGATCTGCTTATGTCTCTAAGACATAAGTCGCATTGTATATAACATATATTTCACTCTGTCAAAGTGTGGTTACTTTAATACTAAGGCCAATTTACAGAATGAAAGCGTTTTTCATAGGCAGTGCGAGTTGGAGGCAAATCGTACAATATCAACATTTAAACTTCGTGTAATTTGTATGTATTGGTCTATTCTACACTTTGACCTTATGCATATGGTGTTTCATTTAGATAGTACCTACTGTTTTAGTTCCCTGAAACATAGCCCATAGCCCCTCGTGAGCACAAAGACACCGCGACTGTACCGCTTCTGTGGTCTAGTGGTTCGCATACCGGTGTCAGCTCTAGTGGTCCCGGGTTCGATCCCCAGATGGAGTACAATATTGTGATTTTTGGTGGTAGGACTTTGATTAGGTCCGCTTGGCTACCACCATTTTACCTAATTCTGTCGCCATAACAATAATTCTTGAATTGTTGTGTTTCGGCATCCAGTTCCTCAGTTTGTTGAGGATTCCGAGAGAAGTGCGATTCCACCTTCGCCCTTAACATGAAAATCAGGTGAGATGAAGGTCCAGAAATCCCCGTCGTACAATAAAAAAAAAAATGCGACACACTTCGCCGCCTATAGTCGTGTATACCTATCTATAATGAGCATCAAGACCAAAGTCTTCAATCAGTGTGTGTTGCCAGTAGACCGATGGATCTAAGACGTGGTCGTGGTCTGACTATAGGCCTCGCGAACAAGTACAAAGTCGCACAGCGAGCTATGGAGAGATCTATTATTGGAGTTTCACTACGCGATAAAATCCAATATGTGGACATCCGTAAAAGAAACAAAGTCTCTGACATAGCCCTCAGAATTAGCAAGCTGAAGTGGCAGTGGGCAGTCACATAGCTCGCAGAAGCGATAGCCCTTGAGGAATAAAGGTTATTGCATGACGACCGCGATTAAACGCGAAACTGATTGTTGGAAGACTCCTCGATGGATTGACGTAAAGGTGGCAGTTGTTGGATGGAGGAGGCTCAGTCGCTATATGTGCCGTCGATTGGGGCTGGCCTATGCTCAACAGTGGAAGTGTGTGGGCTGTTTTTTTTTTAAATCTAGTCCCAAACTACGAGTAACAATGACAATGAGCGTAGAATGCGTTAAAAAAAATCTGTATTTTTTTATATTGTTTCCTGATCTACAGTATATTATAATTATTATACAATATAACAAGCCTCATAGCTCAGTTGGTAGTAACTCTGCCTTCTGCGCTGTAGGCTGTGGGTTCGATTCCCACCCAGGACAAACATTTGTGTGATGAATATAGATGTTTGTTCTGTGTTTGGGTGTTGTATCATATAGTAAGTATGTATATAAAAAAAGTATTTAAGTATTCTATCCGTAATCTAGTTCCCATATTATAAGCTATGCTTAGTTTGGGGCTAGATGGCGCTGTGTAAAAGTTAATGTCCTATAATATTTATTTATTATTATCAACGAACTATTATTTTAGGTATAATTCGTGGTCAATATGAATGAAATAACACGTTTGGATATGAATCATACCTTTACGATCTGCGCGTCGAAATTCGCGACCACTCCTGTGTCCCTGGTAGTTACCATGATCTTGCAGCCGATATCCAGCGCGTCCACGCAACGCCGGTCGTTCACTTCGTCCAGCACCAACAAGCAGTCCTTCAGCGTTTGCTCGAGGAACTGCGTCTTCAGTCTGTCCTTGAGATCCTGCCAGCTCCAGTCGAGGGTTGACAGGGAGTTGTCCCCGAGAGAGCCCATACTCGACATCGATATGGAGGAGTTCATGTATGAATGTTGTATGTTGTACATCGATGACGCTTTTCGTAGTAACCTGCAATCAATACGTTTGGCATGATTTAAACTAGCAAACCTCATTCCGTGGAAAAAATCTTATTGCACCCTTATACCACGTACGGATATGGTTATGTATGCAAATGATGTCACTTAAATCAACCCTTAACCTTTTTTACCTGGCCATAGTCCCTCAAATCGCACTACCTGAAACGAGAGATTTAGGCACCTATTTTTTTTATTTTTATTGTTCGACGGGGAATCGCTTGGCCTTCATTTCTCACCTGGTTACAAGTTGAGATAAGGCCGAAGGTGGAAGCGCATTTCACCTGGAATCCTCAACAAACTGAGGAACTGGCTATCTTACCTCTAAACGCCGGAACACAACAATTGTTGTTATGGCGTAAATTTATGTGTGGTAGCTAGCCAAGCGGGCTTAAACAAAGTCCTACCACCAACCAAACCAAGCACTATATTGTACTACCCATTGGGGATCGAACCCGGGACCTCTGGATCTGAAATCGTCGGGTTAAACCACTAGACCACAGAGGCGAACTTTTTAGAGAGTAATGTACTTAAGATTTCTGCGTATATAACAAAAGCCTGTTGAAATCACAAATACATGCAACACCAGTTATCATTTTCTAGATTTTCTCTGTAGATAGCGAGTGAATTGCAAATAAATACGGACCTAAACTGATAGTAGTTGATATATGATTCGTATATAAATAATAAAATAAAAAAAGCAGAAAGGATAAAACATTCTTCATGATCCTTTATTTATCTCTTCCTTCCAGAACCCGTTTTAGTTGCTACTAGCTGACCCCGCGCACATAGTTTAAAAAAAACTTTACAAGATCACCTGCAAGGCTAATCTAAATATTGTCTGAAAATATCATCAAAATCGGTCCAGCCGTTTTGGAGTCCATAGGTAACATACATACACGCATCGACTTTTATATAATGACTTTTATACTGGCTATCTTACCTCTAAATGCCGGAACAGAACGATTTAGAATTGGTGATTATATATAAAATATAATCAGAACTTATAATATAACTTATAACTTATAATAAACTTAGGTTAGATAGTAGTAGCTCGCCAGGCGGACTTAAACTAAGTTTTTGTTTAAGTCCGCTTGGTTGGTGGTAGGCCACCAACCACGCAAGATGGTTTCAAATAGAAAATAAATATAAGAAGATATACAATTCGTATCTGATCAACGACGTGAGTGAAGTAATCAATTGACTAACGTAACATTTTAGGAAATACCGCAGTTCATTGATATATGAAATTGTTCACCTGTAAGAGTAGTAGAGTTCCTTGTAAAATGTCTCCTACGGGGAAGTACTACCACCTATTTCGTCTGCCAAGCATCATTGCTGTGTTTCGGTTTGTAGGGTATGGTTGAAGGTGAAATTACGGGCACACAGGGCTCAACGCTTTTATGCCTCAAGTTGTCGGGCGCAACGCAGTGCAGCGTAGGTCATGTTCTCTGTGGATATGACCTACGCAGCAAGGTTGTTATGTGCAAGAGTTCCTCTTAACATCAGGTGGGCTACTTTCTTGTACATCTTATCTCCAAATATTAAAAACATAGGAGTTACTAAGTAACACTAAACTGGTTTTGGTTGAAGAAGTGTTGCACTGACATTGAATTGACCTGTTTCAATGTCAATATTCTCAATACACCGGCGTTGTAATCGGATACAATCTTATCTTTTTTTTATTGAACATCATCAGTTTTTTTTCAAGTTATGATAACGCAGAAGGTGGAAGCGCATTTCACCCGGAATCCTCAAGAAACTGAGGATCTGGCTATCTTACCTCTGGATGCCGGAACACAACAATTTAAGTATTGTTGTTATGGCGACAGAATTAGGTAAGATGGTGGTAGCTAGCCAGGCTTAAACAAAGTCCTACCACCAACCGAACCAAGCACAATATTGTACTCCCCTTGGGGATCGAAAGCATAGCTCTGGATCTGACACCGCCATCTCCCTAACGCGAGATTTATTTCATATTTGTAAAAATCCTAAGGAACACAAACAACAGAATGACTACTCACTTTGTCTGCTGAGCAATAATGTCGTCATTGGTCTTGCAATTCCCCAGATTGAGCCACAGCACGACGCCGTTGAAATCGCTCGTGATAAGTTCCGGATTCTCCCGCAGCGTGCTGATAGCGACACACGTCTTCCCAGAGCCTGACATTCCGAGCAGTACTAGTATCTTGTGGCGTTTTAGCTCGCGCAGCTTTTGGGCGACGAGATTTTCCTGGACAATGTTTGATAGTCAGCCATGACAGTAGGACGCCAAAATAGGCCAAAATGGAGGAAAAAAAACGCAATTTAAACGCGTTACTATAATAATACATCAGAAGGTTATAGGTATAATATGTTGTTGATATGGAATAGTACAGTCAGCGTGGAATTGATATGAGCGTCTAAAAAACACAAAATCAATTAGATATACGCAGTTCGAATCATCATTTTGTTCTTAGCACCCAAGGTATTCAAAATATCTTGCTACTCATTGTTCCAGCAGTCAGGGTGTTCAAAATAATCTTAGCAAACAAAGCTCTTAAAGCGTTCACGCTAGTGCTTAACCTCTCTGCCAGACACCGTAGAAGTCCTCAAAATTACTCCCAGTGCAGTGTTAGGTATCTGTTATGTAATCCTATCTCCAAATCCACCTGCAGAGCATGAAATGCCTTTTGAATAAAAGGAGGGTCATGGTAAAAAGAGGTCGGCTATGTCTGTAGTTGATAAAAGCCTTCTAGGATTTGGATTTTTTCCAGTAACGTGCACGACTCTAAGGCATTTTATAGGAAGGTTCGATCTATTGTAGAATTAATTATATTTTTATATGTTTTTATCATGGTACTCCTAGAACATTTATTATAATTATCATCCATCTAAGTAAATATATTTATACATATAAATATATATTTATATTTGTGTATTATATTTGTATAGTATAGTATGTAAGTACATATTGTATAGTATGTAGGTATTTCTATTTATATTATATAAGTAGTGTGTATATTTGTAGCATAGCTTTACTTATAATGTATGATTTACGTATAGTGAATTTAGCTAGACCCTAATTAATATCTGCACCACCAACCACCTCTTTAGCCATGAAATCCTCTCCATCCAAAAGTTGTCTGGAAGAAATCGCTTCTTAGCGATAATACCGCCCATTGTACATTTATTTTTAAGTAATCCAGTTTTTATTTTTAAGGTGTGCAATAAAGTATTTTTCATTCATTCATTCAATTAACTTAGCTTAGCTTATTAAATTCAATGGTTGTTCCTCAATATTTTTTTTTTACAACCGGGAGGTCCTTCATCTCACCTGATCTTGTTTATGATAAGGCCGAAGGTGGAAGCGCACTTCACCCGGAATCCTCAGCAAACTGAGGAACTGGCTACCTTACCTCTGAATGCCGGAACACAACAATTCAAGAATCGATGTTATGGCGACAGAATTATGTAAGCTGGTGGTAGCTAGCCAGGCGGACTAAAACAAAGTCCTACCACTAACCAAACCAAGTACAATATTGTTCGATTCCTGCTGTTGAGATGAGGGTAGTTGGTAAACCACCACTGACCCTCACTTTCGGGCTCACTTCGAGAGCTCGACAGAAAGCCTTTGCGCGTTGTGACTAGTGGACGTTCCATATCTTGTCCAACTGTGGTCGTGTTTTCTCCTCATGCTGATAGACGTTCTATCTACCTTCCTAAATCATAAAACTCTTGTTGAAAATGTATATAGTGTCTCGTGATTGGGAGTGAGCATTTGAACTTATATAGCTATGCTGGTAAACTCCCACCACAATTGAATCTACCTGCTGTGTGCGCACGTGTGGACATCTTCAGAACCATCAAGGTTAGTGGTGTTCAATTTGCCTTCGTTGATACAGCAGAATCGTTCCCAACCTCCACAAGACACGACACACCAAATTTCACATGACAGTACACTTGTAGTTATAACAAACCTGCCAGCAAAATAACTCGAAAAGATTAAATACCGTACAAATATTGTTCTCCGCCTGCGGATCAAACATGGGACCTCTGAATCTGACACCGGTAGACGAACTACTAGACCACAGAGGTGGTTAAAATTATTATCGATAACATTATTATAAAACCACGTTAAACAAAGACTAATGTTGTACAATATCGAAGTCCTACTCTTCAAATGCCCTTCACCTTCAACTAACAACTTATGCCTTTAAGGGCTTAAAAGTCGAAGTTGAAAAAATGAAAAATACCGCGGCACAGTGCCACCTAATTCCAAGAAATCCCTGCGACAATAAAGGTGCATCTAGGTTGTGTCTCTATTAAAAACATAAAGGCGATTCTGTTAAATAATCATTTTGCGATTTTCTTCACGATACTTACAACATCTGTCCTCCTCACATGGTGATCAGGCGTCCTGGGCACATCGCCTTTGCTCAGGCTATCCTCGAAACTGTCGTCCATAATCGGCACATGGTTCTCTATCAGTTTCTCGTACAGCCACCGGTAGTCTTTAGCGAGGCTGTCTGTAAACGCCTCATAGATGCTCGTCCGATCGGTTTGGATTATATTATCGAGGAGGAACCTAGTTTGATCTTCGCGGTTTTTCTGTGACGGAAAATTATAATAAATAATATTACAAGACAATAATTCCACACAGCGTCATCTTGTCGCAAAGCTTGTATGGGAATTAGATACTGAAATAATACTTAATACTTTTTTTTTGTAAATAAATACTTATCATACAATACAACATTTAAACACGGAACATAGGTACATCAATATTCATCACACAGATGTTTGTCATGGGTGGGAATCGAACCCACAACCTACAATTTAGAAGGCGGAGCTACTACCAATTGAGCTGTGAGGCTAGTTAAGGCGGGGTAGTATCACTTTTTAGCTTTTTTGAACCTCTGTAAATCTAATAAAAAGCTACGTAGAGCCCAAAAATGTATTAAATCGAACATATACTCAAGCGCTGCGCAAAGACGGAAACGTGAATCATAATATTATGGCTAGATAAAAAAAAAACATAAAGATGACACTAAATCGATATTTAAACGTGTAGAACTGAGAGATTTCTTGTTGAAACTATGTTAAAGTTATTACAAAAGATAGGGCTTCTTATTTATTAGGACTTGCCGAAAACAAATATTATAATATTGTTATTATTAATCTTTGTGAACAAAAGCAAAGGAAATCTAGCCGGTCAAACGCTCGCGCCGGGCGGCCAGTGCCTGCCGCCTTAATTATAATAACTTTGGTCTGGTTTCGTGTGGACTGTAACTTAAACACCTGGTGACAGACTTCAGGAGATTTAATTTCAGATGTACCTGGGATCGGCCAGAGGTCCTTTTAAATACATTCATTCATTCATTCATAAAGGGTCTCTAGGGTAGTGTTACAAAGCGCCCATAGGCAACGGTAGCCAATTAGGATCAGGCCCCCGATTATATTAAACCAATCGATTCACTAGAATATCAAAAGGCACCTTTGGTGGTCTTTCTGCGAAGATATCATTGTTACAGTGAAGCGATTGGTTTTGTTAGTAGAATCGGGGCCCAAGTGGACCATATGCATGTTTGCCTTGGTGGTATAAAACAAACTCAGAAACTCAGTATCGATAGCATCTTGCCATGGTATCTAACCTCCAACACAGTGACAGATTTTTTTGGAAATCATAGATATAAGAATCATGTAAAGATATATTGAAATTCATACATTATGTTGGGTTTACCCTTATTTATTTTGCATTCGATGCCAAATAAAACAAATTATACTTGTTTTGTCTGGGTCTAGATATAAATAGCACACTTACTCATTAATTGATATAAAGATGTACCATATGTACATGTATAGTTGAATTTATTATTCGGCTACTTTTTCCTCATGAATGTTTCATCTTCCTTACTTCATATCATCAATAATTATGCCATAGTATTTAAAGGGAAAACCATTAACGGCCTATACTGAATCAGATTAGCAAATCAACGTAACTTTACTCTAGTTTCGAACTAAGATATGGTAATAATAAAGGTTACTGTCACCACCAGATGACAGAAATATGCGCGAATTTCTACGTTTTGTTTTGTTGCGTTAAAACAAATATTAATTTTGAAAATCTAAAACACAGACCGTCTGCTTTATACTGTGTTTATTAACTGTACAAAGTGTCAAGGCCTAATTGGGCGTATTTATTGAATGGCGAACATTTTTGGTACAAATTAGAATCAACTTTGTTTTTTTTTTCTATAGAAAATTTTATGCAATTGTGTTTTCGAAACACTAGCGTTCTAGCATCAATCCTGAACTATAAATGAAATATATCAATTTCAAAGTAAATGCTACAGAATTGTGGATGATATGATCGCTGAAGTTAAGCCATTGCACGTTGGTATCATAGACTCTACCAAGCGAAAGCCACTTTTTTCGTTCCACAGCAAACAAAACAGCGACGCTGCCTGACGCAATATTTTGTACTACCAAACAATATTAGGATTCCGTACTCAAAGGGTGCCCGCCCACTGGACCTATTACTGCTACCAGTGCTACTACTAACAATACGGCCGTCCGTGTGTCTATCGTAACTCAAGAACCGTCACAGTATTTCTATCACAACAAATAAAAATAATTTAATAAACATTTAAACTTAATGGTTTTCAAAACCTGTTTTGTATGGGGGCCATACAAGAAACGTGATTTTTGCCTCGAAATCCGCAATTGGCCAGTTTATTTAATTTCACGAGCATCGTGGCCGCAGGACCGTGATGCATGTACACGTGTCCCAGATGGTCTACCTGCCGAGGTTTTCCTTAGGGATATCATAGCGTTCGAATAATGTCTAAACATAAATTCGGAACATTTCGTTTTCTTCAGTAACCCTATATTTAGACAACTTTATATGAGTTAAAGAGAGTAAATAGACAGGCACCTTCTCGGTAAGCCCGCTCCATCGTAGACTTCACCCTTATCTACGTGAGTTTCGCGGTCGAGACACACCCATTCCGAATAAAAAAAAAACGCCCACTGCAGGCAAACTGCAAGCTGCAGTTTGCAAATGGCGGAACAGCAACTTCATAAACTTACCAACGTGAGGATGAGGTTGAATTCTGAACTGGACACCACATCATTCTGATAGAGCTCGTCCAGAATATGCTTTACGTCCAGATCATCGACTATGGCGAGGTACTGTCGCTGCAGCCTGTTCTTGAAATCCATCCTAGTCCTAGCTCTGGGGGATTCATCTGTAAAGATTTAAATCACTTGTTAGGGTTTTAACGTTTCATAATTCAGAAAATAGAGGAGAGGTTATCTTATAAGATTTATTTGTGCAGCAAGTGTTATGAGGCTACCATAGCTCAGCTCAAGCTAGAATTTTGCCCCTGCTTCTCTTCGCACTGAACATTTATACACGCAAGCTATATCTTACAGCCCTGTCCTGTTTTCACAGATAATAAGAGTCCAACGCTGAGAGCAACCAAAAAAAACTTTTAAATGTTAATTCCTATTCCGGGCAGAAGGTTTTAACACAAACTTTTGATATACTTGTTTTGATACAGTCTATAATTGATCAATATAACATCAAAACAAATAAACAGCAAGGGATTCATTATTGATTTCCGATGAGTAAAGAGTACCTTTGCTTTGCCGCTTTTTCATATTAGGAAATCGTCGTGCACAGCCCGAATTCGCCGCACTGGCACAACTATCCGCTACCACTATAAACTTCTTACTTCCCTGCAGCCAAAAGGCCAGGTCAACAACACTCGCACTTCAATATCCTAAGTTTAGTAATTATCACTTCACTCATCAAGGTTTGCAAAATTAAAATCAGACACAACTATTCGCGTCTAAAGCGAAACACGTTCTGTGAGGTTCTGTGTATGACTGTGATGTGATTATGTGACGTAGGTACTCGCATCTTGACCTTGCCGATTGGTCACCTACATGAATATAGTAGGTAAACCGCTAATCGTCATTCCTAAATTGGAGAAACATTAATGTCAATGACCGGTACGCTAAGCGGTAAGGATACCGGTGGAGTATTTTACTTGATCATCTTGTATAGAAATAAAAGGAAAAACATTGTTCATTTTGTCACATTTGAATCAATAGCGTATTGGGGATTTAATCCAATTTTGGATCAATTTGAGGTCTCAACCCATTAGGGTCCATGGCTGGACAGAGCTGGGGTTTTCCATAATCACGACGCTTGGCAGGTAGATTGGTGATCGCAGTAAAGGTATAGATAATACACAGAAGGAAACTGCTGCCCTTCTTCTGGTGTTTTTTTTAAAGGACAATACGCTGGCCTGGCTGGTTCTAAGCCGGGAGGGCGACAGCTTTACGCGGACCTGGCTGGCCTTCTTCTGGTGGGATCCCTTAGTAGGCATTTATGACATCTATGGGCTGATTTGGAGGGGTCGATTCTTAAGCAGCGACCACTACAGCAATGAACCGAATAGACCGAATAAAACCATAATACCCCGTCCTAATTTGAAGAACCTAATGCGAAAAATGTTGCATGTAGAAAATAGACGTCATCCTATCTTTGTCTGTGCAAGTTTCGACATAAACATCTGACCCATTCTAAATTAGCAGGGACTAACAGACAGACGTACCCACGGCAAGTTACACCGTACCTACCTACCGGTACTATATAGATTCCTCTACCTTTATCATTAGTAGGTACTGGTGGTACCAGTAAGGAATGGAACTCGCTGCCCTCATCTGTTTTTCTGCAACATTACAAGCTTGGAGTCTTCAAGTCCAGAGTGAATAGGTTCCTTTTTATGTTGGGCTCTATGGTCTAGTGGTTCGCCTACCGGTGTCAGATCCAGAGGTCCCGGGTTCGATTCCCAAGGGGGATACAATATTGTGTTTGGTTTGGTTGGTGGTAGGACTTTGTATAATAACGTAATAGAGGTAAGATAGCCACTTCCTCAGGTTGAGGATTTTGGGTGAAGTGCGCTTTTACCTTCGGCCTTATCATAGCTTGAAATCAGATGAGATGAAGGCCACCTCCCTGTCATACAATAAGAAAATAAATCTCAGTCCACATTTTTACTCGTTTTTTAAGTGAGCTGTTGGTCAAACGTTTGGCTATCACCTTATAGGCAGGAACAATTAATGTACCTATTACATTTACCAAGGGCTTAGTTGCAGCCCTTTTTTGTTAATAGGACAAAACTACCAACCATCAAACTACATGTGTAAACAAAGTCGTGTTGTGGGTCAAAGGGCCAAGGTTAACTTTTATCTATTTTAATTAAAGGTAGCTTTTGTACCTAAACCAATTAGCGACACAGGAAATTGGTCAATACACTTAGAATTGATAAGAAACGCACTATCTTCTAGTTGCTGATTCATTATGATAACGTGATAGAAGGGGGTGAACTCCCCTCCACTGAGGTTAAGTATGGAAAATTTGGATGGAACTTCCCAAGTTTATGAAAAAAATTGTTAAACTGACCGCAATCATATTCGCGGCTATGGGGTGCCCTAATGCCCCAATGCTGTAGTGTTACAGTATGGAACATTTGGGTGGAACTACCATAATTCTCCGGTGACCAAAAATTGATAGAAACAGTACCTACCTAACTTGAAGCCCCAACAAGACTCCTTCCTCCATACCGACTACTTCAAACCCTAACTCAAACTTGAGAAATGATGTAATTAATGCACTTCGTGGACCGGAAGAAAGGTCGGCAACGGTTGTAGGGTGTCACTCATCGCTGCAGAAACTCGCTGCAGAGCATCCATTGGGCTAAGAGCCACGGCACGTGACCAACAATAAAGCTGACAAGTTAGCCAGAGCAGGAGCAAATCTTGCACCAAGCGACCGCGACCTCAGCCTAACAATACCATCAACGATGGAAATAAAGCAACGACTAAAACAACACTCTGATATGGAACACAAAACGTTTTGGGACAAAAGGAAGGACTGTAGGATCAAAGATGATGTTCCCAGGTACGAATAAGAAAATATCGAATATTCTCATCAAAATGAAACGCAGTGAACTATGACCGATGGTAGGCATCATCACAGGACACTGCGACCTGAACTACCACCTGTTCAAAACTGGAGTCACGGACAGCGCTCTCTGCCGGGGCTGCTTACAGGAGGAGGAAACAATGGAGCACGTGTCCTTTACTGCTCGGCTACAGAATCAGCAAGGGAGAAGACAGGCCTTTGGGAAATACTTGGCACCGGCTTGGAGGAAGCATCATCAACCACAACACCAGTGTCTTTTCAATGTCGCTATCGTGAACTCAGGCGCTAAACAAGTGTCATCAAAAGTCCTGCTCCGGTATTTTAAGGAGCTGGACTGACTGGGGTAGGGTTAGATAAAACCATGGGGGACAATGCACAATACGGGGTGTATTGTGCAGCAGGACATCAATGCAATTCTTCAAATTATTATTCTTATTCTAAGTGGGGGTGACCAAGGCGGTCACCCCCACTTAAAATAAGAATAATAAGACCCCTACATTATTACTTCTTAAATTCAGGTACCGGGAGTCTATAGCCAACCTTATACTTACTTATATTATTTTAATGCTGATTAAATTTTTAATTAATTATTTATTCCAATAAGGTGGTAGAAATGCATACAGTCACCTGAATGGTGACTGTATGCATTTTTATGCATTCTATTTTTACCAGTAATACAGGTTTCAAAACCTTTCTCTGGCACCAGCCTCTCACTAAACGGGTTTTTTTTAGGAATTTTGTATAAAACCTATTGTGTTTTAAAACCTATTGTGAGAGAAATAAATGATTTTAAATGGTTTTTTTTTTTTTAAATGAATGGTAATGGTAACAGGGCAGGACATTATATTAAAGGACATTCATTTCTCACAGCGCTATCTAGTCCCAAACTAAGCAAAGCTTGTAATATGGGAACTAGATTATGGATATAATACTTATATAATTGTAAATGGTAAGCGGTTAATGTTGCCAATTAATGGTGCCATATAAAAGGCACTGTGCAATAATTGATGCTTCTGGTGGTGCAAACATCTATTACAGACATTTGCACCACATCAATTGCGCATCACACCCTTTTTAAAAACCTCTAACAGTAGTCTCTAAGGAAAACCTATGCATAACTAAAAGAAAGAACATAGCCTACACGGCACTGCATTGCGCCCGTAAACTTGAGGTATAAAGGTCTTAAGCCTCGCATGCCCGGAATTACACCGGCAACCATACCCTTCAAACCGGACCACAGCTATGCTGCTAGGCGGCTTAAATAGGTATGGTAGTACCTCCCTCTACTACTCTTAAAAAACATAATTTAACATATTGGAAACTGGCCAAACTTGACAAGGCACTACTATATGAACTAGTTAGGAACTAACCTAACCTAACCATAAATGTCACCATTATATCCAAGCTCTGTGATATACAACCAGTGTTGATGTCACAAAGCTGAAATGCTGCTACCTATTTCCGGTCTACAAAGGACTAATTCAGTCTTCATGACACTTGTCTCTTGTGGTTGATATTTGTCTGGAAAGGTTTGGTGATATTCCTTTCTACAGGACCATAAGTTTGTTGTTTCTTCCTAGTTTGCTAGTAATAAGTCTATTCTAATAGCTTATAAGAATAACAGCTCAGTTGATAAAAGCTCTGTCTTCTGCGCTGTAGGTTGTGGGTTTGATTCCACCTTGGACAAAAAATTGTCTGATATAGGTACAAGCAAAGATTATTAATATATTTAAATTGCTTACCTATCATTTCTTATCCATTCCCATCTTCTAAGCAAGATCAGACTTGAGTATGAAAACAATGTTATACCTGAGATCAACAGTTATTTCACAAAAGGAAAGGATATTATCCCTATTGTGTTGTGCACAGGCCTTTATCCACAATAACTATGTAAGTACATCAGACAACATGGTTCAACAGGTTTGTGCAAGTAGGTAGGTATGTACATGGCACTATCAATATTTTGCTGACCACATACAATAAGGAACATCAACCTTCAGTAATAGCAACAATAATTCTAAATTCTCAAATAATAATAGGTATGTATAACCAGTGTAGATATGAGTATCAATAATTATGGCAGGCAGTAGAGTAGTCTGTTTTAGAAGGACAGGGAGACGTGTTCTATACTAACGTCCCACATTAGGGGGTAACATGCAATGCATCCAGTTGAGCAGTTGAGCTAACCTGAACCAAGCCAGCCCAGCTCCGCAAAGTAGTGGAGCAGGATCCTGGGCCGGTAGCAACATTCAATCCAGAGTTCCCACTGTTCTGTAGCGCCTGTCTTTACAAGGTGATGGTTTAGATCACATGTCGTGATAATACCAGTTAGCACTTTGCTAAGCATAGTAGAGTAGACAAATGACTTCTGCTTCCGCACTTGAAACTCTTTTGTGGTCCATAGTCCATAGTGCTTGGTTTATCATTGATGTTGGTAGATAACTACTTATTACCAACCACAGTGTCTGGTGGGCATTTTGTTTTAAATATATTTATTTGGGAAACTAACAGTTTCATGAACTGAAGAAATAACAAACAACAAACTATTAATTACTTACCTAAGTTATCTAACATGTAATAGTGATTGTCAGTCAGTCAGACATCTACCTATTCACTTGGTAGGTATTAAGTAGTCTGCTTAAATTTAATACAATGATATTTTTGTGTATCCATGATCATGGTGCATGCAACTGCATTGAAATTTCGGAAAACTCATCCAGCATCAAATCATGGTGTATATCCTGTTTACATTTTTTCTCATGATATATATAACCATGATAGTTTCAAAAGTTATATAACTGACAATCTACTCATAACACCTCATAACAGATTGTTTAGACATATTTTTTTTGGGATGACTGACTGTGGTGTATGACTGGGGTTGCACTGAGATCCAAACCATTTGAATCTATTTCCACAGGGTTCTAATTCTAATTTCAAATGGGGGGGTAAGATGTTCTGCACAGATGTTCCACACCGAGGTGTATTGTGCATTGCCCCCTGCTATCCTGAACCCATCAAGCCCAAATTCTTGAAATAATGGAGAAGGGCTTTGGGATCTGTCAGTGTCCCATTACTGAAATAGTAATGGGAATATAATATAATATCAACATTACTACATTCATGCTTAGTTTGGGGCTAGATGGCGCTGTGTAAAAATTAATGTCCTGCATACTCCATACTCCAGAGTACTTAATGTTGATACCACTAGTTCCTCCGCAGGTGAGTCAAGTAGATTTTGTAGACCAGATTTCATTCAGGCTTCCCATAGGTGGCGCAGGAAACAACCTTCATATGTTTCATAATTTGATTCCCACAGGGTTATGGGAATTCGGAGTCTTGGTTGCTCATTGAATTTATGCGAAATATGAAATCAAATTGATGCAGATTAGCTTATTTGTCCCTAATTAAAGCATTATCTTTAAAAAATTACGCAATTGCAGACTTGACCATTATCTGGGTCATATCATATACCTAGAAAATTTTACAGTAATAATGAGGTATGGAATTGGTAAATCGGATGACATAGTGTCCATTACAATTACTGTTATCACTGCTTTACCACATTGTACTGTTATCATTATCAGTAATAGCCTTCTGTTAAACCACTGTTTGTTAGACTATGTGGTCTATCCATATCCATTCCATCTATCAACTCCAATATTATAATTTCAACTAACTTTATTTATTTTCACAACTACTTAAGTGCTTAATGGATTGTGAAATGACATTTGGTATTTCATTTTATAACTTATATATCAAGTAGATACAACAAGCCTCATAGCTCAGTTGGTAGTAGCTCTGCCTTCTGCGCTGTAGACTGTAGGTTTGATCCCCACCCAGAACAAACATTTGTGTGATGAATGTTTGTTCTGTGATTGGGCATTGTATTGATAAGTATGTATTTATAAGAAAAAAACAATGAAGTATTGTGTCCGTAACCTAGTTCCAATATTACAAGCTATGCTTAGTTTGGGGCTAGATGGTGCTGTGTAAAAATTAATGTCCTGTAATATTTATTATTTATATAACTACTTCACACCTATGTGTAAAGAAGTTGTCAGTTTGTTATTCTTCTCATATACAAAAACTATGATTATCTTATATAATAAAACAAAGCAAGCACAAAAACATCAATATAGACATTTGTTAATATATTTTTGGTTTTCAAGAACTTCAAAATCAAACATAATGATCCTGCTCTACTGAAGTAAGATTTTTGTGTCTAGCTCATTTTATAGAACTCACTGTTTATTGATATATTTCTGATCTTCACCTTAGTCATAATCTTGAGAAGTAGAGGGAATTCAATATTGCCTTGCATTATTTTTGAATGAAATACTACTTCTGCTATTTAATCCCTTTCTTCCAAAGCCAGCAAGTGATGTCTTGTGGAAAGATATCAACAAAAAAGAAATATCAGTCATTAATTGAGCTCCAAAACTTCAAATGTTTTAAAAAATAACAAAAAAGAAATACCAGTCATTCATTGAGCTCCAAAACTTCAAATGTTTTAAAAATTATGCAAGTTTGATGGGATTTCTTTGGCTGGTGTGTAACATAGGTTATTAGTTAAGAAAATGTAGAGAGTTATCTCGACAGGGAGAGGCTCCAAGCAGTCTTTTCTATTTAAAAATTTGATAATTTGGAAACAATGCCACTTTGCTGGAAGTCCTGGTGACTCTCACTAAGATTTATATTCCAGCCAAAGGTTTTTCTTGATCCTTGCTCTAGATCTACCCAAAACCAATTATTTACGAAAATGAAAACTACAGAATTGTGTACTTAGTTGTAACACAAAACTTACCCGTTTATGACGTTCGTATTCGTAGTCATGTTCTGTTTTCTACAGCATTACAGGTGCAGCTTGTAAGCTGGTTTTCGGGTTCTAGGCACTGAGCTAACATGCAGTCCTTTTATTTTATTTGCTATTTGAACACAAAGGAAACAACGCGCGCGTATTAACTTATTTGTCTGTTTTAATTTAGGTAACTTCTGTTTCCAGTTAGTTGTTATTATTAAGATAACATACCTATATTATATGCTACTTATACTGATTATGTTATAACAAAACATAATTTTGTGTAACAGAACTAAACACCTACACTTCTACTAAAAAAACAAGTTACCAACAATACAACAACAATGCACATGCACTACACACTAACTTTGATTGATTGAATTGCATTGCATTGCATTTGCAATTGTAACAAACAGAACAAACAAAGCAAGGGCAAGGGCGGGCAGGCAATAATGCGATGCGAGCTTGCGTACAAGCAAGCCAAGCAAGCACTCATGTTCTTTTTTTTCTGAATTTTACGGCCTGGATGCAAGTCCAATCCAAATAATTAAAATAAAACAAATAAAAAAAATTATAAGAGGAGGCCCTCTGTTTCTTCATTGTTCTTGCATCAGCCAAATTTCACACTTGTGATTGCAGTGGAATCTCTTACGATAACATTGCATGTAATCTACTATAGCTTCTTTGGCCTCTGTTGATTTGGTATTAAAATAATATACAAGGACCAATATATGTTTTTTAAGGCAACTATCGCCCTATTATTCCACTGCACTGTCCCAAATTAACAAACTTTTTAATAAAATATTTGCAAATCGGATTACCCGCGAACTATACGAGAGCTGACGAGAGAAAAGGTTGGCATGAGATACTATTTCATCCAAACTTTTAATGGCCATCTGTGAATCTAAACGTAAGTACCTACCATAGAAATAGGGACTATGGGGACTTCGTGGGAGCGGAGGTACACAATATTTGCTAGATACATACTGAATTCAGCTGTTATGGTCAACTCTGTTAGGGACCGGACCGGGATAGGGTAAAGTGTTACAAATTTTTGACCTCTGAGTTAAGTTCGGAAATCCAGCACTGTATGTATATATGTATGAGGCAATATTTGTGACGGCATAACTATCGAACGGATTATCCGACTTTCATGAAATTTAAACTGAATAGAGTAAGTAGCGTAAATAGAATCTGATTGCTGCGGGGGATTTTTGATAAGAGGGGTATTTTTTGAGATATTGGGGTGAAAAGAAATACAATTTCACCCATATCTTTTTAATGGCTGATCCGGTCAATTCAAAATTTTGAACATATTATAAATACAGATCAGGGATTTTTTTGACACCAGGGTAGTTTTTGAGATATAGGGGTGTTAAGTGAGACGAGAAGATTTTTGACTTGTGGGGTGTCATTTGAAAGAGTATCGACTGCACATTGATAAAATATATATTTGATTGTTTATAAGGGGTGGTTTTCGTAACAATGGGTCGCGTTAAGGGGTTAAAACGCTTGATATGTCTTGTAGGGTAGACTGTTAAATTGACTTTAAAATTAACTTTCTTTTGGTTTGCTGAAACCACCCATGTATCTACATTAAGGGTTGCAAAAGCGGTAAATAAATAAAAAAAAAAATATATTTATTTCTGAACAATTTACAAATTGGTACTTATAATTAAAAGTGAAGTTACGTTTATTTTAGGTATATTATTAGGGTATTTAATTACACAGTTAAGGTGCATAATAACACCTACTACTTATGCGGTAAATAAGATTGAAGTTTTGAAAATGTGTGAAAACATGAAATAGGTGTTGAGACTGATTTCAAAATAAGTTTATTTTGCCCTTATTAGGGGTGGTTTATAAGATGTAGGAGGCAAAGGATGATCATCAGGTCTTGTAAGATAAGAGAGGGTATTTAAAATTTCATTAAAATGTGTCTATTTATCTATTGTTATGCACTCAATACGGTACGGTAAGGTCATTATCGCCACGCTAAGCAGACAGATTGGTGCTCACAGTTAAAGTTTTGTTTACACAAAGAAAAATTCTGCTGCCTTTTTGGTTGACTTTACGATATCGGTGGGCTGAAGCGGTAGATTTTTAAACCACAACTACTAGGGCAACGGTTTCGAGAGCACTTTTCAAACGACATCAACCTTTGTTTCATGTTAGAAAGGATATTACACAAAACTAACATTACGTTAGCAACAAGAGAGAGCCTCAAACACTCAGGTGAATAAAGTGGGTTCGAGAAAAAAGTTCTTAGGTAAGATAAGAAAGGTGTAATAAAAGCACACTTTTATCTTTTGTTAATTACGTTATTTTTGAGAAATAATCTACGTCACAAACCAGACATCGCGAGATCTCAGTTCGGGGCAAACTACTACTTAGTTGATAAATAAATAATAATAATAAATATTAGGTACAGGACATTAATTTCACACTCTGCCAACTAGCCCCAAACTAACCATAGCTTGTAGTATGGAAACTAGATTTTACGGATATAATACTTAAATACTATTTTTGTAAATACATACTTATCATACAATACAACACCCAAACACAGAACAAACATCTATATTCGTCACAAAAATGTGTGTCCTTGGTAGGAATCGAACCTACAGCCAACAGCGCAGAAGGCAGAGTTACTACCAACTGAGCAATGGATTCTTACTATTGCTACTCATTAACTCAATATCCAATGCTAGAGAGCCTCCTGCAAAATTGGAAGGCATTGAAATAATCACGGAGTTTGGCAGGCGGCATGTTGGTCGCAGTAAACATAATAAAGAAACAGATAACACTGACAAGCCTCATAGCTCAGTTGGTAGTAACTCTGCCTTATGCGCTGTGTTCGATTGCTGTGGGTTCGATTCCCACCCAGGACAAAAATTTGTGTGATGAATATAGATTTTTGTTCTGTGTTTAGGTGTTGTATCATTAGTAGGTACGTTTGTATTTACAAAAAGTATTTAAATATTCTATCCGTAATCTAGTTACCATATTACAAGCTATGCTTAGTTTTGGGCTAGATGGCGCTGTGTAAAAAGAATGTCCTGTCATATTTATTTATTTACTCAGATCAGCAGTAAGCTGCTGACCTTCTGGTGTGAACACATAATCGGCCTCATTTGGGCGAGTCGCTAGTAATAACTATGATACAGTAAAAGATTAGCTAATGCGCCAATAAAAAGGTTGTTACAATAAGGATAGCGCTCAGGTAGAGTCAAGTTTGAGTCGGAGCAGATGCAAGCCGCAGCCACAAAGCCACAATAGATCTCCGCAAGCACGGTAAACATTCTTTATTCTAGAGGATCACAGAATCATGAATGGCGTTGTGTGGCGGGACGAACTGTAATAAGATTTATTGTAGCAGATCTTGTTGTGACAACGACAATAGGGCCATATCCTTGGCGGTAAATACCATCTTTGTGTGGTCCCTCCTTTGTTGGTTGTTAAAGTCAAAAATTGATTTTGCAAACACACCTGGCTATAAGCTAGTTTCTGTAATGTGACTCCTATTGTTTGCAAGAAAGTAAGTAAATACCTATATAAGACGATATCACACACGAGTGGTTATAATAGGGTAGGTAGGTAAAACAAAAATCTGTAGAAATGGAATATGTACTTGTAAGTTCGTACTACCTATGTAACGTACTTACGTAGTTATACATGCTGAGCATGAAAGGTACTATATCTAAAGTAATGTACGATATCTTCGTCCATAAACTCATCATAAGTAGGTAGATACCTAGGTAGACATAGATAGGAGATTGTTGACCTACCAACCAACTCATGACATAAAAGTTGTTTACTTTTTCGTTACTAAAGGGTGAATGTAGGGTAGTACCTCGACCCTTTCGGTGAGGTAATCTTCCCCCTATTTAAATTAATGGAGACAAATAAAATGAATTGCTCTGACTAACGATTTTTTTATAATTTTTTTATCGCACGACGACGGGAGCTACTTGGCCTTAATTTCACCAGATTTTTCAATCAAGTTATTATAAAGTTGAAGCGCACTTCACCCGGACTCCTCAATAAACTGAGGAAATGGCTATCTTACCTCTGAATGCCGAAACACAACAATTTAATCATTGTTTGGTATTATGGCGACAGAATTAAGTAAAATGGTGGTAGCTAGTAAGGCGGACTTAAACAAAGTCCTACCACCAACCAAACCAAGAACAATATTGCACTCCCCTGGGAATCGAACCCGGGACCTCTGGATCTGACACCGGTGTATGAACCACTAGACCACAGATGCGGTTAAAAAGTACCTACTTTACTCGTACCTAGGTAGGTACTTTCTTATTGATGAGTGAGTTACGTTATGATGCTTAGAGTTTAGTTTTCCCCGGTTTCAGCTCAGCAGTACCTAGGTGTCAAGGTCCTAGGTATAAGGTATAAGTGTACCTATCTACCAACATGGTTCTTGAATTGCGAGAAGAGAACGAATCGCGGTAAATATCACAGTTCCACAACCAAAGCACGTATGTGATTGGTCATTTCAGTATATCTTTGTTCCACGCACCGGGAATCCGGAATGAATTGCGGGAATTGTTTATATGCTGCTCCTAATCGGGATAAAAAGAACTACCAAGAGTGCTTGCTTGCCTTTTTAAATTTACATAGCAAAATCGTGCTGGTGTATGATCTTTAAAATACGATAGGAGTTACGATAGGGATAGATAGTTTGCATGTGATCAGACGGTGTTTTTCAATGTTCTGGCTGACGACGGAATGCCTAGCGCCTGCGAGGTCTGAATGGCTAAGGCTTCGATCCGTGTAGTAGGTAAGTACCTACTTATGTAAGATTCAAATCTCAAAGTTGTCTTCATTATAGACTTAAATTTTCCGAAATCTTAGAAGAAAGCACGTAGGTTGATATAGGCATTGCTTACATATAATGTGGTTTGTCAGACAAGTCAGTCACCTACCTAGGCGTTGTTGTACCACAATACATTAAACCAGCTGCCGTAGTTTCCTTTTTGCAGTAATTCACACCCACATGAACTCTTATCTATCGTAATTATATCGACATTGAGCTTTTGCGTGTCATGGTATTCAAATTCGATTGACTGTGAGGACCTTGGATAATTGAATGTGAAATGCGAACTAAATTACTCGGGGTTTTTTAAACTTTCACGACTAGGTATAGGACAACACATTACTTCCGTATAACAAATCATTTAGTAGGTGTAGGAAGGTTCCTGCTTAGAAAATGTGATGATAGGTTCAGATAGGTACTACTTTAAACATATTACTATTTATCAATCTCTGCCAGCAATAATAATATGTAGGTACGTACCTACATATACCTACATAATTTTAAAAACTATGTCCTTATTTTTATATTCACATCACATAATATTATTCTAGGCAACTGTGCACTGATAACTTTCAAGAGATACCTACTAGCAGTGTGTTATATCTATATTTCTATATAATTTATTCTCTTTAGATGCCATGCAGTAATCGAAATCGGCCGTAGAAAACAGAGTGTGTCGTAAAGACACTCGATAGAAGTGAAAATTAGTAATACAGGGAAACATTTTATTTGTCTCCCACTCTGCCCGAATAAGTGCCCCAAAAAATGGATGCGGATCAGAATTTCAAAACCCCTCCCTTAAAAATGTTTCACTTCAATAAACGAAATAAATAGCTTTTTGCCTCTCGTCACAGAATAGGTACATTTATTTATTTATTTAGTTTATCGGAAAATCAACAGCTATTTCATCTTAGATAGATTACATAGTAGTACCTACCTATCCTATCGTTAAGCTTTTAGTTAACTTCTCCTCAGCCGTCTTTTAACACCGGTAATTCTCGGTGCTTGTCTCATAATTGTGTTCGTGATACTTCAGTGTTTTATTTTGAATTTGCGTGTCCCTATTGCACATATTTCCAGAATGATCTCTGAAATGGCGAGATACTCACTCAGTACCTACCAATTTAACTAATCATCTGGATTTTCAAAATTTCGACACCTTTTTTTAGATATTACGTCAAAAGTATCACAAACAAAAGTGGTATTTTTGCAATGAAATCCCGCCCATCCGTTTCACTCAGATAAGTGCGAGCACGTATATCGCCGTCCCTCTCATTTCTAAGAAAAAAGGGTAGCCAGTAGCCAGGGGACCGATCCGAAGTTTTCTCTTAGCGTATTAGTATATAGAATTATAGATACTTACCCTAATGAATGCCAAGTAATGCCGTGTTTACGACACATAGCACTTTTATTTTACTGCCTCAATTAATCATTACACCCGTACCATAATGCGTCCACCATTAACTGGGCTTAAACGGTTTAATTCCGGACTTTCCCTCAGATTTCATTGACGGCACTAATCACGGCCCACGGACAAGTTAATCCTAAAATTTATTGGTCGTTACCGATTCCGTCGTCAATGGTCAATGGTATTGATACAGTGGTGGGGCCATACGATCCCATCAAGGTTTATAAAGTCTCGTTTCGTGCTAATGAAATAATATTGAAACCCCATAAATAAACCCAGAATGTTCGCTGTCACAATGACCGCATTGTGGATGCCGTATTTGGTTAAATAGTGGACTATGGACCACCCTAATGTTTCGTGTGCTGGAATAGGTCAAGGTGTTTGGAGACATGACTATGAGGGTTACTGCACAATGTGTGGGGTATTGCATCAATTGTATTATTTTGACAACAGTCTTATTTCGTTTTTGAGTAGGTCAGTATTTTATGAAGGGATTTCTTTATATTGCGCTACTTTTTTGTAATTTTTTAAAAATTGTATAATAAAATGAGCGCAAATATCATTAAAATGATGATTGAGATTTCTAGCAAGGTAACAAGCGGTAGGAACTAAAATAAATACGGGCGGTTTATCTTTTAGATAGCGCCATCTAGCCCCAAATTAAGCATAACTTTATCTTATAATATGAGAACTAGATTAGGTATAAAATACTAAGTACTTGTACTTTTTGGGAAACCCAACCACTAGTTTCAGCCCAGAAGGCAGAGTAGGTCTACCAACTGGCCTGCCCGTTAGGATTGAATTTGACTTTTTTTTTTATTTATATTTGAAATTGTTACCCTTTTGGTGGCTAATATTTCTTGCCCGAATTTTTGATATAAAAATTTCAAGGCAACAATGCAACGCACAAATTAAAAATTCGGTGCGCGGTCCACATCAATCCGTAAAAATTAGAGATTCATTTATTAAAAATACACTGTGTTATTCTCACGAGGCCTGAGCTTCCATTTCTTCCCGTGACTTGTCCGAAATTCCAGTAGACAAGAGAGTAGGATTTTACGAAACAAGCAGGTTTCCAAACACTTTTACAAAATATTTTTAATATAATTATAAATATTTTTTATAAATATTTATTTCATGGAAGGTTCTTGCAATAAGTAGTAAGTAGGTATCTACATGCCTAAATATAGAACCTGAAGCCCTACCGCCTATGGCGAAGCCGATGTCCACTGGCTTAAAATTAACTTCATAGGAAATAAGAAGGATTTTTATCTGCCCGCTGTCGCAAGTGTCAATTTCAAAATGGCGTTTCCCATTTTTGATAGTTTACAGATGAGACCTAGTTACTTTATCTTCAACTAATTTACTGCGATAGGACTTGAACCAGCTTTTTTCCAGGATGGCTTTGATGAATGAAATGAGCTTCGTGGGTGACGCGACTTGCTAATTTATGGTATAGAACCTTACAAGTAGGTATAAGTATAAGCATGAGATGGTTATTGGTAAATTGTTTTTTAAATAATTTAGATATGCGTTTTTTTAAACTTAGCAATGTAAAAGTAGAATAGTTATAAGTCATATACAATAGTTATAAGTAGTCATACGTTTTTCTAAGGACGGTTTTGCCTAAGGTAGACCGCAATGCGAGGTTAGGTTAGTAAAATTCACTACGTACCTAAATGCGACATAACATAATTAGGTTTTTTTTTGATAGTTGCATCAGTAGAGACCAGAGGTATATGCTGGTATGCTGGTAAGTCGAGACCGTCTCTGATAATCTGTTTTCTGCCCAAACGCAGACAAAGGTCCAAAAGTAGGTGAGCGTAGGTAGTCTCGCCAGAGCCTTCCGTTAATATCTCCGGTCCGCGGGGCACCATTGTCACTGCTCCCTTTGTGCACTGCCACAGACCAAAAATCATTAATTTCCAACCACAAAGCAAGAACCCACAAATCGAAGGACTGAAAAAAATTAGGTTCCATTCAGTACCGGTCACTGACACACATGGATGCGCTCTGGGATTTCGATTTGGGTTTTAATTATACGAGCATGATGGACGAAACCTGGTCCGAACGAGATCTGGTGCCATTCCAGTATGATTTACATTACACTAACTGCTAGTCAGTAGACTGGCCACGTGAGCTGTTTAGTGTGTCCCAGGAACATTCCTGTGTCACACATATGCCCACTGATCAGTAGTAGGTAACTATTTTTGACATGACCTTAAGTGATCCTAGATTCTAGATCTTCCGTCCGGATATCCGCAAGCCTGCCGGGTGTGATTCAAAGATTAATTCTGTATGAGTTTGAACTCCAGTTTCACCAAATATAAACCTGTTGATGTACTTACACTTTTTACAGTACTTTCAAAATAACGATTAAACTATGCGCAAATACAAATTTAATCAGCTTCCAGCTTCTGTATTTCCGCTGTATATCGACCTCAATGTCTTCAAGAACAAAGTTCCGTACCCAGACCTCATCCCAGGGAACTACGAACGGGAGACCGCGGTTGCAGCGCGGATGAGAATCGAAACAAAGGTGGTGCCTTATCGGGTCGTCTGCTGCCATGAGAAAGCTGCGGGTTAGCTGGTACTCTTTGCCCTGGCGTCTACCCTCGAGGCGACTACCTTGAGGTCCCGGGGTATTGCGTTTAGGCCCTTTCCTCTTGGGCTTCCTTTCGCTGCATTTTGTCAATACAAAAACAATGTATGTACCTACGTATTACGTTTAACCGCCACTGTCCCAAACCTAGACCAGGTTTGCCCAGAGGTCCCGGGTTCAATCCCCAGTGCAATATTGTGCTTGGTTTGGTTGGTGACAGGACACCTTACAATATCAATCATCTATGGCCATGAAAACAATTCTAAATTGTGGTGTATTATGGTAAGATAGCCAATTCCTCAAACTGTTGAAGATTCCGAGTGAAGTGCGCATCCACCTTCGGCCTTGTCATAACTTGAAACCAGGTGAGATGAAGGCCAAGAGCCTCCACGTCGTACGTGAAACGTCAGTAGATCGTAGAAGCTGGATTTTTTTAATTGGACATTAGAAACACGCTGTTTGTCCGATTGTCCTTTGTTAATTCATCCTTGTCTACAAATCTACATATTGTAGTGATTGCGTAAGCGTGATTTCACGATGTAATTTAACTCTTCATAAAATTAGTTCTCGAAAGCGTGGGCGTTGTGAACTATAAAACCAGAATAAAGCAGCTTTGTCGACTCAAGCGGTTATGTTATAAAAGCTTGGTTTTAAACAGTAAACCGATACGCATTGTTGCTTCTATAAATCACAGCTCTTTTGTGATTAATGTCACTGCTGAGCATATATATTCATATTTAGTTCAGGCGGTCTGGTGCTACCACCATTCCGTCATAACTCGAGTTAGAACAAAATTACTCACGTGTTGGGTTATAGGTTACAATTAAGAGTAGTATCCGAGCAGGTATCTGCTACCACAATACCTATTTCAGCCGCCAAGCAGCATTGATGTATTCCGGTTTGAAGGGCCGGTGAAGTTACGGGCACGCGAGGCTTAACACCTTAATGCCTCAAGTTCGCGCAGTGGCATTGAAAAAATATATATGATGTGTACTGTTTGCAATGGTCTGATCGGCATTTGCCGACTTTATTTCTTTGCCGTTACCTACCTACCTATCTTAAAAAATATCGTTTCAATAGTAGCCTCAAAGTGAAATAACTTTTTGATTTATGCCATCCTTACCAGGAATAAGTCTCAATGTCAAGTTAATAAAAAAAAAAATTACAATAACACGTGGGTTGTTGGCTGTACCTAAGTAACATAATATATGTTAGATCTGCTACGTATGGACTGGGTTGTTTTACAATTACCAGTTTTAACAAGACTCAAGGAATCTAAAAGAGATCAGCAGTCAGTAGTCACCAAAATAAAAAAATATTGTTTGTTGCTTATGAAGGCATGGTGGTACGGAGGAGTATTAATATCTACTGTATTGGAAATGGTGGTAAGACCCCTTTCTAAGTCCGTGACAAACATATCCGGATTAACGAGGTCCATAAAAACTGACTAAAATATAACATTTCAAATTAATGTTTACACACTATGTTCATTTTTTTATTTTTGTCATAAATTATTTATAATTCGCCTGTGTTGAAAATTATCTAACGTAGGGTTTTGTTGAATTAATCCTTATACTCATACTTTTTATCAAAATTATAACATTTATAACTATATACAAACGATATGTACGAATAAACTAACTATTTGCAAAAGGAAATGTGTCTAGTTACCTAGGACACCGTTACAAAAGGTCTATTAGGTAACTCAACTATTCCAGACTAGTACCAGACGGCAGCGCTGAATAGCTATGCTAATTCGCTGGCCTAAATAAAAGCCCTTGGGTTACACGTCGGCTCATTCAAAAGGCCCGCTAAATATTTTTGGCTCCTCACAAACCCCAAATGGCTCAAATGAGTGAATTACTAAACCGCTTATGAAAACTAAATATTCGAAAGTCAATTATTTTTCTGCTATTCAGAGCGACAATGCTGCCAGTGTCTTGGGCACGCTTCTTTCTGTCTGGCACTGGTTTGGATTAGAGTTACTTATAATATATCTATGTTAATATATAATGCCTGTATGAAATGTCCATGATGGCGTTGGAGACAGGTGTAGAAAAGGTCGAATAGGTATAATGTTCGAAAATACAAAATACAAAAAAAGCGCAAACGTTATGCGAAGGCAAAAACGCATGTTGCGTTTGGCGCGGGACCCTTATTTCGACTGTTTTCTGCTGGCTTTACCTAAGTCTGTTTCAATTTAGTTGTCAATCAAATTGACCGGCTTTTGACTTCTCAATGAAACTGAAAATTCAGAATTAATTCCGAAGAAAAGCCGCCATTTTTATTGAAACCCAAATAAACAGAGTAAGGTAATTATGATAGCTGATTGTCGATAGCAAGGTAGCAGATTGCGGTTGCCCTCGGCCGTCAGTTCGAATCCTTCATGTTCCTACACAACATAGATGCACAAAAGTAGAGGTACTTATCATCATCTGAGGCGCTACAGCCGCAGGTAGGCCTTGGCCTGGGACGCTACCGCCGACGGCGAAGCCGATCTCCATTGATGGCTTTAAATTAGCTTCATGAGAACTAGAAACGATTTTTACCGTCAAATGTACTGAACA
Organism: Venusia cambrica; assembly: GCA_951394065.1. NCBI lineage: Eukaryota > Metazoa > Arthropoda > Insecta > Lepidoptera > Geometridae > Venusia > Venusia cambrica. The sequence continues at coordinate 6,375,143 of OX596055.1, forward strand.
GATAGGTTTCATAACATGTGTACACTTTTGAGATGGGAAACGCCATTTTGGATATGACACATATCCGGTAGTAAAAATCGTTTTTAGTTCTCATGAAGCTAATTTTAAGCCAATGGAGATCGGCTTCGCCGTCGGCGGTAGCGTCCCTGGTCAAGTATATTCCGCCATCCAATTCAATTTCTAGCTTCTTTCCAGCTTCTCATTCCTATTGCTTAGGTAATTAGCATAGTCTTTAATTACCTACCTACCTATTTTAATATAATTATGTTCCTAATTAATGTAAGTATCACTTCACAGTCTATGTTTAATAAAAACTGAGATATATTAGGTACCTACCCATATAAGTTACCATTTTTGTGCGGGAAAGCAAACTCTTTTATCCCATAGCTTCCACGGATAAATCTAAAATCCCAAACTTGTCATCATTCACATAAACATCACTACACGGAACAAATGCGATTAAAACCGCGATGCAGTCAGTTTCAATGTTCGTTTTGGGAGCCAGCACAGATGTTAGTATTGAATTAAAAAGAAAAAACCCGGCGTGAAGAACGAGCAAGTGTAGTTCGGTATCGGGTTCTCTGTCTATAGGTACATATAGTTTTTACAAGTGCACCTTTTTAGGTATGTTTTTGGTTTTTGGGTTCGCTCCTTAACTCTGGGTTTGTCTAACTCTATAGGCCATAACAAGGATGAGAGATGAGGTGAGCTTACACAGAAGGTACAGGTCCTACCACCAGAGCTATTGTCATTCCGCGGTAACCTTATGGGTAATTGATCCTCAGGGCAGTAAGACCTAATGTCCGCTACCACCATCTTACCTAAGTCTGTCACCGTAACAACAATTCTAAATTGTTGTATTCCGGAGTTATATTCAGTTCCTGAGACTGTTGAGGATTCCGGGTAAAGTGCGCTTCCATCTTCGTCTTATCATAACTTGAAACCAGATGAGACAAAGGCCAAACGCTTCTTCGGCGTACATTACCGTAACCGCCAGCGATGCTGTTGCTCGGGGTAGACCACTAGATGGCAGATCAGTCCTAACCCAAACTGGCTGTCAAAACCTACTCCAAACTGGATGTATAAACCTACTGCAAACTGACCGTTGATGTCTCTCAGTAAGTCCAAGAGGTCCGATAGTTTATCATACCTACTACAAGGTAAGTTGTCAATGAGTTTAGGATTATTGACCTACATACCTACCTTCGCGTCAGTATTCATAACGACATATAAATATACATTACCATAATACAAAGGGGTTTGAAGCCAATTATACCCTAGGTTCTAGATAAAAAATCAATAAGCACCAAGCACAAGAGATGACAGACAAAAAAAAAACGAACAAAACGAGCTTGTTTTGGATTATTTATAAAGTACGAGACCCTAAAAGCAAAAAAGCTGCATTGTCACAGCAAAATCTTTTATCCAGCAAACCGGAATCCGCGGACCCTCCTCAAATAATGCTAATTATAATGGCATTATGTTCATTCCTCGGATTTCGTCAAGTATCTGAATCACATAATTTTTTTGCGAATTCAATGGTTTTCTCGTTAAAAAACATTAATCTAATCAGTGGGGAGCGATTGCGTTTATGAGAGACGTGCTTTTTTTAGAAATCAACGTAAATTGCTAAATAGAGAGGGAAGCCGATTTAAATTGATAAAGCCCCTGATGCAAAGCTGGGTGACATATTTTCTATTCTCATCGTTGACTTCTAAAACGATCCCTCTTTTTTTCTACTAAGGGGAAGCCCTGGCCTATTATCTCATCTGGCGTCAAGTTATGATGAAGGCTGAAGGTGGAAGCGCATCCGGAATCATCAACAGACTGAAAAAATGACTACCTTACCCCTAAATGCCAGAACACAACAATTAGAATTGTTGTCATTGCGTCATACATAGGTAAGACTGTGGTAGCTTAAAACAAGCCCTACCACCAACCAAATTGAGCACAAATTTGAACCTGCCCGGGGATAGAACCTGGGAAGTCAAGGCAAATAAGTCACTTGGCTTATCAGAGATATCTACGTTACTTAGGTGCTCACTCGAAGTTAGGGTCTTTGGTGAGAATGTAAATGAGAGATATAGAGAAAAAACTGGAATCATTTTAATTTCGATATAGACAGCCCACTTTTTGAAACCACTTGTGAAGTTTCAAATGTGGAATGAACCATTATTTTATCTTTAACTTTGCAAGGAACCTCATCCATCTGCATATTATCTTCCCAGGGTTGACGTAACTCAGGCAGCCAGTCGTAATAATATAAGCAAACCTCTTTAACAACCTTCTATAATCTCTTTAATAAAACTGGAATAAAATAACATATTACGCCGACCCTGCCTCGAGCGGAATAAAAACAGGAAGATGATGAACTTTGTAAGAATTCAAAAGCACAGCAAGTTGCAATGACAATAATAACGATCAAGCTTTTATATATTTCCAATTGAAATTTACCTACCGCAAATGCACATTTGGCCACACCACAACCGCCCGGGGTGGTACGGGACAACAAAGAGACCTAACAGACCATTAGCACAACTGATACAAAATATTTTGACGTTTACTACCCGAATACGTATGGGTCTTTGGGGAGGCCAATACAGACAAATTCATAGTTCTATTGCGGGTAAGGTTCCAGTTTGCGCTTTTACGCTGCGTGAGAAGAACAGGCAGTGGCCTGTTCTTCTCACGCAGCGTAGAAAAGTCTTTGGATAAAATTTAAACTCGTGTCAATTGTTTTTGTATTTCACTAAGCGTGCTTTGTTTCTATTACCGTGCGTAAGTTTAGGAAGTTACTATAGTATTTTTGCCAAACAATTGTTGTGAATTTTAGATTTACCCCTGCGTTCATTTGCTATTTATTTCTAATGTTTAGGAGGTGTTTTCATTAAAAATGTGATTAAAAATAAAATACGATTTTATCAATTTCACAGTTTTATCGATATAAAAATAAGACTTATTCCAAGACATCGCTTTATATCATCTTTAGCCACCAACCTTTTAATTTCATTATTAACGCTGTATGCAAGATGAGCTAGTTTCAAAGTAAAGAGACTTTTAAGCTGAGTAAGGCAATGCTCAATTTTGTTTAATCTAAATTATAAGTGACGCAGGGTTGCCCAATGCACAGCAGGCACATCGCAATCGATGGTGGAATAGTAGACAGCAACGAAGATCGATTCGATGTATGCTTTTTTTTACGGATTCACACAATGCACCCTATTTATTGACGGATAATGGATAGAACAGTTGGCAGTAACAGATCCTACTTGTAATGTGGTTAGTCGTGGTTATTAAAATCACATGTCGATTTCATTAGATGCCATTAAGTCAAAATAAAGCCCGCATCATCAATTTCAATGTAATTCTAGGTTATGTGTGACCATAACCTAGAATGACATTGACATGATCGCTAAAATATGAATTCTCATATTACTTACACATAATTACATCGTAGGTAAAGGCGATTTATGTCTCAAGCAAACTGACTAGAATCATATACTTAAGCTAGAAAATGAACAGCATTTTGTGTTGTGTATTACCAATACTGCGAGCTCAAACTAGTAGACCAACCATGAATGAATATGCTTATGTCAACGATACGAGTAATTTGAAATACCTTGTTCTGGATGAATAAACACAAATCAGATCTTTGAATTTTAATATATTTTATTATCTCTCGTGTTATATTGCACATATCAGATGGTGGGGTATTGTATTGTATCATGTGTTATTAATTAAGAGTAGTAGAGCTCCTTGCGAATGGGCTCGTCCGGGGAAGTACTATCATTGTCTTGTTTCGGTCGCTAAACAGCATTGCTGTTTTCCGTTTTGAAGGGTATGGTTCCCGGTAAAATTACGGGCAGGCATGCTTCAAGTTGACGGGCGCAACGCAGTGCAACGTAGGTCATGTTCTTTGAAGATGTGTCCTACGCAGTACGGCAGTAAGTTGTTATAGGCAAGAGTTGCATAGCATTAGGTGGGCTGTTGCTTGCTCCGTCTCCAAATAGTATAAAATGTGTAATATGTATCGAGAAAAAAAGTATGAGTATTCTATTCCATATTACTAGTAACACGGGAACTAGATTACGGATAGAATGTTTTTTTTTTATTGTACGACGGGGAAGCGCTTGCTCTTCATCTCTTGGTAACAAGTTAAGATAAGGCCGAAGGTGGAGGTGCACTTCACCCGGAATCCTCAACAAACTGAGGAACTGGCTATCTTACCTCTGAATGCCGGAACACAACAATTTTAGAATTGTTATTATGGCGACAGAATTAGGTAAGATGGTGGTAGCTAGCCAGGCGGACTTCAACAATTCCTACCACCAACCAAACCAAGTACAATATATTGTACTCCCCACGGAGATCGAACCCGGGACCTCTGGATCTGAAATCGGTGGGTTGAACCACTAGACCACAGAGGCGGTTATTTTTGCGCTAGATGGTGCTGTGTAAAAATCTCCTTCTGACAGTAAAGCTTCTATTCTTTTTTTAGCGTTTCAAAATCAACATCTATTAACTTGAGCGTCATGCCATATTCGAGGATGTCGCGGTGGCGCTTTATTCGAGAATCCAACCACAACAACTTCAGAGCTTCCCAAACAAGCAGGATATGTTTGCAGTTAAACTAGATTTACATTTTTTCAGGGGTAGAACACTGACCAGCTATTATAGAGCTTCAGTTTTATAGGGTTCCTTACCAAAAAGGCCTGATCCGTTGTCCATCTGTATGCCTGTCTAGCTGTACAAAAAGAGGAAAAAAATAAAAGGTCCTCTTATGCAATAAATTTGTTTTTTTCACAATAGCTTTATCTTAAAAACGATAATAATCATCATCATGATCAAATGTTTCTCCCTAATAGGTAACCCATATTGTTATATAAATGTTCATTTCTATTATTATATTTATTATACATTATCCATATATTGATTAAATAATTAAACGTATAACAAATGTAATAGTTAAAATAATGTAGGCTGTGACATAAATTTAAAATTGGCACTTCACACGTTAGAATCCATCAGAAGGCTTAGGCTGTGCCAGAACATGCCAATTAAGAAGTCACACAAACATATAAACAAAACTGCATGTTGATATTGCATGTATGTATGCCTATTTCAGTAGGTGCATACATACATACCCCCGAAAAGCACCAACCTGCATTTTTGCAACATTCGGAACCCTCGTGTGCGTGTCTGATTCGCACTTGTCTTTTTAACTAATCGTTTTTACTCAACAACTGTCTTGGCTAGGGACAAAGGGGGGTGTGGTAGGCCAGCGAGCGCTGGTCGTACAATTGACGAGCCTGTACAACTGATTTACAACTTCCTGGGCGGCACATTAGTAGGTACGGAACGCAGTGGTATGGGATATGCGTTATGAAATTACTGTTTATCTTAAAACATGAGCTGTTGACCAGAAACTTAAGGGTCACGTGACATTTAACCGCCTCTGTGGTCTAGTGATTCAACCCACCGATTTCAGATCCAGAGATCCCGGGTGCGATCCCCAGGGAGTACAATATTGTGCTCGGTTTGGTTGGGGGTGGGACTTTGCTTAAGCTTTGTCTAGCTACCACCGTCTTACCTAATTCTGACGCCATAATAACATTTCTAAAATTGTTGTGTTCAGACATTTAGATATATTTTATATAGATAAGATAGCCAGTTCCTCAGCTTGTTGAGGATTCCGGGTGAAGTGCGCCTTCATCTTCGGCCTAGGTGAGATGAAGGCCAAAAGCTTCGCCGTCATACAATTAAAAAAAAAACATGGACATGTTGGCTATCATTTTGTTAGATGTTTTTGACCAATTTATCACATTGGCTATACAAGAATAAACCGGCCAAGTTGGGACACGCATACCGAGGGTTTCGATGAAAAAAAATACACATTTCGATGAATAAAATCACGCGTCTTGAACTCACTTTTAATATTATAGTATTTTATGAGTTCTTCTTAGAGCGGCGGTAGAAATACACACTCTATGAAAGTTTCAACTGTCTACCTTTAACAGTTTTTTTTTATTTTACGACTTTGAAGCGCTTGACCATCATCTCACCTGGTTTTAAGTTATGATAAGCCCAAGATGGAAGCGCACTTCACCCGGAATCCTCAACAGACTGGGGACAGTTCATGAGATACAGCCTTCTGACAAACAAACGGACGGCTGGACCGAAAGCGGAGGCTTAGTAATAGAGTCCCATCGGCCCCTTTGGTCACGGAACCCTAAAATGGTTATATTAATACGGATTTCCGATTTCATTACAACTTGATGATTGAGTTTCAAATGATATAACCGGTAGTTAAGGTATCTCCTACACCTACTTACTTGAGGCATGAATATAACTGATTATGTACATAAGAGTAGGAGAGCCCCTTGTGAAAGAGCTCGTCCGGGGAAGTACTACCACCATACCTATTTTAGCCGCCAAGCAGCATTGCTGTGTTCCGGTTTGAAGGGATGGTTGCCGGTGAAATTACAGGCACGCGAGGCTTAACATCTTTAGTCTTCAAGTTAACGGGCGCAATGCAGTGCCGTGTGGGCTGAGTTCTTTGTGGATTTTACCTACGCAGTACTGTATTGTTATAGGCAGGAGTACACTTAACATCATCTCCTATGTAGATAGGAGACGGAACAAGCAAGTAACCCTACTACTATTACCACCTACAACTATTTATATAAAAAAAAACATAGATTCAGGTGAGAGTGGAGAGTGATTGAGAAAGGTCAAAGATCAGGCTTAGTGACGCAGCTGGGATTGACGCCTCGTCTTCGTCCAGCTGCAGCAATACGTTGATGATGATGCTGGTGATCACATACAGGTAAACTTGAATAGGCCGGATGTAATGCTGAGGGATTTGAATTTAGTGCGTAGGTTTTGTAAAGATGGTTTGTTCCTAAGTGGCTAAAAATGAGTCTCGAATGCACTTTTATTCGGATCAGTTAACTTTGCGTTACATTCCGCCGACTTGCTCGTTTTATTTTCATTGAATATGCCAATAAAGCCCTTTCATCTCCCGACAGCTTTGTTCGTGGCATTATTCCTTTGTGTTAGTGATTGAATGATAAAATCTGGTCATATTCCGATAAAGTAATCGTGGGTTTAAGTGCCCACGCCACATTTGTTGCCCAGTCATCGCTTTAGATTTTAAATTTTAAAATTAGTATAAAAAACCTAGAACGGTTTACAATAATAAATAAATAACATTGTATATACATTTATTTTTAAGTTGTCCAGTTTTTATTTTTAAGGTGTGCAATAAAGTATTTTTCTTTCATTCATTCATTCATTCATTAATTCATTAAATAAATAAAATAAATATTACAGGACATTAATTTGACACAGCGTCATCTACCCCCAAACTAAGCATAGATTGTAATATGGGAACTAGATTACGGATAGAATACTTATAAACGTTTTTTTTTGTAAAGACATACTTATCATACAATACAACACCTAAACACAGAACAAACATCTATATTCATCACACAAATGTTTGTCCTGGGTGGGAATCGAACCCACAACCTCCAGCGCAGAAGGCAGAGTTACTACCAACTGAGCTATGAGGCTTGTTAAAATGGTTGATTATATCAATAAATATTAATTAACGAAAATGTAAACTTAATAGTAGTTTATGCAACTGTCATATAAGAAGGGGTATTAAAACACGAGAGTCTGTTTATCAATAATATATATAGATAATAAGTTGACTCGTGTGTTTTAATACCTAAGTTATATGCAGTTTCATACACTACTTTATCTTCACTCATAGGAAAAATTGAAATTAAACAAAGTTGGTAGGTTACAAGGAAGTAATTTTCAATCTATAAATTCTTGCTACATTTTGTCGTACAATTTTTTTGATATTTCTGGCAGGAGACTTTCAGTTAACGCCAATGCCGCGTCTAGAATATCTAGCGTAGTGAAAATCTCGCCGTCACTACTCTCTTCTCCAATCATATTTTAATCACTTACAGGATTTTAGTTAACTTTTTGGAATCCCGAATACAAAAACACGATCGGCAAAAAAAATTATGGGAAGCGCGGGAAATTAAGTTCAAACTACGCATGCGTGCGCCATTTTTTTCACAGTTCGAACTGCGCATGCGTGCGCTTTCTTTTTCATATTCAGCCTAAAACCATAGACTACTTTAATGAAATAATAAAAAAAAGATAGCGGTACTATGATGAGTTTTATTCTTAATTTTATGTATATGCGTTTATAAAGTGCGTCTGTATAGAACCGTTTTTGAATTCGTAATTCGAATTTTTCGATTTGAGTGTATATAAACCATTTTATACATTTAGGAGATGGAACAAGCAAGTACCCCACCTGATGTTAAGTGCACTCTTGCCTAAATCAATGCCTTCATCCACAAAGAACATAGCCTACACGGCACTGCATTGCGCCCGTCAATTTGAGGCATATAGATGTTAATCCCCGCGTGCCCTTAATTTCACCGGCACCCTTCAAACCGGAACACAACAATGCTGCTTGGTGGCTGAAATAGATATATTGGTAGTACCCCCGGACAAGCCCTTTCACAAGGGGCTCTACTACTTTATACTATGTATAAAGGAATCAGACAGATTACCTAAGACTTGATATTATAACAATGAATATATACAAATGTTGAGACAATGCGTGGCCCAAAGGCTGGCTCTTGTTTAAGCCAGTGAATTATCATAGCTATTCAGCTTGGCAATGCTGCCAGTGTCTTGGGCACGCTTCCGTCTGGTACTAATCTGGAGTAGTTGAGTTACCTATAGACCGTTTGTAACGGTCTTTAGGTAACCCGACTGCTTCCCTTCTAAATAGTCATATATATTGTACCTACATGCTGTTTGAAAAAAAAAGGTAAAAAGTTTATAGGATTTAATTGAATCACCTACATGTCTGTTTAGTATTTGCCAGGTGGATTTAGCTACTTTTCGTAGGTAGCAACAGTACCTACATTCTCAAAAGCATCGGGACACAATTTTTATATATTGGGCAGTGAAATCTGCCATCTACAGATTTATCTTAAGAGACGATACAACACATTTTGGAAAAGCCGTTATATCGTGCAAAGGCACGTTTCAATTGAATGAGTTTTGAGAAGGCATTGAAAAACTAATAAAGTATTGTTTAATTTATGTGTTGTTTGACTGCGCGATAGAGCCACCAAATAAATAATAAAATGTCTAATAGCGTTAAACATTATTAATTATAATTACTTCCAACTAAGATTTTAATGACTAGAATGCGGGGAAAGGTTTGTATTTATTAAATAAAACCATGAAATTGTATACGCCTATGTTGGGAATCGTAAAGTCATCACAAGTGTCTAATTAAAACAGATACTTTTTAACGAAACGTGTAGTAGGTAGCTATTCTTTGTTTTATATAAATTACCAATTGTATATTTTGACCGCCTCTGCGGTGTAGTGGTTCGCAATCAGGTGTCAGATCCAGAGGTCCCGGGTTCGAACCCCAGATCCGCAGTAACCTACAATATTGTGCTTGGTTTGGTTGGTGGACTTTGCTTAAGTCCGTCGGTCGGCTAGCAGGCAGCACCAAACCACATCATTGTACTCCCCTGGGGATCGAACCCGGGATCTCTGGATCTGACACCAAGTTAAAATAAAATAATTGTGACTAGAAGTTCTTTGACATTTGCTTGCATGGACTAATAGGAAATTTTAGATTAGGAAGCATTTGGATTAAAATTGCACGTTGCCACTTTATCTATATAACACATAGTACATACCACATTCTAAGTTTCGCATATTCGAGAACTATATTTCATAAATTTTGGATTTGAATATCACATAATGAGGGTATGGGGACTATCATACAGTGTAATAATAAATATCCTAGTGTAGGCTGTAATTACTCTGTAACTTAACTATATACACATAATGTTTTAATTATAATTAAGGTTTGTAATAAGGTGCCGATAAATATATTTCTATATCTATGTATCTTATCTAGGTACCTTGTTCAAGAGACTAGGTGTCCAAAACATTACAGAGCTGATGACGTACGATTATTGATTTATTTCCTGATTAGTGATACGAGGCTGTAAATAATGAACAAAACACTCCAGCTAAGTGTATTCAGGTAATCTAGATAATGCTAGCGGATGGGAACTCTCGGTGATGTCATCAAGCGAGTGAGTCGTCGGGAGATAAGCGGGTTATCGTTGTAACTAATGCACCTACCTACCTACAGGCTTTGTTTGTTTTAGACAATGGGAATTAGTTTTAAATATCGCTCAACTATTTGGGAAGGTTTAAAAATAATAAATATTACAGTACATTTAATTTTACACAGCGCCATCTAGCCCCAAAATAAGCATGACTTGTAATATGGGAACTAGAATACGGATATAATACTTAAATACTTTTGTAAATACATAGTAGATACAACACCCAAACACAGAACAAACATCTGTATTCATCACACTAATGTTTGTCCTGGGTGGGAATCGAACCCACAGCCTACAGAACAGAAGGCAGAGTTACTACCAACTGAGCTAAAAGGCTTGTTTTGGCTTGGTGTGTGTTAGAATGAAACACTCGAAATGAGCTTCATTACCTCAAATGTGTTAAATATCGTGTCGATTACGTGACTAGGTACTTATTTGTCCTTCCTATAGATTTAACATAGTATTTACGTATTAATTGCCGTAAAATGACAGATTAATGTTTTAATTTATAACGGCTAATTATTGTTACTCATTATTTTTATTTGATCTTAGAACTAATTATTAGAAAACTTTATTAGAACATAAAATGATTAGTTCTTATAAAAATTCAATCAAATATTGCATGTCGTTGTATCGTACGTCAGAATACATTGTGCCTGATCTGACATTACTAACATACCTATAATGTTAAACATGTAGGTATATAAAGCAATAAATATTACTCTACTTTACTTTACATTAGAATGTTAAGTAGAGTAATTCATTATAACGGCAGCAGAAACAAAAGGTTAGTTCACACGCTTTTCCGCTGAAAAGATATTGAAATTTTTATGATTAGGCAAAACAAACAAAGTAAGCACCGCCATGTTTATAAAAGCTCGCGAAGCGCGCTCCTGTTCATGCCAATCTTGTGGCGAGCAACTTGTTGCCGTTGTGAACTTTGAAAGAAGCGAGATGGCGATATCTTACGGCTCTGTCGGGGGAGGAGCAACGCGCGGGGAGCGTGCCGGCCAGCCGGTCGCTCAACTCACTGCGCTCAGTCGCTTCTGAAACGTAATCGTACGCGGCTGTGCTGATACTTTTCACGAACTCGGGCCGTTATGTGTCGTACTTTGAAACAAGTTTGACGGGAAATTCTCAAGTTTTCCGAGCGCTTACGGACTAGCGTAGCAATGTGCGCGATAATAGTGAGTCGAAAACGGTGACGATTTAATTAAAGTGACAGTTTAAGTAAAGTTGTTCGAGATGTTATCGATGGGATCACTGGCGGTGTGGTATGCGGCCTGGTGCTGGCTGTGGCTGTGCGCCAGTGGAGCGTCGCTGACGAGCCGAGTGGCGGAGGCGCCGCAGGAGTGCGAGCTGCAGCGTGTGTCTGATTCCAGTGAGACCACCAGTGTGCAGCTCGCGTGCTCCTTGCGCACCGCCGCTGGCGCCACCGACCTCTTGGCGGGCTTGACCACCTCGCAAGCTCAACGCATCACAGTGCTAAATCTCCACTGCACGGATGTACTCTTCTTTGAGAGCTCTTTGGACCTCGGCAGAAGGAAAGAAGAAGGAACACAGCTCTTATCCCGTTTCCACAACCTAAAAGAACTCAGGATAGAGTCTTGTAAAATTAGATACGTGCCTTCGGAAGTGCTATCCCCTCTCAGTGGACTACGTAGCCTGTCTATCCGGACTCATAATACGGATTGGTCCGCGATGTCTATGGAATTTCACAGAGACACTTTTCGCGGGCTCACCGATCTGAGAACTTTGGATTTAGGAGATAACAACATTTGGACTCTGCCGTCGGAAATATTTTGTTTGCTCTACAATTTAAAGGAATTGAATGTGACGCGAAACAGACTGCAAGACATATCAAATCTTGGTTTTTCCGACTGGGGGAATGGACCAACGGCCCCCGGGAAATCCTGCAATACTGTGATGGAAACTTTAGATATGGCATACAATGAAATAAGCAATCTACCGGACAATGGATTATCCAGTTTACGCGCACTTCAAAAGTTGTTTCTTCAGAACAACAGAATATCTCAGGTCGCCGATCGTGCTTTCGTGGGACTTAGTGATTTACAAGTTCTTAATTTATCTACTAACGCACTGACAGCGCTACCTCCTGAGATGTTCCAGTCATCTAGAGATATCAAACAAATTTACTTGAATAACAACTCGTTGAGCGTTTTGGCCCCCGGACTTTTGGAAGGATTGGATCAACTGCAAATATTGGATTTATCAGTGAATCAGTTAACTAGTGAGTGGGTGAATCGAGACACCTTTTCAGGATTAGTACGATTGATTGTTTTGAACCTTTCATACAACAGGATTACCAAAATAGATGCATTACTTTTTCAAGATCTGAATAACTTGCAGTTTCTAAGTTTGGAGTACAATAATATTGCACGCATTGCTGATGGAGCCTTCAGTAATTTTAAAAATCTTCACTCACTCTCACTAGCTCATAATAATATCATCGAAGTGGACATCGGTCATTTCTCAAACCTCTACGTACTGAACCAGTTATTTCTAGATGGAAATAGAATAACTAAAATCGACTTACGCTCTTTTGAAAATATCACGAAGCTCCACGATTTGGGTCTCAGCGGGAACCAGTTATCAGAGGTGCCCGAGGCAATAAAAACGTTAAGATTTTTGACGTCCCTAGATTTGGGCATGAATAGAATCACAAAAGTAACAACAACGCATTTTGAAGGCTTGGATGATTTATATGGCTTACGTCTTGTGGGTAACAAAATTGAAAAAATATCAAAGGATACATTCGCAGCGCTCCCGTCACTACAAATATTAAATTTAGCTTCAAACAACGTAGATCAAATAGATGACGGAGCTTTCGCTTCAAACCAACAGTTGAAAGCAATTGGATTGGATGGCAACAAGCTCGTAGACTTGAAAGGCATATTTACAAACACACAGCCGCTCGTTTGGTTGAACGTGTCCAACAATGAACTTCTATGGTTTGATTATAGCCACATACCGACTAACCTTGAGTGGCTGGATATGCACGAGAATAATGTCGAGAAACTGGAAGATACCTATGGGATAAAAGAGACCTGTAATATAAAAATGCTTGATATGAGTTTCAATAAATTACGAAGCTTAGACAAGTCATCGTTTCCCAGTCGCATAGAAACAATTATTCTAAACAATAATAATATCGAGAAAATCAGTCCCGGCACATTCGTGCAGAAATATAATCTCAATAAAGTCATGCTTTACTCCAATAAGATAAAAACTTTAGAACTCGGGTCCTTTGCGATACCATCCGTTCCAGAAGACAAAGATTTACCAGAATTCTACATCAGCGAGAATCCTTTTGTATGTGATTGTACAATGGAGTGGCTTCAGGCAATTAACCAATACAGTGACCTCAGGCAGCGCCCTAGAGTAATGGATTTAGAAAGCGTAAGATGCACTTTAACCCATTCACGTAAAATGGAGATGCGCCTACTCGAAGTGAGACCTTCCGAATTCCTATGCGAGTACGACTCACATTGTTTCACGGTATGCCATTGTTGTGATTTTGATGCCTGCGATTGTAAGATGACTTGTCCCGATAGATGTTCGTGCTATCATGATCAGACTTGGACCACCGTTAACGTCGTCGATTGTTCGAACGCCGGCTACGATCACGTACCCGAGCGGATACCGATGGACGCGACCGAAATATACCTGGATGGAAACGATCTCAAAGAATTGGGTAATCACGTTTTCATCGGTAAAAAGAAACTACAAGTTTTACACCTCAATAACAGCAATATCAACACAATACAAAATAGAACATTTAACGGAATCGAGTCATTGCGAGTTCTTCATTTAGAAAACAACAACCTGGAAATGTTGAGAAACACCCAATTTACTAGACTGCCAAACTTGATCGAACTTTACGTGAGCGATAACAAAATCAAGGTGATCGAAAATGATACCTTCAATTACTTGCCGTCTCTTGAGTACCTCAACATGGACAATAACGGTTACGTTGATTACATGCCGTGGAGAGTCATTAGCGACAGCGATCCCCGGACGCGTGTCTCTGTCGAGGGCAACAACTGGATATGTGACTGCAAAGACGTGTCTCAGCTCAATCAGTGGCTAATAAAAAAATCAAAAGATACAGAGACTATTATGTGTTTTCAGCCCAACGGTCAGTCTATGAACAAAACTATCGCATTTGTTGCACGGGAATGTAAAACTGAGATCACAACCGAGGAAACTGGCACTGAGACTCTAAAGCGATTATTCATCGAATCGAATGATAGCGTAGAAAATTACATCCCGTATATCGCTGCCGTTTTGATAATAGCCATTATTCTGTTGCTTACCAGTGCTCTCATGTTTATGTATAGAGAGGATTTCAAGCTATGGATGCATTCGAAATACGGCATTAGATTATTCAGTTCGACTCCAAGGGACATGAACGACGGTAAAAATAAACGATTCGATGCGTTTTTTGTGTATAATCCACGAGACGAGGATTTCGTGACTCGAGCGGTCAGTTTGGAGCTAGAGAATCTGGGACATACATTGTGTTTACTACATCGAGACTTACAACTGATCGAAAGACGGTCAGGCGATAGTCTAGTGAGTGCTTCGGAAAGTTCAAAAAGACTTGTTATAGTGCTATCAATAACATTTTTACAACAAGATTGGTACTCGCCGGAATCTAGAGCGGCAGTACAAAGTGTGATAAATTCAGTGAATGTTAGGCATAGACGTCAAAAAATCATTTTCCTTGTGACGACAGACCTAAGTGCCATAAATATAGACCCAGACTTGAAAGTGTTACTAAAAACGTGTACAGTGATCGTGTGGGGTGAAAGAAACTGTTGGGAAAAGCTAAATTTTCGGTTACCCGACGTGGATGTGACATTGCCGAATCGGACGCTTCACAATGCGAATAATTTAAAAGTTAGCAATAGGGAGGGGTTTGGGAGGCACGGGCATCTAAGGTATACCGCTCCTCCGACTGCTCACGACCCTTGGTACAAGTATGGGATGGCGCCTCCTATCCTGATGATGTCGAGTCCTATGCACTCGACGAGCGCGAGTGCCGAGGTCTCTGCACGGAGTACTGAGGACGAAACGTGCTCTGTGGCAAGCAGTGAGGGCCGCGGAGATGACCGCCTTCCTCACCACCACAGCTACGTCTCCATAGACAATCACCAGTGCGAGGAACGGCCCCTCAGGCCAGCGCAACAAATCCCTATGTCGAATGCGCCCCATTCTCGAAAGACTTATTTTGTTTAATCTATTGTGATGTATGTCAGATAATATCGATGTAAATAACTTATCTGTGTTTGTTATCTTTACGCACCATTTTGATGCTCTTATACCAACGAGATGATATGTACATTTTTATGCAAAATAACATACAATATCTGCGCATATCCATTAGATTGTAATGATATGGCAGTATAATTGTGAGTTAGACTATATAATAGGTTATTGATGTAGCCAGCGTCCATTTTCTCAATAACGTTCGATCAGGCTTTTGCTGGTAAGGCGACCATCGTACCTTACCCTTGCTCAGACAAGCCTCAACAGGTCCACAGATGAGAGAGAGCCCATCGAAAAAAAAACTGTTATTGCAATACGTTTTTTACCAACATTCCCAGTCTATTTATCATCTGTATGTCTAAATTTGTAACTGTACTGTAACTTGATAAAGTTTTGGTTCCTGATCAACTTAAGCCTTAATCATTGTAAAGAGTAAGTATATCAATGTGTATATACAAATTTGTGATAAAGTCAGGTACTTAATCAATTAATAATGTAATCGAAGTCGACATGGTAAAATTGTAGTAACCATATTATTATGGTTGTGTAAATATTGTAAAGTAAACTGTATATTAAAAAATAGTTGTTGAAGAACTGAATTGTACCCTAGTCAATTGTATATAGATTTATATTGTAAGTACACGTAGGTAATCAAATAATTTGTGATTTAATTTTAGCTAGAATATGAAAATGTTCGTATTTATTACGCTTCCAAATGCAAAATATGAATTACATATTTATCTACATTATTTCAGTATTTTTATTAAAAAACCAGTAAGTAAGCTTATATTTTATAAATAAAATGTTTTTTTTTCATAATAACATTAAAGGTAGGTACTATTCTTACCTAGGTACTTATCAATGTCATAAACTAGAGTGTATTTCACATTTCCATTTTATAAAACGAATTTCTGAAACCACTTAGGCACATTATAACATCACTGGTACCTACCTAGCGTAGACAAGGTACTCACTCATTTGTAGGAAAGAAAATTTAAAGTTACAATCCAATCCGATCCTTATTGACAATGATTTACAAATCTTTATAGAAATCCGTCAAATATAATATTAAACACCAGTTTGTTTCAAAATTTTCAAAATTCACCTCTGACTAACCACTAGTAGGTGATCCTCATAAGATCCACGCTCTGAGGTGAATACTCGTAGGGAAAAAAGTTGTGAGTCTATTTATTTATTTCATTTTGTTTCACAATCACGACAGCTGTGTAGTCAAATTTGGCTGATAATAAAACATTAACTGACTGTTTTTTATGGAGATTGGCAATAACTTGGCACAGGTTTTATTTATCACCGGCTGATTAAGATTTGTTGTTGATTATTATAAGCTGATCCTCAGCTTTAGGTACAGGTTATATGGTTTTTGGCACATTATAAATTTAAATCCAGTTGTGGCTTCGAAAACATGAAATTCGCCAGAACATACAGGTTACATGTACCAAAAACTGTCTCATGCGTAGGTACTTACTGACTTAGGTATTTGAGGTTCCACCTTAATTACTAGGCAAGTGAACATAAAAAACAACCGATTAAATATAATAAACAAACACAAAATACAATCGAATAAATTACAGGATCATGGTGGTTTTTAAACAGGAGGCGTTCCTGCCTAAAGATATGAACTTTTTGACAAATTTTGAAAGTATTTTTCTTCAGATACTTTAAACCATTTCATTACACGTAATTAAAACTTAATGAGTTGCAGTTTACATCGGCAGCTGCCGCTCTGTTTGCCTTATTTCGGCAAAAGCCTTCCCCAACTTCCTCAACTCCTCTCTGTCCTGTGTTATGCTTCCAGGTCTCATTTTCAATGTTTAAATTATGTCAAAAAGTAACTGTATATAGCAAATACGGGCCAGGTAAGTTTGTCAAATACAGAAACACAGTATGTTAATAGTAATTTAACATTTATTTCAGATTATCGATCCATAACTGTTAATAGCATTCAAATATCTTAAATACTAATGTTAGTACATTCTAATGGCTAAGATACAAAATAAAAATTTAAAAGTAGGTTTAAGAAGTAATCTTTCAACCCAGATAACATTCAAATGTCTAGCTAAAGGTAGGTGTACTCGTGCACTAAGATACAAAGTCGACTTCGATATTCAAAAGCAAAAACCGTTCGAAAGCGTTATGAATTCCAATCTTTCTCGCCGCCGAATCGGCGAACGTGTCCAACTCGGATTCATATCTCGAATCGAGACAGGTGATCGAATAGGGGCGAACGTCAAAAGCGTTTTTCATTGACATAATCAATTTACCGAGCGCTTTGTTCGCCCATCTACGGACGAGTGTATAAATATTTATTTTATCTAAATCGATCGTTGGATAAGATCACGCTCGCGGCTTAAGATTTTAATTTGAAAGCGGCCGCGACAGCGTTCGACCGCCGCCGTTCAAAACTATAAATCATCATTGAAACAAAACTATCATGAGTAAATAGCATTATAATTGACTTGAGATTGCAATTAGGTTGAAACTTGGATTGTAAATGAAATGTTTACCACCAGCTATGGAATAGTCCCGATAAAACCCTTTTATATGTATACTAAGGCCAACACTTTCAGATTAATTATCCAAGGTCTCAATTTAAGTAGGTACAACTTTTTAATTCTGCAGGAAATTAATCTCAAACAACGCCATCTTCAACTTTTTAAAGGCGCGGGCCGAAAACTCGGGACGAATATGGCTTACCTAAATAAAAGCTTATGGGATATGCCCCATATGCTAGATTACGGATAGAACACTTGTAGAGGTACTTTTTTGATCCGATACAACACTCAAACACAAAACACACATCTATATTCATCACATATATGCTTGTCTCGGGTGGGAATCGAATCCACAACCTACGGCGTAGAAGGCAGAGCTACTTACTGAGCTGTGCGGTATATTACTATAACGGTAAGTACGTCATTACTTTTATAATTTTTATATTGTATATTAATACTATTTAAATGTTACCTATAGGCCGTTTGTAACGGTCCTTAGGCAATCCGACTGCTTCATTGTACATACATAGTTAGTTTAATTGTACATTATCTTAATGACATTATCCGTCGAGCGTTTACCAGTGTCAATGTGCCAGCCGTTCTTGAACCGAATGGTCTGTTACGTGATGATGGTAAGCGGCCCGACGGTATGACTCTTGTCCCTTGGGAAATGGGTAGGCCTTTGGTGTGGGACGCTACCTGCGTCGACACCCTAGCGCCATCTCATCTGCCTGGGACATCAGTTAGGGCTGGTGCGGCGGCTGATTCGGCCGAGGATCACAAAAGGCGCAAATATAGTGGTCTCGACAGAGCTTACCTATTTGAGCCCTTTGGGGTGGAGACCTTGGGTCCGTGGGGAGCCGGTGCCCTCCGGGTTTTCAAAAATATTGCGGGGCTTTTGATTGAGGCGACACGTGACCCAAGGGCTGGCTCTTATTTAGGCCAGCGAATTAGCATAGCTATTCAGCGTGGCAATGCAGCCAGTGTCTTGGGCACGCTTCCGTCTGGTACTGGTCTGGAACAGTTGAGTTACCTATAGGCCGTTTGTAACGGTCCTTAGGTAATCTGACTGATTCCTTTGTACTTAGTTAGTTTAATTTATTGAATAAATGAAAAATTGTACATATCTGTATGTAAAGAATATCCTAATACTTATTCATCATGGTCATCGTTTCAGCTTATTTGACGTCTACTGCTGAACCTAATTCCTCCGCCAATCGATGCCGCAAATAACGAATCTGAGCCACCTTTAGCTATCGACTCCCCAAGACCCTTAAATGTCGTTGGTCCAAAACAAAGAAAATATGTAGGTATTTTGGGTGGAAATTTTAAGAGTATGTATTTCTATTGCCTCTATAACAGCATAATAATAATAAGAATAAGCGTGGGTCAAAATAAGTGCAAAACCCATCTTGTTTTGCCATGAAATGTGGGTAGGATACGTCAGTATTCGTGTCTGAATCGCAATTGGCTGCTTTTATAAAATGCTATCTCTTATCTCTGGTAATATCATGTATTGTAAAATATTAAACAAGATATGATGAATAAAACATTACATGTAAAGTACATTAATACTTTTACTTTAAGTCTCCAAGCAAAACAGCAATTGAATCACAAATCGTTGAAATCTTTGGTCACAGACGGAAAATGAATAATGTCGGAATAGACGGCAGCCTCTAGCCTAACTTTATTTGTAAATTTATTTTGTGAATTTGTTTTTTTTCTATGATTTTCAGTTGCATTTCAAACCCAATGTGAATGGACTTTTGTTGCCTGAATCATTTAATTGAATTTTAAATATTTTTACACGAAGGGGAAGCGCACTTCAACCGGAATCCTAAACAATCTGAGGAACATTGACGGTTGATAGGAGTGAGTGAAAGAAGAGAACATGTTGTGCCGACTCCACCTAGCGTGGGATAAGGGCAGGAGAATGATGGTGGTAGCTAGCCAGGCGGACCCAAACAAAGTCCTACCACCAACCAAACCAAGCACATTTTTTCTACTTCCCTGGTGATCGAACGCGGTGGGCGAATAGGCTACAAAGGCAACACCACAAGGAAACTAACAGACAGACAGATCACGTCACATCAACAGCTTAGAGTCCACAACTGGACAGAGCCTCCTCTAAAGCGAAAGGTGTAGATAATACACACAAGGAAGCTGCCTTCTGGTAAGATGTACGCGGCTTGAACTGCCTTCCGTGCTAAGGGTTCGCCTTTCGGTGACATCCACAGGTCCCGGGTTCGATCCCCAGGGAGTACAATATTGTGCTTGGTTTGGTTGGTGGTAGGACTTTGTTTAAATGGCTAGCTATCATCTTACCTAATTGTGTCGCCGACACAACAATAAAAAAAAATGTTGGGTTCCGGCATTTGGAGGTAAAATAGCCGCCCCTCAGTTTGTTGAGGATTCCGGGTGAAGTGCACTTCCACTTTTGGCCTTATCTTAACTTGTAACCAGGTGAGATGAAGGCCAAGCGCTTCCCCGTCGTACAGTAAAAAAATGACCCGTAGACGGCTTTTTTTACGACATCCACGGCATGAGGTTAAGGGCTCGATAAAACGATCGCCACGGCGCATACAAAGACATAACCATTGTTGATTGATATTGTAGAATTCAGAGACATGTAAATGAATCGTAGTCACTAGACCTCGACCTATCCAATAGCGCCATCGCCATCGCCACACGCCGGGCACTCATCACCTTTTTTCCTAGTGCAACACGATATCCGATCATTTATAGTCTCGGACTATCCCAAACCCGTTCGAAACGCATTAAGGACTTCGCCTTTAGGTGGGAGATATTCCAAGTCCAGGTGACAATTGATTACGTCCCTCCGTCGAGACAAAAAGCGGATTTGTTCGATTAGTTATGTCCCTCAGGCGCGTAGGCTGTAGGAAACAATAGATTGGCTCTGCTTTATGATTCTATAAACGTTTATGTCCCTATAAACGACCTTTTAGGTTTTGGATTCAAGATTGTGATGTTATCTGGACCTGGACAGGTTTATTACTATGAAGATGGTACACCTCTTACGGAAATGGTTTTTTGTAAAATATGAGCCACCGTCGGATTTGCAAGTCCATTAGCGTGGAGAAATTCTTTTTATTCGTTTTGATCATGATGCGTTCACGTTGAAATCCGCGGGAACGCACCTGATTAAAATTTTTTTTAGGGTTATGTACCAGACGTGTGCCAACGGGACCCTCACCATCCGTCTGTCCGTCAGCGGGCTGTATCTCATAAGCCGCGTGTTTCTATTGCCACTATAACAACACATAAAAAGATACAAGAAACGTATTTTTTTAAAGATTTTTATTTTAGCTCTATGTTAAAATGCCTAAATAGTTCCTAGCGCCTTGTTGTCCAGGGACGAGTGGAAGGAACTAGACCACGAGGAAGGTCATCTATGCGCTGGACTGACCAAATCAAATCTGCGGTGGACAACAACCTGCATGATTGTGGCAGACTGTCCAGTTACGGGGAAAAATGGCGAGATATCGTGAGGCGAGCAACATGGCCCAAAATAGTACCCAGAGACCACAACCACTCTGTCAAGAGTGTAACGACCGGGAAGAAAATAGTTCAAGCTTGATATGATAATAATCCTTATCTTGATTACAACAATAAAAAAAAGGCCAAACGTGAGTCTGACCCACACGAATGCCCCAGAAGGAAATGCAAAATCAGCTGCTGTCCATGCCTAGAAATGTGGTTCGGAACCCTCGGCATGCGTGTCCAACTTGCACTTGTCCGGTTTTTTATGATTTATTATGACGGCTAGATAAAAGTTAACGATGTTGTTTCAGTTTTTATGTTTTACAATTATAATCAAGTAACTTCGTAGATGTAGGAGGGTATAGGGAGATTGTTACCATTAACGGTCAACTTGAATGTATCGTTTCCTCATAATCGGCTTCGTGACCGCCCATAGCTACCCAAAACCGTAAATATCTGCCGGAGCTAATGAAACGCGTCTCGAGATGATTCAACTCAATTCTTTCGCGTAGGTTTGAATATCGTCATAAAATTGTTCCACGACTTTATACATTTAAACAAATACCAATAAAACTGGGAATGATACCCGTCAGCATAATCACATAAAACTCTAGTATGTGATAATGTTATACCTATCAATTTCATTTAAAACTAGCAAACGCTCGGGACTTCGTTCCCATCATCCCGTAGGAATTTTCCAAAATCCTTTCTAATTGCACCCACCACGATTTTTTAAAGGAGCTTCCTCTAGAACATCTATATCATAAATCTATATTTTTTTATTGGATACCGCGGAATTCTTTCTCTCTCTATTAAAAAAAAAACATATGTTCTTATAACATCAGATATTTGCATGTGAGAGTCGTAAGCTGCTGTTAAAATCGGAGTCCCGTTTCGGAGATTAGGTGGAACAAACACACAGACAGACAGCAATTATATTTCTTTTTAAACATTTTTTTGTGCTATAAGTAGGTACTGTGTACATAAAATATGTGTTTCATATGCATATATCAAAAAGCTGTTGTTATAACATTACAAACAGACACTTTAATTGTATTTATATGTATGGATTATACCATAATCTGTGACACGTGTAGAGAGGTATGAGGACACGTTAGCCTCGACAATTGTAGGTAATTGGGTTAAAAAAGTTGGAGTATTTGCCTATTTAGCCAGGTGGTTGTCTAATAACAGTTTTCTATCGTTTTACAATAACAGACCGCATAGTCTGTGGGCCATTGCTTACGGAGGCATGTTTGTAATAATTAGGCGTGCAGCTGTATCCGTTGGTGGGTGGAGTCGGGACTTTTTTTTAATAAATATTCCCCCGTTATTGGAAGGAATTACAAATTTAAATTCGCCCAGGGAATACCGCGACACTGTGAGCGAGGAATTCGACGCACATGTTAGTGAAATAGCTCATTAGATGAGTTTTTTTGGCGGAAATATTTGGTTCGAATTAGCTGTTTGTAAGCAAATATTTTCGAGTCATTTGGATCCGTCTATAAAAGCTAAACATTTCTTTGGTATACGAAACAAGATACAGAAAAGGGGCAGGGAAATTGCACATTAATAGAGGGAGGTTCCAAGCCTGGCCGCTTACCGTCTGGTGCTTTGCTATTTTCTGTTCAATTTATATAGATCAGGTTTTTGTAATACTCGATATAATTTCCTTTGCGCCTTCAGAATCAGCAAAAACTTCGCGAAACACAACAGCTTGCAATTACAGGTACTTATCAAGGACTGTCTGGTTACATAAATCATTATAAGTCTAGGACTAACGTCTTCATCATCTTCATCATCATCATCATCAACTTCTGCCAAAACGCCAATGCCACAGACATTGATTCAGAGCGGTCCCATCTTCCGTCTGTCTATCAATATGAATATTGTTGCTCCATCAAGGTACTTCCTCATAGCACCTTTTATCCATGATCTTGAATCAGTTGGCTTCATATTATAACTTGAAATTAATGTACCCATTTAATTCATTAGATAAAAATATTTAAACTAATATACCGTACCTTCACGTGGGAGGTCAGATGAGATGATAAGATTCTAATTCGAAATAACATCATCTATCAGGGGTGCGCTTCTAACCCCTAATTTTCTATTTTTGATACATGTTGCCACAAACCCGAGCGAAAAATATCACCTGTCGTTATTTGATTCCTATTTGGAGCAGATAGAGTTCAAAATGATATGAACTAAGGTTTTTTGGTTAAGAGGAATACATATGGGCTATTAGTCATACAAATCCACGGGTTAAAGTCTTATCTCGGCTTAACAAGAAGTATACTTAGCTATGCATGATTTTTGGGATAAGGGGTGGCAGATTTGCGTAAAGCATTTCCGCACGTGACCAAGACGAAAGCCGTGAGATAATGGAGACTTGGTTAAAATAATGAATGCGTTTTTGACTAATGAGATCGCATTCTTCGATGCTCGTTTGTTTTACGGTTTTTAAATTAAAAAAGTTTCTACGTGGAGTCGGTTTAATTTTAAACCACGGTGAATGCCTGAGAATTTGGATTTACTCGAAAAACTTTCTTAGCGCCTTATAAACCTTCGCCTGTTCTTTTGCATTTATCTTTGTCATACATATTTATGTGATTTCCTATGCCATGACAATGCATCTGATAAAATGAGGGATTATGTTTGAAGTTGCTGCTATGATGTTTCTATGAAAAATGACGCAAACATCATACACATGGATTTTGATACAAGGAAAAATATTCTAGAATTTGTCAGAGTTAATTGAATTCTTATCCAAATAATAATCGGACACGCCGCAATAACATACCTACTCTAAAATAGTTAAATTACCTAATGTATTGCATATAAGCGAAGAAGCCCAAATAATTTATAAACGATTGTCATATATTAAAAGTTATATAGTTACCTATCTACATAAAAACAGATATTTTTTTACTTATAAGTGTATTTTATTCCAAGTTATTTTAGTATGAGAAAATGTAACATTTGGTCCTCCAAATAGTAAAATACTTACGTAGATACCAAAAACAAGGGTCGAAACCTTGGCATATGCGCAAGAGTAGGGTTGCACTTGTCAAAATTTTGAATGTAATTGAATATGCTGATTAGAACAGAATGCGACCGCAAGGGGATGTTGCTAATAATTCATCTGCGACAATGCCTAGTTCATTAAAAATACTCGGTGCAGATATGTGCCAGACAAGGAATTCAGTGGAGTTAACTGCAGTATTAAAAAATAAGTTATGCTCATTCAAGGAAGTCAATTGTTTAGTGTTTAAAACTCAACTGTAAATTTTCTCAGGGCAAGAATCATATTTTTTATGTGTTTTTAGTTTATATTTTATAAATAGTCCTTAAGTCTTTATTTTTTTATTAAAAGATTGGCAGAACTGGGGACTGCAAAACAGGTAAAAAAATTTAAACTTTGGAATAATTCTTATACCAAAATAACAAAACACTAATTTAATTTCTAGCAATTGAACCCATATCCACAATAATTTTAAGAAATTAAAATTTTCATAAAATTTTATGGAATTTTTACATCTTAAAATACGCGACAGAAATATTATTGAACAACTAGAAAACTGTTCTGTAAACGGCCGCCCATCTGGTGTTACATGTTACATCACAACACACGTTACGTTACCATGTCGTTGACGCAGTCACATTAGCATGTCAGTGACGCGAACCCATAAGTTTTAACCCTACCAAAAATTGCTCGAATCGGCTAAAGTTTTCACTTCAAAAACTGATAAAGCAAAAATTCTAAATTATTTTGAGATGTACCCCAAATCAGCATATTTTTTTTTAATATCTTAGAATTGACTTTTAAACTTAGACTGCAGATTATTAAAATCACAGGTGGCTATATATATATACTGATTGTGTTTTGCTATTGAATTGATAATTAACTGTTAATTGGCTCATTAGCTAAGTAACACTTACTTTGCTGCGAGTATTTTAAATTGGCTGGTTAAACGAGGAAATAGCTCATTAAAGATCATATAAAGCTCTACAATTATAATGATGTGTGTGCAGTTAATTGTGGTCTACTTAATTTATCTAAGTTGTACTGATAGGTACCTCCTTATACAGTTTGATTCCTACTGGTGACTGAAATAATACTTCTTGATTGACCTAATTTCCATCATACTCCTTTCTTACTGCACCCATTTTGCTTGCTTTTGTTTTTGGTTTAGCCGTAGTGGTCGTGGCTTAAGTATCGACCCCTTCAACTCTGCTCTCGGACATCGTAAAGCCGACTGAAGGATCTCACCAGAAGAAAGGTAGCTTCTTTATCTGTTTATCGATAAACATCATCGCGATCACCAGTCCGTGGAACCAGGTGTTAACCGCCTCTGTGGTCTAGTGGTTCAACTTACCGATTTCAGATCCAGAGGTCCCGGGTTCGATCCCCTTGGGAAGTACAATATATTGAGCTTGGTTTGGTAGGCGGTAGGACTTTATTTAAGTCCGCCTGGCTAGCTACCACCATCTTACCTAATTCTGTCGCCATAATAACAATTCTAAAATTGTTGTGTTCCGGTGAAGTGCGCATCCACCTTCGGCCTTATCTTAACTTGTTACCAGGTGAGATGAAGGCCAAGCGCTTTCCTGTCGTACAATAAAAAAAAAGGTGTGGAGTTTATGGCAAAGCCCTTTATTATGAGAAAAAAATATTATGTTATTTTTTTATTATCTAGCCCCAAACGAACTATTTAGATATAAATGAGCTGTTGAAATAGAAGTACTAGATTTTTTTTTGATAGTATGTACCACATCGTCTCCGTTCGTTTCTTGTTCCGCAGGTCCCTTTGCCACACCGACAATGGCTCCTTACTCTATCGTTTTATTTCGGTCACGGCGCTTGAATTTCGTAATTAGCGGTAGCATTTTGGTACTTTACGGGCGTCTTGTAGCTTTTTATGGTCCCGAGGTGCATGTTCTGTGTACTTAACTAATTAAAGGCCCTCATTAACATTATTAAGATGCCTTCTAAAAATGTTTGGACAACGTCTTCTTTGTGACAGAGCAGAGAATTCTTTGTGAGAAACCCTCTGCTTATCATTTCATTCGTCTGTCTTCAATTACTTAACTTTCTTTGTTCTTAAAATCAAAATGTATATTTGTTTTTTTATAACCAACTTTTTTCAGTTCTTGTGGTCCAGAGTGTGGCTTTCGTTTGGCACTGACGAACCACCACATCAGCATTACACATCAACAGCCTATTACTGTGCACTGCCGGACAGAGCCTGCTCCAAAGCGGGAGAATTTTGCCATAATTACCAACGTGGCAGGCAGATTGGTGATCGCAGGTGTAGATAATACAAAGAAGGAAGCTGCTGGAAGCCTTCTTCTTGTGAGATCCCTCAGTCTGCTTTTTCGACATCCATTGGCAAAGATGGAGGGGTCGATTCTTAAGCCGCGTCTGCCACGACCGGCAGGTCCATTCATAGTAGAACCACCAATGTATTTTTAACTATTTACACTTTACACACTTCACATAACCCAAAACCCTAAGGCTGCTTTTACGACATCCATTATCTGAGTTAGAGGGGTCGATTCTTAAGTCGCGATCGCCACTGTTGGTTTACGGTAGAACCGCCAATGTATGTTTAATTAAGTATTATACCCACTTCAAATCACCCAAGAGAGTTATCGTAAACCTGTTGCAGAGATAAAAAACCAATTACAGACAACAGTTAGCACAAGTGCGACCTACATTCATCACACATTGTCAAATCCAACCCCTGTAATACCCTTGCGCGAGCACATTTGGTGTACGAGCGAGTACAAAGGGTATAAACGAGATAAAAAGCATAAAAAACATCCGCGGCTATCTATTAGTATCTTGTTATGTTGCATTCACACATGTTCCGTTTGATTCATCGTTTGTTGTGCTGTTTTTTTAATAAAGAAGTTCCGATAAGTGTAAGAAATTGATGATCATGTTTTATGATCATGGAATAGCTACACATAAATGTGCTTGTGCTATCTTATTTGGGTTAACGTTCCGTAAATTTAGAGAAATGCCCTCAAAGTGGAGTAACGGTAGATAAATTATGATAATGCGTTTAAACGCAAATCGCAGATCCTTGGTTGAAAAGCTTTGAATCCAAAAATGTCTCTGTTGTGTCTGTCTCTGTCAAATGTGTCTATAATCTCACAACTTTACAGCGATCACCATTTGCCTGCTCCCTCTTTAATTTTTGGGGAAGCGCTTGGCCTACATCTCACCTGGTTTCAAGTTATGATATGGCCGAATATGGAAGCGCACTTCACCCGGAATCCACAACAAACAGAGAAACTGGCTATCTTACCTCTAAATGGCGGAATAACTAAATAAATAACAACATACTTAGGTAAGATGGTGATCTGTTCAGCAGTGGACATTATTAAAGAAGAAGAAAAAGACAGTGTTTGCTATGCGAAAGAACCTAAGCCACTTTTTATCCGTACCGCGCGGGCCGCGGACAATGCTAGTGTAAAGTAAATACATTGCAGTGTTTACATATCGAGTCGTAATACAAATGTATACCTGTCACCAGCATCCACAATAAAAGCACTCTATGAATCACATTTGTAACCTTTTTTGCTCTCTAAAACAACAGTTATTTGTATCCGTCTAAAGTTACACACAGATGTTACATTAATCCCAGCAGCATCAGCCGAGGCACGGGCGGAAGCTACTGTTTTCTGAAAAAATATTCTGCTACAGTCGTAACTTTACCTGAGTCTAAAGTTAGACCTCGTTGGCGGTTCAGCTAGCTAGTTCAAACGTGGAAATGTGGAGAGGTTGTGGTCAGGACCCCTCCAACTGAACAAGGAATTAAAAAAAAGATTTTTATTGGTAGTAAGACTTTGTTTAAGTCCGTCTGGCTACCACCGTCGCCATAGCAACAATTCTTAAATTTTTGTGTTCCAGCAAAGAGGTAAGATAGCCAGATGATATTTCCTCAGTTTATTGAGGATTCCGGGTTAAGTACGCTTCCTCCTTCGGCATTATCAAAACTTGAAAAATCTGATGAGATAAGGCCAAGTACATCCCGGTCGCACAATAAAAAAATATACAAAAAATTCATAAAAAAAATTATGGGTGATTTTTCATCAATTTTTGTTTTTACTCTATCGTAGTAGTAATACCGAAATAGGGCAAACTATAGGTGCAATAATAGTCCTTACCTTGAAGTATAACTAATACAAGAACAATGCAAAAGCCAGCATGTGTTGCCTTGAAATGTGCATCGGAACTCTCTGTGTGCGTGTCAAACTCGATATTAGTTATCCAAAATGTATTTCTCTTAGTCCTATTATTGCGTGATAGAGATAAATAGCTTAGTAAGTACCTACCTATTAAAATTACTCGTACCTAAATTTTTACCACTACAACTTTCGTATAAAGAAGCTCATTAAAACTCGCATAGGTATATCAAAACATGGTAGATACCTATATCAAGGAATACTCTTTTGATATGAATTGAACAGTTTTTAGTTTTCTAGATAAGCTACGATAGACAGTATAGCTCAGGAATAGTCAATAGTTCCCTATATATTAGTAGTATAGTGTATAGTATAGTATTATAGTGTAGTAGTTTGTTTGTTGCGCGGTCGCTCAATTCATGTATCTACCCATGTATATATATTTCATATTATTAATAAATGTGTTGTATACTCGCTCGTAAGTTACATAATGTTGTTAACTGACAATGAGAACCTAGTGTTTAGTCAAACCTTATTAGGTTTAAAAACACTACTGACAATTATATGTTAAAATTTTAAGTGAATAAATCTATCTATCTATCTATCTATCTATCTATAGTGTGAGGAGCATCATTTAGGCCCTTCCTAAAATGGTACAAAAACACCCACTAAGTATTGGTTTAGAACATAACGTGATGGAATGCAAATAGCTTTGCCTAATCGTCTGACTACTTACCACGAATAACAAGAGATAAGTGTCTGGATGAGTCATAGCTTAGCTCCTTATGTTTTTTATGTAAATGATGGGTTGGCTCAGGATTGTCTAGCTGTAGGCCAGAGCAATGAGGTCTAAGGTGGAGCGAGCTAAGAAGTACTGGCTCTTCAACGCACCTAAGGAATAAGATGACAGGTGCCAGGTGTTGTAATCATTCTGCCGTAACCAAAAGCAAAAGACAGCGATTCTGTTGCCTAGGGTAGCCCACTAATAGGTGGTTGATCACACTTTCCCCTTTACCCTGTAGTACAGTATCAGGATTTGAAAAAAAAATATTTATTTATTTAATATGATACAACACCCTAACACGGAACAAACATGTATATTCATTTGTGTTATGAATGTTTGTCCTTGGAAATTGAACCCACAGCCTACAGTGCAGAAGGCAGAGTTACCACCAACTGAGCTATGAGGCTTGTTGAGATCTGACTAGTTCCTAGAAACTTCTGCATGTAAGAATATAGCAACACCTACGTATACGTGATGATTTCAAAGAATAACATCCAGGTGTACTGAAACTCAACACTCACCTAGGTGAACGTGTGTACCTGTCAATATAATAACTACGTACACTAGTGTTCATATTTCAACCATTGTAAATACAAGGAAAACGATTACGAAGTGGTTTTGGTACAAAAGATGGAATAGATCAGTCGGTGGCTACATCAAAATTATTTCCTGTTAGGGGCTCACCCTGCAAACAAATCTATAACGAAAATATCGCATTTCATTTTGTGCAGTGGCATGAAACTGTGGCTGGTTCACTTTGTAATGCGGCTTGTAGCTGTAGCTCATAGTCCAAATAATGTTATACAATTTTAATATATTATGATTATTATGAAATCATTTCTATTTGCCATCAGAAACATATTTAGCTACGAATTAGCATAGCTAGTAATAATAATATTAATAAATAATTAATAATAATATAGCTAACAAGCCATAATAACAAGCTCAGTTGGTGGTAACTCTGCCTTCTGCGCTGTAGGTTGAGGGTTCGATTCCCACCCAGGACAAACATTATTTGTGTGATGAATATAGATGTTTGTTCTGTATTTGGGTGTTGTATCATATAGTTCGTATGTATTTACAAAAGTATTTATTTATAGCTATTCAGCGTGGCAATGCAGCCAGTGTCTTGGGCACGCTTCCATCTGGTACTGGTCTGAAACAGTTGAATTACCTATAGATCGTTTGTAACGGTTCTTACGGTAACCGGCAGCTTGCCTTGTTCATATGATTTTTAATTGGTTGTGAATAAAATTAGTAACAAATCCGTAAAAATATGAAATCGACACGTGCTTCGCCTCTACACGAGGCATCCTTAGCAAATATAATTTTACTGTACTCGCTACTAAGCTGACGAGCCCTCGGCCAACGTGTTGTCGCTTTGATCACCGATCTTGGAGCGCAGCTAAATACTAAATATTTTACTGTTTTCAAATCGAAATAAGTTCTAGAGGTAGTGTTCATTTTTAATTCTGCAATCTACAACCTGCTTGCCAACCGAAAAGACTATGCCTCCATCCAATCTTAAAGAAGACATCATCATTATCATCTTTGATCTGCTACGGGTCCGGGTAAGTTTGACAACACGGACCCGCCGGAATATAGCCATTATCATATTAGCTTTTTGGTATTATCAAAAAAAAATTGACAATGGATTCTGTTTCCATAGTAAAGCGATTGTTTAAGTAGAATCTGGGTCCGGTTCAACAACTTTCGATGATCCAGCTCATATCTCGATCGTCTGTGACATTTGAATGCGCGGATGTTCTCGAGATTCGGGCGATGTTTTTGTACTTTTTTTATGTTTTTGTACTTTTTCGCTGGCATTAAGACATATTAAATGACTGCGGCAAGCTGAGGCCAATTAAACGATTGCACAATGGCCTGCGATGGGCGGGCAACAGTTCCGACCGGAAAGGATCGATTGGTACAAACGCCAGAAATATGATGCCGTGAGGACCCACCTGTGTATGACGTGTACTTGTTGTACCTACCTATTGCAATTGCACGAGACACTATCTACTTACTTATATACTACTTTAAATTGAGATATTATGTGATATGGGACAGGATTGTAAAGGAGTTTGGACATTCTATTATAAATAACTTTTCAAAATTATTATGTGTTCTCGAATTTATAGGTAAGATAGCCAGTTCCTCAGACTGTTGAGGATTCCCGTCGTACAATATGTATTTTTTCATTTTGTTTGAATTTACTTTATCTACCTACTAAGATAATGCTAGATTTGCATGCACTAGCACGCATGTTTGTTTAAATGTTAAATAGAATGTCATAACATGCATAATTGTTGGCTACAAATAAATACATTTTTATTATTTATTTAAAAAAAAGAATTTAAGGGTAAGCCAGTTACTCAGTTTGTCGAGGATTCCAGGTGAGATGAAGGCCAAGCGCTTCCCCATCGTACAATAAAAAAAAACTTTGTTAATAGAGTACAAGTACCTGTAAGAGAACGAAGAGTGAATCTACAATAATGAATATTCCACCTTATCGTGTAGTAATGTGAGCTATGCATTTACTTTTGACGCTGAAATGTGAGCGTTCGTGTTACCCACACGATTTGTGTGTAACCGTCGCATTCAGCATACGTTAGCCAAACAAGTGCATAAAGTCTCTTTGAATACATTTGAATAAATACCGCTTAGTGCCGCATCGGACTCGATAGCGACTAAATCACAGCGGGGCCACTAATTACTAACAAACTTTTAGGTGTGCCTAAAACGGTAGGTGGCGCCCGTGATATTAGAAAAACATTATAATAATTTGTATAAAACTGTGTGGTATTAGGCTAATGTTATTCATAGATAACTTGATATGCTCTTTAATAAGAGAGAGGCGGATGGGAACAATAATGATCGGCTCGAGATACGCCAACAGGCGATGATGAAAACGGAAGTCGCTAGCTGTGTGTGTGTTTTATCCGCCTCTGTGGTTCCACCGATGTCAGATCCGAAGGTCCCGGGTTCGATGCCCAGGGTAGTCCAATAATGTGTTTGGTTTGGTTAGTGGTAGGACTTAGTTCAAGCCTGCCTGGCTATCTACCACCATCTTTTACCAAAGTCTTTAACCATAACAAAAAATCTTAAATTGTTGTGGATTCCGGGTGAAGAGTGCTTCCAAGGCCTAGGCCTTCACCCGGAATTTATATATATTTTTTTTTTTTTTTCAAACGTCAAAAAAGTCCGTGTAGGTATGTTTTACCGGAAAAAGCTAACATTGACAAGCATATTGACAGCGCAATATGTCGGTATGAATGGCACAGTTGGGAGAAGAAGTTCTTGGCGATCATTCACTGATCAAGTCAAGGTTTTCGAGAAAGGCCAGGTCAGAAGTACCCTAAACCGACGAGCATATATGAAGAGCGTGATGAGAGTAAATGAGGCAAAATAGGTGAGTAAGAAGCGTAGTGAGTGGATATCCCCTCTGGGAAACAGGCTCTATTTGCAAGGTGGGGCAAAAGTAATCACCCGTTCTTATGCTGTAATTTTTTTTTTATCAAAGTCAAAGTCAAGTCAAATATATTTATTCAGTAAGATTTTTTAGGATCACTTTGAAATGTCAAATCTACCGCCTGTTCGGAATCGCGACCAGCACACAAGGAGAAAGGCAAGAACCTCGGGCTAGTTTTTTTTTTCATGATCCATTACAATAGCTTAAAATTATCTAATACTAATTACAATTTATTCACTGGAGCAAATTCATTTTTTTAAT
The DNA here is from genome assembly GCA_951394065.1 of Venusia cambrica. Taxonomy (NCBI): domain Eukaryota; kingdom Metazoa; phylum Arthropoda; class Insecta; order Lepidoptera; family Geometridae; genus Venusia; species Venusia cambrica. Next base: position 6,408,359 of record OX596055.1, read on the forward strand.
GCCAGGCTTTCTTATCTTCTAGGTAAACTGAAATTTTATAATAAGCTTACCTGGATAGCTTTTGTTTTACATTTTTTTTTAATTTATTATTTGACAAGCTTAGCACATCACTTGGCAATTTATTATAAAAGCGTACAGTTTGCCCTATGAACGATTTATTAACCTTATGGAGCCTAGTTGTGGGAACAGCGAGTTTATTCTTATTTCTAGTATTATAATTATGTTTATCACAGTTTTTGTCAAATAAGCTTATTTGTCAAATAAGCTTGTTTTTACGCGCGTACATTATATTTTCATAAATATATTGTCAGGGCATAGTCAATATATTTGAAAATGAAAAACTTTGGTTTTTCTTGTGAAACATCGGTTGATTACTTTTGTCCCACCTTGTATGTATGTAAATTGATAATTCACGAATCAAAACTGTTAATTATAAAAATGATAACAAGACAGATCAAACAACATAAATTTGTGATTTTGTTTTGTTTGTTGTACATACATGTGTACTATTTTATACATGTTAAACTATATGTAACAGTGCTAGGATATATCTCTTTTGTCAGGGAATGGAAAGAGAACAAATGCGTGGCATACTTTGCTTACTAGGTTCCTTGAAAGTGAAAAGGTATCAAGTAGAGTGCTCAAATTCAATTTGCGCTGAAGGGTTGTTTCAAGCTAGAACCTTACAGTTTCAGTTTCAGCTGGTGATGTTGTGTACACGCTTTCCGCGAGATGGCGGTGATTTCTAAATTATTTTCCCTGTAACAAAATACGCTAGTAGGTACCTATTCTGTTAGAAGGCCGAACTGTAATACGTCTTTTTCCCGTTACCTGATTCAATCTAAAGTTGCGCAAACAAATATTGGTTATAAGCTTCTTGATTAAACTTCCGAAACACAATGCTTATGTCGGATCAAATTGGATTTTTCAATCGCATTCCTACGCAACCTTTAATAAACACAAATAATAATCATCCACGAACATTTAATTTTCCAGAATAATCAGACGCAAGATTTTTTTAATTATCGTGACAATTACGACGGGTATAATAAAATAATCGATATTGTTCACCGAAAAAGGTAATTGAATATTAATTGTCGTATTATACACTAACGAAATCAAATATCGTGCTTATCGTGCCGATTGGTCGGCTTATTATAGAGGGCAATTTATATGTGGGATGACATTTAATACCCAAGTGATAAATATAAAGTATAGTGTAGCGAGGTTGCGCCTTGTGGGGGGTGTAGCGTAAAAGAGAATTGCATTTTCTCCTGCCTTATGAGGATAGCTCGTCCAATTCGTGATTTACGAATGATAACAGAAACCGCCTCTGTAGTCTAGTGGTTCAAACCACCGATTTCAGATCCAGAGGTCCTGGGTTCGATCCCCAGGGGTTGGTGGTAGGACTTTGTTTAAGTCTGTACCATCTTACCTAATTCTGTTGCCATAGTAACAATTCTAAAATTGTGGTGTTCCGGCATAGAGGTAAGATAGCCAGTTCCTCAGTTTGTTGAGGATTCCGGGTGAAGTGCGCCTCCACCTTCGGCTTGTAACCATCACCTGGTTGGTGAAGGCCAAGCGCTTCCCCGTCGTACAATAAAATAGAAGTTATAATCCTTATTAATTCAGAGGAAGGTGTGGTATGGTACTCATACATTTATCAAGTCATGGGTTTAACCTTAATTTGTGACCAATATTCTAAATTTGAGAGTAACGCTGTTTTTATTTGTGTTTGTTGCCGTTTTACGACCTAGCGTCGGTGAACGATTTCTAATAAGCTTTGGCTCGGATTTGCTGTATGGTATGGCGAACAACAAAGGCAATTTTTTGGGCAGATAAAACGCGGGCAAAGCCGCAGGAAAAATAGGACTTTAATTTCGCACAGCGCCTTCTAGCCCCAAAGCTTACAATATGGGAACTACATTACGGATAGAATATTTAGATATATTTTTTGTAAATACCTACTTACGTACTTACTATGTTACAACACTCAGAATAAACATCTATATTCATCACACAAATGTTTGCCGTGGGTGAGAATCGAACCCACAACCTACAGCGCAGAAGGTAGAGTAACCGACTGCGTTGTGAGGCTTGTTAAATAAGTGAAATATTAGATCTATTCACATAAAAAAGTCTTAGATTTATAAACAGCCTGAATCATTAAGAAGGAAAGGCCTGATGGTTCTTCAAAATTATTATAATCTGTCAAAGAGGAAGAGAAAACATACCCTATATGCAATGTTTTTTTGATTGTATGACGAGGCAGCGCTTGGCTTTCATCTCAGCTGGTTTCTAGTTATGATAAGAACGAAATTGGAAGCACACATAATCCGGACTCCTCAACAGACTGCGACTGGGGTATATATTATATATCAAAAATAACCGTCCTAAGCCTTCTTACTCTCTATTGTAGATAGATGTACATCTACAATAGATAAACTAAATTTGGCTTTGCCAGCCATCTTAGATCTCATGTCCGGAATTAATAAGGTTTGCCGTTGATGGATAAAGTTAAGGAGGACATCATCATCATCATCATCATCATTAAAATAATTTTAATGCTGCCTCTTTCCATCTTACTGTAATCCTAAGAGTTCGACAAAAAATACTGCCCTTTTAGTACCCTCACATACCGTATAGCTCTGGTAGCTTCCTTTTATGGTGTAGGGGAGCCTAAGAAACTATTTTGGAAAGCACGAGATGTACGATTGGACGTGCTGTTTTCGTTCCAGATTGTTCTATGCCCCGGTCATATATTAGCGTTTAATATCCACCCTTAAAGGAAAAATTTTAATTGCCTAATCTTTAATCGGAGGCCAGGAGGTCCATAAGATGATACATTGTAAATTGAACCGGTTAACTTCGCGGACAGGTGTGGCTATTGCAGTATTTATAATACTTACAGGCATCTTAGGTTATACTTGTAAGGAGAAGACATGCTGAGCGAAAAGAGTTTAGTAGATAGTCGTATTTATTTAAGTTGTGGGAGGGCTTCTCTTGACTCGCATGTTCGATTTCCATATTTTCTATACTGATATACCCCTGTTTAGTGGTTCTCACAGTAATTCCTTTTTTTTCGATACCAATACAAACGGAAAACCCTCCAATTTTTGAGGAGGCGTTATTTCGTAGTGGTTATTGTGACATTAATATGCTGTTAAAGAAAAACAAAAATACAACGATGTAATACACATACCTATACACATACACAGATTTCAGATACAGAGGTTCGATCCCCATGGGGAGTAATATTGTAATATTGGGCTTGGTTTAGTTGGTGGTAGGACTTTAAGTCCGTCTGGCTAGCTCCCACCGTCTTACCTAATTCTGTCGCCATAACAACAATAGTTAAATGTTGGGTTCCGGCATTTAGAGGTAAGATAGCCAGTTCCTCAGCTATTTGAGGATTCCGGGTGAAGTGCGCCTGTACCTTCGGCCTTATCTTAACTTGTAACCAGGTGAGATGAAGAAGCGCTTCCAAGCGCTTCCCCGTTGAACAAAAAAAAAAAACATTTCCATTGGAAATGGGACGTCAAACGTAAAAAAATACCAATACAAACTGATTAGCTCTATTTTCCTTTACACAAAACTATAGCACGGACTGGGCTGAAACAATTTAAAAAATTAGCTACTTTTCATACCATTTTTTTTTAAATTTAAGTATGAAAATAAACACAAACACAAGTTCCTGTGGGATTTAATCAGTACGCGGGCAAAAGCTTACAGTAAATAAAAAAAAAATCATTTCTTTTTGAATTTAATAAGCTTACCATTATTATTCCTAATACAGCATCTTGTATAATTAATTCAAAAATTTAAATGAATTTCGATACATAATTGAGTGGGTTTTATCGGTAAAATACAGAATTTGTATAGGTAATAGTTAATCGTAAAATACGCCGGGATTAATAAAGTCCCCAAGAAGTTTATATGACTGAGAGGTAAAATTCATTTATATTCACTCCGGGTGACTACAAGTGCCTATAACATACAGAATTTGGTTGTCAACCTGTCATGTGATGGTGGAAGTTGAAGTTTCTATTTAAGGCACTGATAAGTTCTCAACTTCTCATTGATAATTTAGATGCAATAATTAATCTACTGTTTTATAAATATATGAACCTAAAGACCGAAACAAACGGTGTAAAGGTAACTCTACTGTTCCAGATCAGTACCAAACGGAAGCGTGCGCAAGACACTGGCTGCATTGCCATGCTGAATAGCTGTGCTGATTTGCTGGCGTAAATAAGAGCCAGCCCTTGGGTCCCGTGTCGCCTCAATATGATTGAGTATATTGGAGTTTCTACGGAAATTAGCTTTTTTGATTATTCGCTATAAGCAGAACCTGTAAAGCTCCTGTCCAAACAGAAGCCAAACAGAAAGAACAGAGCCTTAGAAATGTAGATCTAAAGTTCCGGTGAAGTACTGTTATACCTTTACTGTGGCCATTGAAAAAAATATGCAAGTGCTGATTGATCACACCGAAATTTAGTAAGGAAGCTGTCAGTAGATTCCTAAATCGCCTTAATTTATACATTTTAATTTGTTCAGAGCCAATAAAAATTTCGATATCAAGATAGTGATAAAAATAGCGTGAAGTGTTAGTACCCTGGATAGAACATACGTTATTTATGACCTTCCTCATAAATTGTAATCGATGAGTCTCCAGAGTTAGTTTCGACAAACTAGTTTATTGAGCGACGCGTGACTCACGGGCTGGCTTATTTAGTCCTGTAAATTAGCACTCATCATCATTAATAATTTTAGCTCACGTACGTCCACTGCTGGACATAGGCCTCCTGAGCCGCCTACATCCACCGACTCCCCGCAAACGCAACGATGTCCTCGGTCCATCGAGTGGTCTTCCCACACTCCAATTCGCGTTTAATCATTGTCGCCATGCGATAATTTATTTATTGATTAACTGCCTCTGTGGTCTAATGGTTCAACCCACCGATTTCAGATCCAGAGGTCCCGGGTTTGATCCCCATGGGGAGTGCACTATTGTACTTAGTTTGGGATAGGACTTTGTTCAAGTCCGCCTAGCTAGCTATCTCCATCTTACCTAAATCTGCTCATCAACAATTCTTAAATTGTTGTGTTCCGGTTTAGAGGAAAGATAGCCAGTTCCTCAGTTTATTGAGGATTCCGGGTGAAGTGCGCTTCCACTATCAGGTGGGATAAAGGCCAAATACATCCCCGTAGTGTAATGAAAAAAAAATGCGGTTATGGCGGAAATATCACATGCATTATCACTGGTATGACCTGTAAATGAAGGCCAGGTGGAATCGCCAGGTGGACCTGGCAATTATCTTCCTGCCGAAGTCTGTGTCTTAACAATTGGCTTAACAATTAAATTCATTCAAAATCAAAGTCAAAGTCAAATATATTTATTCAATAAGATTTTTTAGGATCATTTTGAAACGTCAAGTTTACCGCAAACACCTTCCCAATTTATTTATAAAATACGCGCGTAGGTTACTATACTACAGGTTACTATCAAGAGAAATAGACCAGAAGACTGTGTTCAATAGTGTTAATGTCTCAATTTTCAGCATTCACTGTTTTGTATCGATGAATAAGGCAGCAGTTCCAATCCAAACCCACACAAATCCACGGGCCCTCGTTATCGTGTCGGCGCTAAAGTTATCTCAATGCGAGGGAATCAGACAAAACGGTTCTGTGTGTAGGTATAGAGTGTTTCTTAAAGAATTGATACATCTTGAAGAAAACCTGCAAGATGTATCAATATGATTCTGTATGTATATGCAGGTTTGGAGTGTTTCTTGAAGAATTGATACATCTTGAAGCTCAAGATGTATCGATGTAATTGGTCTGGTGATATGGTTTGAAAATGTTCACAACTAATCAACGAACGATTTTGTTTTTAAATCAGCCAAGTGTTCGAAGATACGTGAATACGTGACTGTAATTTAATAATATCATGATATCTATATAATAATGTCATCAGCTTTGAGACCGACTCAAATTGGAGATTATTTGATTGAAATTATATTGATAATGATGAAAAAAACAAATTGGTGCATCACATTCAAAATGTGAGTAACTGGCCATGGCCGATCACACGAAAATAATTTCTTAATTAATGTTCAAGCAGTGGACGTATAATGGGCCAAAGAGATAACATGCCAAAAAAAAACTTGTAATGATATAAGCTCAAATCATAACTGAGAATCATCACATTTTATAATTTTATTTTATACAGTTACTTTTTTATGAAATAGCATAATAAATATATTTTTTATGATATAAAGTAGCAGCTCCCAATTATAATTCATTTCCTTGTTTTGTAGCGGGAGCACGCGCCGGTTCCCGGGGTAAACGGCTAGAAGCGGTAGACATTTATGAGCCAAAGAGCTTGCATACTAATATTGTAATGATATTAGCTCGAATTATAATACACGTTTAATCACAAACAATAAAAAATAATATGTAGCTACAACTAAACTAACTATGTATGTTACCTATGTATGTTACCTAAGGACCGATACAAACGGCTTATAGGTGACTTAACTGTTCCAGACCATGTGCCAGATGCAAGCGTGCCCATGACACTCGCTGCATTTTCACGCTGAATAACTATGCTAATTCGCTGGCCTAAATAAGAGCCAGCCCCACGAGCCACATCGATCAAAGGCCCCGCAAGGTTTTTGAAAATGACAATGATGAATAATCGCATGTTATTTTTACTTTTTTTATTATATAGCAGTGATACAAAGTAGCAGTTAACAATTTTGCGTGACCGATACACAAAAAATAATTTCCTTATTGCTTAGCAGGCGCACGCGCCGGTTCCCGCGCTATCCGGCTCAAAGCGGCCGCCATGTTTGCATTTCGATCTGCAAGGAACCTGTGTTTAAGTTGACTCGGGAATTATATCGCAGCGATTAGTGTAATAACTGGTTGCCCTCCGAGGCTTTTTCACAGAGCGAGTACTAGTCAGTCCGCCGGACGTTTCACTTAAAAGATTCTCATCTTGTACTTTTGCTTAATAATCATTTCCTTTAAAATTGTTTCTTAGCTTTCAGTGATATTTCAGTGATTTCAAGTGATATAGTTTTTGGAAAATTGTTGCTTTAAGACATATTGTGGATTCAATATCGTTAAATTCGCCACTGATTTGTAGATTTTCAATGTTTGGATTAACCATATTTGTACCCTGACTGCTTATCGTTCCTCATAGGGATGAGCTAGATTTGGCACAGTAATAGGTAATTAACAAACAAATTAATAGGTAAATAAAAGTACATTAGTAAATAAATAAGTAAACACTACTACAATACTTATTGTCACAATTACAATAAGATACTATAACTATTTTAAAGCACTGTAAATGTACCTTATTATGGGTATTGCAACATTTTTGAAAGAGCATAAGACATGCTCTTTCAAAAATGTTGCACTAATCAAATGTCAACATTTTTTTAAATAAAAATTAAAAGAGTTAATTTTTCAAAATATATTAATTGCTCATTGTACCTATATAAAAATTATATTAAATGTATTATTAAACATATAACATTATTATAATATTTTTATAATTATTATTGTATTATTATAAGTCACAAGTAGATTGCATGTAGTGCCGAAGATCACGATTTTAAATCTACCATGTGTTTTGAAGCTCCAAGTTGCCAAAAACCGTCTCATGTGTGCTTAGACCTGAGGCTTCTTAAACTTATTATATACTGATGTGCTCCAGCTCTTATATATTTAGACTTGTGGATCGCCCGGAACTTTGTACCTGTCACTCCGTGGGATTTTTTCTATATCCATTTCATATGGCTTGGGCCATTTATTAGGACTAGTGGTTTTGGCTGTGCGGTGTATGTCGGAGAGACTGTCATCCAGTCACTCACGCCAAATTATTTATTCAGCATGATATGAACTCCCAAGTTTTTTCTCCATTCAAGCTTTTTTTTCGTACCAAAATCAAGCTGATTGAATGATGAATTCAAATGCGTGTTCCAAATGTGACTAGTAGATCTATTTTGTGAACAAACATAACATTTCAAGCTAAAGCTCTTTCAACGAGTTAATTATGTTGGTGGCATGGATTTGTAATTTGGCAGTGACACAAGCCAAGTTTTTTCTCGTTTCCACACAAGCACACGGCACAACTTCAACATCTTTTGGATTCGATTGTTCGTCTCGGCCGCATTGTTTTCTGCACCATAAAATTTCACCAGCTATTTATGATTGCTTTTATTTTATCTTGTGTCGGTGCAATTAATCAACCTTGTGCTTTAAGAAGGCCCAATAACCACTCTACTTTACTAACATAGTTTGACATCGATTTCGAAAAAACGTATCTTTATAAAATGTCATTCAGCGGGTATAATTAGATATGAATAATCCAGTATGTATTGCTTGTTTTTTTTGTTGAACAAATAAAATACATTTATTCAATAAAAAGTACAATTAAACTAACTATGTACAAAGGAATCAGTCAGATTACCTAAGGACCGTTACAAACGGCCTATAGGTTTTTAATTTCTTTTTTCTAATATTGCTTGTTTGACTTTTTCTAAACACAATCAAAATCGAAATAAACCTGCAAAATTTACATGTACCTATAAATTACTCAAAGGAAATAAGTAATTTTTCCGTACAAATACTCTTTAGCATATAATTATAATGTTTTTTTAAAAAAATGTAGAACAATGCATACCTAGATTACTCCTATTCAATTATACCTGCAAAAAAAATATTGAATCGGACTTGCCGTTTCGAAATTAACGACAAATATTGTCGATAATAACACGTTTGTCCTGGAAAACAAAAATCAGCGTACCGGGCCCTCTTAAGTAATAAACAGTCACGGACACCCGGCTTAAATCGATATTAATTGAAAATGAGCGTTCAGTTACAATTCGCGCAGTTCGTTTATCACTCGTGTGTTTTTGAAAAAGACGCGTTCGATGCCGCTGATAATTTAAATCGGATTTGAAAAACGGAATGGCCGATATCGAATGACTGAAATAATGATGCAAATGAAATAATGATATCATTAGGTAGGATTGCACAGTGGATTATTTATGCGCGGACAAGGTCGGCCCCGTATTCTAGATCGCACGTTCCTACACCAGCTACTACACAACAACTCGTCAACTTCGACTGACCACCATGGTCAGTCGAACCAAGAAGCTTGAATCGGGAGTTTTCTAATATGATACATTTTGCAGATAGGATCGATGTGTTGATACGTCCACTAGGACGTACACAAGACCCTTCGATTAGCATTCTATATCTAGTGGAAAGCTCGGAATATGTATATCCGTAAAAGAATCAAAGTTACTGACATAGCTCTCAGAATTAGCAAGCAGAAGTGGCAGTGGATAGGCCACATAGCTCGCAGAACCGATAACCGCTGGGAAGCAAAGGATCTCGCATGGCGACCACGATTTAACGCGAATCGGAGTATGGGAAGACCCCCCACTCGATGGACCGACGGCATTGTGGCTGTTGCGGGGAATCGATTGATGGGGGGCTTAGGTTAAACTCCTAAAATCCTAAATTCAGCCTCCTAGAGAGGAGGAGCTCAGTGACAAACACGTACAGAAGCATGATATGTAAACTAGCATGAGTTGGAAACCTTTATTGAAAAATGTGGTACGATAAAATAGCCAGTATAGAGATCACGAGCAAATGACGGGACCCCCAAAGAAAAAGTTGTTCCTCAGCCACCTACATCATCATCCAAGTACACGCACAGCAACCTACGGTGACCGTGACCGTGTAACTAGTTGCAAGTTTCCGCCAATTCAGAGGCGGGCTGGATCCGGCGCAGCCGATTGTCTCACAGGCGAATGTATATTGACGGTGCCGCAAACAGGCGCTTGTAATTGCGTGCGGCCGAGCTTTTATAAAACTCGTTGGGAACCGCACGGAATGTGAGCCAGAATGCTCTGAGACGTTAATGTGTATTTATTGAGAGCGCACAACACAACGCGGCCAACTTACTCATTCATGTGGATAAAAAGAGAAACAGGAGTAACATGTTATGTCTGGTATCTTTTAATTTAAACAATAATTCGCGATTAGAAGTTGTGGCTGAGACGAGATGAAAAATGTAAAAGTTCTATTTATGAAATAATAATCATTTATTATTTCATAAATTTTATTTTATCAAATAATAAATTATATTTATGAAATAATAAATAATATTTATGAAATAATAAGTAATATTTATCAAACAATTAGTAATATTTATCAAATAATAAACAATATTTATCAAATAAATTCTATTTATTCATCACTTTAGTCCTTCTTAATCCGGCCTTATTTTTCAGGGGAGAAATATTAGAAAAGGTGTAGATAGAAGGAAGCTACTGCCATTCTGGTGAAATCCCTAAGTCGACTTTCACTAACCTCCATGGGCTGAGTGGAGGGGTCAATTCTTAAGCCACAACCGCCAAGGCAACAAATGCATGATCCTTATCTCACGTGGTTTGAAGTTATGATAAGGCCTAAAAAGCGGAGGCGCACTTCAACCGGAATTCTCAACAGACTGAGGAACTGTAGCTATCCTCAGTAGTCTGTTGAGTCTTACCTCTAAATGCCGTAAAACAATGATTTAGAATTGTGGTTATGGTGACTAAGGTAAGATGGTGGTAGCTAGACAGACACAGAACCAAACACATTATTGTACTACCCTGGGGATCGAGCCTTGGTTCTTCGACTTCTGGTTCGAAACCGGTTGGCAAACTGCTAGACTACATAGACGGTTTAGATATTAGTTGACCGTGTAGATTTAGCAAATTTAAATCTAGTAATTAAACTCAAGCGAGCTTACCGCTTACTACGAGTACCTACTACTTTGCGTTCATAAAGCCTTAAGTTTACCTTTATTTTGTTTGGATGTAGGCGCCGTTATAAGCTGTACGTATAAGTATTTTTACTTATTAAAGTTGTAATGTTTTTGTGTTTTATTTCAACGCAATTTGCCCGGATATGTCTCGTCAGTTTATAATTTACAATAAACAAAATGTATTTATTATTGGGGCTTACAACCTGTTGTTTTAAAGATGTAGGCTTCATCTTGTTACGTTATTGAAGTTACAAAAGGATTGGAGAAGCATTTACTACTAGAGTTCTTTGTGAAAGGGGTGATCCGGGGAAGTACTACCACTATACCTATTTCTGCCGTCAAGCAGATTTGTTGTGTTTCTGTTTGAAGGGGCATATTTGTTCCGTCTGCAGGACGTATAAAAAATAAAAAGAAAATCTGAAAGATCCTGAAAAATCTAGTACAACGTCTCTACACGAGGCATAATAAATTACTTAACTTGTTTCGGTTCCGTATATAATGCAAGTGTGTTCTTACACGCTGGGACGCTACCGCCGACGGCGAAGCCGATCTCCATTGGCTTAAAATTAGCTTCATGAGAACTAGAAACGATTTTTACTACCGGGTATGTGTCATATCCAAAATGGCGTTTCCCATCTCAAAAGTGTACACATGTTATGAAACCTATCCGTTCAGTACATTTGACGGTAAAAATCGTTTCTAGTTATCATGACGCTAATTTTAAGCCAATGGAGATCGGCTTCGCCGTCGGCGGTAGCGTCCCTGGTCTTTATACACTGCGGGGTGACGAGTGGGCTGACGAGAAGACTTGACAAATGATGCGGAAGATTTGACTTATTTTGATCCTACAAAATCCTTGAATTTGTCTTTGACTTTATTAAAATTTTGTCGAAGTATTTCCACTAGCGAGCTCTTTGGTTTATCTAAATTGTGGAATTGTCATAGGTTATATAATTTGATAATGGGGTTGCGTATCAAAATTGACCAGGTGTACATATGGGTGTTTTATGCGTGCTTACACTATAATACTGTGTAGGCCTATACAAAATTGGGGTCTACTATCATATCTTCTGTGCCTTGAGAGCCTGTGGGCTATAAACGCTGACGAATGAGTTGTTACGTTGCTGAATATTTGTTTTGTAAAAAGTTTCAAAGAAAGTGCCTTTTCAACAACATTGTATTGTTACTTTTGTCTAGCATAAGACCACATTTGTTATAAGAAACTGTTCGAAAAGAGCTTCAGGGGTTTTGAGGTTGAACATCAAATTCTATGACAAAACTTTAAAATAATCTTCTTATTAGATGAAATCGTAGCTAGCAACACACAGTTCCAAAGTAGTGATGCATGATATTTTTAGGGTACAGTTTTTTACGGCATAAACTGCATTTTGTTGGTTTTAAAGAGAAATGCTGGTACCTAATATATTTTGAGCACGACTGTCACCATTACTTTTTGTTGCCAATGATGATGAGACGACAGTGCAAATGTTTATTTTTAGTGTTGGCACAGCTATTTTAGAGTGGTTGGGAGTTATAAATATATGCATCTTTGTTTAAATTTATAGTCAAAATATTGAGATGACCTCATCTAAAAATACTATGAAGCCTAACATTTCATACCATTTTGTGCAATTTAGAACACAATTTTTATTTTTATTTAGATTCCACTATTTTCATATATACTTTAATTTGAATTCAAAGTTCAACGAGTTGATAGTTCAATTGGATATTTATACCAATTATTTCAACTTTTATTAATTATAATAAATAAATATTATACGAAATTAATTTCACACAGCGCCATCTAGTACCAAACTAAACAAACCTTGTAATATGGCAACTAGAGTACTGAACTAAAACTAATACTTTTTTTGTTATTTTTTTGTTTATTTATCCTACAATACAAAATCTTGCCTTCTCTTTCTCATTTACAAAATAAAAGTTGCTATTTTTAAGACCTGTACTAACAACTTCAGTCGATACAAAATGTACAAAATAAAATCGACTTAATAGGACAACGGAAGACCTATTAAGTAGATATACGATGCATAAGCAGACCACGATTCAAAGAAACAATACAGCAACACAAGTTCTCTTGGGGGGCTACCATTACACACATCGAAACACAAAACCATTTATCTTCGGAGATACGAAAAGTATTTTTTAAGACTTACTCTAAAATATATCTATCAGTGTACTTGACGGACTCCTAAACCAGTGATGGATTGCATTCAATTAGGATGCCTTCTTCTTCTTTATGAAATTCTTCTTCTTCAGCCAGTGCCCATTTATGAGCGTAGGCCTCTCCCATCTCCTTCCATGCGCGACGATCGGTTGCTGTAGCCATCCTATCGTTGCTGTAGCGTAGGGATATCAGTATCCCGCATGTCCCATAATGTCATCCACCCATCTTTTTGGGTCGTCCTCTGGGCAATAAAATTAGGATGCCACTAATCCGAAAATCTAACGTGAGTGACACCGACTAAGAAGAATACCATCTATCGAACTGTTACTCGACGAAATATATATACAAAATCTTTGTCTAGCTGACTGACTGACTGATCGATTATCAACGCACAGCCCAAACTAGAGGTATTTCTTCAACAGCCCATTAATGAATACTCACTGTTGGACAGAGCCTCCTCCAAAACTGGAGGGTTTTGCCATAATCACCACGCTTGGCAGACGGATTGGTACTCTCAGTATAGAGTTATAAAATATAAAAAAAAACTGCTGTTCTTTTTCTGGTGGGATCCATTAGTCGGCTTTTACGATATTCATGGGCCTAGTTGGAGGGGTCAATTCTTAAGCCGTGACCACCACGGCCACGGCAACCAGAGGTCTAAGAGACAGGAACGATATCCCGGGCTTTCCACTAGTCTGATATATTAATTACCACCAGTAATTTGTAGAGCAGCATCACCATCTATATGAATCGATGATATTGTCTGTTTACCCTCAGCATAGAATATGCCCCCTATCGTAAGACGCGACTAAAGGAATAACACAAGACAAGTAGCATCTGAGTAACTAACGGTCCTGCCCATGCCCAATGTTGCCCATGTCCCGCAGTAGGCTGAGACCCAAAAATTATCACTGAATGATGATGATGAACTGATTTTTTATGAGTTTGTGGTAGCCCCAGAAATGTTCAAGTCCTGATATGATATTGCGGATCCTCTACACTCGATCAATTAGTAATAAACCATTTCTAGGTTGTCGCAATACAACATAAATTCAATTAGATTGTGTCTCGTATCCCGAACGTCTACGGAATTGATTGGCTTGATATCCATTGGGGACGGGGAGTGACCCATTAACGGTATGAATATTTAGATGAGTGGAGTGATTATACATGGATTGGATGGAGCATAGTATATTGCACTAAACAGAAATGACAACGTCAAATCAACCATATGCGACAGGTAAAACAATGAGATATTCGTATTACAATAAATTACAAATAAATAAACAGAGGTATGCAAAAAGTTGAAATATTTATTTTAACAGTAGGACGACGAGAAATCAATTCAATTCATATATTTCTCTAAATTTTTATACAAAAAGCTTTATATATGTATATCTACACACATAGAAAGATACTGATACTTAAAAGTATCTTTCTATGTGTGATGATAAATGATAAAACCCTCGTGGACCTACTGATAGGACAAAAAACTAGGTCCACGAGAAAACTCCCAATATTTATTTAATTTTATTTCTATTTTTATAAAATCCACAGCCCTTTTTGATATATATATAATTTGGTTGATTCTGCGAAAATATCTGTTATAGTATTTGACTTAGGCTTTCGCACCAAAAGATCAAGAAGCATGATGTTTTTTACGATGACTACCTCGTGTGAATTTGTGAATTTCAGATCCAGAGGTCCCGGGTTCGATCCCCATGGGGAGTAAAATATATTGTGCTAGGTTTGGCTGGTGTTGTGACTTTGTTTAAGTCCGCCTGGCAAGCTACCACCATCTTACCTAATTCTGTCGGCATAATAACAATTCTTAAAATTGTTGTGTTCCGGCATTTAGAGGTTAGATAGCCAGTTCCTCAGTTTGTTGAGAAAAACTGCCGCCCCACATATATGTAACACTCAAAGAGTTATAGGATCTTCGTAAGAGAAACACATTTTGAGGTAGGTACCATATTTTAATATTACGATTGAGGACTTGAGCTTTCACTTTATTGTGTAGTAATGTAAAATTGTAACTGTGATACAATTGCGTACATCACATGAATGTATAACCTATCATTTGTAAATGTAAAGGACAGGTGATTTTTGCTAATAAACGAATACGTCATACCTCTGTCATTAGCTACTTTGCAAGGGGAAATGAACATAATATGTAAATTACATACCGCGTGACAACAATGGTAGTTTGGTTTCGATTTTCGTATTAGTGGTTGATACTTTTGTACAGCAAATGGTTTGGTTACATTCTAAGGCATCATTATGTTGTTTCGAGCAATGCAATAGATTTATAGTCGCTTCTCTAAGTGTTGGGTTACATGGAAGGCATATTCTATGTTTTTTGAAGTGAAATCTTCTTTAGTTAGACGCGTTGCGAAAAATACATTGATCTCGCGACACTGTTACCTTGCCGACACCACTTTTGACACATTTGACTAGAAACACATTGTCACATTATCTTTACGATGCTAAGTGATACGGGTAAGAAACGTTTAAAGACTGACTCTGCCTATAGTCCGACGGTCGACAGTCAACAGGTATTTTCAACGTCAGTTCTATGAATCATTGTGTCAGTTGTGTTGCAAAAACAACCCTCAATGATAAATATCGCGAACAACGCGACAACATTGAGATTCAAGTACCAACAATCTCAGCTGTTAACTTCGGCAAAGATTGACAAACATCAAGTTTTCACTTCTGTCGACACTCCCTGAGTGCCACTGTATTTTGTATTGTACGAAGGGGAAGCGCCTTCGTCTCGAACTCGAAACCAGATGATCTTTTATTTGGCCTTATCATAACTGTGATAAGGCCAAAATGAAAGCGAACTATATACAGACAAATGGGCAAACTCTGACACCTCAGGTTGGACTGCGACATTATATAATGGAAAATATGGGTTTTTTTTATACTACTAGGAGACGGGACAAGCAAGTAGCGCACCTGGTGTTAAGTGTACTCTTGCCTATGACAAAGCCTTACTGCAAAGGTCACATCCACAAAGAACATAGCCTACATGGCACTGCATTGCGCCCGTCAACTTGAGGCATAAAAGTATGAAGCCTCACGTACCCGTAATTTCACCGTTGCCGGTGAAAGGCATACGGGTACGTGAAGGGCATATTTTTTGAAGGGCATACCCTCCAAGCCGAAACACAGCAATGCTGCTTGGCGGCTGAAATAAGTATGGTGGTAGTAATTCTCCGGACGAGCCCTTTCACTAGGGGCTTCTTCTACTCTTGAAGGTAAGGTAAATACAATTATCCCTAGAAGTTTTTGTAACAAACCAAAATTTTAATAAACTGCCGTGGCGGGCACGGCTTGAGAATCGACCCCTACAACTCAGCCCATGGCTGTCGTAAAAGCCGACTAAGGGATTACAATCACCAGACGAAGGGCAGCAGCTTTTTTCTGTGCGCGATATGATGAAACAAAAATTTGCTAGTTTCTCTACGTTTTCACTTCAAGTAAAGTGGTGTCGTTGTGAAACACATGATATTGTAAACCGTCTGGGGACACTACAAACGCGCTATTATTTATTTATGAAGATTATTATCCTGCGTAATAATTCACTAAGTTTCAATTGCATAATGACGGCCGACAGGAGTACCAGGCTCAAGGCGGACGCAGTACAGATAATCTTCGCGAAGACTATTATTAAATGGGGGCTGTCAGTAAAGCTCTGGGCCGCCTTCGAGCTAGAACTGGAGTTCTCATACACGAGCAATTATTAGGGTTTGACTGAGTGGAAAATTAAACAAGGTGCCCTATCATATCATATAATGGTCGAGGATCAATAAAGACGCAAATAGTGGTTTTGACAGACTATTTGAGCCTTCTGGGGTCGAGACCGAGCCGGTGCCCTCCGGGTTTTCAAAAATCTAGTGGGGCATTTGAATGAGGCGCTGGTGTCCCAATGGCTCTTATTTAGGCCAGCGAATTGGCATTGCTATTCAGCGTGGCAATGGAACCAGTGTCTTGGGAAAGCTTCCGTCTGGTATTGGTCTGGAACAGTTGAGTTACTTATAGGCCGTTTGTCCTTAGGTAATCCGACTGTTTCCTTTGTACGTAGTTAGTTTAATTGGACATATTATTTTTAATGTCAATATACACTGTATACCATATGTAAATGTAATCGTTCAAAATATAACCGTTTTGAAGTTATTCTTAATACCATTATTAAAACAGACTAGATATGACAAGTGGAATTATGTTTGTATTAAGGGACAGATGTCTATCCCATCTTGTATGGTATTCATGTAAATAAAGTATAAAAAATAACAATAACTTGTGGTTATTTTTCGATATCATATTACTTTACTGAAGCAACGGTAAAAGTTGCCCGATAAATCCCTCGTCTAGAATGCAAGGACCAGAGCTAGGGCTAACCCAGCTACAATGATTGCTCTATATCACGCTATCGTACAATCCTGCAGTTTCTCGCAAATGGCAGATCTTGGACGATCGTTAGAACTCTTCAAAGAGCATTTGACGTCACATGACTCTAACATTACTGTCACCTTACTTGGAGTAACCACTCAATAATATTTCAAACTTACTTTATACGACAGGGAATCCTCAACAGACTGAGGAACTGTCTATCTTACATCTAAATGCCGGAACACAATAATTTATAATTGCTATTATGGTGACAAACTTAGATGGTGGTAGCTAATCAGTTGGATTGTGTAACCAAATTAATCACAAATTTGTACAGGGATCTAACCCCAGACCTCTAGGTCTAGTACCGGTGGGTAAACCACTGAAATACAGAGGCTTACTTTCTTTGCGAAGGGGAAGCGCTTGGCCCTCATCCCATCTGGTGTGAAAGTTATGAGAAGGTGAAAGTGCACTTCACCCGGAATCCTCAACAGACTGAGGAACTGACTATTTTACCTCTAAATGCCGGAATAAAAGCCGCACCACGGACCCAATACAAAGTATTTTCCAATAATTTTCAGTTCTTTGAGAAGTTGAAAGTCTGGAGACCTTGGCGGTTATACCATATCGTAAAATAGTCTTGCTATATTTTCCAGCTTGGCAGGCAAATTTAGGAAGAAAATGCTCAAAAAAGATTGCTCTTGCTAATGTTTTAGGGCAATCAATTAAATTCTTTTTTATATGTCATCAGCAAGAAAAATCTGCTTAAATGTTTTTTAGACAGCATATTACTTATTACGACGGCCGAGTTCGTCAAAAACATCTTGGTCAATCATTGTTTGCAAAATGTTCTTTATCAACATTTTGGAGCAGATAATACTGGATATGAATAGGCTTTGTAATGTGCAAGAGCTGTACTTCACATCAGGTGGGCAGCTCGCCTGTTCCATCTCCATGTCTTATAAAAAAACAAAGAACGTTTAATGTGACAACAATGTGTGTTTATGTCTGCAAAGTGACCTATTTTAAGGCAATCAGAAATCAGGTTTATACTTCGATTCCTAGCAAGTGCAGCTTACCTCTATTCAGGCTGTTAAGATTATGTACTGACAGGCAATGTTAATTAGAGTTATTCAAGGCTTATTACCGTTTCTCTACGGAGCATCCACTACTTTAGTGAAATGCTTTTTAAGCAATTTAAAGGTTCATGGTTTTCTGAGAAAATCGTTATAATTCTTCACCGTAGCAATTGATTACAGGTACAATAATTGAAATTGATGTTTTCATATCTTTACGCCCTAGTTTTGTTACAAGATTGGAGAGTAAAACTGTCTCCTCACAATGTATGTACATTATAGTAAGTATGTATGTTTACTATATATAACATCTGTAGCATAGCTTTTGCATTATGTATGATAATGCCTATAGAAAACACATCTCCATCCAAAGTTAACTTAGATGTTTGGATTCTACTAAGTCTGCGATTAAGACCGTCCATTTATATATTTAAGGTGACTTTTAAAGTTGTATATTTAAGGTGTATAATATTTTATATACTTTAATGTAGGACAAAATAAATTATTTGATTTCAATGTTGAACACGCTATATCTTTTGTTTTGAATACACGAAAAAAGCGTGAATTATCTCACCTGCTCAAAGATTAGACTCACACAAGTGTTTATGCAAAACCACGTGTAAACAGATCAGATAAGCTATTGATATGAGTTATTATCGGTACGTAATACGGTTATTGAGATGAATGGGTGATAAAATCTCTCTTTTATCAAAAAAACACAATTTATGAATAACAATATTGGTCCTTCACAAGTTAGGAATTTAAATTCTTCCGTAATATCTTATCTAATTACAATTCATACAGCAGACAGAATAGTCACATTAAAATGCCACGCAAATCCCCAAAACGCCTATATCCCAGGTAGACAATACAATAATGGTAAACGCAATCCTTATCTCCCGCTGAAAGGATGTATGATAATCACTTTGCACCACAGAGACTGATAAGATGTGTCTGTGACTCACTTACCCATAAATGCTAGTAAAAACTCAGGAATGTACGAACAAAGGAATCGCGACGTGTGAGAAAGATCATTTCTAGAGCAGCCTGTTACTTGTTGAGTCTCCTCGACTAATTGATATACTTACTGATTCTTCAACGGTGGTCACGTCTGTAAATAAATAAAGAATGTCTGTTTGTAATGCCAAAATATCATATTTTTATCGAATTAAAAAAAAAGATGAGGTAATTCGCTGGAATCTTTTTTTTTTATAAAATTTCACAGGTTGTCCTATCGTCACGGGATCCTGGAGAAATAGAGGGAACTCTTAAAATATTATAGGCACACTTGAAGTTATTTGAGAATTTTTAGGGGCCTCAAAAGTAAGGAAAAAACAGACCCCTTATAGGATCACGCGTCTGTCTGCCTGTCCGTCCATATGTCATTAAAATAATTGGAAAAAATACGTCATCCTGCCCCCTCAGCACGAAGTCTGTTTTCTTTTTTGTTTTTAGAAACATAATTATTACGGTTTATAAACTGGTAGCAAAAATAATCATTTTTGTCTGTCTGTCTGTTGGTTCCGGCTAATCTCCTTATAGGCTGGACCGATTTTGACGACAGATAGCCGATGTTAAAATGTAGGCTACTTTTATTTTAGAAAAATATTTCGGGTTCCGCGAATATAAATTAATACCAGGTCTGGAACAGCTGAGTTACATACTAGACCGTTTATAACAGTCCTTAGGCTACCCGACTGCTTCCCTTGTCTATAGTTAATTTAAACATACATATTGCTTGAATAAATTCTTCATATAACAAATAAAATATATACGATGTATTCACTCTTGTACTCGAGGCTTGCCTGGGCAAGAATGAGGTCTGTGATGGAGCAATCCTTCCCAGAAAATATGTGTTCAGCAGTGGGCTTATAATATGAGGCTATGTAAGGGTTGAAATGATAGTGATGATCCTTGGTGTAACAGCGCGGGGTCAGTTAGTCCTACATACCTACAACTGAACTGAAGTATCGGAACTTTGTTCCCATTTATATAATTCCGTGGGAATGTCTGCAACTCTTAAGAAAGTAGGCATACAATGTTTAAATTAAAACATTGTATGCCCGAGAACTAGTGGTAGGATGAGGCTTATTGTTAATGTTTCAAAGATTTACGAATTTTCCCCTTCGAGGATTCACTTCTGTTCACTACTCAGAGCGTGGATCTTATGAGGATCACTTGTAAGGGGGTAGTCAGGGCATGTCCAAACTTACGATCGGCACATGCTTACGGTTTAATAAGTGACATGTTGTAAACCCATCGCCGCTTAGCGGAATTCTCATTGACACAAGTCATTCGAATTAGTCAGTTATCGGTATAAAAACAGTATTTTTTTATAATGAAAATGTTTCATAGACACAACATTAAACATAGGTATACCTACAACTTTTGAATTTAATAAACGTGAGTGGTAATAAATTTATAAACTAAACGTGACCAAAAAGAAACAACGCTGCTATAGTTTTCAACAATTTTGTTACAAAGTGAACTTAAACAAAACATTTAGTTACAATAATGCGCTACTATGCAATGAGCGGGTTAGTACTCATCTTCAACTCTTCGGGAGGTAAATAAATAAATAAAATATTACAGGACATTAATTTTACACAGCGCCATCTAGCCCCAAACTAAGCATAGCTTGTAATATGGGAACTAGATTACGGATAGAATACTTAAATACTTTTTGTAAATACATACGTACTATATGATACAACACCCAAACACAGAACAAACATCTATATTCATCACACAAATGTTTGTCCTGGGTGGGAATCGAACCCACAGCCTAAAGCGCCGAAGGCAGAGTTACTACCAACTGAGCTATGAGGCTTGTCAGGTGGTTCATCGTACCTAAGTCTGTCGCTATAGCTACAGTTCTAAATTGTTGTGTTCCGGCATTTAGAGGTAAGATAGCCTCATTCTGTTGAGGATTCCGGCTGTAATGCGCTTACACCTTCGCTGCGGCCCAATAATAGCTTGACACCAGGTGAGATGAAGACCAAACGCTTCCTCGTCAAAAAATAAAAAATATACTCCACCACCAATCTTGGAGTCAAAAGTCCAGAGTAATTAGGCAATTTCATTTTAGCCAAGCGTGCGCTATCTTAGGCCACATCTACCACAGCACAGCTCATTTATGTCCACTGCTGGACCGGGCCTCCCCAAAAATGAGAGAAATTAGGCATAATCGCAATGCTGGGATAATACACAGAAATAAGCTGCTGGTAAAAATAATATATACAAATAATCTAATTATGTAAGTACCTATCTGCGTTCAATGGAAGCAGACGGGTGAAACGTCTATAAGTAACTCAACTGTTCCAGACCAGTACCAGACGGAGTCGTTTCCAAGACACTAGCAGCATTGCTGCGCTGAAAAACCATGTGTATACGGTTATTTAATTCGGTTTTATAAAGTTGTTTTAAAAGTCCTGTAGTAATCAGACCAAAATACGAGATTAAATATCAAAGGACATTCAATTCACATAGCGCCATCTAGCCCCAAACTAAGCTTAGCTTGTAATATGGGAACAAGATTACGGATAGTATACTTAAATACTTTTTTTTTAATACATACTTATCATACAATACAACACGCATACACAGAAAAAACATCAATATTCATCACACAAATGTTTGTCCTGGGTATGAATCGAACCCACAACCTACAGCGCAGAAGGCAGAGTTACTACCAACTGAGCTATGAGGCTTGTTGTAATTAAAGGTGAGATTCTTCAATTACCTTTAATTCCACAATAGATTCCCAACGCGCGCTTAGGACCGTTACCTAAACAGATATTAATCATAATTTTCACTCACGCATCCTACTCGACTATTTCTGATGATAGTTATTAGCTGTTTAGGTTATAAAATCTATGCGTGTGGGCAGGAGTTGCACACCGGAAAATTGCCGTGCGACATCAAACTCTGGGCTCTTTTGGGAATGAACCAGGCTCCTGTACTGGTCATGAATTGATGCATGTTTTAGATAATATTTCACATACCTGACTTTCAATTACAACCTTTTACAACTGTTTACTTCTTTAACTTACCTATACAAGATATTCAATGGAAATGTGATTGAGACCTCCTTTTAAGTAAAAATATACCTGTGTAAGTAGGCCTCCTTTACGAGTAAGCTAGCTGCAATTGAAGGTAGGTAGGTTTGGCTTTGTGGAATAACTTGTTGCAATCATTATCATTTTCCCGCCCGCTATGCTTTACTAGGTGGGTTGGCACAACATTGTCTTCGGAGATGTTTTATTGTTTTGTCTGAAATTTTAAGACCTGCTTGACGTCAACCCTCCTTGGGTGGAACTTGGTTATGTGGGTTGAAAGATATAAGGATATAAAGGGGAGGATAGTAATGTCCCGGGTTAATGGTGAGTGTGACATTATAGCAGATAGAGCAGTCCGGGGTAACGAACCCGTAATTATTCCATCCAGATACCTGACATATGTCTGGAGAACTATTCCCTCGAACTCTCCAGGATCCCATCATCAGATCTTGATCTAATAACGATGGGATCACCTGTAAAATATACCCTTTTAAACAAAAAAATATTATCCTAATCGGTCCAGGTGTCTTCGAGTAATCGTAATAAATAAAATAAAAAAGATGCCGACGAATTGAGAACCTAAATTTTTTGAAGTAGGTTAAAAAATAAGAAAAAAATCATGACTGTTCTAACTAAAATGTAACTGTCGCGATATAGGAAAGGTCCGAGTCTCATTAACATATAATCAATAAGATCATAAAAAATAACACAGGAACCAGTAAAGTTTCCTCTGTTAGTAGAGGTAGAGGATATCTAAATAAGTCTGGGAGGGTATAGGTTGGTAAAAGGATTTAAAATGTGTTTAATGTTAAGTTAGTAGTTGGTAAGTAGGTACTTTAGTACGTTACATCTTAAAGTTGCTACTTATACTACAAATAGTATGATTTTGAGCTTAATAAAGACCCAATACCAGCTAGCACTGTTTTTACTGGCTGTATCAAGTATACAGCCAGTAAAAAAAGTACTGGCTGGTAAACCGGAATGAACCTGCTTCTAACCTATAGATTGAAATCTTGTAATGGATTTAAAAATACTTGGTTGGAGACACCTTTGAATAGCAAAATAATCACTTCCCCTCGCAATTATCTGGGCATTAGGGCGAGTTGTCTTGCTAGTTGACAGCATTTTGTATGTTTAGGGAAATCATGAGAATTTTCTTTGACATTGAATGGTAAAATAAAGCTTTAGGCGGTGTGGGTTTTCCGAATCAATGAGAACATTTTAAACTTTAAAAATCACAAGCTCTTCTATGTCTTCTCTATATTATTTATAGGTATCACTTATATAACTTAGATAAAAATATCGGATATCGCACGTCTTACTATGGCACTGCGAAAATAGTTGCAAATTATGTTTTTTTTATCACACTTAGGCATCGAAGCTGTTAAACTATAAGTATGTACAAAAGAAGCAATTAGATTAACAATAATAAATAAACATTACAGGACATTAATTTCATACAGCGCCATCTAGCCCCAAACTAAGCATAGCTGGCAATGTGAGAACTAGATTATGTATGGAATACTTTTTTTTTGTAAATACATTATAAGAAGGAATAAGGACAAACGGTCTATAGGTAACTCAACCGTAACACAGTTTTTAAACTAGCACGGAGGGAATGTACCCTAAATATATAATATTCTTACCTAAACCAATGTATGTACATAAATGTAAAACGATTATCTTATCTTATCAACTGTTCCAGACCAGTATCAGACGGAAGCGTGTTAAGACACTGGCTGCATTGCCACATTGAATACCTTTTCTAATTCAATGGCTAATAATAGCCGGTCCTTGGATCAAGTGTTGACTCAATCAAAAGCTTTGCAAGATTTTTGAAGACCCGGAGGACAACCAGTCTCTACCCCAAAAGGCTCTAATAGGTAAGCTATGTCAGGCCACTATATTTGCGCCTTTTGTGATTTCTCGGCCGAATCAGCCGCCGCACAAGCCCTTATGTTCCAGGCAGATGAAATGGCGCAAGGGTGTCGACGCAGATAGCGCCCCACACCCTAAGACCTACCCTATAGGTACAGCACACATAAAAACTTTGCGTATTTCGTTCCGACAACCTCCTTTATTTGGCTGTTGCCTTTTTTGCAGTTGTTTTCAATAATCTTTTTTTTTATTGAATTATTGATACACCTGATTTTCATGTTATGACAAGGCCGAAGGTGGAAGCTCACGTCACCCGGATTCCTCAACAAACTGAGGAACTGGCTATCTTAAAATCGCTAGATGATGGTAGCTAGCCAGGCGGACTTAAACATAGTCCTACCACCAACCAAGCCAAACACAATATTGTACTCCCCTGGGCATCGAACCCGGGACCTCTGGATCTGACACCGGAAGGCGAACCACAAGACCACAGAGTCGTTAACTTAGTTATACCTTAGTAAAACGAAAGCGAGAAAGTTGATTTTGTTTTAAACATGTGTTCAGTATTTTAATCCTATGATTAAAAATGTACAGATCAATATGTCGCAATAGCAACTATTGATCGAACTGTGCCCGTTCCCAGAGATTGAACGGGACCAATTAGGAGCAGAACAGATGTCTTGGGACAGTAGCAATTGTAAATGACCGGAACTGACCACTGGCCGGTACCACTTGATTTAATCTAAACAATCATTGACTTCACAAGCACAATTATACCTACTAGCTGACCGAGCAAAGTTGCACTTACGCAAAGTATTTCAAAATTTATCGCTATCATAACGCCCAGTCCAGTATGGTTTCATGGCAAATGTTTCCTACAAATGGGAAAATCATTGAATATAAAATGCGAAGTTACAAAGCCGATAAGCTGTAGTGTGTAGTCCAGACGCCATCACAATAATGTAAAAATTATGTTAACAAAATCAATGTTAAACCTTTATCACATATCTAACTCACATAATATTAACACCCGCTAGTACATATCCACTGTTGGAAAGTCCTTTATCTTATACTATGTAAAAATAAATTAAAATGTCTCCCATAAGTACTCAAGTAGTAGCTGTTACCACCCGATATCAGCTACTACTACCTCCTTAGTTGTCTCTTACCTATCTTCTTATCCATATCCGTAATTCCATATGGATAAGGAGATATAATCATCCCACGTAAAGGAAAAACAGAGGAAAGGGATAAGGAGGGGTGAGAATACTATCACGGGAGATTGGTGGGTGTTACTAGATACGTCCTATAAGGCTCCGTAATGACTCCGGCCGGATATTGGACATACATCTATATAGCTATTCTCAAACATTCGAATAGCCTTGTCAGATCGAATTCGGAAGCTTCCGATGGAGATTCCGAGAACGCGAAACATAACTACGAAATCTATAAAAATTGACATATGAATTCTAAGATAGCTAATTGATTCAGGTGTTATTTTGCGGAAATCCATTGTTCAATATAAAAATCTTGCAGCGCAGCGCTCGGATCAGCAACACGTCGGCAGAGGGCTCGTCAGCTTAGCAGCAAGACTATATTTCCTGAGGATGCCTCGTGTAGAGGCGAAACACGTGTCGATTTGAAAATTTTCAAACGAATTAAGCGGATTGGTTGCTAAATTTCGTTTTATTTCTGTTTTCTAGTTACTTACATTGACCTATTGACCATTCTAAACTTCCTGCAGAAGATTTTCATAAATGGTTCGAGAATAGCGTTGAAATCTATCGGATTGTAAGTCAAAACCGACAAAAAGTGATGTTACCGATTCGAAAACATTCCGTGTGTATGAGCATCGCTACACTGGTAGAGCCTATTTATTTTATATGATTGTATGTATAGGTATGTATAAAACATACCTATATATACAATACAATATAATAAAAGTGTCGCACAAAGTAGTTATGCTCTGTCGATGGAGTTAACCGGCCGCAAAGCTAACCGCACTTCATAGCAAAAAACAAGCAAACTCTAAATGAATATTGACCGTACAAAATGGACGTGTGCTGGCAGCAAACAAAACAAATGACCATCAATAGGTACGATCAATGCCGTCGTGAGCTCCCATAAAAACTTCAAAGTTAATTACTAATCACTATAAAGCAAACATTCAATTTACAAGGCGGGTTAATTGCTTTGGCCCGCAAGATGCTTTGTAAAAAGTCAGCTAAAAACCGTATCTTAACTTATTTCTTAATTATAGACCAAATCGTGGCGGCGACGTAGGCTTCGTGCCTACGGTGACTTGACGGACCACAGTCCTTCAAATTCAATCGCTGACACCTCTATTTACTGTACCTTAAGGTTTACTCTCCCACCTATGGAGTACAGTATAAGATAATCATTGGTCGTCTCGACCAGTGGTATCTCCGATAATTATATGGTTCAGATAGAGGTTATCAGCCTCTTAGAGGCATGTAAGCTCCTATCTAGGGATCTACGATGGATGTTTGTCCCATGGCTTCTGAATACACAGGATTTTAACTGAATAGAATACCCAACTTTCAAAACTTTTATAAGTAGATAGGGAAAACTAAGTAGTTTAAAAAAACAGGCCGTGTCGTAAAGTCACACGTGAAACTATTGTATAACAGTGAAACATTTTAATGATATCCCACTCTAACCGACATAGTGCCCCATTTCCTTTCGTCATACAAAAAGGTAAAAAGTTTATGTTCATAAAGTTTTGCAGCTGTTATATGCACAGCAAAATATTGTTTTCCTTTCATGCCTAGTTGTCGTAAAGTTCGTTGCTTCGTTCAAATAGCATGTCCGTTAAAATACGAAGAAAGAGTTGGTTGGAGACTGGACGGCTATAATAAGCCATTGACTAAGATAAGCTTACTGATATCCAGGGCTTAGAGGTAGCAAATGATATCGCAGTTCCCCTAAGGTTCTTATGGGCTATGTACGCGCGATATGGATTTTGGTAAATATATAGCTATAACTATAATTGGATTCATATCTATTAATATGGTTGGTTTATTGTATGACAAATATGTATTAACAAAAAAAAATGTATTTAAGTCTTCTATCCTAAATCTATAGTTACCATATTACAAGCTATGCTTAGTTTGGGGCTAGATGGCGCTGTGTGAAACTAATGTCCTGTATTTAAAATATATATATATATATATGTAATTCGTCACTACATACAGGCAACATCGAAGTGACAATCAAACTAACAACAACAATATATATGAAATATTAGATATGTTTCTATTTTCCATTTTCTAATCGATTAAACTTGGCTCGTAAAGATTCAGTTAGTTAGGAATCATCGTGGAAAATCTAGATAGTAAAATTCAGTAAATGTTGTTGATTTCTTTTTTATTGATGATAGCCAAACGGGCCAACCCAATTGTAAAACAAGTAAAGATCTTGCCTTAGATGGAGCACACTTATCTAAAATGAACCTGTTCACTCTGGACTTAAAGACTCCAAGATTGTGTTGTTGCGGGTAAACATTACTTTACATATTAGTTGGGGGACGCCTGACCGATGGGTTAGTGTCGTTAGTCGCAGGAAAACCTGGATGCGGTCATACTTAGCAGTCGGTGGTACGGGCTGATGATGATGATAACTTACGAGTAAATACAACTTGTAGATTTTATCCATAAGAAAATGTGTTTTGGAGCAATTAACCAAAAACTGTAAAACGTACCCTAAGCTGAGGAGCGAATTAATCCGAGGCGTGGTTTTAATTTGAAAAAGCCAGACATATAAATTTCGCTCTAATCCTACAATTGTGTGAGGTAAATTGGAGGCAATTTCGTACGCACTCCTTTGCCCTTTAGCTTGCAAATTGTCACGGTTTATTGCGTAATGAGTGGAGGGTGATGGGACAGGGGCTATTCTGCTGGATCTATAGCCCATGCATGGCTAATATTTATAGCCGTAATTACAATTATGCACGTTTTCACTGAAACAGTACATGCACGCCTTAATGATGACTGCTTTGCAATTCGATACACTTTTACAATCGTGTAGTGAATGTAATTTCACTTTCGAATGTATTATGTAAGTTATTGTATCCCATTCCCTACCTCAAAGCAATAATAGAATCGATATGTAATCGCTTAGTAAAATCTCGTGATCAGTAATGGCAATTAGAGGCACTGAAGCTATACATTCTCTTATCAACGCAATCAAGATACCGAAGAGCATGTAATGTAAATAAACCGGCCAAGTGCGGATACGAACAGAGAGTTCCGACCCACGCTTCAAAGCAAAAATCACATTTCTTGTATGAAACCTCTACATTCCCGTTTAATTTCATATAACATTTTATTTTTATTACGATTGGGTGGGCATGAGCTGAACGTAAGTTTGGACGTGGATCTGTCTACCCCCTTGTGAACCTCATAAGATCAACGCTCTGATTAGTGATTGGAGGTGAATCCTCGAAGGGGAAAAAGTCATGAGTAAATTTTTTTATTTGTTGTTATAGCAACAATTGAAATACACATTATGTGAAAATTTTAACTGTATATACCTATTACGGTTCATGAGATACAGCTCACTGGCAGGTAGACAGTTGGACAGACGGTCACCTGAGGCAATAGGGTCCCGTTGGTACCCTTTGGTTACGGAGCAATAGTTAGAAATAGGTACTAGTAGGTACAAGTACAGGTTCAAACTGTATTAATGTCGTTTTGATTTCGAGTGGCATTGTGCTGGCGTGTTTATCCTGGATCTCAGAGGCCATTTGTCGCCGTGAAACCCGTCTGAGTGACAGACAATACGCTGTAGGAGACATAATGTGGTGCCCCCGAGAGCCTCGGCATTGCCGCTTGTGTTCGCAGTGTCTGCCAACTACGCGCTGGAGTCAAGTTCACTAGATAACATTCTATCTAACATAAGCGACTGAGACTAAGGACCGCAGAACAGCTAGAAAACTGCTCAAGGCAAGCCCTTTTTTATATTGTACGACCGATGGTAGAAGCGCACTTCACCCGGAATCCTCAACAAAAAAATGCCGGAACACAACAATTTAAGAATTGTTGTTACGGCGACAGCATTCAGATGATTCTTTCATCACAATATTGTTGAAATCTCTGTTTATACAGGGACCTGAGGGGACGGTTTTAATGGTCTCGTGGTTCGCACACATATATCAGATCCAGAGGTCCCGGATTCGATCCCCAGGTGGATACAATATTGTGCATGGTTTGGTTGGTGGTAGGACTTTGTTTAAGTCCGCCTGCCTAAGTCTATCGCCATAACAACCATTATCGATGTGTTCCGATTATTAGAGGTAAGAATGCCAGTTCCTCAGATGATTGAAGATTCCGAGTGAAGCGACTCCTTCTTATTTTAACTTATAACCAGTTAAGATGAAGGCCAAGCGCTTCCCCGTCGTACAAAAAAAAAGACTATGAACCCCGTTTTTTGCCCGTCTCAGTACAATAAACGATGAAAAAATTTTAAAACATTTATTTTCTAGCAGTTGCATGTTTCTGTTGCGTGTCACGGATCTATTTACATGTTTTTGAGATGTAATAACACGTGGTCGCTACTGTCTTGTTGTCTGTAACTAGTTTTGTTAATAACGACACAAGTGGGAGGGCCTTGATGAAAGAAATTTGGAATTAGAGGCAATTTTCGAGTTGCTACGACAGTTATTATGCTGACCCTAATAAGAGTGTTTGATAATACAACTTTTTGTGGGACATCGTTATGTAGAAAACGAATATTCTATACTTGTTAGACTATTGGGCTCTATATTTCGTACAGACAATATTTTTCTTAATCCGGAAACGCTCTAACCAATTTACTGGGCAACGAGGGTTCCTGATGCATTTTCCGAATTTTCGTGTCATATCCAAACTCAGCTCTTAGTGCTGATTAACGCCATCTAGCAGAGATTCACTAATCTGTGTGAGTTGTAATTTTTTCTTGTTTTTTGAGAATATTTTTCTTGCGTATTTTTGTTTTATTGTAGGCTATTCTCTGAGCTCAGAAATAAAATCTAATTTGGTTACCCTCCCTAGAAAGTTAAACGTCGTCGTGTCCACATTCATCAGCGTGATCTCATCGGAGATTATCTCCAGACGTGACAAAGTGTGGCACCTATTAAAAAACAGGAAAATCATTAAAAAGCCTCCCAAAGTTCGTTCACATGGCCGAGTGCATTGAAGCGTTAATTAAATTAAACGAGGATCATTGTCGACAAAGCAGAACGATTAGAAGTAGCGATGGCACGCAGCGATTTGTCACAGCACAATCGTGGTTTCGTCTTCCCTCAGGTTATGTGGCTTGACAGACGGACGGCGAACACTTCCGCCCGCCATTCACGAACCGATCGGGATTGAATATCACCCACCATTCATCATGAAATCGATCGAACAAATGTTTGAGATATCGATTTCACGGACTCGCTTCCTACGTTTGTTGTGACATACCGTTTAGCTGTACGCGCTATGTCCCCTGCACTTTTTATTACGTTTACCTATTTGTCGAGTTCAGTATTTTATTTTCTTTAAAAGCAGAGAGTCATACTTTAAAAAAAAAATGTTTATCGTCTCATAAGACAGCTTGATTTAACAATATTATACAATCATCTTCACGAATCAATACTAATGAATTGCGTATAAAGTAAAAAAAAAAATGTATTAGAACGTACACGAAAAATGTCCAATAGCTAATAGTTATGGTAATATTTTATAATTTTTTTATAGTATTTAAAGGTCTAACCTTTTGCTGGCATTGACATTTTAATTTTATGACATTAAATTTTCACTTTATGATGAGACTATGTTGCATGCGATTTACGTCAATAATGGCTGAACTATGTAATAATAATTACTAACAACATCTAGACAAGCCCATTATCACAATAAATGAGTTATGAACATTCAAAAACTAAGTACACTCCTTAAGCTCGGCCACTAGAATATATTCACTCAACTATTTGTACAAGCGAACGGGGTCCGTCTAAATGAATAAAATTGATTGCTTATACAAACTGTGCGCCCAAATACTCGGCCATCACAATAAATAAGGGCTTTAGGATAAAAAAAAGTTAAAAGTTTGAGTGGATGAGGCTCGGCTCTCGGGCCCGAGGGGAGCGGGCGCGGGCGACCTTGGCGCTCAGAAGACAAGTCGATTTTGTTATTTGTTTATACACAACACAACACTACCTGTTCCTGACGCGGCCGCGCGTTCACCACACACACACACACACACAACCGAGCTGAGGTGGCCGCAAACACACAACGGTACAACTCTACAAAACTCTCCTCGCATCGATGTCGAATCGCTAAGGTATTTTACGGCGATTTCTGTAATGAACCACCATTTATTGTTTCTTCGGAATGCTGATCAAAAATTGACTTTATAGACAAAACACACGAGCGCGATCACAATCAATTTTTATCGACCCAGCATGAAAAAGGAGCGCTTAGTTTACTCCAATTAAAGTTAAATCCGTAACGGAATTTACTTTCATACAAATATTTTTTTGATGTATTAGATGGATTTTAAGACTGTTATGAATAGAATCTTGAAGTTAAGCGTCCGAGATGGCTATAAAATAAAAAAAATGATAGGAAAATGTTACAAGATCCTATGAGAGATGCGGCCTTAAAAGACTATTAAAATATTTCATTGCGGGCTTCGGTGCTACCTGATAAGGATACGCAGCCGTTTGTAGGAGCTTCGTGATCCCGACTATCCAGCACCGGACCCGACTTCACAATTTATGTTCGGAGTATTGTCAGGATTATCTGCTTAATGTCTTCTAAGACACCTCTGAAGGTATGAAGCCGAAACTACGTGGACACACATTTTGAATATTTAGTACGACTCCAAAAATATTATTTGTTCAGGACCATTGCAATAATAAATGATAGAAAACTAGATAAGCTGCAGTAGGTAACTGATTACTCCTATTTTAATAAACGTCAAAAGTGTACATTAAAATATTTCCCTTTAATTCTTCTTCCGTTTACTCAGACACTTATTCTCACACTAGAAATTGGCCGGCGTTAATCAAAAAACAAGTGCAGAGGTAAACACTCCGGAAAGTTTGTACTCGTTCAATAATGATATTGAACGAGTACAACCTTTCCGGAGTGACAAAAGCACTGCGTGATCAATAGCATCCAGGGAGTCCGTGCCGTTTTTGTCTTCATAAATATTACCCAATAGGAGTGCTTCGTGACCTCTGTTTAAAATCACTGTTGCGATTACGTCCAGTGATTTAGATGGCCATTACTGGGTCGCCTCCACAGATGGTCCGTTGAGTTACAGTCTTCCCGTCCGCTTTGTTGGTTTGTACCGACTCGTCGGTAATTATGAGATCATGTTTCATAGTTATCTATTGATTTAGAACTCTCCAAGTCTCAATTATGAATCATCGATTATCGAGAGAGTTATGCGAGACGGTCCTCTATCATCAAGCTCTCCTGCGGAGTTTATTCACCTCATCACTGTTCTCATAATCACTGGGGATTTATTGCAGTTTATTGACGTTTTGTACGCTTAAACCAATAATACAAATATTATCGTTGTATCGTAGCGAGCTTGAGCATTAGCTCTTAGAACGCAGTAGCAGACAAATTATAATAAAATGAAGAATGATACTTCGGGATGCAATTGCCGCGTACATTGTGTGAATTAGTTTGTAAATGAAATTACTCTTACGGTTACCGAAGCCATTCATGAGATAATTAGATATCCCTTCATCATTATACATCACATCACATCAACAGCCCATTAACAGTGCCTCCTCCAATGCTGGAGGGGTTTGCCATAATAACCACGCTTAGCAGGCGGATTGGTCATCGCAGTAGATTGTAGATAATACACAGAAGGAAGCTGCTACCCTTCTGGTGAGATCCCTCAGTCGGCTTTTACGACATCCGTGACCTGATTAAGAGGGGTCGATTCTTAAGCCGCTACCGCCACGGCAGCATTGCATAATGTCTTTCAGCCCATAGAGGCATAGAAGCACGGAAATCCATAGAACATGAGGTAGTTAGAATACCCCCCAGGGCTGAAATAGTTCGTGTACAGTGGTCTCAGGGCCTGTCGCTGTGTAAGTACACAAATACAAGTGTAGCGGCTCGCGTGACCGGCCCGACACGATGCGCCCGCGCCGATCATACGCTCCACCTCTGACGTTCTCACGACACATTTTGACATTTCACTGAACAAATATAGAAGCCATTTTCGATCGCAAAGTCAGACATCCGAGGAATGCAAATATATCGCTTTTCCACTTTATCGCGTTTTGACAATGCACATGTCTGCGTGCGAGATCAAAGGGTCATAATCCTCGCTTTCGGATGGAGATCTGTGAGATAAAAATAGTTGATATTCTACAGTTTATTGGCGTTTTATCAACGTCGGAACCGATGGTGATCGATGCGGGGACGGTCATAAATCCGATCGCTACCGGGTTACGATTGTATCTATTTGAAAATGCGTCTATTTTCTGTATCCGATTGAGCCCATATACCAAAAACTCAATCAAATCCCGTGAAATTTACAAGGCAGATAAATTTAATTTAAAGTTTTATCGATGTGGATCGCGGGTGTGTGCGTGTGTGTCTGTACACAGTAATTATGCGGCGGAGCGCGCGGCGCAGGCGCAGCGCCGGTGGTCCGCCCCCCTTCGCCCCCCTTACCCGCCTCATAGAAAACTTCCTCCACACCTGGGAACTCACGGATGGTCACTCACTCAACTATGGTAAGTATTGGCTTTGGTGTATTGTTCCATTGTTATCTTTGTTCCGAGATGAAAAATTATAATTCGGACTAGGTTCTCATTTTGGTGTCACATGCTGGCTATCGGGGAAAGTGTGAGAATTACCTGTGGATCATGAATCGGAGATTAATTTGTTGAGGGCAGGCACCGACAGTGACGTCTTTTGTCTACTTTTATTTGCCTGTCAGTCAGGCGTCTACCTCGGACGGCATTAAATAAAGCAGCCAAGTGCGAGTCAGACGTGCACACCGAGGATCTGACTCACGTTTCAGGGCAGCACTTGCTGTTTTGTAACATTTTGTTCAGAAACATACGAATAGGTCCGACTCCCTTTGGCCAACTTTTAGTGTATATATCAAGGAAGATAATATTAAAAATTCAAGTTTAGTACTAACTTATGCCTAAAAGCATTACTTAGTCGATTTTAAAACTAAAGTTAAGATTACATTTACGAGTACGCTTAAAAGCAATAAGACCTCCAATCTCATCTCTTCCAGACAACCGTGGGATGGACTAAAATTTCATTTTTATTATTTGTGATATAGCGTTTGAATAGATACAACTCGCTGACAGACAGACGGTCCCGTTGGCACCCTTTAATTACGGAACCCAATAAACTACAATGTAGCGCTTTGTGCGCGCATTTTGCAACATTACAACTGTAAACGATGTCAACAAAACGATATGCTTATATTTGTTTCTTTGGCAGGCTTTGATGCATAGTTGTCATTCCCAACATTACCCACAGGTATTATATAGAGTACTTAAGCATCAAGCAATTACTGTCAAGATTTTTATTGTCCTACCTATATTTGTTCAGACAGACCTTGAGGCAATGAAGGTTATCATTTTGAGCACATTTATCATGAGCTTTTATGAATAACTAATTGAATTCTTACCTATTATCTTATAATTGAACAGGGATAAGGTAATCGCTCCAATTAATCTACATGGCACTTATTTCATAGCGAGTCGAGTAGTCCAAACTGCTTATTAAAGCGATTCTCTGTTTGTATATACCAAATGTACGATGGTTATATTATAACGAAGCTGCAATAAAACAGGGCCCAGATTCTACTGAATAAATCGTTTCACTATGACAATTGTATCGCCGCAGAATGGCCACTATAGGTGCTATTTGGTTAGTGGCTATTCTGCGACGGTACAATTGTCATAGTGAAACGATTGGTTCAGTAGAATCGAAGCCCTGATGTCGTAAAGTAAAGTGTGTGATTATGGAGTTGATAACGACTCAGATGGCGACAGTCAAATGAGACCGCCGCTTCGCAGAAAGTACGCGCCTTTGTAAATTTGTAATTGATTATGGCAGAAATTTGGCTTTTATTGCGAATGATTTGAGTAAAACAAGTTTTTAAGTGTTGGTCTCTGGAAAAAGAACGGTTGTTTGCAATGGCCATATAAATGCCATTTTGGCAATTTGTGGGAAAATGATAGGTACTAACATGTTGTGTAAGATAAAGAGTTACAAAGTATGCGCATATTTTTGTTTGATGTTTGTTGGATATAACATTTTAGTGGGCAAAATTTTACATTGCTGAGATTTTTTTTTAACAAATACTGAAGACTTGTAGTCATCCACCGTTTTTTATTTTTTCATTAATATTGGGTTAGTTTTTGACCTACAGACTCTAGGCTTGTCTAGTTCTAGGATATAGCAAGATTGAGGTCTACGATGGAGTAAGCTTTCCCAGAAGGCACTGGCTCTCCTGCGCACCGTTTGGCACCGGACTTCGGCAGGGGGTTGTTCGCTAGACAGTGAACCTTTACAGGGCCTACCACCAGTGCTATATGATCATCCAGAGTAGACCACATCTACCCCACTTATTAATCACTTGATTTATCGTTATTTTTTAAAAGTGACAACTCTAGCGAACGATCAAGTACTTATATATTTCCTCTCTTACCCCGCATTACTACCTACAGCCTGCAGGTACTAAATTAATGTTATGTAATATTTATTTATACATGCATAAATTAATATTACAGGTTAAAGCAAAACAAAAATTAAAATATACAGGTTTTAACAATATTAATTTTCACTAAGACCCAAATCAAGCAAAGCTTGTAATATGGGATCTAGATTAGGTACGCACATGATAATTAGATAGGTAGTTTTTTTTATATAGGTAATATTATCTTACAATATGTTCTATGGTTGTAAGGTCAAAATATTGCGTTCTTTGTCTAAATCTCTAAACATTTCAAACTTTTAACAAATTTAATTGCCTGTACAACATAAACGCCATATAAATGTTTCATTATACCAACACCAGTAATAAAACAAACTGCTCACATCTGTATATTTTACAGTTCTATAAAATTCAAGCGTCAATGAAGCTTTTCTGATGTTTTATTGGTGAAAGTTTGCCAAAAGCTTGCCGACCGGCGACCTTGCAAAAAGGTTTATTTGGGGCAATAAAATAAGCCATTTACGGGACGATAACGGTTTTTAAAGTCCAAACAAATATAGGGTTTGTAATTCCCGAACGGTGCTTTCTATTGTGACAATTGTTTTCGTTTTGCAACTCTTTAAATGAACCCTTCGCCAATTTCTAGATAAGTAACGGGTCGCAGTAAAAGTCGGCGCCTCTGCACCGTTATCTTAAGTGACGGCGATCAAACGAAAACAATTTTGTGAAATGTCTAAATATTTGCAAACGGTCGTAAAGCAATAAACTTCCGATGAGTCAGAAAGGGTAATTTTATCTTAAGGAATCCCAAAATGTATATTATTCTTAGACAAATAATGGTTCTAGTTGTCTTGGGTGCTATAAAACACTCACGGTTCTTCATACGCCAGCTAGTGCTCAGCACCCAACGAGCTATGACGATATTACCTACATTTATTTATTTAATTTATTGGAAAATCAACAGCTATTTTATCTTAGATAGATTACAGTTATAATAACAGAAAGCTAATTACAGATTTTCACGTATACAATATAACTAACAATAATGTACACAAAACCTCACTTGACAATGAAACATGGAATTACATACATACATGTATAAACTACGTACGTAAAGTTAATATAGGTAAACCGAAGTACCTACATCGTCACTATAAAATAAGCTGGTTAGTCGCTGTCTGGCTGAATTTACGCTTGTACAGAATAATCTAAGTCAGGGTGCCTGCAACACTTATTGAAATATATTTAGTTCGCCATTAAAATGCATTTTGCATGTAGTTTGTGCCAATAATAGGTATAGACATTGTGGGGTTAAATCCAGTGATTTTGGACGGGGCATGATTGGCAATTTTACTCAGTAGCTCAGGAAATATATTTGAAGTTATTTTGAGAAGGAAAGATAAATCAGCTATATCGCCTTTTTGCTAGAGGAAGAAAGTGAAATATATTCTTGTATTTATGAGAAAAGGCAAGATAGGACACTTCATTTTCAAATTGCGGTCCCCACAAGGCCTCGTATCTAGCGAGATCAAATAATGTGGCGTTCAGATCGATTTGATAAGCCCATGGATTGAAGATAGATTGCGAATTGACAAGACTAGATCGCTGCCTGTTATGTTGTGCTAGCTCTATTGTACCCCATCCCTATAAATAACAGAATACATACAAAACAAGCGCAGATTTGAGGATAAGATATCCATCGTTCGATTCTTCTTGTCGACGGGTTGAGGTGCAGAGTTCAAAGATATATTTTGCGATGTGTTGACCGATTAGATAAGTACGCGATAAGTAAAGACAATATGCGCATTGTTTGCATAAATGTATGACTATTATTTGATTCGGTAAAACGCGATTACCTATCAAAGACGCGAATATTTATTTGTTTTTTTTTATTAAAGACGGAACAAGGAAGCAGCCTTCTGACGTTTAGTACATCTCTTGCCCTTAAAAAGTCTACTGCGTGTATAGGTTAAATCCATAAAGAATATGGCCCACGAGGCACTGCATTGCGCCCGTGTGCTTGAGGCATAAAGGTGGTATGAACACAGCAAAGCTGCTTGGCGGCCCAAATAGGTATGGTGGTATTACTTACTCGGTCGAGCCCTTTCACAAGGAGCTCTACTACTCTTAATTATACATTTGTTAATCTTCATGTCAACTCGGGTGATACGGCACTGAATTTAGCATATGTACTTATAAATATTTCTGAATTACCAAAGCTAAGCATGACGTAAAAAAAATACTATAGACTAACTATATACCCAAAACATATTGATCTTGCGGTAAGGAGTAAATACCACTTGCTGGCTATCCCACTTGAATAACCAAATATATTCTCTGATTTAGAAGAGGCCTCATAATAAATGTTTTCCGAAGCAAACATTAAATCATCAATAAAAAATCTTAAATTAAATGTCTTTAATTTATGACCAACATCTATTGGTACCTACTTCTCTTGAGAAAATTGTTAGAGAAAAAATGTATAACGTAAAACACGATTTTTCCCCTTCGAGGATTAACTCTGATCACTACTCAAAGCGTCGATAATATGAGATTACCTACTAGGGGGTAGTCAGGGAGAGGTCAGGGATAACGTCCAAACTTACGCTCGGCACATGTTTGCAAGAAGCTAATCATTCAATACGTAACAGTTTGCAAGTTTCCGCTTAGCAAAATACAGCCAGTGTCACATGCCATTCGAATTGTTAGTCCTAGGGACATGTCGGTTTCCATACGATGTGACCTTTACCGTCAAAGCATGTGCATATGTCAAATGCCCGCATTAACTTCAAAAAACCAAAAGTCCACAGGTACACGACTGGATTAGAACCCACAACCTCCATCGGAAGGCCGGCCTATACTAAGTTAGAAAGAGATCTATAACTTTTCTATTCTTGCTTGAAATAAAATATATTATCATTATTGTTTTTCATTTATTTTTAATCTCGATTTCTTTGAATAAAATCCGGCAAATATCCGTACTAACACGGGCCTAAGCCAAGTCCTTCGATGCCTAAGTTCTCAGTGGAATCAATGTCAGTTTGTATGACTTTCTGACAATCCTGCATGTACTCAATATCACAGCCTTTTGAAGGCGAACAAATGTGGTTAGGGTAACCTATAACTTCAATTACAAACAAATGACAAATGTATCTGGTAACCCGTAATTATTTATTTAGGCTATAAGTTTTAAGAAAGCGTTAAGTTTTGTAAATGCTTAAATTTTATAAGACTACTTTCCAGGATCAATGTACACTGGAAAGGTAGCTCCTGCATCATAAGTTAAATAATTTTTGAAATTGAATTGAAACGTGTTTAGAGAAGTCTAACTGGTCAAGGGAATTAAAAAGTTGCGTAGGAATTACACCGGTACTATAAATAACCATTGGAATAGTTAATACTTTCTGAAGTAGCCATAAGCGTGCTATTATTTATTATACTCACTTAGCCACACAGCTAAGTGAGTATAAAAAGAATCTGTAGCTAATCACTCCTTTGTCGAAGGTGGGACAACTTCCAATTCGTGTTTTTTTTTATTGTACGACGGGATAGCACTTGGCCTTAATCTCACCTGGTTACAAGTTGAGATAAGGCCGAAAGTGGAGGCGCACTTCAGCCGGATTCCTCAACAAGCTCAGGAATTGGCTATCTTACCTCTAAATGCCGGCATACAAAAATTTTAAAATTGTTGTTATGGCGACAGAAGTAGGTAAGGTGGTGGTAGCTACACAGCACTTCCCCTGGGGATGGAACCCGGTAGTTCTGGATCTGACCATTGAGGCGGTTAAAAAGACTTGGTGTGCGCCCGTAATGACTCACATAATCCTATACAGTTTCTTTACAACTAATACCATCCAAAGGCTACCTCGTTAATTCCTCCAGTACTTAGAAACAAGTTCTCCTTTGACCGTCAGCGCGGATCTTGTATCACAATGACTAATTCCAAGCGTTTCGCATGCATTAGCATTTCAAGTTGTTGAATGGTAGAGTGCAATTATGCAAACAATATAATAGCACGGTGTTCTGACTGGGATATTTACTGCCTCATATTTTGAAGGAAAGAATCCAGGACATCCTCTGGATAGAGTGAGAGCTCCAGGGATTAAGTGAAACTGAATACTAAAGGAGCAGATCCACTGTGGGTTTATGCCTACTCCAAAACGTATCACAGTAAAGTTATACAGGAAGAAGCAGCTGCCTATTTCCGGGTGACACATGGTCGCTGCCAATTCTAACATGTATTCACTTTTACCGCATTTAATGAGACACCTAATGCGCTTTTGCCTAGGCCTATGTTAGACGGGGCTAGATGGCTCTGTGTCAAATATTTATTCATTATTTATTAACCTACTTCGAATTGTCGTATCCAAATAAAACCCCAAAGCACGCGCTATAGGTACCTTATTAAAATATTTTGCGGTCGGGTTTTATTTTTCTACAACTTTCAACTTATTAGTCTTCTAATCTAAATATTAACATAATGTTGTATTTTTTTTTCCATTGCATATTACTTGTTTGAATACATTTTTGAGGCTCTCAGACTATAAAAACATCCTCCGTATTGTGATTATCGTGTCGCGATCGCTCGCAGGCTTCGCGGGAAAGCATGCCTCATAAAGTATGCGTCGCTATGGGGAGGAGACGGCAAACACCCATTACATAGAAAACTACGTACCTACTGCATATAGCAAGCCTTTTCAGCTTACATAATAGTAGCAGTTCCTTTTACATTCTTGAATGACTAGGGTAAGCTGTTTCTTTGTCGCTCTTTTGTAGCTCGTGGAAAGCCACTAAGCTTATGACGTACCTACTTTCATATCATAGTCAATTATATATTAGTATTTTAAAAATTGTTGTGTTCCGGCATTCAGAGGTAAGATTATGCAGTTCCTCAGTTTGTTGAGGATTCCGGGTGAGGTGCGCCTACACCTTCGGCCTTATCTTAACTTGTAACCAGGTGAGATGAAGGCGAAGTGCTTACCCGTCGTACTATAAAAAAATAATATGTATGCTAAGACAAAACTTCAGACCCAATTTAAAGTTTAACGGGCTCTTTGCGAGATTTGAAATAGTTGAAGTTTATACGTAGTATTGTAGTAGTTTATACGAGGTGAATCACACCTGCCCAAATATCTATGTTGTATGTATCATTATCAGTGCATCTATCAATCCGTCTAGGTCCTCCAAAAATAGCTGCACATAAGAATTTCCTGCCATGTTTATTCATTGTTGACGACGTAGGTACGCGCTCACTCCGATAATTCATAGATAATAGGTATTATTTTTATCGTTATTTTTGTTAAGTAAATACAGTTTATATCCGTGGAAGCGTCGATAGGCAAGGCTCATATCGCTTAAAGCGATTCTATCCAGGCAACCTTAGAAGATACATTTTACATAAGTATACTTGCAAATTAGTCAGGTACCTATTTTTTCAAGTTAAAAACTTATTTGCTGTGTATTTTTCTTGATGGTATATTCTCTTTTATAGATAACACAGATATGCATCCCCAACCAACCCGTCATCCTAAGGTTGTGTGGAAGAGTTCGTTTGTAAGCAATAAGATTACCCATTGTATAAATTATGCATTCATTCATTTATTATCACTGCAATCATCCCACTTATGGTAAAACCAACATGTCACAAAAGATAATTACCCGTGTGCAACAAATTATTTAGTAAAAGTCTAATGTTGGTTATAAAAGGTCTAAATTAAATATAAGGGAACGAAATGAAAGGCTTTTGGATACCATCGAAACGATTATTCACTCTAAAACGTTGAGATAAACTTGCTTTTATTGAAACTGGACATAAACGAGGAGCAATTAGCAGAAACCTTATTCTTTAGATAAAGTGTGCGAGCGGAAAACGTGATCCATAAATATCGAGAGATGAACAGGTTGAACTTTTTGATATAAAAACATACTATAAATAATGTCAGTGATAAAATGCAAAGAGTAAGTTATTAATCGGTTTGGATGTAGGAATGAAGACTATATAGAGGATGGGAGCTAACAGATGTTTTAAAAGATGAAATTTGCTCGATTGCTGGAGACGAAGTAGAAGGGAACGAAAGCTTTTGAAAGATTAGAGTGGGTTATACATTTTACTGTTGAGGTACTGATGGCAAGACTTCGATTTCCGGTACCCCTACTCTTTAGTTCAAAACGACGGCAACATTGACCGTAATGTGAATAATATAATGAACGCGGGATGGCTGAAATAGTGTATTCGGATCTCCGGAACTATTTGCGAAGCCGAACGTTGAAAGGAAAAATCTATAAACCATCGTAAGACCTGTCGTAATGTATGGATCTGAGCTGGGCTTCGAAAGTGACTGATGAGAGGAAAGTGCACGCAGCAGAGATTAGGATGTTCAGATGATTGTGTGGAGAATGGATTATATAAAAAGAGGTTTATTAGAGGAAATGTGAAAGTGGCGCGCCATGACAGAAAAGTTGAGAAGTAATAGGTCAGCATGTTTCGTCCTAGGAGGGATGAAAGTCATGTAACGGAAAGAGTGTTAAATATGAGTGTGTAATGAGTGAGTTTTAGCACTTAGATCTGCTACTGTAATATTTTATGTATTCTAGCAAATAAATGATTGATTATGATTATGTTTATGTATGGAGGGTATAAGGGTAGTAGTAGGCCGAAGAGGAATCGGATGGACTGTGTGAGTAATGATATGGGCAAGAAAGGAGTGAGTGATGAGATGATTGAAAGAATAAAGTGAAGTGAAATAATAGGCACAGTAACTCAACATACCGTATTATTGATTAATAAAGTTTTAGTATTACTTATGCTGATAAAGCCCAACCCTTACTTTGAAAGGGAGGATTTTATGAATCGTTTCATTTGTTCTGAATGGTAATGTTACAGGAGGTATATTTTTGGAATCAAAAATCTATTCCAAAACCGGTCCGGACCCAATTATTTCCAACAAAGTTCAAACTATTTCATTCATGGCCCTGGATGAAATATGCTGGGAAGCTTCCAACGTTCAAACTTTAAAAATGCCTAGAATAGAGATGATTCATTTTACAGATTGAATAGGTGACACTCCTGTGATGCATAGCAACCAGTCATGTCACACCAGATTAAACGTTTTTAACAGATATCCTGTCACCCAACAGGTTTCGATTGTGATGAATTTCCATTTCCAAGGAAGCCGAAACTCGAAAGCTTTTTAGAAATTTTAGCGTATCACGAAGACAAATCTCACAACGGTCTGAGTCCTGCCGCTTTTATCCTTTCCACAAAGAACGTAATAACCATATCAAACAGCGTGTCCCTCCGCCGCCTGCATACATATAGCTCGCTCCGGGCCCCTGTTATTCAGTTTTAAAATAAAGCAAATGCGTTTTGTTTCCGATGGCGGAGGCTACCATACCTAATTCGAAAAGCGCCTTTTGCATACCTGACGGCCAGCCCCCAACTGCGTTTATGACTTGTGGAGATTTTAATGCACTTGCGGTTTATTGATGCACTTGAATTACCTTGTTTTACTCGCAATGTAGCCTTATCCGAATCAGATAATGAAGACAGCAATTTCATTGATTAATCCAATTACAGGGCGCATCCGTTGATACACCGACTGGTTCTCTTATCGGCGTTATCGGGCCATAAACCTAATGGTTTCCTATGAAACGCTCATTATTTCTACGTTGATAATATTTGAATGTCACATGCAGGTAACCGTCGGAGCGCGGCCGCTACGTGAGGGGCATGAGAACCGTACCGTCCGACCCCGCACATAATTTCAGCCCTGGTCCTTTGTGCTTCACGTCATTGTTATTAAAGTAATCACGGCCGCCCTCCATCGTGCCCCAATCGAAATATTATGGGTTATAAACAAAA
Source organism: Venusia cambrica (assembly GCA_951394065.1). Taxonomy (NCBI): domain Eukaryota; kingdom Metazoa; phylum Arthropoda; class Insecta; order Lepidoptera; family Geometridae; genus Venusia; species Venusia cambrica. The sequence continues at coordinate 6,452,352 of OX596055.1, forward strand.
GAAAGCAAGTGGAATTCAATGAAAAGCCATTATGTCGCGAGGGCACTCCACGGCCTGTTGTCTCAATATTTTTCTTGGTGGATGAAGTTGACGCGTCATTCTCTCGCGTACTTCCAAATGCACCGCATGGAATTTTGAGGGGTTCTCGATAATGGTCGATGTTTACGGCATTTAGATAATATTTCAATGAAACTGGGACGGAACTATGGCAAATAAATGATGAGAAACGTCTGTGTATTTATACAGATGTCGATTGGTACAAAACGATTGTGAATCGCGCAGCTGACACCGTGTCCTCGTATAATATTGATAGTTTTAAAACTTTAAGCCTCTAAGTTGTAACGGTATTCCCAAATATTATGATAGTTCATAGCAATAAATCAAGCGCAGCCTCCATGGCTTACCGGGCAGGTATTTATCCGACCCGATAGAGGGATTTAGATATGTGACAATGCATTGTGGCCTCGGCGTGATCCGACAGTCGGTTAATGCGTTTATGGTCGGCGTGTTTGAATCGCCATTAGGAGATTCCCGAGGGGCGTCGGCGACAAACGACACTGTCGGATTAAACCGATCCTTGCTCAAAGACACCGATTGTACTCGATGAAACGTATACGCTCATCGAGTGCCGAGAATGACATGGGTATACATATCTAGTTCACAATACAAAGGCAGATTGACCTCTGGTTGATAAAAGGAATAGTGCTGCATATCATCGAGTTTGCAAAATATCCTGCGACCGACACCTTTCACTATAGGAGACAAGTTATTGCAATGCTTTTATACACGAGTAATAAATCAGACAACTGAATTCGAGTCAAGTCGTAGAGTTTTCTTATCATCTACTTCTTTTACTTATACTATTAAAACGACTCTCTTATTCTAGGTTTTTAAAATATTTGTTACATATATTCTGTTTTATTCATTCCTTTGTTTTATATTTAAAATGGATGAGTTCTCGACCTTGAAGCTTGGTCTTTGTCACCATCTTTTTACAGAATAGTGCAATAAAATGTACTTTAAATATGCTCAGAAGCTCGAATCCAATGAAATGTTTCGAAAGTCATAAGAATATTGTGGGCAGCGAGATACCGCGAGTTCTTCTCGAAGAATGCTTTGACGGGAACAAAACTCGTAAATTGGTAGCGAAGCCATTCCAGATCGTATCGTGCGAGCAATTTAGGATTTAGCCGAATGCTTTATCACCGTATGTAAACCCAAAGCTAAATGAACGATCTTGAACGTTTATAGAAATAATAACTAGCGGTTAAAAATACTGGAACATGAATGGTTAATTTAAAAGTTTTATTAGAGATCCGTTGTGAATTATGGATAAAAGTCGGTTGAAGAACATGGAACGAAATAAACTGTAGTTCAAATAAATGCTTGTGATCTTATAAAATGAAACCTAACTGAGATTATTCTGGGTAATTAAATTTTCAGCACGTCATCAGATTGAGTTGGAATTAACCAAGTTTACATGTTAATAAATAAATAAAGTATTTTTAAGCTGATCTTAAATCCTGAAATAATTACAAAGAAAGACATTTGCAAGGTAAATAGGCCTAGCAGCAAGACGCTCGAGTACTGTTTGTTTTCTTTAATTAACTAAGACTAGTGGTTCAGTAAGAACAGTAGACCTCGTGAGCCCTTATAACCTTACAATAACCGATGCTTTCCTATTAAACTTTTCCATTTAGACTTTTGAGCAAAAAGAGGTGTTCTCCGTATTTTAATCAAATTTGATATCTACGAGCGTCTCGCAGAGGCGGAGAGGACTGCATAATCTGATTGGTATACGTAGGTATAAATTTTCCGTAAAAAAAAAAACAAAAACAAAAAAAAAAATCCTACAGCAAACTTCTCCCCTTTTTTTCATAACATCTTGTGTAGAATTGAATCCTTAGTGTGCCTTTTAAATTTAATCCGTTTATAAATAACGTTACAGCAAACAAAAATAGTGGTACCCTTTTCCCCCCGATCAAAAATCGCAATGGACTTAAATAAATCAATAAATCAAGGAACATGTGCGCCAATTTTCATCAAAATCTATTGAAAAATGCGACCTGGAGACGAGAACAAACCGACAGACAGCGGACAAAAGCATTTTTGGCCAGTCTCGAAACATAGTCGCTTCGCTCGCTCGGTCAATAAAATGAACAAATAATTAAAAAAAAATATCGCCGAAATGCGCAAGTGAGTAGTTATGTATTTTAGTGAGTACTTATACGTATGTGCCTACATAGCTCGTAATGTGAGTGGGTACATTGGCGGTACAAGTACTTAGTAACTTAATACAATAGCTTTATGCTCCAGCAAATATTTGGATATCTCTCAAAGCCCCGTTAATATTAATAGGTTACCGAGTCATCTGACGCAGCTATTTATTCTGTGCCAAAAGCTTTCAACGGGAAAGATCGAATAGTTGTAAGACTTTATTGTGTTATTGTTTATGTCTACGACAACCCTTTGTTTTGCAATGTTAACTGTTGTTTTTCAAACGTTTATTGCTCAGCACACTGGAACAACTGCATGGTACGGGTTGTAACTTGACGTAAGTAATCTTCTTTTGATGATCGAATTAATATTTATATTATTTAATATTAATTAGCATAGCTATTCAGCGTGAAAATGCAGCCAGAGTCTTGGGCACGCTTCCGTCTGGTACTGGTCTGGAACAGTTGAGTTACCTATAGGCCGTTTGTAACGGTCCTTAGGTAATTTGACTGATTCCTTTGTACATAGTTAGTTTAATAGTACTTTTTATTGAATAAATTAAAAAATAGATTTTAACGGTAACTGAATAACGTAAATTTTATAGGCAACTTTCTGACGGACGTTGAATGGTTCAATTTGGTTTTCTCACAAGAAACAGCGTTTCAACCATCCTTTCTCTTAAGCCTTTGATATTCAATGTAACCGCAAATTCGCTTGAGCTTCCAAGTGCTACTATGGACATAACATGTATACTTTTTTGTGCTTCTATCCATACCAAGCGATAAAACTACCACTTTATGCGTGTTCTAATAAGAACAGTTATGGTGTAGCAAATGTATTCTAAGGGTGAGTTTACATAGGATCCGAAGTGCAACGTCGACAAACATAGGCTTTTGTTGCCCACAGGAGTCAATATTGACAGTGTTTCGAAGAAAAATGCATTCGGACAACAGACAGTCGATGTGTACTGTTTTCATTATTGAAATTAGTTTCGACCGACTATTGTTGTAAGCCTAGCTTATATTGGGTGTAGCTTACTCACATCACATAACATCATCAGCCCATTACTGTCCACTGCTGGACAGAGCCTCCTCCAAAGCTGGAGGGTTTTACCATAATCACTACACTTGACACAGAACGGTGGTCGCAGTAAATATGTAGACAATGCACACAAACTGCTGCCCTTAGTCTCGTGAGATCCCTTAGTCGGCTTTTACGACATCCATGGCCTGAGTTGGAGGGGCCAATTCTCAAGACGCGACCGCCACGACAACGGTAAACAACGGTAATTCACTCACAAATGCCAAAATAGAATTTGATCTAACTTACTGAAATTTGTTAGTTTAAAATATGTGCTAGGCGGTCTAAAACAAAAGTCCTACCACCAACCAAACCATGCACAATATTATACTCAACTGGGGATCGAACCCAGGACCTCTGGATCTGACAACGGTGGGTGAACCACTTAGACCACAGAGGCGGTTAAAACAATTAAACACCGAAATCAAAGGTATTTTTCAATTTTATCTGGTGGATATTGCATTTATGTGGATTAAGCCCTTTCAAAAATCTTTGATTATATACACTGCAATAACTTAGTCAGCTTCTCAGCTTCTACCGTGAGAGTTTCCAATGTGTTACGACCCTAATTTCTTCAAGAAGAGAGTTAATAGACTCAGATAGGCTCGCTCCTTGGTACCTAGATCTCATCCTTGCATGAGCATGTTTCGAGGTCAAAAGCTCATGCTAAACAAAAAAAGCTGCTTAAACCGTGAAATCCACCAGCTGCCCGTCTTCAGCTATGCTTATGATTTGGTAGAGTTTTGATATGAGCCGACTACGGGTTGCAAGACCAAATTGATCGCGTATCACGTTTAAAAACACGGTTTGCTTTGAACGGTAGTCGCGAAGTTATTCCTTTGAAATGCCGCGGCATTTTTTATTGCTCCCATTTTTTGGGTTCCGTACCTATAGGGTGCAAACGGGACCCTATTACTATGCCTCCACTGTCTGTCAGCGGGATGTAACTCATGAAATCAGAGTTAGACAGTTGAATTTTTTTGAGAGTGTGTATATTGACGATATAACAACAAGAAATAAAAATGAATTAAAAATTAAGGAACCCCATACAAGGTACGTTATTTTTGCACTCTTGCCTATAACAATGCCTTACTGCGTAGGTCAAATCCCCATTGCGCCCGTCAACTTCGAAGCATTAAGATGTTAATCCTCGCGTGCCCGTAATTTCACCGGCAGCATACCATTCAAACCTTCAAAACGTAACACAGCAACACTGCTTGGTATGGTGTTGGTAAGTACCAACACCAAAAGTAGAAGAGCCCCTTGTGAAAGGGCTATCCGAGGAAGTCCTCGGATAGCCCTTTCACAAGGGGCTCTTCTACTCTTAAAACCATACATCTACTCCATACGGAAGATCACAAATTTACGAAACCTCGTGTCATGGGCCTGTAATTTCATAGGAAGGTAACTTATCACTGTAAACCCCTCGGTGACCAACTATCCGAGCGGGGTAACTGTAAAACCAGCGTTGTACTGCACTTTTGTGCATGCAGCATTTGCTGAATTTACCCCTTTTGCTCGAAGCACTCAAAATTTACTTCTAAAAAGTGATACCTATATCTATTTTTAGTTTTAGTTATACCACAGAATATGAATAGGTTATACTATGATTTTTTTAATGTAAGCAATAAATGTTTTTTTTTTTTTTTGCACTTACCCGGTGTCCGAACTCCGCTACACTTAAATATATGAAAATAGGTACACTTAGTAGAAAGCTATTTTGACTGCAAGTGGGTTTACCTACGTTTACTGCCAATTTTCATTATTTGTTGGCTCCAGACTTTGTTTGCAACAACCGTATAAGCCGAGGCGTCGTGCTATAAGGAAATACTCCACTGTACTCAGCTTTCTGGTCTGTATTTCCGCTGTGTTAATGTCTGTAAGAAGATGCCTGTTAACTGTAAACTTCTGGGCTACACCGCAGAACTCATGCTGCCTATGCAAATAAGCCTCACAGCTCAATCGGTAGCGGCTCTGCCTTCTGCGCTGTAGGTCGTGGGTTCGATTCCCACCTAGGACAAACATTTGTAATTACAAAAAAAATGTGTATTAGTATAATATCCGTATATTTGTCGTAGGACTAGATGGCGCTGTGTGAAATTAATGTCCCGTAATAAAAATATAAAAAAAGGTTTCGTGGTCAAAAATTGACGTTACTGCTGATGATAGACGGTGTATTGGAAGGCTTTTGTGCACAAAAAACCGCTCAGAAGGCTGTTCCAAGGTAGGCGGTTTCGTTACTTGCACACACATGCTAAATAGTAGAATTGTTTTCTATGTTGGTAGGGTCACCATAAAACCTGTCTTTTTGAAGTTAAACTTTTTTAGCACCGTTGTGATATGAAACTCAGTGAAACGAAAAAGCGACACTAAAAAGAGACAAACATATAGGTAAATACATCTAAGGATAAACCCTGCGATAGAACGAGATAAAATACAGATACACAGTGTTTCATTTTATCTTCGTTTTTTCTTTATGCGGTGCTTCTTAGTTTAAACTACGTACTAATATTAGGTCCTTACATATGAAATTGGCGTTTTGTATGAGAGGAACATAAAGGCAATTTTTTCATATTAAAATATATTTTATTAATCAAAGTATGTTACCATTGCTATCTATACACTTTTGCCATCTTATAGGTAGTTCATTGATCCCTTTACTAAAAAAACCATTCGGACGGGAATCAATGAAATCTTTGAAAGCGGTTTGGACTGCCTCATCGGAATTGAATTTTTTTCCTTGCAAGAAGTTATCCAAATTTCGAAAAAAATGGTAATCTGTTGGAGCAAGGTCCGGAGAGTACGGTGGATGTCTTAGACATTCCAATTGAAGCTCCTCTAATTTGGTAGTCGTCTGTTGGGCCGTGTGTGGTCTAGCGTTGTCTTGAAGCAGCAGTGGCGTAGAGCGATTGAAAAGTCTCGGTTGTTTAACAGCGAGCTTTTCCATCATGGTTTGCAGTTGCTGACAATAGACATCAGCCGTAATCGTCTGACCAGATTTAAGAAAGCTATAGTGTACGACACCGGCACTAGTCCACCAAACGCTTACAAGTAACTTTTTTGAGTCAATTTTCGCTTGGGGCAAGATTTTGCTGGTTCACCAGGGTTCAGCCATTGCGATGAGCGTTTACGATTATCGTACAGGATCCACTTTTCATCACATGTAATGATCCGATTTAAAGTTCCTTCATTATTGTGCCGGTTGAGTAATGTAACGCAGCAGTCGACGCGCGTTTGTCGGTTTGCTTCACTCAATTCATGAGGTACCCACCTTTCAAGCTTTTTCACCTTCCCAATTTGCTTCAAGTGGATTAAAACGGTTTTGTCACTAACACCGCAGCCTGCAGCTAACTGTGATGTGGTTTGCGATGGATCTGCTTCCACAATAGCCTTCAATTCATCATTATCGACCTTGGTCTCCGGCCGTCCGCGGGGCTTGTTCTGCAGGTCGAAATTTCCAGAACGAAAGCGTTGAAACCAAAAACGCACCGTGTTTTCTTTTGCGACACCACCACCATACACATCATTAATCCTTCGAGCCGTTTCTGCAGCACTGGTGCCACGGTGGAACTCGTACTCGTAAATAATGCGATATTTTAAGTTTTCCATTTTGTGAAATGAGTGACGCAGAAAAAAAAAGCAAAAGAGAAAAAAACAAATGAATTACGGTTTTCGAAACACAAATGCATGAGTAAATAGCTGTTTAAATTTGAATTTGGAATTCCTAACCAAAGAGGAGATATTTAAGATCAAAGTGGCCAGTACGACAAAACGCCAATTTCATATGTAAGGACCTAATATTTTAATAAAAAAATCGTATAATAATCCCACTACCTGTCATTCCATTCATCTCATTCTCTAGCAATATAGTTTTCTTAACGTTTCACATCTATTGCGTGTGAACTGCACACATGTTTTTTTTTTCATTTTGAATTATTGTCCAAAAAGTTATTTCAGTACAAGTGGAAAAACGTTTATCAGTTCAAATAAAAAAAACAACCTATCTTACCTCTTAATACCGGAATTACCTCTTAAAACACAACAATTTTAGATTTGTTGTTATGGCAACATAATTAGATAATATGGTGGTAGCTAGCCAGACGGACTTAATCAAAGTCCTACCACCAAACCAAGCACAATCTTGTCCTCCTGGGGATCGAATCCGGGATCTCTAGATCTGAAATCGGTGGGTTGAACCACTAGACCACAGAGGCGGCTATTTGTGACGGTCCTTAGGTAACCCGACTGCTTTCCTTGTATATAGTTAGTTTCATTGTACATCCTAAATATAATTAAAAACAATTTAGGAACATATGGTCACCCAACAAAACGAGGAAACTACAGTGAATGGTGGCAATAAAACTGGTCAACCACACCTCCAGTGAAATAAAACGGACGGCTTCCATTCACACCAACGTCCTAAAATATTTACTTACCTTATCTCAGAATAGACATGCGATAGTCTGACCCTTGCATTTGCAAGAATACAATTTTGTGTATTCAGTTATTTCGATACTAGGTATCTTATTTTTAATGTTGCTCATTTAGTAACATTGAAATGAAAAAGAGCATTGAATCTAATACAATGGAAAAGAAGTCATTTTGATTTATAACTTTAGGTCAAAAGCTAATCTATCGTAATAAATAAAAAAAAAATTCTTGCAAATTAAAAAAAAACTTTTAAAATAATCTTATTTTATTTTATTAATGATCGTTTAGCTCTTGACATCTTTTTATTTTATTGTACATAAGGGGAGGTGCTTGACCTTCATCTCACCTGATTTTCAAGGTGAATTTCAAGCGAAGTGGAAGCGCACTTCACCCGGAATCCTCAACAAACTGAGGAACTGGCTATCTTATCTCTAAATGCCGGAACACAACAGTTTTTTTAAGAACTGTTGTTATGGCGACAAACTTAGGGAAGATGGTGCTAGCTAGCCCGATGGACTTTAACAAAGTCCTTCCATTAACCAAACCAAGCACAATATTGTACTCCCCATGGGGATCGAACCCGGGACCTCTGGATCTGATACCAGTGGACGAACCACTAGGCCACGGAGGCGTTAAAATATCTAGGCTTGTCTTGCTCTATAGGCCAGACTAGGGTTAAGGTCTACGATTTAACCGTCTCTGTGGTCTAGTGGTTCAACCCACCGATTTCAGATCAAGATGTCCCGGGTTCGACCCCCATGGGGAGTACGTACCATATATTGTGCTTGGTTTGGTTGCTGGTAGGACTTTGTTTAAGTCCGCCTGGCTAGCTACCACCATCTTACATAATTCTGTCGCCATAACAACAATTCTAAAATTGTTGTGTTCCGGCATATATGGTGGTAAGATAGCCAGCTCTTCAGTTTGTTGAGTATTCCGGGTGAAGTGCGCCTCCACCTTCGGCTTTATCTCAACTTGTTACCAGGTGTGATGAAGGCCAAGTGCTTACCCGTCGTACAATAAAAAAAGAGATAAAGTTTTTCCAGAAGGTACTGGCCTTCCCGGCAAACCGTTTGGTGCCGGACTTCAACAGGAGAGTGGTTGCTAGCCTGGTGGACCTTTATAGGTCTTATTACCACTGTTATGAAGACACAAACAATGAAAGCTACAATATTCTTCGTCTCCACATTTCAAATTTGCTAAAATAAATAACAAAAATCGGACTCACTACTTTTTCCCGTCGAGGATTTACCTCAGATCAAACAGACCAAAGGTCCATGTCACTTCTCAGAGTCACCTACTAGGGGTAGTCAGAGGCCCGTCGGGGAAAAAGTCGTGAGTCTATACTTCACTTTTATATTTTAAAACATTCAATCACAAACGAATGCGCACCTATTTTACTAGTCTGTGAAACCATTAGGAAGTACGAGTAAGTTCGATCTTTGAAAAGGAACATTGGACATTGTGCTACGGGCTACCTACACGACCATTAAACTCACTGAATGAACCCACAGTACATTGACGATGATACTGTCTTAAGATGCGTCTATAGAACTGCCTCTGGGCATCATTTCGTTACCCGAGTGTCATTTTTGGAATGGGTCAGCGATTAATGTTTATGTCACGCCTATAATTGTTATTGAAATGCCTTTATATGCCTAATATATAAGGTTGAGGATGGGGAGGTGCTTGGCCTTCATCTCACCTGATTTTCAAGTTATGATAAGGCAAAATGGAAGCGCACTTAATTCACCCGTAATCCTCAACTAACTGAGCAACTGACTATCTTACCTCTTAATGCTGGAACACAACAATTAAAAAATAAAATTCTAATTAAAAAAATAAAATATTATCACATAACAAAGGCTAGTAGTTCAACAATGGTATTTTATATATTCAACCAGCACGAAATATCAGTAATATAGTAATAAAGAGATATTTCTACTTCACTATTCCTACAGTCCATTACCTGTCCATGGAATAATCACTCGTTTGTCACAAGGCTTGTCAGATCGTTTGGCGAACGCAATAAAGAGCTTGATAATACACAGAAGTAAGCTGCTGCCTTCTTGTGGTGAGATACTTAGTCGGCTTTACGACATTTGTAGGCTGAGTTAGTGGGGTCGATTTCCGATCGCCACGCTAAACAGATATTAAACATATTAAATGTTTCATTTACAAAACAGTATTGCAACTTTTCTTATAGTGTCGAGTATAAAGGTGTTAATTCCGAACATTAAAGAGTATCACCATAAATTGTCAACACAATTTATAGCTCCATTAGGTTATTGTGTGTTACGAAAAAGTCGTATTAGATTTTATTTGTAGTCTCATATTCCCCGTTACTTACAGACATTCGTAACCTTTTCGTTACGTTAGTTAGTCTTGGGCAAGTTTTTAGAAGCAAGCAAAGACTGAAGGATGGCTGAAAGGCAATAAAATAAAACTTTCAGTCTCGACTTGAAATGACTTACCCGTTTACAAGTATTCTGTAAGTATAAGTTTTATTCCTAAAAAGGTATAATCCAATCACTTATTTTTATGATAAAAGCTAAGACGAACTTTGAAACCTAACAAAACATGTTTTGCATACTCAAGTGCGTTGTTGATGTCTTTTCTTTATGAATACGAAATAAGGCTTTGGGCTGTTTGATCTAACTTTTATTTTCCAAATAAGCAACAATAATCATTTTACTATTTCTCTCATCTAATATACAAAAGTCGATGAGTGTATGTATGTTTTTATGTTCCCCATGGACTCCAAAACAACTGGACCGGCTCATACGTACGGGACTTCCTTCTTTTATTTATTTAAACTTTATTGCTCACACACATATAAATAATGATACAAGTTAACTTAAAATAAAAAAAGTATGGCAAAGGCGAGACTAACCCCAATAAGAGTTTTCTTCCAGCAAACATAGGTAGAGACAGAAACAAGATTTTAAATATTATGGGAAAAGTGTACAACATTAATAAATAACATCACCGATATAATAATAATAAGAAATAGAATAACAGATAATAAATATAATTATACTGTTGAAATAATATAAGTACATTCAAGCCTAATTAAACATACATAACATATAATATAAAACACCTACCTAATACATACAATACATAAACACTAAATCTATATGGAGAGTTGTGCTCTACTGCTTTCATGTAAAGATAGCTGATGTTATGAATAGTATATTATGAGTAGCAACTCATTAAATCCAACAAGATGTTTTTAGAGAAGTTTCCGTTTGTTGTAAAGCTGAGCAAGGATTTTTAAATATCCGAACAAAGTCCTAGGTGTTCCACTAGTTTCGTATACAAAATAGACAACATTCAGCTAGTAAAATTACTGTATAAATAAACGAGATGAATACCAAAGAAACAATATACCAATACAATAGTTACGAACGTTCGAACGCATATCCAATTTTAGATCATAAGCGCGCATTCCTTGTAGAAACGGCTCCTTCAGTTTTAATATAAAACACAATCGGAACGCCCGCTCCGATGTCTGCCGCAGTATATCATGCCGTGGGCCCACTTTGAAGAAGTTCATACAAATGGGTGGGAAGTAGCGCGACGACACGCTATATCGAGTCACAGCTGCAACTATTAACGCGGATATGCTCTACAACAGCTTTGATACAATTTTAGGGTTTAGCGCGAAAGTGAAGTTCGAGGAAGAATAAAATAGTGATATTAATGAAGTTTGTTCGTCGAATGCGTAAGCTATTTCGTTTGTTGGCAGTGCTTTCAACGCTGCCACTCGCTTTCTATCACATTGTCGTAATTTAAGATGTTTAACCTTTTGATTTTTATATTATCCGAGATGTGATGTAATATTTGGTTTTCGATGAACGCGTTTGTAAGAAAAAGATAAATTTAAATTGAGTATTTTATTTTAATTGTCCGACGGAGAAGGACTTGGCTATTGGCCATTCATCTCGCCTGGTTTCAAATTATGATAAGGCCGATGGTGAAAGCACAATAGACGTGACATTCTCAACAGTCTGAGGAACTGACTATCTTACCTCTAAATACCGGAACACAATAATTTTGAATTGTTGTTATGGGGCAAGATACGGCAAGATGGTGGTAGCAGGCGAACTTAAACAAAGTTCTACCACCAACCAAACCATGCACAATATTGTACTCCCCTGGGGATCAAACCCTGAGCATCTGAAACCATTAAAGCACAGAGGCGGTAAAACTTGAGAACTCCAACAGATAAGTTGGAACATTTAAATACTCAGATATTATTCAGTAGCATGCACATAATGCAGTATGTAAATGATTGAATAATACCCTAATTTGACTAAAAGCAAAAAGTCGGGAAAAGCGTACGCTGATGTATTCGTCAATTATTTTCGTCATTGTTTCGTAAATGAAAAGGAGTCCTCATACACGACGTTGGCTTTTAAATGCGGTATGTTGAGTTGAAGCGACAAGAATCATCTGCGATATTCTCGTCCATGATACTGCATTCGACCCTTGGAATTACATAGTAATAAAACAGATAATGTAAATGTATAATTCATGATGTAGCATCGATGATTATTAATATGACTTATTGAAGTGAAAGAGCAAACATGATGTTTTGTTTAGAAACAAATGGTAATCCATTTGAGCTGTGAGCTGTTTTGAAAGCTTTATCAGAAGAACTATCGAGGAATTGCAGGACAAGGATGTATTATGGCCGTCATTAATGTAGAACAGTTACTTGTGCTGAGTCTACATAAATTAATTTCCATTTGACGTTAGATCTTTGTTCTATTTCAGATTCAGAGTAGAATGATTATAAATAAACTGGCCAAGTGGGAGTCGACATGGACATGGGACATGCACACCGAAGGACAGACCTATATCTGAAGGCGAAAATGCATGTTTTTGCAAAAACACTATATCACACTTAGTTTGAGGCGCATTGGTAGGTATATACTTATTATATACTTACTCGTTCTTACTATAGTTTTTTTATTTTAAATGGTTAAGCTATCAACCTTAAGGCTTGCCATTAGCTTTTTTATAACTTTTCAGAATGTCCGCACTATTAATAATATTTTATAAAAAATATATGTTAATAGTGCGTAATAATAATAATAAAAAAACAGCCTGCTACCTATTATCACGAATCAAAAGATTTATACCTATGATGGAAGAATAGACAGACAGCGTAGACTAAATAATAGAGTCACGTTGATACAATTTGCGAACGCCACCCTAAAAACCGCCATATTAAAAAAAATATGGCCTGTGAGGTATAAAAGTAACAAATACAATGTCACTAGTGCTACTGCGGGCACAAGAGTGCTGACACATTGACTATTATTCCTTGAATAAAAAGTTAGTTGACCGGTCGGTTGACAATCGGGGGCTCCCGGTATAAGCAGGCATTTACATTTCCTCGGCTCATATGTACCTTTGTCTTTTCTGTTTAACAATTTAAATTCTTACTTGAAGTATATCGACGAGATTATTGTCTTTTCATGTTCAATATACCTGACAGGTAAAAAATGGCGCCGGTACCCCGAAGTTTGACATCAAATCGTTCATGCGTCTACTCATTAATACATGACTCTTTATGCATATAGGAAAGCCTGCGCCGTCGCCGCTCTTTAATGAATTTCCAACAAAAACTTAATTAAAAATCGTATCTCGCGTGTTCGAAGGAAATGAACTCATTCTTCGGAGCCGCTGACTGACGGGCGACTGACGGCCCGTCATTACGAGGTGCGTCCACCGTTCCACGACCCCCGATGCCCTTCATTGCTTATCTATAAAATTATAACCGCAGGCGAACTCAACGTACTGTCAAAGGTCAGCTTGCGCTGGTCGAGTTGTGTGTTTTGGGAATTTCGTAGTTGGCGGTGCATGCAGTAAATGTTTACTACCTAATTATTATCTTTGTTAATTTTGTAGTTTATATGCGCTCGTCTTGTCGGCAAGGTTGTCATATTTGACAGGCCACAAGCAAATTGGCTACACCCATAACAAGTTCAACGTATCACAATAGGATGCATGGTTTGTTGCGCACATGTAGCATTTTTTCACGTCCATTAGGTATATCGTTGGCAAAAAGCGTAAAAAGCACCTCATGTAGGTATGAAGACGCTGGTTTCAACAAAACCAACACGGGCCGCCACAAATTGGCGGTTCGGGAAGACTGGCACGTCGTGACCGAGCCGCCGGCGCAAATCGTGCCTCGGTCTCGTGCATAAGCGCAGCGAGTAGCGGCTCTGAAAATTACGTACATCAAGCCTATATTCAAGTTTGTTTTATTCTAGTTTATGTGCATTTGACACATGACATGCTCTGACGGTGAAGGTCACATCGTGAGGAAACCGACATGTCTCTATGACCAAATGTCCGAATGACATGTGTCTCTGGCTAGTATTTCGCTAAGGCGATGCGCTTGCAACCTGTCACATATTGAATACTACTTAGAATAGCTACTTGCATACCGTGGGCATGTGCCGAACGTAAGTTTGGACGTGAGTCTATTCACGATTAACTATCTACTTGGGTTTTTGTATTGTTTGAATGGGTTTAAAGAACTTTATTATCACAAAGACAAATAGTTATCACTTAAGCAATAACATATTTATACAAAGAAAAAATAGGTCGGTTCTCATCGTCGCACTCAACACCAAGTAAAAAAAAGAACTTAAAATTAAATTTTTTTTGTTGGTAGGTATTATTATAGAAATTGTTGTACGTATTATTAGATGGAAAACTGTACAACAATATACCTAATAGGTAATAGGTATGACTTTAATGAATTTCATGCATTTCTTTTTATTGATGGGCTTTTTTAGATTCACGCGAAAGCAAGATCGGTAGGTAGGTATATTTTTATTGGAATTATTTTTCTTAGATATGCTGAGCCAATTGTTTTTTAAATACGTAAAATTAGGATACATTTTAATATTTGAGGGTAGTGTGTTAAACATATAAGTAATAAACATATAATATTAGAAGAATAGGTGTTGTACTCTTTTGGGGGTGGACTTTTTTGGGCTACGAAGAAGAACCGATAGCTTTATAAGAGAGATGAAGTGAGATGACTGAAACATTTATCATTAGAGATACTGGAAAGGAGTGGAACTTGCCATCGTCAGTTTTTGTATCAGTATAATCCTGAAATCTTAAATTCCATAGTGTTTTCAGATAATGCTCCATATATATGTGCGTTTACTTTATTATTTCAAGTTAGCTGGTCGTCAAACGCTTGGCTATCATCAATGAAAAAAATTGCACCGCATATCAGGTACCAAGGTCCATGGGTTGTCTCACTTACAAAATCAAACTATCCAAAAGCAGGGAATCGCTTCTTAAAGCTTCCAATTTGGAAAGTATTTCTACATTGTATCCTCACCGTATCCTTAACCCAAGGAGTCCACTTCGATTATTTGCTCAGTAATGGAGCACTATTATTTCTACTGTGGTAATGGTAGAAATCCATTAAACAAGCTCCTTTTAGTGATTGAACAAAGACACGGGTAGAATGCATTTTTGAATTGCATCTAGGCAATTTGTTGGCGCTAAAGGTAAGCTAAAGGTAAAGGTACTTACAGCGAAATTGCATACCTTTGGAAATGAGAATATTTTAAGCCGGTGTAATAGTGTTTCGGAATTAATTTTGAACCATCTGCCGAGATAGCCATACCTAGTCAGGTCAAGTTAACATTCAAGCAGTAGCTAGGTTATCGATAGACATAGAAATAGCTTCAAATAGTGACAAATGTTAATTTTATTGATATAGAGATAATCGTATAAAAATTTTCTATATAATGCTTGAATATTGCTAAACATTTTGAATGTAGGCCTCCTATGGAGATAAATATAATAAAACCCACGGAGGAGTACCATCCAGCTAAGAAATCGAACGTTAATAAAGACATTCCTAAAAAGTCGATTGGAGGCTTCATCACATACCCTCCCATTTTCTAGACCGTATAAGAATTTTATAGCTAAATTTTGTCACACCCACCAATCAAATTAAATCAATCCTATTTCAAAGACATAAACCAACCACTGGATTGATTCTTCAATTTAAATTAAAATATTCAAATCTCAGCGACAAGAGTGATTCAAGAATTTATGTTTTGTACTTATATCGCCGTTTGCCGAGGCGGCCCCGGCTTAAGAATCCCCTCCAATTCAGCCCATTGATGTCGTAAAAGCCGACTAAGAAATCTTACTAGTAGAATGGCAGCAGCTTTCTTCTGTGTATTATCTAAACCTTAACTGCGATCACAAAGCTAGCGTATTAAATAAAGTCCTACCACCAAACCAACCAAACCAAGCAGAATATTATACTCTCCTAGGGATCGAACCTAGGGACATGTCGGTTTCCTCACGATGTGACGATGTGTCAGAGCATGTGTCAAATGCCCACATAAACCTACAACCTCCAGACGGTAAGATGGGGCCTACCCACTTCGCCACACAGCTCTTCAGAATAATGTAATGTCTTCACCTTGTAAATGTGTCAGTTATTAACATGAATAAAAACTTGTAGAGAAGATTAGCCTACAGTCACATTCTTTGCATACGGATCCATTAAAGCAAAGGAGCTGATTCGGCTGAGGATCACAAATGGAGCAAATTAGTAGTCGCGATAGAGCATACCTATTTGAGCTTTTTGGGGTCGAGACCTTGTGTCCGTGGAAAGCCGGTGCCCTCTGGGTTTTCCAAAATCTGGCTCTTATTTAGACCAAGCTCTGGCTCTTATTTTGACCAGATAGATCAGACCCGATAGGGCGATTAGCATAGCTATTCAGCGTGGCAATGCAGCCAGTGTCTTGGACACGTTTCCGTCTGGTAATAGTCTAGAATAGTCGAGTTACCTATAGGCCGTTTGTAACGGTCCTTAGGTAAACAAACTTCTTCCTTTGTACATAGTTAGGATAATTTTACATATTATTTGTAATGTTTGTGAATACATTTCTTTGTACCAAAGCCTAAGAAAATACGTTATCGCAGCAATTATATCGACGGCAATACAAACACAGCATCCATTCCGTTTATTGTTCCACAAGAGCGAGATTACAGTCATGTATCCGGCAATGTTGATAGCACAAAAAATATAGCCGGGCGACCGTCAACAGCCCAATTTGCATACGATGAACATAAATTCTCGTTTGTAAGAACACACTGGCACTTTTATTGTGCGATCGATGAGAGGGAGGATAGTGAAATTTACTCGCTAAGGATAGAGACGAGCTGAATTTGTCTTTTTGTACCAAGAATAATGATAGTACAGAAGTGTGTTCTCTGTTGAGGATTTCGGATGAAGTGCGCATCCACCTTCGGCCTAATGTTCGGCCCTCGGTTTCCTTAAGACCGTTACAAACGGTCTATAGGTAACTCTACTGTTCCACACAGTACCTATTTAGTATACATGACTTGCTTGAATTAAAAAAAAAACATTATTAATTTCATAGAATCCGCATGGTTTTTTTAGCATCTATCATAGCGTAAAGATTTCGTATATCTATGGTCCAAAGCAAAACCTGACAGTTTTTTATAACAAGATAGACCACCTCAACATGCGCGACCTTTGCTCGCTTCTATACAAATATTAATTCTCGTATGCTGGACCACTGAGCTAACCAAGCTAATCGCTTCTACCGGTAGGGTACCGTACACAAATAGCGCCGATGGAACCTTAAAACTAAAAAAACTTAATTAACCACCCAAACTTGACACAAAAATTCTTTGAAAAAGAATATTGAAATTATTTAATTTACAATTTTTTTACTTCAGACATTCCATTATTTGTGTTTAACTTATTGTTAAAAAATAACAATCAGAGTAACGAACTCACATAAATATTACATTTTAAAAATATTATTTTTATTCTAGATGTGTTTTATTTTATTTATCTCGTTATTTATTTATCCTGACGTTTCGGGGTTGCACCAGCCGTCATCGCGGGCAGACTGGAGCTTGGAAGCTACCGTCGTGAAGTGAAGGCGAAATAAAAATAATGTGTTCTAATCGCGAATGTTTAAAAAATACTATGAAAAACACTTTTTTCATAAGAAAACAAAATTTGCCATCCCAACAGTATTCAATAAATAGATAAATATTTACAAGACATTGATTTCACAAAGCGCCCCAAACTGAGCATAGCTTGTAACATGCGGAAACTAGATCACGGATAGAATACTACGATACTTTTTTTTCGTAAATACATACGAGTATACTTATCATACAATACAACACCCAAACACGGAACAAACATCCATATTATTCATCACATATATGTTTGTCCTGGGTAGGAATCGAACCTACAACCTACAGCTCAGAAGGCTACTAACTACCAACTGAGCTATAAGCTTGTTAAATTACATAAACACGCAATCGGTGGCTTTACCTTCCAGCAATGCGTTGCAGGTTGCAGGTAACTGCTAGCTACCGCGCAACTGGCGGATCGAGACGCCAATCTATAGAAAATATGTGTTGGTTGTAACGGATTTATTAATACCTGATACCTTCAATAAGGATACAATTAAACGGATGGATCTGTTGAATTGTTGCTTATTTCAACAACGTATAGGTTTTTTTTCCGTAAGTTGACAATTTAGCGATGATGGACATCGCATTCACATTCTCATTTTAAAAAGTGTTATTTGGAACTACTTTTAATTTTTACTGTTTTTAAAATCTGGTTTATTACCAGGAGTAAGCTTGGTGTAATAAAAGTACCTATGGGTAACATGATAATGAAAATTTTTTTTCATTATCATGTAAAAAAATATCATCAAAAAAAATGTATTAAAATGTACAATGAAACTAACTATGTACAAAGGAATCAGTCAGATTAAATAAGGTTACAAACGGCCTGTAGGTAACTCAACTGTTCCAGACCAGTACCAGACGGAAGCGTGCCCAAGACACTGGCTGCACGCTTGATAGCTATGCTAATTCGCTGGCCTAAATAAGAACCAGCCCATGAGTCACGTGTCGCCTCAATCAAAAACTACGCAAAATTTTTGAAAACCCGGAGGGCACCGGCTCCCCATGGATCCGAGTCTCGAAAAAAATATAGCTAAACGTCAGCCGAATCCGCGCTAAGCCCATGAACGATATTGATTGTAGCGTTCGTTGGAACCCTCGGTGTGCGTGTCTGACTTACACTTGACCGCTTTTTATTGGTCACGGCGCGCGTGAGAGCCTTTTATGTGGGAGGTATCGACTATAAGTTGATGAGCTTTGATCTGTAATTTACTAAACTTCTATATTGATTTACATGTAAATGCTGCAGCCAATTGTAAGCTTATTGGAAATTGGTCAGCGATTAGAGGATTATTTACGGAGTCTGCCTGTCAGTCTTGGCAACATTTTATAGAACTATTTTATCAATTTCTACGGTTTTTTTAGAGACAAAGCGTTTTTATTTCGCATGAATATAAACTTTTTCATTCTATGAGAATAGGTTTGAAGTGTGGACCATACGGTTTTGCATAAGTATAAGTATTGGTACATCGCTAGAAAAAAATTGTATCATTGCCATTGTAATAAATTAATATTTGTCTCTATTATGTACGCGAACTTAGATTTAACAAGTGAAAAAAAGAAACTAACAAATAAAAAATAAAAAATCCGCCATGGGAGTCAGTCTGTTGAGGATTCCTGGCGAAGTGCGCTTCCACCTTCGGCCGTATCATACAGCTTGATACCAGGTGAGATGAAGGCCAAGCCCTTTCTACAATAAAAAAAAAACTACTCAGTATTTACCATATTTGTGACTCCTCTAGCCGTTTGTGACAAAACCTATATGAACACATTTTTATAACAATGACATTCACGAGCCCGTGCTTTAAAGCTTATTCTAACTATCCTTAGCTTTATTGTAATTAAAAGAAAGAATCACGACTTTTCCCCATTCACCTCAGAGTGTGGATCTTATGAGGATAGCCTAGACCTATGGGGTAGTCAGAGGCACATCCAATCTTCCGTTCAACACGCTCACGGTTTGCAAGTTGCTAGTGTTAAACGTGACAGGTTTCAAGCCCATCGCCACTTAGCCTATCTTACAATATTATAATAGCCATTGTAACATATTATTCGGAATTTTGGTTCTCGGGACATGTCGGTTTCACGATGTGCTCTTCACCGTCAGAACATGTGCATTTGTCAAATGCGCACATAAACCTTTCTTTATACCTACACTAATTTGCTAATACCTAATAAGAAATATTTGTAAAAAATATACGGCTTTTATTTGTGCAGACCCGTGGTCCCACTGCTTTAACTCACTTTTGGGATGAGTTATCAATAAGTACTTATGCAGATTTACAAATCGATCGATAGCTACAATAAGCGTTTCTACACATCTGTCCTCAACAAAACCCACATTAATAAATAAATAAATAAATATTACAGGACATTAATTTTACACAGCGCCATCTAGCTCCAAACTAAGCAAATTGTAATATAGGAACTAGATTACTGATAGAATACTTAAATACTTTATGTAAATACAATTACGTACTATAGGATACAACACCCAAAAACAGAACAAACATCTATATTCATCCTACAAATGCTTGTCCTGGGTGGGAATCGAACCCACAGCTTACAGCGCAGAAGGCAGAGTTAATACCAACTGAGCTATGAGGCTTGTTGACCCACGTGCCTGGGAATATGCGCGTAAAACGCAGCCTCAAACCTGTACGGAGATCGGTACTGTAATTTACCTTTCAATAAAATCCAACATACACGTTTTCGCATGTTTTACGCAACGCTTTTCCCCACGTATTTGTGCCATTGTTTTTAACTATACGGTTATTGGTACTGCTATCCTGTTTACATTTGACGTCCGTAAACGACACGCAACGATTATCGGAAACTGTAAACGCTATTTAATTTCGGAATAACGGATATGCATGAAATATGCATAAAATAGGTCATGTCATGCCTGTAGGGTGATATCTGGTAAACAAGATACGCACATCGCTTTGGCAAGCCACATGGACAAGAGAAAGAGTATGTCAATTAGTGGACTGTTATGGGGATTGAACTGTCCACTAATAATAATTGATGTGCTTTTTCTCTTGTTGGTTGGAGATCGTAGTGTTTTATAATTGTCGCAGGAAACCGGTGCTAATCATAGACGATTAACCACCTCTGTGGTCTAGTGGTTTGCCTTCTCCGGTGTCAGACAATATTGTGCTTGGTTTGGTTGATGGGACTTTGTTTAAGTGCGCCTGGATAGCTACCACCATCTTACCTAATTCTCATAACAACAATTATTCTAAAATTGTTGTGTCCCGGCATTTAAAGGTTGATGCATATAAAATATAAACATATTTTTTTCATCCAGTTCCTCAGTTTGTTGAGGATTCCGGGTGAAGTGCGCTTCCACCTTCGGCTTTATAGTAACTTGAAAAACAGGTGAGATGAAGGCCAAGCACCTCCCCTTCGTACAACAAAAAATTGTATTTATAAAATTCTATATTCTATTCTATTCTATATTTTTCGAGAAATCCAGAGCGGATCAGATTTGTTCAGCACTGGATGTGTCCTTTCCAGGACAACGCGTCTGCCACAATATAATATTTTACGATTGTGAGTGATCATTAAAAACGATGTAAAATTGATTTATTGCTGGCTCGAGTGATTGCATCGATATTTTCGAGCGACGGCTAAAATTGTAAAGCTCAATGGATAGTTGTTCATTTGGTCATGTTTACGTAGAAAGCAGGAAAACTGCGCCGATCTTCCAGCACCTGTTGGTACCGCTCAGATGTCAGCTACATAAAGCGAGCAGGCTGTAAGGATTGGCTAATTGAGTAGCGTGCGGAATGTCGAGCTCACCAATGCCAACGCTGATGAATAGGTCAAAACTTGTCAGCCGCACTCGGTGTTTATCAAAGACTTATTGGTACCAAATGCCTGCGCCGCCTACCAGCGCGGACCAGTACCGATGATCGATATTATTGTAATATTATAATCGGTATTATGATGATAGAGATAGATCGGCGCAGGCTTCATGTTTTCTACGTGAATGCGCCTTTTGTTAATTTTATTCGCCGCACTCGTTATTTACTGCTCATAAAAACTTCTCTCGAAAATATTTCACTTCTCCGCGGGAGTTTTACGTTTGGAATGTAAAATTCGGACTTCATTATGTGGGTTTTAATTATGCTTCTGTTTGAGCTTACATGCTTATTTCATTCCACGGTGTATGTATTGTGAAATTTTAATTGCTACGTCCATTGGCTGTAGAATTAAGAAAGGCGTGCAACGAAACCGTTTACCTATTTTTGGTTACAACCATCCAGCATAATCCAAATTTTTGATAGACGATGGATCAGTTTCTTAAATTGCTAGTTCCTCAGTCTGTTGAGGATTCTGGGTGAAATGCGCTTCCGACTTCTGCCTTATCATAACTTGACACCAGGTGAGATGAAAGCGCTTCTAAGTCATACAATAAAAATATATATATCCGAAACCTTAGAATGAAAGCCTAGATGGAAATCTACGTTAGTATTCTAATATTTGTGCTCTAAATTATATCAGCTTTACTTATTGAAATATGTCAAATAGTGTAAACAAAAAACCTGACCATTGGAGTTTCATTTAAAATTGAGACATTTATGACCCCCATTTCAAAAGTTTAGCATCAAGCTCTATTTCAAGAATGCCCACTTGAGAATGGGCCTTGGCTGTGCCACAGTAATAAACGTTCTGTTACATCGGAGCGATATCGGATTGTCGCTGTTGGCACAGATAGGGTAATAGTCGCTTCGTAAATACCATGCAGAGGTATAATACCATACATGGAATGTTGGAAATACTATCATACTTCACATCAGCCTCTTCCACAGCTAGAGGGCTTTGCCACTATCACCACGCTCGGCAGACGGATTGGTGATCGCAGTATAGATGTAGATAATACACAGAAAGAAGCTGCTGCCCTTTATTTGGTGAGATCCCTTAGTTGGGTTATACGACATTCAAGGGCTGAGTTGTAGGGGTCGATTCTGAAGCCGGGACCGCCATGGCAGTCATATACTTGCTACTATACTTAATGTATATTTTAAACATATATCGGAAAACCAAACAGCTCAAAGCAGCGTTTCTCTAGACAGTCATAATTGTGGTGAAAATAACTCTGATTACAAGTCAGTTTTAAATTTCTGAACAGGTCGTCATTGATTGATAATCATTCACAAGGCATTCTTATAATAGTCTTTTTTAAACTGTCTCGATTAGAACACATTATTTTAATTCGAATAACGGGTATCTATCGCGTTTTTTACCTTTATTTATCCCGATGTATCGGCGGTTTATGATTTTACGCGCGTACATAATATTTTCATAAATAAATTGGCAGGGCATCGTCAAATTATTTATTTCCTTGAACTTATCTTTTAATGAATCTCTGGGACCCATTCTGTAAACAGCGCTAACGTGGAATCGAAGCGGGTTCGATTCCCATCCGAGACCAACATTTGTGTGATAAATATACGTGTTGGTTTTGTTTGGATGGTGTATTGTATATATTTTATTAGTTTATTTTTGTGCTTGGGTTTTGTATTGTATGACATGGTATGTATGTAAAAAAAAGTATGTAACTATAATAATATTAACAATAATTCATTTATTTTGAGCATAAAAACTCATATAGGTTTAAACATAAACATTTATTTAAAAACTACAAGAATAATTGCTGGGCAGATGTCGCTCGCAACAGCGCAATAATAATATCCGTAATCTAGCTCACAGATTACAAGCTTTGCTTAGTTTGGGACTAGATGACGCTGTGTACTGTGTAAAACTAATGTCCTGGTTTATTTTATGTTTTTATTGTATGTTTGTTAATATATATAGTTCCCAAATAACAGGCTTGTTTAAATAGGGGCGAGATGGCGCTCTGTGAAATTATTATCCCGTTATATGTAAATATTATGTATTAAACTATGATCGGATCAAGTATAACAGTTTGCAATAGAACATATCATGAAGAGGTCCTCAAAGATGAGGAAGCACAAAGAGAAATAAGTTTAAGTTCAAGCGGCTGAGTCATGAACGATGGTATGGTGCCTTCGGTATATTACCCCTCTCCTGTCTCGTGTTAACCATCGTCTGTCCGTTCTTGTGATCGCATGTTCCAATCCCAGGCAGGTTTATGAGGTCATAAATAACTGGACGATCTGTCTCGGGACCTCTGCAAGCCTCATTCCGCGTCAACTGCAAATGTCGAGTGTGAATTTAAAATTGTAACGTTTTGTGTACAAATAATAAAAGGATAAGAGCTGTGTGGCCAAGTGACCTTCACCTCGCCTTCCAATCCAGTATGTGGGTTCAAATCCTTTCGAGCACGTATGAATGAATGAATGAATGAATGAATAAATGAAAATACTTTATTGCACACCTTAAAAATAAAAACTGGATAACTTAAAAATAAATGTACATACAATGGGCGGTCTTATCGCTAAGAAGCGTTTTCTTCCAGACAAAATATGAACTTTCGGTATCTATGTTTATGGGCGCATTAGATTCATGCACATGTTAGAACGGTGAAGGTCACTTCGTGAGGAAACCGACATGTCCCTTGGACAAAAAATCCAAATGGCATGCGTCACTGGCTAGTATTCTGCGGCGATGGGCTTGCAACCTGTCACGTATTGAATACTAGCTACTTGCAAACTGTGGACATGTGCGTAACGTAAGTTTGGACGTGGTTTTGACTATCCCCTATTAGGTGATCCTCGGAGGTGAAAAAGTTGTGAGTCTGTTACTTGTTAATAAAAGGAAGTCTAAAAGAAGAATGCAGTACGTCTAGGTGCGTTTTGTATCAGAAGTTTATCGCTTTTTTTATTTATAGAAGCGTGGCTTAAGCCAGCAGAATGTGGCTGGCAGGTAGTGCTATTTAATATATTGGCAAATTGAATTATTCGTGACCGCCTTATATGATAAAGTCACTAGATCATAAAAGGCGGTGAACGAACCACATAGACTAGTGGCTCACCCACCGGTATAAAATCCAGAGGCTCTGGGTTCGATCCCGAGGAGGGTACAATATTGTACTAGGTATCATCATATCAACAGCCCATTCGTGTCCAATGCTGGAGGGTTTTGCCATAACCAGGCTTGGCAGGCCGATTAGTGATCGTAGTATAGGTGTAGATAATACACAGAAGGAAGCTGCTGCCCATCGTCTGGTGACAGTCCTTAGTCGGCTTTTACGACGTCAATGGACTGATATTGGAGGGATTTGCGACAACCAGGGCAAACATTTTCTCATAATTGCTACCAAAGTTTCAGTAGTAGGTACTAGTACTACTATAAACTGCTTGAAACTGCGAGTTATATTACCTACTCGTTCACGGTATTAGTAGAGTACAGAGATTTAGTCGTTTGATGTCAACATTTGTGTATTGAATGCAAACATTCGCCTTCACGGCTAAAGCATTGAGAGGCACGGATTTTATAAGTCGTAACTATTCAACCTTTTGTTTTAAGTTGGCTTTACAAGTGAGCTTTATTTTTTTCAGACTGGTCGGTGGTTTCTTGGTTTGTTTTTGAATTACAAGACTCAAGATCGATTGCTGAATATACTAACCGCCTCTGTTGTCTAGGGTTCAACCCACCGATTTTAGAAAATTTAGATTATAGATTGATAGATTTTAGCAAACAGTAGTGCGCCTCCATCTTCGGCCTTATCTTAACTTGTAACCAGGTGAGATGAAGGCCAAGCGCTTCCCCGTCGTACAATAAAAAAAAATAAAAAAATAAGCAGGTACCAGTCTCGTAGGTACTAGGCACTTGGCCTTGTGGCATAATTTAATGTATTAAAAAAGGTTATTCTAGCTTTACACTGCCTCCAACCCCTTAAAGCTGAACCTCAAAGTTCGCCCATCTCTCATGCGCATTAATCGAGTCCATGTTAATTACGCTCATTAGCTACTTGATTCTATTTACCTTTGTTCTGTAGCGCCACGGAATGCGCCGCTGAATAATTAGAAGCAGCAATTGAATAAACAGATTGCATCGTAGCGTTTTGATGTAGTGCTACTATATTTTCAATGGGTATTCTGACACGTACGGCATAAAATTCGATGGTAGTTATAAAGTTAGATAAGAGTGTAAATCGAAATAAATTAAATAATTGAAGCTGACTGACTGACTGACAATCAAACAGCCTAAACCAGAGATCTTGAGACATCAAAGGCTAACATAAAAAAAACAAAATTTTTAGGTTAGCTTTCTTTTGGGTTTAAAAGAAAAGGATTATGGGTATGGGTACCCCACGGAATAACAGGCACAGACAATCATGGCATGTGGTTGATCGGGCTTCTTTTAGTCTGATTTCAAATAATGAGCGATTTTACATAATCTAAAATATCTTGTCGAATCAGTTGCAATTCAGTGAGAAGTTTGGAATAAAAAGACTTCAATGTTTTATGTAGTCTTCTAGTATTTATGTTTAAGAAAAGGTGAGATAAAACTTGTAAGTAACTTTAACTTGTAATAAAGGTATATCTTTCCTCCTTTTTCGTTTACGAGATAATTCACGAATTGCAGGAAGATAAATTCTCTATATGTGGCTAAGCTTCCGCAATAAGTAAAACACATTTACAGAAGCCGTTTTATTGCTGGTGTTTCTCCAAAGTGAATATAACAACTACACAGTTCAAAATAGCTTCCTTCAGCACACATGACTGTCAAGTCATAAACAAGTCGGTGGTTCCGCCCTTAGATTCCATTTGCTTTACGATCAGGATAACATTCTTAAAAACCTTTAATAGTTCCTAAGCACCCAGTCAATTAAAGAGAAAGTAAACATGAAAATAGTAAATTTAAGTTTATCTTATCCCAGAACAGGGCCCTAACGATGCACTTAAAACTGAACGCATAACTTTATGAATACAACGGTAATAAAAGCACCAGTGATACTACGGTGTTATTATACAAACAAGGCATTCCTAGTCTAATCATTCCATTGTAAATGCTCAGGTTAAGTTAGACGTTTGACCACCTCTGTGGTGTAGTGGTTCATCCACCGGTGTCAAATCCAGAGGTCCCGGGTTCGGTCTCCAGGGGAGTACAATATTGTAATTGGTTTGGTTAGTGATAGAACGTTGTTTAAATCCGCCTGGATTTATTTTGATCCAAGATTGAGATAGCTAGTATCTGAATCTCGTCTATTACCAACCGACCAACCAGGCCCGCCTATTTGGACCTTTGGTATTTTTTTTATAACCAACAACCTGGATTGTTGGTTGATATTTATTTTTCTTATCCAACAACCTAGTTTGTCTTTTGTTATTTTTTTTCTATAACCGAGAATCTGGTCCGTCGGTTAGTAATGTTTTAACCATCACTTCTTTCTCGTAGTTTAGTTGCGGATTGCATAGTTACAATTGATTTCCTGGTCACATTGAGTCCTGGTGTGCTGAAAGAGTTCACTGACACAAATTATTGAAGTGAAACCATAATAAAATACGTATAAGTATATGGCTGGAAATGTATAAAAAAACAGGTTAGCAAATTTCTTCTGTTAGGTATTTTGAATGTTATCGCATTCTAATGTTAAGATACGATTCTAACGAAAAACTTATGACAATTTGGACAGTGTTAGATGAACGTCACACAAGTACTAATTTATTGGAGGGCTGGAATTCCTACAGTAAAAAAAAAAGATATTCCATTGTGTCAAACACATCGATTAGCCTCGAGGAGTGGAACTCTTTGCCCTAGATTGTTTTTCCGTACCAATAAAATCTTTGAGCCTTCCAATTTTGAGTGACTAGTTCCCTTTTAGACAAGCGTGTTCTGTCTTAAGCCACATCTTTATTTGTTGTTAAAGTGAGCTGCCTAACAAGAAACATGGGCTTATAGAAAGCCTAAGTGGCAATTAATGACACTGAAAACCGGGTTTACAAACTAAACTGTGTAAACTTTAAAAAAAATCTGTTTTTAAAAGTGTAGTTATGTGATACTTGTTTAACCATGTTCAATGTTCATGTCCTGTAATATAGTAATACATTTATTCAATAAAAAGTACAATTAAACTAACTATGTACAAAGGAATCAGTCAGATTACCTAAGGACCGTTACAAACGGCCTATAGGTAACTCGACTGTAATATTCATTATTTATATCACGATGATATCGCCTACTATTCTGGTATCTATTCCCTCGTAATCGTGACTCAATGATACACATGCGTAAGTCAAAGATACGAAAGGAGCACGACTAAGATCGTCATATGAGCCCACACACGTCCACTGCTAAACGTTGGCAGCAATCGACGCGAGAATAGCGAGGTAGGAGACTCGGGTCTCCAACATTCATCGATTCCTCGACCGCCACAATGTCGTCGGTCCATCAAGTGGGGGGTCTGACCACACTCCTCGCTACTCGAGGATCAGGAGTCACCGAAATTCTGACTTGATCATCTTTTATAATAAGACCGAATAAGTTTCCAATATTGATTGACAGCCTGATTGATGGTGTTGCAGATGAACTTTTACATCGATTTCATTTTAATTTCTCTTCGATTGTTCATCACCTTTCGACGTCTATCGACCGATATAATTCGTTTGCATCGTTCATACATCACTGTGGACATAACACGGCTCGAACAATACCGAAGAAATTACATGCGGTCGATATCGAACATGGCAAATAAATACTCTCAAACTGACATTTGTTATTATTTTTTGTCGTTTTTTGACTAAAGACAAAGGCTATATCCGCCCACAGTCAGACGAAGGGCACCGAAAATTACGGAGCTCACATTTCGAAGCATTCCCGGCTAATGATTTCGAAAGATATCCACCCCTTGAATGTAAGCGACTCCGCCCCCCGAATGAATTGAAACACTGCTCCGGGTTTTACAATTTATTTATTAATTGTCGTTTTTTACGGTTGGTGGCCAAATTGGGCAAAAAGTATTTAGTTTTTGTGTGAGAGAATGAAAACATTGAAAACTGGTCAGCGAAGATACGGGCTTTGAACGTTATTAATTATATTAATTTATATAATCACCTTATTATGATGATATTCGCACTGCCAATTAAATTTTATGAGCCGAATGATTGTTTATAAAGTCATTTGATTCGAGTATCGAATAATCAGAATATTTTGACATTATGTGGTCACGCTACATCTAAATCTTGGCTAAGCTGTCAGCCGCTCCCACACAATGCACAAGTAAACTGACAATGCGAGGAATTAAGCATAATTTATGGCACTTTATGTCGATTTCGACTGAAAAACAGATATATTATCGGATTTAAAAACTGGATTAGATAGGTACTGGTAGTTTCTATTTACGGTTGACTTTCTAATAAGCTTATAACAGTAGCTGGTTTGATAAACAGTCGTGACTTTGAAATATCAAGGAAGTTACGTTCAGAAATCATTCAAAGCAAATTTGAACAATATGTGATTAATTTATTCAATGTTGTTTGTAAAAAACACTGGATTATTACTGAATAAACAATTTGAATGTAACATTACAAAATTACTATCGTCGGCAATCGATTGAAACGCCTGTAGTTTGAAACCTTTTTATTTGTTTTTTATTGATAATAGTCAAGCGTTTGACCACCAGCTTAGATGTAAAAGAATGAATCTCTAAAAAATTTTTTTTCGTTGTATCGCATGAAATAACGTAGGAATGCTTGATCAGATTATAAGGCATGATTCGCTAAACAACATGTTCAGTTTTCAAACAGTTCTAGCTATCAATTAGCTTTTAAGTAAAGGCTAGTTAACGGCCCAAAGTGTCTCACACTTGAGCTGTATGAGCTCTCGAGAGCTAATTTCCATCGGTTATATAAAATGTCAATACAATTAAATGCAACAATACTAATACTGGTACTGATTACGATCACATTACTATTTGGTAACGTTTTCCGATCGCAATAATGTCTATCAAATACAGTAAGTGTGAGTCCATCGCACTCAAAGGTTACAATTCATTGGATTATACATAGAAAGTAAAAAATATGGATGTGGCATTGTGCTGTGACTCCACACTCTAAAGGTCGGTGTTCACTCTGTACGTTTGTTTGCAAGCGATATGAAAACATTCTTTTGCGTACAAAAAATATTCGTCATATTTTCGAGATGAATATCGGAAAATCATTTTTTTTTGGAATTGGAATTTGGTACAGTTGAGTTACCTATAGGCCGTTTGTAACGGTCCGTAGGTAATCTGACTGATTCCTTTGTACATAGTTAGTTTAATTGTACTTTTTATTGAATAAATGTTGTATTCTAATAAAAAATTTTTTTTTTGCATTTATAAAAAAATGTCCAAAACAAATAGTTTAGGGTTTGCTTAATAATGTGTTCAAAAAGTTTGGTTTGTATAAGAACACCCTACTCAAGCATTTAGCATTTTTTTAGACTCAACTCTCTGCTCTACCCAGTATTTGTTGGAGTTTATCTCTTTCGAAAGCTAAAGTAGCTTTTTATACCACCTCCATTTGTCTATTTCTATGCTGCAAGGCCAATTACTCTGTCCGAATATTACACAATGATCAAAATTCACGCTTATGAAAGCCGATATGACGCAACTGAATCAAGACCTTTACTATTATTATGTTATTTTTACATTGCGTTAGCTTGAAATGGATACTCGTATAAAAATATATAAAGTGTTTGGCCCTTTGAATTCAACGTAACCTTACCTTTGCTAGAATTGTTGCATGGTTTTCTAAATAATAAATACTTAGTCGAAGACAAGACTTGTCGCAATAAAAAACATTTTATTATAATTATGTTGTTTATAAATTCAATCTTCTCATTACTTTGTTTATAAAATGAATTCTGGAAATTCATGAAAAGAAACTATTTTTTTTCATTCTAATTAATTTTTGTCCGGGTAACGGAACTTATTAACTTTTAATCAGTGGTCACGGCTATATGATCCTGGTGGTAGAACCTGTTTAGGTCCGACAGCGACCACCTTCCTGCCAAAGTGCGGCGCTAAGCAGTTTTTTTTATTGTACGATAGGGAAACGCTTTGTCGTCACCTCACTTGGTTTTATGTTATGACTTGGCCGAAGGCGCACTTCACCCGGAATCCTCAACAGTCTGAAGAACTGGCTATTTTCTCTAAGTGCCGGAACATAAACATTTAGAATTGTTGTTATACAGACTAGTTAAGATGGTGGTAGCTAGCCAGGCGCACTTATAAACAAAGTCCTACCACCAACCGAACCAAGCACAATATTGTACTCCCCTGGGGATCGAGCCCAGGACCTCGGGATCTGACACCGGGCATGTGCATTTGCAAATGCATGTGCAAACTATACCAAAGAGGAAAAATATCTGGGATACACTCCACCGCAGACCTTATCCGCGCATAGGTGAGCCTCAAGGTCAAGAGCTTACCCATTTCATATATTTTTATTTACGATGGGTCGGCTCTTGACCACGAAACTTACACAGGTAAGAATGAGATCTACGATGGAGCGAGCCTACCCAGAAAGTGTATATTAACTCTCTTCTTGAAGACATCATGGTCGTAGCACAGCGGAAAAACAGACGCTGGGAGCTTATTCCAAGTTCTTGCAGTGCGCACAATAAAATAATTTTGAAAGCGTTTAGTTCTTATGCATGGGTGAAGATGATAATAGGCTGTGCGTCTGAAATTTCTATTGAAAAACGGCGAAGGCGGTATAAGGTCGTGAAGCTCCTGAGCACACTCACCGAAGTACAATCTGTAAAACACCGACAAACACGCAACCTTGCGACGATTGCTCAGGCTTTCGAAATAAAAAAAAAATTAGAATCTGATATTTTAAAGTAAGTAGGTAAGTCATTGTGATCCATTGATCATTTCGTCTAAACACTTTCAATCCAACACAACAATATGTCAAGCTCAATCACAAATGCTATCAGCCGCTGTAATGGTAAATTAAAAACCTGCTTCAACGCGTGACCTGCTTAAACAATAACGTCTACCAGGAGGTAATTACTATTTAAGCTGTGCGAGAACGGGCTCGGTATCGGTTATAATTATTTTGATTGCAGTTCACTTTAGTAATTAATCATTATTTTGCTTGCAACGTCGAGGTATATTAATCGAACTGTTTAAATTAAGGCCGATTCATAATAAAGTTCAGCATTGAGTGCGTAAGACTTCATTATCAAAAGCCCAAAATACTCTTTCATACGTCCGTTAAGGTATTCAGGGCTGGCTGTCAAGCAGACAAAGAATGGATTAATGTTTTGGGCTTAGTTTTTTAGCAGTTAGGTCCTATTGCAGCAAAACCAGTCAAAGGTTTTCCTTGATTGATGTCGATTCAAACGATTTTAATTATTACTTAATTATTATTCCTAATAAAATTGACTACCGTTTATTATTTTTAATTCTTAGCAATACAATATTACCACTTGTCTGTAATACTTGTCTCGAAATTAAGTTAGTTCTGAAGAGTCTAAAAAAGATTGTTTCCTAAAATGGTAAGTAAGAGATTAATATTATAATTCGTGTAACATAAAACAATTCGAAAGTCGAAATGGCCCAGTACAATCTAATGAGCTGAAATCCCTGTGAATTCACAATGTAGCTGCTTATCATGTAACAGAATTTAACAACGAAACACTTAATTCAGTGTGAATCAGACTTTAAACTCTCGAAATCGCAATCGACACAGCGCAAATGTGTTAAAGTGATTAATGTACGCCGAATCAAATTTGATTATCTCAAAAAGCTTTGCGGTGGTTTGATGTAGGGATGGATGGCTTAGACTTTAGACTTCAAAATGGCCGAAAAAATACTGGATGTTTTTTTGGGGAATATAGACTTTTTTCGACAATTCAAACAGGCTTGAGTTTCTTGAGCTAAAAGGTTCGTCCGTGTTAGGTCTCATCGCCATTACCTCAACATCCGCCAAAGGCCTGAATGGTCTGGAGTAGCAGTCCTTTCGTTTATCACTGTTACATACAAATCGTTGAGGTATCAGTTTAAAACGGAAACCACGCGTCGATCCTTAAAGTTCTCAATGTCAATGTAGTATTCTGACTCCGAGTGTTCAGTGTTACCATGGGTTTTCGGAAACTGTACTTGCATCTACGACAAAAAATGTATGAAAACTTTACTGCGCCCCTAGCGGATAGTGTGGAACTTAAATGTACAGGATCGAATGAAGTTATAATCGCTCAGACAGTTCCCTGCTACTTCTGTTGCAGCTTGAAGTGCAAGGAGTTGACCCGAGACTAAAACCGACCGATGTCAAACAACCTTTTCCTCTTTTGTTTGTATTTTATGTAGTTGCTAATTGGTGGAAACTGTAATGTAACTATTTAATATTTAATAAATAAATTCAAATATAAATTAAAATTTATAACAGTAACCCATAGTAAGGCCACAGATTCCGCGTGGTCTGTATCGGCACTGTCACATCCCTAGTGTTGTCGGTCGCATAAAACCCGGTAAATTGCAGAAACTTTGTGTGAATGTCCATTCATCCGTGACATTAATGAACACGTGATGAAGACAGGGTTTATTAACATCTGACCGGACAGTAACATAACTCAAAATTGATGTTTTGGTGAAGTTTCAATGGGATTTGGGGCCCCGCTGCGATTTGAGATCATGCTTTGATTGTAAGCGTGCTTCGTTTGGATTAAAAACAGTTTTTGGTAGTCTTACAAAAGACACAGATTCAGAAGATATACATTTAAAAATTCAAGAAGAATGCAAATTAAAAAAAATAAATTGATTTTTTTTAAGTTTTTTGAAATATAGCGTAAAAGATAATAAATCAACAAAAAATAAACTTACTTCGCTTCTATTTTATATTAAACAGTATATTTAATCTTGAACATAACATCAACTCGTAAAAACAACACGCTTACAATCAAATCAAAAACTGTCATTGAATCTACATTTTGTGATTGAGTTGTGTATGCTGTCATGTTCAAAAAATGATAGAATTTCAAACTCATCCACAATATAGCTTCGTTTTAATAACATTTTGACGCTCAAAGAACGCGGTTTGATGAAAAGATACCGGTAGAAGGTAGAATAGAACCGGTGAGCTTGAAAATCTGCATCAGCGCTAAGTCAAGCGTGTGTCCTTTTACATTGCATTTGAGGCTACATTATATTACAATGTACGATTTTTGTAAAAAATAATCGTCAAATTTTAGAACGATTCAGACAGAATACCTACATAACTGTAAAAATGGATTGTTACTCATTCAAATTCATTTATTTAGACATCTTCCAAAGTGTTAGTAAAACTTTATATAATTAGAGGTTAGTACTTAATAACTAAAAGAGATTTGGTATTTTGGGTGAGCTGCCACACCAGCGTACATTCAATTAGCAATAACTGAGTTTGTAGTAGATAGCAATTATTCGTTTTTAATTACATGTAAATCTAAAATCCTCAAAAAGTCTTCAATAGCGTAAATCACATTTTGTTATTAACTTTGGAATTCTTCAATTCAATATTTTGAAACATTAAGGTTCAACTACGATTATTACCCAGCTGCCTCAGAAGGAGGGTATTGTTTTTCGTGAGTAGGTATGTATTTATGTATGTCTATTCCATTGTATTGTGGCTTGATGGATTTTGACGTGAGGTATCGTTTTGTTCCTATAAATTGTGGAAGTATCATAGGCTATCTAGTAATTTTACAATGTGATTTAAAAAAATAAGTAGAGGAGAATACAATAAAATGTTTTAATTATACAATATGGGTATCAAATGAGATTTTAAATACACGGTAAACGCATGTATTTTATATTTCGCGTTTGAGTTTTAGTTTTTTTCAACTTTCAACTTGTGACTAAGAGGTTAAAAAGAACTGTCACATTTACTATATAAATTATAATAAGGGTATTCAATGTTCTGAAGCGGTCTCTACAAGTGGGTGTATAATTATATCATCAGATCTTTGGTATAATCAGAACCGGTTGCGCATCATTTGAAAACTTGACTTGTCAAACTTCCTCATTCAAACCGTGTTCGAACTTCAAAGGACGCTTAAATATAAATAAGATTGTCCTTAGTCGACCACACAGGTTTTACTATACTATCTTTTTAATTGTACCGTAAATTAACTGGTAATCAGAAAAATTGTCGAAGGCATAGTTTAAAGGTTAGTTGTACGTTTGGTTGTTCCAATGATAAATAAAATGCTTTTACAAATCTTCGTCGGAAGCCTTCTTCTAGCCTGGTTTTATGTTTCATGTTACGTAATGGTGGGAAGTGGAAGCGCATATCACCTGAAATCCTCAAGATAACACAACAATTTAGAGTTGTTGTTATGATAATTGTCGCCGAAACCACAATTAAAAAAATTGTTATATTCCGGAATTTAGAGTCAAAGTAGCCAGTGCCTTAGTTTGTTGAGGATTCCGGGTGAAGTAC
This sequence comes from Venusia cambrica, assembly GCA_951394065.1. Classification (NCBI taxonomy): domain Eukaryota; kingdom Metazoa; phylum Arthropoda; class Insecta; order Lepidoptera; family Geometridae; genus Venusia; species Venusia cambrica. Next base: position 6,487,448 of record OX596055.1, read on the forward strand.
GCCTCCATTTTGGGCCTTATCTGAACTTGTAACCAGGTGAGATGAAGGCCAAGCGCTACAACGTCGTATAATAAAAAAAATTGACTTAACTAAGATGGTAGGCGCTAGTCGCTGATGGATTTGAATATGAATGTCCAACCACCAACCAAACCAAGCACAAATGTACACTACCCTGTACAATATGTGTAATTAATCATTTTTTTAACAAGGAAAGCAAACATAATTTGAAAAGCCTTTGACATAACACTGTATTTGCGCATACATATGTATTTTCGTAACAGCAAAATACAACGATAGTGTAAGAGCAACCGTGTAGCATTATCTGAGAATGTTTAGCAGCATAAATTCTCATAATCAAGAAATACCTAACATATACATTTTTGATTATAACCACAGTTTAACCCACGTAGGTAAGTATCAATTTTTGTAACATTTAATTTTATGTAGTAAATTTGTAAGACATTAAGTATGTCACATTATATTTGCTTTTCAAGTTGGTAACTTCTACTCTGAAACATTAATCATTAATGAAAACCCATGCATTTTAGTATTGATTATATAGCCTCAAGTAACGGAGGCATATAAATAAATTAAAACTAATTTGAATAAAAAATCAATCGCTGTAGCTCGTGGCTTTTTTCTATTCAATATTTATTATGTTTGTAAGTTCAGCAAAAATAACCAATCAAAATGAAGTTATTATTCCTTGACTAATTTAAATCTCGTTCTTTAAACATTCATAAACATTCGGTAATTATACGTTTAACGGAGCGTAATCATAGTAGAGTTAGAAGTCGTTGGTTTACTCTGACACAGTATGATGTTGGCAGAAGGTGATCTCAGGCCTCACGCAAGATTTCACGTCAACTAAAAAAATATTATTATACCGCCTCTGTGGTCTAATGTTTCCAACCAGTGTCAGATCCAGAGGTCCCGAGTTAGATCCCCAGGATCAAACTCGAGATTCGTATTGTGCTTGGTTTGGTTAAAGGTAGGTTTAAGTCCGCCTAGCGCCTGGCTAGCTACATCTTACCTAAGGCTGTCGCCATGGCAACAATTCTAAATTATTATATTCCGGCATTTAGAGGCTAGATACCCAGTTCCTCAGACTCATATAAATAGGTACCGGATGAAGTGCGCTTTCACATTCAGCCTTATCATAACTCGATACCAAGTGAGAAGAAGGTCAAGCGCTTCTCCAACATACAATAAAAAATATTGTTATTCTCTTTCTGTTACAAATGCACTGTGGTAAAAGCGGGCGTGTAATTTGGACGGAAATGTAGGAAAAAGGTTAATAATCATTAAAGGAGACGAGATATACAATAACGATTCATTATCATCATTATCATTGTTGAGGGCTCCGCTAATGAAGGGAGCGAAATGCTGTTCTTTTACGTATTTTCAAATTTCGAATATAATATCTGTGAAGGTTGGATAACCTCTTACGGCAATAAGGATAAATGAATGAATGAATGAATTAACACTTTATTGTATACATAAATAATACTATAGAACAACACAAACATTTATTGACAATGGTGTTTAAGTACAATGGTCGGCCTTATCGCTAAAAGGTATTTCTTCCAGCAACCTTACAAGGAAAAATGAAAACAATAAAATGTTAAAGTTTTTGGGCACTACACAAAAATAAGAAGAAATATAAACAGAAGTCACAACAAATATTAGAATAATAATATATACCTTACACAGGGTTATTTTGCGAGTTAAAACAGAGCCTATAAAAGTATATTGACTCTTTAATAGTTAAAACTTTTAGTACCAAAATAACATAAAGTGATGAAACTAAGTTTTTTTTTTATTGTACGACGGGGAAGTGCTTGGCCTTCATCTCACCTGGTTACTAGTTGAGATAAGGCCGAAGGTGGAGGCGCACTTCACCCGGAATCCTCAACAAACTGAGGAACTGGCTATCTTACCTCTAATTGCCAGAACACAACATTTTTTTCAAATTGTTGTTATGGCGACAGAATCAGGTAAGATGGTGGTAGCTAGCCAGGCGGACTTAAAGAAAGTCCTACCACCAACCAAAATATTTTTTTTATAGGTTTAATTTGGAATTGAATACTAGCAACTTGCAAACCGATGGCATGTGCCGAACGTAAGATTGGACGTGCCTCTGACTATCCCCCAACAGGTGATCCTTATAAGATCTACGCTTTGAGTAGTAATCAGAGGTGAATCCTTGAAGGCGAACAAGAATTGCGTCTATTAATTTTATTTTTATTTTTTTAGATTTTCTCCCTTTCTGAACTAAAAACATTATTTCTTGTCCCACAAAAAGTGCTTCAGTTCGCGTTATTTTTGTATTTAACTGTAAAAACGTGATTTACCACAAACTAGTTGGTTTGCGTGTCTTGAATACAAGGGGATGTAAGCCCCTATCTTACAACAGCCCGTTGCACAAACTTATAATACCTCTAATTACTAAATCCTGTTCAAAAAGCCTACCGACGCATAAACTTCTTTTCCACATGAGAGGAGCAAAAAAGGCAGCATCCAATAGTTATCGCATTTGTAAGGAATAGTTCCTTCTATAAATACTACAAATGAGCCTTGGAGTAGAAGTTACCAAACTTCAAACCGCGGGTATGAACTTTTTAACTTTCATTTCATTTCATTCAAGGAGTCCCCTCTTCCACATAAGCATCCGTTTATTTAAAACTATTTTTATTAATTTTATTTTACGTTTCTAGACGGTTAAAATGTCGAGCAGTGGTTGCTACAACGAATGGTTTTAGTTATCATTAAATAAACTAGCCAAGTACGAGTCGAGCACGCATACCAAGGGTTCCGACTAACACGTCAAGGCAAATTATGTTGAATTTCTTTGCAATTGAAGAGATTGATCTCTGAAAGATTTGTGTGGATTCTACTCACGCTTGGCCGATTTTTTGTAATTATTGATATACATCAAGGCAAGGACTATTATCATACCAAGTTGTTAATGTATTTACTGCTTTTAAAATGAAACTAAATAAAAATAGTAAAAAAACACGTTATTTGAATCCTTTTAATTTTTGTTTTATTAGTTGTTGATATTTATGCAAGTGTCTCTATACAGTTCATGAGATACAGTACAGTCCGCTGACAGCGGACGAACAGCGGAGGCTTATATTGGCTCCCGTTGGCACCTTTCGAGTACGGAACCTTAAAATAATTTCTGAATCAAACCAAATTTGAATAGAGACCCTGTTTTTTTAGAGTTGCAACGTAATTGATGGTAAAACCACATCAATTTAATTTAATTTATGTCATATACCTATATGAACATGAAGCTGAATTTATTGATTTGAAATCTATTATGTAGACTATTCGATTACTGCTCCCACCCTAGAACGAATGTTTAAATAAACAAACCATCGTAAGATTTAAATTCTGAATTGTCACTCTGCGCGATTTCTCCATCCCATATGTCGTCATATTTCTTGTACCTTATTATAATCGGCGTCAGGTAAAACGAAATTCTATTGTTCGTTCGTTTTTTTTCGGAAATACAAACAGACTTCGAATTCGATTGCTACCTGCGCTCGAGTGCGGATTTCGGAATTTTGTGTTTTAGAAAAAACTTGATGCTCACCGCAAACATTGTTTTTATGTGGGACCGATCTCAAAACTGTTTGCAGGGATCGTAAGCCTGTCTAATATACAAATAGCTTTTCTTTTAAAAGTGCGAAACATAATACAATAATAATCAATCCATTAATTACAGTTAAGAAGTGCATTAAAAAACGTATAATGGGTGAATAAATGTCCCTATTTCTAATTGTTTAAAAAAAACACTGTCTGATTGTGTTTTTTACTAAAATACCTGCCTGAGATATTTTAATCCATAACATGTTTCTTATCAACGTTACAGTAAAATTTACAAGGGCTCAATTGTAATAATGTTTATTTATATAATGTTCGGTTCACGCCCTAAACACTTTTCAAGTAACAGAAATCAATTTTCGTATTTATCTTCTTTACGATATGAAAGAACCATCAATGCAGGTCTATAAATAAATAATAAGGTCTATAAACTCGAATTCGTGCTCTAATGACAGTAAACGATCTTGAAATTACTCACAGTTATAGTCGTAAATTGCCTTTAATTGCAGCATGTTTTATGGTGGGCTTTTTAGAAAATGTTCACGATCTCTGGTCTCACGCGCCAGGGAAGCACAAAAATAACGAAATGCATTTTGGAGCAGGACTCTTCCTTACATATGCTGTGCGTGCTAAACCCAATCGAAATATAATCGTTACATTGCTGCTTTGTCTGAGCGCAGGTAATCGATTTGTTGGACAAAAATGCAATGTATGTAGTGTGATTAAAACTCACAAAATAATCGCAATAAATCTTGTTGAATTTCGGCTGGTAAATGTTCGTAGACGTCATATGGCGTTCGATTCGATCACTTCTTTGTTTATGAGATTGTTAAAAATTAAGTTGATTTTTTGCATTGTTTAGTTTTTAGGGCAGCCAATATTTTTATTAATGATCGGGCTACATGACAGTGACTTGGGTAGAAATTTATAGGCAGGCCGTTGTAATTTACAGCTGTTCTGAGTTTCGCAATTATACTATGCTAACGTTGGCGGTATGTCTTTGTCTTAAGTCACCATTAAGATTTTACCTGATGATACTAAAAGTAAAGCGTAGAACGGTTTCACCGGTTAAAACACACGTTTTTTATTTTATATTTATTGATGATAGACTAGCGTTTGACCACCAGTTCTATTTGAAAAACAAATAAAGATATGACCTAAGATGGATCACGCTTGTCTAAAGGATCCTTTTATTAGGTATATATCTTCACTCAGTTCACTAAGTTAATTCCTACATTGTGTATAGGTACACGTAATAAAGCTTGTATAATGCAGCATTTTTTTTAATTATGTTATATTTATATATTATCATTATACAATTTTAGCTTAATTTGTGTAAACAATCATCGACATATTCGACATAATTTCACCGAAAACAATTCGGTCTAAGTTTTCCGAAAAATTACAGAAATATTTTACTTGTATAATTTCGATTTCAACGCTTGTGATGAGAAAATATTTCTTAAAGTCCTCATAACGTTTCTTTTAATTTACGCAGTAAATGAGAAAATGAGTACGACTTGGAATGAAATGGAATTTCACATACTAATTGCAGTGGGCACAAGTTAATGGAATAATTATAATAATATGAGCGGCAAAGAAGCCGGCGGCCACCCGCTGCCCGTCTTCGCCGATTGTTATGCCCAAAAAGCAATTATAATAAGCCAGTAGGATACTGCTGCAGATAGTAAGAATGGGTTTCATTTGAAGTACCTACAGCTAGCTGGTTATAAAACATTACATAAATTTGTCATTTGAGGTACAGCTGGTTGTGTAACATTCTATAAGTTTGTCATTTGAGGTACAGCTGGTTGTGTAACATTCTATAAGGTTGTCATTTGAGGTACAGCTGGTTGTGTAACATTCTATAAGGTTGTCATTTGAGGTACAGCTGGTTGTGTTACATTCTATAATGTTGTCATTTGAAGTACATCTCGTTGTGTAACATTCTATAATGTTGTGATACGAGCAAGTTGTTGAAAATAAAAACATCACAAACTCACAAACATTTAAAAATGATATGTACAAGTAAACAAACTAAATATAAGGAAAGCAGTCGGCTTACATAGGGACCGTTACAAACGGTCTATAGGTAGCTCAACTGTTCCAGACCAGTACCAGATGGAAGAGTGCCCAAGACACTGGCTGCATTGCCACGATGCATAGTTATGCTAAATCGCTGCCCTAAATAAGAGCCAAACTTTGAGTCACGTCTCGCCTCAATAAAAAGCCCCGGGAAATTTTTGATTGGTCTTGACCCCAAATGGCTCAAATAAGAGCTAAATAAAGAGCTTATACTCTGTCAAGACCACTCTGTTGGTGCATTTTGTGATCATCGCCCGAATCAGCCGCCGCACCAGCCGTAACTGATTTCCTCCAAATGAGATCGCAAGGGAGTCGACGCAGGTAGCATCCCACACCAAAAGCCTATTGGTACTATAACAAGAGAAAATACGTGCTTTTGACTGTAAGTTTACTGTTTCAAAATTTTGCATTCTTGAAATGTATGGCATCTTGAGCCTATTTAGGGTTCTGTACCTAAAGGGTGCCAACAGGACCCTTTGGCTATTACTGAGCTTCTGCTATCCATCTATCTGTCCGTCTGACTGTCAGAGAGCTGTATCTCATGTACTGTAATATGTCCATATGGGTAGGAACCGGCAGTCAGTTGAAACTTTCACAGAGTGTGTTTCTATTGCCGCCGTCAGAATGTATAGGTACATAAATATCATAAAAATAAATAAAATTATAAATTGAAGGGGCCCATACAAGAAATGTAATTTTCTGCCCCGAAATGTATCTCGGAACCTTCTTGATATGTTTAGATATAGACTATAGACTATAGAGTCTATAGTTACAGCTTCAAAGTAATTAAAATAAATTCAATTTAAAATCAAAATAAACATATATTTATTAAAACATAAAATGAAATTATTTTAGATTAGACTTTGTATTCGTATGAATTGAAGGGTAGAAAATATATAATTGGCACATATAAACATTGAAAAGTACATTCATGTGAGATGAACACAAACAACGAATTGAATAATTTTGTAATTTTAAAATCACTGATATGCATTGGACTACCGAAAGATCTATATTTAATTCCCGCTGTGATAAGCCGAATCTTGATTAGTTTCTGTGATCAAAATTGTCACAGAAAATGGGCAATGTGGTGAGAAATTGATTTCGTTTTGTCGGTGCGATTCGCAACGCACAGGAATTCCATTACTTTGCCGCTGGTGGCAATGCAAGAAATATGAATTTCAATTTGAACTGAAAATTGAATACGGAGATTTTATTTTATTCATAAGAAATAGAAACTGTGGCGGGTAAGCTGTAAGCAGTAAAGGCCCCATAACTTTATAAAGTTTACGATTTGCCTGTAATAATTGTAAAACTGGTGAAACACCATGGACCTTATTCTTGTCAACTCGTAGGGAATATCCTGAAATTCTCTGAAAATTTTAAGACTCTAGGTAACTTCTGGTTTGAGCTGTGCGTTGGTTCTTGGTCAGAAAGATAAGAAATAAAGAAACTTTTATTCGTTTCGCTAGCAACGCATTCCTCTGACCTACGTTTTTTTTTATACTACTAGGAGACGGAACAAACAAGTAGCGCACCTGGTGTTAAGTGTACTCTTGCCTATGACAAAGCCTTACTGCATAGGTCACATCCACAAAGAACATAGCCTACACGGCATTGCATTGCGCCCGTCAACTTGAGGCATAAAGGTGTTAAGCCACACGCACCCGTAATTTCACCTGCAACCATACCCTTCAAACCGAAACACAGCAATGCTGCTTGGCGGCTGAAATAACTATGGTGGTTGTAATTCTCCGGACGAGCCCTTTCACTAGGGGCTTCTACGTCCAAGGATTCTCCCGAGGTACGCCACTGAGCCCGATCTGCCAGCCTGTAGGTACGGAGGTCTTTGGTTCGTCTAGCCGAAGGGTTTTTCCTATGCTTGCTTAGACGTGGTCTCCACTGAAGGACTCGTTTACCCCACCGGTCGTCGGTCTTTTGTAAGTTGTAAGTAAGCATAGTGAGGATTGGGGAACTCCTAGTGATTGCAAGTAAAATCGAGATGTCATCCATGTGTGTACAACAAATTGTTCCTATGAATATTAATAACCGTGCTATTAGATTGTGTCTAGTTTGCTGTCGGCTCTTTCTTTGAATGCTGACTAGGTTTATCAAAGTATGGTGTTGGTTAGTTTGTAGAATTTATAGAAGGAGGACGATATTGTAAATTTTGAGCTTATAATATATGCATATAAGAAAGGTATACATGCCTTATAACCTGCCTTCCAACATAGTAACAAGGTTACATTTTTTATTACTTTAAATAGACAGTAAATATAAGTAGAAAAACAAAATTCTTACACAGAAACTTAATTAATAATTACAAATGTTATTATGACGCAAAAATTCACAACCCACGACGGGACTCGAACCCGCGTCTTTTTCTAAAGCCGGAAACGCTCTAACCAACTGAGCTACGGGAGTACCGACGTAGATTCCGAATTATTGTGTCATATCTCTCAGCTATAGCGCTGATAATATGTGTCATAATAACATTTGTAAATGTTTTGGCCAAGAGCAATCAAAATACAAAAAAAAAGAATAATGATTAATTGTTTGATTATCATAAAACCTAAAACACATTGTGACAAAGTAAGGAATAATTACTTTGATGTTCCATTAACTGCTTCCGTTGTTTGTTTTTATCTTCGCCAGAAAATGCTTTCCAGTTGGTAGCTGTACTATCCATTTTTGAAACTAAATTTCACCAATATTGCGTTGGTTATGAACCAATGTTCAATGTTCGTACGGCATTGCGCTCATCGCTCTAGTGCTTTTCCGGTATTAAAATTATGAATTTCCTACCATACAGATAAGGTTGAGGTTTGAGTTTGCTCCTGTTTTGAACGGGTTGATTTCGGTACGTATAATACACTTTTTAATCCTATTAGTATCGAGTGAACTGATTAAATTGAATCGATTATGCATACCCGATAGATCCATTGCGTGTTCACGTCGAAGCGAGATGGATCGGCGGCTGAAGCAATGATAAGATATTACTGTCCGAGTATCGACTCAATTAATAAAACCATCATTATCATGCGACAGCCTTTTCACACTTACGCAGTGGTCAAATATGCCACTTTTTACACCCACTTGTTTTATTACTGGTTGCGATAAGAAGAGATATTCTATCGATTTTTTCATCGTAACAGATGTTGTGCTTCCAAAATAGTGACATGTAAATTATTGCTTATGTTGTTGTATATAATGCTTGTCTGTAGCAAACGTGTGTATACTGTGATTTATGTAATTTAGTGGTTGGCGAAAGTTATTAGACGTGGACATTAGCTGTACCATTGTGATTTGTGTGTTTAGGTGTCATATTGTATCATAAGTAGTAGATAATTCAATATTTAATCAAAAGTATGCAACAATTTCAATACGTAGTAATTATTTCCCCATATTACAAGCTTTGTTTAGATCGGGGTTAGGGGAAGCTGTGCCTTTACACAGTGATAGATCATTATAAGCATGTGTAGTAGAAAGAAAGTACCTTAACATGATGAACAAATAGACGCTAACGCCTACCAGAAGAAGACGCACATTTACGTATGGGTATTTGTATACAAAGACATATCAGTATTGTAAGAACTTGTGCGTTGAAATTCCACATCGAGGTGGGCGCCGTCTGTCAATGCATCAGGTCCCAACCACGCCTACAAAACTATTTATTTCCAATACAAAAAGCTGGAACACGTTCTCTTTAATTGTTGATTGTTGGACATTAGACCGCCCGAAGGAGCTATAGATATTATTTTCCGTGAGTGTTGAGCATCGTTATCTGCAGGATAAGTTAAAAGCCAGTTAAATAAAAGAATTCAATATTATAGCGAACACTGGACATTGAATCGATTGCGTCGATTTTGACAGTGAATCAATTCAAAATGTTTAAATCGACCACCTTACCATGTCACTGTAATAGCGACGTGAACTCTTACAGACCTCTATCGGCAAAGATATAAGATTGAAAATGTAATAAAAATAATGGAGATAATGAATTCAACAACAGCAAAAAGTGTTGTCCAATCGAATGTAACAAATATCGATCGTCGAAAAGATAGCCATAGCAGTTGTTGGATCGTTATAGACATGGCGCTTTGATTACTCGATTCAACTCGTATGCCTCAAGATCCGAAGGATCGGACCAAAGAGGAACAATTATATAGAGCGTATACCTACTGCGAAGTGAGTGTGAAAGGTACACATCGGCTACAATAATCTTGTGTTTAAAAGAACCTGTCCAATTACACACCTGGCTATTATGGTTTGATAGTTTTGCTATTAGACATACCTGCTTCTTTTTTATCCTTCAATATCATTGTCATCATCAGCCTGTCCACAACAAAACTCCACTAAAAGCTTTCCAACCATGTCTTATTGGTACTTATTAGAAGATATTAACTAATAAGAATAGCAGAAGTGGCTGCAAACTTTTTATTAGAAGATTTTATCGTTGCAATATTTAAAATTGTATTTTTTTAAATATCGAAGCTCAAGTTCATGTTTGCCTGTTTCTTTACTTGGCATATTGTTATTCTTCTTTTACTTGGCCCATGTTGTGAATTGCGGTAATGTCTGATACCTATCTTTGTCGGCCAGGCTGTCGGGTCGGCGATCATTCGAATGTACACATTACGTATTTTATGTTAGGCAATTGATATAACTTGTTGAGATGTGTTTGTGCGATTGCGGGGTCCATAGGCCATGGTTTACCACCTCAGAGCCTATTTTACTTTTACACAAAGTGACGGCATAAAATTCCTTTTCAAAAATAAACATAGGGTACCATTACACAAGTAGCTATAAAATCAAATTGTTTGTAGCACTCCGGATTCGTAATAATGTTTAAAAGTGAGCATAAAAGCGTCTTACAAATAACTATTCATCATTTAAAACGACATACACCATGTATTTTAAACTAATTATAAAGCTCGGACACTTTAATGTGGGAACACTATAAATAAATGTTATGCATACAAAATAATAATACGTCAACAATTAACGTTCTTAGCTTATTGTGGCTTCTATGTATTTTAACTTTTTCCTAAGAACCTTTTTGAAACAGTTTCGTCATTAAAATATTTCTTAGACTTATTGTAAAGCTTTTTTTTGGCATCGATGTTTTTTGTCGGTAAAAACACACCTCACTAAATCGATCTAAAACGTCTTAATTTGTGCAAAAGTTGCAAGTGGTTGCAACATTAAAATTCTTTTCTAAATTTTCCACACATGTTTTTTTTATTGTACTACGGAAGGGCTGTACTAGGAACGGCTTGGCCTTCGACTCACCTATCAAGTTGTACTAAGGCCGAAGCTGGAAGCTCACTTCACCCTGAATATCTTACCTCTAAATGCCGGAACACAATTTCGAAGATGGTGGTTGCTAACCTCGCGGATTTAAATAAAGTCTTACAGCAAACCAAACCAGACTAAACCATGACCTCTGGGTCTGATACCGGCGGGCAAACCAGTAAACCACAAAAATTGTGCTTTTAATTAGACATTTTATTAATATATCGATTATTAACTAAAACGGTCGTCTTCTTGCAGGTATAATATCGTTTCTAATTTATAAGATATCAACCTACTTATATCATATAATGTACCATCGATCCACATGGCTCCATACTTGTTTTTGTCGTTGTTTTTTGCATTATCTTTACTCTACGGGTTACACCCCGCCGTTGTAGCCACGACAATCATTCCTGGAATTTATTTGAGTTTTTTGAGGGCTGAATATATGCATTAATTAATTACTTATCGCGTGACCTGGCTCTTATTTAAGCCAGTGAAATAGCATAGCTATTCATCGTGGCAATGCAGCCAGTGTCTTGGACACGCTTCTATCTGGTACTGGTCTGAAACAGTTCAGTAACCTATTGCATCGTTTGTAACGGTCCTTTGATAAACCGACACTTCCCGTAATATTTCTATGAAAAATCCAGTGTAGCGAAAAAAACTAAATGCTATTGCGTAAGTACCTATAGATCGTAGAGTAAAAAAAAAGAAGTTTTGATAGATGATTGACTTTCTGAAAATCAGCGACGTACGCTTGTTCTTTACAGATTCGATTTCATATAACAATAGACTTTATTTATGTAGAAGCTTAGATTAAATGACTTTATTTTATGGAATAGAAAAAAACGTTAGTATACATAATGTAAACAGAATGACAGTATTTAATTTACACTGACACATTTTGTATTTTTTAATGGTACATCTTGAATAATCTTCGTTACATAATCTATGGGCTCAGTAAAAATCACTATCGATACAATATCGGCTAAAGAACATATCGCTTCACTTCACTATTGTATTTTAACCCTGTGGTGTAGTGGTTCGTCTACCGGTTTCAGATCCAGATGTGGGTTCGATCACCAGGGGAAGGGAAGTAAAATGTGCTTGGTTTGTTTGGTGGTAGGACTTTGTTTAAGTGCACCAGGCTAGCTACCACCGTCTTGACTAATTCTGTCGCCATATCAACAATTCTTAATTTTTTGTAAAAAATTGTTGTGTTCCGGCATTTAGAGGTAGAGGAGTTACTCAGTTTAATAAGGATTCCGGATGAAATGCGCTTCCACCTTCGGCCTTATCATAACTTGAAACATCAGGTGAGATGAAGGCAAGCACATCCCCGTCATACAATAGATTAAAAGTCCTTGTTAAGCAGGGTTGAGGAATGCGAAGTTAGTATAGTATGGGTGGGTAATGGGTTATGAGAATAGGTGAAAGCCAAGCAAAGTTTAATGTTCTTGTAACTTATATCACTGTTCAAAAAAATCAGTATAGATAAATACCATGCAGCACACTATACACATACTCAACATTTTTGTCGTGTTATAACCGCAGATCGAATTAAATATCGTTTAGGTCAATCATGTCCTCATCAAGGCATGATACTGGGGAAACCGCACATATTGATAGCCTACCTGAACTGTGCAAACAAAGTAAGCATTGACTCTTTAACAGTAGTGTTCTGTACCACTACCATTTGAATGATTGCTGTCATGTTGTCATCGTCATCTATTTCTGAGTAACGGCTTTTTATCTTTTGCATATTTTGATTTTAATTGTATTTTATTAATAGCCGCACAAACCTAGATTATCCCTATCTGATGATACCTGCAAAATTAATTAAGATAAATGTCTTAATAGTGATTAATTATAGTCACGGAATGGCCTCTATAGGTTCTTATTGATATTCTAGTGGCCTTCTGCGACAATACCGTTGTAATAGTGAAGCGATTTGTCCCAGGTCCTGCCACCAGCGACATGATCATTCAGCAGTTGACTCAGGGTCAACGATTCCATGACCCGGGGTCTCGGGTCTCGTGGTCTAGTGGTGCAACCACCGGTGTTTGATCCAGAGGTCACGCCGCCTGGCTACCACCATTTTACCTAAATCTGTCGCCATTTTTTTTTTATTGTACAACGGGCACTTGGTGAGATGAACTCACCTGGCTACAAGTTCTAGCCACAGTTCCTCAGTTTTTTGAGGATTGTCGTACAATAAAAAAAAAGGTGTACTAATACTTTGCCAGCCACATTGAATATGATACCAGCTTGCGGTTTTGCCGATTGTCACTGGTCTGACCGTAAAATTGATCTTGTTAACAGTTCACTTGTTACATATGACTCGTCGTGGATACGAATATGTCTTTGCGTGATCTGATCACGACTTGTCCAAATGACCCACCTCTGAAGAGTTTAATAGACTGAACAATGTTCGATTCAAACCGTATTTGTATACCTACTGTCACTAAAATCACTCGATGCAACAATCTGTTTACTATACATTTCTGAATTGTATGTACGCTACGAAAATATAAACGCGCTCACCCGTCAATGGTCTTGCGTTTTGCGATTGTACCAAGCGATTAATGTACAGAACGTTTCGAGGTTGAAGTCACGTATGTTGAATATTTGGACGTTTTGACAGGTGACCATACTTGTTACCACTGTCCCCGTGAAAGGTATCAGCAATCTAAACGCAAGGCTAATTGAATACAAAAGAAGCGATATAGCTGGAATGCACTTTATGGTGTTGCGTAAAGTGTAACTAACCCATAGATAAGTTGGTAAGGATTGGCCAACTTATCCATTCTTTTGTTTGCATGTTATCTTTAAGCCCACGCCTAAACTCGGTTACTCATTAGGTACCTTTAAATGATTTGTACTGCGATCACCAGTCCGCTTGCCGAGAGTGGTGATTATGGCATAACCTTCTAACTTTGGAGGAGGTTCTGTCTAGCAGTGGACACTAATGGGCTGATGATATGTGTGATGTGTTCAAGAAAGCCAGTCAAGTATGCGCATTAGTTTTCAAATGGTCGAATGTCATTTTTTTTTATCGTGCGACGGGGAAGATCTTGGCTTTCATCTCAACAGATGTCAAGTTATGATAAGGCCGAAAGTGGAATCCGCACTTCACGCGGAATCCTCGATAGTCTACACAATTTAGAACGGTTGTTATAGCGACAGACTTGGGTAAAATAGTGGTGGCAATTTTACCCATGTCTATACTACTTTAACTTTTATTATTATCACCTATGTATCGTGAATTTAAGCCTAAATTTACATTTAGCATCTATACAACTTGGGCAATATTGAAATTGTTATCATATTCTGAACCTAAGAAGAAGTTCTGACCCAATTATAATCATCCTACAGACAACTCGAGACTACAATGTGTGGAAATCACTGTTATAGTGTACAGGCAGACAGTATTTTCTTACCTTTTCAGCACAATCCAGGTTTTCAGAATACTCCTGCGAGCCAGCGGTCCATATTTAATGACGTCATTACCAGTCGGGGACAGGATCCGTGTAGCGACGCTCGAGGTACCCGCTTTGTCACTACACTGGATATTAGCCCTGCAAGTAGGTGCTCCGGGCTCCGGTGCTGAAAATATTCCCTTTCAGACACCACATCACATCAACAGCCAATAATTGTCCACTGCTGGACAGAGAATCCTCCAAAACTGGAGGGTTTTGCCATAATCACCACACTTGGCATGCGGGTTGGTGTTCGCATTATATTAATAGATTATAAACAGAACGCCCCCTTCTATTCACGCTGTACACCAGCGATATCCCCCGTACAAATCTGGTAAAACTAGTCCTCCCTGCGGATGACACAGGCTTGTATACTTCAGATCGGAATAGGTACCGATCGGATCTTTGTAAGACTTAGCACCACCTCATCCCTCTGGGAGAGTGGTTCCGAAAGTGGAGGATTGAGGTTACTTCGACGGAAAGCGCAGCCGTGCTCTTTTCAAAGAATTACCTCCATAAACCCGACCCCGTCCAACTCTTTGGTAAACCCATACCCTGGGTCCCTTCCGCCCGCTGCTACCCTTCGTCTGGTTAGATATCTTAGTCGGCTTTTACGACATCCAAGGTCCGAGGTGGAGGAGTCGATTCCGCCACAGCATATTAAGAGTCAGATATGTAAAATTCTATAGAAATCAGATATCTGTAGTATGTTTACTGCAGGTCCTTGCTTATGTTTACCGAGTTGCATAAAAATAAGCTGATATATTATTTCTATTGTTTTTAGTCGAATGTTTGGGATACAAAGCATGTGTAAATAGTAGGTAATTATTGTTGCAATTCTTGAAAGGAAAAGAACAATCGATCGACAGAGTTAAATCAACGCATCACCATTGTATTTTATCTCGTTTTGTGCGGAACTGAAACGTTTTTAGCTAAAACAGCGATCCTTAACAAAAGATAAATTGAGCGCAGAAGCTTGGACTACTAGGTGTATACAATTTTAATCACTTTCCCGGCAATCTCGAGCTAATTTATAGAGCTCTTCATGGGCAGCCTTTTGTAAGAATTTCATAAAAGATTTACAAGATTCTTTGATACAATAGAATCTTGGGTAAATTTTTACTTGCGAATAAAATATGTTTTGCTTAAAAAATATGGTGAAAAACAGTATTGAATGCCTCTCCTTTTGTAGATATCGTAAGAGGCGACTAAGGTTATGGCACGCAGCAGAATTCACCTGAGTACGCATCACCAACCCGCGTACTAAACATAGTGATAATGGCAATCTTGGAGTCTACAATCCCAGAGTAAATAGGTTTCTCTAAGATAAGCGTGCTCCATCTAAGGCCACAACTATACCTACTTTATATTTCTCAATTGAACTGGCGGTTTGTTGTGTTTTTTTTGAGATAGTGATGATGATGATGATGATGATGTTGATGGTGTAAATATGACAAGATTTAAAATACCAAACAGCATTCAACGTCCACCTGACAATTCGAAAACTCCAATAATCAGTTTGTTTAGCCCCGAGAAGTATTTCACACAAGTTTCCTAATTTGTTAAGAAAGTGACCACAACAATTGAGGCATTGTTTGTGGACAATATGGTTGGGAGAGAAGATAAGTAGTAAATAGTGTTGATTCCGAACTGTCAGAATGTTTAGTAGCTTCACTCATTCACACTTGAAATGCTCAAATTATTATCTAAAAGCTGGTGATCTGTGACATCGTGGTGGAAAAAGCCTTTGAAATAATGTATTACCTATATACCTATAGTTATAATTCAGTAAATAGGACAAACTCTGTAGTGCGCAACTCTTTGTCTCAAAGAATTTTAGACTATACAGTCCGTGCCATAAGTAAACCATTTTTTTTGTTTTGGCTTCCTCGACTCAAAATAAAATATGAGCTAGGTTAGGATTACATGTTTGAGTTTTCTGAATTTTGTATTGTGATTGTGTTTTCGATTTCTTGAATTAATTTTGTTTTGATTGATAGAAACACGATCAATTTATCAAGCCCCATAGCTCAGTTGGTAGTTAATCTGCCTTCTGTGCTGTAGGCTGTGGGTTCGATTCCTACCCAGGACAAACATTTGTGTGATGAATATAGATTTTTGTTCTGTGTTTGGGTGTCGTATAATATAGTGCGTATGTATTTACATTAAAAAAAGTATTTAAGTATTCTATCCGTAATATAGTTCCCATATTACAGGCTATGCTTAGTTTGGGGCAAGATGGCGCTGTGTGAAATTAACGTAAAAAAAATTTAAAAAAAAACTAAGCCATTGCCATTCGGGTGGAAATAACTCAATTAGCTGCTGATAAAGTTCACACACGTTTCACGTTTATCTCAAAACATTGTAGGAACACTTCACGCTCAATGCGATAAGACAGCCGCGACAGCGATTCTTTTGAACGGCCTTATCGCTTCCTCTGTCGAACAGGGCCTATTGTCGTTAGATTAGTCAATGATTCATTAGCTAAGTTCCGTAACTTTGGAGATAATGTCGGTCAATGACCGCCTGAGGCATTTTGAGTTTCAGGAAATCGTGGTTTGATTCCGATGGAAATTATAATCAGGTAAATTTTGAGCTGAAAATGAAAAGCGTCTACGAATCAGAATATGTCGATTCATTATGTTTTTCTCAAAATATATGAAAAATGGATTCTAAATCCAAAACATAATCATTTTTTTAGGTGGCAGTTACTTTTATATAGAAGCATGAGCATAATATAACCCAAGTTCTAATTCGAAATCCAAATGGGGGGAAAATGTTTTCCACAGACGTCCCGCACTGGATCTTGTTGTGTGTCCCTGTTTTGCTGATTCTGGGATCAGCAAAACAGCAACACCAACTCTAATGCAACAATTTTGGTTGGTGGTGGGATTTTGTAATTGTTTCTGCTCCGGCATTTAGAGGTAAGATAGCCAGTTCCTCAGACTGTAAGGATTTCCGATGCGTCTTCATATTCGGCCTTATATTAATTAGTAACCAGATGAGATGATGGCCAAACGCTTTCAAATCGTAAAAAAAAAATACCGAAAGAAAGTTTAGACAAGCCTCTTACTACCCCGTAGTACGTGATCCTCATAAGATCCACGCTCTGAGTTGTGATCAGAGATGAATCCTCGATAGGGAAGTCGTGAGTCTGCTACTTATTACTCATCACAATTAACACGGTTTACTAAATCACAAAAGCTCACAATGTTGATAAAATTAAACCCCAATGATACCGCAAAATTTCCGATGACCCTTGAAATTTATTAATTTAATTTCTGTAAAACCAAATTCAGCTGCAGTCAGTTTTGTCACTAAGCTCTTTGATGATTTAAACAAAAACAACCTCTTTTAAAAGCGGTGACGCGCCTACAATACCAGTCACGACAAACATTCGAACCAAGTGCACTACCGTAGCCACTTATAATAACAACGGGGTAGATTTAAGGACAAGTTCCGATTTTCCGACCAACAGCTCGAGGCTATCGCTGCGGCTTGCTTCAATGACCTTTGCGGTGGCTTATTAGGCGTAATAAACAGACTATCCAAATAAATACATAAATAATAAATAAATTATAAATAAATTACAGGACATTAACTTTACACAGCGCCATCTAGCCCCAAACTAAGCATAGCTTGTAATATGAGAACTAGATTACGGATAGAATACTTGAATACTTTTTTGTAAATACATACGTATTATATTATATAACACCCAAACACAGAACAAACATCTATATTCATCACACAAATGTTTATACTGTGTGGGAATCGAACCCACAGCCTATAGCGCAGAAGGCAGAGTTACTACCAACTGAGCTATGAGGCTTGGTAAAAATAAATTGCTCTTCTAGTTCAGTTAAATAGGTATACGTTTCATAGATATTATGTGTGGGCGAACAAAACGCCAATTATAATTCGTGCTTCGCAGTCTATTTATACATATTTCGTAATTCATATTCACACTGGGCCTTTCTTCTTGTGTGCTGGTCGCGATGCCGAACAGGCGGTAGATTTGACGTTTCAAAGTGATCCTAAAAAATCTTACTGAATAAATATATTTGACTTTGACTTTGACTTTGGCCTTTGCCTAGTTTTTTTGGTTATAGCGCGACCCTACCCCTTTCTTTCGAGGCATCTCGATCTAAGGCCACATTTGCTATAAAATCTTACTGACATAAATAGTCATTATTTTGATAAATAGGTACTTCATTCTTGTGTTCTTGTAACTGGGAACTTATTTAAAGATTTCTGGGCAATAAATAATCCATGAATGAATTTAAAGTACCTACAAAAATACCAAATGTGATGGGCTAATTTCACTGTCACAGCGTTAGTACTATTAGTTTTGCTGTGGAGAATGGGTGGGTAGCGAGCGCCAAGTCCGCCATGTTGGGAAGTCGCGTAGTCGCTCCATCGAGGCCCCCAATCACACAAGCTAGTTGCCAGTCATCCTGACCTGTGAGGGTAGCTGGAGTACCCTCACCGATCGCATCTGAACAAATTTGGATGATTGCGCCCGTACAAACTGTCAATCAAACTCTTCAATAGAAGCTAATGAATTTTATTAAAGCCTGGCATTTTTCGATGGATATTGCTGTTGTTGTTTTTTAATTTGCACCGAAAATGGTTACCGCATGGTGCCGACCGCAACTCATGCTGATGAATAACAGTTACTGACAGCGCTCTCATTCAGGAGAATTAATAAAAAATATATTGTACACAAAAATTCCCATATAATTTTTGAATTGACAATTAAAAAACAGTTCTTCAGTTCAGTATCTTACTTATATTCTTCTATTCTCTCTTCTTTCTATTCTATTCTTATTCTTAAGTATCGGTCTTACCGTTTAAGGCTTCTTATTAGCTGTGTGAAATTAATTTCCTGTAACATGTATTTATTTATTTGTTCTCTTTTTGTCGATTTGGTTGGTGTTAGGACTTTGTTTAAGTTTGTCTGGCTAGCTACCACTATCTTACTTTAGTCTGTCGTCGTAACAACAATTCTAAAATGTTTGTGTTTCGGCATTTTAAAGGTAAGATTGCCAGCTCCTTTGAATGGAAGGTTTGTTAAGGCTTCCGGGTGAACTGCGCTTCCACCTTCGGCCTTATCATAACATGAAACCAGGCGAGATGAAGGCATTTATACAAAAAAAAGAGATCATCCGGGAAATGAATAAAGAGAAAGTAAAAAAAAATACTGATTCAAGGTTGCCGTTTCACTTTTAGCCACAAGGCCGCCCATTGTACTTATGCAATAGTAAGGAGAAAATATTACGAAAACCAATTTTATTGCTATACTAGCTTTTGCTCGCGGCTTCGCTCGCGTTAAGAAGTATTATTATTAATTAGGTATAGTTTTTGCGGCTTTACTTTTGTTTAGCGTGTGTAAAAAATTAGGGCCTACAAAACTTAAAAACGACAGTACATTCTTCAACTTCTCCATTAACGTTCAGATTTTCTTTAGCCATTTTAAAAAAGTCTAACCGACAAAACCTATACTTAAACCAAACGAAAACAAAACAAATGCCAAATACAAAGCAAAGTCTATAACCAAAACTACTAAACCGAAATAAAACAAATGCAAAATCTCAAAATCCTTCTTAGGGGATGCCTACGTCATAGTAGCTTTATGCATGCAAAGTCTCAGCCTGATCGGTTTAAAATTGACAAAGTTTCATACAAACTTACATCCCCTATTTTATCCCCATGGGGGTAGAATTAATCAAAATCCTTTCTTAGCGGATGCCTACGTCATAACATCTACCTGCATGCCAAATTTCAGCCCGATCCGTTTTAATTATAATTTAATTTTACACAGCGCCATATAGCCCATAATATGGGAGCTAGATTACGGATATAAAACTTTTGTAAATACACAAGTACTTTATATGATACAACCCTCAATTTACTATGACTATTAACTAGTAACGCAGTACGCGTTGTATTTTTAAGAAATAATAGATGACCGTTTTACTATTGTCTACATCAACGCATCTGCGGTGCCGCAACGCAGCATGTAGCATCATTGTAACTATGCCTCAAAGTGGCTATCAATACCAATACCATACCCGTAGCCTTGTTTGATCTACGCGTGGGAACCTTCGTGCCAATTATCCTATTTGCAGCTTGGCATCCATGGTTAGCGTGATATGTTTGACCATTACATTGTTTTGATTTATGATTTAAGCCGTCCAAAGTTTATTGAACAATAATTTGATTTATCTCGTGAAAAGACAAAAATATCACTTAGTAAGAAGCTGAAAAACTTTAGGACTCGACTATCAGTCAGAACATTGGAGTTGTTTCGAGTCAGTACAAAGAACGAATTTCCAGCAAATTTTCGACTTTGAATCACATACAAAGAGACAAAGAGGGTTGCCAGAAATACGTCTAAAGGGATCGTTGTAGAATAATTATTTACTAGAACTATGTTAATAAAGTCCATAGTATGTCCTACCACTATTGTTGGCATGCAAATATTAGTTGCACTTTGTTTTAATAATAATCTTATCTCGTATAACGTTTCCCTATAATTTAGATATTAATTGATTAAGTAAAACATCTATCGGTTACCCATTTTATAAATTTACCACAAAACAAATCTCCTTTCTACTTTTTTACTCTCCTGACTGTTTGATAAAGCTTATATTGGAAAAAAAAAACATAACAAAGACTGCTTCGCTTGCTTCGCTTACTTCGGTACTGATTATTGTACTACCTAGGTACATTCTGTAACTTCACCACTTCCGTAACTCCTGAGAATGTTGCCAGCAATTTTCGCGGAGCTGATCCATCATCTCATACTTACATTGGAAAGTTCTCAAGTGTTTCAGATAATGGCGCTCATCTAAAACACTCGAGTGGTTTGCGTCACTCCAAATTATGATTAATATCACGCTGGTTAACGGGCCTTGATAGTGATTTGAGACAAAATTGTTTAGGGACCGTAGAATAGTGAGCCATGAATAGTAATATAACATGCATATATAAATAAATAATAAATATTACAGGACATTAATTAACACATTTACAATTCACAATTAATTTAACACAGCACTATCTACTCCCCTGTTGTAAATACATTATACTTATCATATAATACGAGATGTACTGTATAATAAATATGTATTAACACAAAGCAAACATCATTATTCATCATACAAAGTGTTTTTTCCTGGGTGGGTGGTCATAACATAATATACCTATTATAATGTCTTGTAAACTAAGCTAGACCTCTAATAATATGTACACCACCAACCACCTCTTTAGCCATAAAATACACTCCATCCAAAGGTTGTCTGGAAGAAATAGCTTCCAAGCGATAAGACCGCCTTTCCGGAAATTGACACTAAAGTTACCAACTATTTATAGATAACTCAGCTAATTCATATATTCATGTTAATTTATTTGTGAAAACATGAAAACTTAAAACCTAAAATATGATATAAAATTGCTTATAATATAAACAACAAAAACGGGTTAGGGTTTATAAATTCTGGCTACCTAGCCAGAATGTAATCAAAATATTTCAATAAATGTCAATAAAAATCTAAAACAAACCCATAGAATATTGAATTTCATTAAAAAACAATAGGTAAACAATAGGTTTAAAAAAATATCCGGACTAGTGTCAAAGGACAACGTACCTAAAACATTGGTCTCGCTGAATACTAATACTGATTCGCTGGCCTAAATTAGAGTTAAACTATCAATCATGACTTTCGGCCCGAAGGTACGGATATCCGTACCCGTTATCAGTCACATCTTTTTCTTCATCCAACCGCAGCTGCTGGACCAAATTCATAATTTCAATGAGCCTTTTTTTTTGTTGACTTGACAAGCGTTTATGGCTCCTCAGATAACATCGGCTTGTGCCATTAGCCAAGTGATTGACGTTGTTGCTCTGTTGTCCGTTATTTTTTAGATAGGTTAGTTGGTTACTATTTAGTTTTTAATAATAGTTAGTTTAATGTACTGATTTTTATTTTGTGATTATATAGTAAT
Organism: Venusia cambrica; assembly: GCA_951394065.1. NCBI lineage: Eukaryota > Metazoa > Arthropoda > Insecta > Lepidoptera > Geometridae > Venusia > Venusia cambrica. The sequence continues at coordinate 6,509,932 of OX596055.1, forward strand.
TATACTTAGGTTAGTTAGTTATCCGTTATAAAGATAAGGTTAGAGATAAAGATAATTTTATTCACGTAAAATATGTTGCATATTGGATAAGATGGTCATAATTCATTAAAATAAATTTTAAAATAAATAAATATTACAATTTCACACAACGCCATCTAGCCCCAAACTAAGCATAGCTTGTAATATGGGAGCTAGATTACGGATAGAATTTTTAAATACTATATCATACAATATTTATATAGATTATAAATTTCACACGTATATTATATATATTGATACATACTATATGTACGGTAGTATGTAAATAAGTTCTTATTGTTTGAGAATCATGTACAAACTAATAAGTAAACTAATAATGTAGCTCCTATAAACTAATATTGTAGCTCCCATATTATATGCTTTAGTTTGGGGCTAGGTCAGGACCTATCACAGTAAATAAATAAATATCACAGGTGATATTTTGTTTTAGTTTTGTCCCGTTTCACCTTTCAACATTATTTAAAGTTGCTCACACAGTCAAGATTTTTAATTTACAAAAACACTTATGCTATTCTAGGCACACCACACATTATTTAGCCAAAAAGCCAATAAGGCGACAAAGTCAATCTAAATTTTAGAAATAGGTTATCAGGAATAACGCAACATTAAGCAGCTATAGATCAAAAACCAGTTTGAACCGCAGGCTATTCGAAAAATAATTAGCGACAAATTTCACTCTGTTCAAAACCACAATACAGTACCATGATGAGCTTGACACAAAGTCATCAAAACAAGTCTAAATTAAAGCACATTATAACGATACAACCAGAGTACGCTTTCATGAGTGAACAATGACAAACGACAATCGAATAGTGTGGATTATGCAACTCAGCTGTTCATTTGCAAATCGTGAATTGTTCAATGTTGCACGGCAATGGAAGGAGTACAAAATATCCCAATGAACGTATAAACCGCGGATGTGGCTAGATATCATCTTTGCAAACAATTAGGTATAAACCAATGCTATAGCTAATGTGCAATGGTTCTGAACATATTCTTGATGAGGTGTGTAATTTTTTACGATGCGCGCGCTCACTGACACCTAAAAATGACACTATGAAGTTGGTTGGTAATTGTCATTCAAGTTTTCAAGAGAACTGAAGGATATGCAAGGTTCTACATTACGTGTTTTATATCAGTGGTGACAAATATGTACATTCAAACAATACATTTGTGTATTTGTGCTTGATTTCAATTTATAATATGGTGATGAATAATTTATTGTGATTATGATATAAAATATTTTCCATCCTTCCAAATCTATCTTACCCACAGAACACTTATATCCTTACCTCTTAATGCCGGAACACAAGAATTTATAATTGTAGTTGTGGCGTGTACATTATATATTTAACTTTAACTTTATCGATTGGTATCCAATTGATATTTCCTTTTTTTTTTCATTGAGTGCCGAATCAGTCAGAGTCTCTTAAAAATTATATTAAAATTAATAAAAAAATATCTAAATCAGACTAGCTTAGAGTAGTAGATGGCAGTGATGTATCAAGACAAATACAAAATGACACAGTATTTTCATCCTCTTTTCAGAATTATCTTGCCGAAACTCTGGCAGTTGTTTTGTAAGAAAAAGTCGAAAGTTGCTATAGTTGCTATATGTAACTCATTTTTTTTTACCAAACAGCTTACAGATAAGAAACTTAGATATACCTATCTAATATATAAAAATCGATGTGTCTAGCAGCTGGACCGATTTTGACGGGACGTTAACAATGCTACTTTTTTGTTACATAGACCCCATTTAGAGTAGCTTTCTTTTGTGGTACAGGCGTGGAAAAGAAAGGATTAGTGGAAATTCCCGCGTGATAAGAGGAACGGTGTCCCAGATGCTCCATTAGTATTGTATAAACTCAGACTTTTATATTTTTGCTATGATATTTTTGAACATAAGCCTATTTTCCTTTCACATAGCATCTTCTATCTCAGCCTTTTGGATGAGTAATGTAATTTAATCATAGTCGATCGACTATGATTAACTTACATACAAGATGATTTGTTTATTTCTTTATAATAATCACTAGCACGGAAAAACTAATTGCACTTATTTATTTTAAAATTTTCACATAATATTATTATTACCTACGTTATAAAAACTAAAAAGAAAACCGACTTCATCACTGAAGTTGGTTAAAATATGAATAAGAAACAATTTTGTTTACATGGATGACTTATTTTTTCCAATTATTTTAATGACAAATGGACGGACAGACAGACAGACGCGTGATCCTATATAGGGTCCGTTATTTCAGATACATTAAAAAAACCGTCGAATTGAGAACCTCCTCTTTTTGAAGTCGGTTTAAAATAATAGCTTTAGACAAAGTCACAAAAGTTAACTTAGTACAATTCATCAAACAATTTATATACATTAATATTCATTTAAATTCACGAAGAAATGGTGAAAGCCAGAGTTGATAATAACTGCTAATCGCATCTAGTACACTATTCCAGTGTTTTGGATAGATTTGCAAAACGCGGTCGCCAGTGGGATTAGCGTTGGCGTGTTATCACTCTGCTGCAGTTAGCAGAAACTTAGCGGTGTGGAACTCGCCTGATACTCCAACTGATTTAATACCCTAAATATTTGCTCATTTTTTATTTTTTATTTTATTGTACGACGAGGAAGCGTTTCGCCTTCATCTCACCTGGTAATAAGTTGAGATAAAGCCGAAGATGGAGGCGCACTTCACCCGGAATCCTCAATTAACTGAGGAACTGGCTATCTTACTTATGGCGACTAAATTAGGTAAGATGGTGGTAGCCAACCAAACCAAGCACAATATAGGTATTGTACTCCTCATGGGGATCGAACCCGGAGCCTCTGGATCTGAAATCGGTGGGTTGAACCACTAGACCACGCGGTACTTTTGTCTATCGTATGTTTTGGGCATTGGTTCCTTGACAAACGCCTGGCACACTACCGTCGCGGTCACTGCTTCGTGACCGGTTGCCATTGTGACCGGTTACCGTTACGTAACCACTCAGTGTCGTCGATAATTACTCTGAATCATTGTTCTCTATACCATTTCGCAATTTATCTATTTGCCGTAATGTCAGATGGATTGTTTGTGGAGCTTGAATGGCTAGAATTGTGTGTGTGGCTAGAAATGTATCGATTGTCCAAGCTTTGTAAGGGTCAATGGCGGTCTGATTGAGATCTTGCCAAACTAGAGTTCAGCGAGCTTTTAACCGCCTCTGTGGTATAGTGGTTTGCCCACCAGTGTCAGATTCAGAGGCTTGACCAGGGAAGTACAATGTTGTGCTTGGTTTGGTTGGTGGTAGGACTTTGTTCAAGACCAACTGGCTAGCTTCCACCATCTTACCTACGTCTGTCGCTATAACAACAGTACAACATTGTTGATCCCGGGATTTAGAGGTAAGTTAGCCAGTTCCTCAGATTGTTGAATTCCGGATGAAGTGTTCCACCTTATCATCAGCCTTTTCATAATTCGAAAACAGGTAAGATGACAGGTCAAGTTTTTCCCCGCCGTAAAATAATAAAAAAAAACTATTTTGTATCTTGTAAATTCTTTGTCAATCATTCAACGAACAACCCCCTTTATCCTTTCTCCTAAATTGGGGTACATTTAACACATTTTAATAGAATGTTTTAAATCATGTAAATACCAATATGCCTATACTGCGATCAGATGCGATAACTCACAAAACATTCAACTTACGGATGGTCTCTACATCGCTGATTTCATATGGAAACAAAAAAACATATTTTGTAACACACCCGATGCTTCCTTTAAAAACGTTTTGTTGCAATGTTGACGGCGCAGCTGACGTGTTGTCACCGATGCTCTGTGGATACCTCATTTAGACGCAATTTGATTTCTTACAAACGAAACTAGCTGAATGAATAAACGAGTAAAAATACTTTACTGCACACCTTATAAATAAAACTGGATAACAATAAATATATACAATGGGTAGTTTATCGCTTAGAAGCGATTTCTTCTAGACAAACTTTGGACGTCGAGGATTTGATCGCTGAATTGGTGGTAAGTGATGCACAAATGTATAGGGTTCAAAATTTACTATGGACATAACAATATTTAGATTGTACAAACTCATAATACCTTCACAAAATAGCACAAAAAACACAATGAGCAGTGACTACTTATGGAGTCGAAGGTACTGCTAAGAGTCAAGACGTTTTTGTAGGAACTTCGAATACATGATGCGTCTCCATCGGGATCTATTTCAGGCGACACAAATGGCGTCATTCTCGCTAGGCTTGATCCAGCGTTGGATCAGCGAGTGGATCAAGTCGCTCTAATGCAGGGCTACTCTTCGGGATCGTTTCCCTTCCACTTTATTATGATTTAGGTCTAGTAAGTAGTCAATTTTAATAGATAATATAAAAGCTGCATCTACGCTTACAAAAAATAACAACAATTAAGATTTTTTTTTATGATTAGGCACATTGCCATAATCTCTGCTGGACTTTGTTTATTTTTCAATTTCAGATATTATTTAAATTCAGCCAACTGACATAGATATGTTATGGAAACATTTAATTTATGACCAAAGAAATCTCCAACAGCATTAGATACCCTGACAGAGTTGAATGGCGCAGTATTGCCACTAGAATACCAAAAGACCATTCTGCGTAGATACCATTGTCATAGGTAGTAACTCTGCCTTCTTCGCTGTAGGCTGTGGGTTCGATTCCCACCCAGGACAAGCATTTGTGTGATGAATATAGATGTTTGTTCTGTGTTTGGGTATTGTATTATATAGTACGTATGTATTTACAAAAAGTATTTAAGTATGCTTAGTTTGGGGCTAGATGGCGCTGTGTAAAATTAATGCCATGTAGAAAAAAATTAATAGTGAAGCGATTGGTTCAATAGAATCGGGGGCCTATTCAGAGGAAAGATAAGCTCGGTGCTCTATTATCTTACCAGCACCCGAACATGACCTTCCTAAATGTTTTACTAACGAGTATCGCGATGATGGATCCCCGCTCAACTCTATCAGAGCATCTCAACGGTATCACATTTCCTTGGTCATCAGTTAGATGTTTCCATTATCGGCTACATCCATAATCCAGATATAATTATGGACTATTAAGGACTAAACGGTGAATACAATACGTGTGTACTGTCGTTACAATCGCGACAATTAGAGGGAGTAGGTACCTAAGAATATATAACAAGCCACATAGCTCAGTTGGTAGTACCTCTGCCTTCTGCTCTGTAGGTTGTGGGTTCGATTCCCACCCAGAGCAAACATTTGTGTGATGAATATAGATGTTTTTTCTGTGTTTGGGTGTTGTATCATATAGTGCGTATGTATTTACAAAAAGTATTTAAGTATTCTATCCGTAATCTAGTACCCATATTACAAGCTATGCGGTTGTAATTATTTTACTAGACCCCAATTTATTTTTGCACCACCACATCTCTAGCCATAAAACCTTCTCCGTCCGTGCTTCTAAGCGATAAGACCGCCCAAATCAAATTAAAAAAATATTTTTAAGCTATCCAGTTTTGTCTATAAGTTTACGATAAAGTATTTTATTGACTTTGACTTTAACTTTTACGTTGCAGTACCTACAAGAAATTTATTTATTTCACCACTCAATAAAAAGTGTAGCAATTCGATTTTCGATGGTCATTAGACCTTTGTCAAGCGTAATTTGTTCAATCATTTTGCGTAAAAAATATTGCAAACCGTCAAGGCTTCACTAATTTCATTATAACAGCCGTACTTTTTTACAAAGTAATATTGCAGACACTTATTGCCTTTTAATTCGCATATTAGACCCTGTTGTTGAATAAGTAAACCGAAGTCCCAAACCTGATGATTTGAGAACTAAGGAAGGAAGTTGCTTTATTTTTAACTAAAACCCGTGGCGTCATTATGTTGTTTATTTTTCGAGTAACCCCAATTTACCACATGGTGCTCCAATAAAAAATTATATCAACATGATTTGAAGTAATTTGTAACAAGTTATGACGAAATCCTCGTGTGTTTAGAAATTTTTTTTTCCGAAGACCGTTATTAAGTAGTAACCTTTTTTTGGGATAAAAAGTTAACAAGAAGCTACTAGCCTACAATTTTCTAATAAATAAACGAAAGATATGAAACAATATTTCATTCAAACTCAAATTTAATTGGTTAAAAATGGTTTCGATATTTTTTCATCTTCAATTTTTGTTTTATTAATAATATCAAAGACAATAAATATAAGCCAATTTGAACATGAAAACCCATCAAACTTCTTTAAAGCCATTAAAATGATAATATATATATTCTTAAGAAAGAGCTTATTATTTAATTATAACGGTGGGAAGCCGGTGCCCTCCGGGTTTTCAAAAACCTTGCGATTCTGGCAATTATTTAGGCCAGCTTATTGACATTGCTTTTCAGCGTGGCAATGCTGCCAGTGTCTCGCCACGCTTTCGTCTGGTACTGGTCTAGAACAGTTGAGTTACCTATAGACCGTTTGTTACAGTCCTTAGTAACCCGACTATTTCCCTTGTACATTGTTAGTTTAATTGATACATAATCATTGTATGAAATAATGTATGTACAAATGAAATCAGTTCAATAATCGGCATCAAGTCCTATAAACTTAAATTCCCGAGTCCAAGTTAGTGGTACTGGCCTAAGAAAAATATTTGCTTGCATAGTAATTTATTTACCAAAACGTGTATTCTTTATCGCTCATAATTTAAGAACCAAAATGGAATTACAAACGGTAATAAAAAAAATATCGTCACTTCATCGTTTTGTGAATAGGAATCGCCTCATGATGCGTATCTTCAGGGATGCGAAACAACCTGTTAAAAAGTATTATAAAAAGCCGGATAAAATGTGTATGGCTTTTTAATTCTTAACTGTCGAGTTCATTGTTATTTTATATATGATACAAACCGAAATAATGGAGCTATAATTAAATTCTGGTAAATATACGATTAGAAATGGTGATAAATAAATAAATATTATATAAATAAATATTACAGGATATTGATAAAAAGCTGGTTTATTAAAATAAGATACAAAAAGTGGTAAAAGGTGGTCAAAATTGTTAATTTTTTTTGACTTCAGCCACCTTCCACCATCGCACGGCTTGCTATCAGCAATCCTATCATCATACTTTAGGGTACGTTCTTGCACAGTGAGGTTCAAAAGAAATTTCCTGCGACGAACGCTCAAAGTGGAAAAAGGAACGCTTTTCTGACGATGCATTCCTTCAAGACAACAGAAAATCTTTAAATATAGAATTTTGAATTACGTAAAGGTGCGGCGACGCGTGAGACTTGCCTTAGGAGTTACAAGCGTCCATAGGTTTATTTGCAATCTTAGTTGTAAAAAAAATTCAACAACGCTGCGAGGTTGTTGTCAATTTGATACGGCTTAATCATTGGTATTATATTCAAAGAATTATTTGAGACACGACAATGCAGCGAGTTTGTCTGCCAATTTTGATATGGCGTTATCATTTGTCTTATTCTAATAAATATTTTTGATGTTTAGTATGACATAGGACAACAATATTCACCGGTGCTAGCCGCGTTCGTAGCACGTGTCAGAATTTCAACTATCCGACCTTTTTGAGGCAACATTGAAACTCTATCGTTGTCTGGTCGGATGATCACACCGAAATAAATTCTTGTATTTATGTTATCCCCTTATTGGTGCTAAGCGAATGATGCTTATTGATTTCTATCACCAATTTCTCTTCATTAACGATTGAGGAAGAGAAGTCTAGCCACTTCTATCATATAAGTTGTATGACTAATATTTTATTGTTAGTAAGATTATGCCGTGGCGCTCGGCACAATCGACCCCACCATCTCAGACCTTAGCTGTCGTAAAAGCGGCCTAAGGGATCTCACCAGAACAAGGGCAGCAGCTTCCTTCTGTGTATTATCTACCTTTACTGCGATCACCAATCCACCAGTCAAACATGGTGGCAAACCCTCTAGCTTTTGAGGAAGCTCTGTCCAGCTGTGGACACTAACAGGTTGTTGATGTTGATGTAAAAGATTTTTATTTATTTAGATTTTTTATGTGTACTCGTAAACTGCGCTTTTTGATCAAGAGGTCTAAATAAAGGAGCTATCCCAGAAAGCACTTGGCTCTTCCGCGCCCCAACGACACACAGCGAGTCATTTGGCGCCAGACTTCAACAGTGGGTGGTCGCTAGGCGGACCTTTCGAAGAACCTGTCTTCCACCAGTTTTGGGACCACTCCGTAACCGCTAGCAAAACGCAGCGATTTCGTTGCCCGAAACCACTTGATAGGTTTTCTTACGAAGTCTCTATAGAACTAATGTCAATGGCATAGTATTCTACATTTTAAAACACGGGTTTTACGTATACAATCATGTTTATTTAAGCATATTCACGTGAGTAAAACCCGTGTTTAAAAATGTATACGACTCACGCAAGCCTTGAAAGTGTCATATTATTTTGTTAAAAAAAAAATTGGACGAAGAGCAACATAATATTTTTCTTAAAGATCCTGCATTATTAATACAGGACTAGTAAAACACCCGGGACGTAGTTTCTGTCATCCCGAGGGAATTCCCTAAAATCCAATTCAAGTTTTTCATATTTTATATATTAAAATTTATTATACCGTAATACGCCTTTTAATTCATAAGAACGAAATAACTTTTAGTGAAACTCGCGCCATCTTAGACCTCATCCTTGCCCAGGAAAGTCTTGCTTGCCCATATTATAAAAAAAAAACGGTCGATGTGGAGTTCCCATTACCCATTACCGGTGCAAATGGGAGTCACGATACAGGTGGTTTACCAAAACGAATACAAACAGCCTACTTTAAGGTGGTTGCTCTGGGCTATGTACGCTCGATATGTATTTTAGTACATTGTAGTTAAAACACATCGTGGATCGATAAAAGTGAAATTTGCCACTAGCTTATATCTCACTAATAACAATATTATTGAAATTATTTTTTTAGATTTTCCATATTAGTAATCTTTAATCAAAGTTCGCTCAGATAGCGAACCAATATGGAAAGAATAATCATGACATTTCTAAAATATTATTGTAATTAGTTAGAAGTAGCCTGTATATTTTTTTTATAATTAAAGGACGAGGAAGCTCTTGGCTTTTATCTAACTTGGTTTCAAGTTATTATAAGGCAGAAGGTAGAAGCGCATTTATCACAGAATCCTCTACTGAGGAACTGGTTCTCTTACCTCTAAATGCCGGTACACAACAATTTAGAATAGTTCTTATGGTGACATCCTGAGATACACTATGATGGTGGTATCTAGCCAGGCTGACTTAAACAACATCCTACCACCAACCGAAGTAACTAAGTAGTAAGCTAGTGACGAATTTAATGTTTTTGAACCTACGATATCTTTTGAAGCTATAGCTTAAAAAAAAACTGTAAAGCGCGTACCTTAAGCTGAGGAACAACGTAAATAACCGAGGTTCTCGGAAGCACGGTAGCAATCTCTCCGTGATAAGAAATTAAAATGATAATTAGTCTGTAAGATGCTGAGATTCCATCGTTTTAATTCAATTTGCCTGTTCTTTGCGTACTAAACTTGCTCATTGTTAGCGGTTTAATTTTCTGGTATTCTTCTCGTTATAATTAGCTTGGCTCATGGTTATTAATTTAATGAGACGAAATAGGATTAAGGGCGATTTTTACATATTTTTTAATTTATTTATCTTGCTTACTTAATCAGTAGCAAGAGAATCGCCATAAAATATTACAAATTCATTAAGATGGAATAAAAAAACATAGTGTTCATAATAACTGATGGCAACAATGCTAAAGCAAAAATGCTTTAGCATTTTTGTCAGTTTTTATTGTACTGTGTTGCGGCCAGTATCGAGTCAGTCTTGACAAATAAGTAGCTTATTATTCCTAGAAATTGTTATAGAAAATTAACAAAGAAAACCGAATAACAGAGAAAAAAGGTAACCGTAGCTACGTATAAGTATTCATCTGATTCAGACTAGTACGAGGTAGTAGCACGCCCAAGACGCTGGTAGTATTATTTTAGTTCGAGAAGCGGGTATTTATCGCGTATTTTACCTATAAATACGGTGTTCTAATCGTGAAAGTTTAAAAAAGGCTGGTAGTATTGTCAGAATGAAAAATAATACTGTTCCGCGCCTACATTATCCTCAAGTATTTGGCATTTGACATCATCATCGTACTCCTGGAACAAACTCATTTGGAAAATGTTTGGGCCAGTCACTTGTAGACAGATAACCATACCAACAAAACTCTACGGATACAAAAAAGTATACCCGTGGAACACCAAGATGACGTAGGTGGACCACGGGTGAGAAACATCTACGTCTTCGAATGCAATAAAATGAAATGGAAGTAATCCATTTGCTTTGATTTCACATAACTTTCAGTAAAATTCGGTCTTAACTATTGACGAATCAATTAAACACAGGAAAGTGTAATTTTCGGTAGCTGTTTATTCATTGAACTTTTAATCAGACCGTGATTTCCTTTACTTTATTTGCTGTTCAATTTGCATACCATCTATTTAGAGAAAGGAGGTTTTTTTCTATGAGAAGAATTATGGTTAAAAGCGTGCATTTGAATAACGTTGAAATAAAAATACTTACTTAAATTGCCTAAAAATATATACAACAGAATCAAGTAAGGCATGTTTTGCTTATCTCTCGTCAATTGAACGCATTAATTTACGTTTAAATGGTTTTGAAATTAATATTTCAAAGTAACGTACAATGTGTGATATCCGGTAGGCAGCAACCTCTCTCGCTTTTTGTATATATCGAATATGTCGTTTCTATGCTAAGAAGGGCAAGGTAGTTAGTTACAGTAACAGAAGTAGGTACTTGAAAGGTAGACGCTTTTTCACCAAAAAGACATGCCTGAGTTATGGAGGCCTTGAAACAGACTCTATTAACGTCTCTCCATTGGTAAACCAAACTAAGAGCATGATTAGTGCGCTCAACCATGATCTATCTCTGAGAATGTACCTTCAGATTGGTGGATCATGCGGTAGATATATATCTCTGTAATAGTGCTGTTATCTGCATACCCGAAAATGCCTAGCTGAAGCAAGTCATTTATATGTAGCAGGATAATTATCCCAGATAGGGAGAACCGATATCGCTGGAAATATAATCCGAGGAACAGCCATCAATTACCATTCTAATGGACATTTCACTCATGAAGGATTTCCAAGCTAAACATTTAGGAGGTCAGCCGCACGTAGGTAGGCAGTATTTAGCAGGCCCGCGTGCCAAACCCGGTCAAATACCTTTGCGAAGTCATGAAAAACAGCTATTATTTCTCCATGTTTCTTAATGGCTTCTCCCCACAAATCCATGACGTTTATAAGAAGATCGTTGTGGATCTTTCTGTGTGTATTGATGGTCACTGAGCACCTTCAAGGTATGTCAGCGACTTATGAATGTGGTATGGCAACTTCCTCAATGATCTGCAGGATTGAGGTGATGGAGATGGGTCAGTAATTGACCAGGTTGGCTTGAATTCCGTTTTTGGGAACTGGATGCACGTTGGCTAACTTCTAGGATTTGAGTACGGTCTTTTTTTTCTCGACAGAATCAAGCATGTCAGCACAGAAGACAATTCCGGTGCGCAGCGCCTCAACACTCGCGCCGAAACACCATCCGCTGGCTTTATTCTTGGTAGGCAGCTTTACGCAAAAAGGTACGAGCACCAAGTGGTATGTCAGAGAATAGAATAAAATACCCCATTCCCTGGCGAATCACGTCCGCAAACGCGTCTGTGGAGCAAGGTTACATGTATCGTACAAGGCCTTGAGCGTGGACATTTTAGACGAAGGCCGTAGGCCGGAAAATAGGCATCAGTGTTTTTTGATCTTGACCGAACAGCCTCTCTGTTCGGTCAAGATCAAAAGTTGGTTTTAAAGTTTGCTTTAAAACCAACGTGCTGCATCTGAGGCCACATCTTTACTTAATTTTGACACGAGAAACGGGAGAAACGGGACATTAAACAAAAGGAAGAGGTTCTCAATTCGTCGGAATCTTTTTTTACCTATTCTTTATCCCAATGTTTCGGTGGGATTGCACCAGCCGTGGTCGCGGGTAACCTGTTTTTTCGTATCATATTATGTGTTATTCAAGTGACGTTTGACACGAACAAAAAAAATACTTGCTAACCCAGCGTGGATAATATGGTTAACCTTTCGGTGTAAAAAGAGATTATTCAGCTTATATTCGTTTCGTATATTATAATAAAAGTTCATGATTGTTCCATTATCAAGTTGCATGAAAGAGCTTATTTCGAAGAATCTCATTTCACTTAGGTTCTCTCTTGTTCATCGCTGCCTGTCCACGCATAAACATCGAATCTGTCTCTTCAAACATTTTGCATAAATGTTGCGTAAATCGAAGGTGCCATGTTAAGATTTAGATAGGGTCCGCAAAACAAATATATCACGCGGTTTATTTTTGCAAATTGTGATTTAAGGACAGGTCTCTTGTCAGTCAGCTAGCAAATTTATTATAATTGGCCACTGGCTGCGGTTGGCTTGCACAGATTTACGTGTTTTGAAGCTTAGTCCTTACTCACTAATAGGAAAGGTATGTGGCGACAACCGGTCTTCGGTTCAGTGAACTTAATACAGGTACCTACATATCATATTTGAGTGAGATTCTTCAATCACCATCACGTGACGGTATACGCTTTGAAGAGTAATATATTTTTTCCATCCAGAAACGTAGAACACGTAGAAATTTATTTCCTCGATAAATATTTAACGTTTCTGGTGTCTGGTAGAATTAACAAATACCAACCCACGGGTGCTAATATTTTGAAAACTCGAAAGCTTGGTAAGTCTGCTAAGCGAAAAAATAATGGTGAAATGGTTTTTTACTATCTTGACTTCAAATCATGCAGAGACACTTGCCAGTTGATCACATCCAGGCAACCGTAGGACATACATAGAAGATAAAGGCGTTGAAGGATTTTGTCAATAATATACGTACATAACAAAACTCAAATCCAGGTCCAGATCTAGCTATCCACACGTCCCATTATACGGTACCATGAGTTTTGACAGTAAAACACTGTATTATATTGTTTTTGTTTATTGTTGGTAAGTATATGGAAATTGTGAAGTCGTGATGATGGGTCTACGGATAGTGACGAGGCATGTTTTGCAATGGAATGATAATTGTTCGAAGGCTGTTTCTGGGCTGTGTCACTTTTGATCCGGGTTCGAAGAAAAGTTGCACCTCTAATTACTTATCCTTGTGCGAATATCTGTACTTATATCATATAATATTCTGACAGTTCTGCGTTACACGAATCGAACCATAAGGATAGCTCCTGGATCTGTAACTATTTTTGCACTAGTACATATGAGGTCAATAATGGCTCTTAAGCAACCAGGCTAGCGACCAACATCCTGCCGAAGTCCAGCGCCAAACGGATTGACGCCGACAACGAAACGAAATGCTCACTCCATCGTGAACCTCATCTCTGCTCTGGCCTGATACTAGACAAAACCCCAAGGTCAAGAGCAAACCCAAAAATAAATTATTTGTTTGAAATAAAATAGATGACAGATTTACGTGACTTGTATGGAATCTATATGAATTTTGATCAATTATTTCGAGAATCACTGTACGAAATTTATTACAAGTATTTGGTATTCAAGGAACACAAATTAAAGATAATATGTACAATTAAACTATACAAGGGAAGCAGTCGGATAACCTAAGGACCGTTTTAAATGGTCTATAGGTAACTCAACTGTTCCAGACCGGTACCAGACGAAAGCGTGCTCAAGACACTGAGTGCATTGTCACGCCGAATAGTTATGCTAATTCGCTGGCCTAAATAAGAGCGAGCCTCGGGTCACGTGTCGCCTTAATCAAAAACTCTATTGGTATTCTGTTCGGGGATCGTAACCATAACCGTAATACTCAGTTACAGCTCTGCTATTTGCAGTGATGTTTCTTTGACCAGGTAATATTATTTATTCTGCGTCGCAACTTGCTATGTGGGTGCCTGCGCCGGCGCACCTGTACCAACGATCTTTCTCGGTAAACGGACGAGAGATCCCCTTGTAGATATAACTAGATTTAATATTTCATAAACGTGATATCTAAGCCACGCTCCCATGAATTCCAAGTTTAGTGGTTTTCTGCTTACGCTACTGTTCGTATAGGTGGCATATTTGGATGTGTTTGAACTAACGGATACCTATTGCCTGTTTATCTACATGATAGTATTTTAAATTTTAACTCGTAACATGCAAGTTGTACCTTTTTTTAGTCCACTTGGAGACGGTAGGTATAAGCAAGCAGGCTTAATTTGACATTTAGAATCGTTAAATTCGATTAAATTGGTTATAACGCCGACTTGCGATGGTGGTTATAAACAATTTTATCGAATTTAAACGATTCTAAATGTCAAATTATGCGATCGGTAAGAACCGTATCCCTCCGCTGATGTTAAGTGGAACTCTTGTCTATTACAATTTCTTATTGCGTAGGTCATATATACAAAGAATGTTTCCGCTGCACTGCATTGCGCCTATTAATTTGAGGCATGAAAGTGTGAGCCCCGTGTGGCTGTAATTTCACCGGTAACCCATCAAACCGAAACACAGCAATGCTAAGCAGCATAATAGATATGTACTAGGATTGTGCATCATACCTAATTTGGCCGTACGTATGAACGTACATCGTATCGGTAGCACTTTACCAATACCTACTAAGTTCTATTACAAGTAAGTTTATTAATCGAACTTAATAAAAATATAGTTGTGAGTACTTTTTTGCACTAATCTTGGACTTGCAACGCTCTTATCTTGTGCAGAATGTCTTGAAATTTGTACTAAAATTGCGCTAAAAGTCGCGTGATGAACACTATCATTCATACCAAGTAGGTAAGGTATCATGAACTACAAATATTATGTTTGAATATTACTTTGTGATTCGAATGATAAGGACTTTAAAATGTTGGTGTGAAAACACTATTTAGATGTCCTTACCATGTATTTTTTTTTTACTTTTAATATAACAATAAAAGCAGGACAAAGTAAAAGTAATCAAACATCTTGTACATTTATAATTCTGTGTCAACACAATGGCTTATGTTATATGTTGGCTCTAGTTCAGTGATACAATCGCCTTAGATTTGGCTGGTGCCGTGCCGTCACAACCAGGTGCCTGGCTTATTTGGCTGCAAAATACAGACAATTTGGCTTGGATTCGAGTTTGGGAGTAAATTTCGTTGGCAGAGCTGCAGTATGCCTCTCCATCTATCGTAATAGATTTTGTTTGCGTTTCTGTATCACGTTGTGCATTATTGAGCCACTCAGAAACAACGAAGCATGGTATTCAACGCTTAGTGAAGATTAATCGATCATTCTATACTCAGAACGTGGATTATAATACACAAATATTGACGAAAAGCAGGAATTTAGACGAAGCTAGTATAAATGTCAAGTGTAAATGTGGTACCTACAGTTAGGATGGGAAGTCCTCAGTGAACGTTCTTTGACCACGTCGAAGATGTTATCGAAAATGGCCAGGTTGGAAGTACCCTAAACCGATGAGCATATATGAATAACGTGATGAGATTGAACGAGACAAAAGAGGTGTGCAACCTTTTTCTTATACCTATCATAAGGGATTAGTGCTTTCGTTGCTACCATTGCGAAACAGCATGCTTTCAACATATCACACCCCGATATGAACCTTCTACTCGCAGAAGCTCAAAACTATCACTCCCACAAATTCATTCATGTTAATCTGAATATAAATCAGCGTTTAATTACCAACTATTCCACTGAAAATAATAATTATCTCTGCATAAATAGCGACGTCATTCAGTTGTCATCGTCGCCCGACATTGTCGGCAGATAATCTCGCTCTACATGTGCTAATTAAGGACATTCCCTTGAACAATGATCCCGGCTGTCCTCCCCAGCAACTTGAATGGCACACGGCAAGTCTTTCTTACCAGTCACTGGCTGACAACAAATACTACCGCTGTAAAATAGCCTTTTGAAGTCCTCGCTGAGAATATTTTGCTTTATCGCGAGCTCCTGATTTCGAACATCACTTGAAACTACGACCATTTCTACCTCCAGAAGAAAGAAGGTTCGCAGGCTTAAGTAAAGCAAGCAATGGACGTCGTTTTTATCGATGCAGTGGTGTGAATATATTGCGCGGTGGCAATTCAGTGATCTTCCAGTGATAATCGCGATCACGGCCCACTGACGTTTCTTTTATTTTATCGCAGACGGCCGCTGGAGATAAAACGGCAATAAATAATCCAGACAAGGCACAGGTACGTGTGCCGCAGCATCCATTTGTTGTTACGCGTAATTATGCTTTACACAAGTTACGATCTTATTTACATCGTCCCGGTAGCTAGTAAAAGCACAATCGTTAATCGGTCGCGGTAATTATGCTAATTTATAATCTGAATTGTTTAATACGGTTTAGGACAAGACATAATGCCAATTATAGTACAAAAACTTAAACCTGAGAGTAAAAAATACATAGATATGAGTATGTAAGGTTGCAAAAAGCAATACATATACTTAGCTATATCTGTCGCTCCCGTATGGAGAAGACTCCTGAGTAGATGTAGTAGGCTAATAAAGATGATGTCTATTGTGAATGTTCGACATTTATCTCCAACTAGTTAGGGCTAATGTAGAGTCGACGGTTGCAAGTTTATGAAGATGAGTCTTTAACATCCATGTGCTTATGATAGTTGTGTCAAAAGGTAAAAAAAAACATAATTTAATTTCCATCACACAGCCCGATAGTAATCTCACACAAAGTCACAAAGATCGAATATTAATTGGAGCCTATAAATTCAACCGGTGGTAAATTATACACATTTGTTAATATTCCTAGAAATCTTTTGGAATATCGACAACGGAATATGTTTACATTCACAAAATAGGAGATAATGTGCATCGCATCTCGACCGGCGCGCCTTATTCCTGTGAATCTCACTCAAGTTGTCATTCTCCTCACGCGTATCCTACGGGATGTTGGGGACGGGCTTTGAGAATAGCGTACTCTGAGCAAAAATGTGTGAATGCATTGTTGTGTATAATTATGGTAACGGAAACGTCAGGACTTTACCTACAACACGGTTCTGCTTTGCATTATTCAGATCTTTTTATGGTACAGAATGTTAACAAAATTTGAGTTCTGCCTCTGATTTTCGTCCCTGTGTAGAATATAATCACCCCAATAAGGAGCCCTTTTGTAAGTCAGATCGACGAAACCTCAGTGAGGTCACCTTAGTCAGCGTCTACTCTGCAGCTGTTAAGCTGGCAACCGACATCTCATCAGCTATGATTGGAATACAATGTTATATAAACCTGCTAAGGTCCATCTGGCTTGCGGCCTTTCTGCCGAAGTCCGGCGTCAAACGGTTTGCTGTGTTCCGTCAGTGCACGAGAGAGCCAGTTACTTCTAGGAAAGCTCGCCCCACAGTAGCCCTCATCCTTGTTCCGGCCTAGCGCTGGAGAAGCGAAAGCTAACCGATCATTTATAAATAATAACCAATTCGAAAATTACCAGGTCGAAACAGGAAGTTCCTGTTTCGACCTGGTGATTTTTGTCCTGTAAGGAAGTGTCCAGTTTTTTTTTGTATGACGGGTGCTTGATATTCATCTCACCTGGTTTTAATGTTACGGTAAGGCCGAAGGTGGAAGCGCACTTCACCCGAAATCCTCAACCATCTGAGGAACTGGCTATCTCATCTCTAAATGTCGGAACACATTTTTTTTAAGAACTGTTGTAATGGCGATAGACTTAGGTAAGATGGTGGTAGCTAGTCAGGCGGACTTAAATAAAGTCCTACCACTAACCGAACCAAGCACAATATATGTTTTCCGCTACTTGTGGCGCCACACCTTTCATAGGCTCATGATACACGGTATCGAAGTTTGAGCCAACTGTATGCGGTCCCAAATAGGCATCACTGTATTTTTACGAATTGGTATGCGTTGCATGTGATACCGTCATCTGTTTCTTCACAACTTTAAATTTGTGGGATATACGCAGTAGTTTGGAGGGGAAGCAACTATTTTATTAGATTTCGGAACGCGGGTTGTTTGAACCTTTAGGGTATTCGGTTGATACTTGCTTTGAATCTAAAAACATATAAAAGAGACTTTATCCAGCAGCTTCGCCGGTGTGATTCCCAGATAAAAATGGCCCAGGTTGATGTTGATATAATATATACACAACAAATATACACTATAATTATAATGACAAAAAAAATGTATATATTTGTACATATTGATAAATAAAAAAACACTACATCCATGCTAAGCGTTTAGTAGTAAAAAGGCATCAAACAGCCACATTACAAAAAAAACAACAAACAAATGATTATCAGTTCAATAAAAACTCGCATAAAGATCACCAAAACAGCTACTCAAAATAGTAAAGTTGTGACAGACAAAGAGTTTTAGAGAGGTTTCTAGGTAATGAAATAGCTGCTTCATTTTCCTCAAGCCAAGACATTTTTTTCATTGTAATTACGAATCGAACTATGAACGTCATGCACCAAATCATAACGAATTACTCCGTCAGTCATGTCCGTTCGTCCAAATCTACGAGTACTCTCCCGAACTACTCGGCTCGACGGCATTGTCACAATTTAATCTCCTGACAACGTGGATGATGAAAACAGTCATTCATCTTTATACTAGGCGATTCACTCACACTAACAGCCGATATATGTCTACTATTGGAAAGTAGGATTTTGGAGGGAACCTGTATATAAATATAGGTATGAGAAGATCTCAATATTATGCAATAAATTCAAATTTGACCTTGAGTTAGAGTTCATTTGTTCGAGGAAAAAAGTCATGTTTGGATCAGTTAGCATAATCAACTGTCTCTGCAGCATCTATAGTTTGGGAATACGCGTAGGTATTGCTAGTATTTTAGTAGGCGCGTGTTCCTAAACTTTCAAATATTCCAAAAGCCTTATCGGATCTGATTCCCTAATTTCCGATGAAGGTTCTAGGACTGCTATTTTTAACTATGGAACATTTTTTTTTTAATTAGTATTCGAGACATCCTCAGCAGAATTTCAGAAATAGTTTCACAATTGCGTTGAAATCTATCAAATAATCCGAATCCGACAAAAAGTGATGATTCCGATCCGAAAACTATCTGTGTGTTTGAGAATCGCTGTACAGATTTATTATACCTTTATGTGTTTAATTAAAATAAATAAAAACCGTCACACAGTTGATTGACTGACTGACAAACAAATCACCGCAAAGCCCAAAAAATGCCTACCCAGATTTTTCCAGCGTAAGCTATTTTTTTATGTGGTGCAGGGCAGTACACAGTGCACCTGTGTAATTATTTTGGATCGTAGTTAAAGTTTTTAAACAATATCATGAGATACTGGATTCATAACACTTAATTTACCTTGGCTTAGACGGGCATCTAATAACTCAATGGTCGGTGTCTTTGACGTTCAATCTTCTTAATGCTGTATCGAGCTTTATATCGGATTATAATAAAAGGCTGTTATGTAGACACGGCCTAACGTGATTCGGGTGTCAATTGAATTCGGTGCAAAGCACAGGATTAATTTATTTTTTAATCGCGATGATTTGTTTTATTGAAATTTATCACTATGTCGAATTCATTTTACCTGTTTTGACACTTTTAATAATTAAAATGTTGTGCTGTTATTGAGAGGTATAATAATTTGTTATAGTATATAAACACACGATTTCTATTATTGTTAACGGTTAAATAAATATGAATGAATCCTACAAGATTAAATGAAATCAATCGAGACCGAATTTGAATAAATAGTATACAACTTTATACTGGTAAAATTATCGAGGCTTTGTGAAATAAATATACAAAAATTAAATAAATAGGTATGTCTAGTAGGCAACGGTTACTCCGTTATATATTTTTTAATGCATCCCAACTGTCTTGAGATGCCTTTTCTCGCATTTATCGCTACTTCGAATATAATTGAATAACAAGCAAAAGAAGAACAAGAAAATGGCTTTCATCAGATTCAATGACAGACTTTTTTACGTAATTAAATACAACTAACTGCTCAAAGCTGCTAATTTATTTAAATTAAAAGAATTATTGTCAAAAGCTACAAACTTCAGCCGCCTCTACCGACAAAGCTAATTGCGAGAAACTAATTTGAATATTAATTTAAAATATTTGATACACAATCACAGTCTTGTTAAACTTAAAGTTAAGAGGGCTTGACGTGAAATATTTTCGTTCTAAGCAACATTATAAGTAGGTAGTGGAAAAAGCAGTTTTACCATAGATGTGAAACTCAAATATTTAATAAGGTGATTTGTATGTTAAGTTTTTTAAATATAAAATATTTGAGAACTTACAATCCAAAATCAACTTTATAAAAACACATCAACAGTCCATTAGTGTCCACTGCTGGACAGAGTCTCCTACGAAGCTGATTTGTCATAATCATCACGCTTGGCAGACGGATTAGTGATCGCAGTAAAGATGTAGATAATACACAGAAGAAAGCTGCTGCCCTTCTTTTGGTGAGATCTCTAAGTCGGCTTTTACAACATTCATGGTTGGAAGAGTCGATTGCCACGGCAAGTAACATTATACATATGAATACAAAATAAAACTAAGACAGGACAAAGTAGTTTAAAATCTGTATAACGCTTTCAAAATTATTAAAAGCTCGATAACACACAAACAAATATTTTTGTTTTTTTTTTAAACATAAATGTTTACTGTAATATCCCACAGTTACAACAATAATGATGTTATATGACATCAAGCTTCAAATAAAGATACTTACCAAAATTTAAATTAATTAATAACCAAACATTTTTTTTTTATTAATAATCAAACATATAGCAACTTGCAAAATCATATAATGTAAGGTACAATTTTATTTTAAAGTAATAAGATGAAATTTCAAGCAAATTTCAAGCCTCTGACTACCCCCTAGTAGGTGATCCTCAGAGATCCGCGCTCTGAGAAGTGATCAAAAGTGAATGCTTGATCTCCTCTAAAATCGTGAGTAATTTACAACATTTTGGAGGCAACACTCTACAACACTATAGTTTACAATTACTGTATCAAAGTAATTATACTAAACCAAACACCGCAAATAATGAAAACTGAACATTATATCTGAGTGGACTCCTTGATTTATAGTTATTGAAAAAGCTCGATATTCTATGCAAGATACAAATAAAGCGATAAAATTGCATTTAGAATCTATTAAAAACGAATACCGAGTACCATGGGCATTCTACGCTAGGAGAATCTGATCGTATCGGGAGCTTAAGTTTATGTGACTTATGGCACTATAAATTAAAGAACCGTTTCTTGTGTCACTGTGTACGTCATCAACTGCTTTCCTGGTTGTAGATAATGTAATGACCGAAGTTTTAAATCTCTTTTTAAATGTTCAGTAGGTAATTATTTGTTAAGTATGTCAAAGAATCATGTCATTTGAAAAGTAACCTTAGACCTTGTGTGATTTTAGGCATTAGTATAAAGCACTTTCTCTTTCCAGTCGCGTTGTGCTATAAAAGGTAGCCTTTTATAGCACATTTTTTTTTTAATGTCATTGAAATTATGTCTGTACATAATTTTCTTGCCTTTTATCCCACAAGTGGAGTTGGCCCGGCATGTCTTATTCCATCATTCTCCTCTATCGTTATCTAGCCATCCACTCTTTTCTTGCGCATATCAGCCCTCAGCTCTCACACAATCCATACATATTTTCTGCCTCTATCATTATATCCATAGATACAGAAAGTCTAGTCAAAACCTATACGGTCTTCATAAATGAGCAGGAGCGTTTTGTGTCGATATTGCGACTGAGCCACAGATAGTATTTTATATATAATTTTGGTATACATAATCTGTGATTTAAAGAAAATGATATAGTAGCTTAGCACCTACTCTGAGAAACAGTAAAAGGTCCCAGTTATTTGTTTTCTTTATGTTTTGCGTATTTTTAAGTTGAATAGGTAAATATGTATTTGTTCATTTGGGTTTTTTTTGATTTTAGATACCTCTTTTAGTTATCACGTAATATACAAAAGTTCTTATTGCATAAAATCCCGCTTGTCCATTTCACTCAACTATATGTGCCTGAATGTATAGCGCCGCCCCGGAGAGGAATATGAATACAGGAGAATATGTTTGTATGGAGAATCGCCACGTTCGTAAGGGCTTGGTTGGATGTTTAGCCCACCTTTGAACTAAATATTCGGAAACAATCAGCGCAAAGTAACTTTAACATGCCATCTGTTCAGCCGAGCTGAATCCGATCAATCGACATTAATACCATTAAGGTCTTATTTCAAACGATAAATGCATATTGATTCTATAATCACTTTTGACCTGAAGTTATGTAAGGAATAAGCGTATAACCGTGAAGACAGCCCCATGGTCCTGAACGTTTAAAGTCGACAGATGAGACGTCGGCAGAAAATTGGATTTCGTAAAATAAATATGTCGCATTCGCTTTGAATTAACTCCACGTTCCGGAAACACAACCCTATAGTTTCACACTTAAAGGTTTGTTTCGGATAACGGAAGCCACGAGACTCGAGGGAAGTTAATTTTAAGTGCGACTTTGCGCACAAAAGATTATTGTCCAGTGTTGAAGACGATTTCCTTTTTGCGAAAAATATACTTTATTTGTTCGTGGTGTAGGTGTGAGGATTAATTTTGTGACAACAGAGTCTCGTTACGTTTGTGACTGACGCTTGACAGTTTTTAATTTAAACGTGGTTTCAAATTGAGATTTCACGTTTTTACCTTTCGCTGGCCTTTGTTCAAATGGTAATCCTGTAATCCTGTAAACTTGCGCTTTTGATGCGGAATCGTACTCGCCGTTTGTTAATTGTAGCTAATCTTCAACTTTCGATCTCTATTGGTTCACTTTTACTTCTGTCACTTTAATCTTTTGTATGAACTCATGGTTTACCTGACTAAGAGTTTGAAACAATTTTTTTTTTGTTACTAGTTGCACGTCCGGGACATCATTTCCGTTATCCTGTGGGAATTTTTAATAAAACATTTTTAATACTATCCAGCACTTTTTATGGAACACACTCTCTAAATTTCAAATCACTAGGATAAATGACTTAGGCTGTGCGTTGTTCTCACCCACGCCTAGCTATTCTATTATTGTTATGATTTTTACGTATCGATTTGAACTACAGGTTAATGAAATCAGACATCATTATTTTTTAGTTTCGTGGTTTTCAGTATCAATAAAAAAACATACACAACTTTTTCACCTTCGAGGATTAACTTATGATCACAACTCTGAGGGTCACCTACTAAAGGATATGTACTGTGTCTTGTTTGAAAGTAGCATGTAGTTATTCAAGTTTATTGATGCCCGTTGAATTACATAAAAAAATAAGACTTTTCGCAAATACATTATAACATGCTATGAAGTTATCAATTTAAGTCATTGTTAAGTTATCTCAACCCGACAATTCATTAAACTTGTTAATTTGGTTTATTTCACATCGTGTGTGGTCCGTTTTCGCATCACCTTGACGATAGCTTTATGAGTTGTCTTATTGGCTTTAGTAAACATCTGCTAAGTGATCGATAGCACCCACAATATCAATAACATACTCACATGTATGACGAAACATTTTTTAAGCATGTCGGTGATACCGTATTAAAACACCTACACTTCCTACCTACCTTCCTACACTGACCTTCCAGAAGTCATAGATCCAATGGCCGCGTAACATTTAAACCTGTTAATGTCCAATAATTTATACCGTAATCATTTGTTTATTTATACACGTTTATTTATTAGAATATAAAAACCCATCTCAATACAAATGACGAGGAGAAATTGAAATGTTCTTCGTTGAACACGCAAAACAAACGTTGTTAACTCATAAATTTAATGCTTAAGGGGCTGTACAAAGTAAAATAGGGCTTGAAATTACCGTTAATTTTCCATTCTTGTAATAACTACAGATCGATTTTTTACATGAAACTTTGCTGTTTTGTCTTTAATTTGGTTTCCCAGCAACAAGACCGGGGAACATTTTCTTGATAGAAAAAAAATTTAAATGTTTCTAACACATTTTCTTTTATCTATGTGATGGCATGAAATGTAATAGTTTTTAGTTGAAATAGAAGCTATTACTTTAATCTTAATTCTGGGTTTTCCGATACCTATTGTAGTTATCAAGAGAAGAATCAAAATGTGTGATTTTTTATTAACATCCCGCTCATCTGTTTCACTCAGCTACGTGCAAGTAGGTAAATCTCTCTCATTTTGGTCACCTAGGGTAGCCTCTTTATGTTGCCCCAGCGTTAGATTGTGTATCACAGTTTTTGATAAATTGTAGCTTTAAAACACATCGTATGTGGCACCTGTATGTGGCGAATTTACCATTCAAAAATAGTAAATTCACTAAATAAAAAATTCACTAACTAAATAAAAACTCCCTAAATAAAATTTTGCTTGTAAAAATTTTGCCAGTTAGGGAAACAAAATGGAAAATCTAAACATTAAATTCGAAATTATTTTTGTTTTAAGAATAGGAGTTGTTAAATTTCACTTTATCGACCCAACAATGTGTTTTGAAGCTATTATTACCAAAACCAATATCGCGCGTACATAACCCAGAGGTACCATCTTAATGCATCGCCTTTCCTCTTAATCTTATTGAAATTCGTTCGTTAACGGTGTAAAATCGTCTTTTTATTGAGATGCCTGATTTATTTGACAGCACTACCACGCGGACAAGACCAATGAATGTTGCGTTGTGGCCTGGCCCTTGTTTTTAAAAGGTACAGTACCTTTTTAAAACAAGGGTATAACATGCACGTTAATTGTTTATGACCTGATTCAAGAAGGACTTTATCCTAAGTCTGCCGTGGCGGTCGTGGTTTAAGAATCGACCCCTCCAACCTAGGATGTCGTTAGATTCAACCAAGGGATCCAGAAGATATCAGTAGTCTTTTTTATTCTTCGACGTATAGGAGTAGATTTTTGTATTAAGATATACTAAACCCGAAGGTGGAAGTGCCCTTCACCTGGAATTTTCAACAGACTGAGGTAGCGGCTGTCTTACCTTTAAATGCCGGAACATCAATTCGATTTTTTTTAACCGTCTCTGTGGTCTAGTGGTTTGCCCACCGGTGAAATACAGAGGACCCGGGTATCATTCTCTCAGGAGAGTATAATATTGTGCATGGTTTGATTGACGGTATCACTGTGTACCACCTACCACCATCTTTTCAAGTCCGTCATTATTCCGGCAAGTAGGGGTAAGATAGGCATCAGACTGTTGAGGATACCGGGTAAAGTGCGTATCCACCTTCGGCCTTAACATAACTTGAAACTAGATGAGACGCAGGCCAAGCGCGTCCCCGTCGTTATGGCATCATAATTAGGTAAGATGGTGGTAGCTAAAATAAAATAATAATATTCCAGGAAATAAATTTAACACAGTGCCATCTAGACAGGTGGACAGCCTAACAATAAAGCTGAGCTCAAATTTGTCCCTCCGGGCGATCGGGCCTAAGACTTCTGGTTTTGATACTGACTTACTCGTACTGCTGTGTATCTTAATTAATTTATTTATCTAATTATTTATTTAACAAAATCCACAGTTGTTAAAAGCAGGGTAAAACTTAAAAGAAATACTAACAGCCAATTTAGGATAAAAAATTTACAGATCTTACACCTTTACTACCCTCACCAATCCGCCTACCAAGCGTTGTGAATGATAGAACCTTCCGATTTTAGAGGAGGCTCTGTCCAGCAAAGTATAAAACAAATTAGTTAGAAAACTTTGCGCTTTGCATGTTTTTTGTGAATCAACCTTTTGTAGGTACTTGGCTATGCTATAGCTGACCTTGTTAAGTACGAGTAGCTAATATAATATGGTATCATGAAACTTTAACTGTCGCCATCTAAGGGCTTACATTACATTAATGATCAACTATAAAATAAATGATATTGCGGTCTTTATTATTGATCGTTAAACTAAAATACTTTCCGGCAGACAACCAAATTGCATTTTGATATTAATTGCACCGTTTCCTGTAGTTTACGTTATCACGAAGAAAATCAATTAATTTACAGATACTTCCGCGTGAAGCGAGTCTTCGCCAAAGATTTGCGGTTCTAAGCGTAAATCATTATCATCACTAGCAGGCCCGTGATTGCTGAAAAGAGATTATAGATTTGTCACAATTTCCACGCATGAATATACAACGCTGGTCCCACAGACAGTGGGTTATGTCGCGGATGTTTTCAAGGGAAGCCAGAGTGAAATCTGGTCTTCAAAAGCTACTTGACCTACCTGCCGAGGAACAAACAGCATCAACATCAAGTACTCTGGAGCAATGCTCGCAACCCAGGGCCCTACTCCATTACTTCAAGGAGTCAGGCTGGCTGGGCTCAAGATAGAAGGGGTGCATTACAATACACCCCAGTGCGAGACGTCAGTGCAGAGCATTTCCCCCCCAATTAAAAATTAGAATGAGTTTACGACCCAAATAGTTGCTTTCATGGCCAAACCCAGTCAGAATGAATTCCCCAGAGAAAGCCCAGAGGTCCCGGGTTCGATCCCCAGGGACAGTACAATATTGTGCTTGATTTGGTTGGTGGTAGGACTTTGTTTAAGTCTGACTGGCTAGCTACCACCATCTTACCTAATTCTGTCGCCATAATAAAAATTCTAAAATTGTCGTGTTCCGGCATTTAGAGGTAAGACAGTTCCTCAGTTTGTTGTGGATTCCGGGTGAAGTGCGCCTCCACCTTCGGCCTTCTCTCAACTTGGCTTTCTTATCTCTAAATGAGAACACAACAAATTGTTGTATTTTATTCACAATATTGTATTTTATTCGCCCTGGCGATTGAACCTGGGACCTCTGGATCTGTTATCGGTGGGCGAATCAAGAGACCACCGAGGAGATCTCTTAGTCGGCTTTTACGACGTCCGTGGACTATGTGGGAGGGGTAAAGACGATTCTATATTGATTCATACAATATTGTATGAATCACGAGGTAGCGGAAGTTAGCAAAAGTTTACCGACATCCTATTGCAATAATTATAATGTCTATCGTGCAACTGAATGATTATTGTCTATTCATAGAATATGTAGTGACGTTTATGGAATTTAAAAGGTAAATTATTCGATTCGCCACTTTACTAGTCATTTGCGGCCAATGAATTAATGAATTAACTATGCGATATGCAAGTCTCGCATCAGATGACTTAGTTTATGCTTTTTTGCTGCAGTTGTGGCAGCACACACTTTGGCCCATTTACTGCTGTAGTGATAACTGTATTTAGTGTATTTCGTGTTTTAAACCGACTTCAAAAAGAAAGGAGGTTCTCAATTCGTCGGAATCTTTTTTATGTATGTTCCCATATTACTCGAAGACGCCGGGACTGAATTCAAAAAATCTTTTTTTGTTTGAAAGGGTACTTCACAGGTGGTCACATTGTCATCAGGTCAGCTGATGGTGAGATCCTGGAAAAATCGAGGGAACTCTTCAAATATTATAGACACACTTGAAGCGATTTGGGTGTTTACCTCAAAAGTAAAGAAAACATGGACCCCATATCACGCGTCTGTCTGACTGTCTGACTGATTGAAAAAAATACGTCATCCAGGTAAACGAAATTGTATCATTTTTTTCATTGAAGTCAGCTTTCTTTTTAGTTTTTAAAACGTAATTATCTTTTTGTCAATTTCATTTTATTATGTTTGTGTATGTGTGTTACACAGTAGTATGTAGAATACATAGTTATTGATCTGTGGTAGTATGCGTCTATGTCTATCAGGAACGTTTGGCGCCAATGTGTCACACGCTACCTCGGAACGGCGGAACTTGCGGTCGGTGGAAGGAAGCGGAAACCAGCGGCCGTTTGTAGACGATACGATACCGCTGGCGAGTAGGTAGATAAGTAGGTGTTTAGTACGTTGACTTTGGTTTACTTACTATGGGAAAAGATATTTGTCAAGCATTTGATGTGAAAAATATTAAGTAATAAATCCGCTTTTTTTTTTATTGTACGTCGGAGAAGCGCTTGGCCTTCATCTCATCTGGCAACAAGTTAAGACAAGGCCGAAGGTGCAGGCGCACTTGACCCGGAATCCTCAACAAACTGAGGAACTGGCTATCTTACCTCTGAATGCCGGAACACAACAATTTTACAATTGGTATTATGGCGACATAATTAGGTAAGATGGTGGTAGCTAGCCAGGCGGACTTCAACAAAGTCCTACCACCAACCAAACCAAGCACAATATATTGTACTCCCCTGGGGATCGAACCCGGGACCTCTGGATCTGAAATCCACTAGACCACAGAGGTAGTTAATTCGTTTTGAAAAATATCAAATCAAAATAATGATTAACAAGCCTCATAGCTCAGTTGGTAGTAGCTCTGGCTTATGCGCCCATGGCATATTCCCAGAAAAAAACATATGTGATGAATGTTTGTTCTGTGTTCGGGTGTTGTATTGTACCTATGATACGTAGGTATGTATTAACATAAAAAAGTATTCAAGTATTCTTTCCGTAATCTAGTTCCCATATTACAAGCTATGCTGGCAATGCAGCCAGTGTCTTGGGCACGCTACCGTCTGGTACTGGTCTGGAACAGTTGAGTTACCTATAGGCCGTTTGTAACGGTCCTTAGGTAATCTGACTGATTCCTTTGTACATAGTTAGTTTAATTGTACTTTTTATTGAATAAATGGCCATAATATACAGCTATGCTTAGTTTGGGGCTAGATGGTGCTATTTTTTATAATTATCTGACATACAGTGCGTACATTCATAAGTCCTACATATATTATTAGTGATAACTCAACTGTTACAGACCAGTAGGTACCAGACGGAAGCGTGCCCAAGATATTGGCTATATCATGATGTATTGTGGGGTGCACTAAAAAAGTTTCAATGGAAATTGTAACGGGATGGCGGGAACGAAGTGCCTGGTCTTTTAATAACTATTGATACAATATAATCTTAATTTGCATTTTGCTTGGCAAGTGGGCTGGAGATTGCAATGATACATAAGGGAAATAATAATATACCTAGGTACTACTGGCTTGTGAGTATAACTGGTACAAAAACAATCAAATGAAATCGAATTGTACTTTCGTCGGCCTTGGGTGGTATAGTACGAGGCTATCAAATAATCATTTGTGTTGTAATGACTACGTACAATCAAAATGTAATTGCTTGATGTGATACATGGTGTTAGATATTGATTCGATGAGTGAATTTATTCAGAAAAATTATTGGTATAATATCAACACAATTATTTTATATATATTTATGGGCCTATTGTGAAGTGAATAGCTTACATAGTTGAAAGCAAGATCTTCCTTTAAGTGGTCTATAAAATATTTTTCCCTAAAATGAGGGAAACAGATTTCTGTATGTAATCACCATTGATGTTGCGATGCCAGTCAAAGGTACGAAGTAAGGAAGAATAAAAATTCTTCTATCGATACCGAATAAAGGTTACGAAACAGAGTTACTAAAACAGACAAAAAGTATACTTCTGTTACTGGTTACAACGAAAGATGAAAGTATATTCCTATGTATATACCTACATACGTACCTACCTACCCACCTACATACTTATCTCTGGAAACTTCGCTGGTTTTAGTTATTCTGTTATTCTTTTGTTTTAACAACTTTTATTATGTACTGAATGTTTCGTCAGCTCCTTAAAAAAAAGCATTTGACTTTAAGAACATACTGAGAATATTACCAGCCTGTATGTCAGTTATGACCATATAAACCGAATATTATTTTATTGCATTAGATGCTTGGGGGCAGCACGCGTTGATCTCGTCAATTTTGCAATATCCTGCATCAGAATACTTGTAAGTGAATTGTTTCGTAAATATTGATTGAAGCTTTAATGAAGAGCATGAGACGCCTTAGACCAGAGGCAAGGAAAATATTTTATTTGGGATTTATCGGAATAAATCGAATCGATTGCGAATTTGATGGATATGATAAATAAACCGGCCATGTGTGGGAAGCACTTGGCCTTCATCTCACCTGAAGGTGGTCGCGCACTTCACCCGGAATCCTCAACAAACCCTGGAACTGGCTATCTTACCTGTATATGCCAGAACGCAACAATTTTTAGAATTGTTGTTATGGCGACAGAATTAGGTAAGATGGTGGTAGCTAGCCAGGTCCTAACACCAACCAAACCAAGCTCAATATCGTACTCCCCCTGGGGATCGAACGCAATCGGTGGGTTGAACCACTAGACCAGAGAGGCGGTTAAAAATCCGTCATAACCCTAGCAAATTTCAACCAGCTACCTATTTAATAAGCCTCACAGCTCTATAGGTAGGCGCTGTAGGTTGTGGGTTAGATTCCCACCCAGGACAAACATTAATGTGATAAACATAGATGTTTTGTGTGTTTGGGTGTTGTATTGTTTGATATGTATGTATTTACAAAATAAAGTATTTATGTATTCTATCCGTAATCTAGTTCCCATATAACAAGCTATGCTTAGTTTGAGACTAGAAGGCGCTGTGTGAAATTAATGTCGTTTAATATTTATTTATTTATAAAGAATCAAAAGACATTTTTAAATAATTACTTTGTTGTGGCTTTTATGAATATCTTGACATTTTGCAATTCAATTCATTTTTAAATCATTATTTTGTTTTGTGACTTTTATTAATATTTATTTTGTCATTTTGTAATTAATTAAATTTAAATTTGTATTTTGTGACATGCCCGTTACCCTTTCAATGTCTGCTAGATTTATTAAGTATGTACCTATTTTGTATGAAACTGTTTGTGATATCAAATGATCCTGAGTTGATTGAAAATAAACGATTTGTATTGTATTGTAAAAGATACAGTCCTTTATAAGTAGGACAGACAGATTGCGTTGCTTTATGATAGGTCCCGTCGGCCTTTTGGATACGAAACCCTAACACATACAGAAAATATTAATCAGCATCAAAGTGAATAAAAATGCAAAAAAATACGTAACCATCCAGCTGCACCTAGCAGAAAAGTGTCAGAACAAAAATAGTACTGTTTAACGTCACCCTCAAAGCTCGCAGGTGTCACCACGGAATCGACATGATGAAGTGAGTACAAAGTGAGTCGGCGTCGAGTGAGCATGGCTGAGTGAACTGTCCGGGACAATTTGGCCGACGAGACGGAAATACCGGGCAAAAGGAGCGGGAACAAGCAAACACGTTACTCGTACCACTCGTTCTTTTGTTTTACAGAATTGTAACACATTGAGTTCTTGAGTTTCAGCAGGTCGCTTTTCTTTGAAAAATAAATATAACAGTACATTCATTTCACACAGCGCCAAACAAAGCATAGCTTGTAAAATGGGAATAAGAGTACGATTAGAATACTTAAATATATTTTTTTTGTAAATAGGTAGATACTTATCATACAATACAACACACAAACATATATATTCATTTTTTTTTATTTGTATATATTACAGGACATTCATTTTTACGCAGCGCCATCTATCCCCAAACTAAGCATAGCTTGTAATATGGGAACTAGATTACGGATATAATACTTAAATACTTTTGTAAATACATACGTACTATATGATATAACACCCAAACACAAGAACAAACATCTATATTCATCACACAAATGTTTGTCCTGGGTGGGAATCGAACCCACAGCCTACAGCGCAGAAGGCAGTTACTGCCAACTGAGCTATGAGGCTTGTTTCATGCGACTATAGTGACATTCAAAAATAAAGTAACTATTATTATATACTATCAAACGCCTGGGATTTTCTTCCCGTCTTCCCGTGGGAATTTTCCAAAATCCTTTCACATTGCACCCTTACACCATTAAAGGCAGCAACTCAAAAAAAATCTAGTATATTGGTTTTTATGGGTATTTTAAACGCGGTACCTTAATTATTTTATTAAAATAATACTTAAGTTATCTACTCTTACTGTTATACTCGTAATAACATCGATCGATTAACCAGAATAAAATAGATAGACAAACAGGCATTTTTTTAAATTATTATATCTGAATGAGGTAGGTTTTTTTATCATATGTAGGTACATATGATACCTACAAATAATTATATTTTTAACATGATACCGTTAGGCTGGATGCGTGGAATGGGTATGATAACACCCTACCTACTTATCGAAATTTGTACCTACTTATCAAAACAACCAAACCCAACACAATCAAACGATCAATAACTTATGTAAGAATCTACTCTAAGACAAACAAATATTCTCATGTTTGTGACGAAGAAGTATTTTTTGAGAATACATTTCTTTCGTACTGTGTAGAGGAGATTGATGTTGGGTTTGCTCGTGACGCTTTGCTTCTCATGAGACCGCCTAGTCATCTCACGATAGTTGATGAAGGCATCAAGTTTCAGAAATCGGGGTAAATGTGATTCAGAAAGCAATATAAATATAAGAAATGTAATCACATCCAGGGATGTGTCACAATAACGCCTCCAGCTTAGAGTGGACAAATTACACTTCTATGGACGCCGAAATGCTGGGCTTGAGTTCTTTGCATCCTTTTCATGGTAAAATGAAGACGGTTCATTCCTACAGTAAAAACTTGTGTTTTTTTTCACAAAATATAACTTGTAATTACTGCGGTTACAATAGTTTTTTAATGGAAAAATAAGTTAAACAGCTGCAAGAATACGTTGAATTCGCTTAATGAATATTTTGCTTTATTAAAAAAGTATTATATTCGTAATCCAGTTCAAATTATAAGCTTTGCTTAGTTTGGGACTAGATGGCGCTATGTGATATTAATGTCCTGTATCATATAAATAATTGTTATATTTATTATTTATTGTTTTTAGTAAGTAAGTTTTTATAATAAAAATATTGAACATTCCAGACATTATTCATTTGTTTATCAAGGAGGTTGGATATTTAAAGAAGTTTTGATATTCAGTTCAATGAAATACTTGAAACAAATTTAATCGGAGTGACTTAAGCTTTTTTAATGTGACAAATAGTTATTTTAAGTCAATAGTTTCTCTTTAAGTAAACATTAGCCGTAATTAAACTAAGACCATAAACACTTCAAGATCAAAATGCGGGAACAAAACACAATTACTTCATAAATATAACAATGATTTTCAAAGCTGATTTATGATGAAAGGATGATGGAGAGCAATAAGTTTCTTTGGCGAGTAAACAAAGGGATGTTTCCCAAAGGCAGTTCTTCAAGAACCTCAAGGGATTGAACAAAATATTGCGATACCGCCTAATTTTCCTCCCAACGCGATAAACTATAAATAAACAAGATAATACACGTGCTTGTAAAATATGCTTCTGTCAAAGGACTATTTGTCTCTTTCGAAATTGTAGCAACATTTCACTTGGATGTACTCACATTTTATCTTACCTCTGTTTTTCTATTTTCCCTGGTTGATGTATGGGACGCATTTCCGCACTTTCGAATAGCACTTCTGTATTCCTTTTTATGTGCGCGTAGCTTTAAAAATGTATTCACAGTTAGGGGCCGGCTTTGGCGATACGAAGATATGTAAAGGAATTATTCAAGAACATCTATTGATTTAGATATTCAATGGGATAAACAAAGGCGAATCCAACTATATACCTGTGGGAGTTGCATGCGAATTTTTTATTTCAGATTTTATTTGACAAAAGCAACTAATAAGACAAATCTAACTGAATCTAATGAGAGAGACGGCGCAATACGAATTCGCACGTGTCTGAAAAAAACGGATAAGTGGAATTTTATTGCAAAAACACAGCTTAAGTTCATTATATGATAACTTAAAGACGTACCTACCGTAAACGCGGGTCACTTTAACCATTTTTTTTGCTAAGTTTTTACTAAAAGCTTAATAACTTTTTTTTAAATCGATGTAATGGGTTGTTATCACTTTGATACATAGTTGAGACATATACCAAACAAGTTGCGCAACCAATGAGCGCATTTAGAAATAAATTGGGCCAATGTTGTTCTTGCCTATCTAAGAAATGTTAAAAACTAGAAAATATTAAAAAAAAAGAAACGAACAATTAATCAACTTTTTTTATTCATGAAGCTCTGAAGCAAAACAATATCGTCTAACTTCCAAGAAGTTAGCTTTTTCAGCCAAATTATTAATCATAATACATCAACACAACAAATTTCTAATTTTAATATTACATTTATAATTTCAACCTTAATTTGAGATTAAAGTCCTAGTCTTTAGTTATTTTAAATTAATGTATGAGGTGGATTCTAACTTCTATCCTATATGAATCTTAATAGACTTTTGACTGTAACATTAATCTTATTTGTCATTCAATTCTGTGACTGTAAAGCAATACTTTTTTTTAAAATTTAGGAATTTTATCTTGCATATTATATGGTATGGTCCCATGTGTACAGTTGCTCATATTTAATTGTTGGGTAACGTTAGAAGGTCTTGCCTTTCTTCATGCAACTTACAAGGGCTTCTTCACAAGTTGACAAAATTGCCTGGGTAGGTGCGACGATTCCACTCCACCGGAACGTAATCGTCAACTGCAGTGCCATGAACTGTGCATGGGCAAAAGTATTCCGAAAATGCACTTCAGGTACCAATGACTTCGTATTTTGGGATTTGGTGGACAAAACTTGTGTAAAACCTTGCTAATATTCGGTATGCTTCACTGCTAATATATACATAATAAGAACATAACAATACATTTAGCCCGGTTTGAGCTAAAGTCAACTCCCAGGGCTAAAGCCACCCGCGTTTACGGTATCGATAGTTTAAAAACCAAGAATAAAGATACACATTTGGCGAAAAAAATAGCACAATTTCGTAGATCATTTTGGAAATGAGTTTGTTTTTCACCAAATCGTGTTTCTGAAAATCTAAACTTATGATAAAACACCAAAGTTTCATGTACCAACACCAAAGTTTTACGTAGGTACCGCAAAAGTTTGATGTGTATAATACGAGCACCGAGTATTATCGGTGTTTTCAGACCTTTTTACGTCGTAGGTACATCTTAAAAATCGAATAGGAAAATAATGTTGGTTACATTACCCGGCTGCATTACTGCACCACGTCAAAGTACACCACAGGCCTAGATTGTGATCGCTACAACGCAAGCGCGTAGAAAAAGTGTAACAGTAAATAATATCTTGTTCCCTTCCAATCATCAAGGTACTTACATCATCAGGCGAACCTTATAAGACTTATCCAAACGGATCTATGACCACACGCGGTGATGTTTTTGCGTGTACAATCTCTAATAGCCATAATGACCTCAACCAGAACCGCTAGATATTAATTACTAATGCTTGTATATAAAATACGTAGTAAGTAAGTAGTACAATCGGAATACCACGCGCTAAATCGAGATGTCCGGGAATTTTTGAATTTAGAACGGGTCGGCTTAGGACCTCGAATCTTGCGCAGGCAAGTTGAGGTCTACGTTTGTGCGAGCATGCCCAGTGCCACAGTATACAGCGAAAATAGAGACTCGTGAAGTTGGTTCACAGTTTTTGCTGTGTGTATAAAAGACTTTAAAGCGCTTAGTCTGTAAATGCTAATTAGACTCACTGTCTGAAATTCCTATACAAAATAATAAAGTAAAATAATAACCCGACCAAGTGCATCATACCGAAGGTTCCGAAACACATTTCATGGCGTTAAATCACGCCTTCACTAAATCGCCTTTATTTAAAGCTGTAATATACATACACGCTCGTGTGAAAATTTCAATAATCTTAGGTATAGATTCTGCCCACTGACAGACAAACGGACGGATAGTGGAGGCAATAGGGTCCTGTTAGCAATAAATAATAAAATATTAAATAATAAATAAATGTTACAGGACATACATTTCACACACCCTCATCTAGTCTCAAACTAAGCATAGCTTGTAATATGGGAACTAGATTACGGATATAATACTTAAATACATTTTTTTTATACTCCATACTTAGCTAACAATACAACACCCAAACACAGAACAAACATCTATATTCGTCACACAAATGTTTGTTCTGGGTGGGAATCAAACCCACAACCTACAGCGCAGAAGGCACAGCTACTACCAACTGAGCTGTGAGGCTTGTTAAAATCTTAAAAATATAGTTGTACCACCATAAAATTTTGTTACGCTCAACTTGATACACTCATGGTTATTTCTATCTGAAAGGTAAATAAATAAAACATATTACAGGATATTAATTTCATACAGCAGCGCCATCTAGCCCCAAACTACGCCAAGTTGAAATTCTACGGGACTTATAAAGTTCTATTGTTTTAATTGGAAACATTTTACTATATTTATAATACTATATTCACAAACTGATATCTACAATTAAATCCACTATATAACTACAAGTGCAGCAGTCGGGTTACCTAATGACTTGTAGGTATTACATTGCTTTTCGCCAGATATTAATTACCAAGGTACATTAATTGAAGGCGTATTTCAAAGGCTTGATACCGATCGGGCAGCATTTCATCAGGGCGACGGTACTATCTAGTTGGACAAGGAAGAGATCGCGCTCCTATCTACTCGTATGCCAATTAGCCAATTAGAGAAAGCAAACAACGAAGTCAGTGAGATAAGATTGGTTTTCGTGGCTTCCCGGACCCTTAGGGATCATTAATCGTGGACATTGTGCTGGGTGCGGTATTTTTAAGGCTATCATTTAAACGGTCAGCTAATTCAAAAGGTTTTGGTCATCTCTAAAATGTATTTTGTCTGCTAACACTAATTTAGGATGTTTTGGTCAGCTCTCAAATGTTTTGTCAGCAAAGTTAATAAAAAAATAAAAAATATGGTGCCTCCTTTTTTTTATTATAAAATTTAGAGACGGAACAAGTAAGCCGCCCATCTGCTGTTAAATTCAACTATTAACTCTAACAAAGCCTTACTGCGTTTTGATCGATCCAAAAATCTTGGTTATAAAAAGAAAACCAAAAAGCTTACTGACGTACTCCTCCATAAGTCGAATTAGATAGCGCTGTGTGAAATTGATGTCCTGTCGAAAAAAAAAACAAACATTATTTTCTTGATGACCGAATATTAAAAAAAATACATTTAATTACTTGCCTATGTTTAGGCAAACGAAGCTTAGGTAATGTTCCAAGGTTTGTAAACAGGATGCAGACGAAAAGGAGTTTTTCTATCAAATGCTTCTAATTTGAATGAAATTTCTTATGGACCGTTTTTTTTTTATATTCATGTGAATAAACATATCTTATGTCGATGTAAGTACAATGATTTTTGTTTTATAAAAAATATATCCAAATAAAGAAAAGTCATCAATAAATATAATAATAGCTAACAATAATTTGTATATTGGAGTAAATCTTTGCTTTATTTATCTCGGAAAATACTCAAATATGTACACAACAACACATGCAGCAAAAAGTGCATTAAATCGACTTATCGTTGAACAGGAATTACGTTTCCTAGCTGGAAACTAACTTTACTACATATGTAAATCAATTATTGCATTGTTTTAATGCAAAAGCAGTGCAATTATGGATTTTATACATAGCTAACTGCATTGTTTTTCTATGGACCAGTAAAGTGCCGCTTTGTAATCAGGCTAAAAATAACAAAATTATGGCATAGTTTCTATATCAATATATTTCATTTCCTACACATTAAAAATTATGTTTTTTTATACGACATGTAGACGGCGACAAGCAACCTTTTGCCCATATTACTGCGTAGTACATCCACAAGAAACATGACAAACGCTGCACGCATTGCGCCTTTCAACTTGAGTCTTAAAAGTGATAAGCCCCATGAGCCCGTAATTTCACCGACAACCCTTCTAATCGAAACACAGCAATGCTGCTTGGCGGTCGCATTGGTATGGTGGTAGTACTTCCCCAGACGAGTCCTTTCACAAGGAACTTTACTACTATTTTACTAAGTTGGATAGGCTTGTCTTTCAAAATTAAGATATTTGTCTCAGAGATGTCTGACAATAGTAATCTACGTTAACGTGAAATTAATGTCATCAGATTTGACATCACGACACGACTCTCTCATAAAACACGCCCCAGAAGGTCTTGACCGCTATTTGTAGGAGAGCAGCTTAATATTAGAACTACTGCCGGCTTATGAGAACGCCGTAATTAGATAAGTGTCGGGTGACAGATTACCAAATGGAAACATTCGTCGGGATTCCGTATATGGGCGTGCGTTATTTAAGGTATACATATTTGGTGTAAGGCAGATGATGGAAGCTGATTTCTGATTTCATAAATTTCTAGTAAGTAAAATCTAATAAGGAATTTCATTATTAGTATCATGTCACAGTATCACGTACAGATAAAATACGTTCTGCCACTGCCAAGTAGATAGGTATTTATATTTATTTTATGCTACTGCTAAACATGACCTTTATTACCATTTTGTTGTGTACTTTTGAAATACTTAAGGGACTTCGTTATCATCTTAATGGCGCTCAAAACCTCCAATCTGACCTAAATAGATTTCAAAATTATTGTATTTTAAATAAACTATTAAATGTCTCTAAATGTCACATAATTATGCTCTTTCACCCGTAAAGCCAGTAAATTTATGTCGACCTACACATTTTTACTTACCTATAACTAGAGTAAATTCAATTAGAGACCTAGGCGTAACATTTGATTCCAAGCTGCTGTTTGACGAACATATTAATAATATAACAAAGAAGGCGTCGCGCGCCATGTGCTTTGTACAGAGAATGTCATAGGAATTCGTTAACGTTAAAACTTTTAAAATTTTGTATTGCGCTTATGTACGTAGTCACCTCGAGTACGCATCACAGGTGTGGAACCCAATCTATGAGATTTATTCATCGCGTCTTGAATCAATACAAAAAAGATTTCTTCGATACCTGCATACAGAGCTAAACTATACTTACCCGATTATCTGACAAGGTGTCTCAAGTTTCATTTCCTTCCACTCTCTAATAGCAGGCAAGTTGGTGACCTAGCTTACCTCATAAACATCTGCAATGGTAACGAAGTCTACGTTACCATAAACCATAAAGTAGGTCCTGAACTACTTGAGCAAGTAGGGTTACGTACAAATACTGTTACATTGGGAAACCCGAGTATTCTTTATATACCTATGGTAAAAACGAATTACAGACAAAACGCATTCTTATTACGAGCTAGCAAACTGTTCAACTCATTGTAACTCAAAAATATTGATGTCGATTTATTTAACACATCTGCAAGTAAGCTTAAACGATTGCTAAGCAATGATTTCTTTTTAAAGTAATTACTTATAACTTCAATGTTGCTTTATGTTTTGTATATCATATCGTCTGCAATCACTGTGTTTTTGTTAATCTATTTAAGTACATATCTGCGGAAACTTTTTTAATTGGCCCTCAGCACACACACGCTGGTTTATACCGGCCTGTATTATATAAGTAACCGTTTTAAGACCTGGCTGTAAGTTTTGCTAAAATTTTGAATATAAAATGATATAAATGATAATGTATTTACAACAAAAAAAAAGTAAATAAGTTTTCTATCCGTAATCTAGTTCCCATATTACAAGCTATGCTTAATTTGAGGATAGATGTTGCTGTGTGAAGTTAATGTCCCGTAATATTTATTTATTATTTATTAAAATAAATAAAAATGAAAACTCATGATTGCATTCTCTATTTCTTAATACCAACATTTCTGAAGCGAAAATTAACAGTTTCGTTGGTCTAAAAGGCGAGTTTATTTTCCCAAACCTCAAAGTCTCTTCGGATGCTCAAATTAATCTGTCACCATTTAAGTTGTTCGAAGAAAGTTCCATAGCTGTTGCCTAATTTGGCGAGTAATTAAATGTCACAGCGAGATCGTGACGAGCGGACATACGGACAGGCGAGCGGTCGTGACGAGACGGACAAATATTGCTTTGCGACTGTTGATTGTTTTGATGCAGATAGAGCAAACAGGATTGCTGTAAGCATTTGAATATAGAATACCTATGTTCAGCTATCTAGTTTGGTTTTACTCACGTATTCGGTTGATGTAGGCACCAACTTTGTTTCGGTTCTCCCTGGGAACTACTTCTGGGTAAGCGTAATTCCCGGATGAAATCGCGGGCGCAGCGTTTTCAGACGCGTTTCACTTTTTAATCTTGTTTGATCTTTCTGAATCTATATCCTATTCACTGCATATCATTTTAAAAGTCAATATGCACTTTGTTGATGCTCAACTTAAAAGGACTAGGTGCCACATATCCCTACTAGTAGGTATATGAAAGTTTTTTCCACTTTTCGTTACTGGCTTTTTTCTACTCATCTCAACTATTACTGCCCTTATTAAAAAATACGTACGCTTCTTAAGGAAAAAATAAAATGCCATTCCATACATCATTTTTTTAGTGTCACTTGAACTATTCATTACGAAGTTTCTGTCGCTGCATTTGGCTCTGGTTACTGTGGTTTTCAAGTTTCGGCAAGATTATTAATTTGAGGCCTTGGGATGTGACATATCAAGGAACGTGCACTGAAAAGTAAAGCAGACGTATTTTACAGGAGATACGGAAGGTTTGCGATCGAATATCTTCCTTTTCACTCATAATGGCTGTATTCTTGGCTTTGAAACTGCGTAGACAAGGATTTTATCTTCTATTGAGCTCTTTCCGTATGTTTTTCAGAATTTTATGCGATTTTTTCAAAATTGAAAGTTATGCCAAAATTACCACGCTCTGCAGGAAAATTGATGACCACGGTAACGGTGTTGGATCCTTCACAGAAGGAAAATACTGCCC
Source organism: Venusia cambrica (assembly GCA_951394065.1). Lineage (NCBI taxonomy): Eukaryota > Metazoa > Arthropoda > Insecta > Lepidoptera > Geometridae > Venusia > Venusia cambrica. The sequence goes on from OX596055.1 coordinate 6,550,739, forward strand.
TTCTGGTGAGATGCCTTGGTCATATTTACGATAGCCGCGGGCTGAGGATGAAAAACTTCAATGTTTCATTGAAGTTTTTCATCCTTCCTTTTCCATCCTTTTTCCATGAAAAACCTCAATGTTTCATTGAAGTTTTTCATCCTTCCAAACAAACAATAATTAAAATCCCCGTTCGCAGTAACTTATTAGCCAACTACTGTGTTTGGGGTGTATCAAAGAGCTTAATCCCACGTTAACGAAGGGATTGTAATCCCATCACTACGGGATCCTATTGGACACAATTAACGAGTAGCTATTCTCTAGCTATACATGTGTTGTCGGGTTTACTAAAAGAACCTTTCAGGGCTTAATGTGTATACCTTTTGCTGTCGGAAAAGTTGGCTCGTGTCAATATATTGGTAGACTGTCCTTTATTTGAGAGACAACCTGTCATTTATTTGTAGTAGGTTTTTTGGAGTCCCGCACCACCAATTGTACGTTGTGAATTGATAAATATTATAAAATAAAATAGCAACAACGTTTGTTTAAAAAATTACCTATATTACTTACATAACACCTTAAAAAGTTTTCCTTCTTTAATAATTAAAGAAGGAAGAGAGGCGACAGTACAAAATAACCCTGAAGGAGTATCAGTTGCATTATACTGTCAGTTGGTAGTAACTCTGCCTTCTGCGCTGTAGGCTGTGGGTTCGATTCTCACCCAGGACAAACATTTGTGTAATGAATATAGATGTTTGTTCTGTGTTTGGGTGTTGTATCACGTAGTACGTATGTATTTACAAAAAGTATTTAAGTATTCTATCCGTAATCTAATTACATATTACAAGCTATGGTTAGTTTGGGGCGCTGTGTAAAATTAATGTCTTGTAAAGCAAAATTTATATTTAGAAGGCAACCTGTAATTTATTACTATTGTGATATTATTTCTCGTGAATAAGTTATGCTTGGAGTTTCAATACGTGATAAAATCTGAAATGTAGACATCCGAAGAAGAACTAAAGTCATTGATATAGCCCTCAAACCAAGCTGAAGGGGCAGTGCAGGCCGCAAAGCTCACAGAATCAATAACCGCTGGGGAATAAAGGTTCTAGCATGGCGACCGCGATTAAACGCGAAACGGAGTGTGGGAAGAACTCCTACTCGATGGACCGACGATATTGCGGCGGGAGTCAATGGATGAAGGAGGCTCAGTATCGCTTTTTGTAACGTCGATTTGGGGAGGACTATGTTCAGCAGTGGACGTGTACGGACTGATATGAGATGATGATTATTTTTTCTATGACTCTTAACGTTTTGTCGTAATCTTCATGTTTGGCAAACAAGTTGGAAACACACCAATAACAGAAACCGCAGTTACAATGTCTAGGACAGCAGTGTTTACTGAACTTTTACTGACACGGTCACCTTGTATGATAACCGTTTGGAGAAAAGGTGCTGCTTTTTTTTTCGGTTGGACACCACAGATTTCCCCCCTAACCCATTTTAACGGATATGGTGCGTAAAGTGTGTACTAATTTTGAAACGGTTGATAGAACGACAATTTGAAATCAGGTGCTTGCATGACGGAATTAGGCGCTTGCAAGACGGATTTGAGTGACCGCACTCGGATGATTATAGAAAATCGGCTGATTTTGTTCGTTCATGCGTCCACGAAATTTCTTAATGCCATAGTAAGATAATAGATTTATCTATTTAAAATAAAAAAAAAACATTTATTTTTGTAAATTATTTCCAGTAAAGTTCATACAGAGTACATTGTATTGCCATTATATATTTAATATTTATATAATACGAGTATAATATTTTTCTTCATAGAAAACTATTAGCGCCTTTGGGTTGCTGGAATGAATCATGCGATTTTAATAATCAAAGCGTCTTTTAAATTCTTAAGCTACATTTATAGCATAAATAAATATTACAGGATGTGTCCTGATCATAACCTGTCATAGATACATACAACAACAATATAAAAGCATAATTTGGGCTTGTTACGGCTAGAATACTTATTACTCCCTATAGAATACCCTTATTACTTTATTTGAGCTTAGCCGCCCTAACAGTGCTACGACCATTAAGCCAACATATAAATGTAAGACTTCTATTATTATCATCATTAATAGTTTCAGGCTCTCCTAATAAGATAAAATAAGATAAACTGAGCCATTTAAATTGCAACAAAACGTCAGCTAATGATATCGTTGCCACAAAAACAGCTGTTTTATTTGCATTACGTAAGGTTTTCAACATCACTGACAATGAGCCGGCCATTGCTGGCAATCCACTTGATATCAGGGATGGGACAATCGCTTAGTAGTCGCCGCCGACAACCGTAGCCTTGCTACGGCAAAACAATGTGCAAAAGAACATCACGCAGATTGCAGGCTATAGGAATTTCCAATGTTGAGATACATAATTATTATTCGACTTACTAAATATGGTTAAATGTTAAAAGTATAGCGGTATACAAAGCAAAATCTGAGACAGGATTATCATCATCTTCCTGTCGATATCTCACACTTATTACACTTACGCTCTGTTCAGAATCTTACCTTTTTCCATTTGGTTCTGTCAGCCATATACTTACTATCTATAGGTACTTAGTATTCACCTCTCATACGTATTTTAGGGTTTAGTAACCAAAGAGTGCCGATGAGACCCTATTACTAAGCCTACGCTGTCCGTCTCTCCGTCTGTTTAATGCCTTTTGATGAAAAAAAAACCGTACTTTTTATCGTTTTTATTTGAGCTCCATCGTTAAAACGGTTTCACCTACAAATTTCAAACTTTGTGCGACTATAGTCCTTACTCTGATGTATGAAAACAAAAAAATGTAATGCAAAAAACCCGCATTTTTGGCCTTGTAATGTGGGTGGGAACCTCCGTGACCAACCATCCAAGCAAGGTAAATTTAAAATGAAAGCAACGCAAAGTTGCATTTAATTATACGTATGCAGAATTTACTGAACTAAACCCTTCTGTTCATAATATAATCATACATCAACTATATTTGTTCGTTTTTTTCTGAAGCTATGCTATACTATATTTGATTTGTTTGATTTTGTTTGTTGCATCCGATATGTCAGTATATTTATATAATCCATTTATCTCGCCTAAATATGATACACAACATTGAGTTATATTTTTTTATACAACAAGTAAATGGAACAAGCAAGTAGCCAATCTGTTTTTTTTTGGGCGCTAGATGGCGCTATGTGAAATGAATGTCCTGTAGTATTTTTTTTTAAGTGCATCTCTTGTCTATAACAATGCCTTACTGCGGAGGTCACATCCACAAAGAACATAGCCTACACGGCACTGCATTGCGCCCGTCAACTTGATGCATGGGTGTTAAACCTCGCGTGCCAGTATTTTCAACGGAAACCATACCCTTCAAACCGAAACACAGCAATGCTGCTTAGCGGCTGAAATAGATATGTAATCTTAAATAGAAGTTCTTTTCAGGAAAATCAACGACTTCCAGCAAATTGGTTAGGGTAGAGCTCTTGGAATCCTCTGTCACCTGGCTCTCCTATAAATTAACAAATATGTCCAGCGAGGATCGCTGAAGTGTGTAAAACTCCATTTGAATAGAACTTACGATGGAACTTCGATCCACTGCGGACATTCTTTACTTTGAGTCTCTACAATAATAAATACATATATTGACTCACGCCTGTTTCGCATAGGCATATTTCGCGTAAGCAGAGACAACAGATTATGAATTACTATGCTCCTTGCACTCCTCTTTTGTCTCATTCACTCTCATCATTCTTCATACATGCTCGTCGGTTTAGGGTACTTATGAGCTGGCCTTTCTTAGAACAGCTCCAACTTGGTCAGAGAGCGTTTGCTGAGGTCTTCCCCTGCCAACTGTTCCATTTACACTCGACAGTAACATATAGGTACTTGCTTTGTCAACTTGCTTTCATCCAGTCTCCAAACATTTTATCATTTACATTTATCATTTACATCTTTTAGAAAATACATCACCGTTATATTTTCTATGGCTATTAAACAGTTACATCATTAATTAAAACGAGTACCTATATAGGTTAGGTACTTTTCTAATTCTATCACGATTATAACAATTCTAGATTGTAGAGTTCCGGCATTTAGAGTTAAGATAACCAGTTCCTCAGTTTGTTGAGGATACCGGTTGAAGTGCGTTTCCACCTCCAGTCATAACTTGAAACCAGGTGAACTACCTAATCCACTGTTTGTAATGGTCCTTAGGAAACCTGACTGTTTTTTTTTGTGAATAAACCACTAAAAAGTGATATTTATATTGTAAAAAAAACACTAGTGATCAGTCGGGATTATATTCCTGTTATATCGTGATAACTTCCCATTTACTTGAATGCATCTTACATTAAAAAGCGATGTCAATATTTTTTGTTAGATTGCAAATAAGCTGTTTAACAATTGTATTCATGTCGATTACCGTACTATCAAAATTATCCAGCAGCCTGTCATGCTTATTTGCTGAAACAAGGCCCTTCTGGTCTCCACTTGCCTTTTATTATAAGCCTCCGACAAGTCACAAGAGCGCAGACGCGCGGCTCGCTTTAAACATTTTTAACCCATTGTATGGAACAGATAGGTAAATTGTATGACAAACGTTTAATGAGGTGTTTTCTGAATATAAAGGGACTTGTATTGATATTATGGGCCGCTGTTTATAAATTGTTGGAGTGAATAGCTTATTTGTTGCTTTTAATCGTCGGTTAACTGGCTTTAAGGGTTATGGCGGCATCCGGTTTTACTCCGGCATATTAAGTGAAGTTTGTAACGTGATTTACATTTCGATCGTATTTGTACAGTTCTATGATATGACTCACGTATAGGAAATGCCAGTAAGCAATTACTGTCTCCAAATATCAAAACACAAAATAAAAACAAATCAATAAAATATTCTCTTTTGAATAAGGTTGATTGAAATCATCTCACTTACGACTTTTTCCCCTTGGAGGATTCATCTGATCACCAATCATACCCATTGGTTTGCAATTAGCCAGTATTTCAATACGTGATAAGCTGCAAGTCCATCGCTGCTTAGCGGAATACTAGCCATTGACACATGCCATTACGATTATTGGTCCTAGGAACATGCCGGTTTCCTCACGATGTGCTCTTCACCGTCAGAGCATGTGTGAAAAGGTTTGTAGCTTCTCGATGTTATGGTCGTCGAGACCCCTACAAAACCTTTGAGTTTAGTGAGTAAGCAAGTAAAAGTCTGGTTATTTTGACAAATTATATTAGTATGATTCACTTAGCACTAACAATCTAAATAATTATTACTACTAAATGAATTATGGTAAAATGGTTATGAGCCGCTCTGGTTGATGGTAAGACGCGAACTGAACTAGATTTACTTGATTCGCAGCAAAACTGCCATTGTGAATGCTTACAACGCACTATGCGTTTTGCTGCGTGTTCAAATATCTTAAACAATGTGCATGGGTCAAATGCAAACAAAAACTTCCGAAAGAAGACATAAAGCCAGCTCATACCCACTTGGCACAGCTCACAAGCAAAGCCAGTAGAGTACAAATCAAATTTCCGCAATCATAACTGAAAGCCTCATACTTACGTAGCCCGGAAAATAAAATTTCTCATGTTTAGGTTGAAGACACTTTATGTAGGTATAGATAAGTGTCTTTTGTTTTTTTTTTTATACTGTACAACGAGGAAGCACTTGGCCTTCATGTCACCTGCAGGCCTATTACCTAACTCTGTTTCATTTGGGTTTCAATGGGTTTCAATTAAAATGCCTGCATTTCTGATTGAAACCGATTGAAACCCAAATGAAACAGAGTTAGGTAATAGGCCTGCTGGTTACAAGTTGAGATAAGGCTGAAACTCAACTCAACTAACTGAGGTTTCGTTAGAGTTTCCCAATCAATTTGCTCTTTGACAAGCCTTACAGCTGAGTTGGTAGAGCTCTACTTTTTGCACTAGATTGTGGGTTCAATTACCTGGGACAAACATGTGTGTGATGAATATAGATGTTTGTTTTGTGTTTGGGTTTTTTATTGTACCTACGATAAGTGTTCTGTGTAAAATGCCCTATAATTTGTATTTATTTAACTGCCAAATGCCTTGGATACATGTAAATACATGCTTCGGTCAATGTTTAATAAATATTACCTACGGTGGTACGTGAACCAATTTATTGCCGGTATTATAAGCACTGAGCTTTACAATGTTGCTCGTTTTGAGAATTTTAAATTAACCTAAGATCGCGAAGCCTTGATTATTTGAGCCGTTATGAATTTTGAATGTGTATTTTCTTCAATAAACCATGGACATGTTCTTGGAAGAGATTACATTGTGTTTGCTCAGTCTTCGGCTTAACGGCTTGTTGTTGATGATCTTAATATGTGTAATAATAAATCGGTATTTAATGTACGTTCGTCTGCTTGTTTCAATATTTTTGGTACAATTTATTAACTTATGGAATATCTTCATTCTCCAGTCACCAAGGGAAAATGTGTATAAATAAGGTTGAAAAATGAATTGGTCACCAATTGTAATTATCAAATGTCATTTATAATATAATAAAAAAAACAAGATAAATAAATTTATTAATTTCGATTTCATATTCGATAAAGCTTGTGTACTATTATAAAAGGGCTTAAAACACAGATTTTCTCGGTGTTTGTACTATATATAGATTTCTTTTTTTTCGGGTATTTGAAACATTGGTGTTTTGTCTTCAATTAGGGTTTTTAGAAACACGATTGGAAAAAATTCAAAGGGAAAAAACAAATTATAATATGTGGGATAATATAGATATAATAACAAAAACTAAAAACATTAAAACTAATGCTCGGTAAAAAAAGTTTCGACTGTTAAGTAACACATAAAATAAGACGTAGACAACATACTAAAAACAAATAAAATCAACAAATTTGAAACGGAATGATAATCTAATATTAAATTATTTGCCTTAAACTATAGTAAGTCTAGCGTAGCGGTAACCATACCCTATAAGCAGGAACTAAGAAATACTGCTTTGCATGAATATATCGACCAATCGAACTCTTTTGCAAGAGACTTTATAATTTTTACACCGAACTGTGTTGCTGACAGTGCTGACACCACAACAACACTAGTTGTGGTGTTACTAAGTTATTGTTGTCAAGTAGTTACTTTTGTGTACCAAGCAATACGAGTAGTCAGCGTAGTTTATTATATTTATGGTCAAAAAACAAGAAGTACCTATGTATCCAAAATAGTATTTAATATTCACTGTGTTACTCAAACTTGTAACAGGAAACGATGAGGTACAGGTCAAAGGCTCTTTTGACACTTCTCAAAGCACAAAGACTCCCGAAATATGAGGTAATTACATTCAAAAACCTTATTAGTTATTAATATATTCAAAGCACGGCGACAGCCAACGCAGCGAGCACTTTCATCAAAGAAAAAAATCAATCACCCGTCGTAATAGAAGGACAAAACTGAGAATGTAAATTAGCAGGAAAAAAACATCATTCAAGCTTAAAACGAGAACGTATGATGGACGGCCGTGCCTAATACAAAATTTATGGCCGAACTACGAATGTTTTCTATCAAGGAACAATAAAACCCAATTTGAATCTCTAAGTCTCATGAGTGATCATTCGAATTAGACACGATATCGTTACGAATAAGAAATAAACACTCCCAAATACCCGCGAAACGCATAATTAATATAAATAATAAAAATAACGGCCATAAATTAAGCTAAGCGGAAAGGGGCCGACACATAACGAGGACCTTTTAAGAAACCTGTACACTTGGATTCCATTCCAAGGTGCATAGTTAAAATGCTCAAAGAATAGCTATTCATTAGTGGGTGCGAGAATGAGAATTCTTCAGACAGTCTGAATATTCCTTTGGCGAGGTAGCATGTATTGTCTTAAGAAAAATGCCTTGGTCCTTCGGCGCTAAATTATGTCGAAACGGTGTCTGTTGGCACCGCGGACTCACATCCTATTTCATTATCTCCTGATTCCATAGATTTTATAGCCAGCGGCTACAATGTATGGAATAGTTTATCATGTGATGAATTTATATTTGAATAATGTGGGAATGAGGATGTGGAATGAAAACTGCTGGTCAGATGAGGCGGAGGAAGATCGCAATCTCTGTTATAGCAAAACAAAAGAGCGTGGAAAAAATGTAATCGCAAAATATCTTGAATTGTTGGACTAGACGCCGCTATGCTTAGGAACCCTATTCCAGAACATAGGTCAAGCGTGACTTTTAGATCAAAACTCAAGCCTTGTTAGATGCGTCATGCGTGTGCAGAAGTGAAAGAAGGTGGGAAGGGGAGGTGAAATATAATTATAATTTGACGAATGGGTACCTAAAACAGGTATTCGTTAAATATATTTCACCTACTGTGTTGATTACTCATGTTTACTCCTAAATAGAGTACTATATCACCAATCCTAGTATAACATCAACAAACCATTATTGTCCATTGCTGGATAGAGCATTTTTTTCTCCAGTCTTTAGTCTCCTAAGCTTTTAATGGAAGGTTTTGTCATAATCAGCACTTGATTGTGAAGGTGCTAATTAATACACAGAAGTAAGCTGCTGCCCTTCTGTGAGATCCATAAGTCAACTCTTAGATACCTCCAGGTCAATTTCGAGGGGTCGACCGCCACAAAAAAAGCTGAAGGACTAAATATAATTTCATTTCTTTCATTCAACACAGCAAAGAATATCATTGTGTTATTAATGTGTTTGATATTCATAATAATAATTGTTTGGTCGCTATTTAGGTTAGTGATAAAAACCTTTTCAGGTACCTTTGATATAAGTATTTTATCAATATGTTATCCCAATCTGGTTCACTTTTAATCGTTTTAATTCGATTTACAGTGTCATCGTGACACCGAAAGGGCAAATTAACGACACGCAACCATTAAGACCGTGTAAAATTATTCAGCGTCCTGTCTAAGGAACGCAGAAGTTTGCACTTTGCATATTTAAAGAAACACTCGCCTTATCGGGCTCATCGGCGATTCTGTTCACAGATATTCACTGGAGAAAAAGGAAGTACCGAGGGCTGGGGTACAGTGGAGCAAAGGAAAAGCGCTGCTCATTTTTTGACCTTCTTCTATTTTAGGTAGACTATGTATGATGGTTTGAAATCGGATTAGATTGGTTAATTTTGTAAGCCACTATGAGAGGGGCATTTGTACGACGAATTTGGACATTGGCTTTGGTCATTTTTCATTTGTGACATCGTCATTAGTCGTTTTAAACGAAAAATATCCAAAAAAAAGAAACTGATCGCGATCATAGAATATAATATAAGAACTAGGTTTAAAATTTCCACTCCTCTGTTCGTATTCCTTATTATCTATGACAATATATGATTCGCCTTCGGCATTATATTGATCCTTACCCTATCTGGCTAGAAAATTAAGATATGCCGTGTAAGAAACAGATAAATTATGAAAAATTTGTAAGAAACACTCTGACAGAGGTGTACTCGGAAGACATTATAAGTATTTAAATAAAAAATACTGTATCTAACAATTTTTAGCGTGAACATGAAAGGGTTTGAAGAAGAAAAGTTATAATTTCAGAAAACAAATAGGTTCAATTACTCTTTCTGACACAGCCTCAAATCAAGATAATTTACATTACTAAAAAAAACACACACACTTTATAATAACATATATAATTATTACAGGACAATAATTTCAAACAGCACCATCTAGCCCCAAACTAAGCATAGCTTGTAATATGAGAACTAGATTACCTATTGAATACTTAACGATATTTTTTGACTCATAAATACATACGTTATATATAATACAACACCCAAACATCTATATACATCACACAAATGTTTGTGCTGGGTGGGAATCGAGTCCATAGCCAACAGCGCAGAAGGCAGAGTTACTACTAATTAAGCAATGATGTTCTTATTAATCATGTTCCAGAGAAGACACACTTGCTATCCCATTGCACTGTGACAAAGATTCTTACGGCCTGGTGCTCGCATTAGGACAAAATTAAGTGCTGTTATGTGTTCAGTTGTCACATTAAAATGCCTTCGGCTACTTCACACCGTTGGAAAAATAAGCGCAGTGTTCAACCATTGCCAATACAATAATTCGATGAATCCCGCCGATGTATTTTATGTTAAGGTTGTGTCGATTTATTCTGTAGTCCCCGTTGAGTTATGTCTTCAGTGTGCACTTGGCTTTTTACCTTTTTCAGTGCAAGGCCATCATCCGAGCTAAAGCTCGCTGTACACATTGAGCCAATGTACTATTTAAGTGTATGACCAATGAACCACCTTAGGAGGACGAGGCGCCATTTTGAAATATTCAAAGTCAAAGTCAAATATATTTATTCAGTAAGATTTTTTAGGATCACTTTGAAACGTCAAATCTACCGCATGTTCGGAATCGCGACCAGCACACAAGGAGAAAGGCAAGAACCTCGTAGGGTAGGTTGGTGTAAGTTTGCGCAATTTGAAATCAATCGGTCATAAAAAAAAATCAGATGGAATAATCACAAGTTTCTTTATTTTTACTAATACTTTAGTAATCTGGCTACAAGTTTTAAGGCTATTAATTGAGCAAATATAATCACATTTTGGCTAATTAACAAGAGATCATAACTCGGGATTTGCGCAATCTTATACACACGGGTGTGTAAAATTGCGCACGGAGGGCGATAAGACTGCGCAGTGATTTGAGCGGTAAATTACTTGCACAAATCACATTTGAATACTCCGAAACCAAGGTAGTCTGTGCATTTTTCGTGCCACCACACCTTGCAGGCTATGCACTCTATCCAGTCTTCATTGATAGGCTCCCTGAATACTTCAGAGCAGCCTCCACACTGCCATAATTTCATTCTAGTTGAAGTTTTTGGTTTTTTAAATGTCTTCTTGGCTTGTTTTGGATTTTTTTTTGGATTAGGCTTCTTTCTTCCTTCTATTTCTTGTTCCATCTGGTTTTTGTAGGGTGAGCTACTAATGATGTCAGCTTGTTTATGCTTTCGATTTGTAGCTCTCTTGAAATCAGATCTCGGGATTGGAATAATACTTCCAAGCGAAGGACTCATCGGGCCGCTTCCGTTCATTTTTATTCCAGAGCTCTGTGAAGGTGAAGATGGCTGATGTATTCCGGAACAGCCTGCCATGACTTCTATGGAAGAGATTATCGTGACTGGATTACATGAAGCTGTAACAGAAACCACAGAAGAGATTTCTGGGGCTTCTGAAATGCAATCAACGGTTTCTTTTCGTGAAATGAATTCTAGAGTTTGAGCAGAATCGCTTTCCATAGCTTCTGCTGGTGCATCCTTTGCGGTCTCTACCGTAATGTCATCATGTACAATTTCAACTATGGTGCTATTTTCTGGGTTGTCCCGGTCAGTGACAGTGCTTGCCATAAAATCAGCATCCGTGAAAACATCTGGATTCCAGGGCCATATTCCAGTTGACCTGAAGCTTTCCACTCCACAAATAACAGTTGCAGCTTTGTAAAATGCAGGTGCGAAGATTGAAGTCATCTGGAACGTCGTTATTGCTCTTCCTGGGTGATTTCTAAGCCATTTTTCACATTCGCTGGAATAGTATTTCTTAAGAGCACTGTGGAAACCCCGATCAAGGGGTTGCATTTTATGGCTGCAGTGAGGTGGTAACGTCAAGGCAACGATGTCGTTTTGGCGGTAAAAGTCAATAGCTTTCAGAGAACAATGTGAAGTGTGATTATCAAGAATTAGTAGGACAGGCTGGTCTTTGGATGGTTTCGTATGATCTTTGAAATGTGATAACCAGTCGATGAAGAGATCCCCGTTTATGAAGCTTGAGTCTGATACCATTCCGATGGATCCAGCCGGTGCACCATCGATCAGCTCTGGTTTCATCCTCTTTCGTTTAAAGATGAAAGCCGGGGGAATGAAATGACCCGTTGCAGAAACCGCATTGACAGCTGTCACGTTAATTCCTCTCTCTGCGCTGGATATTTTATTCACAGCCCGTTTTCCTTTGACAGAAAGCACTCTAGGTGGTCGGTTTGGAACTGTAGAAATTCCTGTTTCGTCCATATTATATATAGATTGGGGTGGGAATTGATACTTGTCCATTAAAGCTGACATTTTCACATAAAATCGTTCTACCTGTGGCCTGTTGAATCCCATTGCTCGAGCGATGCTCGTAGAAGTTGGCTGCCGAAGAGAAATTTCTGGGTGACGCTTCATAAACCCGCGAAACCACTCCTTCCCTGCAGTTTTTGATTGTTGATTGAAGCGATGGGGGATTTTATGTTTCTCTGCAAATTCGTAAGCTGCGCTTCTTAATTGTTTAGCTGTTAAGCCAAAAAACATTTCATCCAGGGTTTTTAAATGATCGCAAAAGCCTTTTTCAATTTCCACACTGAAGGTTGAGTCATATCTTCCTAGCTTTGTAGCACATTGTTTTTGTGCCAATCGGTACCTCAGTGTTGATTCCGCCATCCCTAACGATGCAGCCACTTGTCTTTTGCTTTCTCCCTTTTTTATACGCTCACGAGCAACCTCGATGGTGGAAGGTAAGGAAATTTGTCGGTCAGTTTTTCTTGGTCTTCTTGACATCCTACAACAAAATGAAGAAGGAAAAATAGTGGCGTGTAAGATTGCGCGCGCAACACTATCCAGCCCCGTAATGCGCAAACTTACACATTTGACCCCTTGCGTAAACATCGTGACAATACTGCCATCTCTTGGCAAGTTTTTGAAATACGTTGATCAAAATCGTAAGTTGGATGGCAAACACAAGTAAAACAAACAGCAAAAGATTGTAATTCCTGGAGGGTTTTTGTCAATCATAGTTGCAAAATGTCAAAAAATTAGATCGAACGGCTATGAAAACTTTAAACTTACCTGGACTCGCCGTTTTCACAGTATTCTCAATATTTTTTCGGCAGCGCATACCCGCACAGATAGCAATCAAAACACGACTGAAGTTGGCTGCGTGCTTCACACTAGTGCTGAGTAATGACGTATGCGCAAACTTATCGCCCGCGCAACGTTACACCAACCTACCCTACCTATTGAGAATCTTTAATTTATATCAAAATAGATTTTTGCCTTGTACATCGATTTCTAGAACATCAATCTGAGACCTAAATTACCTTAACTTTATCTTAGCACACTTTATCCTCGTGAGACTTGACCTATTTTTCAGTATATAGTTATTCCGACCCAATTTTATTGATAAAGCACACCATTAATAGAGTGCTTCAGTTACCGCGCAAAGCTGTCGCCCTCTCGCCTTAAGACCACTGGCCTGGTCGTATTGATCTTCTCTAACAAAAAAAAGTGCTTTAGTCCTAGACGTTTTTTTTTATTTATTTATGAAATTACAGGGTTTTGCAAAAAAAAAACTTACTTTCTATGTATTTTCCTATAGTGTATATGAAATGTATAAAAAAACAATTGCACTTATTTTAGCACTTTAGGTTTGTATAAAGAGATGTGGATACTATACTAAGAACAAACGTTACCGGGTTACTAAATGCAAATGCCGAATGTACTATTTAAGCACATAATATATTGCGCATGTCTTAAACTAGTTTATTGATAAACCCACAAATTATTATGTTTATTATACGACGGAGAAGCACTTAGCCTTCATCTCACCTGGTTTCAAGTTATGATAAGGCCGAAGGAAGCGCACTTCATCCAGAATCCTCAACAGACTGAGAAATTGGATATCTAGCTAAATGCCGGAACACTATTTATAAATGTTGTTACGGCGATAGACTTAGGTAAGATGGTTGTAGCTAAATAGGCGAACTTAAACAAAGTTCTACCACCAACCAAAGCAATCATAATATTTGACTCCCCTGGGGATCGAACCCGGGACCTCTGGATCTAACACCGGTGGGCGAATGATTAGACAAGGCGGTTAAAATATTATGAATTCACATTCTCGGATATTTCATCATTCGTACTAACTTTAAGGTGACAATGATGTACATAGCTACTGATATCCGTTACAAAAGGAAAGCAATAACCGGACGACTAAACCCTTTAGTCGCAAGACAATCGCCCAACCCTTTTGATTTGACCGTCAACAGGCCGTGTCAACTCATTTCCGTGGCGACTCGATTGGTTCCAAGCATTGAGATCAATTATAATGTGAGGACGCTTGTTGGAGTGTGACGGGACGAGATGGAATCCGAGGGAAGACCGCGACAACCGGGCTTGGGAAATATACAATTTAACGGTCAAGGATCACAGTTCGCAGGAGACTATTTTTAGGGTTTCGTACCCAATAGGTGCCAACGGGATCCTATTATTAAGCCTCCGTTGTCCGTCTGTGTATGTGTCACGGGCTGTATCTAATGAACCGTAATAAGTGGACACAGAGTGTGTATACACACTTCTATTACTTTATATTATCTATTGATATTTCTATTGCTGCTATAATAACAATTAAAAAAAAATATTACCTAATATTTTGTTAAAATATCATAATTGTGTTTTATGTGAATATTATATTGTATACTAATGCAAACATTTTTTACACATTACCTAATGTTTATATTATTCGATGTTATTTTGTGTAAAATAAAGCGTTAGCGTAATTCAAATTCAATTCTAAAGGCATCCCCTAACTTTCTCCACTCTGTTCTACGCTATTCAACTCCGAATGTATTCCCACCAAGCGTCGGCATCTGCTGATGCGACGTCTCTAAGAAAAAAATACTAGGATTAGTCAGGAAATCTATCCCCTATTAAGTTTCCCTTATAGATCTAAGGTCAATGATTTGATAAACATATATTACTAAGATATGTGAGGCGTAAATAAATGTTTATAAACAATCTATAGAAAGCCGTCCTTACCCAAACTTACAGGGACATACATCAAGGTGGGTTTATCAACGATTGATATCATTATGACAGATGCAGTGCAAACAGCTGCACTTCTTCAACATTACAAGTTTTCCCACACGTCCAGCTCTCTTGCAACGTCATCATTAATGTTGAACCGTTGAATTTACAACAGTTAATCGGCGGTGAGCCAACCGGTTTGCGCCTTTGATATCTGGCAAATAGCTTGAAGGAACATCATGTAGCAAGTATTTGATTTACTGAGGGAATTCAAAGCTGTAGACTTCTGTTCATGCTGTTGTGAACTTCTGTGGTAATTGCACCTACCTACTGTAAATTTTTGTAGAACGTGGCTGCACCAAATGCTAGTTGTTGCATAACAATAATTATTAATTGTGTTTCGGCATTTAGACGAGTAAGATAGTCAGTTCCTCAGTTCATTGAGGATTCCTGATGAAGTGCGCTTCCATCTTCGGCCTTGTCATAACTTGAAACCAGATGAGATAAAGGCCAAGCTTCCCCGTTACACAATGCCAATTTGTTCACTTATGAACATCGTAAGAGGTGACCAAGTTATTATTATTATTCATCAAGGTAGCATCATCTACTTGAATACTTACCACAGATACTATACATTTATGAACTTGCCTGTCCTTTTTTTTGAAAGGATAATACGCTGGCCTGGTTCTAAACCGGGAGGGCGGCAGCTTTGCGCGGACCTGGCATGTCTTGCAGTGTGCTTTTGAATTAAAACAAGCATGCGTCATAGCTTGTTTATTTGAATTTTAGTAATTAATAACTGAACTTCTTTTTAAGAATCGTAATGACGTGACTAAAGGCCCCGAGCGTTTGCT
Organism: Venusia cambrica; assembly: GCA_951394065.1. Taxonomy (NCBI): domain Eukaryota; kingdom Metazoa; phylum Arthropoda; class Insecta; order Lepidoptera; family Geometridae; genus Venusia; species Venusia cambrica. The sequence continues at coordinate 6,566,431 of OX596055.1, forward strand.
GGTTTTGCATTAAAATTTAAAAACATAATGATTACCTTTACCTTTGAAGAAACATGGTATATCTAAAAGGGTTCACAACACGTGTGACCAGTCTTCTAAATGATATTGTAGACCGGAGGCAGAAAGGTGACAGCTACCGTTTTAACACGCGAATTAATTACGTAACCGTTATGGTGAAATAGGAGCATAAACCAAACAAAACTGGTTCAAGATGGTATGATAGCTTGAGATTATTAGATCTCAAATGGCCTTCTGAGTTTGTTATTTAAAATATTTGTATCGACCGCAGAGGCCATACTATTTTGGAATGGTCTCATGCCGAGTTTTTCTCTTCTAGCTGCAGTATGGGGTTTTTCAAAAAGGCCGTTTTCATGTTTTTAAATGATGCTGACGGTAACCGTTTTCAATCAGGTTGGCTTTATGCCTGTTTGCCACCCTAGTGGTATAAAAAAAGAGAAAGAAGTGACGCCAGCTTATGTATTTCACTTTCCACCCGTGGATATCGTAATAGGCATGAAAAGGCTTACTACATCATATCCTGCGATGTACTTTTAAAATTGACTGTGCTAACTGGGAGTCTCGCTGAAGACCACGACAACTGGAGAAAAACCGTCGCTGACGACCATCTAACTCTTAAGTGGCAACTACTCGTACATCGCCAACGTGTTGTCGTGTTGATTAAACATCACCAATGTTTAGCCACGAAGGAAAGTATGCTATTGCCTGAAATGGTAATCTAGTTTCAAGGATGTAATGATTATGGCGAAAATTAAGTGATCTACATAAAGCTGATACACCTTTGGTGATGCAATTTGAAACAAGTAAAAAGCTTCCAACCATCGTTCTTAACAATAAAAAAATCGAGTTATTGACCGAGTCCAAGGGTTAGATACTCGGATTGCATCCGGTAGAAATGGCTGATTTGACACAGCAGTGATGTAACATTATGTGACCGTGCTAAATAAGATCCGTAATTGATTCGGAATACTTCCAGGAACTTTGCAATAAGCCTAAAGTAACGCTTCATAATCGCTGAAATCATGCAGAAATTGTAATGTGCCTTTTAGAACTATCATTAATACCTAAAATATTCCCATTAGCTGTAATTCCTGCAAATGAAGATGATGTTAATGATGATATCAATCAATAAGGTTTCAAAGTAGTTTTATTGCGAGTCTCGTGAGCTGAGGATGCTCAAACAGTAGAGATTCCATTCTCACACTGAAACGACCATTCTTCGTTTTTCTTTGCAATCGCGAAATACCAAATTGTCTATGCTCAGATTCTTTCCTAGAACTGTGCAGATTTATCACCATCGACTTGGATTTTAAGTTCTGGAACTTTTAGATATACATATTTTTTTTAAATAAGTTTTAGAATACATTGTTCTTTAAATTATTTTCAACTTTACAAATATGTTTTTTTAGCCCAGAAATATTCTACTTCGTTATGTACATTGATGCTTTTTTTATTGTATGACAGGGACGCTTCCCCGATAATATTGTGCATGGTTTGGTTGGTGGTAGGACTTTGTTTAAGTCCGCCTGGTTACCACCGTCTTGTCTGTCTGCCAACAATTCTTAAATTGTTGTGTTCCGGTATTTAGAGGTAAGATAGCCAGTTCCTCAGTTTATTGAGGGTTCCAGGTTTCACCATTCTGTGCGCTTCCACCTCTGGCCTTATCATAACTTGAAAAATCAGGTGAGAAGGCCAAGCCTCCCCGTCGTACAATAAAAAAACTTCTAGGTAAAAAAAACTTCTGGGTAGGCTCGCTCTATTGTACATTCTTCGAATAAACAATCTTGAAGCCTCGATTCTACTAAAGCAATCGCTTCACTATGACAATGATATCGTCGTAGAATAGCCACTAGAATACCGAAAGGCACCTATAGTGGCTATTCCGGGATACCATAGTCAAGGGATTGGCTTAGTAGAATCGGGCTCCGTATCAGGCGCATATAGTATGTTATTTGTATCATCATTTTTATGGCACCACTTATCTACGGGCGTGCATTAAGTGTTTTAAATTTTACTGTGTGGTTTACCGTTATAAAAATATCAATCATAATCATGTTGGCAATTCGTCCGAATATATGTACGGGTAATAAAGCAGCTAGCTTCTGCTCGCGGCTTTACTCGGATGAAAAGAAACAAAACTTAAGTTTAACTCGTACATGTATGAATTAATGAATAAATAAATGTAAATTCTAAATTTAACACAAACATAAAACGAAACCATTTTATATATACAAAAATTAAAGCTAAAAGTACAAAGGGTGGTCCTAAAACTTGAGAGCGATCTCTTTCAGACAACTAGAGGATGGAGAGTATAGTATAAGTTTGGTTGATTGTAGGAGTAAGCATCATGGTTACTCCGCACGATGTAAGATATTAAAAAAAATATAAACTCACTATAAAACTTGTCTAAAATGTATGATAATGATAATAATCGTACCAAAATTAGGCATGAAGAAATAACAAACGACCAAAAATCCATTCGTCCTAGCATCTACACATTCTAACACCCAAACATCCAAAATTGCCAGTCAAATGGGCATCAACTTGTGCGTAATTGAATTTTAAGTTTGATTAATTTCGAATGATAATGGTGCTTAGCGGTGTATGGTCATTTATGTTTGGAATGTCGAGTGATTTTTTTTTTCGTGGACTGTGCAGTTTTGTATACAAAAGCTACTTTGGAACTGTTGTGTCAATTCGAAGCTCATCTCACACGACTACGCTCAAATGCCTTAAAAAAATACTTTGATTTAGAATGAGTGCATCTGCACTCATTGCACACTGATAATCTCATTACAAATAACAAAAATCTTGAGAGGTCCTAAAATTTCGTAAATTGTTTTCACCTCAATAAATACCTATTGATGATTGGAGACTCAATGTATTTAACACCCTACTGCTAAATGTTGCCTTTATAATCGACACAGTGTTTATTTTGTGAGGATTTAGTGTTCATTTCCATACGATTTATAATCAATCCATAAAATCAGTGCGGTAAATCTCAAATTATTTTTTTGTTTCGTTCCTCAAATACATATGAAATAGGTGTAGCTAGATTACTGCATAATATATAAGGTAAACTATTAGTTGAAAATGTTAATATTATAATAGTTACTACTTAAGGTTTTCATGGACATATTTTTAGAATAATAGGTACCTACTATACTTTAGCAGAGAGAGTTTAAATACTATTTTGTAGTAAACCCAGATACAATATGACTTTTGATTGTTTATTGTAGCTAATTTGGAAAAATCCAGGTAGCGCGGGAATGTCACTATACTTTTATATTTTTATAATTATTTGCTTACGCTATGTGTTCTGAGTCAGCTATTCTGTAAGTCTGTGACATTATATTTTAATGGTCAGCTTTCATTGCTGTCAATAAAATTGCATTCAATGCGAGTTATTTGTGAGGTAGTTAGTGGTGATTATATTGCATAATAATTTTACGAGTGGAGCTCATAAAAAATACGTTTATACATTGATACATAATAATAACGAGGTAACTTCATCAAATATTAAATGAAGTTGATTTTTTCATTGCTATGGTAGGTAACTGCCTCAAACGATCGTATTCATTTTTTGTAGTTTAGTCCTAAATGTTGCCCATCATATCTACGGGCTCCTGTCACCGACTGTCATTTGTCTGATACGTCATATCGAATTTGTGTTCGGTAGTGATTTAAATTTCGAACTATCGAATTAACCCATCATAGCTAACGACATTATCAAATGACGACATCGGTAGCCAGCCGTTTTTTTGTGGTTTGACATGCGTCGAATGTCACTTGTTTTAATACGTTCTTAATGCTTATAACCTTTAAGACGCGGTGCTTTCAAAGATGTTGGATGCTTATTTTTTTATAAATGCAGTAAATGTACCTATGTTTATTGATTGTTCTGTAATTACAATAAATAAAAATAATAAATAAATATTACAGGACATTAATTTTACACAGCGCCATCTAGCCCCAAACTAAGCATAGCTTGAAATATGGGAACTAGATTACGGATAAAATAATTAAATACTTTTTGTAAATACATACGTACTATATGATACAACACCCAAACACAGAACAAACATCTATATTCATCACACAAATGTTTGTCCTGGGTGGGAATCGAACCCACAGCCTACAGCGCCGAAGGCAGAGTTACTACCAACTGAGCTATGAGGCTTGTCAATGTATTGAAACCAAATAATCTAGTGCCCGAATTAAGCTTTGCTAAGCTTTGAGCTAGATAGCGATGTTTCTTTTCCCTATAGGAAGGCGGATAGGCTTAGAGCCCAACTGCGGGATAACCGTCACCTATGATTGCTCATTGCTCCAGAAGCATTACTAGCGCGTTGCAGACCCATTAGAAAATCAAGTAGCTTAGCAGGGAAACCTTCGGCGAGGATCAATTCGTAATACTACAGTTTGCGGGAGAAAGTCACTCAACCTTTGAGTTATCTTAGTTATAGCTTGCAATAAAACAACATAAACCGTCCAAGAAGAAATAAATACAATCCGCTTCAGGCTTACACATAGTCGTTTGTAAAAAAAGTAATTATAACCCTGTGCCTATTGCGAATAGGATATTAATTAACATAGGTGGCATGTAGTAGAGAGGTAGAAATTATGTATTTATGACTGCCTCAGGCGTAACAGACCCAAGAGCAAACACAGTTGTAAATAAATTACCATTTTAATACAATGTTAATATAAGAGAGGATGAAAAATATAATATAATATACTACTTCATGCAAAAGACATTTTCGATTGGTGATAATTGTTTGGTTGTATACAATTTTTTTTAACTCGCGATACTTTTACCGACACCTCTGCATGGAAAAAAAAACATTAAACTCGCCACACTGTCACCGAAACTTCTGTATATAAGCATCTGTAGTGTAGTCTGCGCTTAAATTTTGAATATTTAGCGGTAATTTTAAAACGTAATTATAGTAAAATTAAAAAAACTTCGAAAACCACAGCCGGCATTAGCTCCGCTAACTCTCAATAGATGGCGCTATGGTAAGCACCCGTTGCGTTAAGTTATAATATAATAACACATTGAGATTCAAGTACCAACAATCTCAGCTGTTCTCTTCGGCAAAGATCGATAAATTACCGGAGTGCCACTGTTTTTTTTTTTCAAATATAATGGGTTGATTTTTTTTTGTCCCAAACTAAGCAAAGCTTGTAATATGGTAACTAGATTGCGGAAATAATACTCATTTTTTTTGTAAATATATACCTATCATACAATACAAAACCCAAACACAGAACAAACATCAAAATTCATCGCACAAATGTTTGTCCTGGGTGGGAATCGAACCCACAACATGCAGCTCCGAAGGCAGAGCCAACATACTGAGCTGTGAGACTAGTATAACAAAAATAATGTGTTACTAAAACCACCTTGTTTTTACTAACGGTTTCAAACAAATAATGAATCATCGCGACATGACGTACCCATTTAAAATCTATAAAAGAAAACAAAGCGAGTTTTATTATCTTCTCACAGGATACGTTTGGTTAAAGAGTGGTCTATTTTTGGGCACTTGAGTACGTATTTTATGTGTTTATAAAATATTGGTGAACCCAGATATGAATTGGTAAACCAATAATAATATTTATATAAGTTATATTTAGGAGTGGAAGGTAAGCGAGTTTTTACTCTGACTGAATTAAACTAGAGATTAGTAAAGGTAGTAAAGAGAAACTTCTAAAAATTTGAATACGATATTCAGTAAACAAGGAATCACCAACCCCTTTCACTCAGCTGTAGCAGCAGACAGGTGCTATAAAACAACCACGGTGTGTTTTACATAGCGAGGTCCCGCTCTCAAAAACATGGGGATGAGCAAGCAAATCCCATTTTAATTATTTTTTCTCATCAGAACATCTTGTCTAATTGGTCTTGTTGTAATGCCAATTAAACTAGGATTATTATAAAAGTAGGACTACGAGGAATACCCCTATGCGGTACGACCTCTGTATAAGAGAGCAGAAGTATTTTCTGTTGTATTTGCAACACTACGTGTTTGGAAATCTTAGCTTGTTCGTGAAAGCAACAGTAGCATTTCATGGATCAGAGCAACGTATTGTAATCATAATGACAAAAATCAACTTCCAAATATCAACTTGTACTATCGATCGCTTATTGATATCACTAAAGAATGATGTATTGTGTATTTTGTCCCACGCATCTTTAATCAGATGGAGTGCAAGAATTAGCTATCCGTCATGGGAGGATAATGATATTTGACGGGGATTTTGATTGTAGCCCCGATACTTATAAATGTCGGGGAATGAGACCAAAAAGAAATAGGTATGAATTTGTCCCCAAACAGGTTGGAGTTTTTATCTAGAAGCGAATAATATATTTTGACTCGAATTTAAGCAATGTATAACCTATATATATATATAGGTTATACACTATATTATATATATACAATATATTACAGTATATATATACAACGTGTATACTTTTTGTTTCTGTTGTTTTTAAAATTATTACAAAATTTAGACCATGATAAGTGGAAAATTAAAACTGACGATTATTTTTCCAATAAAAGCTTTTGATAATTTGAGAGTTGTTATAGACTATTAGTAGGTAGCTTATGGATGTCACATGGTTTTCATGATCTTTGTGTCTGCTGGGCAGCTAAGTATGTATTATTTATTTTATAAGGATTTATGACCAAGGACTCAGGCCACTTCCTTTCATTTTATTATTTTTGCACGAATTTAAATACAGTTCAAAATTTTAAAGTAATAATTTTATCATCGCGCTTTCTTGCTGCGTGATTCTCTTTTGTGTGCGTTCGGTTGGTAGTAGGACTTTTTTTGAGTCCGCCTGGCTAGCTACCATCACCATCTTACCTAATTATTATTATTATTATTATTAATTCTAAAATTGTTATGTTCCAGCAATTAGAGGTAAGGTAGCCAGTTCCTCAGTCAGTTGCGGATTCCGAGTGTAGTGCGACTCCACCTTCGGCCTTATCTTAACTTGTAACCAGGTGAGATGAAGGCCAAGCGCTTCCCTGTCCAGCAATAAAAAAATAAAAAAAGTGAGCTGCTGAGAAATGTCGTGACAAATTGTTCGTACTGTCGTCTCCATACTCAGTGGAAGTTGACTTATTTATTTCAGTTCATTATAACGTTACGCCCAATTTGGCCGTTTAGATATCAAATGACAGCAAATAGCACATTACATCCACGAAGAGTGTCAAAAGTACTATTGCGTGGTCACAACCTGCTGGTTTTATTTATACCTAGTCCTAAACCACGAGATGTCTCGAGAAAGTTATGCATTATTATGAGACTCACCTTTGGGTAAACAGGCTTGTGTTTATTGAAATTGAGTAATTTAATGTTTATTATACAGAAAATATCGTTATTTAAGACTGTTATGACGCTAACCTGACCATAGAGAGCAACGATTTTGACTGTAACTAATTGGCAAAGGTTGTGACGGTAGGTTAGGCTAGATTGTAATACAGTTTCAGGGCACAATACAAAATGTCTTAGAGATTTAAAAAACCTGTTTCCCAAGGAGTCTATGAAACAAATAAAATCAATTTCCACTTTTGTCTACAGCTAAGATTATATAATGAAATTATAATAGCATCAGTGTTGAGTTTGTTCAAAAAATCGTGAGGCACTTAAAAACAATCACATCCATTAGTTTCTCGCTTGAAGCAATCTAAAACAATTGTTCATCGCAAAATGGGCCATTTTGTTAACTTACCAACGATTTCGATCAAGGCCTAAATTATTAGAAATATTGTGAAACACCGAGTTGAAGATTGCTCTAAATATTAAACTGGTAGATCGCAACCGATGACCAGTATGTGCTATAAATCCATTCGCAAATGCTCACGTTGATTCAAGCTTACTTAAAAACGTTTTATTTCATAACTGTTGGGTTGGCTCTAGACCTCTAGGCTTGCCACATTCATGCTTTAAGCCAGAGCAAGGATGAGGTTTAAAATGGAGCGAACATTCCCAGAAGACATTAACTCTACCGCGTCCCGATGGAACATGGAAAACCGTTTGGCGCCAGACTTCTGCAGGACGGTGGTCGCTAACCTATTTAGGTCCTACTATCCATAAACATGAGGTATCAATCACGCGTACGACTCCAAGGGCAACTTAAGCCTAGGTAGCTAAAGTGTCTAAGTGCTTAGGTTCTAGCTCTTCCTAGATATGGCTATGAAGAAACCTAGACACCTGGAAGCCTAGAGGTCAATAGGCTTACCCACCAATCATACTCCATTGTATGTACTATATCCAAGTCAAATTTCATTGGGAATAAACCCACAACTTACAACGCAGAAGGCAGATCTACTACTAACTGAGCTATGAAGCCAGTTGAATCCAGATAAAACCTAGTAAGGCTGTATAGACCTAATAAGCATTAAGAAAAAATAAATATACATATTACAGGACATTAATTTCACACATCGCCAACTAGCCCCAAACTAAGCATAGCTTGTAACATGGGAACTAGATTACGGATAAAATACTTATATACTTTTTCTTTTTTAAAAATACATACTTATCAAACAATACTACACTCTAACACAGAACAAATATCTGTATTCATCACACAAATGTTTGTCCTAGGTGGGAATAGAACCCACAGCCTACAGCGCCGTTTTGATGATCATGTACTAAACTTGCATCCGCAATTTCTTTGTTGAAGACCGCTTTGAGTAAATATAGTCCATAGTTCGGAATATAGTCCATACGTGATCAGCATTCCGCTTCTAATAGTGTACAATCAGAGCAGTCGTGTGTGCCTTCGCGGTGCCATTGTATCACCCGCCGCGTGAGTTTGGATTTGGACGCCCCACTTCTGAGGTATGCGATACTGGGAGATTTGTGAAGGATTGGAGAAGGCAATCCAACGTAGTTTTTAACGTTACGGAGAACCGTATGTCAGTAATTAAATTTAGAGATTACCAAAGGAAAATATTTTAAATTTACAGATACATATTTAGTATAAGAATTACAGGAATGATAATAAAAAAACACCAATGATTATTATATAAAAAATAATACGGATCTTGAAGCGAAGGCGGCAAGATGTGGAGAGTTGTAGAGAGTGAAACTGGAGACTGCCAGGCTGTGAAGGTGCGGTAGAAGACCTAACGGAAAAGTAGACCGTTTGAACAAGTAGACCTAACATAAAATTTGACCGCTAGAACAAGTAGACTGTTTGGACAAGTAGACCGATGGGGAAAATATACCGATGGTTCCGGAGGGGGTGCGGAGAGTTGGATCATGATAGGGTTATTAACCTGGAGTAATTAAGAGTGGTTAATGTCATTAAGAAGATCAGTCAGAAGGTCGCCAGAGTAGCGTCCGAGGTAGATCTCCAGAGTGATGTCAGAGGGAGGTTTCCAGAGTAGCGTATGAAGTAGAGCTTCTTTGAGACGTCTTTGGTACTTCTTTAAGATACGGTCAGAGCTCAATTCCTTTTGATATCGGTTGATCCGAATTTAAATACATTTTGATGATAAGATGGAATCATATTTGAATCAAAATAAGAATATGAGTGGACAGTGTTTTTCTAGAATTATTACAGAGGTCTAATTAGTTTTCATATATCAACTGTCTGCAATTCACGTTTCCCGTGAAGTTTGCATTCGTTTTTATATGCAAACTATCACAAAACTTACAAATGAAAAGAAAGATGTGACATGATCTGTCACTTTATAAACGTGTCAAAATCTATCAGATATCAAAACATTCAATTAGATTAAATAGGTTCAGATAAAATATAGAACTAGAATAACAATGATGTATACCAATAGGATCAGAAAATTCCACTCTATCGATACATGGATAGATGTTTTTGAGATGAAATTTGCCTCAAAGATGGATTAACCATTTGAAATAGCTTGAAGGAAGATGACGATATAGTGATGAGACAAGAGCATAAAGTTTATCCTACGTGAGTATTTACACAAATTAATAGCTATAATACAAGATAGATAAAATAATACTCACTACAAGTTATTTACTTGAAAAGTATTTCCTTTTCATTTAGTCTGTTTGAAAGAAAATGCTAATCGCTATCGAATCAAAACCATCAAAGGACCATCCACCTACCTTACCCTTTGTGCACAAAATAATATTATTTTGGTTCGGCTTCTAAAATACAAGTTTTCAACTTAGTTTAGAGGTCATATATCTTCAATATTTTATTTTTAGTACTAAATACATTACCTATCAGGTTTACCTACTAAGTAACATGGCTGTAAGTACAACTTTTTTGAACAATAAACGTAGTTATTATTATAAAAAAAAAACCGTTGGACACGTTGGACTGATGAATCGGCCCTCCAACTTAGCCCGCAGATCTTTCAACAGAAGAGAAATAGACATCCGTATACATTCACTGCAATTACTAATTTGCTTAACAAACAAATAAACCCCTTATATTCCCTATTTCTTTTTAATCTGCTTGGCCATCATGACATCATCGAATCTATTCCCCTATATCTATGTTTGCAGAAAGCCCTGTTCAACTGAAGCGTAGACTTTAATGGGCTATTGATGTAGGTATGTTTTTAACATTTTTTTTTAATATGCTTGGCCATTATGACACAATCGAATCTGGTGCAATTCTGGCGCTGTAAGAGAGTCCAGTCTAGCATCGCTCTGTCAGCGAATTACATTGCGAGACCCTGGATAATATGTCGTCTTGAACTTGAGAATGTTAATCTCCTGCAAATGTATGTATTAAATTAAAGGATGATTATAATCGACTAGTCAGTCAAGTAAAAGCATGAATCCTTCAGTGTAAATTCTTTTAGAGTCATGTCAGTTAAAACAAGTTGTCAAAGTCAAGCTATTTCGCAATGACGATGACTATCATTGTCATCGTCATTGCGAAATTCACAAATTCATTTCCGCTAATATAATTTGATTTCAAATGTTAAACGGAACCCAGAAAAGCGCAAGCCTGAATGAGATATCACCTTTTCACAAAATGGAAACACAATTGCTAAGACAGTTTCACACGATGCGTGTAATTGGCGCCAGTAACGCGCACGAATGATTTATCTTACAATGGGAATGTAGCGTTAGACCTATTAAATTGTTCGTTATATGCTCTCCTGTCTTGTGCATTACTATTGGTTGGTGGTAGGACTTTGTTGAAGTCCGCCTGACTAGATACCACCGTCTTACCTAATTCTATCGCCATAATAACAATTCTAAAATTGTTGTGTTCCGGCATTCAGAGGTAAGATAGCCAGTTCCTCAGTTTGTTGAGGATTCCGGGTGAAGTGCGCCTCCACCTTCGGCCTTATCTTGTTAACTTGTTACCAGGTGAGATGAAGGCCAAGCGCTTCCTCGTCGTTCAATAAAAAAAAAAAAAAAAATACGATTTTAGGGATCGTGTTCAACGAAGAGTTTGGTGAACACGATCCCTAAAATCGTTCAAAAAAGTGGTGATTGACCGTCTTTTTAACCGACTTCAAAAAATGGAGGAAGTTCTAAATTCGTCGGAATCTTATTTTAATCATAATCTCAGTAGATAACTATTATGTAAGTCAAACGCAAGGATAAATATATTTTTTTTAAGGTTACCGTACCATGAGGTCCTGAACCGTATTAGATAAGCAGTTGAAAAGAGAGTAATGTGTTTTATTGTCCATATTGTAAATCCTTTGCTTGATGTCGGACAGATTCTGGATTGGACTGATTCGTTTTTTCATAGATGTGTTCCTACGATTTTGTTTCGTACAAGGGTAATTTATTAATTAAAATTAGGCCGGTATGTCACATAACAAAGAGCGGTTACAGAAACTAGCCGATCAAATGTCTGTAAGTACAGGCCTATCTAGATTTCTTTGAAACATACTCGTTAGTGTCGCGTTTTTGTTGCGCGTATTGAGGGTGTTCTGGCTATATTCAAAAATATCACGTAGAAGATAAATAATGTAGGAATCCAATCTAAAAGTTTGATTGTTTGATTTATACACTGAGAAAAATATTGAGTTACAAGACTACGAGAACGTATAGTTATAAAAAAAACTGTTGCGGCTATGATAAAACAATACTCTTTAGTATATTTTCTAGTTGTCATCAAATCCTTTACGTTCACTGTACAGAGTATCCTCGTAATTTACAAGCAACCAGAATTTCCATAAATACAACAAGACATTTAGTACAGACTACTAGTTTATTGTTAACTTTAGAATGCATTCTGTAGATGCTGCATTTCATTATGGTACTAATAGCTAAACGTCATAGAACGCCGCCGCCCGCGCCTCTAAACGGGGTTAGGGTTGGGGGGCGAGTCGTGGGAGAGGAATGGGCGACTAGATCACGTGACCAACGCGTGCGTCCACAACGACGATCTCCATAGTACAGTGTTGCCAGAGCTTACCAAATGATATGATTTCGTAACTATTACATATTCGATCGTACTTTTACCGTGCGTTTTGAAGTTATTTTATTTGTAATAACTAAAAGTAAACAAAACCATAAAGCGGGTGCTAAAATGTTTGATTTAAACTTTTGGCACGCATTTTTATGTGCAAAGAAAAATATGTACACAATATAAACTAACTATATACAAAGGAAGCAATCAGATGACTTAAGGACCGTTACAAACGGTCTATAGGTAACTCAACTGATCCAGTATCAAAAAGAAGCGTGCTTGTTTCAATACTTAGTTGTGGCCAAGACTTGTATAGTACTTATCTCAAATAATTCGTGACAATTCTAAAGGACCTAGTTATATTATTAAATTAAACAAGTGATAAAAATATAATCATCTTGATCACTTTAATGTGTACAGAAAAACAGACTTGGTGGTAAAAAGCAGATATTAACGTTGCATAACAAAATAAATAGTTAGGTACGCAAACCAGCGCGTGCCAATCTTGGCGACTTTGTAGGTATTTGCGTATTTGCACACACGTCGTTGGCAAAATCATAAAATTAATTAGCATAGTAGGTAACTAGATACCAACTTAAAAGCTTTTGCGCTATAATTTTGTAAAACCTTTGGGTATACCTTAAAGTGAAAAAGCGTACTTTTTTGTAATACTTTTGGAAACGGCTGGCCGACTTGCTGGCAACACTATTAATAATTTGCGTGCGGTCGCCGTTGTGTTTTCGAATGAGATCGTGCTGTCTTATTCTGTGGTGTAAGTACTGAAAATTATTGTGAAAATGGACGACGAGGTGAAAGCTTTGTTGGAGGTGTGGGACCTGGGCCAATACACAGAAATATTTATTGGTAAGTAGTGTCATTACTTTTCAGTTTTCATAATTTCAGATACTTGTACTAACTATTAGAAGTTTTGAATCGAACTAAACATAGGGTTATTGTTTTTTTTGCAAAATGGTTGACTACCTATTTGCATCTTCCTTCCCAATCTCTGTTTTGCATGGCCTGACCTGTTAGAGCTTGTTGTTTAACAAAGCAGAAGGTAGATAAAGCTAGGTTTTGTTAGGCTATAGGATAGAATGTAAGATAATGTGAAATGAGTGAGTGCGCGACTTTTCCCCTACGAGGATTCACCCCTAGTCTCTACCTACATTTATAGCGTGGATCGTTGGAGGATCACCTACTAGTTAGTAGTAGTTAGAGGCACGTCCAAACATACGTTCGGCAAATGCCCACGGTTTGCAAGTAGCTAGCATTAAATGTTATACGTAAAAGGTTGCAAGCCCATTACCGCTCTTTATTCACGCTATTTATTCAATATGATTATTTGACACGTCTAATCTACCGCCTGTTCCATGAAAATGTATTCTTGTAGATAGAGCTATGTAGGTATGCATTATTTAAAAATGAATATGAATAGGTACCTACTGATTGACCTGATTTTCGTTTCAGCTAATAAAATAGACATTAACAGTCTGGCGTTTCTGGACGCCAGTCTGGTTAAAGAATTGATTGGCCCTGTAGGAGACAGGGCCAAATTTCTTAAAAATCTAGAAAATTTTAATAAATCACTGCCTGAAAATAGCACTGTAAATGATTTATCAATGGTGAGTTGATGCTCACTTGCATATCTATCTCATTAGTTATGTACCTTATGTTGTAGTGTGATGTTGAAATCTATAATAGAATCAGTCTTTCTTTTCTTGTGGATCATTTTTTCCTCTTAACCCCATATTATAGGTATCCCGCAGAAGGTGAAAATATTTTTGAAATAGAAAATCTCTGTTTCAAAATCTTTAAGGCATTTAGTAAATTTCTATAGATAGGTTGTGATCTTTATAGCTGGTCAACTGTTTCAGATTGAAGATGCACCTGTAAAATTTATAGACACACTCAGCGATAAACACAGAAGAGTGCCTTTGGATGTTATAAATGTAAATTTACTTGATCATGACACTGAGCTATCCTTACTGCAATCTCCAAAAGCAACATCAAGTAGAACATCACCAACACCAAGTTGCAGCTCCGCACAAGCAACAGCGGTTGCAACTTTTGCAGAAAGTCTGGTTAGTAGATATCTAGGTACTTTAAGTAATCTTCATATTTATATACTTATACAGTTACTCTGCAAGACAAGTATCACTCATTGTACATCTGGATAAAAAATATGTATCGGTAGGTACCTTCTATTTGTGTTTTTTGGTATGCTTACAGAACCTGGAACAATTACTTAACAAAACAGCAGAAGGGAAAGCAATAATTCAAGCTCACAAAGAATGTGGACTGTTGTCTAGTAACTACCGACGCAAAATAAGCAACATAATAATAAAACATCTTCTTAATGAAGACCCAGAAAAACGCATTGACTCTACTGTTCTAATGGATTATGCCCAACAAATCAAGTTGCTTTTTCCAAAGGAAAATATAAGTGTGTATTTTATACCATATATAAACAACAGTCATCTAAAAATAAAGAGGTGTGCTAAAGGAAAATTATATGACTGCCTCCAAAATAGAAGGCGAGAATACAGAGAAGTCATTAAAAAACGGACACTAGAGCCGAGTATCCCCAGCCCGTCTTATAATACTGATGAAGGTAAGTAAATTTTTCTAAAACCTCTGTGACTGCAGCTGTTGGTCCAGAGTCAGTAATTTTGCCATCATCATCTTAATCAATCTCGTAACATGGGAGTAGTGGGACTGCTGGTACATAGTCCCAGGTGAAATCGGTGGCACAACAGGCTTACAGTTTCATGCCTTAAATTGACGGGCACTGTGCAATGCCACATAGTTTATGTTCTTTGTAGTTACAACCTACGCGGGAATGCTTTGTTATAAGCAGATGTTGCAATTAATATAATCTATTAAACATTATTGAAACACTTGAAATGCACTCCTGAGCCATCACAGCTTAATTGTCCCAACAATAATTTGTATGTATATTAAGTATCTATATTAGCAAAAAAATTTCAGGTTGCAGTGAGGAAGATATTAATTTTCTAAAGATATCATGTGAACCATGGAGCCTTGTTGAAGAAAAGTGGGAATCAACAGTAAAGTTCAGGCTCCAAAAATTAAATGAAACTCAAATGACAGTGGCTCAATATATGAGTTTGTACCCGGCACTGAAGAGATCTACGGGATATCACCTGCTGCAAAAAGATTTCGACCACATACATCCTGGTTATGCAAATAACTTTAACGAAAACTTCCAGTTGCACAAACATAAACTGTTGAATCTTTTGTTAAAAAGAAACAGTCACAACCATGATCCTACAATTCAAGAAATTGTAGTAAATTGTACAGAATGTCATGGTAAGTCTTATGTATAATGTACATTATAGATAATAGATATATACAGGGTGATTTTTTCCAGGGCCATAAAGCTGAATTAATAAATTTTCTATTTTGAAAGTATTCCAACAGCAACTCCAATAAACTTTTTTTTTCTTTTTTTAACATGATTTAGGTAGGGTGCTGATTACAATTTACGACTTTCGTTTTAATTTACTAACATGGTTCAATCAAGTGGAAAAATGTGTATGTACATGTTTATTTAAAAGTATAAACTGAAAATTACAAAATGGCGGTATTGAAACTCATCACATCAACAGCCCATTGATGTCCACTGTTGGACTGAGCCTCCTCCAAAACTAGAGGGTTATGCCATAATCACCATGCTTGACAGGCGGATTTGTAATCACAGTAAAAGTACTAGATAGTACAAAAATTACACAACTGAAGAAACCTGCTTCTGATGAGATCCTTTGGTTGACATTTACCGGATGTCGTAAATGTCGACTAAGGAATCTCACTGAGTTGATCGGACTGAGTTGAAGGGGTCGATTCTCAAGCCGCGACCGGTACGGTGGCATGCGGCGTCTACTTTATCATCATGATTCCTTCGTAATTTTGTGTTATTTCAATGACGATAAATTACTATGGTGACAGTTAGCTGGTCAGAGTTGTTCCATAAAATTCAGTGTCATAATTTGTTGGTTTTTTTTCAGACAAAACTGATGTGAAATCTCAAGAGGCCTCAAATATTCACACCCTGACATTGTTGGCACTGACACTCGCTCAACCACAATCGAAGAATAAGAAAGCCAGCACCTGGCGTCCATCCAGAGTTGAATCTAGGGATGGATTCATCACACACTTAACAAGACCAATGGATTTAATGGAAACCATTAAAAATAGAAGAGACAAGTTTTCAAAACTCGGGGTAACGTTACAACCCTTTATTATTATTGTGGGACCAAATGCTGTAGATATACAGAAATATTTCATTGTGATCAATGAAACATTTTATGTTGTCAACTCCATACTGGAAGCTGTAGATGCATGCTACAAGAGTATTTTTGCATTGCAATGTAACTACCCCCAAGAGTCTGTAGCCGTGTGGACTTTTATCCAGAGAGCATTTTATAGAATGAAAACACCGTGGGACAAGGAATTTGTCGCGGTTAATACATTGTTGAGTGACTTAAATTAGACCCTGATCTAACTAAAAACTATTTAATTAAAGTTATAACTTCATACAACATTGACAGATTTCCAGTAGATTACAAATATTAAATACTTTATTTCAAACCATGCCAAAATGTTTCTTATGTAAAACTGAACTTCATAGTATTAAAAACTTGTGCGATCACTTAAAAATTATTCATAGTAATATACTTTTTTACGAATGTATAGAAGAAAATTGTAGCAGGAAATTTAGCCTATTGAATTCATTTAAAAAACATTTAAATAGTCACATTTCTTTGCAAACATTAAGTGTAAACGAGAACTTTAGTAATAATTATCCTGAATCGTTAACAGCTGTAGATATATATAATGGCGGCCAAGAAAATAATTATGGGGCAACACAATCATTAAGTCTCACTGGTATAGAAAATGTTACATTTAACAAAGAACTTGCTGACCCTATGGCAACATTAATTGCTTCACTATATGCCAATTCTGTTATTCCTAGGAATGTAGTGGAAGTGGTTACCAAAAATGTTTCTGATTTACTTCTAAATGTAATTTCCCCCTTGCAACATCAATTATCTAAATATGTAAACGAAGGTTTAATAACACAAATAGTGAAAACCGAGCTAGAATCAAATTATTTAAGTGTAAGCAAAACTATAAAAAATAATTTTTCTTCTGAATACAGACGTCTATTGTATTTTGAAAAAACTTTAGGTACTTACATTCCACCAAAAGAATTCAGTTTAGGAGAAAGCCTTCAAACCAATACTAATAATAATAGACTGAATATAGGACCACACAACCTAACCGGACAATTTATTTCACTGAATTTAGTGTTAAAACGATTTTTTCAATTACCTGGCGTTTTAAAAGAAACATTAGATTATTACAATAAATTGTCTTTAAATGAAAATAATGATGTTCTTTTCAATATAATACAAGGAGCTATATGGAAAGAAAGAGAACCAATACAACAAGGTAAAATTGTCTTGCCGTTAGGTTTATTTTTTGATGATTATGAGGTAGGAAACCCACTAGGAAGCCACGCAGGTGTACATAAAATAGGTGCAACATATATATCTGTGCTCTGCTTGCCACCTAATAGAGTTTCACAATTACAAAACATATTTCTTGGATTACTTTTCCATTCAAGTGATAGACAGCGTTTTGGGAATGGCGTTGCTTTTGCACCTATTATATCAGAACTAAATCTACTTAAAGAACGCGGAGTAGAAATTAATGTCCCTGGATTAAAAGCCACAATATACTTTGATCTCATAGTTTTACTTGGAGACAATTTAGGTATCCATTCTATTACTGGATTCACAGAATCATTCTCATCAAACTATCCGTGCAGAATATGTAAAATTAAAAAGGATCAACTCAAAATTATGTGTGAATCCAATCCACAGATTTATCGAACACTTGAACAGTACGCCACTGACTTAAATACCCAAGATGTATCACTCACAGGCATTAAAGAGCCTTGTATATGGCACAATGTTAATGGATTCTCGGTTTTTGATAATGTAGGAGTAGATGTTATGCATGATTTTTTGGAAGGGGTTTGTAAGTATGATATGTCGTTTTTATTAAAGACTTACATAATTGATTTGAAATTATTCACCTTGCAAACTTTAAACAACAAAATTGAAACGTTTGACTATGGTCCTGATAAAAGTAATAAGCCTACCAGCATCAACATTGATAATTTGCGTGCCCAGAATATTAAAATGTCAGCTTCTGAGATGTTGTGTTTTGTAAGATATTTCGGTTTATTAGTTGGAGATTTTATTCCAAATCATGATTCTGTTTGGAAAATATACATTTTGTTAAGAAAAATATTAGATATCCTAACAGCAAATGCTATACACGTTAAAGATATTGACTTGTTAAATAGCCTCATTACGGAACATAATAAGTTATACATTTTATATTGTTCAACTTTAAAGCCAAAATTTCACTTTATACTTCATTATCCTGATATGTTGAAAAAATTTGGTCCACTTAATGCTATTTGGTCTATGAGGTACGAGGCCAAACATCGTTTATCGAAATTATATGCGAATGTTAGCAGTAATAGGCAAAATATTTGCAAATCACTTGCAATTAAACACCAGTTACAACTGAATAATTACTTTATAGAAAATAGTAATACCAGTAGAAGTGTTATTCGGACCATAGGTAAACTAAAAAACATTGACATTGATAAACAACAGGACATAATCCAACAACTTGATTTGCCCGTACAAAGTAAAATACAAAAATGTAATTGGATAAATGTTATGGGAACTAAGTACTCTTTAAACATGGTAATTACATTAGACATTAATGACGATAACTTACCTACTTTTGGTATAATTGAATACATTTATTTATGTGATGAGTCAGTAGTTATATTTGAATGTAGCTTATTGAAAACTTTAGTTTTTGTTGAAAAGATTCATTGTTTTGAAATTGAACATTGCAATGTTGATCATGTTTATTATAAGCATAATGATATTTGCTGTCATGTACCCAATACCCTTACAATAGGTAGCTATAGTTCTTCTAAATATTATGTTACAACTAGATCTTCTTTCTGAGACACACCTAATTAATATACGAGTCTGTAATTTATTATTAAGATCATATAAATTCCTCTAGTTGGTAATTCTTACCTGTTTGATTGATTACCTTGATTTATGATCTTTTGTTGAAAAATTCATGATTGTTTTTATAAATTTAATTCTTTAAGTTTTTGATATTTATATTAGATGATAATTATAAATTTCAAAATATAAGATAAAAATTAAATATTAGACATCAGATTTATTGTCAAATATCCAATGCCCTTACAGTAGGTACTCATGATGCTTCTTAATATTATTTTACTTCTAGATCTCTTTTCTGAGGCTGACTTAGTTAATCTAATGAATAAGTTATGGAAAATATATCTAAATTTGTTTTTTATTCGATTTTTGAATACCTTGTTTAATGCGATGAGACAGTAATTGCATGGCGCAAACAATCTTTCTTTAAAAGACTAATCGTTTTGAAATTTTTAGCTGTAATGTTGATGAAGAAGATATAATATAATAATGAGAGTACATACTTGTAAAATTTCTAAGCAATTATATTTTTTTTGCAAAAAGTTTTCTATGACTGCAATTAAATATAAAGACATAAAAGGTATTTAAACAAGTTTGTTCTAGAAACCAGCAAATTTAGATATATAAATTTTCATATGCAACTAGATCTCGGTGCACACGTTATTAATAATACCACATCCTTATTAATAATACGTGTTATTTTGTCGGTAGAACTAACATTGATAAAATATTGGATAAAAATTTATTTTGATGGAAATTGTTTTAAATTTAATATTTATCTGTACCACTCTAATTATTTATGTTACAACTAGACCACCGTTGTAAAGCTAAACTAATAGTAAGATATTATATAGTATTAATATCTCTTTAATTTGTTGGTTAACTAAGATTTTTTAATACAAACATACAATATTTTTTTCCATAGAAACATAATTTGTTTTAACATTTGAAATAACATTTCGAGATGGCACGTCTGATTAAAATTATTTTTTGTAGGTATAATCATATCGGATAATTTGTGTTTGCTCCGCGTTACTTTTTCTAATTATAAAAATTAAAAAATAGAGAAAAGAGTGTTTGTATGAGAAAATAATTCTACATAATATTTGAATTAAATTTAAATTTTAAATTGTTACGCGGAGCAGACACCTATCCTATAATAAAAAAAATCATTTGAATTGGACGAGCCATTGAAATGATTAACAAAGTAAGTACAATTGTATGGGAGAGTACTTTGGTCCGCCTTCTTATTGAAACATTCCTAATTGTGATGAGTCGGTTATTTGAATATAGCTTATAAAACTATGTTTTGTTGAAAAAATGTTGTTGATTTGAATGTTGTAAATGTATTATTAATGTTCAATAGTTAATAAATAATATTAGTTTTTCTTTAGTTAATGTTTTATTCTTTTTTATTTTATAGACGTGTACTATCTAAAATTGTAATGTATGTGATTGCATTTTCTAAATAATATATAATGTATGTGATTGGTACAATAAAGGTTGGACCTGACTCTTCCGCATGGAACAGCATTTCCGTAACTAATTGTCTTCGCGACAGAAACTTACAGTTACTGGAAACTTATGTTCCATGTGGACGAACCAAGTCCAACCTTTATGGTGCTTACTACATACTTAAATAGTAAACATTACAGTATTAGATAGTACATTTAACTCTCCTAATAGGACACATAACAATAATAGTTCGTACACTTCACACTCCTAATAGTACACATAACAATAATAGTTCATACACTTCACACTCCTAATAGTACACATAACAATAATAGTTCGTACACTCCACATTCCTACTAGTACACATAATAATAATAGATCGTACACTCCACAATCCTAATAGTACTTATAACATAATTAGTAGTAATCATCAATCTGCTATTAGTAAACTTTATTAAAATTTCCGTTGTCAATACTTAACAATTTTATTAACATAACTACTACTCACGTTATTACAACTAATTGTTCTTGTATTCTCTACGAGACTGTTTTGTTACGATAACAGCTACCACTAGTTATGACAAATTAAATTCGATAGTTATCATTATCTCCTTATTGTAAACGTTATTAAAATTTCCGTAGACACTACCAATATTTTTTTTAAATGTAAGCACTATTAGCGTAATAACAACGAATTATTCTTGTAAACTCAACTAGACATTTTTGTTAGGATTACTACTGCTACTACTTCTAATAACTAGAATTGTTTCATTGTAATCGTTACTAAATGGTTCTTGCTGTCACAAATAGCACTAGAATTATTGTTGGGTCAAACAGAATTTTTGTAAGTGTAACGAGATTTTTTTCTCAGTGTACATACACGCAAAAAAGAAATCTTGTTAGTACCTAGTGGAAGGAATGAAATAAATTTAAGCAAAGCGTCGCCACATAAGATACCTACCAATAGCAATTGCTACAAATATCTCGCGTTATAAATACCACCTAACTTACCAATGTGCCGTTAGTGAACTTGCAGAAAGGTATTTTTCGTTTTGTTACGGATTGAATAGTATTTTCCTAGAGCACCAAACAGAGTGAGAAGCCTAACCTTTTCACCGTGATATTGTACTTTCTTAGATCCACGTCCGCTACACCGGATCCAATCGAATTTTCTCCGGTACATATTTCACAACACATTTGTCAAAACCACTGACTTTGTAATTACTCATCACAACAAATTGATATTACAACCGGTAATAATATTAGAAAGTATATAAAGTAAGGGGTCTTGCACACTAGAAAGCAAACGAAATAACCTGAACGATGGAGTATTTATTTTTGTTAAAATAGTTCTATGAGAACTGATTTCGTTCAATAAGATCAATATATGATACAATCTTATAGGTAGTTAGATTAAGATCATGAAAAAATAAAAGGTTTTTTTGTAATAATTTGAAATGGCTTACCCATTTTGATCTCGCCCCTTTCCGAAGATTCTTAGTGCCGCGTAACAATGCCTTACTGCGTAGATTACATCCACAAAAAATACATCCTCACGTGCCTGTAATTTCACCGGCGACCATACCCTTCAAACCGGAATACAGCAATGCTGCTTGGCGGCTGAAATAGGTACGGTGGTAGTACTTCCCCGGACGAGCCATTTCACAATGGGCTCCTATTACTTATTCTTTAGTAGAAACTGTAGTGAGAATACCAATCTGCGAGTGGCCGCAGCGTAGGTCTGTGTTTGTTGGTCGTCTGGTGCGCAAGGCCCCTTAACCGCTCCTACGTGATCGGAAATAATCATGTTTAGACATGGCTATGTCACTTCTTTTAGATTTGGTCGAGCAATGAGCCTTATTAAATAATACATAATAATAAATGATTATAAAAGTCTAAATTGGTCTAATTCTAAATTAGACGAATAGGTCTAATTCTGAATTTAACAAATAAGTCTAATACAGAACTAGACCAAATTAAACTTTTTATAAAGCCTCGATATCTGGAATGAGCGTGCATCATATTTTAAATTAAATTGGTCATGAAAATATCGTATTTTGAGAAGTATTTTTGACGTTGGTTTTTATCGTAAAATGAATATTAGTGATTTTAATAATAAAAAGTTAAAAGCAACACGGCTTTTCCCCCTTCGAATCACTTTCGACTAGTATACAGAGAGTGGAGAGAGTGATATTATAAGGATCACCTACAATGGAGTAGTCAGAGGCAGGTTATAAGCTCATCAACTAAATAGACTCAAATTCAAATCTAAAGTAAGGTAGTATAATGTTGGCGTCGTTCTGTTGTGTTGTGTGTATGTAACTATAGATATTTTTTTTACATACAACATGGAGATGGAACAAGCAAACAGTCCACCTAATGTTAAGTGCAACTCTTGTCTATAACAAAGCCTTACTGCGTAGATCATATCTACAAAGAACTTGACCTACGCTGCGCTGCATTGCGCCCATCAACTGATGCATTAAGGTGTTAAGCCTCGTGTGTTAATGCTTCCACCTTCGGCCTTACCATAACTTGAAAATCAGGGGAGATGAAGGCCATATCCTTAAAACCGAAACATAGCAATGCTGCTTAGCAGTCGGAATAAGTGTGGTGTAGTGCTTCCCCTTACGAGTCTTTTCATAAGGAACTCTATAAAACTGTTAATTCATCTGTTGCAATACCGATATGAATCTATTATAAATATAATATGACAATAGGTATATTAACAATGAAGTAGATGATACAGTAACCGACACGGTAGGAGATAAGCATCGGTTCGGTTCATTCATCATTTGGAACTTCGGTGGGAGTCGATAGTATCTACGTTTAGACTATTAATAGTGGCGTTTGAATGATCTGTTTATGATTGAGAGCTTCGTTATACCCCTGGTTCTCTTTACCACCCTAATTATTTTTCAATGTACATTGAAAATTGACAGGTTTTATTAAAAAGGGCCTCTACAAAGTTCAACATTACAACCCAAAAAGGTTCACTGTAAAAGACGCGGGCTTCAAGCTATGTTTAAAAGTACAACTTAAAAATCTAGCTTTGTTTTTATCTCGAAAGAGGCAATGAGAAGAAATAAAGAAGATCTTGAGACAAGGATTTTTTTAGCATTAAACCCTAAAGTAGATCTTGAGACAATTTTTTAACATTAAACCAGTGGCTGGCTCTTATTTAAGCCAGCTGATTCAGCGTGACAATGCAGTCAGTGTCTTGGACACGCGTCGTTTGGTACTGATCTGGAAACGTTGTGTTACCTATAGGCCGATTGTAACGGTCCTTAGGTGATCAGACTGCTTACTTTGTACATAGCTTACATGAATACTAGTTTAATTGTTCAATTTTGTAAATAAATATATACCTTATCATTTAAGTTTATATATTTCACACATGCTAGGGATGTGCTTCATATCTCGCGTTTAATATGTGTAACTTGCATCGAAACGTATCGAAACAGAATAATTTCTTGGCAAAATGAGCCCTTGCTGGCTGTCTTCTTCACCAGGTTCAAACTGAAGCCTTATATCTGGAGCGTGTGTCATTTAGTTAATTTATTATTCCAACCCGCCTTTGCAAGGTGCATACAAATGCACCCTTCCGGAAAGGGTTGCTGAATATAAATTCTTTCATTCCTTGATTAAAGGACAAGCTAATCAGAGAATTGATGATTCACGATGACATAAAACCAATGTACAAAGGAGTTGATTCGTGCTTGATCACAGGTGGATAGTGCAGCTGCTGATCTATTAATCAATGCGTTGATTTAATTACAACGTAATTAGCCCTCAACCCATCAATCTTGAGGCGTATTATTTTCTTGGTTTTCGAAAATCCTTACCCAATTATTATTGTTCTTAGGAATCCCAGGGTAATTTCACAAAATATTTTCTCAGTGCAAGATTTTTTTGTATATTTTTTATTTAATTTAAAATGTGAGTACCTGATAAAAATAATTCGCTAATGTAATAATGATATCACTCATCCAAATAGCATAAAATCTGGGTGATGCTGACTGATATTATTATCCACGCACAACCCAAACCAGAGGTTGGTTCAAAAAAGTTTTCGGGGTATAGGGGATTGTACTATGAAAAGATTTTGGGGTGTTCCCATACATGTTTTAACCGCCTCTGTGGTCTAGTGGTTCGCCTACCGGTGACAGATTCAGAGTTTCCGGGTTCAATCCCCAGGTGAAGTGCAATGCTGTCTTTGTTTTGGTTGGTGGTAGGACTTTGTTTAAGTCCGCCTGGCTACTATCTTACCTAATTTTGCCGCCGTAACATCAATTCTTTAAATTGTTGTGTTTCGGCATTCTAAGAGCATATAGCCTGTTCCTCAGTTTGTTGAGGATTCCAGGTGAAATGCGCTTCCATTTTAGGCCTTACCATAACTTGTAAATCAGGTCAGATGAAAGCCATTCACCATTCACAAAAATTGTGTCATTATAACATTCGTAAAAGCAAAGCTTGTTTATTTAATTTTAAAACTTTAAAAACTTTAAAAATTTAAAACTTGTATATTTACGTGGTTTAACGCGATCGTGTCTATGACTATGTACGAATATCCGTCCGCAATCCGTAACTAAATCCATCGATCTTCAGAGGAATGTACACTAGTAGATTCTGCAGCGTGGGAGCAACGTCACCATAAAACATTATTGTAGGACACAAACTGAACCGCCTGCGAACATGATTGAATTTTATAGTGTGCTTAGCGCTTTACTCGAACGCTGGTTTGCATATTTCAAAATATTACGACTATTGTAACAGTTCGATCTTTGGTAGCCGGATTGTGAAGGGTCGTAAAGTCTATGTTTAGAATTTCCTTGAACTGTTTGTTTATGCAGATTGCAATCCATGAGGACCTATTCTACTGTTCTGGATAAATTTAAGGAGTACCGCTGATATGGCATGCCTGATTCAAATGAAGTTTGTAGGTGTAATCGGATAAGGATATTATGTATTTGTGGTGTGTTACTCCTTCTAAAAACACAATGAAAATGGACATATATGAAATTTAAATTCCCGTACAATCACTCTTTCCATGTATGTTGAATTGGACATGCGATATTGAAATTGACGAAAAACTAAAAAAAAAATTGTATATGAGAGAGGTACTCTGGGCCCTCTGAAATTGAATTTACTATAACTACCTGCAACTTAACCCGAGAAAACAAGGAAAATTATAACAATCGTAAGTTGACAATAAGCGGGATTATTTTGAAGACTGGATCGCTTCTGTTTATAAATGTTAGTTTACTAATCGATGAATGTAAATTCATTATAGGTATATCACTGTGAAAAGAAATGAGTAAAAAAAAATTAAACAATTACATTATAATATCATGTATATGTGTATGTGTGGTCTTGACAGAGCTTAGCTATTTGGGCCTTTTGGGATCGAGACCTTGGGTCCGTCGGGAGCCGGTGCCAGAATTAACATAGCTATTCAGAATGGCAAAGCAGCCAGTGTCTTAGGCACGCTTCGGTCTGGTACTGGTCTGGAACAGTTGAGTTACCTATAGGCTGTTTGTAACGGTCCTTAGGTAATCCAACTGCTTCCTTTGTAGATATTAAGTTTAATTTTACATATGTTTTATATATTATTAAATTACAAGACGTGATTATGGCTTTTCATCACATTACGTCCCGTTTGAATGTAGCATTTTGATATTTGCAATTCAGCTTACCAATGACCACATCGAGTTTTTACTATTGGGCCATCTTCCAATAAAATCGACGCCATAAACGTCCCCCCTAGGACAAATAAAACACCAACCCGCCCGGATGATGCTGTTATAGTATGCATAGAGTCCACTTTATTTGAGGTTTACTACCAAATTGCAGTAAATAGCAAACTGTTGTACCTTCCTCTGACAATCTGGAGGGCTGGGATTTCGTTTTTACGTGCTTCTGAATAATATATTAACTCTGAGGGTTGGATTTATGAAGGGTGGCAAGGGTTTTAATCTTGCGAAACGACCATAACAAGACGTATAGGCAAATTACTGAATCCGTTATTAGCCCGGAGCGATTAACTGCCTTCTTGAAGGGCAAACCCTTTTAATATTTTAATTTAATAGATCATATGGTTGAATTTGGGTTACGATTTGCATGCGTTAGCTGAAATGTGTTTTATGGACGATTAAGTGAAGTGTTCGCGGTTTTAGAACATTTATGTTACCTAATGCTCTATCTACTGAAGAACATTATCACGCCTTTCAACCCTGTTTAAGTGAGGCTGTAGGTACAATTTCTATACTTATAGCGAAAATGTACTCTTTCGCGTCAACGAAAGCTATGTTTTTGTTGACGCGGTATCTCCGTGTAAACTTCAGAGCCAATAGATATGTATGCATATTATACCGATTATTTCGATTTTCAATTAATTTTTTCAAGTTCATTATTAATTAAAGTTATTAATATGTATTAAGATTGGTTTAGATTTTGGAGGTTTTGGAGAGAAAATAAGTATGTAATTTTTATTTTGAATCACATTGGATCAGGTACAAACTTAGGCGAAGATTGTATCGGTACTCTGTCAGTAGTCTGTCTGTGTTTTGAAATCTGAACGACTGAAAAGACAATACAATAAATATGTTTAACAAATTTAATATAGACAATCTGAGAAGACTCAAACGCACCCTTCGAGTAAGTGTAGTATTTTCTGAAACGATTTGGGTACGGAACATGCATGCAGCATATCTACTGTTAAATACAACCCTTGCAATATCGCAGTTAGGCTATAACTAAGCCTTACTGTGTAGGTCACATCATAAAGAGCATGAACTACGTGGCACTACATTGCGCCAGTCAATGCATAGTAATCTCGCGTACCTTATTTAGTCGGCAACCCTATACTTCAAACCGAAACACAACAATGCTGCTTGACGGTTGACATAGGTATGGTAGTGCTTATCCGGACGATCCCTTTAACAAGGAGCACTACTAATCTTACTACTCGTAAATAATCTGTAGTGTAAGTGAAAATGTGCTTTAAAAACACCTCAACCAAAGTGAACAATCCTAAATAGGGACAGTAAGAAAAGTGGATATTCTTAGGACATTTCTTAATCGTAATATGATAAATCTAGATTAACTTAAGGTACGAAACGTTAACAACACACCACTTAGACGCCCTTTCGGTTTACGATGACAAGCTACTAAAAATTGCAACGATATAATATATCCTCTAAATTGACACACTCGACGATAATACAATCGTTAAGTGCAGAACAACAAAACGCTTTGCAGTAAAATTTGGACGATAATATTGTCAACCGAACCTTTTAAAAGCGACATAACACTACAAAAGGTGACATCGAAGGTATTATTTTAAAATAATGCTGTGATAAAATTAGGTATTCAAACGTTTATAACCGTTAAATGTATCGCAGAAACGTTTACTTCCTGAATGTGTTTTGAAAAATACTTGGGCTTTTTCTATAAAAGGGAATGGTTTGGGATAACAAAGTTCAAACTATTCTATGGTAAGAATTGATTTCGTGGCATGAAGATTTTTCCTTTAAAATCATGTAGTCATTGTAATGACCACATCACATCAACCGTGTGGCGAAATAAGATGTCTAACATAGTAATTTTCTTTGACTTAGATTTAGACAAGAAGCTTTTGTTGTGTTTTCAAAACGCTGCAGACCAGCCAGCGAAATTAAACGGTAAACTAAATCTGTATGTATATGTTGTCTATATTCATATATATAATAAAGATAGATATATAGATATATTTATACGTAGATAGCTAGGGATATTTAGGGATATTTCATAAATCGATTTAAAGATTTATCGGCTTTTTTATTACTTAAACTCTTAAATGACGTAAGTTGATGTTATCACTACTTATCAGTTTCCAATTTAGGATTTAATTTCCTTTTGATAAAGCAATAAACACTATCCAGTCTCATTTAATTGTTTTTATACGCGTCCTAAACTGTTATGACATCTTTAAGAAACTTTCACGTAGTCCATCTCAAGAATTTCGAAACTGAGATCACATTACGATACGATGCGAGTACGCCAGTGTAAATACCAATAAAAGAACATTATAATTACGATAGCATCTCGCGCCCAATGTTTGGGCTTAATATCGGTGTGATCTTTTAGACAATGTCCACCGACGCTCAACCCACACGCGTATGAGGCACGCCCCGATACGACCTCACATTGTTTTAATTCGAAATCTCACCATCGATGAGCTTCGAATAAACTTGATAGTTTCAAACCGCTACATGAAACGTGAAACGTGCGACACTAAAATCACAAAACAGCCTGAGCCGGAGCGATCAGGTTTATGGAGCGCTTGTGATAGCGACATAAGCGATTATGGGGACCAAAAATGTTTCAACCTTTTTTTAGTAACGTAACAAAACGTTACATGTACAGTTTCATTTGATAGAATTTAAAGCCGTTAAAGTTTAAATGCTTTAAAATCTTGGAAAAATATGAGTTCGTTTATTGGCACTACGTTAGCATACTTCGTTTTCTCTTTGTGTTTTTTGGTGATCAATTTGAAGAAACTGCACGCATCCAGTTGTAGGTTCGCAAGTAGATATACAAAAAGCAGAATTAATATCAGGATCATTTCGCATTCGACTCGTGCGCAAAAAGGGCTCCCAATTATGCGCAAACGCAGCGTCCACTTAAACCCGTACATTGGCTTCTTTATCGTACTGAAGGATTGCAAAAATACATACATCTTTAAAAAATATTTACGACGTCACATGAAAAACTATGGAAAAATTATTCCTGTTTGTATACGTTTGATATATTTACATTCTCGTCCCTAACGTCAAACAAAAGTTACTCCATATGTCATTGTGTCAAGCGAAGTCAATGCATAATGCATTGTTTCCATTACACTACGAATTTTAACATAAACCCGATGTTAAGGTTTTCTTCCATGAATAAAATACGATTTTTTAGCCGACCAGTGAGTCGAGACTGGATGTCATTGCTTTTTGCTTAAAATCCACTTTCGATAAAAGTCGCGTGCAATGCGCACGCAATTGGCTGTTACAGAAAATAACTTCGTAAAATATGGAACCTGAGTTGGCTGTTATACCACTTTAATAAGTGATTTGAATGTAGTTCGACTGTTAAAATACTTGCTGTTTAGTTGAACAGGAAAATTGTTTCAGGCTTCACTTTACGGAGGTCCATTTCAATATAAAATAAAAAAATATATATTTTGTACCTAACTAATCCGCAAGGTTCCTTTAAAATCAAATTAAAATACAATCACAAATTTTAATGCGGATGCCTTGTGTATAGATGCTTAGATCAAAAAAGTTAATGAATTCGCACCATCCGCCCGAAATGTGTGTTGTCTAAAAATCCACCGGAGCGGCAGTTTTCCTTTCCTTCTCGTTGTCAGCCACAAGATTGTCACAAACAGTAGGTTACCTTGCAATTTAAGCTTCAAACTATTGAGTTAGAGCTGCTATGTGTCCGAAAAAACAGTAATTACTCGTTTATATGATCTTATCTTTTACAAGCGTTGTATGATAAAATATACCACTACACTAAAAAAATAGAAAATATGAATTATTTTCTATTATTTTAAGAAAGCTGGCAATAGTTGTCCGTTAAAAACATAAACAAATACATACTTAAATCATAAAACCAAAAAAATAACACAGCAACTGTGTGAAATTAATGTCCATAATATCATTAAATATAACAGTAATTTGCAATCGTTGTTTTGTAATTTTGCAAACACTATAATATTGATATGGACCAGAAATAGACAGGGACAGAATTTAATAGACGCAAGGTACCGACTTTTCAGCTTCAATTTTGAATTATGAATTGACAAGGCCAATCTAATATCAGAAGGCAAGTATTCCACAGACGATCCACTAAAACACAGAAATAGTTACCACATTAAAAATGGCTGGAGGAAGAACAGTTATAAGTAAGTTTCAATCTGGGCTATTGCCTAAATCTGTTTCGTTTTAGATTGAATCAAAATGGCTTTTTTGCAAACAGTTTTTTTGATTTCATTTTTGAGAAGGCAAAGAAATGAAACCATTTTATTGAAACCGATTGAAACCATAATGAAACAGAGTTAGGTAATAGGCTAGCTGGTTGTGTTGACGATGGATATATTTTTTGAATGTGAGATTTAGGCTTAGTAGAGACCCTTGTGAAAGGGCTCGTCCGGGGAAGAACTACCACTATACCTATTTCAGTCGCCAAGCAGCATTGCTGTGTTCCGGCTTGAAGTTTGTTTCCGGTGAAATTACGGGCATCGCGGCTTAACTCTTTTAACCCTAGAATACTAATATAAATTTACCAAAGCTTAATACTAATGATCGCTTGGGAGGCTACTTTTTAAATAAAATCAATTTATTATATTAGTTATTTATTAAATTTTTATAAAGATAACAAATATTACTTGGCAAACCTCTACCTTTTCAAAAACTAAAATCTAAATCCTTTTTAAAATCAACATTAGTCTAAAAATAAGACTTAAATCTTACAATAACGAACATTTTTTCTCAAAACATAACAGTCGTATATCAGTCTGGTGAAAAAAGAAAACTACTATATCCTTGCTTTTTTGGCATCACTATTATTATTTAATATATAAACTTTATAAAACACAAAATAAAACTTATGGTAACATCACATTTTTGTCTACAGACTAATTTGAAGTCAGCCTTTAATTTTTTGTCACAGGAACTGCAGTTTGTCCTTCTTGTGACGCAGTTTCTAGAACTGGTGAATCTGACACATTGCTTGTGGCTTGATTTGGTACTGAATTATTCGGGGGCTCAGAGTGACCAATAACTACAATATTTTGTAGGTCTTCTTCCAGTCGAAATGGCACAAAAGAAGGATCTGCCGCGCTATCGTCAAAATCATAAGGATCAACTTCCAGGTTATCCTCAGGTTCGCTATCGGAGTTCTCGTTTAGTAAAGAATCACCTATTTTTTCTTCTTTGAGATTCATCTTAAAAGAAAATAAACATTTGCTAAGTTATAACATGGCTAATTGCTGAAAAAAAGCAAAAAACAAAACATGTAACGAAAAATTTACGTACCGTTAATACTAATGATCGCCTCCTAGGCGATCCAGTAGCTTATATTTTGAAAACGGAGAGTCCGAGCCGTGCCCGCGTATGCTCACCTCTGCGGAGCGGGGTATACGGAATTGGCGCGAAAGCACAACTTGATTCGCGGGCGCGTTTTTGAAATAACGGAAAAAATTGACCGCGTGCGGCCTCTCAGGCGATGATTAGTATTCTAGGGTTAAGCCTCAAATTGTCGGGCGCAATGCAGTGCCGTGTAGGCTGTGTTATTTATGGATGTGACCTACGCAGTAAGGCATTGTTATAGGCAAGAGATGCACTTAACATCAGGAGGACTACTTGCTTGTCCCGTCTCCTAGTTGTGTAATAAAAAAAGAGATTAATATGAATGTAATCTAATTGATTACTGTGTTGTGTCCCATTTGCTGCACACAGCACAAACTGTATTCACATTGTACGCGTGTTTTTCTGTATGTCAATTTCGTTCTGTTATGTTTGTGTATGTGTGTTATAAAAGTAAATAAATGAATATCTGATGTAATTTTCTCTAAAGCTTTACTGTTTCACAAATACAAGTAGAAAGTATGTTTTATACCAAAAACAAGTCACCTGACACTTGCCTGACACTATTGCACTTAACTCCACACGTCGTAAAAACTAAATATCTTGAGACATTCCGATGTCATTTACAGCTAACTGTATTGAACATTCGCTCTGTTTACAATAAACCTGCATTCAGGTAAGACGTTCACACTAGCGGAGCGACAAGCGTTTATCAGATAAAATCATCACGGTACAGTTTGTAGTTTCCATCCAGTATTTTGCTGGTGATAGGACCTGGAAGTTCCGCCTGGCACACCACTCCTCCAATCAAAGAACAGCGCCGAGCAGTTTGCTGTGTTCAGTTGGTGAAGTACCAGTGCCTTTAATAGGCAGCTTCTGAGAATGCTCGCTTTATCTTAGACCTAATCCTTCCTCAGGTAATGGTCCAGGCGAGCCTCGATGTCAGATCAGGATGAGTCGATCCTAATATGTATGTAGCTATCGGTAGTTAAAACTAGATCCAGAGGTCCCGAGTTCGATCCTCAGGGAGTACAATATTGTGCTTGGTTTGGTTGGTGGTAGGACTTTGTTTAAGTCCGCTTAGTTAGCTACCACCATCTCACCAATTTGCCGCCATAACAACAATACTGAATTGTTGTTCCGGAATATAGAGGTGAGATAGCCAGTTCCTCAGACTATTTAGGATTCCCGGTGAAGTGCGCTTCCACCTTCGGCCTTATCATAAATCTTGAAAAAAAAAAAAGCTTAAAGCTTAAAGCTTGAAATCAGGTTTGATGAAGGTTAAGCAATTCCCCGTCGTATAATAAAAAAAGTATTTAAGTAGTCTGAAAACAATATAGGTTCAAGAAAGTTATTTTAGGCCAGATCCAACTTCATTTAAATGTGTATAAATACAACATGGTATTATGTAATTTTATTGAATTGTTGCTGGCAAAATCATTCCGAGTTTTTTATTATGTAATGTGTAGATACAGTTTTCATCTGTTTATGCCACTGGTCGTTTTGCTCATCACTATGTTTATAACGACAGAGGTCTAAGTACGCTTCTTGAACAAACAGAGTGTGATTTGCTATTCCGTAGCGAAACGTGTTCCTGTTTGATATTTGTGTTGGCCAAGACAAACTAGGCATAGCCAACATCCGCACAATAATGAGATAGCTAGTTGTTTCTGCCTTATTTCTTTACATTTTCGAGTTACACTTTTACTCATGCGTCTGATTTGAAATGTCAATCATCAACCACCATTGAAGTAAGATTATGGATAATGCCTAATTAATTGACCCTTCCAACGCTGCTCATGGATGTCGTAAAAGCCGACCAAGGGATCTTATCCAAAGACGGGTAGCAGATTCCTTCTATCTACTCTTTTACTGCGATCACCAAATCGCCTGCCTAGCCATGGTGATTATGGCATTAAAACCCTTCATCTTGGAAGGTGTAGCAGTGGACTCTAATGGGTAATGGTGGCAAAACATGTAGAATCGATTAAATCACTCGATTTAAAAAAAAGACAATCTAAAAGTAGAGATTGGTATATTTAACAGGATCTGTGGAGCGTAAAGTGATGGGTTAGCTCTTGGCCTATAGGCCAGAGCATGGATGAGGTCTACATGAAGCTAGCTTTTACAGAAGAGAGCCAGTGCTGCACTCCCACAGCGACGGAACACGGCAAAAGGCAAGAGAATGGTCGCTAGCCAGGTGGAACTTTAAAGGTCCTACCACCAGTGAAAAGAGTCGAGTGTGATACAGCGGAAAGGAAAAACCTGCCTGAAGCGAGTGGCGGACCACCAGCGCGCCACTCGACAGACATGCTGCGGATTGCCGCGACAGCATAATTATTGCTGGCCACTTTACTATCTCGCACATGATCCACAGCAAATACGTAACAGTACATCAGCTGAAGGGTTTTCTATCATTTGGTTTTATATTGCAGCATTACAGTATTCTTGCTTGGGCTTGCTTATGCCCTATGTACAGACAGATGTCAAACAGCTTAGCTAACATGAACCTCTGAAAAATTTATTGAATGAATAATATGGCTATGTTTTCTTCCTTTTTCTATTACTTTACAAAGATACATTAAAATATCTATCCATCCTGTGTTGATTGATAAATAAAAAGTTTGTTTATTACTAACCTAACTAGTAAATAAGATATCTTTTTTTATTCGAAATAAGGTCATTTTAAAACGTCATACCCAAGCCGTCTATTCAGAAAAGCAACCAACATAAGTAAAATAAAAAAAACGGAGTCTGATGACTCAGACAATGGGTAAAAAAACACGTAGCTTAATGACCTGTTAATCATAAAACTATGCATAAATATTATGCTTCAGTATGAGCGCCAAACCGGACCAGTGAATTATATGTATTTGCGCATATTTTTTTGCTTCTGTCTCAGACAACCTTCCCACCGTATAATAAATTGTGTACTCTTGATTATACTCCGCCGACGTTTCAATTTGATAGTTTCCTTATCACTTTTATATTATTGATCGATTCACGATGTCTATCTCGATCTAGGGTATAAATTACCTGAGGCATTGTCAAAGGAAGTGCATCGGTTATTGTTAGCGTCGCTTTGCGTTTTATCTCGGTTTCACGATCGGCATCCAGGCGCTCCAGCGTTGCAATTTATCTCGGCTTTCGATTTGATAGTCTCGTTTTGTTGTTGGAAATTGTTTGGTGAATTGATGGATCTCTTGACCTTTGAGATGCAAGGTGATTTTTAAGGTTCCGTACCTAAAGGGTGCCAACAGGATCCTAATACTAAGCTTCCGTGGTCAGTCCGTCCGTCGCAGAGAGATGATCATCTGTCTGTAGCGGGCTAAATCTTGATGATGATGAGCCGAAATGGGAAGCCAGAAATTCTTAAAGAGTAATATTTTTTTTATTTAGAGTTTGTTCTTGGTGCCAAATAAATATTTTTCTTTCTTTTCTTCTCTTTCTCATTTATATTTCTATAACAGCAAATAATAAAAATAAAATTAAAAGGAATCCGTATATGTATCATGTATACCAGAAACATAATAATTTTATCAATTTTTTAAGAATAACAACATCTTTTAGAAAATCGCCAATATAATAATCTTAACGACGATGATTATTATTTATAATTTTAATTATAATATTACTAAAAATATTCATAAAAATATTAATGATGACATATTAATAAGAACATAACTAATAATCATAGTCGTTCTTCTTCGGCAGTACTACATAGATCATTGTAAATTAATTCGATAATGGAGGGATAATATCGCTTATAGGTTATATATTACTTATACATAATTGGCTTTTATGATGTATGATGTATACTTTGATGAATTATAGTTACAATTACAAATCAACCAAGCGTCAGTCCAACCCACAACACCCATGAACTTCAGAACAAAATGCAAAAAATCCAGAATGTTTTACCTTGAAATGTGGGTCGGAACCCTAGGTTTTCCTTTCCGAATTGCACTTGGCCAGTTAACTTGATACAGTTGATAACGGAAGATGCTATCGATGTTAATGCTAGAGATACACCTGCACTTTGATGTTCTAAATTCTAAAACAACAGACGAACAAAGTAACCTATCATTTTATTTTCTTTCCGTCTAGTAAAACGTGTACCATTAAATTAATATTTGTTACAAAATTCATACAAAACTTGAGAATACCGTTCTCTAAAATTATATGTATAGTGATAACGGGGAGTCGATGAATGGAGGCGGCTCAAGGCTCGAGGCCTATTTTGAGCAGTATGTATGAATCGTAGATTGCGTATCACTTAGATATACGAAGAACTGTCTCATTCATATGGATACCAATTCTCAACAATTAATATTCATTATAATTTTTTCTCTCGAGTCTAATCTAGCACCCGATGTCGATTCACACAAGAGTACCGTTCGATAAAATAGGAACGATAATTTATAAATCTATCGCAATCGTTTGTGTGCATGTCGCATTGAGTGACGAGCGTTCGACATAATCGGTTTACAAGCTTCCTGTCCCAATTGTTATTATAATGTGCTGTATACCAGTTATTAATGTCGCATACGGGATAGCGTCATTGGACTGTTGATATTTATACACCTAACAAAAACTAAACGCCAACTAAAGTATTTAAAAAAAAATATACCGCCTCTGTGGTCTTGTGGCTCGGCGAACGGTGTCAGACCTTGAGTTCCTGGGCTCTATCACCAGTCTTCAAAACATATCGTGGTTACAGGCTACAGGTTACTACATCATCAACCTGCCCCCTGTACCACACTAGGTGGGGTCAGCACAACATTTCTTCTTCAAGGCAATGTTGTTAGAGTTTAGGCTGACACTTTAGACCGACCTCCGCCTGACATCAACTTTCCTTGGGGATAGTCGGTTGTATTATGAGGAGATACATACGTCAATAGCCTATCCAGTATCCACTGCTAGACAGAGCGTCCTCCAAGCTGTAGGATCTTGCCATAATCATCACACGTGGCAGGCAGATTGGTGATCACAGGTATACAAAGGAGGCAGCTGCTGCCCTATTTTTGGTGAGTCCCTTAATCGGCTTTTACGGCATTCATATGCTGAGTTGGAGGGGTCGATTTGTAAGTCGTGACCGCAAAGGCAATGGTGATGAGAGGATAAGGATTATGTTCAACCACCTCTGTGGTCTAGTGGTTCAGCCCACCGATTTCAGATCCAGAGATCCCAGGTTCGATCTAAATGGGGAGTGCAATATATTGTGCTTGGTTTGGTTGTTGGTAGGACTTTGTATAGGTCCGCCTGGCTAGCTACCACCATCTTACCTAATTCTGTCGCTATAATAACAATTCTAAAATTGTTGTGTTCCGGCATTTAGAGGTAAGATAGCCAGTTCCTCGGTTTGTTGAGGTTTCCGGGTGAAGTGCGCCTCCACCTTCGGCCTTATCTCAACTTGTAACCAGGTGAGATGAAGGCCAAGCACTTCCCCGTAGTACAATTTTTTTTTTTTTTAGTAAAATGGATCAGAAGTGATGAGGAAGGGATACTGATGTCCCGAGAGAATGGTGAGTGTGACACTAGCAGCTAGAAACATTCCGGGTTTGCGTTCCCGAAATGACCCCGGCCTGATGGACA
Organism: Venusia cambrica; assembly: GCA_951394065.1. Taxonomy (NCBI): domain Eukaryota; kingdom Metazoa; phylum Arthropoda; class Insecta; order Lepidoptera; family Geometridae; genus Venusia; species Venusia cambrica. The sequence goes on from OX596055.1 coordinate 6,604,098, forward strand.
GATATCTGGGGAGCCACTCTCTGGATTGAAGGCTACATATAGCAGTAATCATATTTGAAGTAATTTTTTTCTGTCTATACTGAGCTGAATTGCTATTTCGTACCACGACGTCGCATAAGTGTGTGGCAGTGTAGGTTCAGTTCTATACGAGCGACTCGGCTGAGAGTCGAATCGCAAACAATGATTTCATTCATTCAACTAAGTAACCGCAACATTCCGAAAAAAAACTGCTGATTTAATTTCAGAACGTAGTATTAAACCAGAGACAAAATTTAGTTAATTCAACGATTCAAACACCGAACTGCATAGGAAATGAGTGGCGTCTAATTATGTGATGGTAGGCCACCTGTTCTCAGTTTGGAGTCAACATGAAAAATCTGAATATTGAAAATATTTTTGATAAAAGTTACATGTACGCAGGTACAACGTGGCTATTTTGACATTGAATCTATGATGTCTTTTAAAGCTAAGAAAATTTTTACCAAACGGTATCTCCGTACCTATTATTACCTGAGTAACAACTGTAATACGAAAATTCTACATTTTCTTCTTCATAAATTCGAAGGTTACTAAAATTGAAATTCAAATGGCTTTAGTACAACATATCTCTTACTTAAGCCGTGCAGCAGGAAGATAAATTATTTATCCGATCCGACTAGACCACACAAGATTTAAATAATTTGGCGATTTATCGATACCAGAATATGATTTGATGTTGAGTTGCACCTACTAGCAATAATCATAATGTAACCGATCCCGAGGTATTAGGTATTCGTTTTTATTTGCGGTGGCTGAATATATTTTTATAATGACGAATGGTAGTTCTTATAACTGTTGATATGTTTTGATGGAAGCTGTTTAGTTTATTGCGTCGGTTCATTCACGGTTAATTAAAAGTTGTTATCTAAATTATTCTTGCCATCGTGGTTTACAAAGATTATTTGTCGATATCTTAATGGCCGTCTAGGGAACGAACAACCCCTATTTCATTTATGATTTATTGAAGTTTCCGATCACCTACAGGTTGTAAAGCCGATTTATAATCTGCGTGATTTATTGACATGGTAAAACTTTTTACATCCTCAGCCTCGTCATATTTACGACACTTTTCCTTTATACTTGATCGTAGTTTTGTTTTCTTATGGCATGTTTATGTTGGATCGCGTTGTCAGGGTTTTGTCTTCATTTACGTGCGCCTGACCTCACGTGTAAGTGGCGTATAATACGACTTTTCCAATTGGAGATTCTGCAGATTGCTGAAGTGGAGTTCCATTGCGTTTTGAGGCAGCCTGTTATTAACCGTTTATTGCTTGAATTTATACGTCGTCGGCGTCACGGACGAAACGCGTACAATTATCCAAGTCGCGATCTCCCCATTGTTGTCGAATTTTAAAACAAATTTCCTGTACAAGGGGGGTCGCGTTTTTCTGCCCTGCCAAATTGGATAAGCACTGTAATTACTCTTTTAAGTTCCTTTGGTCTGTGGGTATTTTTCTCGTGTATTTGCAGCGTTTATGAGCCGGAACACGCCTCATAAACCGAGCGGTTTGAAGCGAGAACCTACTTTAATGATAATAACGTCTTTATCTTAAGAGGAGACTCACGTTTTCCCTCTTTTATTTGAGGAGAGATCGCTTCATCCCACTTTACTTTTTAAATTGTTAAATAGGCAGAAGATTGGTGTTCTCATTTCGTCATGGACGCAGTAACAAAGTATTTACAGTATTACACAAATATAATCAGAAAAGGGCAATTGTCTGACATAAGGAAGGTACTTCGTGCGGAAAGGTTGTCAAAAGGCTTGCTGGAAATAAAGCTGTACCGGCTCTGGAGTCTAGTTGTTTGCTCACCGGTATCAGATCCAGAGGTCCCGGGTTTGATCCCCAGGGGATACTATATTGTGCTTGGTTTGGTTGGTAGTAAGACTTTGCTTAAGTTCTCCTGGCTAGATACCACCTTCTTACCTAAGTCTGTCGCCACGACAAAATTGTAGTGCTAATTTTCTAAATGCTAAATTGTTATTTCCGGCATGTAGAGGTAAAATAGCCAGTTCCTCAGACTGTTGAGGATTCCGGGTGAAGTGCGCCTTTACCTTCGACCTTTTTTTTATTGTACGACGGGGAAGCGTTTGGCCTTTATCTCACTTGATTACAAGTTGAGATAAGGCCGAAGGTGGAGGGGCACTTCACCCGGAATCCTCAACTGAGTAACTGTTTTCCTCACGTCTCAAAGCTGGAATACAACTATTTTTAGAATTGTTGTTATGGCGACAGAATTAGGTAAGATGGTGGTAGCTAGCCAGGCGGACTTAAACAAAGTCCTACCACCAACCAAACCAAGCACAATATTGTACTCCCCCTAGGGATCGAACCCCTGGATCTGAAATCGGTGGGTTGAACCACTAGACCACAGACGTGGGTAAAATATTGTATTAATTCCTAATATTGTAACCGGATGAGATGAAGGCCAGGCGCTTCCCCGACGTACAATAAAAAAGTAGCTTCTACGCGATATAATTATGAGTATCCAGTTTAATTTACAAGGTGTACAATATAGCATTCATTCATTTGTGAGGAGGAGCTTAAAGCGCACGTAATCGTGTGTAGGTGTATTTTCAAGTTCCGTAGCTACTGGCGGTCGGTGGTCTTGAGGTGATAAAGTTAATGTCAAGGCGAGATGGAAGATTATCGTATCGCGGGCTTTGCGAATGTGTTCAGGCTTTAGCTACCACAGAATGACAGATCGGGGCAGTTATTGCCTTCGCGCCTTCTCGTGAAAAGTTGGACATATGAAGAAGCGAAATCAGACCCTGTTTGGTCAGACTTTATCAGGAAAGGTAAATATTTACACCAAATCTTCGGAAATATAAGCAAGATTATCGCATAGAACATAAGAAAATCACAATTTCAACGTATTTGTACGTTTGCTGAAAGCTGGTTTTTTAGTCAGACACGTGACCCAACGGCTGGTTCTTATTTAAATTAGCATAATTATTCTGCGTGGCAATGCAGTCAGTGTCTTGAGCACGCTTCCGTCTGGTACTGGTCTGGAACAGCTGAATTACCTATAGAATAACTCTAATAACCGCCTCTGTGGTCTAGTGGTTCAACCCACAGATTTCAGATCCAGAGGTCCCGGGTTCGATCCCCATGGGGAGTACAATATATTGTGCTTGGTTTGGTTGGTGGTAGGACTTTGTTGAAGTCCGCCTGGCTAGCTACCACCATCTTACCTAATTCTGTCGCCATAATAACAATTCTTAAATTGTTGTGTTCCGGCATTCAGAGGTAAGATAGCCAGTTCCTCAGTTTGTTGAGGATTCCTGGTGAAGTGCGCCTCCACCTTCGGCCTTATCTTAACTTGTTACCAGGTGAGATGAAGGCCAAGCGCTTCCCCGTCGTACAAAAAAAAAAAAAAACTCTTTGAGGATTCACATTCAGATCGATACTAAGATTACAAGGGGTTTGTCAGTCATCGTTGCTAAGCAGAATTCTAGCCAGTGATACCGCCAGTTTATGTGTATTTGTAATATGCGCACAAACTTAAAAAAAAAGCAAAAAAGTATCTTGATGTTCGATTGAATTTGAACCCTCAACCTCCAGATCGGAAGGCGGGCCCACACCCTCTTGAGCTACTACTCGAACTACGTATCATTAAAATCTTGTAAAATCGTGTGTTCACAGATACCCTCAAACCCAATCTTATACTGGAACCCTCGGTATGAAATTTACATAGATAGGATTGAGTTTATACAGCGCAGACTTCTGCAATATCTACAATTTAAATGCAATTGTTTTGACCGTGATGACCGTGAGAGACGATAACGTCTTTCACATTTAGCTCAATAATCATAAATAAATAAGTATATGACATACTTCCCTTACAGGAGAGACGATTAATTGCTGACGTGGTACTCCCTTGTAAAATTGTATAAGGAGAAATTGATTCTCAACAGCTTCTTGAAAACATTAAAAATAAAGTCCCCAATAGATCTGTTAGGCATCCTATTCATCGAAGCATTCCTTTTAGTCTCACGAATTATAGGCAAAACTCCTTTTTAGTAGAGCAGTTCTACATTTAACGGTTTGGTCGAAATCCCCGACCTCGATTTATTTGACTTATAAGCTCCTGACAATGCGCTGGTATCATTTTGTTATTGGTTAATATTATTTTTATCTTTTTTGTCTAGTATATTTTTTTTCTCCTCATCTATCAGCTCCTGTCTTGATAGATTTTTTTTAATTGTTAGTAATTTCATAAGTCTTATTAATTGTTAGTAGTTCTTTGTTCATTTCTTTGTACCTAGCAACAAGATGGAACTGTATCTACACTTCTCCTCTGCAAGCAAGCAGTCTTTCTTAGCATCTTATATGCGAGGACTCTTAAATGATTATATATTATTGTGTAAGTTTATTTATAAAGTATGTAAAACTGTTTGTTCCCCGAATACAATAAAATATAATAATTCAAACCATTAGCCAATACTTCTTAAGAAATATGACCCCGCTGTATTCAATAAGATTGCTACCATTACTTGGGGAAAGTGGATGCAAATACCATAGGGAAAGTTCGAATTGACAGACCATTGATCGGCGGGCTAGTATCAATTCTAAGATAATTGACAAGATTACAATGAGAGATTACATGGAATCAAATGCTGAAACTTTACTTAAACATTGAACATCTAATAATCTTCTCCGAAAGCGATAGTTCCCCTAAACAACGAAACGACTTCGTACATTCTTGGACACTTTTGTATCCCCATGTTAGCTTTTGACAGATGAGATGTCAGCAGAAAATTGGATTTCGCAAACTAAACACAGCGCACTTCTTTATATTGCAATCGTAAGTATACAAACAATATGATACTCTATGTCCTTATTATAGAGTGAAGTTTAAAGTGTGGAGAAAATCTGCAGTTAATCCTCAAAGCGGCAATACCTTTGTGCCTCTTCCGGAGCTAAGATTGGCAACCTACAGCTGTTGGGCGAATAAGGTGAGGTGATTCTTATTTGCTTAAGGCCTTATTGTAAATGCAAATTAACATTGTAACGATCTCTGATAGGTTTGATGAGTTTATTAAATTGCAAGTAGCGAGCGTGGGTGAAACAATGGTGAATTGTGTTGATGATTCATTATATAAAGATTGCAATATCACCCGTAAAGTGCTGTGTCGATTGCGGCTGAATTGACCCGTCGAACTCAGCCCGTGGATGTCGTAAAACCCGACTTAGGGATCTTGCAAAAAGAGGGCAGGTATACTTCTTGTGTATATCTAACCTTTAAAATCACCAAACCTGCTTAATGTGATGGCAAACTTTCCCAATCCTAAGAGGAGACAGGCATTTAGTGAAGCAGTTTTCATGAATATTTAGTTTTTTTGCTCTATTATGGTAGGTACCTGTTCTATCCAGGGCTTCCGAACACGTCGAATCATATCAGCAGACCACAAAAGCAACTGTAATTCATTAATGTAATTAGTACACCTACCTTTTCGTAGTTTCAAGTGCCATCGTATCAAATCATACAGACAAACCAGTCACTTGACAGCCCTGACACATTCCCCCGCGACATCCCTGAATGAGTCAACGTCAGCAATGACGCGTAATCGACGTCTGACAGGTCATGTCACGTCATATGCTGCGTTGTGATGGTCCGACGGCAATGCCAACAATACGCCTGATGTGATGACATTGGAATGTTAACCTTGGACTTTAAAAGCGAGCGTAGGTACCCACCTGGGTCACTTTTGACATATGTATGTATATTTCATTTGTCCATTTAAATTTTACTTGAATTCAAGTTTTCGACCTTTTCAGAGTATCACCACTCTCTCTCTCAAAGGTTTGCTGGTAGAAGACTCTTTAAGGGTTTAGGTCGCTTCTGTAAATATGTTTTCCTGTGACATGTTTAAGTCATATCTATGCGTAAAATAACGAATTACAAGAATTTCAAGAAGTCACTTCTTTAGATTTTTATTTGGAGGGTGGGGGAAATATGTTCTGCATTGCCATCCCAGATCCCTATAGAAGTAGAACACGACATTGGGTAGGAAAATATATTGCTCCGGTTGAAATATTATGATCATAGCACCAAGCCTCAAAATTGGTAGTAGCTCTGCCTTCTGCGCTGTAAGTTGTGGATTTGATTTCCACCCAGGGCAAATATTTGTGTAATGTAAATAGATGTCAGTTCTGTGTTTGGGTTTCATAATTATCGTATCATAAGTATATACATAGAAAAAAAGTATTTTAGTCGTAATTTTGTCCCCATTTTAAGGTTTTGCTTAGTTTTGGGCTAAATGGCACTGTGTGAAATTACTGTTCTGTAATATTTATTGATAATATATAATTAATTTAAGAATATAAAATTCATCACACAAACATTTGTCCCGAGTAGGAATCGAACTCACAACCTATAGCACTATAAGAAGAGGTAAGATAACCAGTTCCTCAGTATCTTGAGGATTCCGGGTGAAAAGCGCTTCAACCTCCAGCAATAACTTGAAAATCAGGTGAGATACATCTCACCTTGGATGTGCTAGAACCCTACTGGTCTACCTTTAGTCATACATATTACTGGCCTACTGGTGGAGAAGATAAGATGTTTTTTCCACTTTATGCTACTAGACGCAAAACTGTTCCACTCATCTCCACCAGAAGTGCTTCTTTGAGCGTTTTGTTTTAAGCATAACTAATTTTACAAAAAATACTTCATTGATATACTTGTAGGTAAATATTTGAACAAGGTGATACGAAAAAACGATTGAAAAACCTCCATTGAAATATTTGAATTGAATACGTTTCAAAAATGGAAGGCGTATACTGTTTGGTATAGCACCATTTTCTTTATTATTATAACGGATTACTAGTATGAAAATTGAAATATAACTTATTTATATATTACTAACGAACGTAATAATTAAAATTTAAAAATTATTGTACGTCGGCGATGCGTTTGGCCTTTATCTCATCAAGGCCGAACGAAGGTGGATGCGTACTTCAGGCGTATTTAACCCCTAGACTAGCATTGGGTCTTGGGTAGAACTAAAAAATAGGAGTTAGACAAAGTCCTACCACCAAAGCACAATATTGTAATCCCTTTGGGGATCGTACCCGGAAGGCACTGGTGTACGAACCACATTCTTTACTTATATTTACAACCTCACGATAAGTATAGATAAGTGAAGACTGTAACACATTAGAAATAATACTGTAAGTTTATGCGTTAGCTGAAGCAGTTTTTTTTTTTATGAATTGATTGTTGCTTGAAAAATTACAGTTAATGCTAATAACAAACTTCATACATTTTAATGCTATATCATAAAGAAGGAACTGAACTAGCGTCATAAGCTAAGATCCTCGCAATTTGTCTCCATAGCCCCAGTCGTTTAAGCTACTGGACACAAAAAATAATATGAAATATGATTGGTACAACAATACTATCGATAGTAAGGCTTTTAGGTGTAAAAACCTGAACAGACAGGTCAACAAGTTTAGTCGTTGAAATTCGTGTGGCAAATTAGTTAAATGTCGAGATTTTCAGGGATCCAAACCTAAAGGATGCCGATGTGATTACTAAGCCCACGCTCTTCTTCAATGATATCCTTAAAAGGCTGTCGGAAGCCGCTATCTTTTTTCTGGTGAGATCTTTTAGTCGCATTGGAGGGATCTTTTCTAAAGATGCATCCACGCCGCGTTTAACATTTGGGGAGCAACATTGTGCAACAACCAATCATATAAAAGTTGTCCTGAAGAGATCGCTGTACTGTTGTAGTGATCACGCTGCCCACTTTAAGTATCTACCTAGTTTAAGTGTTTTTCTTAGCTTGTCTGTTTATTTTTGTTTTTGGTGTACAATAAAGAGTTCATCTATCTATCTTTAGTGGCTACTTGATGTTGCTCAGTGACATTTGAAAACGCTGTTCTACAAAAAAAAAACCCCGGTGTGTCAACCCACCGATTTCAGATTCAGAAATCCCGGTTTCGATCCTCATGCGGAGTACAATATATTGTGCTTGGTTTGGTTGGTGGACTTTGTTTAAGTCTACCTGGCTAGCTACCACCATCTTACCTAATTCTGTCGCCATAATAACAATTCTATTTTTTAACCGCCTCTGTGGTTTAGTGGTTCAACCTACCGAATTCAGATCCAGAGGTCCCGGGTTCGATCCCTATGGGAGTACAAAAAAGAAAAAAAAAAGTTGTTTTCCGGCATGCAGGAAGATAGCCAGTTCCTCAGTTTGTTGAGGATTCCGGGAGAAGTGCGTCTCCACTTTCAGCCTTATCTTAACTTTTAATCTTAACCTTGTTATCTTCACCAAAAGGCCAAGACCAGAAGGCCAAGTGCTTACCCATCGTACAATAAAAAAAAATACCTACCTACTTACTTAATTATTGACAACTCTCAAGTAGAATAAGTAGTTCTACTACTCAAACACCACATGTTTTTCACTACAGTGTACAAAATTTCTAAGAAACCTTGTTGATTTCCACCGTCTCGCGTCCAGTAGTGACCAATCCAGGTGTAATGCTATAAATTGATTGTACTCCCAGCATGCAGTCCGCTCAAACATCGTTTATAAGCGTTTTATAAATGAGTCTGATAATAAGAACGTAATACACGTCGACGTAAAGTCTCTATAATGTTGCATGTTGAGTTTTATTTTAATGAGCTATGACGGTATTTGCATTTAAAAAGAAAATATGCAAAGCAGCTGAACTTAGTAACTTCTTTGTAATGTTACATGCGATGTCGCAGGTTTTAAATGTCCATATAAGAAGTGCAGGCATTTTTGAAGAAAACAGTTAACATGACCGGCTACAACTTACCTTCTTTTGTGATAATATAGGTAGGTATTACAAAAAAATAAGTGTACCTCTATAAGTATTATATGGGTAATCTATTTCCCAAACTACAAGCTTTGCTTAGTTTGGCACTAGATGGCGCTGTGTAAAATGAATGTCCTGTCATCTAATATATCGTGAAACACAATTTTAAAAGTGGATTGTCACTTTAAATAATGTTACGCAACAATTTATTTAGTGTGTGACAAGGTGTGGCGAAGCTTAGTACTATTATCACACACTTGATGATAAACTTGATACATGATTTATTCGACAGTCCATACATTCATGAGGTCTTGCTAACCTACAAGTAAAATAAATAGACTTACGACATATTCCTCTTCAAGGATTTGCCTCTGATCACTACTCAGAGCGTGGATCTTATGTTTACCTACTAGAGGGTAGTCAGAGGCACGTCCAAACTTACCCTCGGCACACGCCCACGGTTTGCATGTAACTTTATTCAATACGCGACAGTCCATCCCTGCATAGCGGAATACTAGCGGCATAGCCACAAACACATGCTATTCGAACTTTTGGTCGTAGGGACTTGCCGGTTTCCTCACGAAGAGTACTTCACCGTCAGAGCATGTGCATGTGTCTAATGCGCACATAAACCGAAAAACCAAAAAGTCCAATAGTGCACGATTGGATTTGAACTCACAACCTCCGGATCGAAAGGCGGGCTATATACTCGTATACCCACTTGGTCATACAGCCATTGAAAACACAAGTGTAACCTTTCTCCTATACAATGGTGTATACACTTACCTATTTTCAAAATCGTTTAGTATTCACATCTGGTAAAGATGTTATTAATTTGCTATTTAAGCGTGACATATGTAGCAGGCTTGAATCAAAAGTAAATGAAATAATGTACCTGGTGCGTATTTAATAGGGGGTTTTAAGGGGTTGAATAAGAAGCCCAAACGGTCAGATTAGGTAGCGATGGAAATATTGCTAGACAATCCTAACACAGTTACGATTTTCTTGTAATATTTATTTATAATTGAACGATCACGTAGGTACCTAACGTTTTCCATGTAAGCCTATGGGTTTTTTTTTACTGGACATTCATTTCACACAGCGCCATCTAGCCCCAAACTAAGCATAGCTTGTAATATGGGAACTAGATTACGGATAGAATACATATTACATACTTTCTTTTTTGAAAAAACATACTTATCATTTAATACAACACCCAAACACAAAACAAACATCAATATTCATCACACAAATGTTTGTCCTGGGTGGGAATCGAACCCACAACCTACAGCGCAGAAGGCAGAATTACTAACCAGCTGAGCTATGAGGCTTGTTATTTAATTGGTCATGTCATGCGCGACTTGTTTTTTTTTTTATATACGACGTGTTATGACAAGTTCCAAGGTAGAAGCGCACTTAATTAGAATCTTGAACAGTCTCAGAAAATTGCAATCTTACCTCTAATTGCCGGAACATAACTATTTAGAATTATTGTTATGGCGATAGACTTAGGTAATCTTAGGTCTATATTTAAGTAAACCTTTGAAACTGGTACTCTTTATAGTGTAAGACACCATTTCAATTAAAAGGTGTTGAATGAAAGGGTTACATAGAATGCAGGCTTAGGCCACTCTACAAATATTGTCCAACCACTAAAACGTAATTGCATTTAATTTGAATTCTTGTCACCCTTTCGGGCCGAATTCAATTAAACTTGTTCGCTTCCATTACAGTGGTTTGGCTCAAATTGGAGAATGGCTGGGGGGACGACTTTGTCTATTGTGTTTGTTTACATGTTTATTATCGGTTGTATATCAAAAAGAAAATATATGGAACCTTACGATCAAAAAAAAAAGAGTTGAGCAATGGGTAGGTAAACACCACAAACCATCAGCGCACTTAAAAACTTTCAAATACTTTTGTTTTTTTTGTTAAGATGAAGTCTACGATGGATCTTTTTTGAAGGTTTTATGAAACTGGAAAAACACGCTGTTGCTTTGTCTAGCTGGTGTTATTTACTTAAAGAAAATCTAAAAAGTTGGATGTTAAAACTTCAGCCAACATGCCGACATGATATGTTAGGACTCATTTTAACTTGAAATACCGATATGATGCGTTGCTGTCGCGGCTCAAGAATCGACCTTACTACTCAGTTCGTGGATATCGTTGAAGCCGAATAAAGGATCTTACCAAAAAAAGGGCAGTTTGCTACTGGGTACCTTTTACTGTTATAACCAATCCGTTAGCCACGCGAGCGTTGTGATTATGGCAAAACCCTCCAATTTAGAAGAGGCACTGTCTAGCAGTGGATAGAAATGGGCGGTTGAAGTTGAAGTGAAGTACGACGGGTAAGCGCTTGGCCCCATCTCACCTGGTAACAAGTTAAGATGGAGGCGCACTTCACCCGGAATCCTCAACAATCTGAAGTCTATTTAAATCGGGGCCTGCCAATTAAAATTATTTGATATAGATATAAGTGCTTCAGCTTATGACGCAACAAGCTCTGATAAAGTTAGATAGATAGATAGATATAACGTTTATTCACACAAACACAAAACACACATACAGTAAAAAATAAACAACAGACATGACAGTAACAGTTACGACATTATACATCATTAGAAAGGTATTAAAAAAAAAATATATATAATTTGCATAAGTGACGTGACTGGGAGCTGACGACAAGAAAATAGAACACTGCAGTGAGCCATGCTGCGTGAAAAGCCCCGAGCTCAGCGTGTGCTGCGAACGAGTCCACAGCGCTGATTTTCAGCACAGGGCTGTGGTGACATTATAAAAACAGGGATACGATACCAAGATACTACTAAAAATTAAATTAAAGTATGAAAGTACCTACATAATTTTCCATAAATAAATACAAAAAATACTACACAACAAAAATAATATAAGACTTAGGCATTTGTGACATACTTACCAAAGCAAATAAAATAAAACAAAAAGTGGTTTAATCAATATTAGTTACTGCATAGAAAAGTAAAAAATAAATAAAAAAAAAAGGTCAATACCGAAAATGCCAAGAAAGTGCATGTACCTAATGTATAAACATAATAAATACAATGAAAAATGTAGTAAGTTATATGAAGGTGAATTAGTTATTGGGAAAATTAAATAAATAAAAATAATCATAATTCAAATAAAATATATATTAACAAAACGGTTCTTACTTACTTATTGGAGAATATCGTTCCAATGAAAGGGTATCGACCAATTGGTACGTTTTATTCGTGTTTACGTCTATGATCTTATCTGTGGCTGTCGGGTATACGGGCGCCCGCCCTTTTATTAAACTGCCATGTTGTATAGGCGGACTTCAGAATACATAGAGACGTGTTGGTATGTATTATTTTTTTCTGCACTAGTATTTTTCTGTTAACATTTAGAATTTCCCCATCTTTAGGTACACTTTTGTTTTCCACTCTGTATAAATAAAAATAAAAATAAATTAGTAAGGTACCTACTCATCTGTAGGTAATATTTAAATAGTTAATAATGTAGTCTAATTATATATAAAGTTTTTTTATGACCGAGGCTTATATAATATAATGATTTGTATGTCAAACCTTTTCTCGGGTGCAAACAATGCATTCAGCATAAAGTAATATGTTAGTACTTAACCTCGGTCCCTACTTTTATAGCAGGTTTGTTGGTAGTTTTATCCTGTTCTTTTTGCTGTTAATAAACATTTATTCATTTTAATTTTTCATTTTCACTCAAGAAGGCTCAGTAGTACTATACTTCCATACATACGAAGTTCGTCGTGCATTTAGAAGTAGCAAATGAAATTTCGAATGAAGGCCAAATTAATTTCAATGCATGTTTTTTGTTGTACGACGAGATAGTGCTTGGTCTTCATCTCACCTGGTTTTCAAGTTATTTGTTTTTAAATATATTTTTAGTAAAAGTGAAACGGTGCGAACCAAAATCATCTCTATCCAGTTATACCTGCAAAATGTATATTGAATCGGACATGCCATTTTGAAATGAACGACAAACTTCGTTTGTTCTGGTTTTCATGTTTTTTGTTGTAAGACGAGATAGTGTCTTCATCTCACCTGGTTTCCAAGTTATTTGTTTTTCAATATATTTTTAGTAAAAGTGAAACGGTGCGAACCAAAATTATCTCTATCTAGTTATACCTGCAAAATGTATATTGAATCGAACATGCTATTTTGAAATGAACGACAAACTATGTTTGTTCTGGTTTTCCCACCAGTATCAGATCCAAAGGTCCCGGATTCGAACCTCAGGGTACAAATTTGTGCTTGGTTCGGTTGGTTGTTAATACCTACTCTTTTTTTCTTGAAACAAGGCTTTGTTTCAAGAAGGTCTCTAGGACCCTGATTTGGGCTGTTGATTGTCTGTCAGTCAGTTAGCTAAACGTTTTTTTAGCTTATAATTATTTAAGCTTAGAGATTAGCTTAGAGAAGAGTTTTCAATGGAGGAGACTCCACGGTTTTTCTGTCCGTTCGCAATAGAGGGTGTGTGTTTAATGAAAACAGGACAAGTATCTAAATTTAATGTATATTTCTCGTGGCGGTCTCAATATCGTTATTCGATAAGTTTATTGAATAGGGTGGATTGAAACTTCATACTAATGACGTTTTGAACGTTGAACGTACAATAGAGACCCGGGTTTTGGCGGAAAACTACAACAAAGGCAGGTTCATATTAAAAGCTATTTAGAGCGTTAAAATGTGGTAAAGGTACTTACGTACTAAAATAACTTATTCATATTGTTGGCTTTGTTTTCAGAGTTCAGAGTTCAGAGTGAAATTAAACACTGAATCATTCGGAATCAATGTATGTATTTCGGGAATATTTGTATACCAACAGAGGAATCTAAAATAACGTAAAAGTTAGAAACCATCATAGCCGTCAGACAGAGACCCTACACTATCGTATCGGAGTATTTTCGATTCAGCGTGGGATTTAAACTAGAAATGTTAGGTAGATATTTGTTTTGTTAATCCCTGTAAGAGATGTGTAAATAGAGACTTTTGTACACTAACTGGGTATATTTAAAAAAAAACAACTTTTTTGTGTACGGCTGGGCAGTGCTTGGCTTTATTTTACCTGGATTCAAATTATCATAAGGCGAAGGTGGAAGTGCACTTCGCCCGGAATGCTCAACAGTCATAGGAACTGGCTTACCTCTAAATGCTGGAACACAATAATTTAAGAATAGACGAAAGACTTTGGTAAGATGGAGGTAGCCAGGCGGATTTAAGCTAAGTCCAACCACCAACTTAACCAAGCACAACGTTGTACTCCCATGGGGATCGAATTCGGGACCTCTGGATCTCTCACTGGTGGGCAAACCACTAGACCACAGAGGCGGTTAAGAACGTGCTTCTATTGTCAATCCATGTAAATAGAGACTTTTTGCACAAAAACTTTTTTTTGATTCACAATAAGGTTTATAAATAAAGAGTACCCAGTATCCCGGCGGTATTGTGAGTCCATTGACCTCCGAACCTAATAGCATGGCACGTCACTTGCACGTCATTGCTCGAAGACGAGTTAATTTTCCTTGTGCACTTAATTTGTTTATTAAATCAGCGTGAGAAAGGTATGGAGATTGCGGGTTCCATACAAAAGTAAAAAAAGTTATGTAAATTGTAGAAACGAATGATTACTATACAATGATAAAATTTTTTATTGAAAGTATACTTCAAATAAAACAAATATGCATAAAACAAGATATTCCGCTATAAACCACAGTCGGCAGTCTTACATTTCCGAAATTCTGAAATATTTCTGGTGATGTCAAAAACTCGAGCTTGAATAATGATTCAGAATATAGGCGTTATCTGGAGGGGTACCATGACCTCTTATAGCATTCTTGTTTTGATACTACTTTAATTTTGTCACAATATGTCCAGTGTAGAAAAAACGAGACAAACGTAATGTAAGATCAAAACGAGAATGCTTTAAGACGTTGTGGTTGGGCTTTGTTTTGTGTGTTCGAAGACTTTTCCCCCTTTGAGGATACACTTTTGATCACAAATGAGGAACACCTACAAATGGGTAGTTAGAGGCACTTACAAATGTTATAATGACACAAAAAAATCGAACCCACACGGGACTCAAACCCGCACCTTATCCTCAAGCCGGAAACGCTCTAACCAATTGAGCAACGAGGGTGCAGGTTTCGAACCTTTGTGTCATATCCAAACTCTGCTTCAGCTTCTTCTTCAGCTGATCAATGTATCATTTGTAAATGTTGTGACCAAGTCACACTTGAAATACAAAAAGTATAATAGTCAGAGGCACGTCCAAACTTACCTTCGGCACATGTCCTCGCTTTGTGAGTAGCTAGTATTCAATATAGAACGGGCGATTGGTGATCTAATTTCGTTTTTTTTTTGTGACTCGGGTAT
Source organism: Venusia cambrica (assembly GCA_951394065.1). Lineage (NCBI taxonomy): Eukaryota > Metazoa > Arthropoda > Insecta > Lepidoptera > Geometridae > Venusia > Venusia cambrica. The sequence goes on from OX596055.1 coordinate 6,619,330, forward strand.
TCATTTCCCAAAACAAACTGAACCCAAAAACTAAGACTGGATCTCCGTGCCGATGACATGTTGTGCATCAACCGTTGTTTGTCTATAATTAGTTCAAAATAGCTGACTCATGGCGAGTTGATTGCTGTCCTCCTACAGATATGTTGTTATCACATGCTTTTGTAAGCTTGCTATCCGACTATCATCCGACAATGGTAGGTTTGTAAGATACTTCTTTTGAGGCGACACGTGACAAGGGCTGGCTCTTATTTAGGCCAGCGAATTATCATAGCTGTTGCATGCATAGCGTAGCAATGCAGCCAGTGTCTTGGGCACGCTTCCGTCTGGTACTGGTATGGAACAGTTGAGTTATCTTCAGAACGTTTATAACGGACCTTAAACCATGACATGCCAAACCATTAAACCATGTTGGCTCAATCAAAAACCCCACAAGATTTAAAAAACCCGGCGGGCACCGGCTCTCCTCGGGCCGAAGGTTTTAACTAGTTAATCGATAAAATTTAAAGTAAAATAAAAAAAAAAAAAAATTGTAATTTTTTTTTAAAATATGTTTATGCCATAAATTATTATTGGGTCACTTATTTGCTCTCAATAATAAGTTTACCTTAATTGATAAGCCACTAGGCTCATGATATCGGTATCATTTAGTATTCTCTGAGACGAAAAAAGTCATTGAACTCTAAATAGGACTTTTCGGATCAATCCACCAAACAAATTTTGTAATAAAAATACTGAACTCCATCCAATACTCCCTTGTAATACGGTTCACCTACAAACCAAACAGCCTAGGAACGATGAATGGAATAACACAAACAAAAACCATTCCGCTAGTCCTATTCCGGCCGACTACAGGGTGAATAACCAACATGAATTTTTAAAGAATTTCGTGTAGTGCAAACTGTCTTGCAGCGAAGATGAAGGCTCTATCAGGCGTGTTTTACTTTGGATAAGCATGTAACGCGAAATAAGCTTTATGTCGTGTTCCTAAGATTGTTTTTTGTGATTTATTCTTATTTTCTGTTATTCTCTGCTCTGCGAGGATTAGCATATTTTACTAGTATATAATTAAATTCGTTTTTTTTTGTACGACGGGCAAGCGCTTGGCCTTCATCTCACCAGGTTTCATGTTATGACAAGGCCCAAGCACAGACTATCCATAATTCTCAACAGACTGAGAACTAGCTTTTTTTTTAACAACCATTAGTGGCCCCGTATGGTTCAAATGAAACATTAGGAAGGTAAGAACTACAATTTCATCCGTGCTGCTATCTTGGGGACTTGAGAATATTAAAATTCTTGCGAATACCAGCCACTCGTGCTAAGGCACAATGCACATTGTCAACGCATAAAGATACAGTGTCGCTTTTATAACGCCATTGTGACAAGAACTGCAGTTTCTTTGCCATTTTCACGGTGTGTGCTTTGCTTATATTATTCATGTAACAAGTGCCTTTATGTACAGGTACCTGTAATGTTAATAATTGAACAAGTCCGTGACGGGAAGACAGAAGAAGTCACGTTACCGTTTCGCGTAGAATGTGTAGTATCACTCTTCCATACAAGCTACGTTTGTATGGAAGAATTTTCAATTATAATATATTTTTTCACGTATATACAGATTGGGAAACCTACGAAAATCAAAATATATGCCTTTATTTAGACTTTGATGGTTTTTTAGAATGTTTAAAGCGATGCAAACCTAGATTATCCCTACCCAATTATACCTACAAAATTTATATTGGATCAGGCTTGCGTTTTTGAAATGAACGACAAACTACACTTGTGTATTTTTTATTTCGTGTGTTCTTATTTTATTTCGGGTTTTTATTAAGATTTTGTGTTGCAATTTTATTTTATCTACGATTTATTTTGTCTTTTTTTCTTTGTATATTATTTCATTGTCGTCTTGGTTATCACTGTAAAGGCAATGTAAAAGTTATAAATAAATAAATAAAAACTTTTTTTACTGGTTAGCAAAGTGTTGTCCTAGCTCACTCAAATAAGTAATATAGATGTCTCCTAAGATGGAGCATGCTTGTCTAAAACTGTTCACTCTTGACTTTAAGACTCCACGATCGTAGTACGGGCAATCAGATCAAGGCAAGGAGTTTCTTTCCTTATCAGAACTAATATTATTAAAACGGTCGAATCGATGTGTTCGTCAGCAGAGCAGCAGAGTAGGTACTCTTGCCCTATTCTTGTTTCGATCCTGAGTTTTAGGAAAATTCCGTTCCCATTTTCTATATAATCCTAAAAACCGTTTGAAAACCACCAGATCCGCATTGATCTCATGCTGGCATATTGTTGAGAATTATGTTGGTACAAAGCACTGTTGCCTGCTATAATATGTTCACATTTCTAATTTTCTGTTTGGCTTTGTATCTACATCTGGTAGAAATGTTATTGTTTTGGTATTTAACTGTGATTTATTTATCAGGTTTAAATACAAAAGTAATGACAGAATTTACCAGTCGTGAAGATAAGTTATTTTTTTTATTGTGCAACGGGTATGCGCTTGGGTTTTCTATACCTTACATAGTTTTCAAGTTGTGATCAGGCTTAGGGTGGAAGCGCACTTCAACTAGAATCCTCAACAGGCTGAAGGACTGCCTTTATTTACCTCTAAATGCTGGAACACAACAATAAGAATTGTTGTTAAGGTGACAAAGTAAGTAAGATGGTGTTAGGAGGACTTAAACAATGTCCTCCATCAACCAAACCAATCAAATATTTTACTCGCCCTGGGGATCGAACCCGGGACCACTGGATGTGGGTGAACCACTAGACCACTGAAGCGATAACGACTTCATTTTGAAAATGAAGTGTATATATATTATTGCAGGCCGCTGTACACATTTATTTTCATCACAACTCTCGAGCCGTGTCTAGACAATAAATGTTGTAATATTTTACGTCGTGCGCAAAATTATGCAAATAAAACCTACTCTAGTCGTATATTATTGAAAAGAAATTTATTATGGGATAGCATTATGCGTTGATATGAACGCGTATTTATGGCTTATTGTTCTCGTTATTATGTTAAGCGTTGAGGTTTCATTGAACACGTTGATATGGCCTGGGGTAGTATTAAAACATTGCATAGTTGCTGCAAAAGCTAGGTTAATCGCCTCTGTGCTCTAGTGGTTCGGCCACCGGTGTCAGATCCAGAGATCCCGGGTTTGATTCCCTGGCGAGTATAATATTGGTTGGTTTGGTTGGTGGTAAGACTTTTTTATTTTATTTATTTATTTATTTATTTATTTATTTATTTATTTATTTACCACATCAATACATCTATCCTTACAGGCTAATAACCTAATACAATAGAGTAGTCATCAAATTAGTAATCCACATGTCAAAAATAATAATAATAATTAATCACAATACAAAACAAACAAAAACAAAGTTAGTCAATAATAAATCATAGTCAAAATCACATATCTAATAATAACAAATTCATAATCAAAATCAAATACAAATACAGTATCACAGTAATTATTTATCGTAACATAAATAATACGTTGTAGCCCCTACGAACTCGCTCTGGGAACAGTGGAATACGTCGATAATCTCCGCCACTCGATTCAGTGTTTGTATGGTGCGTGTTAGTGGCGCTCTGTTAAGCAGGTTCGTCTTTCCTCGAGGCACTACAAAAGTCTTTTAAGTCTGCCTGGCTAGCTACCGCCATCTTTCTAAGTCTGTTGCCATAACAACAATTTTATTCTAAATTGTTGTGTTCCGGCATTTAGAGGTATGATAACCAGTTCCTCTGACTGTTGAGGATACTTGGTGAGGTGCGCTTTCACCTTCAGCTTTTTCATTAAGTAGGTACATGAAAACTTATATGCAAGCAATTTTAGATTAAAGATTAAATAATTAATAATTCATGAAATAACTGTTAGTTTGACCAGACTCCAATTCATGTGTGCACTATCAACCATATCTTTATCCATTAGATCCTCACAATCCAAAGTTTGTCTGTAAGAAATAGCTATGGTGCATTCGATACAAAGTTTTCTAAGCAAAGGTAAAATATATGATTAGGCACAAATATTTTCCCAATTCTAAGTCAATTAGGCACAACATTTGACAAAAAATAAGTATGTATACCTACTAACAGCATAATATGGTATCATCCTAATCGCCACCAGTATTTTGTTTTTGTACCGATTTAAAAGTTATATTTTGGTTCGTCTAGAATTTTAAATATTATACTATCTCTATATATTTCAAATAATCGTTTTATTTCTACGTATATTTAATTATTTATGAAATAAATATGTTGAATCTGTTTAATATAATATATGCATTATTATTTTTAGTATTGATATACCTAATTACATATTAGTAAATTTAACTAGACCCCTAGTACATTTTTAAATAGTTTTGTCATTTTTTAATGTAATATAAAGATTTTGCAACACCAACCAGCTCTTCCATCTGAAGGTTCTCTGGAAAAAAAATTAAAATAACCGCTCGTTTCTATCTAAGATCGCCCATGATTTATATTTTTTCAAGTTATCCAGTTTAATATTTAAGGTGTTAGATAAAGTTTTCATAAATTAATTTATCCATTCAATCTCAGGTACCTTTAAAACCCACGATGATGATAAAACATTCAGGTACTTCTGCATAAAAAAACTATCTGATTTTATGTACGTTACCGGCACAAATCACTAAGCTACCGTTGCTTTGAAATTAACAAATCTATTATTTTGATTTAGATCGCTTTCTGTAAGCTAAAGTGTCGTTCACATTCGATTTGAATAACAAATCCGCCACTAATTGGGTGTTATGAGACCAGTTAAGTACCTATCTTTCAAATTAATCTAAAATACATAAAAAATAATGCTCTCGTAATTTACAAGGGGACATTTAAATCCACAATTTTTCGTTGTGTAAGTAGGTATTTCGATAAATGTTATATCTACCTGCCTCTTGCTACCAGCCTCTTGTATAGTTCCTGGATAAACACAATACCATGAATTGTTGTTTGAATTTACAAACATTGGGTTATGCATATTATAAATAAAGCCATTACCTACTTAATATTCACGTCTGGTAAATTTTATTACTTTTTCACTGATCTTGCTCGAAAAGTGTGTCATTAGAGCTTAGCGTTGGGTAACATGCCATTTTATGCCCTCTGGCAAAAAGTATTTCTTGATCGTTAGATCATTTGAATTTTTGAAAATGGAACTGAAAAATTGCGCTTCTACGTAATTCTCCCTCACTATTCAACGCTGGTGTTCCTTAAGGGTCTGTTCTCTCTGCAACTCTATTCTTGCTGCACAAGACTTGCTTCAGCAGATCTTTGGGTATGCAGATGACAGTACTGAGACACAACCCATTTATAATATTGGCATAAAATAAGCCCAAACTCTATCACTGCAAATATCATCAAAGTTTGTTTCCGAATAAAATGGCCGTCTAACTGAAGAAGAATTTACGTCTAGATATTTGAATTGTTATATTTAAACAAAGTCCACGAAAATATGTATAAGATTATGATTTATGATTTAGTCACTTAATATGAATTGATTTGCCAATTTAATTTACAAAAATCATAAATTACTCGCTCCGCCAAAGATACCTATTGAATTAATATTGTCAAACTGAGACATTATGCGTGACCAAAAAATTTACTGGTGATAAAATTGAAAAGCAAGCGAAAATTGAACAGACACAGCATGTAGCCTCCATCAAACAGGTCTAATATACTCATCAAATTTCTCATTTTGCTTTATTATGAAGTTAAATTTGTGTGTAAGGTCTACAGTTTATTGTGCTATTGAATATAAAAACAGGCGTTGTGAGTCTATGTAGGTGTACGACTGGATTTGAGCCCACAACCTCTGGATCAGAAGGCGATCTCATACCCACTCGGCCACACAGCAATTAAATCAAATAAATGACGGGTACAATGTGGGTCAGAACCCTTGTTGTGCAATTCTGGTGGTTTTGGTATGCTGTTATTAACTGGCCATGTGTAGCACACACATGGCCAGTTAATGACAGCATACCAGATGATAAATAAATAATGAATAATAAAAAATTAATTTATTCGACAGTAGTAGAAAACATACAAAATTGGATACAAAAGTAAGAAAAAGTACTAGGAAAAAAACATACAATAAAAACTCACACACAAGAAATATTTTACTAAAAACTTTCGGTTCATGTGTCTGATTGGTACCCAACTCAGAATGTGTTGTGTTAGTGCAACACAAGGCTGATCTTACCTTGGAACCAAAAAGGTGTACCGCGACACGTTAAATAGCAGTTAAATACTGCTGTATGTAAAAAAAATAACAGTAATCATAATATATATATTTTTTTGTTTTTTATACAACTAGGAGACGGGAAAAGCTAGTAGCCCACCTGGTGTTAAGTGCATCTCTTGCCTATAACAAAGCCTTACTGCGTAGGTCACATCCACAAAAAACATAGCCTACACGGCACTGCATTGCGCCCGTCAACTTGAGTTATAAAGGTGTTGAGCCTCGCGTGCCCGTAATTTCACCGGCAACCATACCCTTCAAACCGGAACATAAAATAGGCCAAAATAGGTATGGTGGTAGTACTTCCCCGGACGAGCCCTTTCACAAGGGGCTTCTACTATAGTATATATAATATCAAATGTAGGTTGTGCCATCTATAACTTTCGGCAGGTTGTGTTCAACATTATTAAGAAACACTCTAATAAATTTAACGGAGAATGGCATTGGATTGATTCTAGCGACATTAAATGATGTTGTCGAGAAATGCGGAATAACGAGCTCTTGTAGTTTTTCACCACTGTTGCATTTTGCTGAAGTTTTTACAAAGAGTTATAAAAAGGTAAAACGTTGAACTGCAGCGTAACAGTTACTCGCATGAAATAGTACACTAAGTTCAAACTTTTAGTAGTTAGCATGACATACTTCGCCGGAAGCGGAAACATTTAACGAAGTTAGGCCCAACGGTGGAGGCCTTGCATATTTTTGTTGTATTATTACGTAATATGGGAACTTTATAAAACTGCACCTATTTTGTTTTATTATGCCCAAATTGTTCCAATTGATTGAAGGCGAAGTGGGTAGGCCCGCCTTCTGATCTTGAGTTATGGGTTCAAATGCAGTCGTTTTTCGGAAGTTCACGTGCTCATTTGACACATGCACATGCTCTATCGGTAAATGTCACGGGACTAGTATGTCCCTAGGACATACTGGTCTCGTATGTCCTAGGACGAAACAAGGTCTCGAAACTCTGAATAGCGTGTACCGCTAAGCGGCGTTGGGCTTGTAGCCTATCACATCATATTCTATAGATTCTGCGCTGTAGGTTGTGGGTTTGATTCCCACCCAGAACAAACATTTGTGTGATGAATATAAATGTTTGTTCTGTGTTTGTTGTGGGTGTGGTATCTTATAGTACGTATGTATTTACAAAAGTATTTAAGTATCCTATCCGTAATCTAGTTCCCATATAACAAGCTATGCTTGGTTTGGGGTTAGATGGCGCTGTGTGAAATTATCGTCCTGTAATATTTATAGATACGAGCTACTTGCAAACCATACGCATGTGCCGAACGTAAGCCTGGACTTGCCTCTACGCCCTTAGTAGGTGACCCTAATGAGATCCACACTCTGAGTAGTGATTAGAGGTGAATTCTCGATGGGGAAAAAGTTATGAGTCTGATACTTTTTTATTAAACTTTGACTAAACGAAAGTGATTTCGGTACCACATTTATTTATTAAATCGCCTCTGTGGTCCAGTGATTCAATCCACCGATTTCATATCCAGAGGTCCCGGGTTCGATCCCCATGGGGAGTACAATATATTGTGATTGGTTTGGTTGGTGGTAGGACTTTATTTAAGTCCGCCTGGCTAGCTACCACCATCTTACCTAATTCTGTTGCCATAATAACAATTCGAAAATTGTTGTGTTCCGGCATTTAGAGGTAAGATAGCCAGTTCCTCAGTTTGTTGAGGATTCCGGGTGACGTGCACCTTCGGCCATATTTCAACTTGTAACCAGGTCAGATGAAGGCAAAGTGCTTACCCGTCGTACGATAAAAAAAAAGTTACAACTTTAAGGAAAACTTACAGCTAGGTCCATAAATAGTCTCATATACAATTATGCATACAAAAGCACGTTCAGTTTTGATGGTCAAATGTTATACTTACAAACAAAATTTTACTCAATTGTGTCTTAGTTAAGTTCCCATCCAAGTGATAGACTGGTCGGCTTCCTATCGAGTGAAAAGCCTTTAGTCAACATTGTGCCGTATTCATAATTAGACCACACGCGATTGTAAGTAGGCGGAGGAATTTAAATTCCTACTGTTCGGGGAAAAAATTCATGTCGCTCCCTCGTTGTTAATACTTTCGTTTTAACAAAAAATGTCTTTGAACTGTACCCTACGCGTTGGGTCGCAGGAAATTGAGGACAGCTGAACCACTGGAAGCATTATTGGGACACAAAATCTCTAAAAAATATATGAGTTCATTCACGTTTCATTTCATTGTATGATGGATTATGATGATATAATAAATACCTAACAATGTAGCGTAGGTCATGTTTTTTGTGGATGTGACCGAAGGCTTTAATATAGACAAGAGTTGCATTTATCAGCAGATGAAGACTGCTTGGTTGATCTGCCTCACAGCTATTGAAAAAATAAGTGATTTGGCTACAACATTTATATAACCTACCACATTTAGCCCATTTGTACCAATATATAACCATGCAAAACCGTTTCATAATAGTGTATGATGATTTAAAATACACACTTAACAGATACAGGTAATGTTTAGTATTTTCATAAAGGAATTAAAAGGTCTTGTATCCAGGGCAACTAAGTTCTGAATATTTTTTGGTGTGTAAGAGTAAAAAACAAAGTAAAGAGTTGTCTACCCCGGGCAACTGAATCGCTAGTTCTTTCTAGCGATTCCGGCAGGCTAGCGACCAACCTCCTGCCAAAGTCCGGCGCAGACATCAGCGCGCAGGAGAGCCGGTGCCTTCTGGGAAAGCTCGCTCTATTGTAGACCTTTATCTGACTTAAAGCTAAGATAAGCCTAGAGGTCAAGAACTAACCCATCATTCGTAATAATTTTTTTTAAGTATGATAACATTTACAATTGGACCTCGAAACTAAACTGCAAAGGTGACCATGCTGTTAGAGTCCTTAGCGCTTTAATAATGCCTTAGTGCTAGGTCACATCCACGAAAACATAACCTACACGGCACTGCATTGCGCCCGTCGACTTAAGGTATAAATGGTATAAGCCTCGCGTGCCCGTAATTTCACGGGCAACCATACCCTTCAAACCGAAACACAGCAATGCTGCTTGGCGGCTGAAATAAGTACGGTGACAGTATTTCCCCGGATGAGCCCTTTCACAAGGGGTTCTGCTATTTTGGCAAACGACAAACGACAAAACATGTTTGAACTAAACAAACTGAACAAATGCAACTGTAACCTACTTCTGGGAAAAGTTTAGCCCTACGGTTAGGGCACGCGAAGGAAACTATACCAATTTACGATGTGTTGCATAAAAGTCGCGTTCCTAAATCGTCGAAAAGCCCCCACTTGGGTGGGCTTTTAACTATTAACGTTTTTAGCGTTTAATGATCGGTAATTGGAACAGTTTGTTGTTTTTAGACGCCAAGTGGTACATTGTTACGTTTTTGAGGGTAATTTACAATTTATAGGCGTTATAATGTAAGGAAAGGAATCGTTGAGAGCAATTAAAATTTTAGTGGACGCGTGTACTGAATTTATTTTCGGAATCGATTGCTAAAACCTTCTTATTGGCTATTGAACCAAATCTTGTTTATAGTATCCAATACAAAAAATATTATGATAAATAATAATAATAAATTAATATTACAGGACATTCATTTTACACAGCACCATCTAGCCCCAAACTAAGCATAGCTTGTAATATGGGAACTAGATTACGGATAAAATACTTAAATACTTCTTGTAAATACATACGTACTATATGATACAACACCCAAACACAGAATTATGAGTAAATGATTAGAAAATCTCGTTTGTGTTTTAACTCAAACTTATATTTCGATACTTGAAAAATCAGGTGAGATGAAGACCAAACACCAAACACACTTGTACGATAAAAAAAAACTGTATCATCATTGTTTATTAAGTTAAATAAAAACTCAATACAGATGTAATTAGTTTATTAATTTATTGTTTATTTAAAATTGTCTCTAGTTTTAAATAAAAATAAAAATATGTATAGAAAATCTTTTAAGAGAGCTTTTAGTTAGTATATTTTAGAGAAGCTCACTCCGACGTAGTCTTTATCCTTACTTGGGCAAGCCAAAAAGTCAATTACTAACCCATTTCATTTATGATAAAACCCAAAATGCATATCTCATTCATAAAGCAAAATGTCGTCAATAAGGATCACCTACTAGGGAGTAATCAGAGGCTTTCTGTCTGGGTGTGCATTAAACGTAGTCTGACTAATTGGCGTTATGCCTAGACCAGAGAGAGGTTGTCGCATTAAGTCTTAGGCGTGTGACACATGCGTTCTTGTCCAAAAGCAAATCAGGCAAAGTGAGACTTAAACATATTTTTTTGTCCAGGCGAATCTGGCACAGTGAGACTCAAACCTATTACGTTTAAGTCCAAAAGCGAATCTGGCGTTCAAGTATTTTTCTAATTTATAAATAACAGTAGCTTTCCCGAACTGAGATCTCGTGATCAGGTTTGTGTTAGGTATTTTATCATTGTTATTATAGGCATTCCGAAACAAAGGCATCTTATACTTAAATTATTATATAGTATTCATCTGAATGAACGATACGACCTTTGAATCCAACAATACCGATGAAGAATGCGCAAGTGCCTTCAAGTGTCCCATTCGTAGACAAGTGCCCGACTGTCTGTTTTAATACTTGTTCAAGGCGATAGTGTAGGGAATGCAGTCAAGAATCTGAGAAACGCCTACACGAAAATGGTTTTAGAGAAACTAATTAAATTGCTTTCGCAGCCTAGACATAGGTACCTTCTGCATTATAAGGCGCTGTGTTCCGTTGGAACTTATTGTGTTACTTTTGATTTTTTCTTATGTGAGATGACTTTGTTGTTGTCATATTGTGAAGTATTTTTCTGTAATTGAGACGGGATACAACCAGTATACATTAATAACAAAATTATTAATGAAAAGAAACAAAAAGAATTAGGTAAGATGGTGGAAGCTAGCCAGATAGACTTAAACAAAGTCCTACAACCAACCAAACCTAGCACAATATTGAAATCCCCCTGGGGATCGAACCCATGACCTCTATGTCTGAAATCGGTGGGTTGAACTGTTGAACCACTGTAGACCACAGATGTGGTTAAAAGTTTTAGGTTTAGCAATAATTTGAAGTATGTAAGAAAGGAGTAAGTTACCTATAGGCTGTTTGTAACGGTCCTTCTGACTGATTCCTTTGGACATAGTCAGTTTAATTTTACTTTTTATTGAAGAAAGGAGTGCCATTATAAACATAGTAAGTGGGTACATTTACAATCATACAAATATAATGAAACAAAAAATAATGAAATAAGTACACAAGTAATTTGGTAGTTAAGTTGAGTTTTTGGTTAAAGTTTTAGGCAAAACATTTTTAAACATGACGTACCTAGTAGCGACTTACAAAATAAAAAAATATATAATTTAGTTATAATGTCTGCTGCAAAGTGAAAAAAAGAAATAACAGTGAGTACACAGGTAGTAAATTGGTAGTTAAGTTGAGTTTTTGGTTAAAGTTTTAGGCAACACATTTTATGACGTAGGTAGCAAAATAAAAATATATTATTATTTCGTTAAAATATCTGCTGCAAAGTTATAAAAGGCGTAGCGTTAGTATTCCTTCTTACGTGCGTTGTTCTGTGCCATAACCGCGAGTTGAGTGCATTCTTTGGTTACACCAACAATATCGGTTTTAAAACGACTTTCGGAGACAGATGCTCCTGTGTACGTGACACTAATGTAAAACAAGGTTCGTGAAAAGGAGTGGAATATAAAAATAGATACATACCAGTTAGGGGATAACAAAACCCAAGCTGCAGGGGACCGCGACGTAGTACGAAGTTGGGGTGACTAAAAATGCTTTTAACAAAGCTACCTTTTCTTAATGCGTAATATTAAAAATGATTTTTTTCAGACCAAGATCCATATTGATGTTAGTAAATTGGCAATCTTAAGAACTAGGTGTTAGTAACAACAAAAATCAAGCAAGAAGTATAGAAGTAACAGCAGAAGTAGTAGCAAGAAGTAGTTAATGGCGTCGTGCTTTAACCTTAATAATCAATATGTAAGGTTATATATCATAAATATACAGATTACTAGCTTTTACTAGCGACTTCGTACGCGTATTGGTTTTTTGAAATAGGTGCAAGTATTATATTATAAATATATATATTTGTTGGATATCTGGATAAATTTGACCGATTAGATCCAACATGGTGTGCAGACTCGCACACCGATGGCTCTGACCTACATTCCCAGGCAAAAAATGCAGGCTTTTTGAAGTTTTAGTGCCGGTCCGACTCACGTTTTTCCAGATTTTATTATTAATTAATTTATTTACCACTAAGTAAGCACTATACTCACACCAACTTTGTTATTATACAGGTCGAAAATAACAATTTAAAAAAACGTTTCATGTATTGGAAACCCCTATTTTTTTAGTTTATTATTAGTCAGGTCTGACGTTCTGATTCATTGTTCTGTGGGTCTGACTATAGGATATCCCACCCTTTTTTTCTGAAAATTATAAAAAACCGAGCAATCAAGATACTAATTTTCAAATGTCTATCATTTGTGGTTTCAGGGATATGCAACATTTTACTCCGAACTTTGAACCCCATTTTGAATCCTAAGGGTGCGAATTTTCAAAATTCCTTTCTTAACACACTGAGACAAACATCCCCTTGAAATTCAAAGTCTGTGCGACTGTGGTTTAGACTGTGCGTTGTAGTTAGTTGATTCAGTCAGTTAGTCTGAAATGTTCCTTCCTTTTTCCGCTACGTCCTATGAAACTTAAAAATATGCCATTGCCTATTTTATATGGGCAATCTTTAAACGAATTTTCAAACGTCTATCGTGTACGGTTTCGGAGATATGCAACATTTCACTCTGAACTTTGTCGTTAAATGCCTCGTTATACCGATTTCAAAAAGTATAATCACGACTATTATACCATGTAGTATTCAGGAGTTCCGCTGGCATCATCGTAAGACCCTGGTTTACATGGTTCGTAGATGAGTATCACACATACAATCATTTAAAATGCGCAACGCTCTTATTATTTATCACTGTTATTTACTGAACAAACCCCTTTAATTTGACTCCACTCCATCATCAGACCTTGGTAGTTTTGACATTCATCCATTGCATAAAGAGCACTCAAAATACACCAGTTTATTATAGAAACCACGTGACAATCGCGTTTTTTCTAAACAATGTTTTTTGTTTTTTTTTCTAATAAAAGGACCCCCTGCCCTAAAATTATTACAAATTCAAAAACTATGAATTACGTTCGTATCTATTTTGTATGAGGAATTTATAATAATAATTTTGACCTTTTATCATGCAGGGTTTCAGAGTTAGGGCATAATTTTAATGAAAACTTTCAACCCCTTTTTGAAACCCTTAGGGTACGAATTTTCAAAATCCCCTTCTTAGTACCCATTTTCGCATCAAGACAAACATACCCTCCAAATTATACATCTCTACAATTAGCCGTTTAGGCTGTGCGTGATCAGTGAGTCAGTTAGCAATTTATATTAGTATAAAATAAGATTATTACATTAGCTGTATCTTTGCACTACGTTTGTGGGTACTTAATTTACTGATATAATATTTATTAGTAGTGTAATAATATTATTATATTATTTTTAATCACCTGTGTCCCACTACTGGACAAAGGCCTCCCCTCCACTACTACCATACTGTCCTATCCTGGGCTGCACTTCTTCAGTTCTCATGGAACTTATCAAAAGACTCTAGCATTATTGCTATTCATTTTAAGGCAGAAGCCTTCTCTAAAGTGACCAAAACAAAGCAATGATTGAGGACGAGAGAGGAGAGAGATAGAACGAGAGAGAACTAGTGATTACAGAAGAGTAAAGAATGAATCAGCAATAGCTGTACGATCTTGAAGTCTGAACACAGTTGTATTTCTTTCCACGTGTTCCTGCGCCGGAACATGTCACACAAAAAATACTTCCACAATTTCAGGTACTGACAACTGCCCCCAAATTATTTGGATGCAGTTTCATCATATTCCTGCCCATACCCTGGTCTAGGCATGGTGGAAAACAACATATTGTTCTATTTACTTCTAAACAAGCCTCATAGCTCAGTTGGTAGTAACTTTGCCTTCTGCGCTGTGGGCTGTGGGTTCGATTCCCACCCAGAACAAACATTTGTGTGATGAATATAGATGTTAGTTCTGTGTTTGGGTGTTGTATCATATAGTACGTACTATTTACAAAAGTTTTTAAGTATTCTAACCAAAATCTAGTTCCCATATACGAGCTTTGCTTAGTTTGGGGCAAGATGGCGCTGTGTAATATTAATGTTAAGTAATATTAATTATTTTATCTTATTCCATCAGCCGTCCGCTCATTATCCACTTCTTTTACCCGCAGCGCAGGAGGAAGCAGCTCTTTTAATTTAATTCATCCATATCTGCTTGGTTCTCAGACTTCTGCATTTTCTTTTTTTTTGGTCTTTCACATTCATACTAATAATAAAAATAATAAAGAAAATATTTAAACAATCACGTTAAATATCCGCTAAATTTAACTAGCTATATTTAATCATCTATGAATTTACTTTCGTAGATAAAAATAAGTTAATCGAAAGCGAAACAATGAAAGTAACCTTCTATGTTACGACATTTTTAAACGCTTAGTGTAAATTGCTTAACAAAATCGACAGTAAAGTCTATTTGACAAGGTACACGTAATTTCACTTATCTGCGCAAGAGCACTTTGTAGTCCCGAGTCAATCCACGGAGAAAGAAGGGTAACCTTTGACAAACAATAATTCAACCAATCCTGGGTATGAACAATTAAATTAAAACTAAGTAGTGTAAGTGTGAAAAATGTGTGTTATGTATATGATTATATTGTATATAAATCAATATTAAATTTAAAACTATATTCTGAGAAAGTATATTAAGTCTATGTTACTTATAAAACTTTATTAAATTGTTATGCACACTATTTCCAAATGTTTATCTAGCTTTTCTTTGTCCACATCACTGGTTTGCTGGAAGAAAACTCTTTTTAGGGTTAAGCTCGCCTTTGCCATGTATTTTAATTTTAAGTTTTTCTTTGTTTTTATGTTTCTGTGTGCAATAAAGTTAAAATAAATAAAAAATTTAAAATACATGAAAATAAATAACAATACCGCATATGATGATATATATATTATGTACGATGACACATTTAGTTTTACAATAAATCACCGCCAACATGTTTACTTAATCCCAATAAAACCAGCAGTGCAAAATTACAATTTCAGTTCGACGGTAGCGGATAGTGACACCTTGATCCACTATCCTTAATAAAGATATATATATATATTTTTAATATATACTATAATATACTTAATAACATATTGACATTTAAATTGCAATTTTATTCTTAATGTATGTTATTTTAGTTAAATTCAATGTATAAATTTAATGTTGACATTTGCATGCCTAATAAGGTAAGACTGTAGTGAAACTTACATTGCTGAACCATATAAACGTCTTGCATAAACCTACTTTCTGACAAATAAATTATTTGATTTGATTTGATATTAACATTGCCAGTGCAGAACCAAAGCGACAAAGTAAATTTGAATATAAAAAGAGATAACTAAACTAAATATAATTAAACTAAACATTAACATGAATCAAATTACTCCAATAACCCACTATATAAAATAACTATAACATAATACCTGAAATAAATAATTGTTTATATTCCTAATAAATTTTACTAATCGGCCACAAACATCATCATCAGCCAGCACTCAACACATCAACTACATACAGTAACAAGCCTCACAGCTCAGTTGGTAGTAGCTCTGCCTTCTGCGCCGTAGGTTGTGGGTTCGATTCACACCCAGTACAAACATTTTTGTGACGAATATTTATTTATTTATTTATTTTATTTATTTATTTAAAAACAATTATAACACCATAACAGATAAAAAACCCAAACCGGTGCCATAAGTAAAACAATAACAATACACTTTAGGTAGGTAAACATTCTAGTTACAAAAAATAAATTTATGTAATATAGTATAATATATATTTTTGTAAATACACACTTATCATACAAATCAACACCCAAACAAAGAACAAACATCTATATTCATCACATAACTGTTTGTCTTGGGTGGGAATCAAACCCATACGGCGAAGAAGGCAGAGTTACTACCAACTGAGCTATGAGGCTTATCGGATAACCAGCTGATTCAAGTCTGCAATGCCCTAACCAAACTGGGAAAAAACATTAAAACGTTATGCCCCAACCAGAATATGGACGCAAGACTTTCGGATTAGCCCTGTTTTGTTTTACGATGCAAACGATAAAGCTTATAGATACTCAATAGGTAACCAATGATTATAATCTCGATTTCTGAGAAAGTTGGTCTCCGTAATATTTTATACCTCTAAGAACCAGCCATCTCAGGCATTTCGCCAGCCGAATATTTAGCTCAAAGGTATTTATTAGCCTTTTAAAATCTTCCCAGAATGAAAGAATTAGCAGAATCGATTCGAAACTCCTTTGGCTAATTTCCACGATTATTCAATATCAATTAAGCTTCGATTCCTTGAATACGTTATTACTTATACCTGCGTTGATCGATCCATTGTAGCCCTTTGTTGAAACTTTTATTGTAAAACAAAGTAGAATTGTAAGTTTTTTACAACTAGGAGAAAAAAGCAAGTAGCCTATCTTCTTCTCTTGCCTTTAACAATGCCTTACTGCGTAGGTCAAATCCACAAAGAATATAGCTTACACGGCACTGCATTGCGCCGTGTAAGCTATATTCAATCTATAATATAAAGCTATAGTCAACTTGAGGCATAAAGATGCGTACCCGTAATTTCACCGGCAATCATAACCTCAAAATCGGAACACAGAAATGCTGCTTGTCGGCTGAAATAGGTATGGTGGTTAGTACTTCCCCGGACGAGCTCTTTCACAAGGGGATATACTACTCTTCTATCTCTCTTACTGTATTTTTCTTTCTCTTACTATCTCCCTTTTATGTATCTGTAGTTTTGAAGAGACATTGTCATCGAGTGTTTGTAATATTTTATGTAATTTCTTTGTACACATTCATTCATATCTTATAGAACTAGGAACTCCAACCATACGAGTAGATTTTAACAAGTCTTATAGCTCAGTTGGTAGTAACTCTGCCTTCTGCGCTGTAGGTTGTACGTTTGATTCCCACCCAGGACAAACATGTTCTGTGTTTGGGTGTTGTATCCTCAGTTTGTTGAGTATTCCGGGTGAAGTGCGCCTCCACCTTCGGCCTTATCTCAACTTGTTACCAGGTGAGATGAAGGCCAAGTGCTTATCCGTCGTACAATAACAAATATATATATATAGTATGCATGTATTTACAAAGAAAAAAAAATGTATGTAATATAAGTATCCTCACACATATCCGTAATCTAGTTCACATATTTCTAGCTATGCTTTGTTTGGGGCTAGATGGCGCTGTGTTACATTAACGTCCTGTAATATTTATATAGGGTTATAGCATAACCCTAGTCTGAAGAAGCTTATATTTACAAAGGGCGGTATCGCATGATGATGATGATTGTTACCGTAGGCGGTACAAGTACAATAGCCTCAACATTATTGTCTTATAATATATCATTCTCTCTCAATCTAGAACCTCGTTCACATTCGCGATGGCAATACATCACATGGATATGGGGTCTGTGTCATGCTACACCTACGTATTGTATCAAACGGCGTGATATTCATAGCCTTCCAAGATTTCGATTATCACTCACACCGTCTAAACCAATATACATATTGATGTCATTGGTACGAAATTTAGAAAATACAGGAATAAAACATCCAAATGTACACGGGTTTTACTCACGGTTTTACTTATGGGTTTTACTCACGTATACGATAGTTGAGGCAAAGTGAAACGCGACGTTGAATATGAAAACGCGCTAAGACCGCGCTCTCATTCAATCACTATAACTCTGATGATGGTTCCCCGGGAGAACCGATACAAACGTGTCTTTATCAACTATCGTTTAGTGAGTAACCCGTGATTATAAATAAAAAAGTACACATTGGATTTATAACAATAGCAATAAATGAGGTACAAATCAAAATATGTTGAAATATGATATTTTGATATTTGATACGGGTTTTTTACGAAATGCATAATAAAATTATATACTATTTATCTTTGTTTTTAATATTTGCCTGTCTGAATGTTTGTTCCGGCTTAACTTCAAAACGGCTGAACTGATTTTCACGGAATTTAATTGGTAGATATATGATGTTATAAGGAGTAACGAAAGCTAATTTCAGCCTTGCAAAATAATTAGAGTTCTGCGTAAAAAAATAAAACCCATTAAATTCAATACCTATTTAGGTACTATTTTTTTAGCGTACCTTCCTTTCATGGTGTATGAGTGCAATAAAAAAGCATTTTGGAATATTTCCTAGGTATGACGGGAACAAAGTCCCGGGCTAGTTTCTAATATGGTGAAAGAATGTTTGAATTTAGCGTGACATCTGATCACTTAGATCGTCTCGCCCGTGGCCCAGATTTTGAGATGATGAAGATGAAGGTCTCCTCTGACCATTTGTCCCATTTGACTAGATTAAAATATATATAATATTTGGATCATAATTATTGGAGCGTGTGATTTCCGAATGAGATTGCAGTCGCGGCGCGTTCTCCCTCGCACTGATGATGGTTCCCTGAGAGAAGCGAAACATAGATGATGCCTTCATCAACTACCGTGAGTAAAACCCGTGTTCAAATTTTTTGTTATTGAACATTTATTCACGGGTTTTACTCACGCAAGTTTAAAGTGAAATATATTAACATTTTTTAATCTATATGGGCTAGAATGCTTGTTTTTTGTTTGAAAGAAAATGTGTGTGGTGTGACTGTAAGCCTACAATTCGGATCCTGGCGGCATTTGGTAAAGTGCTGGGATGTCCCGCCGCTGAGCCATTCCATCGACAACACTTCGCACTTCTCCGGCCTACGAGATGTAGATTACGCGAAAAAGTAGGTTCTTTTACGTCGACTGACATAAAGACGGTATTGTGTGATTCGAGATGTTTTTACATCGTATAGAAAAATGGGCGGTATTTCCAAACAAGCCTCATAGTTCAGTTGGTAGTAACTCAGCCTTCTGCGGTGGTAATATTATATATTTGAGACGTTTTAATACTGAGAGCCAGCCTATTAACTGTCTGCTGTATTTAATTTATTTTTTCAAGTAGTCAATTTTATACAAATTAGGTAACCACCTTGAAAGTGGTTAATACAATATACAATAATGAGCCTTTTAAAAAAGCAAAATTGTGTATGCTGAACTAAAACAATATTCTTCGTATTTCATGTATTTTTGTGAGTAGTCAATTTCGTCGTAATTTTAATGATTATACTAAAACAATTAAAGCATTGACAAGTTGCCAAGTTATCAAAGGAATAGGATGCATATCTTAAACTGGAAGTAATGAGCTGAGTAGGTACATCACACAACGTGAATGCCATACTAATTTCTTGGATATAGCTCATACAGAACAGCTAACAAAAAATACATTTAGTGGAGATTAAACGTACACGCCCGAAGTTTTCAGGTCACAGCATTTCAAAATTGTAAACTTCTTACCTTATGTAAAATAATGAACTAAACCAGCCATTTATAATCACAGTGATCTCAGGCAAATAGGGGCATCTGATTGTCAGCATTAGACCAGTCGGTAAAGGATGGGGCGTGTACGTTCACGAATTGATATAAATCGACCTAATGTGATCTATCTTCTTTAGAGAATCGACAACGGGACCTAAGGCTGTGCTACAATGACGGCAGTTTTTGTTAAATAAATAAATATTACAGGACATTAATTTGACACAGCGTCATCTACCCCCAAACTAAGCATAGCTTGTAATATGGGAACTAGATTACGGATAGAATACTTAAATACTTTTTGTAAATAGATACGTACTATATGATACAACACCCAAACATAGAACAAACATCTATATTCATCACACAAATGTTTGTCGTTTTTGTCGCACAAATGTTTTTGGGTGGAAGCTTATAGCCTGAGCTATGAGAGGCTTGTTATTTGTTAAAACTATTTAATGTTTATGATTCAGATGTATAGGTATTAGAGTGACACACTTGACTTTGTTGACGTGGGACGTTGTGACAGGAACAAAATCCCAATTTTTTTGCGTTGTATCCTATTTTTTCTGAAATATAAGCTCATGTTTAACCGCCTCTGTGGTCTAGTGGTTCAACTCACCGATTCCAGATCCAGAGATCCCGGATGCGATCCCCAGGGGGAGCAATATTGTGCTTGGTTTGGTTGGTGGTAGGATTTGGTTTAAGTCCGCCTGGCTAGCTACCACCATTTTACCTAATTTTGTCGCCATAATTGATGTTTTCCGGCATTTACAGAGTTTTACCTCTGTAAATGCCGGAAAACAGCCAGCCAGTAGTCAGTTCCTCAGTTGGTTGAGGATTCCGGGTAAAGTGAGCTTTCACCTTTAGCCTTATCTTTACTTGTAACCAGATGAGATGAAGGCCAAGCACATCCACGAGGTAATTAAAAAAAAAAGAAACGCTCTGAGAGCCATGGAGCGCGCCATGCTCGGCTTCATACTGATCTACTGAGTCCCCAATACAAAAAGTAGCAAGCACACTAAGTAAGGTGCAGGACTCAAATAAAATTGGGGCTCAGTCACGTGGTCAGGCGGATAGATGGCAAGTGGTTCTGCTCCTCACTGTATGGTGGCCTAGGGCAGGCAAAAGAATTAAGGGTAGTCTGCCAGTAAAATGGGTCGATGACATAGGTCAAATGTGCAGGTCGCTTATGAGTGAGGAGAGGCCCAGGATGGTGATGCTGAGGTTGTGCATAAATTTAGCATAGTTATAAGAAAATAGTTATTCACAATCACGTATGGCTCTAAGATTTACTAGCATGAATTAGCCTTTACTGCTCTATGTGGATGAAAGACCAATGACATCTATCTCCATCTAGTAAAACCTCAGAGGCGAACTGTTAGCTTTATAATAACAGTGCGAATTGGGTACGAACAAATGTAACTGGGTATGAACTAATTTAACAAAAAACTACAGTTCTTTTTTATTATAATGACGGTGAATTTCTGAATTATTGTTATTGCGACAGACTTAAGTAAGTTGGTGGATGGTAGCTAGCCAGATGGAATTAAATCCTACCACCACAACACTGGTTACTATGCCTTTTGCTTTGACATGATAATGAAAATATTACAGACAGCAAAAGACAGCATGGGCAATCTTTCGCTGTCTTTTGATTTAACTTATTCCTAATCCATCCAAAGGCTGTCTGGAAGAGATATAGCATAATATTTTTTAGCAAAAAGCCATTCTATCTGGATTATTTGATGAATGTTCTTTTGTTTTTAGATTTCGTACCCAAAGGGTGCCGGGACCATAATACTAAGCCTCCACTGTCTATCTGTCAGAGGGACGGCTGTATCTCATAAACCGTAATATGTAGACAGGTATAATTTTTACAAAGTGTGTATTTTGTGAATCCACTATCACGCAGCTACAACAAAAAATAGTGAAAAATTAATCAAATTTTAAATGAAAGGTGCCTACTGCATACAAGAAACGTATTTTTTTGCCTTACATTGTGAGACTTTTTTAATCAATAAAACTCAGTTTTTTTATTAATAATAATAATAGACTCACGACTTTTTCCTTTTTATTCACCTCTGTTAGATAGATAGATAGATAACTCTTTATTGTTCACCATTTACAAATAACATAACGAAACACAGATATTGGAAACTTAATCTAGTTACTGGTAAAACAATGGGCGGCCTTATCACTGAAAGCGATCTCTTCCAGGCAACCGCTGGATGGACAGATAATATAACGACTTTCAAGGATGGCGGACTATACGAATATAAAATAAAATATACATACAAAAATTACATCAATAATAATCATGATAATAATAATAATATATATCTGTTCAGTACTCAGAGCGTGGATCTTATGAGGATCACCTTCTAGGGGGTAGTCAGAGGCACATCCAAACATACGTTCGGCATATTGCCACAGTTGCATGTTGCTAGTATTCAATACGTGTTAGGTTGTGTGTGCAATAAAGTGTTTATCTATCAATTGACTCATTGCAGGAACTTGTTTCTATCTTCATCATCACTTTTTTTATAACTAACATCAACCTTTTAACAATTAACAATTTAACCGCCTCTGTGGTCTAGTGGTTCAAACGACCGATTTCAGATCCAGAGGTCCCGGGTTCGATCCCCATGGGGAGTACTATATATTGTGCTTGGTTTGGTTGGTGGTAGGACTTTGTTTAAGTCCGCCTGGCTAGCTACCACCATCTTACCTAATTGTGTCGCCATAATAACAATTCTAAAATTGTTGTGTTCCGGCATTCAGAGGTAAGATAGCCAGTTCCTCAGTTTGTTGAGGATTCCGGGTGAAGTGCGCCTCCACCTTCGGCCTTATCTCAACTTGTTACCAGGTGAGATGAAGGCCAAGCGCTTCCCCGTCGTACAATAAAAAAAAAAAAAAAACCTACTGTTTAAACCATAAATACACTAAGCCTTCAAAAATCAGCCTTTTTATCTCTTGCAAGAGATGAAAAGTCTAGTTTTTTGAAAGACTAGAGGTGCTTTACCATTTTGATTTCTTGATTGATCACAATAACTTCATCGAAATATTTTTTATATATATAAAGTTTTCGCCCTGCTTAATATCCACTCTTACGATAACAAATGAATATATAAATAAATTCGCCGTGAGATGTGTTGTTTTTAGCGTTCAAGAGATATAATGGTCGATAAAAGTCAAAAACTACGCTAAATCTAATTTTGTGCTCAAAAACGTGATCACTGATCACATACCATGTATTAATTAGGCGATTACCATTTTAAGGAGGTAAATACAAGATAAGACACTCGCCATTTCTTAATTAGCATTCCAGTTAGCGGGTTTATGAGAAGGCTTCATTACCATAAAAAGTACATAATGCTTTGCTTGGATCTAATAGGTGAATGGTTCCTATAGCATTCCGACTCCTTCTAGTCGATTCCTGCCACGTCGAGCCATTGAGTCATTTAACGCAGAGCGCCGCCTGATTATTGGCACAATTACCAGTTCCTCAGTTAGTTGAGGATTGGTGAAGTGCGCCTCCACCTTCGGCCTTATCTCAACTTGTAACCTGAGATGAAGGGCAAGCGCTTCCCCGTCGTACAATAAAAATAAAGCTCCGACTACGCTTCAACTTTTGCGTATGAGTTCTCTGACGTCGAGTCTCTTAATAGCGAGCTTTACGACAAGCGACAAGTTTCTCATCGTCGAGTTTCTAAGAGAAGGGTGTACCGACAGCATACCTACTTTACCTATTCGCGCCCATTTCTACACTAGGTACCTATAATATGTTTTAAATGATTGACGTTTCATTTGAGAGAGAGCCTACCGGTGCCAGGAGCCGATTTGTCATCTTCAGAGGCTGAAGAGCAATAGAGAAACTGGCTTCAAGTCATGTTCTTCAGGTTCTAGCGAAGCATATGGATAATGCTGCTGGACCAGCACTCTTTGCCAAAGAACAAGCTTTCTTAGCTTATTTTGGTGACGAGGGCTCAACATTTTTTATGTATTTTGTACAATAGTAATAAATGATTTTTTTTTTTTTTTTCTGGCCAGCAGTGTGCAAATCGCTCGCTTTAGAAATAAAACCAAAAAAATAATATTTTTAATCAAACAGATGCTCTAATTTTAATAATATAATTTGTACTTAGTATTAATATTGTTGCCTTTTATTATTCCTAAGCTAGGTAGGTGACAACGTTTAAAATAATTCGTTAAAAAAATTATACAATTATTTATGTATGCTATACTTAAGGTATTTATGAAATGGAAATAATGAAAGTTATTATTTACTGGTCTGAAATAAACGTTTTTGTAGTGTTGCAGTCTCTCGCGAGAAGGAATTTTCGATATTTCGCGGGCTGTTGAGCAAGTCCTATATAATCCTATATAAAAAAATCCTTTATAATATATCTATATAATACTTATATAAGTTAAATCAAAAGTCTGACTGATTCCTTTGTACATAGTTAATTAAATTGTACTTTTTATTGAATAAATGTAATACTTATATAGATAACCTTAACATACCCAATTTAAGAATAGACATATGGCTTAAAAGTATTATTATACTCATTACGATAACTTTATATAATATAATAATAGACAAGCCCAAGGTCTATGAACCCCAAAACTGGTATCACTCTGTTGCTATCAAATAACAAGCGATCAAAAAACTAGGCCTATAAATTAAAACAATCCAAATATTGTTTTATCAATATCAATGCCGCCGTAAAAAATACAAACGAATAAAACGAAGCCATAAGTTTCGGTTTATACAATTTGTCATATTTCAAATTCAATCAGCATAAAATACAGAACGTGTTCATGTTTTATGATCTGTCGATTATAAAACAATTTAAAAAAAAGCGAAGCCGACGTGTATTTGAAGAAACGGTCTGTAGGTAACTCAACTGTTCAAGACAAGTACCAGACTGAAGCGTGCCTATGATACTTGATACATGATACATGTTGGCATCCAAGTTGGACATCGCAGTATAAGTATACGTTCGTTCGGTTGCTGCCCATCCGTTTGTAGCCTATTCACGATAAAAAGACTGACCGGCTCATGAAATTAGATTTGGATGTAATTTGGCGTGGATATAGTTGATACCATGGGGAAATAAATGAATGAATGAATTAACATTTTATTGTACTGAAAAATTACACCGAATTAAATAGACATTAGATGACACAGTGTTAAAGTACAATGGGCTGATATAATATCGCTAAAAATATAATAACAAAAACATACATTTGTCGCCACAGCAACAACTTTTAAATGGTTGTGTTCCGGCATAAGAGGTAAGATAGCCAGTTCCTAAATTTATAAGGGTTTTTTTTTATTGTACGACGGGGAAGCGCTTGGCCTTCATCTCACCAGGTTACAAGTTGAGATAAGGCTGGAGGTAGAGGCGCACTTCACCCGGAATCCTCAACAAACCAAGGAACTGGCTATCTTACCTCTAAATTCCGGAACACAACAATTTTTAGAATTTTTATTATGGCGACAGAATCAGGTAAGATGGTGGTAGCTAGCCAGGCGGACTTAAACAAGTCCTACCACCAACCAAACCAAGCACAATATATTGTACTCCCCATGGGGATCGAACCTCTGAATCCGGAATGAGCCGGATCTGAAATCGGTGGGTTGAACCACTAGACCTCAGAGGCGAATTCCGAGTGAATTGCGCTTCATACTTACGACAACAATTAGGCTAGTAAAAATATAGGTATGTAGGTATTTTTTACAATACACTGTTGGTGGTACTTATATCAGCACATGTATGCATACCAGTAATATAAATAAAGAAATAAATATTACGGGACATTGATTTCACACAGCGCCATCTAGCTCCAAAACTAAGTATATAGCTTGTAATTCCCACATGACAAGCTATATAGTACTACTACTAGATTACGGATCGAAAACATGAATACTTTTTTTTTGTAAATACATACTTATCATACAATACATTAATTCATCGCACAAATGTTTGTCCTGGGTGGGAATCGAACCTTAAACCTACAGCGCATCTCTGATGGCAGATTTACTACAAACTGAGCTACAGTTGGTAGTAAATCTGCCATCTGAGGCTTGTAGAATAGTTTCAATTAAAATGTATGAACTGACGGAGCTTTTTGAATTTCGCACAACATACACACAAATAACACAATCTTATTTTAATCCGGGTATTCTGGAGCCAATCCGCGGGTAAGAGCTAATATTGTTTTTATTGTATACGGGGGAAACGCTTAGCCTTTTCACCTCGTTTCAAATTATTATAAGGCTGTCGGTAGCTGCGCACTTCGCCCGGAATCCTCAACAGAATGAGCTATTTTACTTTTAAATGACATAACAATTAAGAATAGTTTTTAGGGCGACAGACTTAGGATAAATGGTGGTAGCTAGCCAGGTGGACTTAAACAAAGTCCTACCACCTAGCAAATAATTATTCGAGGCTAGAATTCATATATACAAGGCGCTCAAATGCTCAGACAGTATAACAGTCCTACCATTATTTTAATAACAACGTATTATACATACAATTCATCTCAATCAAATATTGCGAATATATTCGTTTACGATTAAAGTTACTGCGTTTTTATCTTGTTTAGTGCCGGAATGAACATTTCATTTGAATGGTCATTTTCTTTATAGCTTTTTTACGGTGATGATAGTTTGTTATTGCATTGAGGTTTTATATCGTTCAAGATTTTATTAATTTGTTTTAATTCCACATGATGATTTGTTAAAGACCGGGTGCTGAAGGTATCATAAAGAAGATTACAAGGGAGATTTTGAATTCATCTTAACAAGCTTTATAGCTGAGTTGGTAGTAGCTCTGCCTTTTGTACGGTAGACTGTGGATTCGATTCCCACCCGAGAAAAAAAAATGTGTAATGAATAATTGATTATAGTTGTTTGTTCCGTGATTGGGTGTTGTATTGTGTGATAAGTATGTATTAGAAAAAATATCTAAAAGTATTCTATCCGTAATCTATTTCTCATATTACAATCTTTGCTTAGTTTGCAGCTAGATGATGCTGTGTAAAATTGATGTCATGTTATATTATTCTTATTGAAATGAAAACTTCTTTTGGCGCGTTGGGCATTTTTTGAGATGGAAAAAACCCTTGAACTTGCGACACTGTTACCGACACTTTTGTATATAAATATCTGTAGTGTAGTCTGATATCTGTAGTCTTTACATTTTGAATACCCTAACATAAATATTAAAATTTAAAACGTAATTATAAACAACGTATAATTTAAAAAATTACAATCAGCATTAGTTCCACTATCTCTCATTATATGGAGCTATTGTAAACGACCAGTAGCTATAACACATTGAGATTCAAGTACTAATAATCTCAGCTGTTCTCTTCGGCAAAGATCAACAGACTTCAAGTTTTCACTTCTGTCGGCACTCCCGGAGTTTCACTGCTGTTTGTTTTACTTGTTGGTACACAGCAAAGACTATGTTGTGTTTGTGTTTCCGTGGTCGTATAGATCATAATGTCTTGCATTTTAAAAATTGTTGTGTTCTGACATTCAGAAGTAAGATAGCAAGCTCCTCAGTTTGTTGAGGATTCCGGGTGAAGTGCGTTTCCACCTTCGGCCTTATCACAACTTGGAAAATCTGGTGAGATGAAGGTCAAGTAAATCCCCGTCGTAAAATAAAACTTGGCAAGCTCGCTCCATCGCAGACTTGTACTTGCCTATGCAAGTTTCGAGATCAAGAGCTGACCTATTTATTATATAAAATAAAAACAAAACTGAATTTCATCAGTACCTAAATCGTTTGGTTCTATGAAAATGTGGCGGTAGCGGGGAGTCGATGGATGGAGGCGACTCGAGCCGACAACGAAGATTGGGGTAGGCCTTTGTTTAGCAGTGGATAATATTGATGCTTCATTTAATCTGCATCCCATTCTTAGCTTTAATACAAAAATAGCTACTTAAATAAGCTTTATCGCTCGCTCACGTTTCCATAAAAACCTAAGTAAATAAGTAATTTAACAAAACCCAGGTTAAGTAGTACGTTCGACGTTATCTCTACTTTGATCAAATTAACCTGAACGATGTCCCAAGTACACAAAGCTAAAGTAAAGTGGCTTGATGCTACGCGATACAAAAACATCGGTTTTTTAATACGTAAGATATAAAGTCGTAAACTAGCTTTTAATATTTTACAATGTTCATCGTGTGATGATTATGAGGAGTTAAATTGAAACTTTGAAAATTAAAATCTAATTGCTCTGAAAATTCAAATCTACCACTTGCTCGGAATAGCGATCAGCTCGCAAGGAGAAATACAAAAACCTCGGGTTAGTTAAATTTGGTTCAGATTTCAGTTTATTATTCAACAATTTGCCGAAACCAGTCCCTAGTACAAAAATCTGAATGTCCGAGCAGGCGGTAGATTTAAATTTTCAAAGTTTCAATTGAACTCCTCATAATCATCGCTAGTATTCTGCTAAGAGGCGATGGGCTCGTAACCTGTCACTATATATTTATGTCACGGTTTGCAAGTTGCATTCAATAATGATAGCTACTTGCAAACCCTGGGCATGTGCCGAACGTAAGTTTGCATGAAAATATGCCACAATTCTGAGCTTAAATTATAGATTTGCTGCTAATACGAGGTAGCATCCGGTACATCTAAAGGAAGAAAACTTGATATACCTTTATTAAATGTAAAAAGCTTGGCATCGCTCCGTACAGCACTTGTAGGACGTCGCACAATGCTTCGAAAGCAACATAAAGATAATGAGATGTAATATGTGAGTAGAAACAGTGGTGTAGTTAGCATACAAATGAACGTAGATACTGGATAAGGGATAGCTTTTTAATTGAATTGATTAACGAAATGATCACACGTTTAGTCAAATTCAGCCACTGAATATGCAAGTAGCACAATTAGGTCATGGATTATATAAATAGCAGCCTTTTTTAAATAACCGCATCTGTAGTCTAGTTGTTCAACCCACTGATACAGATCGAGAGGTCCCGGGTTCGATCCCAGGGGGAGTTATTGTATTGTAGCAAAGTCCTACCAAACCAAGCACAATATTTTACTCCACCTGAAGATCGAGCCCTGAACGTCTGGATCCTAAATCGGTGTATTAAATCTAAACCAAAGAGGCGGTTAAATTACTATATTATTCTTCTCTTTTTTTTACTACACGACGGGGAAACGCTTGGCCCTCAATCTCACCTGGTTTTAAGTTACGAAAAGGCCGGAGGCGGAAGCTCACTAAACCCGGAAGATTCCGCAACCGTCAAAGTGTATCACTAAACTACTCCTAAACAGCTTGCCGATTCTTTTTTTTATTTACGATGGTTCTTGGTTGCTCTTGATTACGAAACTTACACAGGTAAGAATGAGATCTACGATGGAGCGAGCCTACAAAGAAAGTGCCTATTAACTGTCTTCTTGAAGACACAATTCCGATTCTGGTGATTCTGGTGGGTCTGATAGGTGGCAGTGCTAGGGATGGTGGGACCAAAGTCCCGGGGTTTTACCTGTAGTGTTATATAATAACATCCGCCGCCTACGCGGGGTTGGTGTCGATTTGTCATCTGTCGACGCACGCGTCTTTGACTAATTGGGGCTATAAATCGGAGTGCAATCAGCAGCCGCTCGGGTTGAATGATGATGCGCTGTTTGTTTGGCGAAATCTTTATTCATATTAAGAATATTCATACTTTGTCAACTACAAATGAGATGGCGAGTGAAATTCTTGGAATTCCCTTGGTCACAACATTTACAAATGTAATGATGACACAACGCTTCCCGTCCTGCGACGGGACGCGTCCCGCATTTTTTCCTGAGCCGGAAACGCCCTCCGAATTTTGTGTCATATTAATACTCAGCGCTCAAGCTCAGTTGTCATTATGTGCCAATGTAACATTTGTGACAATATAGTGAAAATATTTTTTTACATATTTTAACGTTTTTGGGCTTAGTGTGAATTGCCGTGGCAGTCGTGGCTTGAGAAATGACACCTCCAACTCATCCCATGGATTTCATAAAAGCGACTATAGGATCTCACTAGAAGGACAACAGCTTCCTTGTGTGTATTATCTACACATTTACTGCGATCACCAATCCCACTACCAAGCGTGGTGATTATGGCAAAACCTTCCAGCTTTGGAGGAGGTTTTGTCCAGCAGTGGACACTAATGGGCTGTTAATGTGATGTGTGCATAATATTTGTTGAAATATTATGTTGAAATATAATGTGTTGTGGTCATTATTTTTGTGAAATGGTAACGACTAGAAAACTTCCTATATTGAATAATCAACTTTTTTATAAGTATTATATAGATAATTATGGAAATATAGTATCTAGTGTGTTTGGGTGTTGTATAATATAATACGTATGTATTTATAAAAAGTATTTAAGTATTCTATCCGTAATCTAATTCCCATATTACAAGCTATGCTTAGTTTGGGGCTAGATGACGCTGTGTAAAATTAATGTCCTGTAATATTTATTTTATTTGTTTATAAAGTAAGCTAATGTTTGAAGTTCTAGTTTTTCAACTCTTTCTATATATATGGTAATTCTATATCAATAAGCTACACTTTATATTACCAAATATCCCAACGGTTGCCTGAACGTTGTATAATAGTAACCGGTAACGACGTGAATAATCCAATCAAGGTTCGATTTAATCAAAAGCCCTCACCTACGCAGCCAATATTACCTGAATTCCGAACTTCTAGTTATGCTCTAGGATGTATTGTATAGCTTAAGCTGTAGACGGGGTCTATGATTGAATTTGTGATTAAACTATTTAGGAATTACCTGATTACATTTTTAATCTACGCCCATAATGAAATAGTAAATCTTTGGTTTACACATAGATTGATTTTTCAATAAAAATAAAAATGTTTTGAGAATATGGTCGATATAAAATAGGTCGGAGAGAATAATTTCTGTATTTTAATAAGTAAATTGGAATCAAATCTCATTGGAAGGGCATCATTTATTATGATCTCTTACCGCAATGCAAAACCATCGATTCAGATATCTACTGACACCAGCCGATATCAATAATGCATGAAAATGAGAAGAAACGACGGAAATAGATAGACACAGAAAAGGTGTAGCTATTCATAATGAACACGCAAGACCTCCGTGTGGATTAGTGGTTCGCCTACCGGAGTCAGATCCCAGGTACAATCCTCAAGGTGAGTAATATTGTGCATGGTTTGGTTGTTGGTAGGACTTTGTTTATGTCCGTCTGGCTAGCTACCACCATATAACCTAATTCTGTCGCCATAACAACAATTCTTAAATTGTTGTGTTCCAGCATTTAGAGGTAAAATAGCCATTTCCTCAGTTTGATTCCCTTGGGCCTTATCACAACTTGAAAAATCTGGTGAGATGAAGGCCAAGCACATCCCCGTCTTCAATAAAAAAATATAAAAAAACGACAACATTTCTTTTACTTAGTGGAAAATTGATTGAGCTTTGCTTTATTCCTGACGTTGCACCCACAGATTTTCAAATGTTTCTGTCTCCTCAGATCTATTTAAGTTTATAGTAAGGGTTACATCATCAGCTTTTCTATAAAAAAACACAAAATGTCTATAGCAACGAGATAAAGTCTTACCTAATTGACCTAAAACAAAATGGCATATATTCAAACTGAAGGTTATTAAATAAACAAACTATGAGTAATTGCGAACAAACTGTTTCCCCGACCAATGTAAAATGGTGCTTTTGTTTAAGAGTAAAAAAGCCGTCAGCCGAAAAAAAACAAGTTTCAAAACTAGCCAGCAATGTGGTCACAACATGGGAATGAAGTCTGCCTGTGGTCACAATAAATTTGAGCACCACTGCTATGCCGCTACCGCTGTTTCGAATTCTTGCTGCGTCTCGGTACTCGAATTCCTAAAACAAAGGTCTCCGAGTGCTGTCTAACGAATTGTCCTAAAGTTGTAAATAAGAAAAGAATGGGGTAAGACAACGCTGTGGCAAGCAGGAACACCATTCGTGCGTAACACCATATGCTTCTTTGTCAGCTACGGTAATAAACTATATAGGCTGCCTCTTGTCCGACAAGAGGCAGCCTATATAGTTTATTCCTATATCCTAGGATATAGCATGTGTATTCTGACTCGACTTTAGACGTGATTAGCGCTATAATAATAATAAACATTACAGGTAATTAAGACACAGCGCCATTCAGCTCCAAACTAATCATAACTTGTAATATGGGAAATTACGGATAGAATACTTTCGTAAACTTTTGTAAATACAAACGTATTATATGATACAACACCCAAACACAGAACAAACATCTATATACATCACATAAATGTTTCTCCTAGGTGGGAATCGAACCCAGCCTACAGCGCAGAAGGCAGAATTACTACCAACTGATCTATGAGGCTTGCTAAATTCTACAATATAAGAGCGGTGTATTTTTAGATAATATTTGGGGTGGCTTTGGCTGTGGTCTAAAGGTTCGTCCACCAGAAGGTCCAGTGTTCGATCCCCAGGAACTTCGTTAGATCCCGCCTGGCTAGCTACCACCATTTCAGCTCAATCCATCGCAATAGCAATAATTTAAAATTGCATAGAAGATGATAGTAAATGATGTAAGATGTCCATTTCCTCGGAAGGTTGCGGATTCCGGGTAAAGTGCGTATCCACCATCAGCCTTATCATAACATGACACTAGGTGAGATGAAGGTCATACGGTTCCCCGTCAAGCAATAAAAAAAACAATGACCTACATGGGCCTGGATGTCGTAAGAAGCGACAAAGGGCTTATTATTACAATTTAATATATACAAATATTTTATTACACCTGGAATTGGTAAGCAATATTCACTCGGGTACTTAATATCAATACTTAGGTAAAATATTACGTTATTTCTATTCGGTGATATATTTGTAAGTAAATACTGAAATAAAATTTTCTATCAGGCCTTTAGCGTTTTCCAGAATACACCCCATAGCAGTTTGAAGGGGTTGTAAGGGTTGCCACAGCGTAGGATGTTGCATAAATTCGGGTACGAGAGTGTGTTTGCGTGTACACAGCACGTGACTCAATTTGAGGGTACTTTCTGATTAAGCCTGTTGTACGTTCGTAGCTGGCGCGATGGGAAGATATAGAGGTTTCTTTGTTTTAATCATCACCATCATACTAACTACGTCAACTGCTG
Source organism: Venusia cambrica (assembly GCA_951394065.1). NCBI lineage: Eukaryota > Metazoa > Arthropoda > Insecta > Lepidoptera > Geometridae > Venusia > Venusia cambrica. Next base: position 6,652,439 of record OX596055.1, read on the forward strand.
AACATTGGCCTCCCCCAATCGATGCCACAAATAGCGACTGAACCGCTTCCATCCACTGACTCCTCGCGACGATATCGTCGGTCCATCGTATGAGGGTTCTTCCGACACCCCGTTTTGCGTTTAATTGTAGTCGCCTTTTATACCTACTCATTTAAGATGCACCAATCGCACAAATGTTACACTAAGCGGCAGACCTATGCTGAGAAAAGTACCAGGGCAAGCCCTTACGCCTCAGGTTAATTCTATTGCTAGCGTTTTTTGGGCTTTAAATCTGAAAATCGAAAAATGAGCGTCACTTGATGGTTGCTTTTTTTTTTTAATTGAATGACAGGAATCACTTGGGCTTCATCTCACCTGGTAACAAGTTTTGCGCTTATGATCACCCCTTAGCCCGTGGACATATAGATGTTTGTTCTGTGTTTTATGAAACAAAAAGGTGTTATGTATTCTATCCGTAATCTAGTTCCCATATTACTAGCAATGCCCTAAGGACATTAATCTCCTGAAGTCCTGTAATATCATAAAAGTCGATAAGGGTAACAACCAGGTGAGATGAAGGCTAAGTACTTACGCGTCGTAATATAATAAAAAAAGGATGATAAATATTGCAGAATTTCACACAGCGTCATCACGTCTTTAATGTATTATCTAGCACCTTTACTGCGATTACCAATCCGCCTGACTAGCAGCCTCCAAAACGGTATAGTTTGGCGATAATCACAAGATTATGGTAAAATTATACCGTTTTGGAGGTGGCTCTGTCCAACAATGGACAATAATGGGATGTTGATGACTCCCTGGCATTAGCTACGCTACGCTTTTGTAACATCAACAACCTTACGCAGAATAGTAGCTTGCTAAAACTTTACGCTTAACCAGCAAGTAAAACCTGTCTTTAGAATTAAGAACTTGCAAAATTTAATAACATCTCAGTACCATTAGCACTTGAAACATGTCTTACTTTAAAAGTTATTACATAAAATTGCTCTTAGAATGAGCATGTACTTGCAAACAAGTGATATGTTTGCGATTTTGGCCGTCTTTATATCATGAGTAAAATTTAGGCTTTGAATTGTTTTTTTTTCAGATTTGTTGATATGAGAAAAAAAAGACGCTGTCTCATCAGCAAAACTATCCTCTTTTGATTTTCTGGAGGAAACTCAACCTATCCAGACCAAAATGAGAGGGAAACGTGCCCATGACACTATCTGTATTGCCATGCTGAATAGCAATGCTAATTCGCTGGGCTAAATAAAGCCTTGTAAGTCGATGTGTGTGTAGTCAACAAAACAAATGGGATCTATTTTGGGACCCAAACTAAGCAAATCTTATGATAAGGGAACTAGATTAAAGATTTAATAATTTTATGGATAATGCATACTTATCATAATAATACATCATCCACACAAAGAATAAACATAAAAATCATCACAAAAATGTAATGCCCTTGAGTTGGCAAGTAAAATATATAAAAAAAAAATCTTGACTATGGATTTCACTGTCAGATTTTAACATATTAAAATTTTACAGTCTGCCGCCATAACAGTTCTAAATTGTTTTGTTCTGGCCATAGGGAGGTAAGATAGCCATTTCCTCAGGCTGTTAAGGATTCCGGGTGAAATGCGCTTCCACCTTCGGCCTTGATGAAGGCCAAGCGCTTCCCCGTAGTACAATAAAATAAAATAAAAGTGTGTGTCTCAAAAATATTTTTAACATAGTTCTGTATAAATTCAAACTAAGATAATAATCTGTTCAGACAAGAAAAATATAATCCAGTTTGATTTGACAGAATTCGCCATGGTTGAGCAAGGTTTAGTTTTTAAGTAGAGCTTTTAATTTTAATGAACTTCTATTATTGAAGTTTAATCCTCGGCCGATAAGATCTTGCTTTCATTTGAATAATTTGTACTTTAATGCCGTAGAAAATTATTGTCAAAACATGAGATTCTGCTAACAAATCTACTTGCAACCTTATGCGCTTATTTCACGATCTACGCGTAGCTAAATATTACAAAAAAATGTGACATGCAAACAGTGAGTGACACCAAAAGTGAGAGTATGATTGATAATTGTCAAGTAGCGGTATTCAGGCATCGTGAAATAGAGGCCTAAGTATTAATTAAAAAGTATTTATAGTCAACATCGTCACCTCCAAATAAAAGACATGAGACATCCTACGTCCGCAAGAAGGTTTTAATAATCACCACTATCAGTATTTCAGTATTGTTAGGTATTCAGCTGCCCTTCGTGTGCTCAGATTTTTAATTCACTTTTATACCATCAGAGGCCTTGTTATGAGGTTTTGACAGCTAGCTCAACCACTACATTTGTTAGCGGAATAGCCAAGCAACTGTAGTTTCTTTCAATGTCCGCTAACCGTAAATGTATAGAAATCAGCGCCTTATATGAAAACAAAAATAGTTTCAGTTAGCTGTCAGAATACGTGAATGCCAGTTGCAAGGGTTGCAATGACTATGGCAAAATTGGTTTGTCTGTCATTGATTTGTGTGTGTTAGTTCAGAGGTCAGAAAAATATTAAAACGGTGTTTCCTTACTTTTGTCCGTTCTATATTGCCCAATTTCTAGCACAATTCCGCTCTTATCTCAATCAGCGGGCAGCCATCAAGGAAAATATTTACCAAATAAGAAATCTCGGACGAAGGCGGTAGATAAATCGAGATAATGTCTAATTAGCCGACACCGGGGTTTAATGGACTGATATGATGCACAGAGGTGTGAAGTGCTTTTGGTATCGAAACTTTGATAATAGAGGCCATTCGTTAAGCCAAATCTCACGTCACTTCAGTATGTCCAAGATACACATTTAAGTAGTGATTGAGGTCTCGGAGTACCGCTGATTTTCGCTCTACGATGCTGCTGTTCAATAATTTTGAAATGCCATGTCAAAGTCGATGTTATGTATTTTGCGTGTATGATCGAAAAGTTACTGCATGTAATTTCTTATGCATATGTTTTTATTTTGATTGTGCTATTATTAACAAAAGCAGTGCAAACCTAGATTATCCTTATTAAATTATTCCTGAAAAAAAATTGTTGAATTGGACGCGCTATTTAAAAATGGGCGACAAACTGACAAAAACTCAAAGACCTAGCTTCTTAGCTTCTTATTAGTATTGATCTGTATCGCAGAAGATTAAACTAAAATAACAAATCGTACATCGCCACACCGTATCTTTTATAATGCGTACAGCGTTTTGTTCAAAGTGGTAGATATGACATTCTAAACTGATCCTAAAAACACTTTATGAGCAAACGGTTACTAAGTTTGACAGTAGAATGAATGAATTTCGGTCCCGAGTCGAACTCTTCACTTCGATTGCGAAAACATTAAATCACTAGGCACAACCACCTTTACCCCAACTTTATACAACTGTGGACGATATTTGAATTTGGAATTCCATTTGGAATGAAACGCTGACTTCCATCAAAAAAGTAAGTTACAAGTACAATGAAATGAACAATCGTTTGTGTTCTTCTAAAGTACAGTCGAATGGAAAGCAATAAAAAACTGTATTCTATGAACTGCATTCAATGCATTGAACTCAAATCCAAACTAATTAGTACCGGAGATCACGGTCTTCTAAAACGATACAATCCTCGAGAACTAACTAATGAAGCCAGTTAGCATAACAATATTCGTGTCTCGACTTTGTTATGTTCAAGCTGGATTGTTCTTGTATCCCGGTTGCTTTACATTGCATACTGACAGTTCGAAGTTTCTCATATATCGGCAAAATGAATACTTGCATTGTAGTCTTAGTTGAATTGGTTAATATTTCAACCGCCTCTGTGGTCGAATGGCTCGCCTTCCGGTGTCAAATCCAGAGACCCCGGGTCCGATCTTCAGGACGAGTACAATATTGTGCTTGGTTTGGTTGGTGGTAGGACTTTGTTTAAGTCCGCCTGGCCAGCTAACACCATTTTACCTAATTCTGTCGCCATAACAACAATTCTAAAATTCTTGTGTTCCGGAATTTAGAGGTAAGATAGCCAGTTCCTCAGTTTGAAGATTATTCCGGGTGAAGTGCGCCTCCACCTTTGTAACTTAACTTGTAACCAGGCGATATGAAAGCCAAGCGCTTTCCTGTCGTACAATAAGAAAACCCAGAACGCATGAGCTAGAATTTTCTTATTTAATCCTAAATTCACTCCAAAGTGTCAAAGCAGTGCTACAGTAACCAGAGTATAAACATCGTGGCTTTTATGTAAATATATTTGTGCCACAGGGTGTGTGCAGATATTAAAAAGCTTTTGGGGCCTCTCCGTGAAAGGTCTGACAATCTTGGTGGCTCGGGAACAACCTAATCTTTCTACCGAGTTACCTAATCTTGTCAGAGCTTTCGGTGACATTTCGCTACGTGCAAATATAAAAAGCCAACGAGTTCTGTGCTTGACACGAATTTGCCTGTGGAATATCTTTGTATGTTTTTATACAGATTTTGATAAGCAGTGTAGGTGTTAGATACAAATCTTCCTACAAAACACAAAACTAAAACGTTCCTAATATTAATAATATTGATAAATAATTAATGATTTATATTTTTTTTGTTGTACTTGGGGATGTGCTTGAATTTCATCTCACCTAAGAAACTGGCTATCTTACCTCTGAATACTGGAGCACAACAATTTCATATTTATTATTATCGCGACAGAGTTAGGTAAGCTGGTGGTAGCTAGCCAGGCGGACTTAAACAAAGTCCTACCACCAACCAAAATATACAAGTAAAAAATATAACCAAGTAATCGAATAACTGAAGTTTCTTTGGATAGTTAAAATTAAATGCATGTCCATTCCATATTTTGAAGTAAAACTTAGTCCATCGTGCTTACAATAATAAAGTAAATAATGTATTGGTTGACCAATACCTACGTATATAAACTGCAAATGAACAAATGAAGATGACCTGTCCCCTGTGGCAGTAATTTTCTTTCCAAAAGATCATTTTGAGTATATTATATGTTTGCGGTGGTTCTTAAAATGTTTTGCGGCGTCGCCGAAGTTACATCCAGAAATCTTTAGTCATCCTGTGGCTAATAACAATTGCAGTCCAGTATAATTTATTCGACACATACGCTGCGCCTTATTGGAAGTTGTTTAAGCTTTTTCCTTTCTTTGTACAGTAAAATTTATTATGTACGTCATTAAAAATCTTGACGGTCAAGAATCATAAAACTGAAAGTTTATTCCGCATGATTTAAGCGTATGAATAAAAATATGTTATTAGGAAACTGGAGATACAATTTTATTTGCATACAGTTTTTTTCTTGAGGACACAGTCATTTACTGAATGACTCGGAGACAATATTGACAAAGGAGTTTTGCTCAGTAATGCAGAAAATATGCAAAATAAAATGCTTCGAGCTACAACGCTACCAATTTTATCTTTGTGTGGTCCGCTACTGAAACCATTACCATAATGAATAAAATAAACTCAAACAAAAGGTATTTTAATGAGTGAGAAAATTCAAATATTTCGAGAAGCGATTTTATTGGGTACAATAGCGATTTATTTGGCTGTTCGGTATATTATAGCTATTAGCGTCTCTTTTGTCGGAAGGGGAAAGCAAACAATTTGCGGCAATTTGTTTACTGATGCTAATTTTAAAATTAACGTCGTGGAATAAGAGAAACGTGCTTTGCGAGAGGACCACCGTAGTTGAGTGGTACAACATAAGTATCGTATGCAAAACAAAACTGTTCTATTGTTGCGAAACATAACAGTTCTATAGGAAAACAAGCTAGTTGTAATGTACTCTGTATCGATTTGTAATGTAACCAGATTTATAATAGTGTTTTAAAACAATTTCGCAAACCACGAATCCTTTTTGACAGTTTGATAATATGTTTTTTTACATAAAAACCAAAACCAAATGCAAATGGATATGTAGAGCCTGAGAATAAGCAATGATGCGTTCCAATGAGAGAAATGGTGACGACTCATTATTAAGAAAGTAGAGCTTCTTGTGAAAGGGCTAGTCCGGGGAAGTACTACCACCATTTATTCCGGCCGCCAATTAGTATTGCTGTGTTCCGGTTTGAAGGTAATGGTTGCCAGTGAAATAACGGGCACGCGAACCAGCTTTATGGTTCAAGTTGACGGGCGCAATGCAGTGCCGTGTAGACCATGTCCTTTGTGGATGTGACCTGCGCAGTGAGGCTTTGTAAAGGCAAGATGCACTTAACATTAGGTAAAAAAATAAAAGCCGACCACGTGTAACGGTAAATAGGGAGGACGAAAAAATCCACAATCATTGATAACCAACAAAGTCAAACCAACAATGTGTTTTGTAACATCTTGAGTCATAAGGTACTAAAATATAAAAGTGTTTCAAAAGTTTACGTCCCGTGCAATTTGCGGTCTTTGATTATAAAGGTGTCAGCAAACAAGAATGAAAAGATGTAAAAGTAAGTCATCCAGTAAGCAGTTCTACAGAAACGCGTACAAATGAATTTTAACTCATATTTTGGTCGCTAAAGTATAGATTTAATTAAATCTCCTTGAAACAAATGTTATATTCTACATACAAATGCTGAAATAGACTAAGAATGAATAGCGCCGGTCCATAATTGGACTTCAAGAGCATCAGCAACTAGTCTTGTTCAATGTCCACTGAATTTATCGGAAAATGTTTTGAAATCCTAATGAAGTTGTCGATAATGTATGTGTAGTGTTATCGTCTTACGTATTTTCAAGCTCAGCTAAAGCACCGCATCATGTAGTAATAGTAACAAACCATAGATAAAACGATTCACTCTGAACATAATGTTCAGAAGGGCCTCAGAGTTACTGAAATTACAGAAGTTAGATTAGTGCCTCTATAAAAGCTGAAAAAGCCTGCGATACAAATTAGGGCCTTTTCTTACCCTCCCATTATGTCGTAAGAGGCGACTGCATCATCCAACTATTAAAAAACCAAGCTGCGATCACCAATCTGGGCAAGCGTTCTCATTATGGTAAATCTACTATAGCATGAGTTTTTTTTAATGATAGCCGTTTAAACGTTTGACCACCAGCTCACTTGAAAAACAAGTAAAGTTGTGGACTGAGATGACGCATGTCTAAATGGAACTAGTTCACTCTGAACTTGAAGATTCCAAGATTGTATTGATGCGGGGAAACAGACGAAGGTAAGGAGTTTCATTCCTTAACAGTTTAAGTTTTTTATTATCAATTCCTTACCTGTTACCTTCCTGTAAGGAATTGATAATAAAGGTGTAGAGACAAATATATTTGTTTGGAACAATGAAACATCTACAAGGTATGAGTTATAACCTGCCGTACGTCTGCTAGTTCAGTGGTGGAAAGGGGAAGGACCGTTTGTCGTTTGTCCATAGGTAGCCCGACTGCATCTCTTGGCATAGTTTTTTTATTGTTCATATTATTGTTAATGTTCTATGACATAATAAACAATAATAATAATAAATTTATATTTAATAAATTTCGAAACCAAGAATCACAATTGCGTGCGACCAAATCATAGTATTTTTGGAGTATGAAGATGATGATGATAGACACCCCATCTCTTTTGTATTGCCTAGCTACTCTATGCCACAGGGCAGTATACGGAAGCTTCAATTTAATTACATTCAACCGTTATAACGACAAGCACTGGACTCTACTCGGTATTAATCATTGGCTGCGTTGATTTATGTGATAATTCCATGGGATATCTATCCTAGTTATTGAGATGGCTCGCGATGGCGTATTGAGACTCTGGAGATAAATTGTGTATTGTGGGGCAGAAACTGCTGAGAAAGCGGACAAGATGAAGTGTACCTCAGTAGCTCAGAGTGTAATGTTTTATAGAACAACATTGATCAAATAAGTGCAAAAAAAAAATGTTAACCGCCTTCGTGGTCTAGTAGTTCGCCTGGTGACATTACAACAATTTTTAAATTGTTGTGTCCGGCATTTAGAGATAAGATAGGTAGCTCCTTCGTTTTTGAGGATTCCGGGTGAAGTGCGTTTCCACCTTCGGCCTTATCATAATTTGAAAATCAGGTGAAATTGAGGCAAAGAACCCTCCCAGTCGTACCAATAAAAAAAAAATAGTTTGCAACTAAAATAAAACGAATAACATGAATGTTTCAGTCGATAGTAACCAGACCGTTTTCTTTAATATTGTTGTTTTTTTATACTTGAAATGGGTAAACTCTTGACCCCAAAATTTATACAGGCAAGGCTGAGGTATACGCTGGAGCAAACTGACCCAGGGGATTGGCTCTTACGCATCACCGGAATACAGCAAATCATGCAGCTTGGCGTTGAACTTCGGCAGGAATATATAATGATCGCGTGTCTTCGACTTAATGTCTGTCAATCTATGCGCAACCAATACCAAAAGTCCTGAGACTTTTCAGATTAGCATTCATTTTTAACCAACTTTGAAGATTTTCTATAAATTGTATTGTTTGGGGTGGAGACCTTGGGTCCGTGGGGAGCCGGTGCCCTCCGGGTTTTCAAAAATATTGCGGGGCTTTTGATTGAGGCGACACGTGACCCAAGGGCTGGCTCTTATTTAGGCCAGCGAATTAGCATAGCTATTCAGCGTGGCAATGCAGCCAGTGTCTTGGGCACGCTTCCGTCTGGTACTGGTCTGGAACAGTTGAGTTACCTATAGGCCGTTTGTAACGGTCCTTAGGTAATCTGACTGATTCCTTTGTACTTAGTTAGTTTAATTTATTGAATAAATGTACCTAATATATTTATTCAAAAAAAAAAAAAAAAAAGAAATTGTATTGTAATTTTGAATTATAAAAGTTTATGCAAGGAACTCACATTAGATTTACCGATAAGTAAACAAACCGAATGGTGTTTCTGTAAATTTTCCTGATATAATTTGGAATCCTAGAAGAGGTCAGGTCTGAGACAGGCCAGACATTTTATTGGCATTGCGATCTGGCCTGCCGCGATAAAATACCGACTTGAAATGCAATCTCTTGCGATATTCTATCTGAATTTTGCATTTCCCGTTTTCACCTGCACTAGATCAATCAACAGACCTGCATTAGTGTCACAGTGGGCTTTACGCCGGTTCAATTATAAACGCCGCGAAATGGCCTACTTGTGTCTACAAACGAGGAAAACACATTTATTGCCTCTTTCAATAAGGCAAATTTCTGGCTATGTTCAATGTAAGAGTTAAATGATTTCAGTTAAATGAACCTGCTGAAATAGTCTATCTCATCCTTCGTCGCCACAGGTATTTGCTGTTTTCTGTATCGTTTTTTTTTATCTTTTATCGTGGTACTTCTAGAATATATTCATATTATCATCCATATATAATGTATATAAAAATTATATTTGTGTATTGCATTTCTATAGTATGTAGGTACATAGTGTATAATATGTAGGTATTTATATCATATAAGTACGTATATTTATATTATATAATTTTAGATCACAATAACGGGGAGGTTATTCCAAAGGTATATACCAAAAATGCTTTTAATTCGGTTGACAGAGGTGCCTTGCTAAATCAAATCCAAAATTCCCGAAATGTATCCTTTTCTTTTTCAATGTTATGGTTTGCCATCTAAATTAATTTACAAGAACCAAACTATTTCGTCTGCAGTTGGCTGTCAGCAAGATGACCCTCTTGGCCCGGCCATTTTTAGCCTTGCCATTCACCCAATTATTCAACGCCTGAAACCTAAATTGAATGTTTGGTATCTAGATGACGGAACCCTAGGTGGCGATGTGGACTCAGTATTTGGCGACCTAAAAACTATAATAGATGAATTTCGGCAGATTGGTTTAGAACTACATTTTTCGAAATGTGAAATTTACATTTCAGATACATGTTTGGATATAAATTAAATTATTCAAAAATTTGAGACTTTGGCTTCCAATATTACTATTGTAGATAAGAGTTCACTCCACCTACTAGGTTCACTGATTCTTAATGAATCTTTTCCGGGTTTTGTCAACGACAAAATTCAAAATTTTATGAAAGTTTCGGACAGACTTTCAAAAATTAACTCACATATGGCTTTCACAATTATAAAATTTTGTCTTTTTGTCCCAAAATTTACTTATGCTTTGCGATGTTGTCAACTGTGGAAAAAAAGCGAGCTGGTGGAATGCTTAGACAACATAATAAAGAACACCCTTTAAATACCCAAGGGCTGGCTCTTATTTAGGCCAGCGAATTAGCATAGCTATTCAGCGTGGCAATGCAGCCAGTGTCTTGGGAACACTTCCGTCTGGTACTGGTCTGGAACAGTTGAAATACCTATTGGCCGTTTGTAACGGTCGTTCCTTAATCTGATTGATTCCTTTGTACGTAGTTTTGTACACTTTGTACATTGTATTTGTTATTGAACAAAGTCTGTTAAAAAATAAAAAAATATGAGTACCTCGTGTGTATATTAGTAGCATAGCTTTACTTATAATGTATTATATTATAGTCTTTAGCAATTAAGCTAGAATTAATATGTGCACCACCAACCACCTCTTTAGCCATTAAATCAACTCCATCCAAAGGTTGTCAAAGAAATCGCTTCTCAGCGAAAAGACCGCCTATTGTAAATATTTTTTTTTAGTAATCCTGTTTTATTGTTAAGGTGTGCAATAAAGTATTTTCATTAATTAATTCATTCATCAAATTTTTTTTTTAAGTGATTGCAGTTGGTCACAATATTTAATAATATATAATAATCATTCATTCATTCATTCATTTATTGGGTATCAGCGAGACATTGCAGAACGCGTCTCTCAGGTTGTAAGGCTGACAAGTTGTTGGCTTCCAATGTGAGTTTCCCTTGTCTTTATTCTTTAATAACTTTTACTAACTCACGGATAAGCTTCTGTTCTTCGAGTAGATACACTTAGTGTTGCCATAGTTTCGGAAAACTTGAGGTGCGACAGACAGACAAACACGCGATTTTTAATTCAAACTTTATGATGTACCTACATATAATTTAAAACTGTATATCTAAATGTTAAATGGATCTTAAACAAAAATAGCCCGTGTTTCTTGGCTTTCTCCATGTGTGCTCGATTCCGAACAGGCGGTAGATTTGACGTTACAAAATGATCGAAAAGAATCTTAATGAATAAAAAAAATACTTGGACTTTGACTTTGACTTAGTACTCAAACACAAGCTCTTATTAATCATGTAAATTACAGGTCAATCCATAGAATATAACTTTTACAATTAGATATTTAGAACTATTATGTAACAGTGCATTAACCAATAGTTATAGATGTTTTAACATAGGTAGGAAACTTATACAATAAAAAGCGTAACCTTCTTAACCTACCTAAGGTTAAGAAGGTTACGCCTTTTATTGGTTCCGTTTTGTCACAGGAGGGTAGAAATATCGCTAATCAATGCTTAGCCGTCTCTCAATTAACTCACTCTCAATGATTAACATTTTCTCTCATAAAAGCTTTGCCGATACCCAGAATAGTCGAATATTTTTTTCGAAACACTACAAATACGCTGTTCAAAACTACGCTCTACGCATCAGTGAGAATCTTATTTAGTCAGGAGACAATCGTAAGTAATGCCTGCTATCTTGTCTCCAAGCAGTTTTGAACAATGTCATGGCACCGTTTAACTTTGACAGTTACCTACCTTATAACATCAGTCTGCCAGTGAAAGTCCCGTCAAAATTGTTATGGAGTACATACACACCTAGATTAGTATAATCCAAGATACGAGTAGACAGAAGATGAGTAAGATTTTTTCTAATCTACGTCTTAGCAATTGATGCTGAATAGCTATGCTTATTCGCTAGTCTAAATAAGAGCCAGCCTTTAGGTCAAGTGTAGTCTTAATCAAAAGACCCGCAAGATTGATGAAAATGTATGATTAAAATAGACTAAAATATAAATAAACTTAAATAAGATGCGATTTATTATGTTTTACCGTTTGTTTGTTAATTCGTTTTCCCTGGAATGTACTCGTGTTAGAATAAAAGTTTGTACAAAGATTGGGACACCCAAACTATAATTTTATATTAAAACTGTTTTGGTGGAATAATATTTATTATTATTGTAATAATTATATTTTGACTGTTATTCTGTGTCATATTTTAATTCACCATAAAACTAATGGGTTTATACACACAGGTTAAAATGAAATATTCACGTTTAATCCTTGACGTTGTAAGCGCAGCTTTGCTGATAATTACTGTTGAAAGTTTATTGAGTCCGTAAAATTTATTGTGTGAAATATCTGCAATTTGTTTTCTACTGTGGCAACATTTCTGCTAATTGCATTGGCTGATGGTAAATTTCGGATTCGATGACACATTTTAACTTTATTATCTGGGAATTTGCGGCTTTATTTGACATCAGCAGCTCATAAATGAAATCAGATTGACCCAAACTCAAGTACTAGGTTTGATTCAGTTTTGATTCAGGAATCGTACTAGCATGCTCATTTAAGACTAAATGACCCTAGCTAGAGTCTATGCTCTTGTAGTTTATAAGTAATTTAAAATTGAAGGATTCGTAAAGTTTCCGATCCAACGGTATAAATAGAGTAGTAAAAATCATTAATGATGCGCACTGCAAAATGTAGAATCAGCTGCTAGCTTTTATTTTCCACTAACGTTTAATCTACGACACTAATTTTTAACAACAAAAAAAAACTTTACTTTTGGCACGCGTGAAACTTGACGAAACTTGATCACGAAGCAAATGTCAAACGTCTTTGAAACGTCAAACTTCATAGCAAACGTCAAACTAGAGCGGTTAACTAGTTGCCACTGATGAGATCCATTATCCACCTCCTGGCTCAATCACCAGACCCTCGTCATCAAGCCCTGCCTATTGGACTCTGTAAAACATATCATATAAGCTTAAGCTCTAGAGGTTTACTAGAAGCAACTGAAGGGTTCAGTATCCTGGCTCCAACATCAGATCAGCTTCAAAATAGCAAATTATAGTTTTTGTCATCTGAACTTTTTATACATACAAATTATCATTTTGATTGAATTATCAATTAGAAGGTTAAAATTGACTTCTGAGACTTATTATTATTTTTTTACTTAATTGCATACACACATTAAATAAATGATAAAAGTTAACTTAAAAATAAAAAGTATGGCAAAGGCAAACTTAACCCTAATAAGAGTTTTCTTCCAGCAAACAAGCTAACTCAAGCGTGTTAAAAAGAGGGATTAACAGATAAATAAAAATGTTATTAAGGCTTGCTTAGTAGCCCTTTGGCCAGGCAACCCTAGATGTCAACCCATTATTAATAAATAATGTAAAATAAAAAAGTTCTAAAACTTTCATTTTGGGTTTTATCGTACATGGTGTTACCCATACCTTATAAATAATGTAAAATAAAAAAGTTCTAAAACGTTCATTTTGGGTTTTATCGTACATGGTGTTACCCATACTTTATAAATAATGTAAAATAAAAAAAGTTTTAAAACTCAAATTTATGGTTTATCGTCTGTCTATCCATCATTATTAAAAAAGTTTTATGAAAAATGTTGCCAAAACTATCATTTTGGGTTTCATCGTATCAGTGTGTATTTTTAATTGTTTAATATGTTGATTTTCATCAATTGATATTTCCAATGAAATCGTGCCCTTTGTATATCAAACTCAATTTTATTACAATAACATTAAACGCAATTTGTTATTTATCGCATGCATTATTTTTATTAGTCTTCCCTGCATTTATATCCCGTCTATGATTTATTAAGATTACTATCGTGAGCAATTTGCAATTGCAGTTTTATTTCAACATCAGTATTGCTACTAATTTGAGGGCGTGAATTGAAATCTACGAAACTATCGTGGGGGATCGTAATTAAAATTAAACTTGTTTTGATACGACGCGTCTTTTTCATGGTCTATAGATAGTTTATCCTACTTAATATAGTGGTCATGATATACCGTCATTGAGGGATATTATAATTATAAGATCAACAAATATAAGTTTCCATAGTCGGTTTTACGGTGCTTGCAATTTGTCATCAAATGATTTACTACCCCGTCAAACCATTGGAGCTTGGCAGAAGCCAAACTTTTCACGAAATCGTTGGTCTTTGTGCTTCTAAGTATGTAGATGTGATAACATTTTTATGTGTATACATTCTATTATATGTTAGTACTACTGTTAGTACCCAATACATGTGTATCTAGTAAGGATTATATTTTTATTAATGTGTTTTATATTTTGTTGTTAAAATTTCTTTATTTTTATTTTAGTACACCAGTCCGTACACTCTTAGGTATTCTTTCCACCCAAAGGTTATACACTTATAACGATAAGGTACCGCATTGTACCTAGTTAAAGTGCTGTTATTTTGCTTGTTTGTTTATTTTTGTTTCTTGGTGTAACCACAATAAAGAGTTTATCTTTTCAGGTACAACAGTATCTATATTATGATAGAGTTTTTACCGCCTCTGTGGTGTAGTGGTTCTACCCACCGATTTCAGATCCAGCGGCCCCGGGTTCGACCCTCAAGGGGAGTACAATATTGTGCTTGGTTTGGTTGGTGGTAGGACTTTGTTTAAGTCCACCTGGCTAGCTACCACCATCTTATCTAATGCTGTCGCCATAACAACAATTCTAAAATTTCTTTTAATTGTGCGGAAGTAGAGTAGATTTTTATTTTTATCGTGCGACGGGAAGCGCATGGCCTTCATCTCACCTGTTGTAAAAGTTATGATAAAGCCGAAGGTGGAGGCGCACTTCACCCAGATTCGGGACCTCTAAATCTGACACCGGTGGTCAAACCACTGGACCACAAAGGCGGTAAAACTTAGTAATATGACTACTACAATAGGTATTTAGAAGCACTTTAAAAAAATAATGGCTGCGTGTTTTTATAGTAGTTCACTTATGCACGAAAGTTTTACTGCAGCATTAATAGCTGAGAATCCTTCACACTATGTTGCTACTCCCGCTTTTTTGTCAAACAGTGCACAATAAGGTCTACCAGCAATAAGGTTTATCATCAATAAGGTTCAGGAAGCAATAAGTACGTTCAATTGAATTTAATCGCAACATACTCGCGCAACGGAATGAATTAAAAGCAAGTGCTAGTTACTATAATACGTACTTCGAGACGATCATTACTGTCTGTGTGTTTGTTTTGAGAGATCCCGGTAACCTGTGATTAACTGGGTATCGTAAGCTCAACCTGTTTAAGAGTGGCATATAGCTTATCGAGATCAAAGCTGATTTACTATTATTTTTTATTGAATTTTGTTTACACCGCCTCCGTGGTCTGGTGGTTCGCTCACCGGTGTCACATCCAGAGGTCCCCGGTTCGATGCCCATGGGAGTATAATATGGTGCTTGGTTTGGTTGGTGGTAAGACTTTGGTTGAGTCCGCCTAGCCCGCTACCACCATCTTACTGAAGTCTGTTGCCATAACAACAATTCTAAATTGTTATGTTCCGGCAATAAGAGGTAAGATAGCCAGTTCCTCTTCCTATGAGGATTCCAGATAAAATGCGCTTCCACCTTTGGCTTTATTATAACTTGAAACCAGATGAGATGAAGATACATAACAATAACCCGTCATACAATAAAATACAACATAATTCTTCTAAATTTGAGGGTTTTGCCTTAATCACCACGATTGACAGGTGGATTGGTGATCACGGTAAAAGTGTTGGGTTATACACGAAAATAAGCTACTGCTCTTAGTCAGATTTTACGATATCCATTAGTTGAAGGGCTCAAGTACACCACCAGTGCAAATGATTCAACGATGTAACATTTTTTTTTATGGATGTGGTTTTCAATTTTACATAAAACTTTTAATAGTCACAAATAAGTTGTATATAAATTATGGTTACTGTATTCGTAATATGATGGGGGGCAAAAAACATTTTATTAGACCAACCAGTAGAACTTTGAAACATGTACATTAGGACGTAGCATGACATCATGTTTGCTCATTTCATCACCAAATTGTACGATTGTATGTTTAGTTGTTCAAGTCCGCCTGGTTAGCTACCACCATCTTACAGTAAGTTAAGTCTGTCGCTATAGTCGCTATATTATATCAATAATTCAAAATTGTTGGGTTCTGGCAATATAGAGGTGCCAGCTCCTCAGAGTGTTGAGGAGTTCGGGTGAAGTGCGCTTCCACATTCTGCCTTATCATAACTTGACACCAGGTGAGATGAAGGCTTAGCGCTTTCCCGTCATTCAATAAAAAAAGGAGTAAACTTGCTACGTTTGATTTAAGCTGTGTTAAAGCTTAAAGCGCTTATTTGTAAAATGCCTCGATAAAGAAGGCCGATGAAGCAAATAAAGCGCTGTGGATTTTTCGGCTTCAGCGAAACACCGTGGGAAATGCTGATTAAATTACTGAAATATTTGCTGTACTCATTTGACTTTGGGAGTAATAAGTAATTGGTCTGTTTCTGTTGTTATAATACAATATTTATTACTGAGAGTCAACAAATAAAAGCAACGTTTCAGTTGTTTGAGTTGCAATCTAGGTTCTATTTTCATCTAAAATATGTTTAAAATCAAAAACACATAGGTGCATCTCTCACTTTTATCAAAGTTATGTATAATTCTTTGTGTGTGCACTTATCTATTTCCCAGTCACCGTGGCTGCCCACGAAAATTACAAACAAGTAACTTCAATTAAGAATACAACAAATTCGTTAAGAGGCCATTTATCATCACTGATTGGCACCCATCTATCATGATCCGAACATACCGAACTACTGGCAAAATTGTGGGTTGAGCTCAGAGTAGGAATAAGCACACTATCAACGAAACGTGCGGTATGAACAACAACGTTAAATCATAAAATATGAATAAGATGTGAAACAGTGAACGAAACAGGCGAGTCCTAGGGCGGGGTATAATTGACCCCGCGCTAGGACTCGCCTGTTTCGTAATCTTACTGAAATGTTACATTTTTTTGGGAATAAATATATTAGTATTTGTAGTGAAGTAGATAATATTAAAACAGTGTAGTTAACACTGGTTTAGTGACTCGGATTGTAAAGTCCGCTCTCATTAATTCAATACTTTATCTTCATATTTAAACGCAATACTTTTTTACAAGAACATAAATAATAGTTATGCAAATGAACCATCCTTTTAAAATACAAAATAGCGTTTGCTCCAAAAGTGAATAATAATTGTACATTATACATACATATTGGTACTGTGCTACCTAATGTAGGTATTCATTATTATTGATATTCGATTTAATTTTGTATATAGTAAATGATGAGAGATGCTGAATTCAATTAAATTAAATATAAAAAAAAAACATGGAACATGGATCCAATCACTCACAAAAGTATAACTGCTACAATAATTTATTTTTATTCTTGATCATACTTTGAAGAACTTTGACGCATAACTTGCTTATTGCTACTCTAAACGCGTCAATTATCGTTTTGTTGGATTTCTGATGGACAAATAACGGTAGATATATTGAGTACTCATTTC
Organism: Venusia cambrica; assembly: GCA_951394065.1. NCBI lineage: Eukaryota > Metazoa > Arthropoda > Insecta > Lepidoptera > Geometridae > Venusia > Venusia cambrica. Next base: position 6,669,867 of record OX596055.1, read on the forward strand.
ATAAATGACTAGCCGAAAAGCTATAATGAATTACGCTTTGACCGAAATTGAACTATTGAACTTGTACTTCCGTTTGAAGTTTTATTTTTTGAAGTAGGTACTCGATGACATAATTATAGCTGATTTTGAAATGTACTTACGGAATTTGTCAGTTATTGAATTGGAAGATATAAAGTGTAGAAGCATACACAGAAAAACAAGATAGAAAGTGTAGGATAATGCTCTAGTCGCTCACCCCTCGATGTTATATAAACGGTTTATTTTCTTCTTTTCAACTGCAGGTTTTGACTTCAAAATGGAGAACCAATACAGCTGTAGCAGAAAATATGATATCATATGAAATTTCCTTTCAGAATTATCTATGATTTCAATAAGAATGCAGTAAAACAAAACAAAAACAAATTGTCAACAACACGAACCGCTCACTTTCGAAGCTAATTACACAGAATCACTCCTTTCTTTCTGAAAGTAATTGATATACAAGGCACTGCTAATATTCCCAATCAAAAAATTTTAAATCCACATTTCACAGAAAAAAAAACACTACTACTTAACCACAAAACAAAACATTGCTAAATCCCATAAGAGCCGGTGAAAGAACCGGAAACTTTTCTGAAACTTGTTTTTTTTTCTACAGACCATGGAGTTTTGAATCCAGTGAAAGACGATGTTCTTTTTCTTGAAAATATATTGTTGTACTTATGTGAAAAAAATCTAAAATCTAATGACATCTAAATCAATGTTTTCTACATTGTAGCCAGATTTCAATATTCATATTTTTGCCAGTAATACAGGAAGGAGTGCAGCGGCGGGTGATTTAATACATGTTAGTCGTATTGGAATTTGAATTGAATGTAAACCAACATACTATTAAGAAGTTGTCACTTGGAAAGGCGAAGATAAGTCGTTTTCTTGTTTACCAACCAGATTTTAGATTTAATATAAAACCTTTTCAAACAAAAGTGTCTATTTAGCCTTTTTATGGTAGTAAAACTAAATAACTGAAATAGCTTCTAGAAACCCCAAGAGCGTGGCAACATTTATTGCCACTTACACGGAATTTCTATCACAATAAAGATAAAAATATTGTTTAAACCATTAAAGCGACGATTAATAATCACATGAATCAATACCGGGATATTTATGGTGGTTCTTGTTACAGCTTACAGGACGCAACGGTTTTGTCTTAACCCGACCACAACAGACAAGACATGTTCCGGTTTGTTTGAATATCTATTTCATCATATCTTTCTACGCTTTCTTTGCGAATTCAGGCGCTAGATAAGTATCTCCAAAAATCCAATGTCTGCTTCGACACTTTAAGGAAATTTGAGCCTTGCCGTCTCTTACGGTCTGGTTCAGAATGCACCAAATCACTTTGTAGTGCCTGCAGGGATTCTACAGGCCCTTACGCTGATACTAGGGATCTGTTCATATTTTGCACAAGTGATACATTCAATATTTATTCAAAATCAAAAAGCCGTGATTGCAATCAAAAATGTGCAATTTACGCAATTTTTTCAAGAATTTGTTGGAGCAATAAAATCAGAACTTGTGGATTGTTTCCGTTTTCTTTCACCTCGTTTATCATCTTCCATCATCACTTTGTAAAAAAATTTGGTAGAATTAATTATTTTGTGTGACGCATAGTTTGATGTTTGTCGTTATAGAACAGAGGATTTAAGAGTTTTTTTTTTTGTAATTTTGTTCGAAAATTCGAGGGTGACATAATCAATTTGATTAAACTCGTTCTATAAAAAATTATATCGTTCTAATCTTTAAAAATGTAAATGTAAATATAAAAAAATGACAAGCTAAGGCAAAAACAAATGCAGTAGCTTTGTTTGTTGTCAGCCATATTAAGATTAAGAGTGGTAGGAGGATTTCCTTCTCACTATTTGAAAAGCCCGTCTGGGGAAGTTAAAGCCATAAAGAATATCGCGATGGTACTGCTTACGATAAGGTGGGACCGTTTGCGTGTTTGCCATCTCAGTTGATAAAAAAAATGATCCCATTCCAGGGTTGAATAGCAAATAAAATTGCACGTAAGGTTAAGGTTAAAAAAAGTTAATATGAAGAAAGAGTGTAGAAAGTTAAAAAAATATGGAGATATTATATTATATCAGGCGATTTATCTGTAGATAAACATCGCATCTTAATAAATATTTTAATCGAAAATAATGATAGTATTTTTGATTCCCATGATCTTGCCACAACATGATACTCGGTTATGTGTTATATCGGATGTTAAAAGGATAAGGAAATGGATAAGGAGGGCTGAGAATAATGTCACGGGAAAATAGTGAGTGTGAGCAGCTAAAAGCAGTTCGGAGATATGTAGTAATAATTCTGGCAAGATTCGGACATACGTATATCTGGAGAATCACCCTCTGGATTCTGGATCACATAAGATAAACTCTACGCATAGTCAAAATTAAAGGCTTTGCTAATTATGATACGAAACAAATTGTATGATTTATATCACTTTGTCTATAAAATATGCAGTAAATTATTTGCAAGACATATCCCGTATCGGATGTTGTTGTAGGCTTTTATCCTCTTCAGCGGAGTATCATAAAAGTGTCGCGTGGTCGCAAACGAGGATATATTGCCGCTTCGTGCAAATGAGGCGCCGATGAAATAAATCCACAGGGGATTCGATAGTTGACGAGATTGTGATAATTCTCGCTTTTTGTGCCGCGTTTTATTGAACTCTGAATCTCTGTAGAAAGCAATGGTAGCTGGTACATTTTGTACACTCAATAAAATGGCTTCTGTAATGATTGGGTCCTAAAACAACGAAAAATAGAGACCTTATCACAGTCTGCCTTACGATTTTTTTTAGACAGTAGGTATATGAAAGTTTCTTCGAGCATGTGTCACCGTGGGGAACTGTCAATGTCAACTGTAAAAAAAAACAAACAAGCGAGGACGTGGCAGATCTCCCATGAGATGGACGGACCAAATCAGGGCGGCACTGAAAGGTCCCGTGCATGAGTGCACCAGGAAGGCAGCCGCTAGCGATGAGTGGCGCCGGATTGTAAAGCTTGTTACAACCAACACATGATGACCACGACCACTCTGGCAAGAGTGTAGCGACTAAGAAGAAAAAGATATGAAAGTTATCACAATAGATGTAATATACCTAATTCTACCAAAATAAGCGGAGTGACCAAGATGCCAGTAAGAGGTGTATGTCCAAGTGGGTGAGTGCCTACCTTCCATCCAGATGTTGGCTCAGATCCGGTCGTGTACCAATTGACTTTTCGGGTTTCCATAAAGGCTATATGCGCAATTGACGTGCACATGCTATGACAGTTCAGGTCACATCAAGCGAGGAATCGGTATGCGGCATGTCCCTGGGATAGACATATTTGAATAGCATGTGTCACTGGCTAGTATTCGATCGGCGATAGGCTGCCTGTCACGTATTTAATGCGAGCTACTTGCAAACCGTGAGCACGTGTCGAACGTAAGTTTAACCGTGGCTCGGGCTACTCCCTAGCAGGTGATCGTCAGACTATTCATGCTCTGAGTGATCAGAGGAAATACATTTTCAAAAGTTGTATTTTTTTAATTCTTACTTGCATACAAAAATCCCTGCAGTCAAATTAATTTAATCATAGGCTAGGAGTTACAATTTACGTATAATGTTGCAATTTATAGTAGGGTTTTAGCAAAACAGCCCATAAGATTTTTCAAAGCACTTATAGGGTATGTAATGTACCTCATCAGTTACTTTGTTTTACCCTTATGCAAACATTGAAAGCTAAACGTTATAGAACTCATTGGTTTTATTATAACGCTCTGACATGCAATACTCTTATTCAATAGTATAGTTCAGGTAAATTAGGTACTTTTGTTCGTAAGGTAACATACGTAAGTAGTTACTTTTAATCAGAATTTCAAAACTTGCGTTAGTATTATTATTATTATCATTTATGGGTTATTCACATTCACCCTTATGATGTTCGCTGGGAGAACCGAAACAAAGTTTGTGCCTTCATCAACTGTCTAATACAAAATGAAAACATAAAAAAAATACTCACGACTTTTTCTGCTTTAAGGATTCACCTCTGCTTACTACTCAGAGCGTAAATCTTATGAGAATCACCTACTAGGGATAGTCAGGAGCACGTCCATACATACGTTCGTCCATATATACATATGTTCGGCACATGCCCACGGTTTGCAAGTTGCTAGCATGAAATACGTGACAGATTGTAAGCCCATCGCCGCATAGGTACTAGCTATTGACACATGTCATTCGGACTTTTGATCCTAGGGACATGCCGGTTTCATATCGATGTGACCTTCATCATCAGAGCATGCGTCATGCGCACATAAACTTCCGAATCCGAAAAGTCCTTTTATGCACAGCTGGATTTAAGCCCACAACCTCCGGATCGGAAGGCGGACGGTCCCACACAGATCTTTACATCACAGCTGATATTAAAAGATTAAGTAACAAATCCACTTTTTCCAAGGTTTGTTTAAAAATATAATATTGTACCAAGCACTATGCTGCAAGAAAAACTTTAAAGTTATCTATAGTTTTTCTTGCAACTACCGTAAACGTGAGTAAAATCCGTGCTTAGAAATTTATACATTTTCATGATTAGAACACATTTTTTTAACAAATATAGGTAAAATACGCGTTTTATATCCCTTTTTTCTTAAATCAAAATTTATAATGCTTATATAATTCCTGGTATCGGGTTATTAAGTTTGTTGAATGAGCGTTACACAGTAAAATCTATCTGTCAATGTAACAGCGTAAAATATTATCTATCAATAACAGATAGCGTTGATGTGTTAAATTCACGAATACCTATTCATGTCAGATGGTCGTTAAAGTAAATAAGGTCCTTCTCTACAGTGTTAGTTTCCTTTTATAGACAAACTTCCAAGGTATAATTTAATATGCTAATCAATTTTTATTTTGAAGCCGGTGTAAAATGAGGCCCGAAGCAACTGTTTTTTTAACCGCCTCCGTGGTCTAGCAGTTAAACCCACCGATTTCAGATCCAGAGGTCCCGAGTTCGATCGCGAGTACAATATTTGGGTGTTGTATCATATAGTACGTATGTATTTAAAAAAGGATTTAAGTATTTTATCCGTAATCTAGTTCCCATATTACAAGCTATGCTTAGTTTGGGGCTAGATGGCGCTGTGTAAAATGAATGTCCTGTAATATTTATTAATATTGTGCTTGATTTGGTTGGTGGTACGACTTTGTTTATTTCGGCCTGGCTAGCTACCATCGTCCTACCTAATTCTGTCGCCTCTAAATGCCTCTAAATTCCGGCATTTAGAGGTAAGATAGCCAGTTCTTCAGTTTGTTGAGGATTCCGGGTGAAGTGCGCCCCCACCTTCGGGTCAGTAATCAGGTGATGAAGATGAATGCCAAGCGCCCGTCAGGCATGCAAATGTTCAACACAAATTTCATTGATATTAAATAAACAATTGGAGTAAGTAATAATAATTTCTTAAGTACTAAATCATCCTATTTTAGTAATGTCAATAATTATAATAATGTCATGAACAATGATAACCTATGTCATAGGCAATATGAATGTCCCTGTATATAAAATAGTCATGCCAAAAGGTTCGTCTTGTAATTCTTGTAAATCTTTATTGTACACATAAATACGATTTAGACATATCATAGGAAAACAAATGTACAGAGGCGAGCTTAACCCTTAAAGAGTTTTCTACCAGCAAACCTTTGAGAGAGAGAGAAGTGATACTCCGAAAAGGTAGAAACGTGAACCTACTTGAATTAAAGTAAGAGTTTAATGGACAAATGAAATATACATACATAATATCAAAAGTATACCTACACATATATGTTTATTACCTACTAAATATATAACCGTCGTGTTCCTTCAGTACCTTCTGGTGAGAACGCTAGCTACATCGTAGACCATTGATGCTCTAGCTTAAAGCTAAATAAGCATAGAGGTCGAGGCTTAGCTATCTATCTATCTATATAAATATAACTCAAAGGTGACTGACTGACTGACATAGTGATCTATCAACGCACAGCCCAAACCAATGGACGGATCGGGCTAAAATTTGGCATGCAGGTAGATGATATAACGTAGACATCCGCTAAGAAAGGATTTTGATTAATTCTATCCCCAAGGGGATAAAATAGGTGAAGAAAGTTTGTATGAAACTTTGTCAATTTTAAACCGATCGGGCTGAGGCTTTTGTTTAGCGTGTGTAAAAACTTTTGATTAATAAAGTAAAGCCGCAAAAACTATACCTAATTAATAATTGTACTCTTTAATTGAATACTTTTACGAGCGAAGCCGCGGGCAAAAGCTAGTTTACTAATAAAGACAATGAGCTTATGTACCATGGCACTATTTTGAGATTGCAATTACCGTAACAGTACAGAGGTCAGGAAGACTAGTACAAGTGATGGGGGTAAGAGAAGCCGTCTCTTGTTTATTTAATTTGAACATGCCATCTGTCGACCAAGCGCCTGTCTCGGCAAAGATATCCAATTACTTGTATACAAAATGCCTTCGGAGTCCACACACTGCAGGTTATTTTCATTCAAGCGCTTATAATTGAGCTGTTGTGCTGATAAATTTCGCATTATATGCCTAAGAAATTGAATATAATGGCAATGAACCGCAGACATGTATTATAGCTTGAATGTAAGCTGTAATAATAAGGTAATGAACGTAAAATACAATGGTTAAAGCTACAGCTAATGCGCACAATATTTCTATGAATCTATATTTAAATTCGTATCACGCTGTATGCTCTCTATCCTCCCGCTCCTGTACATACAACGGTTGTCTGGAACAGATTAGAGACACTTTTAGCGATAAGACCGCATAATATAGTTTTTTACATAATTTTGTTAATAATCCTTATAATCATCATCTACACCTTTACCTTACTTTACTCTACCACCTTTACTGTGATTACCAATCTGCCTGCCAAGCGTGGTAGAAAAATCCTCCAGCTTTGGAGGAGGTTCATATGTTTACAGTTACGGACATTTGGTGCTTATTAAATAATTGTAATGTATCGTATTGTATTTTACAAAAAAAGGTCAATATTTAATACTCAGAGAGTCAAGAAAGCAGATATGATGTGCCAATCCCACCTATATGTGGGATATCGGGCAGGTATATGATAATGATGATGATGATTCACTTACTAGGTGGCATCTAAAAGCCTAGCAGCTGTCTTACCTTAATCACTACAACCTACAGCCTTTTTACTGCACTTTACCTGATGGCGTAAATAAAAAAAAACGATAGACTCACCCTTTCAAGGGAATTGTGCAAATCTAAATAATAGTCGCAAAAACCTTTCTGACGTAGGTCTTCACATACCACTTTTTTAGGTCATGTCAAGCTGATGTGATCAAGGATGTCTATAATCAGGGACCACCTCAAAACCAACATTGAAAAATCAATTTTTCTCTGTCGGACACAGTAATTGCCAGTCGGGCCTTTCGGACACAAATTGCAGTCAATTGCACCTGGCGAGTGCATCCCAGAGCTATTTACATTGCAACGCCTGGGTTGTAAAAAATGGTATGGCAAGAGTTATTTTTAGAGGCTACCCTAGTGTATAAAATGAGAGGGACAGCACTATAAACTTGCACGTAGCTGAGTGAAATGGATAAACGAGATTTCATTGCAAAACACGTGATATAGTTTTTAAAACTAAAACCCGACTTCTGAAAAATCACGCTCTAAAAAGTATGAAACTAGAAAATTTCTCATCTGAAATTGTTTCGTACAAATTATTAAACACTACACTTAATATCCATTGTTGTATATTAAATAATAAATAATTGATTTGTCTCTCACACACAGTATATTTAACACAATAACTTAATTAAATACAATAAACAACCTACATGTAATATTTTCAATGCATATGATAGGTATTTATTCATAGTGATGCTAAGAATCTTTTTAGTCGTATGTCACGGATGTCTTCTTGTCCTATAGAGGGCGCCATATTCTATTTCACGTGACGCTTTATAGCATTTAACCAGCGGACAACCAAGAAGCTTCTAACGATACCTCATTTGTCAATTGTAACAAGTAGTTTAGAAGTTATGAGGGAACAGATGAACATACATACCTACAAACATAGATACCGGTCAACATAAACCTCCTTTTCGCTTCGCCGTAGTCGGGTAAAAATGGGAATGGAAAATTAAAACACGGAAATAAGATACACATAATACGAAATCTACACGTGACCAGAATGGTGGACTGTATTTTTCTCTGCGGGTGAGTATTGCCATCCAACGTGGCAATGTTGCCAGTATTCGGATCACGTTACAATATGGTGGTGACAACGATTGACTGGGTTATCAATCAATATTAATTATGTAAATAATCCATTTCATATTTTTACTTGTACTTAGCAAGTTTACTTAGTTAGTTACTTAGTAAGTTTTATGTTTATTTATTAAAAAATATATATTTTGTGTTATGTAAATAGATAATTGTTTTTAAGGTGATCAGAAATTGCTAAGTACAAACTATTCATTATTTAGATAGATAGATGAACTCGTTATTGTACACCAAAACACAAAAATAAACACACAAGCAAGAAAAACACTTAAACTAGGTACAATGGGCGGCCTTATCGCTAAAAGCGATAATCTCTTCCAGTCAACCTTTGGATGGAAAGGATAGCAAAGAGCAGACAAAGCGGTGTACTAAAATAAACATTAATTTATATAGCTACTTATTTAAATAACAAAACATACAATACATTACAAAATGTCCAATCATTACTAAATATATATATATATATAAATAGAAACGAAACAGCAGTAGCGAACGAGACAATTATAAGTTGGTCGAGGAAAAGTAATAAATAAATTTGTTTATCGTAACTTGTTTATTAAATAAACAACTTACATTTACTAAGCCGTAATATGTCCTACCATCCGTGTTATGATCATTCAGCCCTAACCACTAGTCAGAGATTCTGCTGTCCGAAGTAGACCACTGAGTATTATGGGTATGGGTATTGCATCACACCAACCCCAGAAATAAACTACACTAAAGAATCAATTTATTTAGAAATGCAAACATCATCACCTCTTAACTACTCATATGTTCTCTTAATATCTGTTAAGCACCATGGCGACTTCCAAATATAGCCGTGAACATATTTTTAAAAGCATTTTCTTAAAGCGCACGGGAAAATTAATGACCAGTGACAGTTAGATCGATATACCGATTTGTCTCTCTGCCGCCAACGATGTGATATTTTAACTCGTTCTAACACAACGTAGAAAAATAGAAGAGACTGTGATTCACTCAGCTGGCGGTCGCGAAAGTATCGACCCCTCCAATCCGTCCATAGATGTCGTAAAATCCGACTAAGGGATCTCACCAAAAGAAGCGCAGCAGTTTCCTTCTGTGTATTATCTAAAACTTTACTGTGATCACCAATCCGCCAAAACGTGGTGATGCAAAACCTCTGGAGAAGCTCTATCTAGCAGTTGACACTGGGCTTTTAATGATGATGATTCACTGTGGGGCTATGATAACCCAATCTAAATTTTCTATATCACTAATTGGTGCCCTTGGTCCTAGATAAATTTAGGTGTTCCTTGCCTGGGATATTTTTTATCTAAATTACAGCTCATCTCGGTAATCGGGTTTCAACCTCCTCTGGTGTAGTGGTTTGCCCTACGGTATCAGATCCAGAGGTACCGGGTTCGATCTTTAGAGGGAGAACAATATTGTGCTTAACTTGGTTGTTGGTAGGAATTTGTTTAAGCACACCTGGTTAGCTACCACCATCTTATCTGATTTTTTCGCCATAAGAACTATTATTAAATTGCAGTTTTCCGGCATTTAGAGGTAAGATAGCCAGTTCCTCCAGTTTGTTGAGGATTCCGGGTGAAGTGCGCTTCCACCTTCGGCCTGATCATAACTTGAAAAACCAGGTGAGATGAAGGCTAAGTCAAGGAAGGAAGGAAGCTAAATTAAACAAGTAATTATTTTTCATCTTCGATTTATTCTTCCTTCATATATTTTTCAGTTCTATCAAAAAAATTGTTAATACCATTGAAAAAAAAATGTTATGTCAAGACCTTCAAAATAGGCGGAAATTGAGCTACAGTTCTTCGGTGGCACCCTTGGTGGAGACATAGTGATTATGATAGTGCCTTGTCTCCCCCAGGTGGGGACGACAAAAACCCATATATTTTATTTAACATCTCCATCATCATTAACAAAATCCTAAAGATTTTTTAATTTTTTGAGACATACTATTAGATGATTGATAGAATATCTACTATGGTATATTTTTGTTTTTAAATACGTATCTACATGTTTTATGGTACAATTTTAACTTAAACTGTTGCAAATGGGAATCGATCGCACAACCAACAGCGGTTCACTAAATAAATAAATAAAATAAAAATTGTTTATTTCAAGCTCAGGCTCATAATGGGAAAACACAATCAAATTAAATTACATTAATTACACAATAATTATATAATCAAAACAAATACACATGATAATCAACTTCTTACTAAAATCACTTATTTTTTTAAATACAACAAGGGACAAGCAAGTAGCCCACCTGGTGTTGAGTTTTGCCTATAACAATGCCTTATTGAGTAGATTACATCCATGTTCTGGAAAATTTTATTAATTACATGCTTCATTCTACTATGCCTTAAGTTTGATATTTAACATTCTTATTTTCGTAGGTTTCAATCATAATGTGCTAGCAATAGCAACCCCCAAAAAACTTTTTACAAGTGAGAATACCTATTTTAATCTGTGTATTTTCAAAGATAATGCAGTACCATATATAGTAATTAATTGATCTGTGGTTGCACCCTACTTATAGGGATACTGATATGTTGTTTTGTTTTGTTTGTTGTAGTTGTGAAGTGTAAGTGACCTCAAATTTAATAATAGTAGGTTTATAACAACACAACACACAATGTATTTTGCAATTGGAATAAATGAATTGAATTGAACTGCTTCGTTTAATTATTTGATATCCAAAGATTATGTGAATCCTGGAATACTCCTCATAGCTGTGGCACGTACGAATCATAAACCTAACATCAATACGATTCCTGGTTTCCATCAGACGGTGGACGCTTTATAAATAAAGTTGAAGACAGGCTGTCGTGACGATTCCACTCGCAATATTTCAGTCGGACGCAATGAATGCTGTGCGTTTCATAGACTCGGAAAGTCTTAGGTATACATTTTACGTATAACATACTCGTATGTTTTTGATTTCTAATTAAAATGTGACCCGTGTGCCTTACAATCCGGAGGTAGTGGGTCCAAATCCAGTCGTGTAAAAATGGACTTTTCGGTTTTTTGGAAGTATATGTGAGCATTTGACACATACAAATGCTCCGACGGTGAACCAAAATCCCAAATAGTACGTGACTCTGGCTAGTATTCCTCTAAGCGGCGATGGGACAGGTTGCAACCTGTCACGTATTGAATACTAGCTAACTATCAAACCGTTGCAATGTGCCGAACGTAAGTTTGGACGAGCCTCTGACTACCCCCTATAGTAGGTGATCCTAATAATATTTACGCTCTGAGTAGTGATCAGAGGTGAATCCTCGAAGCGGAAAAAGTCGTGAGTTTCTTTAATTTTTTTTTTGTTTAAAAAAATCTACACGTCTAACTACACTGAGCCATTGACATTTTTTATTTGGATTTTAAAGACATAAAATTATAATAATACATAATAATGTCCGTAAAATATAACCGCCGGAAAATACGAGTATTCGTTACATCTTTGTCAATGGTTATTAACTGGTAATATAATAATATAATATGGCACGGCTTAAGTACCGTCTCCACCATGGATGTCGTAAAAGCCGACTAAGTGATCTGATCAGACGAAGGGCAGCAGCTTTCATCTGTGTATTACCTACACCTTTACTGCGATCACCTATCCGCTTGTCGAGCGTCGTGATTATGGCATAAACCCTCCTAATTTGAAAAAGGCCCTGTTCAGCAGTGGACTCTAATGAGCTGTTGATGTGATGTGATGATTCATTGGTTCAAAGGTAATTTTCCACCAGTCGTTGACTATTTTCTGTGTGTAATACATATTAAAGCAACCTATTTACATACTCGTATATGAAGGTTTAACATGAGTTTTAGGTATAAAACTATGCCTATAAGAATTTGAAGTGAAGGTTAAACCCTTCCAAAGAAAAGTTATCTTTGGGAGGGTTGCAAAAAGACCTTGTTGACTTGATTCTGCGGTCAAACCACAATGCACAGAAGCTTAGTCACAGCCAACAAAACAACTAGCCTGTTTAAAAAAAAGATTTACAACAAATTGTCACCATAACGAGGTGGGATGAGGCCCTGTGGTCGAGTAATAGGTTCTAACCACAAGATGGCTAGTGGCTGTTGAAAGTACGTACTAAGCAATTTCATCGTAGTAAGTAGATTAGATTTTTAATTCCACGGTAAGTATATCAGCGTTATAATATGGTATACCTGCTCATTTATGTATAGAAGCAAAATATTGAACACAGAAAATAGAAAACTGTTTTGGAATATGTATATTTTGTCATAAAAATCAACATTTTTAAAGCTGGTACACTGAAGGTGTGAAAAAATCAGACTTTCACCTTGAATTTACCTTAGTAATATTCCATATCATTAAATAGTTCATTGATCACGGAAGGGAGAAAGTGATCGTTAATGGTAATAATTTACCTATTACAAGAGAGTAATCGTTTGAGCCTTTATGCACACGACTTATGAATAGCACATTCTTCTAAGGGATGAAAAGGGATGAAGATGCCTCAGTAGTATACTATAGTACGTATGACACTTTATTTCACTGAATTTGTACTGCCAAATTTATTACATTCTTACTATATACTATCTCTCGCACTCTTCGCACTCTCAACTGTAGTTGGCATAAACCTCACCTGACCGTCACGAGTCAGTTTTGTTTTTCACACTTTTGCATGGAAAACACGAGATTCACTAATTCTCGTGTTCCAAATCGTTTCCAGTAAAAATTTGGATACAAACATATTTACCCCTTTTCATCTCCTAAAAGGGGAGAATATCACCCATCCCACGCATAAGAACTAAACGCTTTCAAGAATATTTTATTGTGCGCACAGCAAGAACTTGGAATAAGCTCCTAATACGATAGTTACGACCCTAATGTCTTCAAGAAGAGAATTAGTAGGCACTTTCTGGGTAGCCTCGTTTCATCGTAGATCTCATTCTTGCCTGTGTAAGTTTCGTGGTCAAGAGCCGACCCATCGTAAAAAAAAAACAGTTTATATGATCCTTGCCAATAATACTCGTATAAGTAATATTTTAGTTATACAAAGTTTCATTCAAATACATCCAGTAGTTTCGATGAGTATAAGTGTGATGCGCGTTCTCGAAACAGACTAACAGACAGACAAAAAAGGAAAAATACTATTGTTTTGGCTTCAGTATCGATAATAGAGTTTCTAACACTATACATATCTAAAATATATGTAATGTACAGACTTTGACCAATTTTAATTTTATTATAAGTATAGATATTAACAGACCAACGTTCATAAAATAAGCCTTATGTACGAGAAACAAAGCTAGCAGCTTATTTGTTATATCCGCTGAATGGATGTTGTAACCATTAAACATGTTCTCAGGTGGTGTTTAATTTATGGCAACTTAACTAAAATTTCAATCACCAAAGTCGTAAACCAACATCACATAATGTATGAAATCAACAATCAATAATTCAATACGACATCAAAAGACACCATTATAATTTTATCGTCCAATAATTTTATAAATTAAATATGAAGAACAGTTCAAAGATTCACCATCACTTGTGGCCTCACACACTTGCCGACTGCCACCACGAAAGCCACAAAACATCACCACATAGCGCACTACGATCCTAAAATTCGAAGAAGATTCTGTGTTGTGGCAGCATGCGATAGATTTTTGTGGTTTTCTACACTGCAGTTCATTCTGGATAGCGGCAATTTAAAGTTGTAGTAACATGCTCAGAACTTTTTTAACCAATAAAATAAAAAAAAATGTTTGATGTCTAAAAACTTTCCTCTCACTGTCCTGCGATCTGTGGGGGTGATTTTGTGAAAAGGGACGGAAGTCGGGGACGCGTGGGCAATATTTGATTTGACCGATGAGCGCGTGCGATGGTAGAGTTGGTCGCCAAATGGTAACAACCCTTTTTTCGAGAGGTTGGTACAACAGTGTCTGCGTGTGATTGTGATAAAGCAGAGAAAGAAAAATAGACAAAGAGAACACATCAGCTGCGTGCTTAACCTACAGCGTAGTTTTAGTACGCCGCGTGGTGCGTGGCAATGGCAACTTAGTAATCTTAATTTAGTCTGTGGCTCAGGATTTTTTCATGGATCTTTAATACAAACTGCAGCCAGCAAGTGTGAAAACACTCTGTAACGTTGCGACGGAAAATGATGTGTTGTAGTTATTCCGTGCTTATTTACAGTAATAAAAGTTAACGATAACGCCGATGACATGTTGTTCAGATTATAACTTAGAATTGAAGTTGTAAATGTATGTTGGTATGGCTTTTAAATCATTGATTTGTCTTTGGGTTAATTCTTTTGAAATATAGTGTTACGTTTTACAGAACAAATTACCTACCATCGTTTCATGATAGGTTATAATAATGTTTTTTTATGATATATCTTTTTTTATAATGCTAAAAAAAATATTTAAAATATACAACTTATGTCCCTGTGCCTGATAAAAAAAAGTTTTTTTTTATGGTAAGAGCAGATTGTTTGACAATTAAGGACGCAAGATTACACATTCGCCATTTATAAAAAAAAATATAAATTTTAGTTCACTTTGGTCTGGATTAATGACGAATAAGGAAAATTACTGAAGTCGTATTCGCCAGATTCCACGTTCGACATAAATGTTGTTGACACAGCGCAGCTCACTTGCTGGTCTATTAGAGACGTCAATTCAAGAATATGCGCCTTTAGTTTTTTAGTACCTCAATTGACATCCAAGAGTACTCCCCGCATATCCGTTGAGTATCTCACTGTCAATCAACACTCAACCTAAACTTAGTAGGAGCAGGAGAGTTTGTAGGAAGCATCTTTTTCCTATAGTAGTAAAGGGGTGCATTGTGAAAAATGAATAAAACAATCCTTCGGCATTACTGGAACGACATCCCGGGCATTTCACAAATAGTTTATATGTCTATTCCTGAAGAGCTATCTTATAAACCGCTTCTGTGGTCTAGTGGTTCAATCCACCGATTTCAGATCCAGAGGTCCCGGGTTCGATCCCCATGGGGAGTACAATATATTGTGCTTGATGTGGTTAGTGGTAGGACTTTGTTGAAGTCCGCCTGGCCTGCTACCACCATCTTACCTAATTCAGTCGCCATAATAAAAATTCTAAAATTTTTGTGTTCCGGCATTCAGAGGTAAGATAGCCAGTTCCTCAGTTTGTTGAGTATTCCGGGTGAAGTGCCCACCTTCGGTTTTATCTTAACTTGTTACCAGGTTTGGGTACCAGCGCTTCCCCGTCGTACAATAAAAAAAAAAACCATCAATCTGCCGAAGAGCCTTCATAATGCACTACACATATATTGCTCTATATTAACATAATATAAATACACGCAATACGTATTCTATAGCCAGTATTAGCAGCATTAGTTCCTCAGTAAGCCAACAATGGGTTGTCTTCACCGTTGTAACGAGTCAAAAGTGCAATAAGTCATCTATCCCATTAGTGCACGCCAACGTTTTTGAACCCACGACCTTCTAAGGCGGCTCCCATTAGGCTACCAGTTAAGAAAGTCTCAATTACTGCCTACTCGAATGTTTGCATACTATTTCTAATGATCGAAGTACAAGTTTAAAACAGTCAGGTAGCTATCCTGGCCGCTAGTTTTGACACCAGCTGATATCAGTATGCCTAAAAATAATAATGGTATTTTGGGCAATCTGTGTTTCATCATGATTAACATTATCCACAGCGATATTAAATATAACTAGGAAGGCGTCTCTTTGCCTGGTCAATCGCTTACCTAGGTTAGACGGTATGATATGGGTATGTTAAAACATGTCAGACTGACTTTACCTATACTCAAACTGAATCTTAGCTATAGAGGTAGATTAGCATACTCATTTATCGTTAGATTCTCCAACCGTGAAGATCCCAGGGGCTCGTGAAATAATCTGTCACAATTAATAACCTCATCCAACGTGCATGACAATCTAATAGTTAGTGATCTAGCAGTGACCCGCTTTCTGCTTTCTCTCGCACGAAGTCTTGAATCGGTTGGAGCCTTAGAATACGCGTTAGAGAAACGCTTTACTAAGCCCGCTCGCTTACTAAGCTACTTATCTTCAGACAGGCAGTCACGCAATGGATTCTAGATTAGATGCGTAGTTGTCTCACTGAAAATGTAAGGTAAAAATGACGACTTCGGCAGCTCAGGATATAAAGTGGCACTAACCAAAGAAAAGAAAAACTATTTCGGAAAAGGGGAGATCAATTTGTTTCCCAAAGAGATGTCGCTATAAACTGTATAGTTTTTGGTCATCGATGACACGTTATTTGGTACCCAATGCTTCAATTCTTAAAATAATTTCATTTTATTTTGATTTATTTCATTTATTTATTTAATATTAACATTGCCATTACAGCATAAAACCAAGGCGACAAGGATATAAATCAAACAATAGTTTTCATAACAATCAATTTGTCCTACACTACTTTGGTATTATAATATCTAGAAGTATAGGTAGATCGCCGATTTAATGGCTCTTTCTAGAGGTCGTGAGTTGAACTTAATTGGACTCGGCTGGGTGACATGGAAAGGAGATGCATCGCCCTGTTTTATGGAACGCGTAAATTCTGATAGACCTCAGGCTATTTGCCCCATAAGCCTGGATACATATTTTCTTGGAGTCGCTAGCAACCCCATTCCTATGATATGGATATGTACATAAAGTTGTACTGATTTAGACGGTAGGGCTTCTACCTACTGCAAATCGTAGCTGTATCATACTTGTATCTAATGGAGGTTTAGTTCGAGGGCTAAAGTTCATTTGGTTGGTATGCAGTAAGCACTAATGAGCTCGGTTGCTGTCGAAGTAGGCGAAATAACTGCATATAAGTGTTTGCTTGAAAAAAATATACGTTGTAACTTCTATCATTGCTTAGCTATTAGTAATAATCATATATAGTATTCTGTAAAGGGTAGCCCGCATTATCTTCTTTTGAATGAAACTTATATATGTATCGTTATCCCTTTTTCAGGTACCTACCATTATCAAATAAATCGAATAATCGAAGACATTCCCGAATAATTTGTAAAGGAAGACCCTTAGGCGGTCTATTAGTGGAAGCTCAGGTGCATAAATAAGTCAAAAAGACACAATAGACAACTGGGTACAGTAAACGAGAAAGAACGTGAGCTGTTGACACATTTGAAGATAATGTTCGCATGCCCTTTCGTCTTGTGGCCGGTGCAAGGTTTGAGTCGTAAGAGTTACTTACGTCTCAAACAAAATACAATACAAAAAAAATAAAGAAGATGTTTCGGTGATACCAACATAAAATATATATAATATCATGTCAATTTAAAAAAATAGTAGTAAATTATAAAAATTGCGAAAAGAGTTTTTATTCTAGGAATTTAATATTTTAATAGTTATTTTTTTGTGTTTTCATATTTTTGATATCTTAGAGATATTTGTGAGAATGTCATCTTATGACTTCCACCTCTTCTTCATGAATACGGGGCGAGAGTCGGCGTCGCGTAACGAGAGCACATTTACATTTCATCTGCTACAAATGATTCGGTGCAATGGTTATGTCAGTTCTACTTCACTTCAACACACTATAGTTGCAATTGTGAGCTTTGACACCTTGTTGTTTTGATTCAAAATCGCGCGCTAAAATGCTTATCAAATATAATGATTCCAGATCCCAGCCTCGCTTTAAAAAATATTAATTAAACTATATCTGGCTTTACTACTGTTAAATTACTTTTATGAGATTTTGTCTTTAGTGGTGGATAGGAATGCGTAAGAATTATCTTCTGTGGCTATGCGACCACATTGAGAGCTGATCCTTGAGTCTGTTGCAATGTGACAACTTGTTGGACTTACAAATTTTTCACGTTTGCTGATTTTATTTGTATTATTTTTATGGCAGACTTCTCTATCACTTCTTTATAACATTTTCGTTTAGATCACACATAGACATTATACTATGCTATGTAAATTATAGATTTTGTGTCATGAATAACAGATTTTTTTCGATTCTATTGATTCTTATAAACACGACTTTTCTTTCAGAGTCTTATTTCTGAGAAATAATGATAAATAATTGAACCTGTTGAAATTTAAAATGTTTTCGTTTTTAGAAAATATAAACATGAATTTGAAATGTAGAATACTTTGAGCAATTCTCTGTGGACAACGTTGACTAGCTGGTATTTATGCTCAAGAAATCCATTTGACTAGCAAATCATTTTTGCAAAACAGTTCTGGGTAATCTAGGTACACTCGAGCCATGCAATGATGTAAACTGGCAGGCAGAATGTACTAGGCGGTGTTGCAAGCTTAGAAAATATGGAGGAAACGTTCGATACAATGTTTGGCATGTCTCGGAAATTAACAATTTGCGCTGATAAATGAAGTCAATGTCTTGAAATAGTTATTTGCTATACAATCCAAACCATAAAACGATTTTATCTTGGTATGAATGTGGCTAGAGCTTGGTGGTTATGTGGGGTGTGCCTGCCATTCGTTCAGAAATGTGTGAGTTCATAACCGGTTGTGCAATTTTTTTCGGTTTATATGCATTATATGCACATTTGACATGTTATGCACAAACTTTGACAGGGAATATCACATTATGATGAAATTAGCATATTAATAGGAACAAAAATCCGAATAGGATGTGTCGCTGGCTAATTGAAAGCGGCGATGGGCTTGCAACCGTCAAGTATTGGATGCTAGCTACTTGCAAGCAATGGTCATGTGCCGAAGTTAAGTATCCTCCGAGGGGAAAATGTCGTGAGTCTTATTTAAAAACATTGCAACCTAGAACATCAAAACTACAAAATAATATTAATCGCATATGTAGGTATTGAGAACATTACATTTTATTTCAGTGACCATTTCAGTTTTGGGCTAAGTATTTATGTATTATGGATAAATAGCAGCAAAATTCTCATACTATATCATATGCGTGTATATATATATAAAAAGATTTAGATTTTGAATATCTTTATAATATATTATAAAGATTTTGACATAGGTACTCAAATATATACATATATACATTTGAGTACGTATGTCAAAATCTTTAGATATAAAAATAAATAATCACGACTTTTTCGCCTTCGAGGATTCAACTCTGATCACTAATCAGAGCGTGGATCTTATGACGATCACTTATGTAGTAAGAGGCATTATGCAAACTTACGCTAGGCACATGTCCACGTTTTGCAAGTAGCTAGTATTCAATACGCGACAAGTTGCAAGCCCATCGCCGCTCAGCGAAATAATTATCTTTAGATATGAAATTATTATCGAATTGTAAAAACAATTAAAACCAATTTCTAAAAGCGTTGCTACAAATAATACGGTAAAGAGCGTCAAAAGACTACATAAAGATATCCGTGTCGCACAAAGTGAGAGAGGGATTGCTCTTAAACAAAATAAGGCAGTTATGTAAATGACTGTCCCGCTTCGAGGTGCACTGGTTACAAAAAACCCTTTGTTAGCCTTTTAAGGTGGGGTTTTAGCTCGTGGAGAAGCGATTTAGTAGGCAACCGTAGCATTGTAATGTATGGGATCGTATGCGGTATGAATGCAACCTTGGCTTTACAGGACGGGTGTGTAGTAATCATAACTTTTCCAAAAAAATAATATCAAGTAAGTATCACTACAAAAAATATGAATGCGCATATATCACTGGAAAAATATTCAAGACGTTATCCGCGCGATATTTTAACTCGTTGACTGCGGTCTGTATATCTCACTCACACTGTGTGCGTAGTGAACTGGATAAGTGATACAGATGCAAAATTATTGTTTAAATATCAAATTTACTCAATTGTATAGTTTGACTTTTTACCGGTTTTTTAGGATTTCGTACCCTAAGGGTGGTAGTAGGACTCTATTTCCAATGTCACTATCCGTCTGTCTGTCCATCCATCTGACTATCAGCGGGATTTATCTCATGAACGTTATAGGTACGCGGTTGAAATTTCCATATAATTCATATAAAATCAAATAATTGATTAATTTATTTGAGTACCAAGAAACGTACTTTTTTGGCTTGCAATTCGGGACGGAGCACTTGGCCGATAAATGTTAGTTCGTCTAATGTATCGTAATTATAAATAACTTCAAAATAAGCGGTGCTAAAAAGGATTTATCTGAGTTTGTAAACAAAAGGGTTCCACCTAAAAATCAGCGCCTCTTCACTCCATGGTGGCGAGTACAATCTTGGAGTCTTCAAGTCCAGAGTAAATAGGTTCTTTTAAGGCAAGCGTGTTCCATCTTAGGCCACATCTTTACTTGTTTTACATGTAAGCTGGTGGTCAAATGCTTGACAATCTCCAATAAAAAAAAAAAATATTACAGGACATTCATTTTTACACAGCGCCATCTAGCCCCAAACTAAGCATAGCTTGTAATATGGGAGCTAGATTACGGATAATATACTTAAATACTTTTTGTAAATACATACGTACTATATGATACAACACCCAAACACAGAACAAACATCTATATTCATCACACAAATGTTTGTCCTGGATGGGAATCGAACCCACAGCCTACAGCGCCGAAGGCAGAGTTACTACCAACTGAGCTATGAGGCTTGTCAAATAAGAAGTGGCTTTTGCTGAGGTGGTACCTTTTTGGCCCATGCCGTAATCCATTTTGTTATTAGATGTAAGTTAGTTACCTACCTAGGTTGTGTGTTCATTTAAATGTCTGCGCTGTGTTGCTTTTTGTCCTTGGTGCATAATAAATATATTTTTTTCTTCTTCTTTCTTTGAACCGATCGCGTTTAGTTCCACCAAATACACAGCCCAAGCTTAGTGTGGAGTTACACAATCGGTGAAGTGCTAGTGCAAGCGAACCCTGATTACAATGCCATGCTCCGCCGCGGTATGACGGACTAATCATCGTACCAGAGCCAGGACGCCGGGACTTATTATTTCAGTTTCGTACTTATGCGTTTACCTACAGCATCTACTATGCTGGAATGTAATTTAACCTGAGTAATCCAGATTGTATGAAAGTCAGTATATGGTTATCATTGGCTATAGGTCATATAATTTAATGACGGCTGCTATGTTAATATAACAATGAATAACCCCATCACCATACGAGCCTCTTCTCTTTAGGTTCTATTTTTGGGAATAGTTTTAGTATTTATGTTGATAGGTGCTCTTAGTGGGAATAGATTAGGTCCTATTTTTGGGAATTCCTCCTTGATTTGGTTCTTTAGAATCACAACTACCTGAGTTACCTACTAAATTACTGGTATTAGTTGTTATTGGTGCATTATATCTATCTATAATATACACGATGTAGGTATATACGATTTTATTCACAAAAAGTAATAAGTACAAATAAACTAACTAGTCACAAAAGAAGCAGTCGGATTACTTGAGAACCGTTACAAATAATAAGTAGCTCTGTTTGTTTGTTTTACGACGGATTTAACCATTTTGGACCCAAATTAAATTTGGCATGAGGAACAAAATAAGCAAATATTATCTAGGTATACCTACCACGCGCACGCAAATGATTCCGAAGCTAAAAGCACTGAAAGGAGCTGCTTGATGCTTCATGTACCTTGACTAATTAGTCCTTGTCGTTCATTAAAACACATTCACACCTATGAGTATTTCACTGATCACAAATACTTGTAGGTACAATGTGTTTGCTACAGAATGTACAGGTTACGAATTGAATAGCTTTTGTTGATCATTTGTCTTCAATCCAAGCTAAATCAGGAAGCTAGGAAGCTGAACATAATTACTGTCTCATTGTCTCAAGTCGGCAGTAAACATTGGCTCAACAGGAGCTTAGCTCAATGGCCGGTGATAAAATGTAAGCTAGATGGATTTAGAAAATACTAGGTGATGGAACTAGTCATTTGCAATGAAGGTATTGCCATTACGAATACAATGAATTCCGATAGATCCGTAAAAGTTGCTAGTCGGTATTTTGTTACACATATCAAAAAAATATTGTTTCATTGATTTTTTTTTTCTTTGAAATGGACAAAATATTTTAGATCTATCTGATGACTGATAGCGCGGTTAACATTTGCTAATAACATTTATATTAAATTTCTTCGTAGGCACTACTACGTAGCCTGCACAGCTCTGCATAGATCAAAATGCTACTAATTTTACATGCAAATAACTTAACAAGGAAATCAGAATAGTTGCATGGCGGCAGAAATAGGTATCTTGTCAGTATTTCCCAGCCAAGCCAACACAAAAAGTACTAACTTAATTAATACCATACCCTACTACCTTTTTTTTAATAATTTAAATGTAATAAGTTCCAGTTATTAAGCTATTACTTACTTACTTACTTCCATTTCCAGTAATTAATCATAATACAGGATCGCATGTTTTTTTATGTATCGATAGAAAAAAAAAACGAAAGCACCAATTTTAAAACTTAAAACCAAATAAAGTTTACAAATCTACTAGCTTCTGGGGTCTCCTAGGAACAGTTTTATAGCCTCGAGCAAATAAAACCGTAGTGAAATGAGACATTAAAGTTAACTTATGTATCTTGAAAGCTGCACCAGTAAAATTATCTGTAATTTAGTTGAATATCCCAGTAAAAAATGAATACACCGCACTCAGGCGGTCGATTACGTTGGAGTAAGTTTCACAAATACGTAAGATGGCCAAGATAAGAATAGCTTAGTGAATAAAATACTAGCATATAAGCTAATGGTAGACGTGGGAGAAACAAAAAGTGGATTTGCCAGAGCCCTTTCGTAAATAGCATATTTTTACGGTGTTAGATAATATTACAATTGAGTTTTTTTTAATTTGTTATCGGAATGACTTACCATCTAATATATCACTTTTTCAATTCAA
Organism: Venusia cambrica; assembly: GCA_951394065.1. Lineage (NCBI taxonomy): Eukaryota > Metazoa > Arthropoda > Insecta > Lepidoptera > Geometridae > Venusia > Venusia cambrica. Next base: position 6,693,006 of record OX596055.1, read on the forward strand.
TACATGTATTCAATAAATTAAACTAACTAAGTACAAAGGAATCAGTCAGATTACCTAAGGACCGTTACAAACGGCCTATAGGTAACTCAACTGTTCCAGACCAGTACCAGACGGAAGCGTGCCCAAGACACTGGCTGCATTGCCACGCTGAATAGCTATGCTAATTCGCTGGCCTAAATAAGAGCCAGCCCTTGGGTCACGTGTCGCCTCAATCAAAAGCCCCGTATTTTTTGAACTATGAAAAGTATTATTTTTTCAGTAGAACAGTTTCCGATTTTGCTGGTTGTTCAACCAGAGACTAAAATCGACCTCTTTAACACAAATCTAAACTCGGTCGATAAAATTTCGGTAAGCCACAGGCTATGGAGCGGTTCCTTACTATTTGATGATATTCACCCGTTTTTTTTTCTCTCGAATCATCAGATTTATTTAAAAAACTTCAATAAATTTAATTAAAAATGTATAAAAATGCTTTTATTCTCTTCGGGCAAGTTTTTACAGTTATTTAGATGTGTACATCTGAATCAATCGTTTTTCATGTGTAATTTAGATTTGAAGTACCGACTGTTTGTTCACCTCAATAAACTTAAATGAAATAAAATAAGCATAGACAGAAGAAACACGGCATCATTCTCCAAACTTTAACAAAATGATAGCCAAAAATTATCATCATCTTTGTGAACATAGCAAAAATTTACTCTGTCATATTTTTGGTGTATTTTGTTAATTCCCTTATTCGATATAATAATGCCATAATAATGTTATAATAATGCGTTTTTGTAATGAAAAAGTATGGTAGCGGTAAATTAACACATGCAAAAATATTTTGCTGGTTTTTTTATTAGTTTTTTATTCGTTTGAATGCAATCTCGCCTGGTAGCGATAAAGCGCTTACGATGAAGCATGCTAACCTAAAACAGACCTATTCGCTCGTGTCTTAAAGATTCCTTGGCTGTAATTTTCTGGAAATAAAGACTCGGGTAAGGCGTTCCACTCTTTCGCCGGTTCAATTGGGGAAAAAAATCTGAACAAGTTCTAACTTATATTTTTTTTATATATTTTCTGTATTATCTATAAAATTATATTTAATAGATAGCCTAGTTAATAGTTTTCACCAAAAGATAGTACTGGCGATAATACGACGTTGGGTGGTAAATTCTCACCCCCTGAGTGAGTAAGTCTTACTTTTAAGCTTTCGGCTATGTCCCTATTAACTGTAAGTGGTCCTAAAAATTTGGATCTTGAATTAACGTAATGTAGGTTAAACGTTGCTAATAATACCTTAGTACGTCAGATTATTATTATCTATCTACTGTAAGTATGATTAATATAGGATTTTCAGTATTACCTAACCTAACAAGGGAGAAACATAACAATCTCATTTCACGGAGCTTGTGAGATAGAGAGCTAATCCTGGTTAATTAGAGACTACAGGCAATGTTAGACATCTCTGGACAGCATCACAGAATAGGACCCACAGTAGGGAAATATTGTATTTTACTTTAAAACTTAAGTGTGTTTGATCTACAAAACGGTTATACTCACGTATAAGTTTATGTTGATAAAGGCACTGAAAAAGAGTCGGTGGGGATATAAAGAATATTTTTTTTTCACATGAAAATAATAAGTGAAAGTAAACGTAAAACACATCATGTAAAAAGAAACCCTGAACTTTCTTATCATTCAGAAGTGTTTTTCGTTCTAAGGGCTAACATAACACAAAACAAAATACGTTACTTAAAATAGCGGTGAAAAAGTAGTAATTCTGTATCCTCTTCTCTGTGCCTTTCAGATTCTCTTGCGAGGGAATATAGTGCTGTAATAGCTGCAGGTGCGTTTCTAAGTCCGTAGCTTGCATGCGGATTGCTCTTTTGCATGATCATGAGGCAAATACCGAGTTTCACCGTTAACACTGTAATTGGCAAGTTATTTTGTCTGGATTTCATGGGATAACCAAAAAACTAACAAGTTACCTTAATAAAAATTGTATAATGCAGCATAATTATGATATGATATGACATACTATAAAACACAGCTATTAAGGGATTTAGTATGCAGCATATGATCTAGTTCTACTTTTTGTAAGTACCTACATCATCATCATCCACACCAGATTGCAACTACTGCTGTGTATAGGCCTCTATGTAATATGCCCAACGGTCTTGTGCTAGTCTCATATTTTCATTTTATTATGGTGATTTGTTTGCTATCCATTTCAGGTAGTAGGCCTTCTCAGAGCGCGTCTAGTTCAAGTTGTGAGCCCTTGCCATCCAATTGCAACCTGCGGTATAGCACTGTTTCGCACCACAGGTTCTCAACCACAAATTATTTTTTGCCCTTCCACACCAAAAAATGTACCTGTACAAAATTTATTATATTTTGTCGGCGCTTTTACCCAAACTTCGTTTCCGTTTCTCATCACGAAATATTTTGTTCAGTCAGATAGCAACATTAGTAAACTACAGATTATTTTAAAGCGTAGGTTTATTATAAATATAAAACTTGTCTCTATAAGGTTTACCAGTTTGTGGAACGGCAACGCAGCAAACTTACGTAGCAAGAAAACGAACGTAATACGGACTTTTATCTAACAAAAACTAAAAGGAGTAACTAATGATGTGTTGTTTTTTTATGAACTTGAGTTCTTCAGAAAATGTGTGAATATAGATAAAGCTTTATTTTGGCGATGTGCAAGATTGCCCATATATTGTTGTGCTATTGTGTAAACACAGAACAATGCAATAGTTTATAGATTTTTTTATTTTACGACGGGGAACCTCTTGGTTTTAATCTCACCTGGTAACAAGTTGAGATAAGGCCGAAGGTGGAAGCGCATTTTACCCGGAATCCTCAACACATTAGCTACCACCATCTTACCTAATTCTGTCGCCATAATAACAATTCTAAAATTGTTGTTTCCCGTCATTCAGAGGTAAGATAGCCAGTTCCTCAGTTTGTTGAGGATTCCGCGTGAAGTGCGCCTCCACCTTCGGCTTTATCTTAACTAGTTACCCAGGTGAGATGAAGGCCAAGCTTCCCCGTCGTACAAAAAAATAAAAAGTGTCCCCACTTGGCCTTATTTCATTAATTCCAACCACTAACATAAATACACTCATTTGTAAGCGAGAGATAATGAAGGACATTCACAGCCTCCGCTCAATTTTCCCACTCATTGGAAGAGTTCCAAAAATCCTTCCGCCTACGAAATCCGCAAATCGCACTAATAGTCCATGTTTTAGTATAACGGCACACCACACGGGCTTGGAAGCCAACATTTTGGCGTTGGAAGATGCCTATTTCGGTAATATATTATTTTCTCTTCTTTGGTAAAGTCACTTAATTTTAAGGGTTTTTCTAAATTATTGAATAAAGTTGTATTATTTTGAATTAAAACACTGTCAAAAATGATAAATGGTATAGACGCTATGAAATATAATCTATTCATAAATTTTCATGTTTGGTACCTACTGTTTCATACTTGGTGTTCTAGTTTTTTTTACATAATGTCATCTATAAAACATCTATTGTAGGACTTATCAAAGCTTTTATTATGGGAACTATGTACAAAGCGTAAAAAATATGAATGTTTTGGTAATCATATACTAATGATACAATATAATACTCAAACACAGAATAGGTATCTCTGTATTCATCACACAAAACACTTGTTTGATGAATACCGTTCCGGGTGGGATTTGAACCTTCATCCTATAGAAGTCAGAACTACTACCAACTAAGCTGTTATGAGGCTTGTTAGGTATGTCACAGTAATTTTCCTTTCGCATGGTCTTCTTCTTACGATTCAGAAGCTTCAAAACCTTACACTCTCGGGTTAGGTATTAAAAATACAAAAACCCAGAATGAAACAATATTTAATTTATATTCACTTACCTATATAATAAAAACTTACTCAAAATAATCCAACCATTTCATAGATATTTGGAAATGTTTGACAACATTACACAGTTTGTTATTTTTATTCAGTATAGAAAATTTACATTTATCGTGCTTTGGAAACCCCAAATTGTATCCCAAAAAATTGATCTGTAGCTATTACAAGTACCGGAAGTTATCTGTGTTTTAATCCCTACCTTACAAATAGCCTCTTAAGGCGTGGTCCTTACAAGCTTAGCAATGTTTCTCTCGTACGTTATTACGATAAAAAACACTGATAATAAAATTAATAACTCAAGTACAGTTCTCTCAGGATCCAACCCCTTAATAAGCAGAAACCTTTTAAAGCTCATTAGTTCTCTGTCCGATTAAATCATCATTGACTCCGAGACTTTTTGTATTGCCTTCGATTATTGGAGATCGCATTCTCAGATCGTGTGCCGCTTGACCACAAAACCGCGTCTGTATTGATTTCCATTGAGGGACCAGTTTTTGCCTCTCTCTCTAAAGAATCTCTCTCTTAATCGGTACCTAGCAGTCGTTGAATTTTAAAATTATTTGCGGACAAGATTTAAAACCAGCGCCATATCTGCTTTTTAGAACAAAATCACTAAGCTGTGAATTTGGACTTGATTCACAAAAACATTTTGATACCATCTTAACTTAAAATAAACTAAAACGGGTCAAAATCTGTACATTAAATATGTTTCAATTGGTGGACAAAAGTGAAATATCAATACTGAAATTACTGAAGCCAAAACAATAGTTTTTTTTTATCTGTCTTGACTTGACTGACTTGTGACTGAACCTTTGCATATTTATGACTATCATTGGCATTTACCTCACTTCCCCAGAAATAACTGACTACTGAGTAATAAGTACTCAGGAAATAACTGACGTTAAAAGTTATGACTTTTAACGTCAGATTTGATTATGATAAAAGTGTTTCTCAAAACGCGATTATTAAAATCAGCTCATTGATAAGAAATTTAGTTAGGCACCAATCTTACAAATCATGTGATAAATCTAACAGACCAAAGTGTAACATTTATTTTCCAACATCATTTAACATTCTCGGCTTTGTAACGTCATGTTATATCGAATTCAATTATAAACCCATTTATAAATAAATTAATAAATTAATATTACAGGACATTAATTTCACACAGCGCCATCTAGTCCCAAACTAAGCATAGCTTGTAATATGGGAACTAGATTACGGATAGAATACATAAATACATTTTTTTTTTGTAAATACATACTTATCATACAAAACAACACCCAACCACAGAACAAACATCTACATTCATCACATAAATGTTTGTCCTGGGTGGGAATGGAGCCCACAACCTACAGCGCAGAAAGCAGACTTACTAGAAACTGAGCTATGAGGCGTGTTACATGTCGCATCAATAAAAAACCCCACAAGATTTTTGAAAATTCGGAAGCCACACGCTCGCTATATATATATAGGTATTTCCAATACTAATAACCATGAGCTAGAACGAAAATCCTACCCGGGAATCTGAAGAAATATAACGATACTAGAAAAGATACGTCAAGTGAGCTTATCTCACTTTTGAATCATAATACTCCATCTATTGAATTGAAATGTCTGTTTACTCTACCTTATAAGCCTAAATAGGTATAATATACTCTTTAAAAGGGCAACTTTAGTGTTTTTTAATGATTTCCGAGAGTCTGTTACGTGAGAATGCGGTTCATGAAGTTCAATAATAAATAATTGGGTATTATTTACCATACTGGTTATTGTAAATATTTTTTTTAGGTAGGCTAGATCTTGAACGTTGCTAACCTGGGCAAGGTTGTCGTCTTCTACTTAAGAAGCGAGCATTCCTTTTTTTTGTCCGACAGAGAAGCGCTTGGCTTTCACCTCGCCTGTTTTCTCAAGTTGTGATAAGGCCGAAGGTGGAAACGCATCAGCACCCGCATACTCAACAGTCTGAGGAACTGGCTATCTTACACCTAAATGCTGGAACACAATAATTTATAATTGTTGTAACGGCGACAAAATTAGGTATGATGGTGGTAGCCATGCGGACTTAAACAAAGTCCTACCACCAACCAAACTAATCACAATATTATACTCCCTGGGGATCGAACCCGGTATCTCTGATACCGATGGGTGAACAACTACACAGGCTGTCAAACTCAATTGACCTCCAGATCGCCATGCATATAGGTATCTATGAAGTAAACAGCTATCTATTTTACCCTGTTAACTATGGTTAGGATTATTAGATAGATAGATAAATAGATAAATAGAAAACTCTTTATTGCACTAATAAATAAAAGTACATGGGCGAACTTAATGCTACGAAGCATTTTCTTCCAGATAACCCTTGTGTAGTATGGAGTGGGTGGTAGTGGTACTTAACGGGAGAAATGTTATTTTATAGTAATTTATTACTAATACATAGTATATTCTTATACCTACTATCAAAAATAATAATATTAATAATTCAAATTAAATGATTAAATATACCTACTTATAATACTTGGACATAATATATAACATAAATAATTATTATAGCATTATTATAGCAAAACACTAATAATCTGGAGCTAAATTTAAAAAGTTTCTGAAACGAAACACAAGCTATCGATTGATTTTAATTCGCTTTTTAAAATTAGTTTTTGAACTTGTTCCAAAGTCAAAAGTTGCGCATGAACCTCTCGACTGGTAGTGACCTCTGTTTTTGTAGAGAGGCGAGTTTATTTTTAAAGCTTACTGGCAGATGGCGGCGCACGTCACTATTGATAAAATCGTTCTATGTGAAGTATTTGTATGGTGCATTACAGACACACACTGAGAGTGTGTGACAAACATTTCAAAGCAAAATATTAAGTTTCCACCTTTTTGTACGTCTCCCTTTTAATATCATATTTATGATTTGTTAATAGAAATGTTTTTTTAAACAACTAGTAGACAGGACAAACAATAGTAGTCCACCTGAATGTTAAATGCATCTCTTGCCTAAAACAATGCCTATAACTGCGTAGGTCCTCCACAAAGACATACCTACGAGGCATAAAAGGTGTTGAGCTTCGCGTGCCCGTTATTTCACCGGCAACCACACCCTTTGAACTCGAACACAGCAATGCTGCTTGGTGGCTGAAATAGGTATGGTGGTAGTACTTCCCCGGACGAGCCCTTTCACAAGGGGCTCTACTACTCTTAAAATGTGAAGTTGTCTCTCTGAAAATTACAACTGTCTATATATCTATTATTCAGGAGAGTCCTACTGACAGACAAATAGATAGCCGGGTACTGGACAGCCGAATCTTAGTAATAAGGTCTCATTGGAACTCTTTGGGTACAAAACCCATAAATGCTTAGAATTGCAATTACCTAAACGCCTCTTGCTGCGTATAAAAGCTCCAATTCTTTTGACTGAAGAATACATTAAACAATAAAAAGTATTCGTCCAATATCTTATTTATTCTTCGCTTTCTGATAAAATAAAACTAGATTAGCATTATGTTTCTTAATTGAGTTCATGGCACAGCGCCAAGCTGTATGCCCTTCTTTGCATAGATAGCTTGCAGGCTAAATTCCATTCAAAATGAAGCCCCTTAAGCATCGTACGAATAAAATTAAAATACCGCACTGTTATTTTTATTAAAAATTTGAAATAAATATGGTAAAATATTGCTTTATTTCCGCTCGGTGGTCTTGTGCCCACCCGTGCTCCACCAGAAATGAAATCTGAATCCAGAAGCCAGAAGACACCCAGTTCCTCAGACTGTTGACGACTCAGGATGAAGTGCGTTTCCACCTTCGGCCTTACCATAACTTGAAAATCAGGTGAGATGAAGGCAAAGCAGTTCCCCGTCGTACAATAAAAAAGGTCTTACTGCATCAGGGATGTTTGCGGGTGAGCCGACTATTTCCATACCACTGTGCACAAGCTCCGCATTCATTATGCTCAGGATACTGACCAGCTTTAATACTGTTCTCGCAATGATAGCTGCTACGGTGGACTGCACTTATCAAGACATTGATGCAAAGTCACCTGCTATCAGAATCGTTTGTTGGTTTTCTGCTTATTGTGTGTACCCTGCGAGTTTTTTACTAAACGAACAAATTTTTTTGGGGGTAGCTGCTACTCTGCGGACTACAACCAAGATTAGTATATCTAGTTAAGTGTATCGAGAAGAACAAACAGTAGGTACATCAAATCTACATTAAATAAACACTTTAAGATAAGATAAGATAATTTATTGATAGAGATGTCTTAATTTACACGACAAAAGATCATAGTCATAATTTTATACAAAAAATATGATATATTAAATATTTGTAGTATTGCTGATTACTTACTAAAAATTTACATATTACGATTAAATTGTCCATTTAGAAGTTTCCTCCATATAACACAAATGTAAAATACAAATATTTGTTTAAAAAATCCTTGCCCTCCATCCTATACCTTATCACAATAATTTTAGAATGAATAAATAAATATTACAGGACATTAATTTTACACAGCGCCATCTAGCCCCAAACTAAGCATAGCTTGTAATTATGGTAACTAGATTACGAATTATTAGAATAAAACAAAATATACCATAATAAACGTTTATTTCAGACTATCAGGAATCTTAATGTCACTTCTAGTAATCCATATTGCCGTGTCGAACACTGAGTAGGTTGGTGGTCTTCACAACACAGGAAAGCTCTAACCGCCTCTGTGGTCTAGTGATTCAACCCACCGATTTCAGATCCAGAGGTCCCCGAGGGGTTCGATCCCCAGGGTAGTACATTATTGTGCTTCGTTTGGTTGATGGTAGGACTTTGTTCAAGTCCGCCTGGCTAGCTACCAACGTCGTACCTAATTCGGTCGCCATAACAACAATTCTTAAATTGTTGTGTTCAGGCATTTGCAGGCAAAAATGCCACGGGACCGCGTGGATTAAAATCCTAGCATTGCATAGATGCTACATCGATGGTAAAACTCACCAGGTGTGTGACATCTCCCTATCAGAGATCTTGCCAAATTCAGGGACCACTTGGAGTCAGTCCAAGTTGGCACTTGATTCTGTGACCCGTAATAATAAGCGAATATACGGCTGGTTTTATGGAAATGTTGCGATGGATTGCTATATATTCGTCATCACCATAATACATTACAAATACATTATACATGGTCATACCCAAAGCCCTTTTACTACTGAATTGTAGCAGTTATAAATATTGGTTACGGTCTTCTTTGAGTCCGTTGTGTGAGCAGACCTGGTGACCTGTAATACAGGTTTTTTTACGAAAACCTATCTCAGGCACCAGTCCCTCACTAAACAGGTTCAATGTCACCTGAGTCTATTTTATATAATTTTTGTTATTACTATTGAGGATATGTTTGTGTGAGAGACATTAAATAAATTATTATAATTATTAGCTTATAATATATTGAAATAATGGAAATCAAAGACGTGGAATTGGCTATATCCGTTCCTATCTACCTATCTACCTGATCGAGGACGTCATACCTTTAAAACGAGCAATGTTAAAGTCTGAATGACCAAGAGCCGAAGAAAACTTGTGTCTGAGATCGAGAGAGTGTTGACCATAGTTTCTAACTGGGGAGAATTAAACGTCTAGTTTCCGTTGTCTTATGACCCTAATGTCTTCAAGATAAGAGTTAATCACCTTCGGGATAAGCTCCATCTTAGACCTCATCCTTGTCCATGCATTGAGGTCATTACCTGACCCGTTAAACCCTAAATAAAAAAAGTAATTTCCGAGACTTCAGCAATCTAAACTCTATCCTAATCCGAGGCTGTAAAGCTTATTTCACATTAGTACTTGATTCACAGTGATCGAAGATCACGTGCGTTTCCGAATGTTCAAATTTTCCCACCATTTCGCCATTCAAGTGGTGATTAGCGGAGTAGTGAATGCTCTCTATTAATTTGTCAGTTCCAATTTGACGTGTCTCTCAATGATTACGGAATTGCGGCTCACCGAATGGTCCCTGTGAAGTGGAACATTTTGTGGAAAGATTTACAATTTTGGTTGGTACCATTGGTTGATAACACGAAAAAAAAATGTTACAGGATATTAGTTTCACACAGCGCCATCTACTCCGTAATCGAATCGAATGAAATAAATTAAGCCATAATTATGAACACCATAACTTTTATGTACAGTCGCCACAAAAATATGTATACACTTTATAACTTTCACAATAAAGTCCTTACTTTTATATTTACGGCTGGTAAATTCTGTCGTTAACTTTATTTTTAAGCCTGACAGATACCTATATCACACTTGAATACCAAATCAATAACATAAATTACTAACTGATAATACTAATATAAAATATAATATATAATTTAATAATGACTTAATGGACGGTTCCAGTTTCGTTTTACTCTATTGCAGAGAAAACGGAATTGTTACCGTCTGCCCCCACGAACGATCCAACGTGGGGGCAGACGGTAACGTTTATGGCTATTTTTCCCCTACGTATGAACGGTGGGGGCACACGGTAACACTTAATTACCGTGTGCCCCCATTTCTCATACGTGGGGGTATGATAACATACGATAACTTGTATTTCTATCTGCTCCCACAACTAAATTTTGTAATGACAAAAATAATTTCAGGTACTCCTCTGTAAATAAGATACTATGCTAGGTAGTAGGCAATATAAAAAAAAGCTTTATCTATGTTAATACTGTCAATTATATTAAAATATAAATAATTTATTTATTTCAACAACTGAAAAGACTTTTTAAAGTTATTGCATACGTACAACTTACTAGCCAATGTTATAAATATATAATGTATAGATAGATACACTAGATAAGTAGGTACACAATCTAAATTAAGTGTATGCTATTTTTATTGTTTATTAGCAATTTTAATTCCACAAATATCTCTATTTTATTTATTGTAGCTAAAGCTTCAAACGGTCTTTTTAATTATTGAAATAAATAAATGATCTATTTATTAATGTAATTGAAAGTATTTTATAATATTGCCTACTATTTAACACAGTATTTTTATTTACAAAGGGGTAACTGAAGTAAATTTTTCACATTTTTTTTTACAAAATTTAGTTGTGGGGGCAGATAGAACTACAAATTATTGTATGTTATCATACAAAAATTTGTAATTCAATACGTATAAGAAACCCCACGTATGAGAAATAGTGGCACACGGTAATAATGTATTACCGTCTGCCCCCACCGTTCATACTTGGGGGCAGATAGTCATAAGTGTTACCGTCTGCCCTCACGTGGGGGTCGTTCGAGGGGGCAGACGGTAATAATTCAGAAAACGGTATGCAGCGTTCATATTCTTCTTGTTATTTGAATTAAGTTGATTTAAAATTATTGCAGGAAAGTGCTGTGCAACGTGTCGCGTCTCCGAAGACCTTATTTGAAGTCAGAAGTAGATATCTCCCGTCGACGTCGACATCGTTGTCGTTTCTGAAAAGATAATTATGTATCTTGAGATAAAAAATAACATCACCGTCATAGAAGTTTATTTATTTCCGCAACTTTTATTAGATAAATCATAGAAAATACCTATTAAGTATGTAAGTAATGAAGTATGTTTTACTCACTAACCTTTTGTTCCATAATAATCATAAGTTGGCTGAGCCTGTCTGCCAGGAGTATCAGCACAAGCTGCCCAAAGCTAGCTTGAGAAATTGTGGCCGTTGCTCCTGTGGACGTGACCAAGCGCCAACTCTTGTGTGTTCACTTCCCAGAGTGCCAACTCTAGAAAGTCAAAGAGGGCTTCAATATACACTACGTGTAAGCCTTAGTAGAGCTGTCCTTCTTCAGATATATCTGAATTTTTGAGAGAAAAGAGTTGAAATAATAAGCATGGAAAATATTTGTTTTTTTTACATAGGTATCACAGATCACTAATATCCTAACGTTAGGTATTATTAAAGTCTTTTAAACTTTAACTTATTAAAGTATTTTGTCTATGTAATAATAATCCATCTCGCGCGTAATATTGTGATTTAGATGCGTTGGCTACACCGGCCAAACCATTGTCATTGGAAGTCATAGTCAAAGATAAACCATGTCATTGAAAATTTAGCAGAATACTAAAATAACAACAATCTTAATGATCAACCAATATCATGGTGCCACTATGATGTTTCCTAAAAAATAGCAGAATTGCCCACCTGATGTGGATACTCATTTAAGACCATTTTGCTAATTAATTGTATGTAATATACATTATTGCAAACATGGCAGTTTTTTTCTGACTGTGACTGCGATAAAAAATAAAATAAATAATGTTACATAATTTTATAAAAAAAACCTGTTGAACCAAAACACAGAGGATCTTAAATAAACGATAGAAATAGGACTTGTTGACCGCCACGAGAAAAACCTACCCTTTTTTCTTGTAAAGGCCTACTGTTTTGGCTACTTAACGTGCAGATTGCGGTCTTTGAATCGATTACTCCAACTCAGCCGCGGATGTCGTAAAAGCCGACAAAGGTATCACCAGAAGACAGGCAGCAGCATGTTGTATAATATGATATGTATGTATTTACAAACAAGTAAGTATTATTTCCTTAATATAGTTCCCATATTACAAGTTAGCTTAGTTTGGGCCAAGATGGCGCTGTGTGAAATTAATGATCACCTATTCCTCATTCCAATTTTGGAGGAAAATTTGTCCAGCTTATTAAAAGGCTGTTCAAGAAGAAAAATAGAACAATCTCATGCGTTCTTATACCTAGGGACATCCAAAGGCTTCCATTTAAAACAAAACCATCTCCATTTCCATGAGAGTTTCCCTAAAAATACAAGTAACTACATAAATATTTACTCCTTAAGTAAAGTTCGCCATCTCATGTCATAAAGAACATTACGTAATTTACATAAGAAGTTTGAATGGGCAGGGATGAAAGCCTCGGGTCGCGTTTCGCATGTGAATTAGGTACTTTTTATACAAGTAGGCAGAAAGTAGGTAGGCCAATGCTTAAACTAGAATAGCTAAATCAATTATAAATATTGTAGTTTTTCATTTACGTTGGATCTTGAGGCTCGCTGAGGATTCCTTGTCAAAAATGAGTAGGTTTTGCTTTAGGTAAAGTGTTTTTGTGGGAAGACCCCCACTCGATGGACCGACGACACTGTGGCGGTCGCAGGGAGTCGATGGATTAAGGAGGCTCAGGGTCGCTTTTAGTGGCATCGATTGGGGGAGGCCTATGTTCAGCAGTGGACTTATGTGGGCTGATGTGATGAGGTGATGATGAATAAACCAAATTATTTATTTTGCTCAGCGGGTGAGTATTGCCTTCCAACATTGTAATTCCAATCTGGTGGTGACAAAGATCGACTGGGTTATCTATAAAATATGAATTTTGTGGATAATCCATTTGATATTTTTCGCTTATGTTAATTTAGTTTATAAATTAGTATAGGTCATATGGTAATTTATTTTAATAAATATTGTAGGATGTCAAGGAGGCTGTCTTGGAAAGATCACCGTGGAGAAAGATTCATCAGTTGTGCCGACAAGAGTCAAACTCGTAAATTAATAATGATGATGTGAATATTCAAGAACCAATAGGTCGTTATTCAGATTGATTATTTCATCAGTATATTTCAGTATATTCAATCTTATATAAAGTGAGATCTGTAGATAATTTGGCGTCTCTTACTAAAGTGTACTAGCTGAATTATAATGTCATGTGCCTAAGTTCGGTGTAGGCTCATATTTCGCTAATATTGACTGTTTTACAAGTACTAGAGTCCGTTTCGGTCATTATTCGAATGAATATGAAATGGACATATACTTTAGCTTTGAAAGTAGAAGGGTAATTTGAAAAACAAAGAAACTATAGGGTCTTCGCTATCCCCTGAAAAAATGACTACATATTTTTAAAGGTTTGTTCTCAATTCTTCAGATTTTTTAATAGCTTTCTGTCTTTACGATTTCGCAATTCTACAGTCTTTTAATTTTACAGATCCCCAATCCCAATCCTACAGAATCGAAATTTTACAGATTTCCGGTTCTACAGATTCACAAATCAACAGATTCCCTACTCTACATACCTATGCGTAATTCTACGGATTTTCATCTTCACAGATTCCCAATTCTACAGATGTTTAGTACTACAGATTCTCAAACAAACTCAATATTTTTTTATGATCTGTGGTAAAAAAAAATGTCCTTTTTAAAATGGGGTGATCAGCCCTCCCCTCCCCAGTACTGATTCAAAAATATTTGAACAGAACAGAACATTAAAAGACAAAAATAAAATATTCCATATTTTTTTTACAGAATGACAAACAAGCTATTATTTCCATTTGTATGGATTCCCATATCTACGTGGGAATCTGTAGCCATGTTAATCTGTACCTAGTATTGGGAATCTGTAAACATGGGGCATCTGTAATATTGAGAATTTGTAATATTAGAATTATGTAGACATGGGAATCTGTAGTATTGACAATCTGTAGTATTGGGATTCAGTAGACGTGGGAATAATTATTTTTAAAGTACACGAATAGATCGGTCGCTCTATAGGCCTAGGCTCGTTCTAGGAGACCCGGATCACCCACTAACTGCACTAAGGAGGTGACGGCATCCGTACATTAATAGTTACCCTTAGTACTAAGTGGTGCCCTCACGCTTGTTGCCACAAATAAATCATATTTTTTGGCCTAGCGCTTCCGCAAGCCAGGTCCGTGCAAATCCGTCGCCTTTCCGATTCAGAGCCAGGCAAAAAGCTGGAGAAAAAATAATAGGTATTAAACCATTATGATCACAAATAAAATCATGGGGTAAAATACGTTTTCGATCAAATTATTATGTCCCAGCCAAGATTAATAATTTGTACTCGCTGATCTTATGAGCGATAACAATTCAATTTGGATTTCCTTCTTTGTTCCTGACACAAGCTCCAGACTAGTTTGCATTGTTACTTGCTTCTGTTTTAAATCACACCCCCTCAAATATTTAATCAGATTTTAATCTCCCGCGGTTAGTTTGGAGAAGATATAAATCTATTTTGTTATGGATTTATTGCTTTGTTTAATTTTCCATGGGAAACTAATAACTGATTTATTTAGGGTTCTGTTATCGAAAGGGTCAACAATTTTTACGTACTTTATTAGTAATAAACTAGCGTTTCTGTTTTTCCAAGACAAAGATTATTTTGGGTATTTATTTATAGGCCATAGCATGGCGTGGACGGCATCGGTGGTGGCCAGTCGCGTGCCGTTTCGCTTCAAGCTATTTTTTAGTTGCATGTAATTCTGCAAGGGTGTTATCTTCAAAAGCTCCCATTTGAATGCTAAAATGTTACAAACAATTTTAATCTATATTAAATATCCAAGTATATAACATACTTATATATCTAAATAAATGGAGAAAACAGGTTCGCAAATAACCTATTAATTCTCACTAAGTATATAATATGTTAAACGCTTGATATGTCTTGTAGGATATACTGTCAGAGGGGTTGTCTTCACAATTCACTTTTTATTTAATTTGTTGAAACTACCCCTGTAATTAAGGGTTTCAAAAGGGGTATAAAGGGTAAATAAGATCGAAATCTTGAAAATTTTTGAAAACGAGAATTATCATATGAAATGGGGGTTTAGATTGTAGATATCAAATTATATTTAATAAAAAGATTTGGTTTATTCACCCCTAATTAAGGTGGTTTTTAGGATAAAGGCGAAAAATCTTATTATCAGGTGTTGCAAGATAAAATGTATTGGGAATCTCATTTAAACTGTTCTGTATATTTTTTGTTATTCACTCAATATTTCAATTGGCCTGCACACATTAAGTGAGCAGATTTGGTTGCCAAACCATGGATGTCAATAACAACCAAGAATTTATTTTGGGATATCATGCAAGATGTATGACTGCGCATATCCCATATAAATAGTACATTATTGTCTACCACAATGTAAAAAGAACTTGATCCAAGAGAGAGCCTCGAACACTCAGGGGAATAAAGAAAGATTGAGAAAAAGAGTGCTTAAAGTAAGTAAGGTATGTTAATTGCTTTTTTTTTTTAAAGAATTCCGAGGTTATATACCTAAGACCATCACGAGACCTCCGTTCGTGGCGAACTACTAGTATACCTTGCTTTCATATACCGTCATCAAAGCACTTGTTTTCTCAAACTCTTTTTATTTACTTGAGTGTTTGAGGCTCAGCGGGTCAGCCATATCAAAGGTATGGGCGAAATATTGTAGTTGCTATCAATCAACTAACATTTACAGTATCTCTTTATATGTTATTTTTTATTACAATCAGATCCCGTTCGAGAGTTATGCTGTCACAAACATTACCACAAAATAAATACATACATACAATGCTGGATTCTAACACAGCTTAGAGATCTCGATCAAATATTGGATCAATAATAAATAGTTTCGAAACAAATAATTACTATACAACTACTGAAGAAAACTTGACGACAATTTGAATGAAATTTTATAATAGTTTCATTCACTGAACGTTCTACGAGGCTAACTCGTAATTTCCAGCAAATTTTCCATTAAACAACAAAGGCAGCGTTCATAAACACCTAGGTAGTTTCCTCCACAAATTTTAAGCAGCTACATAAATTAGTGCAAAAAGCTTTCCCTATGCGATCTGATATCGCCATTGTTTAGGTCAAACGGCTACTTAGCATAACTTGGCTTAAATTAGGTAGAGTCAGGGTGGTAATTTTTTGGGAGTTTCGCCGAAAACTTGTTAAAGTACAGCAAGCGAGGACAAATCGTTTGCTCGATATGTTTTTGCATAATTTAGCAAAAAATAAAATACTGATAATTTAATTTGGTTATGTGATAATAAAATTCCCATTAAGAGAATATTAACTTTCTACCAAAGATAAATAAAAAAGTCTATTTTTTTTATTTTTTTAAAAAATCCCTCAATAATACAAACTAAGCCCCTCTATATCATTCTCGCTGGAAATCTCACCTTCTGTAACATTATTTGTCAACAATTTTAGGGATTCACTTAATCAGACTGAAACTTTACAGAATTGTGAATCGTGTTCTGTACAGTCCAATGTGAAGACGCTGTAGGTTCCGTGCAAAAATGTGCAAACTGCAATATGGAAACAAGCTATAATTATACGAATACTTCCGTTGCTTTGACCCCAAACTCACATACGTATGGCACCGGTAATGGCATTCCACAATAAGCAACACGAAACAGCTAAATGGTGAAAATTATGGCTTTATTAAATATTGAATCAACTGCAGTAACAATACAATAAAGGTCTGATTCAAGAACGACTAGGACTAAATCAATCTAATCAAATCAAATAATCACGGTCTAACATCAATTTAAATTCCAATGATGATGATAGTTTTTTTTTAATTCGAAGAGTTTGGGTCAGACATTTAGATGTTTATTAGAAAAAACGTATAGGTATTCATTATCTTGTTCCCATTTTCAAGGTACACTATTTGGGGATAGGTGGCGTTTTGTTAAATGACCAGTGATATATATACTTAACCGACATTAAAAAAAGGAGGAGGTTCTCAATTCGTCAGTATTTTTTATTTATGTGTATTCCGATTTGAAAGATTATTTTGTTTTTTGATAGGGAAAATACTATACTATCCATATTACTATCGATCTGATGATGAGATCCTTGAGAAATCGAGGGAATTCTTCAAATGTTATAGGCACACATGAAGCGATTTGGGTATTGTTAGGGTAGGTATATTAACCTCGAAAGTAAGGAAAAAACAGACCACTTATAGGATCAAGTAAACTAATCTGTATCATATTCTTCATTGAAGTCGGTTTTTATTTTTGTGGGTTAGACTGTTTTGAAAATCGGGACGAAATCTCGTTCGTTCATTTCCGAATCTTTTTCTGTGTCAAAAGTATTTAACACAAAAAGAGTCTTAGCTTGCTGATCAAATTAATCAAAAAGATAATAAAAGATAACGATCAAATTAATCAAAATAATCAAAGCAGCCTCCTTGGCTCCTTAATGTTCAAGATCCAATGCATGATAGTTTCTGCTGATTGTCCTATAATATTACAATAGCCTAAGCTTAGATCCATGTAGTGGCTATAGTACATCAGACCAGACCACTCCAATTAGTAGCCAACAGTGTGGCTACATGACACGTCGTAATCCGGGATTACAAGTGGGACTGTACCAAACAGTTGAATCTAGCACAATGTAATACTGATCGTGTCTATGAAGCCTATGACGGGATCATGACTGTGATTCAAACTTTTACTAGGTACACTGTATGTAACAATTTAAATTTACCAACCATTTCAATGTTTTACGTGTTTAAAATGTACCAAACACTTGAATCCAGCTCAATATAACACAGAAATAAGTTTTTATAAACTTTCACGGTTAGAACACATTATTTTCATTCGAAAAACGGATATTTATCGCGTATTTTACCTATAATTATCACCATAGTGTATCACAATAGTGTTGCCCCGGCCGAGTCTGCCCGCGACCACGGCTGGTGCAACACCGCCAAATCGTCGGGATAAATTCATTCATAAACGGGCCTCATTTCATTCATCTTACATTATAACAATAATAATAATTATTATTATTTATTGTCTCACACACAAACAGGTCCTTAATGGTAGGGAGGTAATAACAACAATTATATAAAAATATTAATAAAAAATTTGGCTCATCTGACATTGAACCTGTTTAGTGAGGGACTGGTGCCTGAGATAGGTTTTCGAAGAAAAACTTGTATTACAGGTCACCAGGTCTGCTCACACAACGGACTCAAAGAAGAAGACCGTAGCCAAGCACCAATAAGCTAAATAAAATAAATATAAGATGGCAGGTTAATATAAGTGTAGGCAAGTATGAGTGTGTATTAGGCAGAAGATTGAGGACGAAATAAAGAAAGAAATAAAGTAAAAAAATTATAAATAAATCAAAATAAGTTTAAATGCAATAACGATTTTTTTTTTTGCTTAATTACATTCAGACTTGTGTAGGTGTAAGAGAGGTGGGTGCAAGAGGGTGTAGTGGGGTGTGTGTGTGTGTGTAAGTGGGATCGTGTCTGGGTGTGTATGTATGAGTCATATACCAAAGACCTAAACTTCTACGTTAACATTACTTATGGGTACTATAGGATGGGAGCCATAAGATCCTCAGTCTCCTGGTGGGTGAGTGTCTCAAGTAAAACATTACTTTTGTTTTGTTTTTTCTACACTTGACTGATAGTGACAAAAGTAAAGTAATATCAAAACAAGACTGCCATAATAAGAGGTCGTGGTACGCCCCCAGTTTTTGTATTCCAAGCGATTGTACTTGGTCACAACATCCAAATTCAACACACAAATGTTAAAATGACACCAAAATTAACAATCCGCGACGGGACTCGAACCCACATCTTCTCCTCAAGCCGTATGCTGAAATTTAAAAGCCTTTATGTGTATTTTTCTTTGGATAACAGATATTCGTGTTCTTATTATTTATGTAAGTTGTCAAATGTAATGTTTCCAATTCAAGTTCTCACCAATAGTATTCCTAAATATGTATTGTGTCCGTGGAGAGAAGAGTGACACAGTTACAGTTTCCAGGTTAGTATTTTCCAGGACTTGGAAGTGCGCATACGTATGAGCTGTGATGATTAGGTTTGAAATTGGGCTTGCAATTTCTTGTATATGGAGCAAATAATATATCTAGTTTTATCCAGATATATTATATGCATTTTTTGTGTATGCAGCATATGCTTTATCGAGTATCATAATACAACAATCACAACAGCTATAATTTTTTGAGCAGTTAATATTTGCATTTATTTATTGACCGAGCGAGCGAAGCGTCTCAGTTTCGAGATTGGCCAAAAATGCTTTAGTCCGCTATCGGTTTGTTCTCGCCTACAGGTCGCATTTATCAACCGATTTTGATGAAAATTGCCACACATAGTCTTTGATTTATTAAAATATTTGGTCGTAGGATTTGTTTTTTTTTTTAGGAAAATTTATAACTATTTCTATTTCAAACAACTGTTTCAAAGAGAGACTCCGTTATTTTTAAAGATTATTCTTTGATTGGCTAGATACCAACGTAATCATAACGTAAGAAGGTTATTATTTCGCTGACGAACACAATATTTCGTGACATTGTATTGAACTGTAAATCGTTGAGTGAGCTATCGAAACAACAATATAAATAGTTTAGCCCGTGGTCGTGTTCTAGCTGCATACGAAGGGATCAGAAGCCCTATTAGCACAGTCACTACGCCACAGTGCCTGGCTGTGGCTAGAATTGGCTCTTAGATGTTTGCTCAAGGATTAAAGGCTTCGCACGCTACCCGCTGCAGACTGGTTCTGCTTTTAGTTTTAGAGGCTGTAAATACATGTTTACGGTTTTTATCGAGAAAATTGATGTGTTCTTAAAGTTTACGATGTTCTTTAGCTGCGATTGAATTTTATAAAGCTTTGACTTTTATTAGTAATGTCCATTTAGTTCTCTTTATGCTGAATTTTTATGATATTTCTGTATTCGGGACGTAGGTCTCACTGATGTTTCAAAAAAATATGATTTGAACCAACTCACCAAAAAGAGCTAATGATGTATAATGAAAAAATGACCCGTTCTATCCGAGAACAATATATTTATTTTAACCGCCTCTGTGGTATAGTGGTTCACTCACCGGTAACAGATCCAGAGGTGTTCAATCCCCAGGGGGGTACAATAGCGTGCTTGGTTTGGTCAGTGTCCTCCTGGCTAGCTACCATCTTACCAAAGTCTGTTGCCCTATAACAATTCTAAAATGTTGTGTTCAGACTTTAAGAGGTAAGATAGCCAGTTCCTCAGTTTGTAAGGAATACCTATCGGGTGAAGTGCGCATCCAGCTTCAGCCTTGTCATGCTTGAAACCAGATGATATTCTAGACTATTCACGTATTATTTTTATATGCAGAAACGAAGATACGATGGTAAATATTTTGTATCGCACTTTTTTATATAGAAATTATCACCTACTAAGCCTTGGAATCACTCATACGCAAGCAAAGTTATGTAAATTATAACTAGAAAAATCACAACTAGAAAATCTTTGAACCAGCTCATATACCAGCAAATGTCACGGCCTGTCCGAGAAAGTTATGACTTGACGTTACTACAGACGTACAGACGGATAGCAACTAATTTTACTTTTACCCCTGCCCCCAATGATCGAAAGCCAAGAGCTAGCCGTTCATTGTCTAGCACCCAGGCCGGCACCATTCATCAGACTACGTCGTTTGTCGTACGTCGAGTGGGTATATAACTAATTACTGCAGTAAATCGTCGGGCGCGCGTCGACGCGTCCGATCGACGATGAACTTCAGGTTTCGGCCGTTGATATCAGTTTCCGTCATTTTGGTTTTAAGGTAAGGAATTGCACATTTTTTTTATTGGTGATAGTCAAGCGTTTGACCGCCAGCTTACATGTAAAATATATACAATACACAATATTACCGGACATTAATTTCACTCATCGCCATCTAGTAAAACAAGTGAAGATGTGGCCTAAGATGGAGGCCTAAAAGGAACCTATTTACTTTGGTCTTGAAGTCTCCAAAATTGTACTCGGAAAAACAGACGAAGACAAGGAATTACATTCCTTACCTGCACTCCTTGTCCTTGTTATTAAAGTTTTCAAGTCCAGTATGAAAAGGTTCCTTTACAAACACCTAAGTTCATCATGCAAATGTGTATCCTGTGGGAAACGAACCCACAACCAAGGTGGAGCTACAACCGGCAACCAACTAAGCTGCGTGGTTAATTTGTGAGTATAGGATAAATCGGTGTGATACAATATCACATCTCTCTTAATATCTCCAGTTTTGAGTCGATCATGCTCCATCTTAGGCCACATATTTACTATACCAAGTTAGCTGGTGGTCACATGCTTAGTTGTAATCTATATAAAAGGTTATGTAACCTAAATGAGCCAACGGGATCCTATTACCTATTACGTGAGTATTTTATTATCTGTTCTATTACCAAGCCATCGCTGTTCGTCCGTCCTTCATATGTCTGTCTGTCAGCGGACTCTTATAAACCGTTATGGATAGATAGTTATAACTTTGCAGACCGTATATTTCTATTGCTACTATAACAACAAATAATAAAAATAACCTCAAATAAAAAGGAAATGGAGCTCCTTACAAGAAACATGAATTTGGCACTCAGCCTGTGCGTGCAGACTAAATTTAAACAAAATAAATTTGTATTGTATAATGAATGCTCAGTTTAGTTACCAGTTTGAATGTTACCGAATGTTTATTTTTACATCTCTAACACACCAAAACATAACTGAACCTGTTAATGGAAAAGCAAAATGTTAAAATGATAAAGAAAAAAACACGCTGTACCTAATGAATACAGATTACATATCATTTTCTCAAGACATACAAAGCTGTAAAACTCATCAAAATTAATAACGTTGATCGCTTTGTTATTAGAATTTACTGCAACTCTGCGGTCGGTCTGCGTCTCTGCACTAATAGTATAATAAATTAATTACCGCGCTGGGTATGAGCGGTGCATCGTCAGTTTCTATTTCCATCTTACCTAAATAAGCCCTCGTGACGTCATCGGGGACGCCAAAACATTTTCTTAGTACAGGAACAATAAATTCCAATCCAACATTTACCTCCGCAGCGGAACAAGACAACATTGTGTCCTACTCACCCACACAGATCTGAAGGCCTTTATTTACTTTGAGATTCTTTTAAGCGTGTCTTTGAACTGGTTTTTTAAGAGTGGAATTATTTCTGCGATGCAGCGATTTTTTGTTAAGTATGCAAATGTTTGTTTAATATACAAAATTTCATTTTTACATTACATTTTACAGTATGATTAATATTATTTATGTATTCATTTATTCAATAAAAAGTACAATTAAACTAACAATGTACAAAGGAATCAGTCAGATTACCTAAGGACCGTTACATACGGCCTCTAGGTAACTCAACTGTTCCAGACCAGTACCAGACGGAAGCGTGCCCAAGACACTGGCTGCATTGCCAAGCTGAATAGCTATATTTATATATTATATTGTATTATATAATTTATTATATTTAATTGCGATAATTTTGGGCCAAATTAGCTGAATATAGCATTTTCGGAAGGCTCCATTGTAGACCTCATTCTTGCCCAGGCAAGCCTCAAGATCCAGGATTGACCTGTAGGTATACCTATGAGCTGCCTCTATCCATCCACTCCACGTGACCGCCGCACCACACTTGGCACGCCAAGTTTATGTTTAGTTTATGGCGAATGTTTAACCTGTTCAAGAGCTCACCTATTTCAAATGAAAATATTAGTTTTATCGGTCATTTTCAGTCATTGGGTTACATTATTAGAGTTTACGTAAAGACTCCTGATAAAACCTGGTAAAAAAATACAGCTTAAGCTTCTCAGTGATATTGTAACATTATTGTTGAAATATTTTTTAAATCGGTTCAGAAGGTTTGAGCTTATTCAATACAAACAAAAATACCAAAAAAAACATCTTTTCTCATTAAATTAAAATACCGTGGCGGTTACGGCTTTAGAATCGAATACCAACTCAGTCCGCGAATGTCGTAAGAGTCGCCTAAGGGATTTTTTAAACAGAAGAAGAGCAGCAGCTTGTTTATTAACAATATCCAAAACCTTTACTGCGATCACGAATCCGTATGCCAAGCGTGGTGATTATGGCCAAACCCTCCAATTTCGGAGGACGGTCTGTCCAGCAGTGGACACTATTGGGCTGTTGATGATGTTTGATGTATTTATAGTAATTATTGTTGAAGTGTAGTTTATTTATACAGAGGTATTACGGCAGACAATATTAAAGTGCGAACTGGGTTTGCCGCAAAGTGTGGCAAGTTCTTTATACTCGAGTTCGACGCTCACATTGCTTTGACGTGTATTGTTTCGGGAAGACCCTGAAAGCGTGATAAATGACGGTTATTCGACAAGATTGACAAGGTTTTGCGGTTTCGAGAGATGTCCTCTAATCAGATAATGGATGGTTTTTGCCATAGAGGTCTGATTCGGGACTTTTGTGTTTATCGGAGATTTGAGTGGTCTGTACCCTTTTGAGGTTATCAATCTTTACGGAATCGTGCCATTTACTTCAACATCAGATAATGCCTTTTATTTTATCCAATATCCAACAATATATGCATTTAGATCCTCATACCAAGCGTGGTTAACCATGTCATTTTTGACATTAACTATAGTAGCAATATTTTAATTCTGTGGTCTAGTGGTTCGCCCACTGGTATCCGATCCAGAAGCCCCGGGTTCGATCCCCAGGGAGGTACAATTTGTGCTTGATTTGTACCACCATCTTACCTACGTCTGTCGCCATAGCAACAATACAATACAACACAATACAATAATTTATTAATAACACTAAGTTACAGGTCACAGATTTTTAGCTATATTCAAAATATAGCAGCTACAATAGAATTATATTATATGATAATCATTTTCAGAAATTGTTGACATATATATTAATTTCTATGTTGTAGTGTTCAGGCATTTAGAGGAAAGATAGCCAGCTCCTCAGTCTGGTGAGGATTCCGGGTTAAGTACACATCCAAATTCGGCCTTATCATTATTTGAAACCAGATGAGATTAAGGCCAAGTGCATACATTTTTTCATGAGATATTATTTTATTCAAAGTGAAACGAAAGGGTAAAAGTATAATTGATATTATATACTTCTTATGAAGTTTGTAGTCAATGATCATTTTCGTTGTATTTTGCAATTAGGCTAATCGAAAAAAAAAAAAAAAGCACCTTACTCTGTTTAATTATTTTGTGGGCGTATTCTAACCCAATTCAAATCCAGTCGATTCGACTGACAAAATCAAGCAAATAGGTAGGTATAGTACCAAGCTTCAAAATAGTCTTAAAAAACTTCGGACATTTTGTTCTAATTGGCAATAGGTATTTTGTATTATAATTTACAAGCATTCAAAATAATTGGTAAGTATTTACAATAAACGAACTATGTACAAAGGAAGCAGTTGGATTACGTAAGGTCCTTTACAAACGGCCTATAGGTAACTCAACCGTTCAAGACCAGCACTAGACGGAAGCGTGCTCATGACACTAGCTGCATTGCCACGCTGAATAGCTATGCTAATTCACTGGCCTAAAATTTTTATCGAATAAACCAATCTGCATTAAGATGGTTCGAATCAAGGGGCAGGGTGGGTAACCCTACCGTCATATTTTAATACCGTAGTATTTTAATTAACAGGAAACGAATATTAATCTGACCTTTGTAGCCCAAACGTTTTGCGAATCGCAGATGATCAAAGGGAAGGTCAGAAAGGAAATGATTACACATCTCCTCA
The DNA here is from genome assembly GCA_951394065.1 of Venusia cambrica. NCBI lineage: Eukaryota > Metazoa > Arthropoda > Insecta > Lepidoptera > Geometridae > Venusia > Venusia cambrica. The sequence goes on from OX596055.1 coordinate 6,718,239, forward strand.
TGGACCATTTGATTTACAGCATTCGTGTACCCACGTACATATTGAGGCAAGCTATCTTAGACTGAAGTCAAAGGAAAACATGCTTTAATGCATTGATATAAGAGTGTATGGATAATGGGATTGGCCAATGGTGTTGGCGTTAGTTGAGTGATATTTCATTTGGTGACACTTGGCGCCGTCTGCTAAGCGCCTTGACGAAATAATCATGTGTTTTCAATTCTACTTATGGTACCTACAACGAATATTTATAGTATCTACCATTTGTATAAGCTTAATATACCGTATTTACTCAACGTATGTAAAATTTTAAAAAAAGTTAAGGTTTCAAACCGCCTCTGTTGTCTCGTGGTTCACTGGTGTTAGATCCAGAGGTACCGGGTTCGAACTCCAGGGGAGTACAATATTGTGTTTTTTTGTTTGGCTAGTGGTAGGACTTTGTTTAAGTGCCTGGCTAACTAACACCATCTTAAATAATGATGACAAAAAATCTAAAATTGTTATTTTTCGGCATTTAGAGGTAGGATAGCCAGTTCCTACCTTTGGGAATTCCGGGTAAAGTGCGCTTCCACCTTTGGCCTTATAATTTGTTAACAGTATAAGATGAAGGCCAAACGTTTCCCCGTCGTACAATAAAAATAAGGTAAATGGTAAGGTTGTACGGAAGAAATCATTTTTAAGCTATAAGACCGTAATTTTTACTTAAATTTAAAAAAATAACTCATGTTTAAAATGGTTCTGTATTATTGTGTTTCCGACTCTGTAGTCTAGTGGGCTTTCCACCGTTCAGACCCTGAGGTCCCGGGTTCTATTCCCAGGAGGATACAAATGTGTGGTTGGTTTGGTCAGTGGTAAGATTTGTTTTAAGTCTGTGTAGCTATCCACCTGTGTAGCTAACCGCCTCTGTGGTCTAGTGGTTCAAGCCACCGATTTCAGATCCAGAGGTCCCGGGTTCGATCCCCATGGGGAGTACAATATATTGTGCTTGGTTTGGTTGGTGGTACGACTTTGTTTAAGTCCGCCTGGCTAAACCACCATCTTACCTAATTCTGTCGCCATAATAACAATTCTTAAATTGTTGTGTTCCGGCTTTCAGAGGTAAGATAGCCAGTTCCTCAGTTTGTTGTGGATTCCGGGTGAAGTGCGCCTCAACCTTCGGCCTTATCTCAACTTGTTACCAGGTGAGATAAGGCCAAGTGCTTACCCGTCGTACAATAAAAAAAAAAACGGAAATCGATGGGTTGAACCACAAGAACACAGAGGCTGTTAAAATATATTCTGTGTTTATATTTAGGGAGAATCACGATCAGACATAGATAATCATAGATTTTGCCTGGAAAGGGGAAAGTAGCGTTGTAGCTTTTTAACCAACTTCCCAAAACTTTTTTTATGTATGTCCCCGATTTTTCCGCGAGCTTTTAACCATTTCACGATTTTTTTTTTTATAGATAGTGTAAGTCTGGTATTGGTCTGACTTACTCCTATTAACCGGGGACCAAAACTCCTCAACGAACAAAAGCAAATCTTACATTTTACCACCATTTTACCGCCAATTGAGGTCGGATTCGCATGTTTTTTTAAAGTAAAGTCGGTTTCAATTTATAAAAGAAATACCTTATTTAAATCTAATTTCATAACGATTATCACAATTTGTTTATTACATACGGCAAAAGTAATTTAATATCCAATACAAACATTAATATCAAGCTCATTTGGAATAGCAATACAATTTTGCCAAATTAGATTTTGATTCAATTGTTGGTTGAAATAGGCAATCATTTCAAAACCTCATCATGTCTAATTAGTACCTACATAGTAAAATTATTAGGTGACTGGCTCATGATCAATTCATAGATTTAACAACAAACAAAGTATTCCAAATATAACTTACTTATTGTATGCATATGTGTATGGGTGTTGTATTGTATGATAAGTAGGTATTTACAAAAAAAAAAGTATTTAAGTATTCCAACCGTAATCTAGTTCCCATATTACAAGCTATGCTTAGTTTGGGACTAGGTGGCGTTGTGTTAAATTAATGACCTATAATATATTTATTTATATACCTTCTGTAAGTTCAAGAAGACTTTTCTCCAGTGAAGTTATTTTGGTACTCGGGAGATGACAGGAACTAAGACTATGTTATAAATATTGTGTGATATATTTGATGAAAAAGAAATAGGGAATAGGATGTGGGAAAAGGAAGGCAATTTACGTAAGTATCACACGACATACACACAACATAAACCAACTAGCCTTGATTTCCTGACTGAGGTAAAACATATTGGTCAGGCTGTCTATCCACATAAGCCTTTCTTAGTCCTTGCTTCATTTTCATGTTTTTTTTTGAGTGAAAAGTGCTTGGCCTTCATCTCACCTAATTTTCAAGTTATATAATAACGTCGAAGGTGGAAGCGCTATTCACCGGGAATCCTCAACAATCTGAGGAACTGGCTGTCCTACCTCTTAACGGCAGAGGCGGTATTTGCATATATTCCTCCATGTTTTTGGAGAATCATCCTCCCATCCTCTCATCATTTATTTGTCCACCTCTATGTCTCTTTACATTTCTAGAGTACCATTCTGTGGAGAGCCACCTATACATTACGCTAAGCCAGACAAAGTATGAGAAAGCATTAATATCTAGAACGATTACTGTTCTGTTCTAATGCTGAGAAATCGACTCAAAGCGTAAACATTAAGTCGGTATGAAGTAAAATTCCGCATATCGATTGCGTTCCGGTCCGCGCCATATTTCGTATGCACATTTAATGCAATCATCTAAGCCAGTGGTCCGGAACCGTAAATATTTATGCAAAGCTAGTCCTGCGGCTGAATCGCAAAGTCGGCGTTCCGTTCAAATAGCCAAGTAATTATACCACATAGTACATTTTAATGTGAAAAAAATGTCAGTGAGTATTTTGACATGAAGAGACGCTTTTAGATTCCGTTGAGCTTCCCGTATTACTAGCAGACTTTGTGGGCTTGTCGGCTAGGCACCAGTAGGTAACTAGTAAATCTGGTAGATTCACGGGTGATAAACGTTGGTGAATAGGCATGAGCATGTGTGCTTGAGTGTAATTAATGGGATATATTGTAACAATTTCATCAAACTGGCTAAGTTTGTTCTATCTTACTTGACCATGTTCATTCATTGACATTCGTCGAGTAGGTATAACTTGTCAATACTAAATTAATTTTAATTTACCTATAAAAAACTTGGGCCGATCGTGGAGCTGAAAAGTAGGACAAAACCAGTTTTTTTTAATAAAATTTATTATGGGCCGTATACGGCATACAATGCGGGACGAAAGCAGATTTTTTATGCGGGCCGAACTTTCTCAGGACGAATATGGCATAAATCCAAATTTTCACGTCACTACATTTATATTACATAAGTCATAGATCTGGTGTACAAGTCAAGTACAGATCGTAATTTTACTGACTGACCAATATGCAAAGACCTCTACGCAAAAGCGCGCGTAACATAACGAGGCTAAAAAGTTGTCTGAGTTTTGTTGGTACAGAGACAGATTCCTCGTTTATAAGTACATATCATATGACACAGCAAAGTAAAATGGTTCTATTAGGCAAAAACACGCACTGCATTTGTATTATCTCGTTTGCTAAATTGGGCCTTTCATCTTATCGTAAAGGATCGTATATGAAACGGATGGAATTATTATTTTGTGAATTTCTCGAGATAGAACACAGAGTTGTAAATTATTGTACATATATAATAAAAACGGGCGTTTATGTTAGTTCATCGTAAGGACTATATTACCTGCTTCTACATTTTATTGTTTATGCCTCCAACTCAGTCCAGGATTTTAGAATAGGGTAGCAGCTTAGTAACCTTCTGCGTGTTCTAACACCATTAATAATAGTAGTAGAACTCTTGTGAAAGGGCTCGTCCGGGGAAATACCATACATATCGGCCACCGAGCAGCATTGCTGTGTTTGGGTATGATTGCCGGTGAAATTACGGGCACACGGGGCTTGACACCTTCATGCCTCAAGTTGACGGGCGTAGGCTATGTTCTTTGTGGATATGACCTACGCAGTAAGGCTTTGTCATAGGCAAGAGTTCCACTTAACATCAGGTGGGCTGCTTGCTTGTAAATGTTGTATAAAAATAAACAATATTGCGATCACCAATCAACGCGCATGGAAGATGGAGTTTTATTTGATTGTTGTGTATTACCTAATGGCTCCAATTTTAGAGGAAGCACTGTCCAGCAGTGGACTTTATTGGACTGTTCAATAGAGAGTGAAATACAAAACAATTAATCTTAAATCATGCCAAATGTGTAAATATCAACGTAGCGTGATATTAACACCTTCTATTTTATACTAATTAATACCGACAGGTTTCGATAAAATACTTTGTCATTCAAATTCACGATAGTAATAGCAAAATATGATAATAAATATATTGAAACTTTCTAACTCGTTATTACACGCACTTATACATAAAGATTACAATCGTATTCATCCCAATTTCAATGTCACATTCGCCCAACTTTTACCATTTATCAGAAAAGAAGCCAAAGAAAAATGTACGAGTTTTAATCCGAATTCGCTAAAAGCAATCTCGCTGACAAAGTTCTGAAATGTTATATCAATAGAATCAACTCGAAAGCAGAACAAGTTAACATGGGTTAAGTCAACAGTTGTGCAAACAATGTAATGGTACAGCTTGAAACAAAGTAAAGACGTAGGCTTCATGGGATGCTCTCTAAAGAGATAGAAGCCCTACTACCGGTTCGTTCAGAAGAGATCGAAGTTAGAGTTTAGATTACGAGAAAGAGAGAGAAAGCGTGACATTGGACACACTATTTAAAATTATTTTTTCATAAAGTTAAGTTAGCATAAAATTACTCATTAGCCTACACAGGCTAGATTATGTAGAGTAATATAGTTTTAGAGCATTATAAGTAAATATACATTTATTCAATAAAAAGTACAATTAAACTAACTATGTACAAAGGAATCAGTCAGATTACCTAAGGACCGTTACAAACGGCCTATAGGTAACTCAACCAGTACCAGACGGAAACGTATAGTTTATGTAAGAGCATTATAATGCTCTTAATATATATAAAAAAGAAAACAAAGATTATTGCTCGTATCACAATTAAACATACTGCAAATTTATTAATCCCTGTATCTTTTGAAGATAGAGACGACCAAAGCTTTGAATGGTTAAAGCTTTTCTAGTTCTATATTTTACTTTACTGTGCTTACCTACATCACAGAAATATAATTAATCCTATTTCATGATAATGACAACACCATTCACAATACTACTTAACTATGATGAGTCTTTTGGGCTCAGAGTTAAATTGAAATAGGTATAAAGTGAACAGTGCCCGAGTTTCGAATTATTTTGTCTCATTTGTGGATCAATTTAAACTTGCACTGAACATAGTTTGAAATTGAGGTGCGCTGCGGAGTCTGGATGATTTTAGTTTACCTATGCATAGAACTTTAGTAGGTATAAGTATCTACTTTAGTCTCATGACATGCATACCAAGGTTTAAAACATAGTGTTAGAAATGGTGCTAGTAACATATTTTTTTCATAATACGAATCGTTACCAAATCTATACTTACTTCAAAAAAATATAATATAACAGTAAACTGTTTTTTGAAGTGAAAACTTCTTAACGTCATTTATTGAGATGGGAAAAAACCATTGAACTCGCGTCCCCTTACTTACACTACTTTTGACTTGTCACGTTATTTTGACGATCCCAAGAGGCCGTTCGATGCCTACCTATGGACAGACGGTTGACAGCCGTGACAGGTATCTATCAAAGTCAGTTCTAAGTAACTTATTGTGTCAGTTGTGTTGCAAAAACATCCCTTGTTCATAAATATCGCGACCAACGCGACAAAATTCAAGTATTATAGATATTCAAGTACCAACAATCTCAGCTGTTCTCTTCAGCAAAGATCGACAAACTTCAAGGTTTCAAGTATCTTCTATCGCCACTTTTTTTTTTAAATAAATAACAAAGTACTTCCAATAGTCAACTTGTAGAAGTTTTTTACTGTCACCTTTCAACTCAAAGGAAAAGCCTACATCATACAACCGACTATCAAGTCATAGGCTTAGCTACATTGAAGCTACCGTGTGACCGCTTTTACAACCATACTTTTCCTAGTAATAACATATGTAACACATAGTAAAGCCTCTGAAAAGAGCAACTTAAGGTCTTTGACGACAAACTGCACTCGAGGCTACAATCGATAGACAATGGATTGTTTGGCTTTTGTTCACAAATCGTAAAGCCTCTATCTTAGAAGTTCTTTGAGAAAATCACATTGACGTGCCTTGGTACAATACTTGCAGTTTTGCGGTACGTAACTGACATTGTATTAGCCAATGTCTTTTTTTGTTACACTGCTTTTAGTAAATTGATCTTTTTACTTGCGAAACAGCAACTGCAACTGATGTCGTAACTTTTGCGTAAACTTTTTTGGGATTCTGGCACATAATGACCAACAATTAAATGGATCATATTCGATGTAAATGTAAATAAATAACATGATATTTATTTCACTCAGCGCCATTCTATCCCTAAACTAAAATAAAATCCTAAAAGTAATAATCGTGAACGAAGTTACGGAGAACATGTTTATTTATTTACCATTTTTGCAGAGCACAGAACAAAAATATATTTTCATAAATCAAATATATGTAGCGGGTGGTAATCGAACCCATAACCTACGGCGCATAAGGCAGAGCTAATACCAATGAATTGAGCTGTGAGGTTAGTTGTCACATCGACGTATTACGATTAAGGTGTTGTCACTCTCGCAATTTAACGTTTTTTTTTTCAATAAATCGTGTATGTAAACCATTTTAAAAAGTTTACATCATCGCTAACCCAAGCAAAGGCAAACCTTATCTGAACGCATTTGATCACAATACACAAATATCACTCTGAAACAAAAAGAATACTTTAGTAACATATCCCTATAGACCTTGCATCGGATTTCAGACCAATACCAATCATAGTTCAGTCAAGCGCGAGGCCAAACAATCACGCGGCTACACAGCACTCTCCCCTTTGCGTGCATCTCTCTGGAGGACTGAAATTGCCTCATTTGCGACACCGATGCAATCCGTTTTAATTCGTCACGGCAACCCCCTAAGCACTTGGGATTAAAAGAAAATTAAACGATCTGGGAGTGATGTCAATGCCAATGCAACACAAGCTTTCATCTTCTCCTTTGCTGCTTTCAAAGCTCTTATTTCGTTTCACTAAAGTCTGATACAAATGTTTCTGGCTAAACGGTAATGTTGGTTATCTATCACCACAGTGTGGAACTGATTTCAGCCCCTCAAGAATTATTCCACGTTTGGGGCGTTCCTTTGGAGACGGCTTTGTGCTGGTTAATTAAACTGCATTATAGTGAAGCTGTGGAAATTGAGCAAGAATCGCCTACCTACTAAATTATTCCTATTCATATTTTCTATAGGATGAAGCACATTTGCGATTTAGTGATGGTGATTTGGTATTTTCTTTGGTTAAGTAGCTCGATAAAAATATATATATTTACAAAATTTCAGAGGCTATGTTCAAAAAAGTCAAAGTCAAAGTATAAATATGTTAGTCAGGAATAATTTTAGGATCAAATATACCGCCGGAATCGCGACCGCACTAGAAGAAAAGCAAGACACTTGGCCTATTTTTTATCTTGTGATTTGGTATGTTCTTTGGTTATGAAGTTCGATAAAAATACATATATGTTTACAAGAATTTAGAGGCTATGTTCAAAAAAGTCAAAGTCAAAGTAAAAATATGTTAGTCAGGAATAATTTTAGGATCAAATATACCGCCGGAATCGCGACCACATTAGGAGAAAAGCAAGACACTTGGGCTATTTTGTATCTTTAGTGATTTTATTATCGTAATACATTAAAAGGTTCTCTAAATTAACTATACAACGTATCAAGTTATTCGTTTATATTTTTTTGCAAAGGCGCTATCCTACAAAAGTCCCGTAAGATGATTTTAAAAATAATACCAAGATACGCTTAATTCCGTTAGAAGAAATCCATTCACAAGTATTATTAAGAGACAATATTTAAAATCAAACAAGATGGGCCACGGCACGTGACTGTAGAGAGCTGTTTCAAGTATTAGTAAACAAACTGAATTGCTCTTTAAATACTTTGAACAAACGGTGACTTTAGAGCTATGTCCATCAGCATAACATAATTATCAAGAACTTGGATTTTTTATGACAGAATGAATTAAACACCTATTTCATTCATTCGTTATTGTTTCAGTCATCCTCAAAATATTTTATTGTTACACTTCCAGTGCTATGTACTCGACACTGCCAATTCTATGCCCTGACGAAAGAAAGGTTCATTAGATGGTTACCTACCTATCATGATAAAAAAACACCTTGGTTGAGAAGTCCACAATGAAGAAAACCGGATCACAATTATTATACCCACAATGACTATGCATGGAATAAAGGCTAAATTATTGTCTTTGGATTGGGACCTGATGGACTGACAGCGTAGATGGGGATCTGATGGAATGACAGCGTATATAGATGACCTTAGAAATGAATTCTTAAATATGTTTTGAATATCAAATCTTATCTTATCTTAAATGAAAAAAAAATATCTTAATCTAATCTATAAAATGGGAAGGCTGTCAGGCTGGTGACGGATAGAACAAGATGGCGGCAAATCGTTCAGGAGGCCAAGTAAGAATACCTCTACCACAATCATTTTGTGTAAGTAAGTTATCATAAAAAAATCTAAGACTATGTACCTCTGGCTTATTTTTGTTTTTTTTTTTATTTTCAGTTAATCGATCGGTCAGCTACACGATTGAATATTACATATTTTGATGGCTATGTGAAATGTACAAAAAATATATTAAAAACAGGTTAAAATTCAAATAAAATCTATCCCTATAGATTGGATTGCCTAAGTGGAAAGCTTGACTGAAATAGAGAACTGTTGTCTATAGTTTAGACTAAAATTTAGACTGTAAACTGATAAAAATAAATACAAAACTTTACGATATTTTAGCTAACTTTACGTAGCCCAGTAACACTTATCATAGTGTTATAAGATAATGTGACGAAACATTTTCCACAATCTCATATAAAATACCCTGAACAACTAAAATGATTGACGTTTCCCTCTTAAGCATGTAGCTTGAAACATTTATGAAAGGCTTTGTGAGAAGCGCTTCTTGTACCGTGTATACCCCGAGCATGAGTTTGCCATAGTACAATATTCAAGATTTTCAGTACCATTTTATTACCAGTAATTTATTTACTAAAAAATGTAAAGGCCCTCATTGCTCAAATTAACGCATAAGGCAAGCTACTACTTGCCTTATGCGTTGTAGGCTGTGGGTTTGATTCCTTCTCGGGACAAACATAAGTGTGATGAAAATATACGTTTGTTCTGTATTTGAGCGTTAGTGTATCATAATTAGTATTTACAAAAAAAGTGTATATGTATTCATATTATCCGTAGTCTTGTTATATAGCTATGCTTAGTTTGGAGCTAGATGGCGTTGTGTAAAATGTCTAGTAAAATGAAAAATTAAATTGGGCTAGCATTAGAATCTTAGTTGGGAGAAGCAGATAGCCATCTTGGAGAAGGTTGGCGTGGGATAGAACGATATGGAGGACAATTTCTGAGGAGGCCAAGTAAGTAGGTCGTCAAGTAGGTAGGAAGTTATTCTGAAAACTTCTCTAGAATCTCTGGTTCAGTATGGCTAGAATTAGAATCTTAGTTAGTTTATTTTAGCCTATCACATAATTAAAGATTTATGTTTAGCTATAGAAGAAATCCACATTTTAGTGTGTAGATGTTTGTGATTCTACTTGCATTTTCAGAAATCGCCTTGTTAATATGAATTTATGAATTTTGGCATCATTGATATTTCAATGACGACAAAATAGTCGCAACTCCCCGAACCTCGTGCTAAGGGCACATGATATTGATGTAACCTTTGGTAAACTATGATTGATAGTGTGCTATTGAATTGGAAGCTATCGGGGATCAGTATTTACACTATGAGCGATTTGTTTGGATATTAGGAATTTTCTATCGTCTCACATCTCTCTTGCTTAGAAAAGAAAACTGTGCCATTTTCGGATCCCACTAGGACGAGTTTAATAACTTTATTGTTTAAAGGAATAAAGGAATGTTATGATTTTGTCGAGAATATAGAAATAATTAAAAGAAGAATAATTCAAATTTGGTGTTTGATTTCCCACTAAAATTCATACTTTAACTTTTGATTTTCAATCTATAAACCTGCCAAATAAAATGTATCGTCATTGACATCAAATTATCAAATTATAATTATGATATCAATTCGAATAATTCTTCCAATAATTCTTTCTATATTCTCGACAAAATAATATAGAAATTTTCTTTAATTGATAGAAACTTCCTTATTAAAATAGAAACGATAGAAAATTCCTAATCTAATCCTTCTAATCCTATAATGATGATGCTTCTAAGCGATAAGACCGCCCAATGTGTATATTTTTTATGTTCTAGTTTTATAAAAAAAGATCGCATTTAAACACCGCAAGGGCTTGATGGATAGAGGTGGCTCAAGTTCGCTATTTATATTTAACCGCCTGGTGGTCTAGTGGTTCAACCCACCGATTTCAGATCCAGAGGTCCCGGGTTCAATCGTCAAGGGGAGTACAATATATTGTGCTTGGTTTGGATGGTGGTAGGACTTTGTTTGGGTCCGCCTGGCTAGCTACCACCATCTTACCTAATTCTGTCGCCATAATAACAATTCTTAAAAATTGTTGTGTTCCAGTTCCTCAGTTTGTTGAGGATTCCGGTTAGAAGTGCGCCTCCACCTTCGGCCTTATCTCAACATGTAACCAGGTGAGATGTAGGTCAAGCGCATCCCCGTCGTGCACTAAAAAAAAAAACGTATAAAATGTTTATGCCTCATCCATAGGTTCCAAAGCCGTATCAATAGGATGTGATCGAAACAGTTTCTGCAAATATTTGCACATTCTCAGCAAAAAGACAACATATCATTGGTTCAAGTGCCTCCAAGCTGTCGAAGAAGCGTTCTTGGCTTGATTTTGTCAAGTTGACACAGTAACCAGCCATGGCTCATTAGCTCTCCGAGACCGCAAATATTGAGACTTCACTTCAGATCTGAACTGACAACCTTCAATGTGAAAACCAGCTCGTATTTTCGATAAACATTTGATCTGCCTGCGATTCGAGATCACTTCACGGCACTCGGAGCTGGCAGTGATCTATGATTATTGCTATTTTATATTGGGTTAAATCCTCTTCGTGAAAATAAAATCTGAAAACAGAAAAAATATTTCGTAATAAATCCGCCAAATCTCTCTGAAAATGTTATAATAAAACTAAACAGAGGCGAAACACGTGTCGATTTGTTTTTTTAGAGAGATTTGGCGGATTTATTACTAAATATTTTTTTCTCTTTTTTCAGATTTTATTTTGAAATATGGGTCTCCGCAAATAACGCCTGAATCAATTAGCTATCCTCTTCGTGACTAATAACTTTTTAACAAAAGTGGAGTGTTATGGGAAAACGAGATCATTCTAATTCGCTGTTAAATCCAAACGAATTACAATCATTTTTTTTTTAAAAGGCAATTCGTCAACGGATTCATCATGTTTAGTTTTTCGTAGTAGACCTACAGCTACGTCACAGGATTATTAAGTAAAGCAGCTATGATTGTTGTTATTTTATTTTGGGTTAAATCCTCTTCGTGACCAAAAACTTTTTAACAAAACAGGAGTGTTATGTGAAAACAAAATCCTTCTAATTCCCTGTTAAATCCGAACGAATTTTTGTCATTTTTTTTTAAACATGCAATCCGTCAACGTATCCATCATGTTTAGTTTTTCGTAGTAGAGCTACGTCATAGGATTAGCACGTGAAGGAATAAATCTAGAAGCACAAATAGGCAAAACAGTACACGCTAGAAACTGTTTCGAAATACAAATTCCGCTGATTCTCTTACTAGGAAACTTAGTAAGTGGTTTATAACATAACGTTAAACTACATGTCAACGGTGTGAGCAGTTCTCAGTATCATTTTACATAAGCCACTTAGTTAATAAATTACATGCAAATAACATTAAGATAAGCATTTCAGAAAAAACACGATGCCATGAATCATTTTGGGCTCATAAAGACTCAGTAAATGTGGGTTGAATGAATGTATAGTTGTAGTTGCCGGTAGGAAGACAAATTTGAACAGCCAACTCGTTTGTGTAAAGTCGATGTGAAAATGATTTTTTGGTTGGGTTAGATATTTACAAAAAATATTTGGCCCCAAAGTCAAGTCAAAGTCAAAGTCAAATATTTTTATTCATTAAGATTTTTAGGATCATTTTGAAACGTCAAATCTACCGCCTGTTCGGAATCGCGACCAGCACACAAGGAGAAAGGCAAGAACCTCGGGCTGATTAATTTTTTGATGATCCATTTAACATTTAGGTACAGTGTTTATAATAATTTAATAACATTACAAGTGTTACCTACATCATAAAACTAAAAACTTAATATTATCTTAAAACATTGATTACTACATAACTATCTAATGGGCAGTTTCTTGACCTTGAGAAATCACCATTTAACTGTCAACTGGTATAGCAACATCGGGCCACGCGTTCTTATCGTCGATATAGTCTCTTATTTTGTAGTAGGCTCTTTTAATTAAATTATTCTTTATAAACAATTTGAATTTACGAGCAGAGAGTTTGGTGGCGCTTTGAGGAAGCTTATTATAGAATCGTACACAGTTTCCTAAGAATGAATTCCCCGGTTTCGCTCGCACGTTACCTACGGTTTATTTGTTATAACATTTCCTAATGTAACTAACCTAGTTTAATTTAAGAAGCACCGCATAAAGAGGAGACGAAGAAATGACAAACACTGCATTTTTTTATTATACGACGGAGAACTTAGCCTTAATTTCACCAGTATCAAGTTATGATAAGGTTGAAGGTGGAAGCGCACTTTACCCGGAATCAACATTACCACAACACCACAACACAACATTTTAGAATTGTTGTCATGGCGATTGACTTAGATAAGAAGGCGGTAGCTAGCCAGACAGATTTCAACAAAGTCCTACCACCCACCAAACCAAACACAATATCCTCCCCTGGGTATCGACTCTGGAACCTCTGAATCTGACGCCGGTAAGCAATCCACTGGACCACACTAAGCGACTGTTAGGTATTTGTAAATAAAATTACCCCTGTTACAATATAACGTCGACAGTTATGTAGTATACTAGCTGTTCCTTTTACACACTGTGTTGCTATTCTTGTTTTATCTCGCCACAGATACTTTTCTCCCGAAACTAAGTTGGTATATTTTCATTTGAGTCAAATGTTTGTGCGATAAGAGTTATCTAAACTGCCGTATAATATGCCTAACTAAGTTATAGTGGACATTATTAACGTCTTTATACGTAACAAAACACTCCTTTTACCGTTTGCGGTTACTGTTATATTATTTTAGGCTCTTGATTAATGCGCGTGATCCAGGGGCTGGTTCTTAGTTCGGCAAATTAGCATTTTAGCAATGCAACCTGGTCTGGGTCAGTTGAGTCACCTTAAAATCGTTTGTCGTTGAACAATCCTTTTTTTATTGTACGATGGGCAAGCGCTTGGCCTTCATCTTACCTGGGTTATTATGAGGCCGCAGGTGAAGCGCATGTATCCCGGAATCCTGAATAGCCTGAGAAACTGGTTATTATACCTCTAAATGCCGAAAAACAACAACTGTTATTATGGCAACGGATTTAGGTATGATGGTGGTAGCTAGCCAGACAGACTTAAACAAAGCCCTAACCACCTTCTAAACCACTTTTTTTTTTTATTGTACGACGGGTAAGCATTTGGCCTTCATCTCACCTGGTAACAAGTTGAGATAAGGCCGAAGGTGGAGGCGCACTTCACCCGGAATCCTCAACAAACTGAGGAACTGGCTACACAAGTTGAGATAAGGCCGAAGGTGGAGGCGCACTTCACCCGGAATCCTCAACAAACTGAGGAACTGGTTATCTTACCTCTAAATGCCGGAACACAAACAATTTTAGAATTGTTGTTATGGCGACAAAATTAGGTAAGATGGTGGTAGCTAGCCTAGCTAAGTCCTACCACCAACCAAACCAAGCCCAATAATTTGTACTCCCCATGGGGATCGAACCCGGGACCTCTGGATCGAAATCGGTTGGTTGAACCACTAGGCCACAGAGCTGAGGCGGTACGGCCGACTGCCTCCTTTGTAAGTACATACCTACTTACTTAGCTTAAATGTATATTTTGGTGTTCTATTTTCTAATTTTTAGTGCTAGTATTGGTTATTATGTGTACAAAATAAAAATGTTTTTTGATACTTACGTAATATGCCGCTATAATTTGACTTATGGTTTGTAAAATGTGTTTTGATGTGTTTATTTTTTTTATCGTTAATGTCCAGCAGAGTACATGATACCAACAAGCTGATATTAATTTACTACGCAATTTTCATTTTTATGGGAGGACCGCTCAGGTAGATATTTGACAGTAAAAATAACAACCTTATTAGAATAAAAAAATAAATAAAATTGTTACTGCATTGACCCATAAAGTAAATTAGAATTTTTCGTAACCAGATCTCAAAAATACCTGCCATAGTTTACAATAAGCTATAAAAATTGGTAATCGAAAGATCCCAATTTTTATAGATTATTGTAAACCAATGATTCTTATCCAAATATTCTATTAGCATTTAACACGGTGATTCAGCGACATGAGTGTGTTGCGACAGAAGTTTCCGATGTTTACGACTTCTGCGGTCACTTTTATGTGACACTATTTTTATTGCTATTTAACGCTATTTTATTGTCATTGTGAGATATTTTATTTCACCGTGACACACACATCTGTAAATATGGTGGATAAAGACTTGTTCCTACCTAGATGCTACAATTCTTTGAGGACTTCACCTACCTTCCTTCTAAGACAATTGGACAAAAGGCTAGGTAACAAGGACTTTCAGTCTTTCTGATTCATGTCCAATACCATTCAATTTTAATAGACGTTCGCATTTGCTATTAACTTTATGTAACGTTTGACTTTGACTTTGACTTACTTTCGTGAGTATCAAAGTTAGAGGAGAGCATAAGTTTAATACATAAGCTTATTAATTTACATGAGAACATAACTTTAACATACTACATTAGCTTAATGCAAGAACTTATTTAAAATGTATTCCAGCTACATGTGAAAAATAATGTGTTTTTACCAAATTCTGTAAAATATAAACTTAAAAACATAAAAATATTAGATTTAGTAGGTACTTGCGTGAGTCGTTCCATACATTTGAACACACGGGTTTTACTCACGTATAAAAAACCTTGGCCTTGGCTTGGCCCTCATCTCACCAGTAATTTCAAGTTATGATATGGTCGAAAGTGGAAGCGCAATTTTTTTTTATTGTACGACACAGGGAAGCTCTTGACCTTATCTCACCTGGTAAAAAGTTAAAATAAGGCCGAAGGTGGAAGCACACTTCACCCGGAATCCTCAAAAAACTGAGGAACTGGCTTCTTACCTCTAAATGCCGGAACTCAATAATTTTAGAATTATTGTTATGGCAATAGAATTGGGTTAGATGGTGGTAGCTAGTCAGGTGGACTTAAAACAAAGTCTTACCACCAACCAAACCAAGCACAATATTGTACTCTCCCTGGGGATTGAACCTGGGACCTCTGGATCTAAAATCGGTGTGTTGAACCACTAGACCACAGAGGCGGTTAACTTCATCCGGAATACTCAACAATCTGAAGAACTGGCTATCTTACCCCTTAATGCCGAAACACAACAATTTAAGAATTTGATCTCGAAACGTCAGCAAATCGACGTAAAATGTTGTGGTAATAACCGTTTCATTTATTTAATTTTAGAATTGTTGTTATGGCGACAGAATTAGCTTAGACGGTAATAGCTAGCCAGGCGGACTTAAACAAAATCCTACCACCAATCAAATCATAATATTGGTACTCCCCCTGGGGATCGAACCCGGGGCTTTTGGATTTGACACCGGTAGGCGAACCACTAGACCACGAAGGCGAAATGTAGTGCCTTGTTAGTGTATATATATCAACATAAACGTATACGTGAGTAAAACCCGTGTGTTAAAATGTATTGAAAAAAAATCCTCAGGAAATAAGTTGCAGCTAAGTTGACGAGCCCTCTGGTGACGTGAGCCGCTCTGAGTGAGAACCCTGTATGAAAAACCACAAAATATATCCCACGAAGTTCAGTCACACTAAATCAATAAACTTTTGCGGTTGGATGGTGTTACTCGTGTGAAAACATAATTGCCACCAACGAACACTTCATTGGAATTTAAGATGTCGTTTATATTGGTCTCATTCTTATGAGTAATACAGGTTTCAATTCAGTTTAAGGTCATCGAAATTTAAAAAGATTTTTTTTTCAACATACAGTCGTTCATTAAAAAGTTTCAAGGTCAATAAATTATATCACTGTCCAATTTTTACCCGACTGACACAAAAAGTGGATTATGTTTTAGACAGTATGTACCTCTCTATAAGACTTATAATGTACGTATAATTATATGTCTATTCCATTGAATCATTATTTTTTTGCAGCCATTATTTATTTTCTTGATGAATTTTGATGTGTATGCCGATTTTAGGTAAACGGATTATTTACAAGACTGTATTTTGGTAAATCTATAAAGTAAATAAATTCGCAGTCTAGTTATCTATTTTCAACTTTTAACTAGTTTTTAATTATATTGTTCCTATACTTTATCCTTTAACCGCCTTAGTGGTCAAGTGGTTTGTCCAACGGTGTCAGATCCAGAGGTTCCGGGTTCGAGTCCCAGAGGGAGTACAATATTGTGCTTGGTTTGGTTGATGGTAAGACTTCGTTTAATTCCGCCTGGCTGTCTAACGCTATCATTACTGTCACTACAAAAAAAATATATATTAATTCTTCAATTGTTGTGTTCCGGCATTTAGAGGTAAGATAGAAGAATATCAGGTGAGGTGAACGCCAAGCACCATTCCTTCGTATAATAAAATAAAACCTAGAGACAAATAAATCTAGTAATCTAGTGACTAAAATGATTATTCAGATATCTGTGACGACACTACCAATCTCTTTCAACCATAACAGAATCGTGATCGCCATATTAAGTTATATGACCTCACACAGACATTTGATTGATGGTTATAGATTTTTCAACCGATTTATAGACCGCAAAATGTACTAACGCTTGTTAGTCACACTTTTGACTAAATCAATATGCTTTTGCGGTGAGACCCGCATATAGTCAGAGCCATTGTTAACCTTTTTGTGGCTGATTTGCTGCAAATTTATAGATTAGGCCAAATTCTGCGAAATGGCACTTTGTTACATACCTATGGGATTTTTATATTTAAAACATAGACGGAGATAAAAGTCCTTTTTTGTGAAACAAAATGTTTTAAAGCAGTTATTTTAAGGTTGTTGTAATAATGCATATTTAACTCGTTGGGTTCTGTGAAACAAATATGATGCGTTCTTCATATTCAGAGGAAGTCTCTAAACTCTTCGTGTGAAGCACACACGGTGCGTTCTTCATAGGTAGCTACGGTCTCGGCACTCATAGTGTTAAGTATTTACAAACCAAGTTTCGCAACAAGCACCAAATAATTATACTGTGTTATGCTGCCATTTTAATGGACAAATGACCAAAAATCAATAAAATACCCTGTTAAAATGTTCGATCAATATTTCACAAAGCCCTGTATCGACTTAATCAGAATTAATTTACACGATCATTAATTTTCTGTAGACTGGTAAAAAGAAAAGTCGTTTGCGCTCCTTAATCCAATAAAATCAAAGTACATAATTTGCAGGGCCTTTAGATTAGCGGGTGGTCTGTTACCCCAGGCAAACATTTTTGATCTGACCAATTATTTTTGTAGCCCCCATACAGGTTAACAAGCTTACATATTTATTACGAGGTAAATCCTATAAATCTACATTGAAGCGTTAATAATACGGTGAATGATTTTGTTTTATTAACTACGCGTTGAAAAATGTGTTTACGAACGAATATTTTGTTAGAGTCTAGGAGTCCTGGGTTACATTATGTCTTTGGAATGGAATGATGTGATCTCACTAAAAGACGATATTTTTGGTAACCGCCTCTGTGGTTTAGTTGTACAACCCACCGATTTTAGATCCAGAGGTCCCGGGTTCGATCCCCATGGGGAGTACAATATATTGTACTTGGTTTGGTTGGTGGTAGGACTTTGTTTGGGTTCGTTTGGCTAGCTACCACCATCTTACCTTAACCTGTCGCCATAACAAAAATTCTAAAATTGTTGTGTTCCGGCATTTAGAGGTAAGATAGCTAGTTCATCAGTTAGTTGAGGATTCCGGGTGAAGTGCGCCTCCACCTTATAAACCTATAAATCGCTAGGAAGGATTTTTTTAAATAATCATCAACCTAAATCTAGTCATATAAAGTCTTCGTTTAGACTTACTGACTGACAATCAACGCACAGCCCATATCAAAAAACCTAGAGACTTGAAATATTCAGATTTAAATATCCAAATAATAGAAAAATGGATGGATTAGGAATTTATAACCAGGAACGTCTTAGTGGTTACTGAGGGAATTGTATGTACCTACAGCCTTCCAAAGCATTCAAGAAGAAGGAATTTGAGGCAATAACGATATTGTAAAAAACTATACATTAGCTCTTTAAGTAGGTACCTGTTGGAACAGTAAAGAAATTTGATGTTGCGGTCGTGATTAGTAGAGAAGATTCTAGGCAGGATTTTATAGCTTTTGATTGCTCCCACAAAGCAATTTTGATAAAAAGGTAAAAGGTCAAAATGAAATGCTTCATTTATGACTCGTTAAAAGTTAAACAGCGTAACTAAATGTTAAAAAACATATCCGTGATACCAACTCCGATTTTAAATATAAACCATTTCTATGAAATGATTGGAATTGGATTGCACGTTAAAATAAATAGTGAGTGTAAACTGTGTACTTGAGTACTATTTTTCCAAAATCTTCTATCTTCTTCTTCTAAATATATATAACTCAAAGGTGACTGACTGACTGATATAGTGATCTATCAACGCACAGCCCAAACCACTGGACGGATCGGGCTGAAATTTAGCATGCAGGTAGATGTTATGACGTAGGCATCCGCTAAGAAAGGATTTTGATTAATTCTACCCCGTAGGATAAAATAGGGGATGAAAGTTTGTATGAAACTTTGTCAATTTTAAACCGATCGGGCTGAGACTTTGCATGCATAAAGCTACTATGACGTAGGCATTCCCTAAGAAATGATTTTGAGATTTTGCATTTGTTTTGTTTCGGTTTAGTAGTTTTGGTTACAGACTCTGCTTTGTATTTGGCATTTGTTTTGTTTTCGTTTGGTTTAAGTATAGGTTTTGTCGGTTAGACTTTTTTAAAATGGCTAAAGAATATCTGAACGTTAATGGAGAAGTTGAAGAACTGTCGTTTTTATGTTTTGTAGGCCCTAATTTTTTTACACACGCTAAACAAAAGTAAAGCCGCAAAAACTATACCTAATTAATAATAATACTTCTTAACGCGAGCGAAGCCGCGAGCAAAAGCTAGTATTACATATGTTTCGTTAGTATTATTTTCTCGGCGTTTATTTTTTGACTCGTGGCGCCATCTCTTTGATATGCGTTACACCTCTTGCACTGTAAGGTTGCACTGCTGCACACGACAACACACCGTTTTTAACAGCAACAAAGCCACCAAAGGCTTATTGGTGTAGGTTTTTAAATCTAGAAAATCAACAAGAAATGACAAAAATAAGTATAACTATCAGTATGTAATATTTAAAGATATTATGTATTCATTAAACTTCAAAAATGTATAAATGCCTATTAAAATAGAGATGCTTATATGGTTATCATCTACAATTTGTATCATGCAGAATTATCCACATAGTCAAAACTACAAAATCACCTAGAAAACTCGACATATACAAAATATTTTTCCGCAACGAAATGAATTTCCTGTTCCAGAAATAACAAAATCTAATTATTCCGCGCGGACCGATACGAAATTAAAAAGCGCGATATTTCACGAAACTGCACGTTAGTATCGTCAGAGCATTCCAAGTACGTGAGAAGTGAGCGAAGTTTGGATTAAATTAACTTAAATAGCACCGAAGTGACCCAAAGAATAATTTAACCGTGGCTCTCTGCTACTAATGAAGAGTAGTGCCCTCCAGACGCCTGTTTACTTTGAACTTAGCCCATTAAGATATTACAACCTTGGGCATACTCATAGACCATTCAAAGACTAGACAAGACAAAACCTAGCTGACCGCTGCAAACCAGCAAGCTGAAATGTAAATAAATCATGCGTAACTCTTACAATTTATCGGAAATTTGATTCTAAAATAAGCTCGAATTGTATAAAACTTAAAATAAGTCGATATTCATTATATAGGTATGTACGGGTGGGTATACTGGTACACCGAAAAAATTGCACTGATTTTTTCTGACAATGATCTATGTATTCATGAAAACAGGTAATTCTACTATTATAAAAACCAGTACGGTAGATTAGGATGTAAAGAATATTCGCAATCGCCAAATGGTTTAGGCAGCGTATTTTAGGAGGTTCCTGTGTTCGGCATACGGGTAAGTGTGCCACAAATGAGTCGGTACTTAAATTATTCGATTAAATTTACTTACAAGGAATAAAGTATAAAGATACCTGTCTAATAGGTAAACAGCTATTCTATTCCCGAACGTAAGCACTCCACACATGAATCTAGGTAGAGTTTATACCTAAGATAGGCATAGGATTTGTGAAACTATACTGTAATAGTTAGATGAGTGGTGATGAGTAGGTATGCACTTAAGACTAGTGTAATTGTATGCAGTGCTAAGATGGGAGCATCAAAATGATGGGTGAGTCAGCTTCGGGTATTTTTGGGTTTATTAATGGTAATTATGGGTGAGTTTAATATCTGCTGCGATAACGTTTTCTGGTCTAGACCATCAAAGGTCTGTGGGTCCAGTGTTCTTGGAATGCCGAATGGGAATGAAGAAGTTCTCAAACATGTCGCAGTATTCTTGTTGTTTTAAAAACTACAATACCAATTTGAGTTTGAAACATCTTAGAATGACAATATGATTTGGTATTATCAATAATTAAATTTTATTAGAAATAAAAATTACAAATTATATTGCAAATTACATTTTATTTAGGTACCTACCATATTTTAAGAATAGGTACCTACGTACCTACCTACCTAGGTTTTGTTTTAATTGTTCGACGGTGATGTGCTTGGCCTTCATCTCACCTGATTTTCAAGTTATATTAAGGCCGAAGGAAGCGCACTTCACGCGGAATTCTCAACAAACTGGAACTGGCTATCTTACCTCTAAAATGCCAGAACACAATAATTTACGTGTGTGTGATGATTATAGACGGTTTTTCTGTGTTTGGGTGTAGTTTTGTATCATAAATGTACTTAGATGCTTGCAACATTATATTAAGTTTTCTATTCGTTATCTAGTTTCCCTAATACTATGCGTAGTTTGGAGCTAGATGGCGCTGTGTAAATTGAATACCCCATATTTATTTATTTAATAATCTTGTAAGCCATCTCTCGAAATAGACATATATTTTTTTTATTGTACGACGGGTAAGCGGAATCTCACCTGGTACCAGTTGAGATAAGTTAAACTTCATGTGAGAGTCATTCAAATTATTTATCTATATAAAAGAACTAAATAATTATAATGCCCCATTTGATTTTGTTTGTTTACCGATAGATTCAATATCAATTAAAAAACCAAATCTTGTAAACAAACTCTCGTATCTTATATTTTTTTTAATCTGACAAGCCGGTATTACTTTCGAATTAGCATCATTAAGTAATTGTTTTCTATACTTCATGTGAACGGCGTTCAAATTATTTATCTAAATGAAAAATTCAAACAATAAATAAAAAAAATAAAATGCACCATTCATTTTTGTTTGTTTGCCGATAGAGTCAATATCAATTCAAAAACAAAATCTTAGAATTGTTTTAATCTAATAATTAGGTATTAATTTCGACTAAGCATCATTAAGTATTCGTTTTCTAAACTTCAAGTGAGAGTCATTCAATTTGTTTAGTCACAAATTTATTCAATAAAATGTACAACTAAACTAACTAAGGACCGTTACAAACGGCCTATAGGTAACTCAATTGTTCCAGGCCAGTACCAGACGGAAGCGTGCTCAAGACGCTGGCTGCATTGCCACGCTGAATAGCTATGCTAATTCGCTGGCCTAAATAATAGCCAGCCCTTGAGTCACGTGTCGCCTCAATCAAAAGCCCCGAAAGATTTTTTAAACACCGGAGGACACGGCTCCCCACGTTCCCCATTTGTTTATGTAAATAAAATAACAAAATAATAATAACAACTCCCTTTATGTTGTCGTTTGTTAGCTGATAGAGTCAATATCAATTTATAAACAATCGTAAATTCTAATCCTATCTGTTTTATAGTGTTGCCTTATAATAAATCAATCTAGTTATCTCTTAGCGATATAAAATAATTAGAAGTTGGTTAATTATTCCGCTCTCTGTTACTCTGATAAAGCTTCTATTTTGTCAGAATTTATAGACCATTTCCGTAAATAAAAGCTTGTTAGGGTTTCAAGTGTGAATATTATCTATAACAAAATTAACAAACAAACAATAACATATCAAACAAACTTCTAATTCATAAAACAAATCAAGATACTTGTTATTACATTTATTGAAAGCCGTGAAGAGAAGAAAGAAAGTTGTCCACGAAATCACGCAATGTACCTCTAATTATGTAGATTAGTCGTGTATGGAAAACTATTTTTTTAACTTTTTTTTACTGTGCAACGGGGAAGCGCTTGACCTCAATCTCACCTGGTTACAAGTTTAGATAAGACTGAAGGTGGAGGTGTATTTCACCCGGAATCCTCAACAAACGGAGAAACTGGCTAACATGTACCAAAAACATCTACCGTTGACAGAGGGCTTGTCAGCTTAGCAGCAAGTCTATAATTTCCTGAGAATGCCTCGTTTAGAGGCGAAATACGTGTCGATTTTTTTTTAATTAATTTAGCGGATTTGTTACTAACTATCTTTCTGTTTTCAGACTATTTGACAATGGCTTTCTGCAAAATGACTCCTGGATCAATTAGTCACATTAAAAGATGGTTAAAAAAGCTATGATTATCCAGTACTCAGCAAAAATCATAAACGAGTTCCATTTTTTCGTGATTTATGGCGGCGAAGCAGTTTTCTGTGTTTTTGAATAAATAAGTTGACTTTGACTTTACTCATTTATTAATTTATAAAAAATGCCTCTAATAATCTGACTTACAATAAAATCTTCAGACAATCTACAAGAATACCGAATTGGTTTCATAATTGCTAATTTACACCGAAAGGGTCAACCGTTTCCTAATCTTGTTATGATGGTTCTCAATAGGTCTGGTAGACCCTTGGACCTCTTGATCTCCAAATCGGTGTTACATTTCAAAGGGTAGTGCAGTGATCGGATCTGTTTGAGGGCTCAGGGTACATTCCTCACATGGATCTTGAAGGCACTCGTGTGTTTGAGACCCTTGTTCATTATGTGCCCCTACTTCTGAAATGTTGAGAGTCTTGTAACTTAACCCGTATCATACTTGTTTGATATTGCAAATTTGTGATGTAATTCAAGACGTAAGTGTTTGTTGATAATATCAAAATAACAGTTTTTTACTAAATGCATAAGATACACATGAAATAATTTACGATACTTACAACTAAAAAACGATTTTGTCTGTTTGTTTTTTCCGGTTAATCTCCAAAACAGCTGGACCGATTAAGACTGGATTTTTATAGCTGATAGTTTTTTCAAACTTTCGTGATTAGAAATTTTTTTTTGGTTTCGAAACAATAGATAGCTGATATTATTGTGAGTAACTTAGATATTTTAATTTTATAAAAATAATTTGTTTTCCGCCGAAATGAAAACCCATGAAATTCAATTATAGAGATTATATCTGATTCGTACAGGGGTGCAATTAGAAAATATTTTGACAAATTCCCACGACATGACGGGAACGAAGTCACGCTAGCGTTTGCCAATCTAATATAAGTGTTACATTATTATTATAAAAACTACTTAAATTTACTCCTAATAGTTCAGAACATATTGCACTCAAAAACACTACCTATTTTTGGCTTTATTGTTACTAAGAAATAACACCAAGGTAAGAATTTAGCTATTACCGATTTTATTTTCTACTAGAATTTATAAAAAGTGTAATTTTAAGAAAAGCACCAACAAGGCAAGCCAACATTAGTTAAATCAGTTTTCCCTTTGACCATTGCCCACATTTAACTATGTATTTTCAATTACAAAAGCAAATGTTGTGACAGGTTAATATAGGTCAAGAGCTGATATCGTTTCCTTTATTTTATCTTAAAATTGTATCGGTTAATTTCAAATCCAATATAATCCAGCATAGAATAGCTACATGGCCCCAAAAAGTCCACAACCTTCCTTGGGTGGAGTTGCTTTAATAACTTTTTTTCACTTGTAATTCGCAAAATTAAAAAATAGTCCTCGATAACTTGAAAATGTTACAAGCCATGTGTCAATTGGAAAATGAATTCTAGAGTAATCTATAATTTTCTTAAATTTTGTCGTTTATTGTCCATAGGAAGCACTTTTGCATTTTGCAAGTCCAATTGGCTCAGGATAATCTACATTTTGCTTTAAATTTTCAAAAACACTAAGTACATCAAAATATATGCATAAAAGTGATTGAATAGCAAAATATTTTTGCATACATTTCAATTTAGATTGAGCTTTTAGAAAAAGTGAAGCAATACAAACCTAGAGTATTTGTTTCTAAATTTACCTGCAAATTTTCATTTGAATATAACAAGCTAATTTGTAATAAATAAAACTACGTTTGCTTGGGATAGAGGTACTAATGGGCCTTCGTAAGGTCTACCCTGACGTTATTAGTATAACTAAAATAAAGATGACATAGTTAATTATATAGCATTAACAAGCCTCACAGCTCAGTTGGTAGTAGCTCTGCCTTCTGCGCTGTAGGTTGTGGGTTCGATTCCCACCCAGGACAAACATTTATGTGATGAATGTAGATGTTTGTTCTGTGTTTGGGTGTTGTATTGTATGCTAAGTATGTATTTACAAAAAAAAAAAAGTATTTATGTATTCTATCCGTAATCTAGTTCCCATATTACAAGCTATGCTTAGTTTGGGACTAGATGGCGCTGTGTAAAATTAATGTCCTGTAATATTTATTTATTTATTTATAGTATAATGTTAATAATAAATAACCAGCTTCCGGGCTAAGATGACCAGGGACAGTTCAAACAGCTCTGCCATTAGCCGCCAATCACGTTAGGCAGTCGGGTTAATTTATGCAGTACATCATTTTGTGACACGTTTGGACGTTGGTTTGTGTACTGATGACCTTACTGCGGTTGAAATTCAGATACCATTGGCTGTAAATTAAAGGCTTGCAGCCAGAGTTTTCAGTCAAAAGCCTCACAAAGTGAGGACCAGAATATCTTAATAGTAATGTAACCCTTTGAAATACTGGAAGTATTTTATTCTATGAGGTATGATTTTTGATTTTTAAACAAATTTTGATTTAGATTTTTATTAAATTTGACGCTTCCCTGTGTCGATCGTGATTGTGATTAATCAGAAAAATATTACCTCAGAATAATTTAAATTAAAATTAAGTTCAAAAACTAAACGACCCGAACTACTGAAAAATCACGCTCTAAAAAGTATGACTCATGAACATTTCTCATCTGAAATTGTTTAGTTCAATATATTCAAAATCTATTATTGTCTTTTAAATAAACAACCTAAATGTAATAGTTTCAATTAATTAAATACTTATTCATAGTGATGTTAAGAAGATAACCATGGTCGTAATCCACCTACCCTAACAAAACAATACCTTTATCATAACAGCAGCGTTCTTTGAGCGATCATAAGCCTTAGGGTAAAGGGTAAAGGTATGTAGGTATTATATCTGAAATGTAGTTCTCATATAAATTAGTTTTAGGACTAGATGGCGCTGTGTGAAATAATTATCCAAAAATTTCATGTTATGTTTATAAATACGGCTACGCTTTTACCAGGACTGTGAAAATCAGCGATTCTCCGATGCCTTGATTTTGTTTACAACAACATAAAATTAATAGTACTGACACAAGTGTCAAATTGCGCGAAATGTGTTGTTAAGTGGTTAATAAGAAAATGTGAAAATCGCTACCAGAATTGTAGCAGCACATAACTTAGAAATATTAAAAGTAATGTTGCAAAGATTTACTTCGCTGACCCTTTATTATTAAAATAGCAAATAAAGAAAATAGCAACAATAAAGCTTTACGAGCAAAGGCTTAAGTTACAAAATTCAATTTCTTCAACAGTTGCCGTCACGGTCCTGCAAATGTTTATATTTAACGCGTTCAAAATAACGAAGTTTAATGTTTATATCCACTGTGAGGAGAATTTACAATTATATTGTGAAATGCTGCTTTAGTATCCGGTTATACGCGGAATTCGTTTTGGTTTTGGCTTTATTTATCGTTATGCTTTATTTCGTGCCATTTTTTAACATTCCGGGGAAATAGACCCAAATCATTCAATAGTCTTTATTCTTATCAAAAAGTCCTCTCTCACACTTGTTACTGCTATAGCTACTAGCATCCAAAATATCATCAAAATCAAACCGTAAAAAAATATTAGCTATTTTTGAACTTATATTTTATGAGGGATTCAAAGTTTCAAGAAAACTTTAACAAGGTATTTACTGAAGATTTCATTATCATCATGATTTGAACCCACACACGTTCAATGCTAAGAATAGGTCTCCCGAATCGACGCAACCAATAGCAATTCGAGTCTCCTACATCCATCAACTCCCTGCGACCGTCACAATATCGTCAGTTAATCGAGGAAGACCCCCTAGTCTTCCCACATTCCATTCATCAATTATGCGAGCTATGTGCGGCCTGCCCAATGCCACATTTATGTTGAAGGAAGTATCCTTCACTACGCAATTTATTTCCAAGCTACCAAAAAACCCTATGATGACAAACTCGAGATTACTCGAAGAAAACTGAGTCAAGTACTGATTAATTGTACACAGACAAGCAATGCATTGGACGAGATCAAATGTTGGTTTGAATGAGGTGAGGTAATGGAGAATGAATTTAGCTAGGGCCTGTACACACTCCACTAACACCTAGTTTAATCGAAGAAAAGACACGAATAATATATCATTAACACCTAAACCACTTTATTACATGATTATGCTGAAACTTGAATGAATGCTACATAGATACATGTTACATAAGTAAGCTGCTAGGTATACAATTAATAAAAAAAAGCATACAGTAACAGCTAGAGCAAGAGAAATAACTTAGCTGTACTTACTTTATACTTATCTCATTCAGTTTATTATGTACAGTAATTTGTTAAGAAATAAATACATTTTTATTATATTATCAGACAAAGAAGTACACGACTTTCAGCACCTCACGAATAAATATATATTATTAAATGACTTTTACCAAAATAAGTACAACAATTCCCTTTCAATAACAATTTATGATATGCAAAAAAAATTCAGTAGCATGCAACCATAAAAGTTATCAAATAATACTCTCGTCATTTTGTGAAAGATTCCTTGGTAGACACATATCCTGTTTCGGAGTCAGCAACTAACTTATCATGTTCTAAATAAATACAAACACGGCTAACGAAGTGCTGAAGGAAAGTTAAAAGCGTCTGGTTGGAAAGGAGTGAGATCTTACCAAGATGTCCAGTCAAATTCGAGTATGTTGTGTTTAAATCCAATTCATTTGAAGAAAAACTATTTGCGGTTTCATTAATGTATTAGAAGAAAAAACAAGTATAAAACTGACAATTTAAAGCCTGTTCATGCTATAATATATTTCAATCCGAATTCGACGGTCAATTATTGTTGAAATTCCAACTAATTAAAAAAAACACAATATTTTCACAAAATAATTACCTGTATTCAAAGTCTGTGGTGTGTCTAAACTATAATTTTTACTACCTAAATTAGCGTTCGAGTATGTTACGTTCGAGAACCACACGTACAACTTCTGAATTTATGAATGTTAACGAAGCGCTCGCCACTTCATTAAATCATATCTGACCGAGCGGCTAAAAATGTTACTCATTGCGACAAACTGCTATTTTTGATCAAGTTCTTCCTACACGGGTAACATAATCATATATACTTTATTTGAATATCCTGATACCTATTACAATGCATGTTTTACATATCTATTACGAAATGAAATGTTTAATGTCAAAGAGAAACTTCTTTAGGGCCGCTGTCATTTGAAACTCAATAAAACGAAAAAGCGTCAAAAATAAGCATAATACTAGAACAGCGAGAAAATATGATAAAATACAGATATTATGTATATTATACACGTGTTAATACATGTGTGTGCGCCTGAGTATTGCGAAGCTTTGTGAAAATGCCGTGTTGGTCACGTGTATCGTCTTTGTGGTTTTTTATGGCATTTTGAAAAGTTTCACTTCTACTGCGTGTGAACTGCCAACATGATTGTTTAGCCTATTTCGTCCCACTGTTGGGTAAAAATGAAATAGACACCTAACAAGTCAATAAGTTTGCTTTACATGTTAGTTATGTGTGACATAAATTGTGTATTTTATCAATCGATTGAAAGAATGTCCTCAACATAATGTTTGTTCAACAAACAAAATTCATTAGTATACACAATACATTCGTTCACAAATTACTCTGTTTCTAATCTTGAGAACTTTTGACGAAACATTTATAATGAATTCATTAACATTTCTTACTGAAGCAATGATGTAGAGCACCAATTTGTATCATGACGTCACTTTCTTCTCGTATAAGGGACGTCACTTACTAGGCAGCCAACGATTCAGCCACGTAATTGGCTGGTCGTGTCATAGTCGCTCCGACCAAAAATACGAAGATTTTACGCGCTTTTCAGCGGGCCAGATTAGTTGTGACTTATCATAAATGAGCTACGCTTTATATGCGTATAGGGTAGCCGTCCTTTGTCTTGAGCTGGCGGTTACTGGTCGTTGTCGTTGGTCGTTGGTAGTCTAGTGTGCGTTATTCTTGATCATTTAAATGAACCTAGCTTTGTTATTGGTCCATTACCCTCGCTGATGTAGGTATCCTAATTGAATACAGCTTGGGTTTCGTCTTTAACAAGAGTGACAACACCAACAAGAGTGATTTCGCACGCTGATTGTTGTCAAGAATCTTGGGGTTAAATGATTTGACCCTCCCGCACTCACTTCTTGCTTATTTTACAAGCATTGGCCGTCAGATGTTAAAATCTCTTGAGACTTTTTATTTAATTTTTTGTCGTTGGTGAGTTGAAAATGTAAAATGCAGTTAAGCATTGGAATGAAATGGAATGTTTTAGTTATATTTTAAGTCGATTTGCTTATTTATGAGAATGCAAACGATTTGTCGTACGCCTTCGTCGACGTTACAATGACCCATATTGCTAGCTCTATTTTCATCAATGCTATTTAAACCAAGGATATTTTGTAAAATATGACGCCTCTCTCATAAGATGTACGTTACTTTACTGAAGTATCTTAATAACGACCATTGTTATTCAGCCTTGGCATAAAACGGAGTTAGCATAACAAACTATATTTCAAATTTCTCAATTCTGTTTTTCTAACGTTTATGAGACCATTTTATATCAACAGTTACGATACTCGATGATTTCGATTCGCTATTATATTGCTTGTTAGTGCATCAATTGACGGTTATTGAAAATTACAGTTGTCACGATTTCTTTTTGGGTGGTTCATTTAGCTTCGTAATGTATGTTGATTCAGCATCATTCATTGCGTGTCAACTACTGAACTTTGTTATGATTTATTTAGCCTTGTAACAGTTTGGTAATATTTGTTTATCGATAACATAAAGCTTCAATAACGGTTATCGTATGTTTTTATGATATTTTTTAACTAGCTTGCATCATTTGCTTCATCTGTGGCTATCTTGAAATGCTTTTTAAAGCTTTTCTTATCAATGATGATCAGATATAAAGATTTCTATCTCCTACTCTTGGTTTACTGCTTAATTAATGTTTACTGTAGTATAAAAAGTCAGCTATCGGACAATCGAGATAAGGCGAATCTGTGATGGTGTAACGTCCCTAAACGAAACCGGTATCATAAAAGTAATCATAGGAACTATAAATTTAATAGCCTCATATCATCTTAGTAAAACAAACTCAAGGCCTTGTACTGACACGTATTACAAAATCGTGCAAATAATCGATATTTTCATAGCAAGAAGAAACATAAGAACAGAACGGAAAAAATACTGCAAATTACCAGCGTGATCTTCATTTGCTACATTCCTCAAGGAATGTATGCACTTTCTTTTGGTACGAGGTCCATTTTAAGACGAACTAGTTTTGATTTCTTATACTACTTGGAGACGGGACAAGCAAGCATCCCACCTGATAGTAAGTTGCTTCTTGCCTATAACAACGCCTTACTGTATAAGTCATATCAACAAAGATCCATCAAGGTGTTAAGCCTCGCGTACCAGTAATTTTCACCGGCAACCATACCCTTCAAACCGAAACACAGCAATGTTTATCGGCTTCCGATAAAGGTATGGTGTTAGTACTTCCCGAGACTCCCCTTTAACAAGGAGCTCTACTACTCTTATAAACTCTAGGCTGAAGATAATAGTAGTTCACTCCGAACATAAGCCTCATGTCTTTCGAGCAAACATCCTTTCAACGAGGTACTGTTCTGTGTTTGGTTGTAATATTGTATTATTATTATCTGCTGTGTTTAGTTTGGGGCTAGATGGCGTTATGTAAAATGTCACGTAATATTTTTTTATTTATCTGGTTATATTAAAAAACCCTCATTGATATTTCCTTGGAACGCACTAGATAAGACCTATATTTTGGCCTCTAATGATGAATTATGATGATTTTCAGATACAAGAATCGTAAAGCCCAAACTCGTGAAAGCCAGCAACTCTCGTTCTGTATCACTATCATTCTGAAGTTGATTATATAAAGTGGTGTCTCATGCACACAGGGATTTCACTCATTGAAATAAATCGGCTACAATTGAATTCAAAGATTTGATGGCATACCGTGAATAATCGGTCATAGACATAACGTACAATAGATGCTCATACCAATCAATTTTGAGTTTTTGGATGTAAGCTTGTGTAATACGGCTTGTGGGTCAAACGCCTTTTATAAATAAGAATATTATCTCTGACCCGACGTAACTCATACATAAGTTACATCATAAGATGCAACTTGTAACTGCATATTTGTATTCAACAATATTTAAATAAATAATTCTATCTTATATACTATAAAAACAGCACACTATATCCGGATGAGAATGGCCGGAGATTGGGCTTCTTGGGCTACATTTGCAGTGATCTGCAATTGATGATGATGATAAAAGCAACATAAACCTTTATGCGATTTAGGGTTTCCCGTTTCAATTACTGGATTCAAAATGGAGTTCAAAAGCTGTTAACAACATAGGTAGTTCAGAAAAACTGTATTTTAAAGCAGTTAGTCAAAGGCTCAGCCGGCGCGTGGCCGAACTCGTCTCGTTTGGTGGTAACCACAGAATTATGCGCCTGAGCGCCTTGTAATGAGACACGGGTGACAATGCTTGCCTAAGACATAGGATTTTCTGAATGCTTTTTAACCGACTTCACAAACAAGAGGAGGTTTTTAACTTCTGCTTCATTTGATATTGTTGAAAATGGTAATTTAAAATTTTGGGGTGGGTGGGATTTACCGCCTGGTAGTCTACCTCGGGCAACGGAATCCGGCTGAATAATCCAATACTTAGTTGGTATGATTTGTTAAAGTCTGGCGTCAAGCAGTTCGCTTCCCGTCAGTGCATTTTATAGGCATATGTTTAGATAGCTCACTCTGTCCTAAGCCTCGCCTTTTCCCAGGTAGTACCCATGCAAAATCAAATCGTGATACATTAAATCCACTAAAAAAGTAACATAAGTTATACCTTAAAAATAGGTACCGACTTCACTAAAAACTTGAATAAAAAATTATGAGTTACCTACTACGTTTTCGAAGGGTTTTGGTATTTGATGAGATATTTTTTTTATCGTACGGCGAGGAAGCACTTCCCCCAAGCCTTCATCTCAACGGGCTTACAAGTTATGATAAGGACGTGATAGAAGCGCACTTCAACAGGAATCCTCAACAGTCTTAGCAACTATCTTACCTATCTTACCTCTAAATGCCGGAACACAAATTATTTAGAATTGTCGTTATGGAAAAATACTTAGGTAAGATGGACTACCATCTTACCTTTAGTCTAGCTACTAAGCTAGGCAGGCAGACTTTAAAAAATCCTGCCACCAACTGGGGATCGAACACAGGACATCTGGATCTGACACCGGTGTGCAAACCACTAGACTACAGAGGCTACAGAGGTTCCTGACAACCTAAATTTATTGTCATCCTACAAAATGGGTGCAGAGAAACGTCGGAGATCAAAAACATAGACCGCAAATGAGTTTCGGAATCAACTGAGGGGCAACCTTTCTTTATACAGTGATTATCGCAAATTGTAAATTGTACGTAACGGATGCTGAGCTGCGATCTCGTTTGCAAACATAATTATCATTTGAAGATCTGTGAAGCGCTTGAAGTATAGGTATATTTCGATCTAGATAATACTAAACGGCAATAATAAGTCTAAGCCTAAGCAAAGATGGTGCGAACCAACGCATCGACACAACGAGGTATTACACCAATGAAGGAAATAGCGAGGACAAAGGAGAAGAATAAGTCTAGTTACAGCCCAGAATACAAATATCGAGAAAGACTAAACAATGAGTTTATGAACTGCCGACACTTTTTTTTATATATACAAAATGCGTCATAAGCACCGTTTATCGATATAATGGAAAAGGCGTCAATATTAGATTACAACACCGTGCAAAAACACTCCACTGATTTCGAACCCTAACACAAAAGGGCAATGCGAGCGTCGGGTCGAGAAATATCTTGGAAAAGTGAAATTGTGAGATGTATTTGGTCTCAGCGGGGGGCTGTGTCACATGATCTGATGGCTACCGTTTAACGCAAATCCATCAGGCTGGTCATTTGAGCGGCGTAAGGTATCAGGTTTCGTATTTGATAGATTAAACGCGGTGACATGACTGGGAAAATTTGATAAAAAGTAACAATGTTAAACAAGTAATCTTTATTAAGTAAAAAGTACAATTAAACTAACTATGTACAAAGGAATCAGTCAGATTACCTAAGGACCGTTACATTTGATAAAAAGTAACAATGTTAAACAAGTAATCTTTATTAAATAAAAAGTACAATTAAACTAACTATGTACAAAGGAATCAGATTACCTAAGGACCGTTACAAATGGCCTATAGGTAACTCAACTGTTCCAGACCAGTACTAAACGAAAGCGTGCCCAAGACACTGGCTGCATTGCCACGCTGAATAGCCATGCTAATTCACTGGCCTAAATAAGCTGGTCAGTCCTTAGGTCACGTGTCACCTCAATCAAAAGCCGCGCAAGATTTTTGAAAACCCGGAGGGCACCGGCTCCCTACGGACCAAGGTCTCCACCTTGTTGTGTTTAACAAATTACATACTAAACATAATTCAACGGCTTGCTTTATTTTAATGTTAAAATAAAGAGAACTATGATTTCTTCAATTGCAATACCCATCTTAAAGTATGAAAACAAGAAACTATATGTATATTTGTATTTCAATTAAAATCTATAGGTACCATGTCACCACGTAGCCGTAGTTGGCAATCAGCTCAAAAAACTCTCGTGACCGCAGGCTCTATTTACCCCCGTTTCCTCCGGTTAATGACGTCATAAAAAATAAAACCAACCACTTATATTCCCTGACTAGAAAAACTGCGTTCCGCGGTGCATTGATGTGGAAAATTACAGCATCTGCATAAATTTTTAAACAGACTTTTCTCCATTATGTTCAGGGATTGTTTTAAATCAGCGACATTGAAAAGGAAGCTTTGCTTTAGGGGTTTCTCTGAATGCGTTAATATGACTGCTTAGTTTTCGCTCGAGCAATCTCTTTGTTTGGCTTTTTAATAAACGTTTTCATGTATCTCTTTTTATTTCAAGTTTCAGACATCTGAGGGTAAGGCTGGAATTCGACTACGCAACTTTTGTAATTAAATTTTGACTCGAGAATTTCTTCGGCTTAAAAGCGTAAATTTAAATTGTTCATAACGTTTTAATGCGTTGTTGTAGCAAATATTGATTCAGTGAAAAAATATCCCGACTTAAATTGTCACGTCCAATGAAATCATTGAACCTTGGAAAAATCGTAGGAGAAACAGGATTTTGTTCATTGTTTCGTTTACCGAAGCGGACGTTAATCACAATTTACGGCATATTGGGTCTAAGGGAACAACCAGCGAGGTCTTAGCTTCCAAAATAATATCTAATTTTGAAAATAAATTATATAAATAAATAAGTGTAAGTCGATTTTTATGGTCTCGGGTTGGACACAAAGTGAATTAGAGTCTGATAAGCTCCTGTTTCATAATACTGGCTTACAAGAAATGTGTTCTTATAAGAGTAAAAATTGTTTCGGAAGATTTATCTACCTATAGCTAGTATATATATTTATTTTATAAGTAGATACCTACCGCATTTTAAGAATAAGAATGATATTATACTTTTGTAAATAAATATCTAGATACTAATATACCAAGACAATTTTGTTCCCCTATTCTCTTATTCGATGGTTCACAAATTCCTCAATACTAAAACTTTATTGCATTTGACATGTGACAAAGTTCATATAGGAATGATTTTTGTGCCCATAATATAAAGGGGTCCAGAATCATATTTCTTCCGGATGTTGCATTTGTCGTTGTGCGACAGTGCATCGTCAATTTGTTAGGGTCACCCCTAAAATACGATTCACAAATATGTTGTAGAAATTTTTCAGAACAGTATGATTACTAAGAACGATTTTATTTTACAAATCTACTAATTTATCGATTGTTTTTGTTACATCAGGGATAGGTATGTATCAAACTTTATCCATTATTTCATACACACTTTTTTTATTCTACGACGGAGAAACTTGGATTCCATCTCACCTGGTGTCAAGTTATAATAAAACCTAAGGTGGAAGCGCACTTTGTAATCCTCAACAGACTAAATAACTGGCTATCGGAACATAATAGTTAGAATTGTTAGCATGATTTCAGCCTTAGGTATGATGGTGATAGGTAGCCAAGCGGATATAATACAAGCCTTAGCACCAACCAAACTGAGCACAAACTTGTCTTCCCCTTCCTTTCGACCCCGGGACCTCTAAATATGTTACCGGTGAATAAAAGACTTGGAATTTTGTTTATTTTATAGATAGGTAACTGGACTTTATAATGTCTTGACTAATGAAAGGTTTGTAGCTAGCCCTGCCAATACCCATACAAACGTCATTCTTCCCCCGCCTAGACAATTCGTTCCAGCCAAGCGTATCCAAAGACTGACGTGTGTTGTCAAGTCCAGGCCACGCGCCGAAGCTCAATTTTGTATTACATCACGCAAATTAAATAGATTGAACCTTATCCCAACGCAATAAGGCTACAGATAAGCTGACAGAAAGCTACAATTCTGGATTACCAATCTGAGATACTAATGGGGATAATGAACTTTATCTGAAGCAAATAAGGATAGATGAAGATGGGAATGTAACTAGTAGGTACTTACAGAATTAGGATGCAAAGAAGGATTGATGGATATAAGCTGAGGGTTACTAGTAATATTTTTGTACAGTGATATATATGTACCATCGAATTCTAATAAGAAATAATAATATAAAAGGAGAAATTCCATTGTTGCTGCTAGGGGGTAGTCAGAGTCACATGCCCACAGTTCGCAAGTAGTGATATTGTGTAACTATGTGTGTAGTTATAAAGCTTGTTATATAATAATTTAGAGAAATAAATAAATGAAATGAAAAAAAATGAAATGAAAAATGAATAATATTGTCTTATTTGATTCGAGCATGTCATTCTCTCAATATTGCACAACGACGCTCGGTAAACAGGCTGTGTCCTCACTAGCCAAATACAAGAAACCTGTCATCTCAATGTACACATCTATAAGAAAATAAATTATCTTTAAATTATCTTTGTATCTAGAACCTAAGCAGGAGGCTCCTGTACAACTGTAGTTATCTTTTCTACTGTTAGTTATATGCCTAGGAGACGGTGATGATCATGATGAGGATGCCGATTCAAGGTAATAGTCACATAAGTAAAGAGATAAAAATTAAGCAAGAACAGTCTGACATCAAATATAATCATGTCGCCATCGACAAATCATGCAATAAAATGACTCTCGCTAATGTAAAAAGAGTGCAATATATTTACGCCAACAATAGTCAAATTAGTTAATCCGCAAAGTGGACCGGAAAAGGGTCCAATTAAAGCATCGCCTTTTGATTTCGGAGGATATTTATTTTTGGACCTCCATAGTCCGAGGGTCGAGGGTACCACAAGAAGAACGCACCATGCGTAGCGATTCGATTAGGGTGCAACTAGGGGGGAATCACGCGGCAAAAAAACTTGATTTGTACGAATATGTGTAACGCACTCTTAATCTTATGTACATAGAACTCAATTTTGAAGTGTAGATACGCTGAGTTTACTTGACATGTCATTTCATAATACAAAACACTCGCAAAATAGATCGCTGACGAGAGCCCTCACGAGGTACCATTTTGGAAAAATGAAATTGCTATAGGGCGTCGTTCCATCGTCTATTTCATAAGAGTCCCTAAGAACACTATAATGGGATACATGCGTCGTATTCGAAGTATTAGAAAATATAAAGCCGATCGTTGTTCTAAAAGCAAAAGTGTGTCGTTCTAACAAACAACGCCATTATAGTGACTTCCAGTTGCTTCTAGAGAATGAAGTAAAAATGGGAGGAAGTAGGTTAATAGTTTGAAAGAAACTAGAAAATAGTGTTCCAGCTTCTTGATCTTGGTGTGGAAATTCATAAAAAAGTTTTAAATTTACATATTTCATTATAAATCCCAATGATCTGAGTTATTTCTCAAGCCTCATAGTTCAGATGGTAGTAACTCTGCCTTCTGCGCTGTAGGTTGTGGGTGCAATTCCCACCCAAGACAAACATTTGTGTCATGAATAAAGAAGTTTTTTCTGTGTTTGGGTGTTGTGTTGTATGATAAGTATGTATTTATCCAACATAAAAAGTAACTTATGTTGCTACTTATGACTTTTTCCCCGAGAATCTACCTTTGTTTTTACAACTCAGAGCGTGGATCTTATGAGGATCACCTACTAGGTGGTAGTCAGAGGCACATGCACACGGTTTGCAAGTAGCTAATATTCAATATTTGGCAGGTTGCAAGCCGCTTAGTGGAATACCATCCACACCTGCCATTTGGATTGTTGGTCGCAGGAACATACCGGTTTCCTCACGATGTGGCCTTCACCGTCAGTGTATATCAAATGCACACATATAGGTGCACGACTGGATTTGAACCCACAACTTCTGGATCGGAAGCCGGACCCATACTTGGCCACACAGCTCTTAATCTATCTTTTCTTTTAAGTCTCTACATATTGGTATTTTTAAACAAGTTTTATTGTACGGCGGGGATAGCACTTGGCCTTTAACTCACCCAGTTTCAAGCTTGATAAGGCTGAAGGTGGAAGCACAATTCACCCGGCATCCACAACTGTCTGAGGAACTGGCCAACTTACCTCTAAATTTGAAAATACAATAATTTAGAATAAGATAAGACCACCGGAGAACACATTTTCCAGACAACCATCGGATATAAAGGATTTAATGGCTAAAGAGGTGGTTGGTGGTGCACATATTAATAGGGGTTTAACTAAATTTCAAAATCTTTATTCGTCTAATTCAATATTTTTTTATTTTGTGTATATACATAAGTTATTAATATATATATTATGATTAATATATATTATTATAATTATTGTGTTTATACTGAAGTCTACAAACCACTAGAAGAAAGAAGACAAAACCTTAAAGGAGACTCGATTCCAGTGGACAGCTATATAGACTGAATAGGCGACGTGCTTCATACCTATTTATTCTTTTACAAATAATAATAAATTCCAGGACATTAATTTCACACAGCGCCATCTAGCCTCAAACTAAGCATAGCTTGTAATATGGGAACTAGATTACGGATAGAATACATAAATACTTTTTTTTTCTAAATACATACTTATCGTACAATACAACACCCAAACACAGAACAAACATCTATATTCCTCAAACAAATGTTTGTCCTGGGTGGGAATCGAACCCGCAACCTACAGCGCAGAAGGCAGAGTTACTACCAACTGAGCTATGAGGCTTGTTAAATAAAGTTTCCACACCTGGAACGGGTTATCAAACACAACAATCTAACATTTGTATTATCATTGAACTACTTTTGTGCTTTACAAACATCTCTATTATTATTTCTAGCAAAGAGTTCACAAAGGTACATCCCGCAGTCATTTCACAGATTAAACTTATCAGGTCAATCTTTAGTTTCAACCGTTGAATACAAAAAATGAATTTGATTTCGAATTGAATCGAAATGAAATGAACGTTTCCCCTAAAAATGGGGAGAGCAGAAAAATAAAGATGGGTGCGTGTGCATATCTGATGTAGAAATGTGGAGTACTGAGGTCATAGACGCCGTATTAGTTAAAGATATGGAAGCTTCACTTTGATTTTGTGCATTCCATGTGTTTGATCTGCATACATTTATTTTATTACTGGTAAAGTTTCCTCTTTAGAAAACATATTAAAGGTCAATCAAAATCGATCGATCATAATTTTAAAACTGCAAACTATTATTCAAATATTTCATGTTGTTAGGGCTCGCACCCGATTTCTAACCCATAGAATTTTCAACTTTCTGTCAATGAGACATAAAATTGTTTTACCTTGGCAATAGTATTGAAGTGACACAAGCCTAGTATAAACGTGGAGTATTGTGGATTGTAATGAGGGGAAGGTTGTGAAAAGGATACGGATCGACCCACCTCACTTCAAAATAATTGAAGTTAAATTTGTTCATTTAAATTAGGTACGCCCTAATGATACAAAAGGCAAGGTATCTGTTGAGATACATAAAAGATAAAAAACGTGTATATTCTTTTTACTCCTAGATAAATAGAATTAACAAATTAATATATAGAGTAGAAAAAACTTTATTTCTAGCATCTATTTGTAGCAAGTTTAATTATTGATCGAGTGAGCGAAGCGAACGAGATCTCTCAGTTGAGTTAGTAAATCCGGCACTGTATGTATGTATGTGGCAATGTTTGTGACGGCATAACTCTCGAATGGGTTATCCGATTTACATGAAATTTAATCTGTAAAGAGATAACGTAAATAGAATTTGATTTTCGCGGGGGATTTTTGATAAGTGCGGTAGTTTTTGAGATATTGGGGTAAAAAGAAATATCATTTTCGCCCATATATTTTGAATGGCTGATCCGATTAATTCAAAATTTGTTATATGCAGAGATTATATTATTACGCATCGATAGGTATGAAGATTTATACATATTTAACTTTTTAATAGGGGTGGTTTTTGTAAGGAAGGGGTGCGTTATGAAGGTAAAACGCTTAATAATGTCTTGTAGGATGTACTGTTACAGGGGGTTGACTTCACAATTAACTTGTTTTTTATTTGCTGAAACTACCCCTGTATAGGTAAATATATATAAAGAGTTGCAAAAGGGGTTAATAAGATTGAAGACTTGAAATGTGTGAAAACTTGAAATATCATTTGAAATGGGAGTTGAGACGGCAAATTTCAAAATAAGGATAAAAATATCCTTAATAGGGGTGGTTTTTAAAGATGAAGGGGCAAAGGATGATCATCGGGTCTTAAGGGTAAGATAAGAGAGGATATTCAAAATCTCATGAAAACTGGTTCATTTATTTTTTGTAAT
This sequence comes from Venusia cambrica, assembly GCA_951394065.1. Classification (NCBI taxonomy): domain Eukaryota; kingdom Metazoa; phylum Arthropoda; class Insecta; order Lepidoptera; family Geometridae; genus Venusia; species Venusia cambrica. The sequence goes on from OX596055.1 coordinate 6,758,413, forward strand.
TCACTTCATAGGGTTGTCAAACCAAGGGTGTCGATAAAATCCAAGAATTGATTTTAGGATGTCATGCAAGGGGTTTGACTGCGCATGCGCATATCTCACATCAACATCAAAAATTTGTCCACCACAATGTGATAAACTTCCTCTTAAACTAAAAAAGTGTGGCCATAAACACCCCGCTTGGCAGACAGATTGGTGCGCACCAGTTAAAGTTTTGTTTATATACTAGGAAAAAGCTGTTGTCTTTTTGTTGAAGCCCCTTCGTTGACTTTCTGACATCCGTAGACACGGATGTCGCTAAGTCAATGAGATTACTAATTTTTAAGTCACGACTACTAAGGCAACGGTTTTGAGAGCACTTTTAAAACGACATTATCGTATTTTTGATTTAAGTAAGGGGTGACTTATTCACTTACTGTTTTCTACCCACCTACTATGACGTATAGTCGGTGGTTTGGTGCATTGCTCTTATTCTGGCTTTGCATACAATAACAGTTAGCAACAAGAGAGTGCCTCAGACACTCAGTTGAATATAAAGAGATTGAGAAAAAGAGTGCTTAAGTATGGTAAGTAAGGTGTAATGAAAGCAGACTTTGATTGTTTGTTTATTGCGTTCTATTTGAGAAATAATCTCCGTGGTAATAAATAATAAATACCTATCTCAAACCAAACATCACGAGATCTCAGTTCGGGGCGAACTACTAGTTTAATTGTATTAAATGGTTAGTAAGAAAAGTTATGTATTTAAAATTAGTATGAGGGAATTTTGGAATATATTTTTCATGGAATATTATGTTTTTTTTTTCCTATAATACCTGTGAACGATTTAATCTGTCTGAATGAAAGTTACAGGCTTGTTGGTTAGTCATTTACAAACAGAGAATTGCTATTCCATGTCAATATTCTATATACACTACAATGGGACGGCGCTAATTGCCCGCAAACCGTGTTAGCACTGTTCTAGCCTGTTTCAATTGTCCGATGCATGTTCAATTTCAAATTAATGACGAATGGATTGAAGATGGGGTAAGTGCTTTGCTAATCACCACTTCATATTGCAGATGCTCACGTGAATTAACTAATTTCAAATGTTGGTTTACGTACAAATGATTTACTACTGAATGATATATCAGTCATTTATTAAGCAAAAAGATAAACCAAATATTTTAAGATATCAGTCAGATTACCTAAGGACCGTCAGTCTAACTCAACTGATCCAGACTAGTAACAGATGGAAGCAAACCAATACTGAAGCCACGCTGAATGCTTAATCGCTGGCGTTACAATCAAGAGCCCCGCAAGATTTTTGAAAACCCGTAGAACACTGACAGATCTTAAGGTCTTAATCCCAAAAGGCTCAAATAAGTAAACTCTGTCGAGACTTCTTTACTTGCGTCTTTTATGATACTCGGCAAAATCAGTCGCCACACCCTAACTGATGTTCCAGGCAGATGAGATGACGCAACGCCATAAAATAATAGTCAAAATTAGTCGACTCTTATGACATCCACGGGACGAAAAGAATTTCCCGTATTTTTCTGCCAGGCTACCAGTCAATGTTAAAAGTTAAGTTTATCATATTTCTAAGAAAATAATTAATGATGTAACCTTCAGACAAAACTTTCTCATTGTTTTGCTGATGGCACCTAAATCTTGTGCCCATAATTCACGTTCCCACGAATGACAACATAAGTGCACCCCAGAACGCTATTACAGTAGAAAGTACGAAGAAGTCACGTCTGCTTCGTCTGTATGTACCTTTTCACTATCTGGCTTCGTCGCATCTGTCAGGTTACCTGATACGGGACAGCATCGTTGTACCTACGGGCTGTGCGAAGTATGCAATACAAGTCACTGGGTCACAAGAATCTGACACGATTCAGCAAACTATATTACCTCGCTACATTCAATGACGATAGAAATGTACCTATTGTTGAGGGATTTCGCACACGTGTGGGCGTGTGACCGAAACCGCAAAAAATGGTGCCAAAAGCGCATTGCATCACTTTCATTCATAATATCGATAAATGTAGTTCAGGTAGATTCACACGTGATAGTGAAAGCACAAGGACACAATGACATGACTTGTGATTTAATTTCTCATGTCAATCAGCTATGGGAAAGTTGCATGTGATAAACCATTCCAACAAACAAATTCACTTATGAGTTCTTGGCTCATTTTAGTAACGCGACTCCCTCGCTGTGTCTTACTGAACAGGTGACAATGCGTGAACTTTCGTTGACCAGATGATGCAAAGTGATAAGTCCTTGATACATTCACCTGCTCGAAGCATCTGAAACCCGAAGCTTTAAAACTACAGATGTTGTTTTGATCAAATTATCATCTGAACAGTATAAAATATTCAGAGGTATCAGTACTTTGCCCAGCAAAAGTTGATGGTACGGTGTGTTTTAAATTACTTTTTTTTGCGGGCGGGGAAGCGTTTGTCCTTCATCTCATCTGGTTACAAGTTGAGATAAGACCGAAGATGGAGGCACACTTCACCCGGAATCCTCAACAAACTGAGGAACTGGCTATCTTACCTCTAAATGCTGGAACACATTTTTTTTTTATGAATTGTTATTATAGCGACAGCAATAGGTAAGATGGTGGTAGCTAGCCAGGCGGACTTAAACAAAACCCTACCACCAACCACAAAATCCTACCACCAACCACAAAATCTTACCTACTACTAAAAATATAACATTATAGAATTGTGCAGTGCTTATCCGGGACGCAATAATTTCAACCCCTCTTACAGGTACCCCCCTCCAAGGTAACTTCATCTAAGACTCTTTATAAATTCCGTAGAGCAGACAGCAACAATTGTTTTGGTTGTGTCAATACAACTCTCTAAACACACATAAACTCGTATCATCATGTATGTTATGGCAAAACCGTTCATTCTAATACAAGGCACAATGTTCAACAGTGGACACCTTCCAGACCTTCGACTAATTCTATAATAATCATCTTTCCACACACGTCCTCTGCTTGCTCTAATCGGCGCCACCAATAGCGGTACTAACCTTCATCCACTGACCTCTCGCGATCGCTATGTCGCCGGTTCATCTAGTGGGACTCACACTCCGTGTCGCGGATCTCTACGGATATCTGTTATGCGAGCTACGAATGAATGGTATATATGATAACTATATATATATAATAAATATACATAACATGACATGAATTTCACACAACGCCACCTAGTCCTAAACTAAGCATAGCTTGTGATATGATATAGGTGCGTTAACAGCATAGTTGTCTTTTACTAATGTTAATTTGTAAAAGTTGAACATTTATATCGAAATTTAAACCACGAAATGTTAAATCGATCAAACCTAACATGTAGAGTTGGTTTAATTATCCATAAATCATGTTTAATAGTGGTTTCGGTTATAACAAGGAATAATAATTTGTTCTAGAACATATTAGCTTTGGCGTCCGAAGCGCCGGTTCTAATAAGGCTTTTTAAATATTAAACAAAATGACCCCGGGCGACAATCCCTTAATGGTTTGCTCATACATAAATTTGTAGGCCGTGACCGAGCTAAAACAAACTGCTGCTGGTAATAATTAATGATCGTTCCACTATTTTACGATCGGCAACGAAAAAAAGTTATTAACAAATCTGAAAAATGTTCATCGTTTACACACCTGCAGCTAAGATAGAACAGATACTCTTTGGAATAACTAATTATAAATACGAATTGATTGTTTCTTTCGAACGCTTTGTTGGGTTAGAAGCGTGTTATTGTTTGTCTATAATTTGTTTCGTTTTAAACTATATGCTTTGGGTCTAATTATTATGCTCTAGAGTCTAGGTGTTAGTTATGTAGTCAATTGCATATGTACTCGTACCTAAAAACTTGCATCAAATCATATTTTATCTTACTTTTGTTACTATATATTCGGTCACCAAGATGCTTGTTTCATTAATTTTCTAATGTTATATTAATAATTACTAGGAATATTGATTTCAGATAATTTGTATATTATTATTTATTTTAAGTTCTAGGTGTCATTAATTGAATTACAAACAAATATAAAATGCAAGACTGTGTTTCATAATAATAACAAATAGGCTTACACTGTCATCGAATAATGTCTGACTAGTTTTTCTGTGCCCCCAGTATTTGAGTACGATGTCTAAAACAGAACCATATACCATTGTAATTCAATTAAAATTCTTTCAATGCTCAACAATTTCTATTAAATTATATAAGTGGAGCCCTTTTTATGGAGTCATTGTAGTAGGCGTGACGAAGTCCAATAACTTCAAACAAAGCTCTTAGCTGTGATGATTCAGCGGTTTAAGAATGTTTACCATCAGCTTCTGAAAATATTTTGTTCAGATTCTAGTTCTACTCTACATCAAATAACTTATCCCAGGTAGCAAGATGACGTCTCGGACGAAAAAAATCGTCTGCCTGATGTGATTTTAGGGTCCAGTATTTTATCCAATATATAATATAATATTTGGTCCAAATTGTGCGTCGCACTGACGTAATTTTAAAATTAAAATGTTATAATACCCGTAAAAATACATCGGGTATAAGTTATTTAATTTTACAACTATTTATATATATTTGAAAACTAGGAATTATTGTTATAGCGTCATACTCAGGTGGTTAGATTACATAATATGGTGGTTGATAGCAAAGCCCCTACCACTAACCAAACCGAGCTCATATTTGAACCCCTCTGGAGATTGAACCCGGTGGGCAAACCACAGACGTATTAAAAATCGTAAAATAGCCTTAATAAGCCTTAGATAATTTTAAAACGAAGTTTCAAGCATTTCTCATATTTTCAAGTACGTGACTCTAATCATCATTACGTCAGAAGCTAAGTAAGCATACTCCAGTCAAAAGGTGTTCTTTCATCTAGTCCTTTTAATTCAGTGTTTGATCTTCGATGTTGCTGATATCAAAGCTACCCCAGGGCTATTTTTTGAGTAATCTCGTTTAACCTGTGTATTTTTATATGCAATTTACAACCCCTGTTCTCTTTTGAATTTACATTTTTAACATCTAAGTACCTTCATTGCGAGTGATACATTTAATCTCAAAGAGGGTATGCTCTTCCTGTCAAGAGTACTTACCTTAGTTATTTAAGATGTTTGGAAAATGTTTTATTTTGATGTGAGAAATAAAGTGACATTGAATTTCAATTAACAATTAAAATTACCTTTATTCTTTTAAGTACCTACCTATGTGTGTAGCCACGTCAATATACGTGGTGTTTACAATCGTGTTATGGTTTCTATGAGGATAAAATACAGAAATAGTTTGAATTGAATTGAAATAAGAATATAAACACTTTCGTTTTGTCTGCCAGTGGGGCTTGTGCATATAATCCGGAGGTACTGGGTTCAAATTTCGGGTTCGGGACACCATTGTTACGTTTATTTCTTGTTTGGTAAGGACGTTTCAGGCTTGAATTTTCCTATATGGTTCCGATTAACCGTTAAACAGAACCGTGATGCAGAGGATACTTTGATCAGTTGGTCCCGGGTACTACTTAAAGTACCCGGTACTAACAAATGTCATACGCCAAATGGCCATATGATGTAAAGTCTGACTCCAAGACATTAACCACAAAAAAGAAAAGATTTTTAAGATAATAATCTTTTATTATCTTAAAAATATATGTGAAATAATGTTATCTGGTCAAGTTAAATATAAAAAAATGTTTGAATATTGAAGTAGCATTCACCCTCGGAATACCCCTCTGATCACAAATACATTATTAATAGCTAAATAGAATCGATGGGCCCCAAGAGATGTCCCTCTTCCTTTATGATGTTACACTATAATATGTGGAAGGGCCGTTTTATTACTTACCTCCAGCATGATGAGGCTCTTCTAAGGTGTTGTTGGAAATTTATGAATAGGCTTCAGAGGTCCTGAGGGGTCATGTAAATAATACTTTTAAGAACGAAGATAACGACGGCTTCGTGACATCGGTTTCTTGTGACTTTCTATTATGTAATTGGATTTTTTATATGTAACAAGTTGGGGTTGTAATGTGTCACTTATGACACAGTCATCCTTAAGAATTTGTGAAAAAGGTACACTTGACTTGCTTTTTCTAGGAAAGTTGACCTGAATTTGCACGTTTTCTTTGGTGTTTTACAGGTAATTTTATGTTAGTCCTTTATCAAAAACTCGCATTTTAATTTAGAAAAAAACAATAATACCTAGTAGCTATAAAATGTCTGTTGAAATTTTATGTTTATTTATAGGTTAGTAGTAAGTTAAGATAAGCAAATCGAATGATATATATACATTTGATATAATAATTGATGTATCTTTAAGACCTTGTAAAGGGTGCTGGTGCCCTCCGGGTTTTTAAAAATCCGTTGCCGAAGTGACCGAAGGACTGGCTTTAATTTAGGCTCGTGAATTAGCATATATAATTCCTGGCCAGTGTCATGGCCATGCTTCCGTCTGGTACTTGCCAGGATTGATTATATTGATTTACCAATAGATCGTTTGTGTCGGTTTTTAAGTCACCTGAATGCTTCTCTTGTAAAAAGTTGAATAGTGCAGTAGTCATTTTTAAACTTTCGCGATTAGATCACATTATTTATATTCAAAAAACGGGTATTTGTGTCGTATTTTACCTATGTTTATGCGAAGGGATTTTAGGATAAATATAGGTAAAATACGCGATTAATACTCGTTTTTTTAATATAAAAAAGTACATAATTATTTATGTAAATTGTATTAACACATTGTTTTATATATGTATTCGATAAAATTTACGAATTAAAAATGCATGTACAAAATGGAAAAATAGAACAAATATGAATCAATGTGTAAGATACTATTCCTTTTTGAAAGTAATATTTATATAATATCAAACTTAGGTACTTACATTGGTTCTCTACATAGTTCTGTAACATTTATTTAACTTATATTAGTGATAATGGCCATTTCTGTACATCTATAAGCTAGAAACGCGGGTTAGTGAGAAACCTCCAAAAGCGTTTATGTATCCAGGTTTGACTAAATAAAGTACCCGTAAATCAAATGATTATATTTAGTCAGGTTTGCCAATACCTTTTCATATTTAACAATACTCAACAAACAAGGCATTTAATTTAATTATCTGTGGCATAAGTAAAACGTCTCGACCCTATATTTTGTAACTCAAACTGCATAACGGACCACGTGTAAAGTGCTTCAGCCAACAACATCAATACACTCTTATGGATAATGCCACCTAGTGCGTTCGTGGAGCTACGAATATCATGGACTATGTAACCGTCTCTGTGGTCTAGTGGTTCAACCCACTGATTTCAGATCCAGAGGTCCCGGGTTTGATCCCCAGGGGGAGTACAATTTGTGCTTGGTTTGGTTAGTGGTAGGACCTTGTTTAAGTCCACCTGGCTAGCTACCACCATCCTACCAAAATTCTGTCGTCATAATAACAATTATAAAAATGTTGTGTTCAGCATTTAGAGGTAAGATAGCCAGTGCCTCTGTTTGTTGAGGATTCCGGGTGAAGTGCGCCTCCACCTTCGGCCTTATCTTAACTTGTAACCAGGTGAGATGAAGGCCAATCGCTTCCTCATTATACAATAATAATATGTAAGTCATTCACTCAAGAGATATCGTGTAACATATGAAAAACACAAACAAACTAGAGAACCACCTATTTGGGAGACACGTTCATTTGTTTTTGCCCCTATTTTTTTTTTCCACGATGAAGAAAAGTAATTTAGAGTGTCATCAAATCCTTGGTGCATACTAACTTACTTCGTTTGAAATTTGCTTTCCACATGTCACTTCCGCTTTGCGAGAAAACAAAAGATTTAACTTCACACCTTTACGACCGTGTAAGCTAGAGCATACAATTTTAGGGAAAGAAAAGTTTGTTTTCTTTTAGTACCCATTTGAGTTTCGTGACAAATTATGTTTGTTTTCCATGAAACTGCTAAACACTGATTATGACACAAGGAATGTATTAATGAACTGTGTAGCAGCCTAGCCAGCAACAGAGAAATGTCAACAGCAGAAACACATAGAACCATATAAAAATATGAAAAACCCAGCTATTTTTAATTAAATTCCTCTGAATTTATGGACCTGCAAGCTTAAAAAGGCCTTTTTAGAGAAATTATACTAGGAATGATAATTATGAATCTTTGAAAAACTTTTTCTAAGAATCATGTTATGGTTCCTCTTTATGTGGTTATTTTAGATCCGCTGACTGATTGACAATCTACGAACGACTCAAATCAAGTCAACATAATCAAGTTATAAACGTTATTTTAAAGTAGCCACATTTTTTGGAGAAGCGAAAATGATTTTTGTTTTATTACAGTATGCGGTTGAGTTGACCCTATACTCCTTACAGTTTTATGCAAAAAGCTTATGGATATCGAAATTAGGGCAACAAAACATTTCATATTCCACTCCCAGCTCGCTATTAGCGATGCCGTTGTAATAGCAGAGTCACGAGTTCTATTCTTAAGAAACTAATAGATGTCATTTCATACATTTGTGATTCAGCCACGGTCGCAAACCGTAGGGATGTGCGTCCGATCAATGTCCAAACAATACTTTGAGATTTGTCTCATCTGGTACCTAGTAGTAGCTAAAAGTAATTGTATGTGTGTGCATTTGGTACCGTATTCTTTAAAATCTCTAAATACCAAAACACAACAATTCAAAATCGGGTTTTTTGGTGACAAACTTAAGTAAGATGGTGGTAGATAGCAGGCGAACTTCAACAAAGTCCTATTACCAACCAAACCAAGCAAAAATTTGTACCCCCTGAAGATTGAGCCTAGGACCTTTAGATCTGGTACCGGTGGGCGAACCACTAGATCACAAAGGTGTTCTAGAAGTGCAATAGATTAAATAAAACTGTCTTATCGTATTAAAAAACCCGACCTGAAAATACAATCCGATGCTCATATTTTTATGTTTCACTCATGTTAGCATCATAAAAAATTCTGAGTCAACCACTAGTTACATTCGTACGAACCATTTATACCTGCATTTACTGATACGGCCTGCAATATTACAGACTGTGGGCCGCCGTCTGCACTGTCTTATCATACAAATGAGTCGCATTCCATACGAATGCAGTTTCGCACAATAGCCTGTAATTTGTGACGTCATTATGACGCAATATGAGGGAATGAGATCCCGTTGGTGAATATTGAATGAGTCTGAATGCGGTTGTGGTGTACTTTACATGATTGCTTTTTCATATAATTTCAATACCTATTTGTATCTCTTTTGATAAGAAGGCTGTTGTACCACTCTCTCATGCTAAGTGCATGTCGTTAATTTAGAAATAGCTTCCCTTTCTCAATATTCTTTATATGCATCATTAAATTGAGATGATCTAGATTTGCAGCACTTTTCGTTTTTAGAAACACTATCACAATCCAAATTAAGACAAAAAAAAACCATACAAACACTCAACAAATATTTTTTATCTCTATCTTTTTATCTATGTTATTTGTTGTTAGCGTACAATATGTAAGAATAACAAGCGTTTTTTTTAAACAGTAAGTTTTTTAAAATAATTTGGATCGCTTTTTTTTACGGGGGGTAATCTAACGCACCGAGAGATGTTGACGTGTGAGTGAGGATGACGGACTCGTCGACTCACTAAAACTACCCCGGTGGCCGGCCTCGATGCATGTCGAGGGGCAATGGTGGCATTGTGGTGACGGTTCGCGTCCAATCCTACTCAGGTACTCACAGAAACAACCATGTCCGGTGAGCACCTGAGTAAGGCGATAGGTGACGTGCCCATGCTCCCATGTGCATCAAACTCCACGAGCGCACGTCGGCGCTCCTGCACACGCACTTCGGCGGGCGCGGTTCCACTCCCATCATCACTGCGGAGACGAAGATATACAGGTGCATCCATCTCCGCTAAGATGTCTTTCCACGTCATTCCACAAAAATGGGCTCAAAACAGACCCCTGCGGACCTCGTATTTGACGAGGGTACAGGTCGGAGTACACCTCTCCGCCCATTGAGACGACTCAGCAGGTCCGTGGCGCCAAAATTTGCCTGTCCCAACTCATCGGCTGCAAAGTAGCTACTGAAAGTATACCTTGTAAAGTTGATACCAAGTAAACAGCATATAACTATTTGGAGTTAGTGGAAGAAAATAACACGCATAGTCGCATTCCCATTATTCATGGGATTATAGTGGGAAGTGGGATTAGAAGAATATCCTATAAAAAGTAGTGAATAAATGCTGTTCATGATTATGTATATACACAACATAACCGCCTCAGCGGTCTAGTGGTTCAACCCACCGATATCCGATCCAGAGGTCCCGGGTTCGATTCCTATGGAGAGTACAATATATTGTGCTTGGTTTGGTTGGTGGTAGGACTTTATTTAAGTCCACCTGGCTAGCTACATGGCAGAGTTACTGCCACTTATGAGGATAATAATTAGTTTAATTGTACATTTTATTGAACAAATAATCAATATTGTTGTACATTATATTCTATGTTTAATGAAAATCGATGCAGCCGTTTCCAAGTTTTCTTTCCAAGGACTTTTCGGCCTGTGATGATGATGGCTGGTTATTCAGACATACAAACAACATCACGCTGTTTATGGTAATGACCTAATAAGATGCGTTATCGGAACTATTCCATTCCAAATAAATAGTGGTCCCGAAGCCTAATGTGAATAAAATTCGAATTAATGACGCGTTTACCTCGCGCTGGCAACATTTTATTTTGACATTATACCATAAACATAATAACGGCGCGATTGTTTATATTAACTAATTTACTTAAAATATAAACAGGGAGATATGAGCTGTATATCTACAGAGGTAGAGGCGATGTGGACTGCATTATCAATATGATAATTTTAGAGGCAAAGGCAGTTGAAATAGTCGAAAAGGCATAGGTTATAGAGGGCGTAGTCGTAGATCATTATATTATTAACTTATCTTCTCACCCTTGACAGTAACAATGGTTGTTGAAATTTGGATATCGTTATTTTTGTAGTCTGATTTTACTGGAGTTCGACACGCAAAGGGTACCCTAAATTCAATGAGTCTGTGTGAAACAACAGGTTGATAGAATAAAATAATATACCTTTTATAATAGGTCATCGTTCCATAAATTCCACTTTTGGCACTTGTGTGCGCACGATATCTTTGATTAGAATATTTTTTTTTAAAGAATATGACCAATGACACGATTTGAATAAAATAATAATTGCATTGATTTTTTGGTGATGGTACAACGGTTAATACAATTACCATAGTACCATCAATGGTACCACGGCAAAAAAAAAAATACCACAGTATCATCAGGTTTTATCTAATGGTACCACAGTGAGCGTAAGGTTTTGTTGTTGTGTTTTTCAATGTTGCACCATCGAAGTTACACTGATCGCAGTGTTGTGTAAAATAATGTGGTGTCAATGTTAGTAATAGTGTCTCATTGCTCAGTTGTTAGTAACTCTGTAGGTTGTGGGTTCGATTCCCACGCAGGACAAACATTTGTGTGATGAGTATAGATGTTTGTTCTGTGTTAATAACGTATGTATTTACAAAAAATAACAAATGTATTCTATCCGTATTCTAGTCCCCATATTACAAGCTATTCTCAGTTTGGGGCTCGATGGCGCTGTGTGAAATTAATGACCTGTAGTATTTTATTTGATAAAGTGGATGCGCGTTTACTTCAGGACATGGTTACCCACCTAGCCTGGAAAAGATGGCGAGCTGAGCTTGATATTTTTGACAACCCGTGGGATGAACCAGCTCGGGATTGTGTCAATCGGAGAAATCAGGGGGAGACTTTGACCCAGCAGTGGGATACATCAGGCTCAGAGCAGAATAAAACTGTTTCTGACATTTATACTCATAAGAATTACAAACATTTGCTAATACAGAACATGAGTGTTTCTCAGGGTTCAATCTCTCGGTTTCATATTATTTTTTAGTATTTTTTTTATATTTCAATTGATTACACTTGGTCACAACATTCACATAATTAAGTTATAATGACACAAAAATTCACAACCCGGCACTTGAGCCCGCGTCCTTTCCTAGAGCCGAAAACGCTCTAACCAACTATGCCACGAGTGTCCTAACGCAGATTCCGAATTTTTGTGTCATATTGATATTCAGCTTGAGCGCTGATCAACGCCATAAAAATGATATTCACTTAATGCATTTATAAGCTTATGATATGAATTTATAGACAGATATAGGTACCATAGTCTGTAGGTATTTGTAAGCTTAGAATCAATAAAAGAATAGTAAAAAACAGACTCACGACTTTTTCCCTTTGAGGATTCACCTCTAAAAGAATAGTAATTAAAACTATTCGAATATTATAGGCTAGTAGATGATCTCCAGGGTTGTCTTGATAAAGATGAAGTCCACGTTGAAGTAAAATTTTCCAGAAGACACTGGCTCTCCTGCACACAGACTGCTATAACTTTGGCCATTGTAAAAAAGCAGGAAAATAATTGTCGAACCGCAAGATTTATAAACGTGAGCTGGATTATATCTTAATAGTTTACTATAAAGCGTAGGATTAAATGCTTATTTCGCAAGGTCTTGTAATGTAGGACCTTTAAGATAAGACGTTACTGTAGACAACTGGCTATCTAAACACTGGCCGTGGGAGTTACAAAACGCTATAATGCATTTATACACATATAATCGCTAAAATGCTATAGAAAATCTTAATTTTTTTTTTTGTATGACGTGGAAGCGCTTGGATTTTCATTTTTATCTCATCTAGTTACAAGTTGAAATAAGACCGAAGGTGGAGGCGCGCTTCACCCGGAATCCTCAACTAACTGAGGAACTGGCTATCTTACATCTAAATGCCGGAGTACAATTTTAGAATTGTTGCTATGGTGACAGAATTAGATAAGATGGTGGTCAACAAAGACCAAAGTCCTACCACAAACCAAACCAAGCATAATATTGTACTCTCTGGGGATCGAGCCCGGGACATCTGGACCTGAAATCGGTTGACCAAAAGTAATTTATAACCTTTCCAAAGGTGTTTATTTCGAATAATCCGATTGAATAAAGTATCGTTTATGTTATCTTTTAATGTGACAATAAAATTAAAACTAAATCTGTGTGAATAAATAAAAACATGGGGAATGTTGCTGAAAAATATTATCAGGGTCAAAGAATCTCCAAATTTAAACCGTTACATTTTTGGCATTTTATTTAAAATCAGGGAACATTTGCTAATAAAATCATTGTTTTAACTATGCAATTTTCAAAATATGAATCGTAAGCTTCTATTCGTGGTCCCATCATACGAAACTTCCCGTAATCGCCTCTGTAGTCTGGTGGTTTTCCCACCGGTGTCATACCTAGAGGTTCCGGGTTCGATACCCAAGCTAGTACAATATTATGCTTGGTTTGGTTGGTAGTAGGACTTTGTTTAAGTCCGCCTGGCTAGCTACAACCATCTTCCTTTGATCTACCTCTATCATTTATACAGGTAAGCAATATTTTTTTATTGTATGACGGTGAAGTGCTTGGCCTTCATCTCACCTGGTTACAAGTTGAGATAAGGCCGAAGGTGGAGGCGCACTTCACCCGGAATCCTCAACAAACTGAGAAACTGGCTATCTTACCTCTAATTGCCGGAACACAACAATTTTTAAAATTGTTGTTATGAGGACAGAATTAGGTAAGATGGTGGTAGCTAGCCAGGCGGACTTAAACAAAGTCCTACCACCAACCAATATATTGTACTCCCCATGGGGATCGATGCCGGGACCTCTGGATCTGAAATCGGTGGGCTGAACTACTAGACCACAAATGCGGTTAAAATTCCTTGCCTTCGTCTGTTTTTCCGCACGAGTTCAATCTTGGTGTCTTCAAGTCCCGAGTAAATAGGTTCATTTTAGGCAAGCCGGCTCCATCTTAGGCCACACCTTTACTTTTTTCACATGAGTTGTAGAGCCCCTTGTGAAAGGGCTCGTCCGGGTAAGTACTACCGCCGTACCTATTTCAGCCGCCAAGCAGCATTGCTGTGTTCCGGTTTAAAGTGTATGGTCGCCGGTTAAATTACGGACACGCGAGGCTTAACACCTTTATGCCTCAAGTTGACGGGCGCAATGCAGTGCCGTGTAGGCTATGTTAGTTTTGGATTTGACCTACGCATTAAGGCATTGTTAAAGGCAAGAGTGCACTTAACATCAGGTGGGCTACTTGCTTGATGTGTCTCCTAGATGTAAAAACAAACAAAAAAACATGGTTGTCAAACGTTTGACTATCACCAATAAAACTGAAAACTGTCCCAACGCTATAACAATAATTCTATTCTATCATAAGATAGCCAGTTTCTCAGACTGTTGGGGATTCAAGGTTGTGTCGGAAAGTGCGCTTCTACCTTCATAAATTCAAACCAGCTGAATCTCACCTGGTTAACGGTCACCTGGTCTATATAAATAAATAAATAAATAAATAAATATTACAGGACATTAATTTTACACAGCGCCATCTAGCCCCAAACTAAGCGTAGCTTGTAATATGGGTAGTTCCCATTTAGATTACGGATAAAATACTTAAATACTTTTTGTGAATACATACGTACTATATGATACAACACCCAAACACAGAACAAACATCTATATTCATCACACAAATGTTTGTCCTGGGTGGGAATCGAACCCACAGCCTACAGCGCCGAAGGCCGGGGAAGCGCTTGGGCTACATCTGAAGGCCAAGCGCTACCTCGGCTAAGAATAAAAATAGTTCTATATTTAAATTCATCGCATGAATTGTAACTTGTCTAAGCTATCTGGTCTGCCATGTCACGAGTTTGTCTGTATGTGATACGCGTGTAGATAACATCGATGTTAAGATAAATGGGACTTGTATGGGGTAATTAGGTGGGTAATGAATGCAGTGCTTTTTAAGTAATGGCTACAATTAAACGCATCATTCATTTTATCCTTTTTAGCATAACAATTTTTGTGACAGAGGCTTACAAACGTGGTGGTCTAGCCCCCTTCAACTTAGTGCGTGTATGTCGTAGAAGGCAACATATCTAACGGTATGCCGCAACATAATTTGAGTAAGCTAGGCAGATACTTTTTTTTTATTGTACGACGGGGAAGCGCTTGGTCTTCATCTCATCTGGTAACAAGTTGAGATAAGGCCGAAGGTGGAGGCGCACTTCACCCGGAATCCTCAACAAACTGGCTATCTTACCTCTAAATACCAGAACACAACATTTTTTTCAAGAATTTTTATTATGTCGACAGAATTAGGTAAGATGGTGGTAGCTAGCCAGGCGGACTTAAACAAAATCCTACCACCAACCAAACCAAGCACAATATTGCTCCCCTAGGGATCGAACCTGGGACCTCTGGATCTGATATCGGTGGGTTGAACCACTAGACTACAAAGGCGGTTAACTTGCCTAGCGTGGAAACGGAGATTGTTTTAAATACTTCCGATTTGGAGGCTAATATGATATTAGATATTAGTAATCTTCTAACAGATTTAACCATTTTAAATTTATTTAAAAAAATGTGCAACCCTGGAGTGCTCTAGCGGGGATTTTTTTTTACGTGCTGATTGATTCTGGACTTTGCGGATATTATTATCTAATTTTCAATATTAATTTGTAACAAATCCTCTAAATTTGCAAGACGTATTTCGAACATTTTTTGTTCATTGAAACATAGTTTCCTTCCTCGTAAGAAGCGACGCAAAGTTTCATTCAAATCCATTCCATAGTTTCAAGTTTCGGACAGTCAGATAGACCGACAAAATAAACAAAATATTATCTATATATATTTATTATCAATAATGGTAGGTATGTTTCCTCCATAGGAAAATTTCAAAAAACATTCTGAAATTTATATCTTTTTATGTACAATGCTTTGACCCGTTGCAATAAAGTAGAGATTTAGAAAGAAAATAGATAGGTATGGAGTTTCTTATGTCATTGAGCCTAAAATATAAAAGTCTATGTTCAGCAGAGGATGTATCCTATTCATTGTATGCTGATATTTTATCATACAACTATAATGTAAGCTCAAATAAAATGCTGCTCAGAATAAAATGCGGTTTTCTTGACAGTTAAAAGCGAACAAAAATTTTTCAACTCGATCCAAAAAGTTCTTGTCAGCAATTATTTGTGGCAGGATACGGAGGTAACCGAATATGGACGTGTTCTGTTGTAATATGGCCAATTTACAGATAAAGAACGCATATTTTTAAAAAACCGAAAGTACTGGAAGATTTTTGATCTCTGGTTTATTGAAGGTACTCAGAATGAATATGTGAGCACCTTTAAAAAAGTTTTTTATCATTCAATGATAAAGCGCTTGATCTGTTTGTTACTGTTATACCGAAGTTCGAATAAACTTTCACGCTGCTGTCTGGAACTTGTCTGGATCCGTTGAGTTACATCTCGTAGAGAAGACCGACCGAGTTGAACTTATTTCATTTTCTAAAGGAAAACAGACGGTACGCAGAACATTGAATAAAATTGCAGAAACCAGCACATAGATAGGATGGTGCCATTTGACATATGTGCTACCTACCTAGCACAGACTATTAATGACACCTATGTATGTTAGTAGATATGTTAATAGTTTAGTTAATTGCGTATTATTTGTTACTGTTATAGTTATATTTGATAGCAAGTTGTAGAAATTTTCTTTATTTTTCTGTCGTCTGTGTTTGTGCTTTGTTTTGGGCCTGTGTCAATTAAATTATTTTATTTTTTTCTTTCAGAAACCAGTAAATTTTTATTTTTTAAGAGAATGTAAACAAGCTAAAATAGTAAAAAAAAAAACGATATGAGACACAGATCAGGTCATTGGGACTACAATGGAGTGGCACTTTGTATTGCTATTTTTAACCATGAAATAAAAAATACTAGTTTTTTTTATTTCAATGTTAAAAAATGCTAACGAATTGAAACAAATCATTAATACATAATATCATTATTGTACGACGGGGAAGCGCTTGGCCTTCATCTCACCTGGTAACAAGTTAAGATAAGGCCGAAGGTGGAGGGGACCTAGGGAGGGTGTTCGTCGACTCTACGCGGGGGTCGTACGGTCGATGGATCTTAACGGAGCGCCCGTCTGGTCAATGAGACTGGCGGGTGTTAGGCACTCTAGGGCTATGTGAAATAGCTTGCAGCGACCTACAGCCATTCGCATCGTACGAGGATATCGCACGATATCCTTCGAGGCGGCGACCCTACTGGCGCGTTTTCCGCCGCTCGATATCTTGGCGGAGATGGACGCACGTATGTACGTTCGTCTTCGACAAGATGCTGGCGGCGGGCTCACGCAGGTAGGAGTGCGGGTACCAGGATTCAGCTCAGCACACACTTGAGAAATGCTCGGCGTGGAGGGACGAGCGGCGAATCCTGGTCAACAGGATCGGGCATGACCTCTCTCTACCAAGCGTAGTAGGCTATGCTGGTAGATAGAGAAGCGTGGATGGCGGTGGCCTCTTTCTGTGAGACTGTTATGGTCCAGAAAGAGGCGGCCGAGCGGGATCATGAGAGGGCCAATCCTGCTCGGAGTAGACGGCGGCGCGGCGCTCGCAATGCGCGCCCCGCACCGCCTGCCCCTTAAGGGACTATGCGGTATCCCTTCATTTTGCAGGGGACCTTTCGGAGCCGTGGCCAGTTGGAGTGAGGGCTCTGGCTGGCCATATATGAATCCCGGGAAGGGTGACGGTACACAGTGGCATGTACTGTAGCGAACCGCGAGCAGATGGGGCGGCTAAAATGCTGCCCCAGGCATGTGCTATGTATGGCAATCTGCGGGGAGGCACTGGAAGAAGTTTTAACAAACATCCCAGAGCCTTCCTTAGCATCGAGGCCGGCCACCGGGGGGGTTTAAGTGAGTCGTCGGAGTCCCGTAAACCTCACATAACCTCATCGCACCCTCAATGCGGTGGGGTATCTTGTTAAAGATTTCTACCTTGAGAAAAAAAAAACATAATAATAAAAGGCCGAAGGTGGAGACGCACTTCACCCGAAATCCTCGACAAACTGAAGAACTGGCTATCTTACCTCTGAATGCCGGAACACAACAATTTTAGATTTACAACTAAGAGCAATGCATAGAAATGCAATTTTGAACGGAGTGGGAGTTACGAATAATGTTTAATAAACCGCTCTGTGAACATTCAAAGGAATAAACCTATTTTATAACAGTGAGATGATCTGAGATGGAAAAAATATAGCTTCATAGCAGAAAAAACAGTTAATTGCATCACGAAGATAAAAAATTGTGTAACAAGTAGAACGTTAAAAAAATCTGGAAACAAAATGTTGAACCTAATGGTTTTACGAGATCGTGGCCTAATATTTAGAAATGGCATGCCTTTGATACTCGTATTGTCATCATCAAATATTTGGTTGTATCCGTGCCATATTCAAATGATATAGCCTATCCCACTCTCACAATTTAGAGGAATCCAAACGACACCTCAATTGTTAAAATGCACCAAGAGGTTATAATTTTTTTTATTTACAAAGAAAAGCTTCAACTGCCCAACAAAACGAAAGCACGGACAAGAGGCTTATTTAACGCCTAGATGCTAGCGAGTCACCTAGCGAGTAGCTTAGTAAAACGAACGTTCTAGAATGTTCGCGACCGGTCACACTACACGCCTGGCGCCTAGCTAATCGCTTAGTGTGTATCCAAGTAAACAAACGTGTTGGTGTTTTGTCACGAGGCGAGCTTGACTCGCTAGCTTCGCGGACGAAGCCTAAGCGATACTTCTGATAATCAATATTTTTCCAAGTCTCTTTACATAAAACAGAAAGGGCCAGTCTCGGTCAGAGGATCGTGCCTCGCATCTAAATAACGTCTTATATCTGCAAATATTGACTCTAGTCCGTACCCCTTCAAGGGCCCTATCTCTATTATCTTGAAATAGTTTAGCGAGTGCCAAGATATTTAACAAGGGTCTGAAAGGATATTTTTCAGCAAATTCTGATAATGTAAGCGTATGCATGATTTCGATCAATTTTTATCGGATCGTTTTGATGGAGGTCTAAACAATCTATCATGTTCTTAAGCCTAGTAGATTTAAGATACACCTGCACTATTATATATTCGGGTATTCAGTTTGAAGTGAAGACTCGGTAAATGGAGGTGAGTAAAGATTGATGATTGAAGCTATTTAGATGCAGTGGATGTTTATTGATAGATTCTTTTGTAATTCATTTTTGGCAGTTTCGTAAAATCCTCTCATTCACCTCTAATTCATGTGACTATAACTCTTATCTTCTGTTGTAGCCTACCACTTAAGCCTTAATTTATAGACATCAGCCTGAACCCAAAGAACTCATAAAAGTGAATCACCATCTTTGTCCAGCCTACTCGGTATTCAGAGGCACAAAGCAATAAATTTGCAAATCATGTCTAGTGATTCCAGTTGTATTTTTTCTGAGGCCAATTCGCATGCCACTCCTTGACGCATTGACAACAAAATCAGGTTGCATGAATATTAACAATAGAATCGATTTAGCTTCAATGTATTTAACAGTAAATGTAAATTGCTGACCGTAGTCAGTTAGTCACAAATAAATTCGACACAAGTGAAACTTACGCTGTGAGTCTAGTTATCTGGTTGACCGTCATATGTTGGGTATGAGTCTCCAAAACTAGTACATAGAGCTAAAGGTCTATTAATGTCGTAAAGCAATGTATGTTGTTCAAAATATATCATACAACGTCTTCGAATCATAGCCTGTACAGCCTTCATGGGCTCAACTCTGACAACCCATGCATTGTACTCTATTTTCTTCTTAACGGTTAGTATAGTAATCTTCCGGACTGTACAATCCCAAAGATATCTTTGTCTCTTGGGTTAAGGCTGTTGGTTCAGATTATGTTTGGGGTATTTTGTTTTAAGAATACTAACCCACTTTTATAAGGAGAGGAAATGAAAAATCTGTTTTCCTTTTATGATTATCAGCTGCCCTTTTTAAATACTTGATTCACTTAGGATTTTTTGTTATTCAAAGATTATTCGTATGGTTCTAAAAAACTTTAAGAGATTAAGTAAACTAATAATATTCATCCTATAATAAATAAAAGTGTTTCTACTAATGAATTCTATCTGTGGTACATTTTTTAATCGGTAAAATCCGGAGATTTTACGATTCAGCTTAGTCGTTATTGATTGTTTCCGATTTGTTATATTTTGCAATTTAGCTATTTAGCAAACTTATAAATATTGAGTCACATTGTGAAACCAGTAGCCGGAAACCGGGTTTCTAATGTAAAAGCATCCAGTACTAAGAAAAGGGTTTTAAACCTGACAGTCGGCGAGATTTTATCGACGTGTGATTGTTGTAGCCTCTGAGAGCCGCTTGAGATGTTTTCGTGATACCTGGTGTAAGGAGAATCAGCAGCAATAATTCATAAAGCCAAGTATGATACACAAAGTGTATCATACTTGACTTTATCCTTGGCCTGTGCAAGTCACATTGACTACGTGGATTATGTCCATAATCGAAATAATATTCCTAGTTGTAGGTGTTTTATCAGTTTCACACAAACCTTTGTTATTAATGCTTTAGTAAAATATCTTACAAATTTCCATGAAATAGAAAATAATAATGTCATACCTTAATTTAGGGACCATAAAGTCTGCATTGCAGTTGCGGTCTATCCAATGAGGGAATGCGTAGATTGCGTGTAATTTTTTCGGGTCTGTGACTTGGAAAAACTAGCCTTTATATTTAGTATTACTATTATGGATATATTATTTTATTTTGTTTGGGATAAAATGGACACAATTAGAAAAAAAAAAAAAACTAACAAAACTTTTCACATTGTAAAAATTCTACAAACAGTGAAAAGCGTAAACAACCTAAAGAAAATATAATAATCGATATTGACAACAAAACTTAAATATTGATTGATAATTGAAGTGACAACGACAGAAACACTTGTTACGAAAATTTTAGAACGTGTTGTACCAACTCCGCTCAATTTTGGCAGGAAGAAGAAGGAAAATAATTCGTCCTAGATGTGGTTTTGGTGTATAGCAAATAAGTACCTAGTTTTTTTCATATTCAAAAATGGAGAATCTTAGTGTAGAACTCAGGTTTTTGAATTTTACAAACGAATAATCTAAGCTTGCTAAGGCAAGAGATAGGTCTCAATTTATCAGATTTTACAAAAGCTTTTGATTCAGCATCACACCATAATTCCCAGGATTGTTCAAGGAATATTACTCATCCGGATGAATCAAGAGGAAAACTTTAAAACAATGACATGAACTAACCACAATGCATCGTGTATCTGATACACATCAAACGTGAGTCGTGATCGTCCCGCCCAACTTTCGCCCATTCATGTGTATTGCGAAGATTTTTGTGGAATACAAATTTGGATTTCACTCTTTCAATTAAAAAAATATACATTAGTATACCAGACTTCCACAGAAGATTTTCACAAATTGTTTGAGAAGAGCGTTGAAATCTATCGGATTATTTATCGAATTTGAAGGAAAGCTAATGTTTCCGATCCCAAAACTTTTCGTGTATTTGAGAATTGCTTTACAGGATTTATATTTTGATTTAGGCTGTGGAGCCTTATTCAAGGTGGAGAAGGCATGTCCAACAGTGGACGGCTTCTTTCTGTTGATGTGTGAGCAAGATATCAAACACTAAGGTCTAAAATTCAACTAGGATGTGTCTAGAATATTTGGTAGATGACATTAATTATTCAGCAGTTTGATATCAAGATAGTCTTACAATTTGGTGATAGAAATGAAAAATTCTGAGTGTTCAAATAGATTAATGATAGCTATTTGTAACCAAACTTGAATATACACGTCAAGTGCGGATGCGCATTCCGAGGGTTCCGACTCATTTCAAGACATAAAATACCTTCATTTTTGATTTTTATACGTGTTTGTTTTAGCGGCTATACAAACACACTATCTGAAAATTTAAATTCAATTTAATTCGATTCAAAAATTGTCTACCTATTATGGTTCATTAGATACCGCCCGCCAGCAAACAGACAGACGGAAGGTCAGCAGAGATTTAGTAAAAGGGTCTTGTAGGTAGCCTTTGGGTACTTATGTACCCGCTAATAAGTATGGAGGCTCGTTATCAATCGAAATTTGGGTTATCAGGGATGTTACAGGCATGACAACATTTTAATATTTTATATTTAACAGCCAGTGTTTGAGTAGATGTATAGATTTATTATCGCTTCAAAATAAAACTGTGTTTGTGGCAGGAAATGTCAAGTCGTACTAATTAAAGATACTGCGCACGCAATTAGTAATTACAACTTATTATTGTATGTCACGGTGCACCGATTTTATGTCTGTTCTGTTGTCCGTGTTTATGGGAATCAGGTGTGAGAAGTCGTGTCAAGGGTTTACTTACAAGCAAATGGTATTTTTGACGATATGATAAAAATACCTAGAATTATTATGTTGAATTGACTTCATGAAGTCTTTGCTGGTTTTGAAGCGTGCTTATGAAATCAAATGATTTGACTTTTCTTTCATTGTTATTACTTAGTAGTAAAGAGTAGATCAAATGTAATTTTGAGATAGTATGAGCTACAAGAGCTAAATAATCTAAAGGCTAGAGAGCCTATTCATTACCAATATAGAAGTTAATTGCTTTTTGCTATAATTTAAAGTAAACTCCAAGGTCCAGTCTACGTGCCTTTGTATCTTCAAGTCTTCCAGTCTTGTCTTCAATTATTTACGAGACTTTGAGCTGGAGTTTGATCCACTAGATTGATTTTGTCTGTTTCTAAAACAAAAACAAAAGTACAAAGAGAAATCCAGCTTGATTTTTGTTCATAATATCTCATCACTAACAAAGGTCCTTGACGGAAATGGTCCCAGTTATCCAACATCGATCCAAACCGAACACGGGAAATAATTTGTATCGAAAGTAACAAGAGAAACATGATACATCGATCCCGGTGTGGTGGAAACCACAAAAAAGTAAAACTTGAAGCTATTGGTAGAATGGGACACGCGTCCTTGCGGCCGGATGGGAACCAAATCTAGTTTTTTTATTCCTGGAGGAGATTGACACGTTATGGTTCGCACGTGTGAAGGACATTCTCTGGCACTTTGGCGATGTATTATTTTGCACAATGGTATGGTTTCCCAAAGAAATTGTACCCCACCTTTACTACTACTAGTACTACCTGACTCTAGAAGACTCTTAGTTTTTTAGTGTAACTTTCAACCGCCTCTGTCGTCTTGTGGTTCAACCCACCGATTTTAGATCCAGAGGTCCCGGGTACGATCCCCATGGGCAGTACAATATTTTGTACATAGTTTGGTTGATGGTAGGACTTTGCCTGGCCTAGCTACAACCATCTTAACTAATTCTGCCGCCATAATATCAATTCGAAAATTGTTGTGTTCCGGCATTAAGAGGTAAGATAGCCAGTTCCTCAGTTTGTTGAGGATTCCGGGAGAAGTGCGCCTCCACCTTCGGCTTTATCTCAACTTGTTACCAGGTGAGATGAAGGCCAAGCGCTTCCCCGCTGTACAATAAAAAAAAAAAAAGGTTTTAAATTTGTAAAAGGGTTGGCAAAGCGCGAGTAATTCCTTTGGTGTTACAAGCATCTATAGACTATGGTTACCCCTTACCATCAGGTGGGCCGTATGCTTGATTGCTATCTATGTTTTATGTATATGAAAAAAACTACATAGCAACGGGTAAAACGTCCGATGACTTTAACCTTCAACGACATATTGACGACTTTACTATCACCAAATATAGATAGCTTAAGAAGTAGCTAAAGCGCAGATTGTAGATATATTAATAGCTAAACATATTCACCGCCAGTAATGAAAACAAAAGAAAAAACGGTAAGCTTTTTGCGTCTAGAGACGTAAAAAGCTTACCTTGTTTTCTTTTGTCTCCAGCTATTTAAACAATGATGAGTTTTCAGTTAGGAAAGTAATAAGTAGGCACTTGTAGTTAATCCGTGACACGACGACACCCATTTCAAGAGTAGCGGTTTGGTTCCCCGTCGTTGGTGATTGAGTCTGTGGTGAGGGAATGTTTGAAATGCGGTCGCAAAGCACTACGGCTCCGATTTTCCAGGCCATTAAACATGCTCTTTACGTGTTGCTGCTTGTTATCTTTGAGAAATATTTATGGACGCTGCATGTAATTATGCGCACAAAAAATACAGCTAATTAAGCCTTTATTTACAGGAAATTACGTTGCGTAAAACGTTCCCTCGTGTTTCTAGGTATTATTTTATACTTGGGCATCAGCGTATTATTATTATTATCACAGGTGAGGTCAAACATCCGGAAAATCGGTGGACACTATGATCAAAAAAATATATGAAGCCAATCGATCCAGTTACTTATATTTTGTCTCCAACAGACCATTATGGTTTGAGAACTAGGAAAGACAGATACAGCTAAACCCTTTTCTCCATACATAATTTGTCATGTAACACGTACGCTGTCCTAATGTATAAAATCCATATAAACGTATTATACATTTTACTCATAACTAATAAGTCTTATAATATAATAGTCAACAATCAATTTAATATTAATTGATCAGATTACCCAGAAGTGCTTACAAAAATGAGCCAAGTAAAAACCTACGTAAATAAACAATATGTGGGCGAGGCTAATAAAACCAATCATTTTGTACTTACATCATTGACTCTACATATTAGCAACGTCGTGTTCTCTTAATCACATCATGAAGAAACCTCAGGAGGTAATTGAGAAACATCAATTTGTTTGTCGAAACCATCTTAAGGTTCTTACTTTAGTTTTACCTCTCTGTCTTTTTACGGTAGAAGAAATGGGATAAAAATCTTTATGATTGCAAGAATCCACGTGTTTTCGAATTTCTAACACTTACAACGGAAGTTTAATCTCACCAGACTGGTGCTTCTAATTGACATAAAAACAAAGCTGGTAAACTCGTTGAATCTATCTTTTAAGACAAGTATTTCTGTAGATGTTCATACAACTTCCCATCGACTCATATCTGTCTCATCTAGCCCTAATCCTATAAATGACATCGGATAAGATAGCGACTATATTCGAATCATTTTATGTTGAATATTAAAATCGAAATATTATGGACTTGCGAACGTAGATATGAAGATACCTTCAAGCTTGGTCCAATTTAGTTGCAACTTCATGTTTTGTTGATTCTATTTCAATTTGCATATCTTTTTGAATTACCTACCTTTGATTGTAAGCTAGAGCAGCATGTTAAACTTGTTATAATATCATAATAAAGGGTGATTTTTTTTCAGGGCCACTGCGGCCAAGTCTGAAACCGTGAGTTTTATCGAAAAGTCATGTTAGAAGTTACGTGCTCGATTAAAAAAAAAATTAGTTCTGCATTTAATAAAATCTAAATTTTTTATAGTTTTTCTGGAAAAATGAGATTTCGAAAAAAAAACGAGTTCTTTGTTTGATAATAAAATAAATCATACAATGACTATGTGCCCAACGTTTTTGGAACACTTTCAAAATTGAAAATTAGTTTCAATTCAGACTTTGCGTAAATTAAGCTATTAAAACCTCTTTTGCTGTATTTTATGGTCATGATATATATGTATATATATATATATATATATATATATATATATATATATATATATGTAGTTGGATATAAAATTTAAGAGATAGGGAATGCATTTTTTTTTTAATTAAGAACAAATAACAAGCTTTAGATCACTAAAGTAATAAGTAGTTTAAAACATAGTGGAGTAATTCGTATTGAACTGTACAAGTGATTTTGAAAAATGATAAGTATTTTAAAGACTAATACTGAGTCACTTAAAAACGTTTCACGCATCTGTCTCATTTCCGTTTCCTGTCCCATTGTTACAATCATCGCTCCCAAATATCTTAATGAGATATAAAAAGATACTGTTTTGGTTGAAAAAATCCAATTAGAACTTCAAAAAGGTGGACAAAATCACAACGCAAAAGGAAAACAAATCATAGTTTCTGGCTATTGAAGCCAGAAACACGAGAAATGTATTTATGGTATGAGAAGTTTTGATGTACACTTCGCGCATCTCAAATATTTCAAGATATATTTGAAATATTATTATTATTTGTTAGCTTTTTACCATGGCTTGCATGAGCTCTACGATGGAGTGAATACGGCGAACTGCTTGGCGTAGGACTTCGGCAGGTCGCAAGCTAGGTAGACTTTTAAAGGTTACCACCCGTGAAAGGATAATTTAACCGTAACCGTTGCCCAGGTTTGCCCGTCAGGATCGTTTATCGATCTTGCCCGACTCATATTGGTTCTGACAGAAGATTTTTAAGAGCAGTATAAGTAGTCGGCTTGAAACTAACCATGAATCGTATTTTTTTTTTTATTTGGTTCATTATAAAGTCTAGTTACTGCTACGCGAATTCTACTATTACTTAAACATGATGTATTCAAAAATTATCTCACGCTTACCTACCGTGGACCACCTTATAATACCTTAGTTAGAAGCACAGCTAATTATTATTAGCTGTCCCATTCATTAGGGCTAAGGGCTGTCAAAAACTTTTAATACGCGCGCCTTCATCCAGCGTCTGCATTTCCGCTGTGTTACGACCCTAATGTTTTAAAGTAGAGCCTTTATAGGCACTTTCTGAATAGGCTCGGTCCATCGTAGACTAGCGCAAGTGCAGGTTTTGAGGTCAAGAGCTGATTCATTCTAAAAAACACAAAAGAACGGTTTTCTTATTTATAAGCTCATATGTCGTAAAAATCCGCTTCCGCTCATCACCAAGTTCTGGTCCTTAAATCATGCTATCGAAGCCATCTCGGGTGACAATATACGATCAGTGACATTGGCCCGATCTCCGCTAGCCGCTTTGAAATGTACCGAAGTTAGAAGTTAATATATCATAACATAGATGTGAAACTCCAAAGAGGTGCTTTTATGGACCTGAAGCAAAGCTATGAATTTAAAAAAAAATCTATTAATATAATATAGCCTTAAGATCGTTTAAATGGGGTAAAAGTTCAAATAGAAATAATGCAAAATATTGTTTCACGTTGCAGGGATGTTTGGCATTCATTGGAAGTAGCCTATACCCAGCAGTGGGTGGAAATAGGCTGAGGATCTCGTGAAACATTGATGATTGTTTCACGAGATCCTTAGTTTATTGTTTACCAAATGTATGAAACAACCAATGTTTAAGCTTATTAAAAAAAAAAATTAACAATTATAAAAAACAATGATATAGTTGTAAAGTATTGAATCCGCTAAGTTAACTTGGGAACTTAACGGATTCGCAAAATATTTTTCAGTTACTGTTGTAACTAAACACGAATTTGACTAAGATTTAACCTTGTTACAAAAAAAGAAGAAAATAAATTCTAACCAGTGAAAATATGGCGTTTTCCAGTTTCATGTCTATGCGATATTGAATGAAATCAACATAACCATCGAATTAGATGTTCTTATGTTTATATCTAGGGATCGAAGGTGATGGAATTTGGTTTATAAGGCGATTTAGTTTAATTTTGTATATTATTTATATGTAGAGTATAATGCACGTATATCATAACTATACTTACCTGTGCATCTAACTCTCTCTCTATAGTAAGTGTAAGTACTGTTAACAATATCAGCCATACTTTATTCTGTTCGGGTACTAGAAATAACTTTAGGGTTACTGAAATATTGCTGTAATAACAGTATTTTGCCAGAAGACTGTATTTATTTCCAATCGACCAGCTTCATACTAAAGTTGGTATTTTTTATAAATGGTAGTTCATTCTGTCTTGGCATGGTGTTTTAACACAATATATATATTATTCTTATAAGTTATGAAACGTGAGCCATACTTACAGAAATAACACACTGTTTAAGTATCATGATCAAATCAGTTTCATCTAGAAGAAGCGATTTTATTCGAAAAATGGCCTATTTTACCCTAATTCGCAAAGCTGCCGCACAAAGGAACATACCGATTTCTTATTCAATAACCAGTTACGAAAGGAAAATTAAAACTACAATTTCATAACTGGTTACGAAATCTCAGTTACGAAAATGTCCCAAAGGACCTTTTGATATTCACTTTTGACAGTTCTATTGTATTTTTATCAATTAATGATATGCAGTGTTTAGTTTATTGGGGAAATCGGTCCTAACACACTAACGAAACTTACGCAATAGTCGTGTGGGACTTATACTAATGTTTATTGCATAGCCGTTCGATTAGAAATTATTATAATTGTAAATGAGAGGCTAACGGAGATTATCAACGAGTTCTTACTCCCGCTCAAATTATTATAATCGTCAGATGCATATTTATTAGATAAGCTATTTATTGTCCGCCAACATACAATTTTTTAGATAAAAAAATGATATTTTTTCTGAAAGTCTTTCGACCTAAAAATCATACTCAAATTGATAGAAAAACAATTTAAACGTTAAAAAGCTTGCTTTAATTTTATGAATGAATTAATGAATGATTTAATGAATGAAAATATTTTATTCCACACCTTAAAAATAAAACTGGATTACTTAAAAAATGTACATACAATTAATTACATAAATATTGACTCAGAATAGTTTCAGTTCAAAAATTTAAAGTGATTTCTAAAACTGACAAAAATAGTAGGTATGTAAGTAATAATAATAATAAAAAAAAACACTAGTAGGTAAACCTGAGTAATAATATGTTGATATTATTTATGAAAAAAAAACATCGTAATTGTATAATATGAAGAAATAGAAAAGAGATCTTTTACCTGTTCAAGTAAACGGTATCTAAATCTCCTATGCAGTCGGTTACAATTTCATACACACCAATTTCTAAAATAAGATCCTTTTTTTTATACTACTAGGAGACGGGTCAAGCAAGTAGCGTACCTGGTGTTAAGTGTACTCTTGCCTATGACAAAGCCTTACTGCATATGTCACATCCACAAAGAACATAGCCTACGCGGCACTGCAATGCGCCCGTCAACTTGAGGCATAAAAGTGTTAAGCCTCACGTACCCGTAATTTCATCGGCTTTTTTTTTCCTTCGTTCCGTTATCTCATTATAGGCAAAGTGTAGATCACCAAGTGACCTACGAAACAAGAATCAATAGCGTGACTCACAATCGGAGGGAAACAGTCTTTGTCTAGTTGACACGTTACTTAGAGGATATTTGCGAACCTTTTAGCGCCCTTTGCAACGAAAAGTTAGAGCAAATAACCGACCGCTCTGTTGTTTAGCAAGTGTGAGGTCACATGGAAACGTGGTCAGAATTCGAATTGGTTAGTGAGTGATAGAAACTTGAGGTAGAAAGTAGAATTTCTATTTTCGCCCTGGCACAAACCACAAAAACCTATGGTCTTAACTTTGGTCAAATGGTCCGATGTTACTGTTTTATCTTTACAGTTCTAAGAAAATCCAATACTTAGGTTTTATTATACTACATATAGGAAGGTCAATAAAAAAAATTCGCAAGTAGATTTAAACATAAATGACAGATAAGGTAGACCAGATAAAGTATGTGAAATGTATATTATATGTATTTTTCCCCTTCAAGGATTCAACTTTAATCACTACTCTGATGGATCTTATGAGGATCACCTACTAGGGGTACACCTACAGGGAGGCACGACCAAATTTACGCATCAATCAAATAATATTTCCAGAACTTCAAATTATAAATAATTTTGAGGACATTATATGAAATATGAAATTCATCATTTTTAAATTAAATTATTATATACATTCATAAATAACTTTCTCTGAAACAAATTTTACTTTAAATTTAAGTGACACCCTTTATTTTTCAATAGTGCTATATCATACAAAAGTGAAAGCTTTATAATAATTGACAATAATAGATGTAAATAGTATGACGAATCTGCGTGAGAGTAATTTATAGACTTTCAATGTAACATTCCCCTTCGACAATGAATAATAGTTCTTATTGATAAAAAATCAAATGATGTTTATTAAACTGAAGTATCTATACCCTGATGTTTAAAATCATAACCAATTTTTATCGTTTTTTATGTGGATTTATTAAGTGTGGATTTATTTAAGTTATGCAGGCGTGATGATTTCTTTGACTATCTACGATTCTAAAATAAATACCTGCAACATTTCGGGTATTTTTTTTAAGAACATTTGGATATTGCTTTTTTTTTTACCACGAGGAGCGCTTGGCCTTCATCTCACCCGTTAACAAGTTGAGATAGGGCCGAAAGTGGAAGCGCACTTCACCCGGAATCCTCAACAAACTGAGGAACTGGCTATTTTACCTCTAAATGCCTGAACACATTTTTTTTCAGAATTGTTATTATGGAGACATAACTAGTTAAAATGTTGGTAGCTAGCCAGGCAGACGAAATCGTACCACCAACAAAACCAAGCACAATATTGCTCTCCCTGGGGATCGAACCCGGGACCTCTGGATCTTAAATCGGTGGATTGAACCACTAGACCACAGCGGTTACATTTGTCTAAAATCAGGAATTTTATGAAGCCGTAAAATTGAAGAAGCTCTACAGTAGATTTAAAGAACTAGCTTTTACATGCGGTTTCGACCGATAGGTACCCGATTATTGGTACACTCTAAAACCGTTTACAGTTTTGACTGCCTATGTAGCTTAATGGTTCGCCCACCAATATCATATATACAGTACATTACAATATTTTGTAAAGTATTGTATGTTTTGTTGTTATTAATAAGTAGCTATATAAATTAATGTTTATTTAAGTACACCGCTTTGTCTGCTCTTTGCTATCCTTTCCATCCAAAGGTTGCCTGGAAGAGATCGCTTTTTGCGATAAGGCC
The DNA here is from genome assembly GCA_951394065.1 of Venusia cambrica. Classification (NCBI taxonomy): domain Eukaryota; kingdom Metazoa; phylum Arthropoda; class Insecta; order Lepidoptera; family Geometridae; genus Venusia; species Venusia cambrica. The sequence goes on from OX596055.1 coordinate 6,789,198, forward strand.
GCCCATTGTACCTAGTTAAAGTGTTTTTCTTGCTTGTCTGTTTATTTTTGTTTTTTGATGTACAATAAAGAGTCTATTTATCTATCTATCTATCTATCTATCATAGTTGAAAATTTTAAAATCACGAGTTTTTTTGTATAGTACGACTGGGAAGCGCTTGGCCTTCACCTCACCTGATTTCAAGTTACGAGAAGGCTGAAGGTGGAGACACACTTCACTCGGAATGCAAAGTTTTCTGCATAAAGCTTACATCAGAGTTACCATTAGACGCCAACTAGGATTCCCTTTATTCCACTATCGTCACATCTAATTAATTAATACTGGATTTTGTTCGAACAAGTCTGTAAGTCTGTCATTCGATTGCAGATTAGCATAGGCTAGAGATGGGATTGAATCATCATCAACAACACTACTACTACTAGGTAACCGACTGCTGGGCATAAGCCTCCTCCCCCAAATGGTTCATGTTTTACTTGAACTGCAGCAATATCGTCAGGCTAGTGATCTGCCACTGTCCCTTCTGAATCGTCTGGGCCACCACACCGTCAAAGCCTTACTCCGCCTGCCATCACCAAAACTTGCAAGGTGTCTAAGCTCCATATAAGTATAGGTTATTGACGTAGGTGACCGTATTACTATTAATACGGTCACCTACGTTTATTACCATTGTCTCTTGTCTATTAAAGAAATACCGAGAAGAATGGCTCACTCCATGGTCCTTTGTGCAACTTGAATTATGTGAATATCTTCCTGAGTAAGAGCCCATCTCTGCACCGTACGTCATTGTGGGATAAACACACTGGTTTTTGCTTGAGACACAAGTTCGGTCTTTAGGCATTGTAGTATTTTCCAGGACTCATCATTCATCTAATTTACAAAATACTGCCCAATCTAACTGCAAGCACCTTGCAATCTTTAAGGGACAGTAAAAATCTTATCGAATGTGGAAGACTACAGGAGTAGAGGAATGCCGAGAAAGAGATGGATGTATTTCGTAAAAGAGGAGATGCATATGAATGGATTGGCTAAGGAGCTGACGGCTAGGAGTGAATGGAAGAAAAGAACATGTAATGCCGACCCTGCCTAGCGGAATAAGGACAAGAAGATAATAAGTAAGAATCTAATCGTGATGAAACAAGCAACACTAGGAAGACAATTTCCATTCATCTAGCTTGGACTTATTAGTAGGAATAAAACTATAAGTAGGGAAAGTTGGGTCTATTGTGGTAGATGGCATAGAACAAATGGCACGATTTTGTAAATACTAAACTTTTTTTTAGATTTTGTAAATGCCTTTATTCAGTAGCTTGATTATTTGAACAAATGTAGTTTACATTTTTTGGTTGTTAATTTTGTACAGTTGAAGACGATGATAAGATTTATTTAAAAGCTATCAAAAATCAGTAAAACTTGTTGTAAGCTTATCAAATCAAAAGCAACATTTACAATTAAACAACTATTTATAATGTCAGCAACAGTCGGGTTACCTACATAAGAACCATTATGAACGATCTATAGGTAGTTCAACTGATTAAAACCAGTACTAGACGAAAGCATGCCCCATGCATCAATCGGTAAGTTATTTTTTTTAAATCCAATAAAATTTTACGAGCTAATGTCAAAAGTAGCACCACTCTAATCCAAACATCTTACTCGCCCACACAAAACTGTAATTAAGCTTGAAGCATGCTAACTGACTTAATGCAATCGTTGAACTGACAAACAGCTGTTCGGATTTGCATTTTAAATCGATATTCCGCTGCCGTGGCTCGTGGCTGATTGACAATGACGTTTAGTTATTCACACCTTAATTTATTGATTATGACTTCATTTGTGTTGAACTGCAACTTAATCACGATAGCGAGGTAAAAATCAATCAAACATTATGCATAGGTATTGCTTTAAGTTTGACTTGCATGCGCTCTTTGTCTCTGCTCTTGAAGGTAGCTAGCGAGGGACTAGCGCTGATACTGATTATACGTACCCTCTTCATGTGAACGGGGTTGCTGTTATTTTTGTTGTTGTCATTTAACCGCCTATGTGGTCAAGTGATTTGCCCGTCGGTATCAAACCATAGAGGTCCCGGATGCGGTCCCTAGGGGAATTTTGTGTTCGGTTTGGTTAGCTATCTCACATGTGTATGATGCCACTACAACCATTCTCAATTGTTGTGTTCATTTAAAGGTAAGAAGGACAGTTATTCAGTCTGTTGAGGGCTTCGGTGAAATGCGCTTTCATCTTGGAATGAAAAAATTAAAAGAAAGCCTAGGAGCAGTGGAAAGCGAAAAACGAAATTGATGGATTGCGTAAAAGTAAAAGAAGACATTTGTCTGAAAGAAGTGGATGGAAGAGAAGAAAATATGCCAACCCTGCCTTGAGAAGGATAAGGGCAGATCTGTGACGCAATGTTCAAAAATAAATACAATACAAATATTATAATGACAAATTAAGTCGTAACTAAAAGTCGTAGTAAATGTTGTGACCAAGTGCAATCAATTGAAATTCAATAATATAATAAAAACTTAGTTTTTTGCTCCATCATGTAATTTGTCAAAAAAATGTGATAAAGAACTTAATTATAAATATATTTTCATACATAATTATAAAAAAATATGTAAATAAATGGCTAAAGGGATTTGTGGAACTTTTGCTAACAAATCCCCTTTGATTATTCTTTGAGAGCCGGAAGGCGATCACTGCAGGAAATTTCTGGAATAAGCTAAGAAATTAACCCTACAAAATCCAAACTACAATAAAAATCATTGCATCATTTTTCATCCATAAAAATTCAACAGTCATGTTCATATCCCGTATTCGGATATGATTTGTTCCGGAGCGTGGCGAATGTGCGCCGGCGCTCGCTGTCATCGCCGTGCGCTTGCGCAAGCGACGCTGTCTCATTAGCCCGGAACAAACTGAGTGTGTAATAATAAGTGCTGAGACTGTGAACTTGGAAGTTTTTACGCAGCATCTGCTCGTACAAAGCTTCAAGTGAGCATGCTGTGACAAAACCCACATTCCTTTGGTGCTAAGCGCATGCTAAGACAAACTCTACTTTCCTTTGGCGTTAAAGCCTGCAGAAAGATAAAATTATATGGTTTGCCATGATCATGAATGTCACGTGACTGTTACAAACAATTTAACATTGCGCAGACACCAAAGTTGGATTTAGTCTCTGGTGGTCAAATTCTTGACTATCAAGTTCAGATTGTTTGGAGACAGCCCAGCGTATTGTAAATTGTGATGATGGACAGATGATGGATATGATGAACTAACCACCTTCACACCGACACTTCGACAAAAAGAGTGAACTGAGTTTAGTCGTTTACATAATTAATAACAAAAACGGGTCTTCATCCCGTACCTTTTTATATTCCCGACAGTTTAGTCGTTTAGTTCTTGCAATTATAACTTCGGACCATTGAGGTATCAAAACTTTTCGTTTTGCGTTTATTTGTATTAGCAACATTTAATACCTATTTATTTAATTAAAGTATGATATCCAATTAACTCGTACAGAGTAAGGGACTCAGAGTCAGAGCTGTGATGACCTTCCTAACAATGTAATTCGAACAAACATACTGGCTCAAGTCTACAGATCTCGTAGTCACATTAGTTGCTCCACGTTGACCTAATTTGTTTTACTCTCAGATAATAACTTCTCACGCTAAGCAAAGTGCGCGAGGATTGTTCATATTATAGATAGTCCCTTCTTTGAGCTTTATTTCGATATGACTGTCAAGAACCGGAAGGAAATCAATACTGTGCACTGTGTGCAGTTATGTAATGTGCATAAAAAGGGGCGGTTTTTGTAACAAAGGATGAAAAAAAAATGCTTATCATTGTAATTTGTTTCATCCATGCCTTTTATAGACACAAATACCATTTTGTAATTTAATAGCTTTTTACTGAAGGGTTTCGTCATTATAGTAACCATTGAAGTATTAGTATCCAGACCATGACAAGCTAAAACAGTATTCAAAAATGCGCTTCTCTGAGATAAGCTACTCCTCTGCCAAGTATGGTGATTGTGGCATAACCGCAGTGGACACTAATGGGCTGTTGATGTGATGTGATACAAACATACAGTGGGTTGGAGATAACAAAAAGACTAACGATTCGGACTCAATCTTACCAAGATTTGAAAAAAAAAATGATAACTACGATTCTCTATTGAATAAGAGACTAATAATTAATAAATCATAGAATTAAAACAATATTTAGAATCCAATAAAATCGAATGAACATGATAAATGTTTGGATTTTTGTGTGTTGATGTTCTTAATTCCCCAATGCCCAACCCCCAAGCTTTGAGGACCTTGTGGTACATTTGGCGCGTCGGGTGTATAAACAGCCACCACATCCACCTTATTCTCCCTCAATTGCACTTGCGATCACTGGACGATCAGAGTCCCTTGGCCACTCCTGCCGCGTGAAATACTGGACACCTGAGGTTTGCAATGAGATTGGAGCCAACTAAATGAAACCTTTTACATGCTACGGATGGACCACAAATGCGCCTTAGCAATGCCGACTTTTACGATATCCTCGAGCTTAGTTAGAGGAGTAAGTCTCAAACCGCAACCGCCGCCAAGGCAAATGTTAAAATTAGGAATACTTAACATAATGTCTATGTTAATTTTAAGCAGAGGCTAGTATCCATCATCAGGGCATAAATTGTCACGACTGAATGGTGGTAGGACTTTGTTTATGACTGCCTGGCTAGTTACCACCATCTTACCTAATTCAGTCGCCATAATGTCAATTGTAAAAGAAAATTGTTGTGTTCCGGCATTTAGAGGTAAGATAGCCAATTCCTCAGTTTGTTGAGGATTCCGGGTGAAGTGCGCCTTCACCTTCGGCCTTATCTTAACTTCTAACCAGTTGAGATTGAGGCCAAGCGCTTCCCCATCGTACAATAAAAAAACAATATCTAGTATAAAGAAACCAGTGCCAAATATGCCTCAAATCTTTTATTTTTGATTTCTGTACCAACCTTATCCAAATAGAATCTATTTTCCGTAAAGTCAGTTAGAAACGCCTTCTAATTGAATAGGACGGAATCAAAGGGAATGATTGCATTCCCCTAAAGTTTTGAAGGGGATGCGCTGAGGGTAGGATACGATGCGTGGACGAAATACTTTTAGGGATTCTCCAGAATCTACTAAAATATAGATGTGCCAATTCCATTGTTTTCTTTTTATTTGGGAAGCGACTGGCCTTTATCTCACTTGGTAACAAGTTAAGATATGATCAAAGGTGGAAGCGCATTTTAACTGTTGTCTTCAACAATCTCAGGAACTGACTATCTTACCTCTAAATGCCGGAACACAACAATCTGAGAATTGTAGTTATAGCGACAGAATTAGGTAAGACGGTGGTAGATAGACTAGATAGGACTTTGTTTAAGTCTGCCTGGCTAGAGGCAGACTTAAACAAAGTCCTATCTAGTTTGTTTGAAAACTAAATGCACCTATTATATTACTAATTTATGCAAATATTCAAATATTTTCTCTACTGGTCTACATTTTGGCAGCATGATTAGAATTGGATAGCCTCAAACAAACTTAAATCCATTTAATCTTAAATGCCAATGTCATAACATTGTTGATAAACTGTTAAATATTAAATATACCGTCTGACCTTTTCTTTACGTTTCACATAAAATTTTACGGCTAGAATATTGCTGTTACGATGTATGATAATGATGTGTGTAATTAAAACAAATCGATTCCCAAAAACGTTTGATTAGCAACTGGTTCTTCTGCAATCATAATCATCATCGATATTATTATTTTCAGTACATTTACAAACACTGCTGAATATAGGCTCCCCCAACTGATGAAATTATCAAGCTGAAGTGGCAGTGGACCAGGCCACAGATATCGCAGAACCGATAGTAGATATATATAGAAGTAAATGCGACCATGATAAAACGCGAAACGAAGATTCCCCCTTCACCCCTTGATGTAGCATGACATTGTGACTGTCACTGGGAGTCGATGGATAGAGGCCGCTCATTGTGGTGTCATCGGTATAGCAATCAATCGGTATAACAATTACACCGTTTTATGACTACTATATCACCAGTTTACTCGGCCATTGGATCTAAATAATTATCTAACACCTTTATTCCTGCGATTACTAATGTAACTGCCAAGTGTTGTGATAATAGCAAAACACTCCGGTTTTGGGGAGACTTGTTTAACAGTGAAACAGTGGATTTTAAGGAGCGGTTGATGATAATGTTATTGTGTACTTCATTTATCTACGACAATGTCATAATACTTAAAATAAAAACGACTTTTTATGAAACCAAAAGTGTCGTAAGGCCGTTTAGACCCCGCGCATTACAATAATGCCTTATCTGAAATGCTGTATGTCCATGTCACGTAGTTTCGATCCAAAACACGGAAGGCGAGATTCCGTTGTAGTAATTTCATTGCAAAGATTGTGGGCAAAATTGCTTGATGTAATTTGTGGATCGGGTGGACATATCCATCTTCTGTCTTCAGGGGGTAGTTCAATTATTGAAGCCGTTACGTGAGGGCTAATTGGCCGGAAAGGTAGTAAAGCTTTAATGACTGAAGGGCCTTTATTTGGTGCGAAATGTCTGTTAGTCAAAGTTTGAATGAACCATAACATGTTTGTCAAAGATGTTAGAAGTCAGTCTCTTTGTTCTATTTATGAAGTAAGGATTTGTTAATACCAAATATATTACAAGAGAAGAGCTATCGATGTTTTTATAGTTTAACCTACCTTGTTTTACTAGAAAAAGCAACCTAGGCCACTAGAATATCGTTTCTTATCTTAAACAGTGTCAAAGTAGGTGTTGTAAGATGTGTGATACCGCAACACATCCCAAAACGTAATTCTTGCAGACTATCACGATTCATCTTGTCAATTAGTTGGTTACTTTTGTTGTTTGACAACTAAACAATAACTTTTCCCTTTTGATTTTCTTCCCTCAGAGTATCGCAACCTAACAAGCAATCAAATTATCTAGTTCCCATACAATCTGTGCGTATTTAGCAACTAAGTTTAATCTATACATATACATATTCCACGTTAAATAAATCTGTATCGCGGATATAAGATTACCTATTTGGAGCCTTGGATATAACTACTATGTGAAGTGTTCTGATTTGGATGGAACTGATAAACTAAGTATCATTATAAAAATATGGCTACAGATCAAAATATGAACATATTTAAGTCAATAAGTAATTTATAAATATCCAAGCCATTCTGGTTCTGAAATTTCCGCTACTAAGTTCCTTCAGGCCACTCAAAATCAAGATAAAACCTCAGGAGGGGAAACATAAAATAGAACTAGCAGCATTTTTATCGTTATCTTTGAAAGGGTTTCTATAAACGGGCTGGGTACACTTCAAAGGTATCGCGCAGCTTCCGACAAACATTTATACTTTACTATTCTCGTCTGACTGACATATTTCTATAAATAGTTTATTTTAAAATTATAAACAAATGAGTTTAATTTATTTAAAACATAACATTTTTTTTCATTTTTAACTTTTTGTTTATTTCAAAAAGTTAAAAAGATTGGCGTGCTAGTTGGTGACCTCAGTATAGGTGTTGGGTACTCAGGTGGATGTTGCTGCCTATATCCACCAGCACCAGAAAATGAACCAACTAAGTGAATACCAATATTTCCTCAGTCATCATTGGGAGGATGATGAAGAGCCCATGTTCTATACCAAGGCCGTCACAGGCTAATTGTTGACCTATAAAAACTTGCTCTTGAATGACTCTTGTCCATTGGGAAATGGGTAGGCCTGTGGCGTGGGAGTCCCACACCACATGTGGTCGTGCGTCGACACCCTTGCCATCTCATCTGCCTGGGACATCGGTCAGGGCTGGTGCGGCAGATATTTCGGCCAAAGATCACAAATATAGTGGTCTCGACAGAGCTTACTTATAGCCTTTTAATTAGTGGGGAGCCGGTGCCCTCCGCGCTTCTTCAATAAAAAGCACCTTACGCGTGCTATATGGCTATGGCAATTGGACTCGTTTTCATCTGGTACTGGTCTGAAACAATAAAAATTGATCTAACTGTAGACCGTTTGTAAGGGTTTTTTAGGTAACTGCTTCCATTGTAAATTGTTAGTTATGTAAGTTTATTAGTACATACAAAAAATAACACACTCACTATTTTTTCACCTTCAAAGATATACCTGTGATCACTGCGTGGATCTTATGAAGAGTAAGCCAGAGGCATTCCAAACTTACGTTCAGCACGTGTAATTGTACATACTGACTGTATAAATGTTTTTGCGTATTGATACAACAGGAGCGAATCCAATTAATTTTCGAATGTTTCATCGATGCATGCATAAATTTTGCTGAATACCGAACCAATGAAAACGATATTAACCCAAATATTGTGATGGCTAACTAATGTGACCTACTCGTAATCGCGTTTCAATTCTCGATACAAACTCATATGAAATTATATGCCATAATGGGCCTGATGTGGCCATAAAATAGTGTATATATATTATTTGAATACTTGTGATTTTTTGTAGCAATCGCCGTGCCTTCTCTTGTTCAAAGATTTGAAAGTAAACACCAAATGGCTAGATCACAACGCACAAAAAAAAAATACTATAGAGAAATAAAAAAAAAACTTTGTGAACTGTAACCGGCTGTTGATAATAAAAAAAAATGTTAGGTTATTCTGTTAAAGATAACATTTATCAGAGATATAACTTTTGTAACTCTCATGGTTATGAACACTGTAACTAATATTACCGGGATATTGGCGCTTGCAACTGCGTCGAAATATCGGATAACTCATAAAACAATAAATCATGTTAAATTATGTAGCAAAGGTAATTGAAATTTGTGATTTATTATATTATACTTTCCTATAACATTAGATACAAATACAAATACAAAATGTTTATTTCTGTAACTTATTAACGTATCTATACAATATATTACATGTAATTGAGACCTTTTAACCAAAAAGATGTGTTAGGAGATCTCGCTCTTCCATTACAGTAGTTTCAAAAATTAAATTGAGTGACCTATAGGCCGTTTGTAACGGTCTTTAGGTAATTTGACTGATTCCTTTGTACATAGTTAGTTTAATTGTACTTTTTTAGTTTAAAATAAAATCAAATAAAACTAGGATGTGTTGTGAGGCTTTTGTTATTTTGTGTGTGTGAGTGAGTGCGCTATGCTGGTAGGTAGTGTGTAACTCCCGAGAACACCAGTTTTGTAAGAATCTGGGCAACGGGATCCCCAGTATTTGTATGTGATAGCGAAATCAGCGTGTGTACACACACAGTCTCACACACACACACGTGTGTGTGAGACTGTTAGGGGGATGTGTGTGTCTATGTGTGTTTGAGGGTGCGTATGTATGTCTATGGTTTTCATAGTTTCAGTGTTTGTGTGAAATATTTCAGAATAGTGCTCGATAACAATTTCATATCATTCAGACGAAACGATTAACACGTACAATTTTGAAAAAAAAAATTTTTTTTAAATGATATTAAAAAAAAATTAACTGAAAAGTTCCCTCTACAATCCTGCAGAAGTCTAGCACCAAGTATTTTTCTGTGTTCTATCAGTGCAAAAAATTGGAAGTGCCTTGAATATAACACCCAAAAGCTGAACAAACAATTGTGTCCATCACACAAATGATTGTCCCTGATGGGAATCCAACCCACTACCCACAGTGCTGAAGTCAGAGCTAAACAACTTTTAGAAAAGCTAGCTCCATCGTAGAACTTATCCTCGCTTATCCCAGGCCAGCCTTGAGATGAAGAGCTTACCCATTTCAAATGAAAGGTACATTTGGACGCAATGAATATAGCTTAATCCGTTTTACTCTAATATTACTATTCCTTTATTCGACTGGACCAGCCAATTCACCTCGTCCATGTTAGTTAAGCTCCCTTTATTGTAGATGCATTGAATGCGTGGACATTTCAACTTTTTACGGGGATTGCACACAATGCTTATTTTGGAGTGTTGTAAAAACCGGCAGGTTTACTTAGCCATTGTTAGTCGGCCATTTATCTGTTTAATTTATGGGGTACCGTCGCAAATCGCGAACATACTTGTGTCTGACGGTATAGTTTTTGGCGCATTTGGTGTCAAAAAAAACACTACCCCATATTATTGTGTGTGATTCAAACTATATTGAAACCCTAGTAGCTATTAAGGTTGGGATAAACTTATATATTGTTTGTTTGGACCTGGATATAAATTAGCCTCTGTTTGGCGAAATGTAATCTGTTAAATAATCAAATATTTTCTAAAGTATTAGTAGTTTGCCCGATCTCAGATGAGATCTCATGATGTGTGGTTCGTGATAGGTATATAACCACGCATATTGTTTTTCAAAAAAGTATTACCAAACGGTAAAAGTGTGCTTTCACTACATATCTAAGCACATTTTTACACAATGTCTTTGTTTATTTAAATTGTCAAACATTTCGGGTTTATTACCACGGTAATATGTAATTTTACCTCGATATTTCGAAGCGGTTTCAGTCTACTCGTGACCATGGAGCGTGAAACCGCTTCGAAATATCGAGGTAAAATTACATATTACCGTGGTAATAAACCCGAAATGTTTGACAATTTAAATGTAGTGAATAACCACGAAAACCTAAAAACTTACAATGTCTTTGCTCTCGTTGCTATTATTATAATATGCAAAGTCAGAACTCATACTAGCTTTTCATAGAATGAGCCCTCAAACAAAGCAACGACCGTACGTCATAGTTGGTGAGCAGAATACAATAAGAGAATAGGTCACCCCTTACTGGCATGAAAAGGTTGGTGTCACATTTTTGAAAAGTGGTCTCAAAACCGTTGCCTTAATAGTCGTGGTTCAAAAATGTACCCCTCCAGCCCACGGATGTTGATAAAGTCCAAAAGGCTTCATCAAAAAGGCAGCAGCTTCCTTCTGTGTGCACAAAACATGAGCTGTGAACACCAATCCGTCTGCCATGCGTGGTGTTTATGACCAAACTTTACAGTTTTGGAGGAAGTTCTTCAGTGTGGTAGAGTGAAAAGAATAAAAATGACCAGTTTTCATTTCACTGTGTGCTCTGCGCCCCGCACTCTACTCTATGTTATCTATCTTATCTTGCAGGACCTGATGATTATTAATCAATGCAACCTTGTATCTGGTACCCCTATAAGGACGAAATAAACTAATTTTGAAATGTGAAATGTCATATTATGACAGGGCTTAGGCAGCTAAGCCCTGTCATAATATGACATTTCACAAGACTTCAATTTCTTCAACTCCTACCAATTGTTTAGTATTAATATAATTTCTGCATGTAACATTTTGAACTGACCGGATCAATCATCCAAAAGATATGGGCGATATATTGTATTTATTTTCACCCCATAAATCTCCAAAACTACTATTTGAAAATCCACTGTGTTGCAGTGGATTTTCAAATTATGTTTTATTGAAATCGCATAATCCATTTATTATGTCGTTACAAACATTGAAACAAACATGCATACAACATACATACAGATGAAGGCCAAACACTTCCCCGACGTGCAATAAAAACAAAAAAACATACAACATGCATAAAAATACAAACAACATGTATAAAAAATACATACAACATGACTACAACATACATAAAACAAAAATTCAACATATACACAACATACATACTTAAGTAGGTAAAAAATCATAACCTAGGCAAAACAATCTTAGGTACAATATAAATTTGGGATGTTAGTATCTGTGATGGTTATCGTTGGTATCAATATCACCCGCTTGACTTTTCTAGAACAGTGGCATTTGCCACTTTACAATATTTAGGAGTCCGGAATCTTTAATTTCGTCTTTGGTGGTAAAATCTCCTCCCAACAATGTGGCAAATGGGCGTTTTCCTTACCAAAGTGGTGACCATAAAACACACCAGCCTCTCAGATTCGTCACACATTCACGTAAATACTGCAACCATTGTTTTCTCGTCAAAAGATTCTCTCTGGTCTTACATTTGTTCTGGGCGGCTATAACCAAGGCGTTGAGTGACAAACAAAGACCACCAAGATTCGGCTACTATTACCAATAGTACTACTGTTTGAGTTCAACGGATATATACCTGTGGTGTTCGCCGAATTGTCTTAAAGTGAGTCACATTTCGGTAGCGTAAGCTTATAAATTGGGTGAGTCATTCGCATGACAGAATACAGGTTAGTGTGGGTGCTAGAAAATAAAGCGCCCAACTTTAGCTATACTATAGCTCCTAAGATTTTGTCATATAAATTACTAGCTGTAAACCGGGATCGCTCACGTTGTTTTGGAATTCAAAAATCGTAGGACATTTTTGGTGACTTATTATTGAGGACTGGCTACACTACCATGCTGTTGCAGCAAATTTTTAATAGCTTAGTATTTTGCAACTAAGAGTCGTCACTAACATAAATACAATAGGGGTTCTCATAATATAAACATACTTTTAAACGATTTGTTTTTGTACCGTTGTACAAAAGCGCTTGGCCTTCATCTCACCTGGTAACAAGTTGAGATAAGGCTGAAGTTGAAGGCGCACTTCACCCGAAATCCTCGATAAACTAAGGAACTGGCTATCTTACCTCTGAATGCCGGAACACAACAATTTTAGAATTGTTATTATGGCGACAGAATCAGATAAGATGGTGGTAGCTAGCAAGGCAGACTTAAATAAAATCCTACCACCAATCAAACCGAGCACAATATTATACTCCCCCTGGGGATCGAACTCGGGACCTCTGGATCTGAAATCAGTGGATTTAATCACTAAACCACAGAGGCGGTCATAAATTATAAAAGAAAAAAGATGAATAAATGATAAAAGCGGCTCAGCTGCTCAGCTCTGCTTAGTCTATTTTATCTTGTACCCTCATTTGCGATACCTATTTGATGCAAAATTAATTTTGTATGTAACGGTGCTTAAGCGATTCAGGTCATGTTAACGCTCTAGTAATATAACCATAGTTTCAACGTCGCTGATATTAATCTAGACTTGATTAGGTTTTAGGTTATAGCTAATGAGCGATTCAACCGACGACATTTTCCGATACGATATCAATATCGATATAATAGAATAAAGTGTATATGTATTGTACCTATACCTGTTTGAACTTATAAAAACTGTAGTAAAATGCGACTAAACGACTACCCTTAGTCACTAAAAGGCGATAAACTTTACCCACCTAAAAAATATTGGTGGAAGAAGGTGATTTGTTTCATTCCCTATCAAAATTCACCTGCATGCACAGCAGTATTCAACCGCGTATATAACACCTATATCGCAATCGCCAATTTACCTACCAAACGTTGTAATCATGGTAACACTCATAACGGTCATGTCCAGAAGATAATAGTGACTGGTCGCTGTTGATGATGAATTACCTATTTCGTATCTGACAATGACATTTGTACGATACGACCATAGTTTTAGAATAATAAACTAAATCTAAGGATACGACCTTGGAGCATGTATGAAGTACTAGGTTTGCATTACCATTAGGTGGTGCCGTCGTCGGTTAAATTATTTGTATTGCTTTTACATAGGTTTTAAATTATGAACTTCCAAAACATTCGTTTTTTTTTCTACAACAAGGACGCGCTTGGCTTTCATTTCACCTGGTGTCAAGTTATGATAAGGTGGAAGGTAGAAACAATCTTCACCCGGAATCTTCAGCAGACTGAAGAACTGGCTTTTTTACAACTAAACGCCGGGACAAAACAATTCGAATTGATAACATGGCGACATACTTAGGTAAGGTGGATGATTGGAGATGGATTTTCCTCGCATGGCACTATATTCAGGTTGTTAGATTTAAGTGGCAAGTCATTTTTTCAATTATTTTTAAGCGCTCACAATTGAAATAAAACCGTGTACTTCCGTCTAGTTCACATAAAGCAGGCACTCGTAAAACCATGCCATAAAGCCTTATGCACTAAATGTAACACAAATCTCCCTGTAATTACGAATGGTCACGGTTGTATAGGTTTTAATTAATCGGTGAATTACACACGTATTTTATGTAGGACCATCGACTTGCTGGCCGCTTGTCGTGTGTTAGTTTATGGGGTACGTGTCCATTGTTGGTACTGGTACAATAAAACCACAAACACAAACAAACATTGTAAAAGTACGATAGATTGACGAGCAATTTGTTTTTGTAATTTTTGTATCATCATCATTTTAGCCCACACAAGGCCACTGCTGAACATAAGCCTCCCTCAATTGACCCTATAAATATAAACCTGAGATTTCCATCAGTCTAATACCGACGTCATCGGTACATCAAGTGACCTGTACTCCATTTTGTTTTATTGTGGTTTCCATGCAAGAACCTTTGCTCCCCAGTGGTTATCGGTCATACGAGTGAGCTGCTGTGTGGCTTGCACACTATCTACACTTCAGCTAGTTATTTCTCAGAGCGATGACTTTGGTTCTGCGAAAGACGACCATATTTCGGATTTGATCATCAGTTTGACTTTGAACTAATTCACTTTTATAACCTACTTGAAAAATGATTGTGGAATAAAAAATGAAGAATATACCTTCTAACTTGTTAGTAATCTGGTTACCAATATTGTTTTAGTTTCCAGTTTATCTTTTAAAATATAAAATAGAAATATCTTGTGTATGTGAACCTCATTTGTAAAAAAGTACCTACATGTTTGAGCAAAAGACATATAATCAACAGCCCATTAGTATCCACTGCTGGATACAGCCTCCTCCAAAGCTGGGATAAGCGACTTTTTTTTTAACGACGGGGAAGCGTTTGTCCCTCATCTCCCCTGGTGTCAAATTATGATAAAGCCGAAGGTGGAAGCGCACTTCAACCGGAATCTTTGACTGACAGGAACTGGCTAACTTCTCAATGAGTTAACACAACAATTAATCATTCATGTTATTGTGATAGACTTAGCTAAGGTGGTGGTAGTTAGCTAGGTGTTCTTGAAATATCCGCCTGGATATCGAACCCTGGATCTCTGGTTCTGATACCAGTTGGTGGACCACTGGACTACAGAAGTGCTAGAAAGGAATTTTTCAAAGAATATGGCAAGTGACGTGATATAGGCTATTTTGTGATTTTTTAATAGGTATAAAGACAATCACGTCCTTCGCTGGACAATGGAATCGCGACTCGTCAATCCCATAAGATCCAGGGAGCGATCCGAATACGTCGAAGATAGTTAAACTTAATGTCAATGACAGCTTCATTCTCGTGTTACTTCCGCTTGCTTAGTGACGTTTAACCGGCTTGACAACACCGATCGATAAGCCAAGAAGAATTAAGATGTCATCTAAAACTGGTACTAGGCTCTCTGATTCATGTGATAATATTTATAATTTTATTTTTTGTACAGATTTCGTAGACGTTGTGAACAGTAACTGTGGGCTCACTCGATGATGATAATTTTAAATGTACCAAAACATTAATGCATTTTAAACTTATTTACTTTTAATTATTTAGCTAGACCCATGGCGTTGCCCGCGTGGTATTCAAGAAAGAAACGCTTTCTTTCGACCGTTATTTTATCAACTAGTTGCAAATTTGGTCACCACGAAAAGCCCTTTTATTATTTTAAATACTAGTAAAAGAACTTTTGAAATAAGAGAGAGAGAGATTTCCTCTTACATCCAGACGTAAAAACTTTTTTTTTTATAATTTGTGTTGAAGTAAATAAAGATAGATACGTATAGCTTATCAAGGTTATCTTTTTTTTTTCTTTTTTTTTTTCGTTATGATCTATTTTCTTTTGAAACTAAACTAGAGTGACTACCGATAGTACTCCTGTACAATCTCTCAAATGAATCAATGTTTGCACGTTACCATCATAGTTACTAAGTATAACTTTAAATAAGATAAGCTGTTTGAACAAAGACTAAGAAAATTTCTGACATGCTACTATCTAGTAAGTGGGTCATAATAAAATCCAAACACTGATTGTAAAGTCCATATTGTTCTAATATATCTTGATAATGAGTTACCCTTTTACTTTGAACAAGTGTAATTTATACTTGCCTTTGAGACAGAAATTACAGAAATGGCTACTATTATTAATTAGTTGTTACACTGATGAAACCTATGTAACCCAAAATTTGTATGTCTTCTATTATATTAATTATCCTGATGCTTGGTTCTTTCTTCATTCATGTTTTTTTTTCAGATGTATGAGATCTTGAATTCTAGGCTTGCGTATGAGATCTTCGAAGAAGCAAGCCATCCTTTAATGAGCTCTCTAGTAGGTGCTTCAAGTCCAACCTTCTCTTCACAGCATGTGTAATAATATTATTAAATAATAATCATTATTATTAAATTTAATAATAATATAAAATAGGAATACACTTTCTTATTATGTGTTTGATTTGAAACATGTATTTAAGTGTGTTGATGTCCTCTTTAATTATTTAAAACCCTTGTCTGGCTTAGATGCTTATGGTGCCTACTGCCACTTAACGTTTCACGGCGGACCTTCTTGGTTCCAAGCGAATATCAACGTTGTGTTGCAATTTTTGTTTACACGACATCATGCTTCGAGTTGGACGCCAATTTGTGAGAAAGTAGATAGTTGGTGGTCAATCAAGCTGTTTGTTCTGAGTTTCGGTGTTATATCATCAAATATGGTAAGTAACAAAACTATGCATAGTTTAGGGCTGTGTGAAAAAAATGTTCTGTAATTATCGAAATGATGTTTGTGTTGTCTCACTAATATACTTAGTAAAGGTAAAGGGGGTAAAAGTTTTTAAGTGCTTCCTATCCCATGTCATCATCATCATCATATCAGCCAACATACGTCCACAGAGGCCTCCCCCAATCGACACCACAAATAGCGATCAGAGCCGCCTCCATCCATCGATTCCCCGCAAGAGCCACAATGTCATCGGTCAATCGAGTGGGGGGTCTTTTCACACTCCGTTTCGCGTTTAATTGTGGTCGCCATGCAAGAACCTGTGCACCCCAGCTTTGCTTTTTCCTTTGCTTTGATCCCACGTATCACTAAAAAATATTTTTATTCATTTTTCTCTTTCTTTTAGAAAGGTCGGTGGTCATAGCGTTTCAAATAGGTTTATACTTAGCTATAACTACAGAAATGTACACCATAATTTTAACAAATATTGTCAATCTTTAGTTCTGCAGTTTAAATTTACTAATTACATGAGAGATTGCAATTCAAATTGGAACTAATTTGAATGAAATCATCGAAAAGCCTACTTAAGTAGTTTATCACAATATGTGGTATCCGGAATGGTGGTTTTAATTAAGTAAATTGCTTTATCTACAGAGACAATAGCTGTATGGGGAGAATTTTATTAACGCATTTCATGATCCCTATCTGTGTCAGGCATACGGGTAGCCGTAAGTTTACTTTATAGAATTGATTTGTTTGATTTTCATCTGTGGGTTGGTCTAGTTCCGTCCGTAATTGTTTAATTGTTGGGTTTTATGAATTATTTGAAGTAGGGGTATAGGTTTGATGACTTGATTTGGATAGTTGCCTACATTTGAAATGGATAGTAAAAGATTTCTTGATTCTAAGTTCAGTTTAGTCTTGCTTAAAACGGAGGATGTAATAAATTGGTTACGTCTCGCATTATAAAGCTAGAAGTCTGACTGGCGGTTGCAAGGAGTCGATGGATTGAGGCAACTCAGGTTCGCTATATGTGGCGTCGATTGGCTGAAATGATGATGAATGATGATGATGATGAAACTATTTTTTATTATCTATTTGTTTTGTGGAGTGTTCGATGCACTATTCCGTAGATATGATCGCTTAGAGTGTAATTTGATTAAATATATATTTATTGTGTATATACTAACAGTGAAGCAATACTAAACTTGATAGGTGTGGTAATAATAATGTCAACTTTCATTCACAAAGTGCTCCTAAGAGCAGACGGGTGCCTTAGGTAATGTAATGCAAATTAAAAAAGAATAAATGCCTTATTATCTTTCATAAATCGTATAAGACCAATGAGGCCGGGCGATGAATTATCAGTTACCTACTTTATTAATTAAATTATAGGCGTATCAACCAAACAGTATCAACGATATATAATTAAATGGTAAACCACCACCAAAGTAGATAATTGTGTGTTGGTATTTTATAATAGCTCGAACATAAATTGATAGCTAGCTAAGCACTGTTTATTTTTCTATTATAGGTTTACATAACGATTGATTTATATAACATAACATTTTCATGATCAAAAAAATCCTTATTGGATTTTTTTCCAACGGATAATAAGGTATTTAATTCGGCAAAGCCTAAGGTTGCCTGAGGTTATTTCTCAGCAATAGGTACGCGTCATATTATGGTTTTTGATAAATTGTAGCTTTAAATCTCATCTTGGATTCACGGTCGTGAAATGCGTTTCTACGTACAGGCGACATATAACTCTGATATAACATTATGTTTGAAATTATATGTTTTGATTTTCCGTATCATAACTAAGCAAATATCGCTCGTAAAGATAAAAGGATCCAAATTAAGTAAAATTAACTTTTTTATCAAAATTGTTGCTGATATTAAACACGCCTCATAGCTCTGTTTGTAGTCTCTACCTTATGTGCTGTAGTTTTAGGTTCTATTCCCACCCGTGACAAAAAATTGTGTGATTATTATAAATAAAAGTTGTTTCTGTGTTTGGGTGTTGTAATATGTTGAATATATAATTTACCAAATAAATAATGCTAGTATTAAAACCGTTCCTATATCAAAAGCAATACTTAAGTTTCTCCAGCGCGCTTAATGGCTCTGTGTAAAATGACAAATAATTCATTCATCATTATCTTAGAAATATATAGGATGTATAGGTGCCTATATAATATAGTATTGATAAATTGTAGCTGCAAAACTTTTGAAACTTATTATATCTATTTTTTATAGATATAATAAGATTGTAAAGTTTTGAAGCGTGTTTGAAAACATACAAGTACCTATTTGCAAACACGTATAAAACAAATGTGCATGTGTCGTAATCATAATGATTAAATATCTGAGTACTTAGTGGAAAACTGAATAATTTATGAGGTAACCACATGTTTGAAACCGGAGTGTACATGTAACTGCAGCCATGGTAGCCATTCTCTTAATGATCAATGGAGTACAAAAATTACCAATAATCAAACAACTCTATAAACTACAGTAGAAAGTTTGTATATTAACCGACGTATTTTCTTCTCATTACTTACTTTAAAAAAATATATTAGCTTGAACTCCAGCTTTTTATCTTAAGATTAAACAGTAGGAACTAAACGAATTAAAAATTCTGAAGATAATGGTGGGAACACCATCATCTGTGGTGACCTGACTTAAAAAGTGTAAATGCTGCAAAACAAAAACTTCATAACCTTTTGCACAGCTATAATGGCTTGTACCAAGATATACCTCATGACTATACGTGTGCTATTCTTTTTCTTCCTGCCCTTATGCCACACTTAGGCAAGTACAGCACTTTTTTTTTGTGTAACCGTATTTATCTCCCTTTTATTATTACATAAATAATTATTTATATAATATTTTTGTTTTTTTTTTATATAATATAAATAATGAAGTATATATATATTTATTTTGGTAAAGGTATATTTTTTACCATGTTTAAATTATTATTAGGTACCTACGTACTAAATTAGATAGGTATGTTTGGTTTTGTATGTATAAATATTTATTTATTCTCTTTTATTATGTGCACACTCCTTCTATCAACGTGCTTTACTATCCTCTCCATTCTAAGGTTGTCTGGAAGATATATCTTTCAAGCGATAAGACCGCCCATTGTACTATTAACTTTTATTTTAAAATTGTTAATTATCCTATATGTTTTTTGTGTACAATAAAGAATTTACATTCATTCATTCATTTCTCCCTTTCCACTCTCCTCTCCCCTGTCACTCTTAAACTCATCTTAAAATCCATTTATCTCTTCCTCGGGTTACCCTGGTCCCACCTCCGTCTATATTCATACCTTCTCTTATAGTTATGTGACTTTCTTCCCTCCATTCGGAAGTCATGGAACATGTCCATACCACGCTAACTTTTAACTCCTTATTCTTTCCGCCTACTTTCAGACTTCCCCTGATGAACTCATTCCTTAACTTCTCCATCCTTGTCACACCACACATCCACCTCAACATTAACATCTCAGTCTCATGCACTCTCTTTTCACACGACAACAATCTGATCCATACTGAAAGACAGTTCTGATAACCATCTTGTAAATATTCCTCTCACACATGTACTTATAGAATACCTAAATAATACATTATTAACATTGCGCAAGGTGAAACCGCCGCCTTTGTGTTGCGAACGCGAGGGTGTAGGTATGGAATTTTATGAATAAAACAAACATGCTTGTAAGTGGTAAGGCTTCTAATACTACTAGATAACTACTAGATAAGGCCGAAGGTAGAGGCGCACTTCACCCGGAATCATCAACAAAATGAGGATCTGGCTATCTTACCTCTAAATGCCGGAACACAACATTTTTTTTAAGCATTGTTATTGTGGCGACAGAGTTATAGTGGTAGCTAGCCAGGCGGACTCAAACAAAATCCTACCACCTTCTTTCCTCCTGGGATCGAGCCCGGGATCTCTGGATCTGAAATCGGTGTTATACATATTTTTCAAGAGTATTTTTGTAGGTATGTTTATTTCATGTCCACGCTCTGTAGCCTATCAGCAACATAGCCGGCTTGATGTAAATTGACATGTAAGGTGTCGTTTTGATTATCAAAATTGACAAACCTAAGGCGTGACATAAGTTTTATCATTTTAATTAAAATGGGGAGCGCTTTCAAAATTACAAGGGAGTATGGGGATAAAAAGGAGAAATAATGTTTAATTTAATTAAATCAGGTATCAAATGTAACGGAGACTACTAAGACTAAGAATAACGACTAGACTTGAAATAAAAATACTGAAACAGGTATTTTAATTTATTAAGTTAGACGCAGTGTGACGATGCCTTACAGTCGCTTATTTGCTAAGTGCCCCATTATTGTTATCAGTGTTTTTATTAACCAACAATTTTATAATCAAAATTATTGTTTCTCACAGTAATAAAACTGGTTCGATGGTACTCCGCACTACGAAATGTTTGGAAAAAGAAAAAGTCGGAGATTTTAAAGTTGAAATATGAAAATCTCTTACGCCTTTGTTTATTTTAAGTTCAATTTACTTGATACCTAGTTAGGGGCTTACTTTACTTATAATGTGTGATATTTAATTTCTGACCAACTTATTTTATGCAAAACTCCGTGTCTTGATGAGAAGACATCTAATAATATATGATTTCGGTGATGTCGGTTTCCGCATTAAATGTTCCTTGTAAAAGCAAATGTGGTACTTGATGCTCACCAAAACCTAAAAAACCGGACAAGAAAGGTCGTATAATTTGTTTCAAAAAATAGCCGGACGAACAACTCTACTCTTGGCACTCCATTGATTTTAATTGCGGGTCATTTATATAATTGCTTCATCGGACTTTCTCGTTGAAAGGCTGTCGATTCTAATGTGCCCAATAAAGATACGTTTTCTAATATAACTAACAAGCTTCCAAAACTAATGAGTTGATATTTTTCAACTCACTCGTTAGATTATAATTATATGATTATGAAATAATATAATCACACTTTTCTATGACTATGAAAGTCGTTATCACTATCATATGTCTCTTGTTGTCTATTTGATGTAAATTAAATACAATTTTATTTGTTTTTTATAACTTATGTCCATTTATTAAATTTTAATATGTATTATTATCTTTATAATAAAACTAATATATATTTTTTTTAATTTACGTACTAAGTACATTTATTCAATAAAAAGTACAATTAAACTATGTACAAAGGAATCAGTCAGATTCAGACCGTTACAAACGGCCTATAGGTAACTCAACTGTTCCAGACCAGTACCAGACGGTAGCGTGCCCAAGACACTGACTGTATTGCCACGCTGAATAGCTATGCTAATTCGCTGGCCAAAATAAGAGCCAGTCCTTGGGTCACTTGTCGCCTCAATCAAAAGCCCCGCAAGATTTTTGAAAACCCGGAGGGCACCGGCTCCCCACGGACCCAAGGTCTCCACCCCAAAAGGCTCAAATAGGTAAGCTCTGTCGAGACCACTATATTTGCGCCTTTTGTGATCCTCGGCCGAATCAGCCGCCGCACCAGCCCTAATTGATGTCCCAGGCAGATGAGAAAAATAATAATATGCTAAAAATAATACTCAAAATATAAATGAATCTCGAATAAACATTTTGAGTATTTCTACAAACAATATGCTACAATTAACTAAAAACCGTTACAAACAGTCTATGATAAATAATTAAGACGAATTATCAATGAAATAAGAATTATAGGTAACTCAACTGTTCCAGACCAGTACCAGAAGGAAGCGTGCCCATGACACTGGCTGCACTGCCACGCTGAATAGTAGTGCTAATTTGCTGGCCTAAATAAGAATCTTAATATCGATTGCCTGGTACCAATATTATATAATATTACCTATTGGTAAAAGTGTACCAATGGTTTGGTATACAAAAAATTGTAAGATACAAAATTTATAACTATACACACTAACTTGCTGCATAAATTAATTTTACTCTAGGCCAGACTACACCTAATTAGCCCCTCGTCAAAATGTGTTGACTACTTTCTCATGTATAATTGTGATCCAATAATTGTGACCTACATTCACATAGTTAATTATTAGCTACCTCTAAGTTATTAATTACAAAGTTACTGCTGACTAACCTATTTCAGTACATTGAACTTCACTAATAAATTTAATATTTATTCGGTTTACAGCTCAATTAGCGGTAGTTTTTATTCTAAATTTCCAAGTAATTTCAAGATGGCTTTATTTGCCGTGATTGCTGCATGCTTTGTTATTAAAACGTTAGCAAAAACAACACCTGTGCAAAGTATTATTGTAATTTTGTATCATTACATTCATTGGAGTCTCCAATAACACATAAACCTATCTTTGAAATAAACACGTTAGAAATATAAGCAAAGCATTCTTAATAATCGCAGAGCTTATTATAGCGTGGTGATTTTGGCAAATTGGAGTTTTAGAAATACTTTTTTTTTTTCATAGCGCCATCTAGCCCCAAACTGATCATAGCTTGTATCATGGGAACTAGATTACAGACAGAATACTTAAAATACTTTTGCTAATACATATATAGGTACCTACTATATGATACAACACCCAAACACAGAACAAACAACAATATTCATCACACAAATGTTTGTCCTGGGTGAGAATCGAACCCACAGCCTACAGCGCAGAAGGAGTTACTACCAACTGAGCTATGAGGCTTGTTACAGCTAAATAAGTTTGGTTTTATCCAAAAGAGAACAAAAATAATAAAAAAAGTACAGGACATTAACTTTAAACAGCGTCGTCTAGCCCCAAACTAAGAAAAGCTTTATTATGCTAACAAGATTATTGAGAGAGACAAGAGACATTTCTATTTTATTGAACGACAGGGAAGCGCTTGGCCTTCACCTCACCTGATTTGTTCAATATATGATAAACCCGAAGGTGGAAGTGCATTTCACCCGAAATCCTCAACGATCCGAGGAACTGGCTTACCTTTTAACTATCTTACCTTTTAATGCCAGTGCACAACAATTTTTAGAATTGTTGTTATAGCGACATAATTAGGTAGGATAGTGGTAGCCAAGCGGCCTTTAACAAAGTCATACCACTAACCAAGCCAAGCATAATATTGTTATCCCCCTGGGGATTTGGATCTGGCACCGGTTGGCCAACCATAGCAACAGTGGTCTACCACAGAGGCGATTTAAAAATTCAATTCTATAAGCATGATGATGATGATGAAAATGATAGGCTAAAAAGAAGAAAATTTATTTATTATTGATATTATTACTTAGGCAACCCACGGTATTCGGAATACATGAAAATTAAGCTGTAACAATAAAATCGCAAAAAAAAAAAACAAAAAATTCATAAAATCATCGAATATATAAACGAAAAACTCCTTAAGCGTAAAATAATGAGCTCCACAAAAAGCCCTTTCACGTATTAAGTTGGTAAAAGGCTATACAAACTTGTTGATTCACTTCGTATGTGGGATTACATCAAAAAGCACTCTAATCGTCTTATCACAAAGTTTACCCGATATCAAAGCTTTACATAAATTAGCGACGGTGTGTGGCTACAAAAACCCAAAACAATAGACCAGAACTGGCTTTCTAATTCTGAACAATCTCCCAATTCCAAACAAACGATTCTTTAGCGGTTGAGACTCATAAATTAAGAGCGGAAAAGCAGTCCATATGTCACCTCTTAAAAGCTCTTTCAAGTATAAAATAAACAATATTTTGCTACTGTTCCACTATAATTGAAGGTAAGCAACAGATGCCAAACAAAAGATTCTCAAGCGGTAACCCTATTATGTTTTCGCTAAGGAAAACAAATGGTGCGGCAAAAACAAGAGTTTAACAATTACTTTCTGAATAATACGACTTCTGTAGAGTGAAATAATGAAGGAGCTACTGGCCAAGCATTCATATTTTGTTTGAACCAGATCTCATGGGGAGTTCTCTTTCAAATGACTGCCTGTCAAGCATATTTCTCGGTATCTATTTGTCTTCAATATTCGTATTGCCCATTTTTATATTTTGTTCAATGTATCGAAAATACGTTTTTGAACATAATAGACAATCTACCTATGGTTTGCAATTTGACAACTAGCTTTTTAATGGGAAAACAATGATAAACTTTAATGCAAATGTTAATATGTTGTTCGGTATTTTGTCTTTTTGACAATTTTGTCACGTGAACCGTTGGTCTGTAATAAAGAAATATCTTTTGTAACCTAAATCTTTTGTACGCTATACGACACAACAATAACATTGAAAAACATCAGGTATATCGAATATCAATACGCAATTTATCTATTGTACGAATCGTATCTGTTACTGTGGCAAAACTTTGACAAAATTGTGCCGAAAACGCAATCGTATATTCAACAAAAGAAGAACAAAAAAGTACGGACAATTGCCCTTGTAACTTAAATACTGATCATTATCGGGATTTGAAATAGATTATCTATGTCGCAGAGAAGCCGATCGTAATAGCAGTATTAGCTTGTAACTATTGAATTTTCCTCACAATTACGTCTGTGTTCAAGTAGGCGAATCGTGATTGTACCTTTAAAAAAAAACGAGAAAAAACTCAAAATAATTTTAAAAATGATTGAAAACATTATTTTTTATTTAATAATCTACACGTGTATGATACCGTCATATTACAGGTCATATTATTGGAAAATTCTATAAAATAGTGATTTTTAAGTATCCAAAATATTGTATTGTAGCAGTTTTAAAAGTTCAAGGTATGAAACCTTGAACTTTTAAAACTGCTACAATAAAGAGTTTGTGCCACACTTTTGTACAAAAAAATAAGAAGTTTTGAAGGACGTCGAAGTGACGTAACGTTGATCGATTGAGCACAGCTGGTTGCACAACAATATCAGTGATCAGGAAGTTTTGTCCTAAAAAAATACTTCAAACGTGAAAGTAATAATTTCAGCTATTTTATCTCGTATATTGCCTCTGGACGGAGCGGTTTATTCAAAAAGTATAGGGTGAATGATATAGAAACACCGACCTAATTTAAAATGTTACGCTTCCCGAAAAATCTTTAATGTCGGTAGGAGTGATCGGTTGACCGTGTCACACGATGTCAGCAAAACTATTAAAAATGACTTGAAAACTATTGTCCGTAAATCGATTTTCAATCGACCGCAAAAGGGCATTGAATAATTGTAACGGGAGGTGTGGTTACACTTCATCAACATGTCGAAATCACAGATTTAAATGAAAATCGGATTGTTATTTCTGACGTTGCTTTGTTGATTTGCGCGCAAGTTTCATGGTCGGTTATGGGCACTCGCTTGGAAACTGCAGCTGTCATCCATATCTCGGACCGCGACAGGCTGCTTTTGTCCTCCTTGGATACGACTTCATATAAATGCAGTTTATGTGAAATTCCTCAATAGAAGCTCTCAAGATTTGAGTCTCACGCAAAAAATCTATTGTCATTCTCACAATAAATGTTGGTCGTATCACTGGCGCATTAAAAAGTATTCATGCGGTATTTTTGTAAGGTCCCACCTTTGTGAAATCGCAAAAATCTTGACACTTTTACATTTGTCATCTTTTTTGGATCGAAATACTTTGTCAATTCCAGCTTCATCTTTCCTTTGCGGACAAAACCAAAACGTGGAACGGGAACCATTGGTCACAATTAAAGAAGCGTAAAAACAATTGCGAAAGTGTTAATGAACTTCTGATTGAAGCTTTTTCATGGTACAAATTGACAATTCTCGTAATGTCGGTGTCATGCCTACTCTTGGGGCCATGGCTTTGTCTTGAGTCAATCAAAAAGCAATGAGCATCGCGTACATTGACCGCGGTTGCTAAATGATGGGGAACTGTCCTGTTATGAAACTTGTTGGCATTCGTGTCACAGAGTATTGATATTGTGCTAGTAACGATGTGACTATACATTGATGTGAGTAAGGTATTTGATCGTTCCGTGTCACCTATAAAGGACATTGAATTATTGAACTTCAAAGTAATCAATAATCAGTCGCTTCTATGCTTTGCTATTTGCATGCCCATTTATTTTGAATCGGCTATTTTGTTAATACCGTGGCGTGGTGGCTTCAGAATCGACCCCTACATCTCAGCCCTTGGATGCCGTAAAAGCCGACTAAGGGATCTCACCAGATGACGGGTAGGGTGGGCTGTTGATGTTGTTGACTTTTGGTTCAGGAATTTAAAGTTTCGTATTCAATATATAGAATCAAACGATAAGATTTTGAGATTAAATGTGGACCTAAATCCTTGAAGTCACATCAAAAATAAACTGGTATTAATTAAAAAATTCTTCAACAAGGCGCCAAACAAAAATGTTTTAATCAAATTCCTAAAAGAATAGATTCGTTAAGGAATTCTTTGTGAGACGTTATAAATCTGTCATAGCCCTTGTTAGCAACCGCTTTGATTTTAGTACGATCAAAGACGTGTCGTCGCACGGAATCTGTATATCATCATAATTGGTATACTGCGAGCGAAATTCTAAATGTAGTCAACCAATGTCATTTTACCAAGCTTGTATAAACGACCGATTTTTTTATGAAACGTTTTTCTATAATTTACTTATTTTTTATTAATATTTACGTGGATACAATAACATAAACTCACTATAATAACGAACTTACAAGTTGCTTAATAAAAAAAATATAGATATATACATAATGTAATGTCAAAAGGATTATCTACAAATTTAATATTTTATAGATAACCCAGTCGATCGTTGTCACCACCAGATTGTAACGTGGCCAGAATACTGGCGGCATTACCACGTTCGATTCAAATACCTATTTTTTTTTATTCATTTAGACGTACGTTTGAACAACCTTCGGTCTTATCTTATTTTGTAACCAGGCGATATCAAGGACAAACGGTTCCCCGTCTTACTATACAAAAACGTTGAAGGCCCATGTTGTATATAATATGGTAATGCTACGTGCGTCTGCTATTCCAGTAGTGGAAGGGCGATGGCGGGATCAGATCATGAAGCTCCTGTGCGCACTCTCGTAAAAACGTCCATAGTACAGCCCGATCAATACACTTTTACAATTAGCGTATAAATATAAAATATTCCTGATGCATCACATCAACAGCCCATTAGTGTCCACTGCTGGACAGATGAATCCTCCAAAGCCGGAGGGTTCCCTCTATCATTCAATCGGTTTTACGACATCCATGGGTTGGAAGGGCTAGTCTTAAGCTAACTTCATAGTAAGTACTACTCAGCAAGTACTTCATAGTAAGTCCTTAACACACGACTAATCTATAGCTATGTCTACAAAATATACTTTGTAGATCAGACCATGAATTTTCAAGTGAATTCGTTTTACTAGATCGAAAGAAATACAGAAGAAAAATTTGGGTACAAAATGTGTATTCCCACTAATTTATTTTTAAACCAATAATTACCCACACACACTGGTCACTAAGTAGGTAAATCTTGACTGCGTGCAGTAGTTCACATGACGGAGCGGGTAGGGTCACTGTGATTATAGCGTAATTAAATAATTGCCTTACATCAACAGCCCATTCATGTCCACTGCTGGACAGAGCCTCCTCCAAAGCTGGAGAGTTTTGCCATAATCACCACGTTTGGCAAGTAGTTTGGCGATCGCAGTAAATGTGTAGATAATACACATAAGAAAACTGCTGCCCTTCTTCTGGTGAGATCCCTTAGTAGGCTTTTACGACATCACGGATCACGGAGGGGTTGATTCTTAAGCCGCGACCGCTATGACCAATTGCCTTGTGATCTTATTGCTTTATATCAACCTAAAACTATATTTCTTCCTCACAAAGTTTTGGTAAAGGAATGATAAGCTTATATATCTCTAGATATATAGAGATCAAACTAAAAATAAATCGAGAGTGATACTATGTAAGTCAGTGTAGTGTTACATGGATGATTATCGAATGGTTTTGCTATATTTTTCTCTTCTTAACCCAAACACAGATAAAAGATAATAAGATAACATACTTATAGATTCCTGTTCCTATACTGCTATGTTTTTTTATATGATGTTATAATTCTTATGCCTATGTCGGTTTAAGTATATTGTCATGGAGTTCGGCTAATAGTTTTAAAACCAACGTATTTAAGCAATTTTTTTTGTACGCCTATATCACATCCATATTTCATAATTCATAATTTGTTTATTCACAATCTATAATATTACAGTCCAAAGCGTTGTAAATACTAGTCATATAAGTACAAAAGTACAAATCACATCATAATAAAATAATAATTGTTATAATCAATAAAAATAAAATAAAATTTACAAAATATGTATAAAAATTGTAAATAATAAAATCCATACAAAGGTATGTTACAGATCGCTTTTAGCACTAAAACAGCCTGTGAATATTTTTTCATATAACATTATTATTGCGGTTCTCAATATAGGTTGTATGCCCAAAGGATTGGGCAAACATTTCATAAATAAATGTGATGTTATTTGGCTCAAGAAAACAACCTTTTACGCTTTGTCCGCTTACTCTTCCACTAAAGCTTCATGTACATCCACACCCGAGACTCCCACTCGATAAGTCAGCAGAAGCGCCTGCGGCAGGTCAATCCACTTTGTTTTTGCAACGCCATAAAAACAAATTACCTACATATCGATTGGAATAGCCACATACGACTGAGCTAATAAAGGGAGCACGCAACTATCGAGTGCCTGAACATTATGATTATGACCCAATTTACTGTCTGTCATCAATTTAGATACTATTTATTGGTCCTCCATATATTTGTGTAAGCTGGTAAGCCTCAGTGTCGGATGTAATTCTAACCTTAGAATCATAACCTAGCAGATAACTGATAACAGATATTTTTCATATCTGTCCAGGGCAGACTAGCTTGGAACTATTATAAAAACATGACAAAGAGATAGCTCCACTAGATTCCTATCCAGGACCTATTGGTGATACTTTTCCACATGTGGTTTTGGCTGGTGTGGTCTGCCTATCTCATTGCCGAACGTCCCTTTGCAGTAACCAGATCTGGTCCACCATTACGATGTTATTGCAAGTGGCCGTCACCTTGGCTGGCCTTTGCATTCAATTTAATCTACTCAATCAATCAATCAATTATTTGTTACAAAGATTTATATACATTCTTACACAAAATTCCAGAATTCACTAGGTTATATAAAGAAAATAAGTAAATAAGATTTCAATTATAAAATAATATTATAATTATAAATATGCATTACCTAAGATTAAATAATTTTATAAATATTGTAATAACATGGCATTGTGTGTTATGTGTTATGCCAGGATCTACACTGTCTCAAGAGGCTTGTGTTGTAGATCCTGTGGACCTTCTGTGGACTCAATAATTTATAGCCGTGTCTTATATATGTAGTACATACGTAAAATAGGTATCATATTTATTCATTACTAATTTGAATGTAATCAGTCTTACATCAATACACTTTAGGTACCTTCAATACCTTCATTATGAAACATATACATTATAATAAAATTTCTATCAGTAGGTTTAGTTGCCGCTGTGCATTACTTGTCTTACAAAACGGAACAATGGCAAGTTTGCCCTTCCTTCTCCTACTACTGAATTATTATATACGTCTACTATTTTGTGCTGTGCTAAGACAATGTTCAGAGTGTACTCTCTTGTGTTATGTCATAGTTATGACAAGTGTAAGTCTAAACAGACCAAATATTGAGCAGCAGCCTTGCAACCTTTTTCTCTCTACCTTCCCAGTGACTACAAGCTTACTAGGTTTACATCGCTTTTCTTATCAACCTGTATAAACAGCCTCAAGTTACTATAACCGCCTCTGTGGTCTAGTAATTCAACCCACTGATTTCAGATCCAGTCGTCCCGGGTTTAATCCCCGGGGGAGCAATACCTATTGTGACTGGTTGGTGGTAGGATTCAGTATATGTCTGCCTGGCTAGCTACCACCATCTTACCTAATTCTGTCGCCATAGCAACAATTCTTAAAAAATGTTGTGTTCCATTTAGAGGTAAGATAGTCAGTTCCTCAGTTTGTTGAGGATTCTGTTACTAGGTGAGATGAAGGCCAAGCGCTTCCCTGTCGTACAATAATGAAAAAAAAAGATAAAAAAATAAATCTAATTTTTAACCACCAATAATGTCTAAAGAAGTTGCGACATTACATTTTTATGGCTTCTAATGCTACTAGTCCAATGTCGTATCAATTGAGCAAAATAAACTCCAGTTCTGAGAATATCCCACCAATTCATCTTCCGAGGGTCAGTTATAATAAGCTGATAGCATGTGTAGTGCACCTTATTACAGGAAACGAACCAAAACAATGTAGCATTGAATATTTTCCGTTTCATCGGATTTCAGCGCATTAAAACATCCAGGGTGCGGGTAGACACTAGCACAGATTTCCGCATTTAAATGTGCA
Organism: Venusia cambrica; assembly: GCA_951394065.1. Taxonomy (NCBI): domain Eukaryota; kingdom Metazoa; phylum Arthropoda; class Insecta; order Lepidoptera; family Geometridae; genus Venusia; species Venusia cambrica. Next base: position 6,820,253 of record OX596055.1, read on the forward strand.
TACAAAATATCGATGCACAATACGAATGCTAGGATACTGTGCCTATGACAAACATAACCGCACCAATCAACGACATTAGCCAGAGAGAACAGAGCTCTATTTTCAAGGTCATAAGGCAAAAGTGAACTTTAATTAGAAAGTAGTGGCGATACATAATTTTGCCATAGCGTACAATGCCGGACAATAACGTTGACATCTACTTGAATGCAAAACAGTAAATACATGACACGGTACTTAAACAGGAATTGTTAGTAGGAATCGGAGGATGCAAATGTGTTTGTTTGTCTGTCTCTGTTTAAACTAGGCATGTACAATTCGGGAGGCTAATTAAAGAGCGGTTGTTGGCACTGGTTGTACTGCGGTCAAACAGAATACAAGAGCGAGTTCAATAACTTATGTGTATGTGACAGACAAGGCAGTAACTATGCACTAAACGAATATCACTAGGAGACATACAATGTTTGTACCTAATTAACGATAATTTTGTTAACCCTCACATCTGCAAGCAATCACTATCAATATCTCGATTACGGCACGTGTTGGTTTGGAGCTCACAGTAGAGGTATTTCTTTTTAATCAAAAGAAAGCTGTTATCCTGGTAATAATTATCCTTCACTCGCCTATGTGACTTAGTCTATGGATGTCGTTTATTCACAAGACTGATACCACCACGGTCAATACGTAATCCCAATAAATTTGTGACCATACGTTCATTAAAAGTACAAATATGGGAGTTTACGCTGACCAAACAAAAACTATAAAATAATTGTACAAAAGAACCGATCCGAAAAAGATACCGTTTCTAATTTATGCATAGAACCGCATGAACCGACCGCGGACTTCCATTAAAGTGGCCATTAGAGAAACAAACAAGGAACAGGCCAACGTTAAAATAATTATCGCTTTCATCTTCCCGACCTTTGAACACCAACCCATCATAAACATAACGTAGCAAAAAATAAAATCCTCCCCAAGAAAAAAAGGCTCATCTAGGACTACAAAAATGACGTCAGCGTTTTAAAAAATGGCTGACAGAGAAACAATTCACGTTATTTACACACCGTAACGGACCTAAAACAAACTTATAACTGATGAGGATTCCTCGCCCTATATTTAAAAGATAATGTCTAATATACACCTGTTTTTAGCCACCTGCCTTGCTGACCGTCTGTAAGAGCGTAAAAAGTGTATTAAGTCGGTTGTCGTGTTAACAATAGGGATTCTACACGTTTTAGTAAAACTACTTGCTCTATATAGCTATGACATTAATACCTTATTTGTACGTTTAACATATTTAAAAGTAATTATACGAGTGGAATTGAAAGTCAAAGTATACATTTTTTGGAATCATTAAAACGTCAAACCTATGCCTGTAGCCTGCAGCCTGTTTCAGATTGTGACACTTGCACATACTAGAGTACACTAGCACAGGCATGAAACTCGAGCTAGTTAGTTTTTTGATGATCTATTCAATAGATACTGACTTTAAAATAACAGAAAATAAGTACATACTCAAATAAATTTTAATACATATATATAGCTATCTTAAACATAGTATTTACTCCCTAATGGGCAGTTTGGTTCCATTTGAAACCGCCATTTAGCTGCCAACTGGTATAGCAACATCGGGTCACGTGTTCTTATCGTTGATAAACAAGCCTCATAGCTCAGTTGGTGGTAGCTCTGCCTTCTGCGCTGTAGGTTGTAGGTTCGATTCCCACCCATGACAAATATTTGTGTGATTAATATAGATGTTTGTTCTGTGTTTGGGTGTTGTTCATAATTATCAAATGTATTTACAAAAAAAAAAGTATTTAATTATTCTTTCCGGAATCTAGTTCCCATATTACAAGCTATGCTTAGTTTGGGGCTAGATGGCGCTGTGTAAAATTAATAAAAAACGTAGCTTGTTTTGTTGTTTAATTTACACAATTATTCATAAATATTTGAATATTCGAGCATAATGTTTGGAGGCGCTTTAAAGAAGCAGGAATTACAGAATCGTTCACAGTTTCCTAAGAATGACAGAGCTACTTTTCCTGAACTAATTTTAGGTAAATTGTAAATGGATATTGTTGATATTGCTACTCCTTTTTCCATTTTTCTATTTAAACCCTGATAAAACCAAGTATTTTACTTATTCAGTGTTGTGTGTATAAGTACTAACTTATTACTATAGTAAGTACAACGTAGTACCGCCAAACAAGTACTATAACGAATGTACTTACTGTAGGAACTTGTTAATGAACTGATTTCTGTTCACAAACAAATCATTATTTGAATCCCTCCGTAGCAACTAGACAGATTCACAATTGGACAAATACTCAGCTGGACAGTCTCAGCTAGACAGATTAGCAACTGGTAAGAGTACAATCGTTTATAAATATCCACTTGTAGACACACAGTCTTATATAAGGACTGAATGGAAATATGTGATATTTTTGTTACTGTACACAACAATACAGGATTAGAGAAAAAAAAAGCTAAGAGATAACATTGAACCTGACTAATGAGGAAGGTGTTATCTCTTGATTATTTCTCAAAAACACAAATAAAACACCAACAATTAATCATAATCATTTTCAGATTTTCTCGCAACCTTAAAATAAACATCAGGATGCCTTTAATAAGTAGTTGTGGGTTAATTAAGTAGAATTCAGGCCGTTTGGACCCCAAGGTATCATTTGCTATTGTGATGGGTCTTTTGAATCCTCCGGGATTTATATTGCTGTTCCTTTTAATAGCAAAAATGATAAATGCCTCTACCGGGAGTAGGATTTCGTTGAAATTCATGCTCATAATTTATTATCGACTGTCGATTTTAGAACTAGCTTTGAGACAATCATTAAATATTGTTTATTTCTAGAAATAAGCTTCAGTAATAGCTTACTCAAATATTATTATATTCTAGTTTTAACCCACGGTTGTGCTTAAGAAAAACATAGTAATTATGTTTATAGTCCATATTTTTTTTCATAATCTGCAGAGGACTTTTTTAAGCGGTTATGATGATAACAAACTGAGTCAGGTCAACTTTCGGTAACGGAAGAAAATGCTTATTTAAAATGTACTAAGAATAATAACTGGTTGTATCTAAGGATTGTATGCTTACGTTTTTCTTTGTTAATTATTGTTTTACTTCTTAGTTCCTTCCGAGACTCAAATACCTGTTTCGTATTATATAATGAAACAACAGCTATTATTATAACAAACGTTAAAAGTTTCCGCTTATCGAAAAATAAATAACGAACGCCCACGCCAAGAGCAGCCTTTTGTTGCATAAAGAAAATTATGTCTGCAAGATTGTATATTCAAACTTAAAAACATACTATTTTTACATATTATTTTTAGCTCGCCTCGCTGATCAACAAAGAGTTGCGATACAAAAGAGGATTAAAACGAGGTAGCTATATCACCCTTAAGACCATACTTAACTTTATGGAGAGCCGGCATGAGACGCTTAACCATGACTTCCTTTAAAGGGTTGCGCTTTTTGTTAAATCACGTGATATTCTCATGAAGCCGATCGTACGATACTATATCTCGTCTAAGGCTTTTTAGTCACCTATTCGGACCGGCTTAGAGCCACATCGTGGGGGTTCTAAAAGGTTTATGAGTGCACTTTTTGTTCTTTTGTTCATGGGTTTAATTAGTGGGTTTATGCCATATTGTTTTAGTTCAGCTCTGAACCAAGAATCAATTTGATTCCTGAGCAATTGGATTCGGTCCGTTGGGAACATTTTTATAGCCATGCTATAGTTGGATTTAAGAACTTTCAGATATGACCGCTGTACTCACTCACTCACAAGTGCTAACCGTATATATAAGGAAGCAAATAAATGAATGAGAAGGAATTATAACCTGTTTATAATTTTAGGAAGCAGTTCCACCTGGTCTCTAATCTAAGAAGGATGGAGTCACTATAATCAGTCATGTCAATCTTAATGAAATATTAAAATGCCTTATTATTCAACCAGAAACTCTTTACATCTGACCTTATTTCGGAACACAATGGGATCCTTTTTTATCCGCCAAGTGTAAGATCCAAATATTCGACAAGGAAAGGGTTGGCCTAGTTTGGTGGTGAATGGAAATTATCGTATCATCGCTTTTTACTATTCAAATATTTATTGTTTTGTTTACTCTGACGTCGTATTTACAGAGGATGCTCAGTGTTTTTACTGCCGCTTAGATAAAAGGGTTCTTAGTTGATGGATTACTTTTGGCTAAAACATTATCTATGTCAGCGATATTGCTTAAATAGGTAGTCTTAAATAAGTAGTCTATTGGCCTCCCGGATAAATGTAATGAGTTTATTTGGCATACCACGCTCGGGTTAGAAATCTCAGTAATTATTTTTGTTTTTTATAAATTAGTAAATATTAAAGGACAATTATTTCACACAGCGCCATCTAGCCCCACACTAAACATAGTGTGTTTTTTTTTGTAAATATAATACAATACGTATTATGTTATATTTACCACCCAAACACAGGAAAAATATTGTAGGTATATTCGTCACACAAATGTTTGTCCTGGGTGGGAATCGAACCCACAACCTACAGCGTAGAAGGCAGAGTTACTACCAACTGAGCTATGAGGCTTGAAACGTAACTTGTTTACGCCGATGGATGCTAGCCATCAGTTAAAATAGTAATATTGCATAAAAAGTAATGAGTTCTTTATTTGCATCAAACAAAAGTTCCCATAAGATTCCTTATTATTCGCGGAGCACACGATCCACTTTAGAACCGAGCTGGATCACTTTACAAAACTTTTTTCTTATCAAACGGAATTCTCCGCCTGAATTATAAGGCAAAGAGCAATCGTTCATTCAGCTTGTATTGAATAGTCGTTAAGGGGAATGGGCGTGGGTCACAATAATACCGCGCTTGAGATGCTCGACAATTTCAGATCACTCGCATACGAAAATGCATGTAATATAAATCTTTCCGGTGAAGCTCGAACAGCGGACCACTCCCACTTGGCCCCGCGGTCTCAATACGAATATTAAATTCCACTCAAAGTCTTTATTTAAAAACCATACCAACAAATTTAGCTTGCACAGGACGTTCAAGATCGGTGAATTTGATCGGGAATATGTTTTATGATTTTACAAATGTTCGATTACAAAACTAAATTTTCCTTAGATTTAGAAAAAATATTGTGAGATATGTAATATGTCTGTTGATGGGTTGGTTTTAAAGACACAGATAATAAAATACTAACGTAGTTAAGCCATATTTCCCTTGCTTGGCAGGCGCCTCGACCTTTTGAGCTGTAGGCTGTTGATTCGATTACCTACCAGAACACACATTTGTGTGATGAATGTAGATTTTTGAATTTTGTATAATTCTGTGTTTGGGTTGCATTAAATGACAAGTCTTTATTTAAAAAAGGACATATTTAATTATGCTATCCGTATTGCATAGCTTGGTTTAGAGGCTTGATGGCACTGTATAAAATGTACCTATGTTGCTATTTTTTTTTTTTTTTCTGGTTTAGAAAGCAGAAAAACTACACTTCTGACACTGATTTGATGTTCTGATAACAGTTTCGGAACATCTTGTAAAAATCACAAATAAATTCAAATAAACCATTTAAATGTGTTTGGTAAATCAAGGACACGCTGTATAATGTTCTTGAGCACACTTTGCTGCATATAGCTCAGCCACAGCCAGCGGCATTGAGTGCAGCGTATTAATATTTTTTAATGCAGGTCCCTGCATTGTGCCATTGGTTATTTTTTGCGACGTCCATCAATAATATTCGGACATTTGAATGTCTGTTTTCAAGACTATTGATCTGTCTTTAAAAATTATCTGCGGTTGGACCGTGCATAAGGCGTTTTGTGTACGAAATTAGTCAGTACGTTTTTATTGACTGCGCGCTATGAAAATATACCAACAAGTTATTGAAATTACATTTGAAGTTGTCCATTTTGTTTGACGTTACATTTTGTTTTATATGTTTGTATTCTTTCATATGTTATTTACTTTTCTTTTTGAAATTGCTGTAGGTTTCAGTAATGTGTATTAAATATTTTTTTGCATAAAAACCGGTAGTAAATTCATCTAGACCGCATTTGTCTTTTCAATTGCCTCTGAACGCCCTTTGACGGAACAAAAATCATGATTCTGATGTGAAATCTCAAAGGTGTGCCTCACAAATCAATCATCACAGTGACCTTAAATCCATAACAAAGGAAATCTAGAACAAACGAATCAAACAGATTCCACGACGAACGTTCAGTACAGCCAAGCGACGAATGTTATTGTTTGGTCGAATGCACCATTATTAGATAATTCAATAATAGCTACAACAAAGGAAGCGGCTTGTCCGAGTGAGCGTCGTATCAAATCGCGCTGACATTGACGTCCGAGTGATATCTGGGCAAGAGGCCAACGATCACAGATGGCTTGAAAGGTATCGGAATGCATTATAATAATAATAATAATAATATAAGTTTATTTCAGGTAACGTAAGAATAGTACAGGATGTTTAAATACTAGATGACGATGTTTAAAATTATGCGTACACCGGTATCATTTTCCTGCCCGTAATTTAAACTATGTTACTAACTGAGGTGGCAAACATGGGCTGATTGAAAACGAATACTGTCGCCTATTTCAAGTTATGTACAAGTATTTATACTGTAGACCAGGATTTTTTACTTCCTGTTTGTATCTGGAAGTACGCTGGCAATATCAGAAGCATCAATCGCGTTAAATCTTTAAAAACACCGTTTTTGGTAAACCCCATAGCTAGTTGAGAAAACCTCGGCAGAAAACCTCACAGCTCAGTTGGTAGTAGCTCTGCCTTCTGCGCTGTAGGTTGTGGGTTCGATTCCCATACCCAGGACAAACATTTGTGTGATGAATATAGATGTTTGTTCTTTGTTTTGGGTGTTGTATTGCATGACAAGTATACTGTATTTACAACAAAAAAAAAAGTATTTAAGTCTTCTATCCTTAATCTAGCTCCCATATTACAAGCTATGCTTAGTTTGGGACAAGATGGCGCTGTGTAAAATTAATGTTCTATAATATATTTATTTAAAATACCATTGTATAATTGTATGGTTCGCGGGAAGAAGTATAGATAGATAGATTGATATATATATATTACAGGACATTCATTTCACACAGCGCTATCTAGCTCAAAACTAAGCATAGCTTGTAAAAGGGAACTAGATTACGGATAGAATACTTAAATACTTTTTTTTTGTTGTAAATGTATACCTTCATATCATACAATACAACACACAAATAGAACAAACATCTATATTCATCACTTAAATGTTTGCCCTGTTCCTTTCCTTTCGTTTTGAGTTTCTTAAAGCTTACGTGCGAAGGTCTAGTCTCCAAAGTTTGGGTTTAGAGTCTTTGAAGATGGCGAGCGTTGTGATGATAAAAAGTGGCTGCAGGCATCAAACAATTCTTCAGAACATAACCCATGATGAATGATGATTAATAGAACTTTAAGTATCTACTCTCTAAACAATTATAAATGCAAAAAAACTCTGAATGAATGGCTATTAACACTTGACTACGAGGAAACTGAAAAACTCCTAGAAATTATTTCATAATAAACACCACACAAACACACACACACAAACACACACACCATCACACACACACACACACACACACATATTTTGTTTTAAGCTTTGGATATTATATATATATATATATATGTATTTTTTGTTGATTAAGCTTTCTTTTTGTTATTTATTTTAACTTAATTTAAAAATTACGGAAGAGCGGGACTCTCTAACACAGGTATTTCCATACTTAAAAGAGGGTCTCAAACCATAAAACATGTATGTATGTTAGATTAAGTGAAATAAATTATTTGTATTTGTATTTGTATTTGTATTATGATGTAAGCGGTCTTTCATGACACTTAATGAATTCCTCACCAGGTAGTGTTTAGTCTTTGTTATGAATTTCATTATAATATCGTCGCATCAACAGTTAATTTCTATGCACGGACCCATTCCTCTTCCAATACTTGTGTGCCGCAGTGTGAACACTGACTCATCCGTTTCCAGTAGTGTAGTTTGAGGGTAGTTGGAGAATCTACCTCACTACGACGATGACAGTAGCAGCGAGTACATCAGTCTACACGTGACCACGGCCGTTGTAACACGGTCGAAACTGTCGGGAATATTAAAAGGTACGCGATGAAGACCCGTTTTTGGTATTAATTATTAAATATTTAGTGAGTTTCGATATACACACCCCGCTTGGCAGGTGGATCGATGATTTTTGTAAAGGTATAATAACATTATCATTGGTTGTTGAGTTCAGTCACAACGATCCGGTCGTTTGACAAAGCATATTTATGTGTATGTGTGTTGATGTCTATACTATAGGTACACCTTCTTTGCATTTTAGCGTAACCGCTGCGCAAAGGTGTAACTTTCCTTCATTTGATGGGATCTCATAGTCGACTTTTATGACACTCGCAGTCTGCCACAGAACATAAAAAAGTGTATTGAAAACCTTACCTGTATCTCAACTCTCAACTCTTCTCAACGCTATTACTATTTCTGGAAATCAAATTGAAACAATACCGATTTCACATCGTGACGAGACATAAGATGCTTCGTTTATTATTTGTTTTACCCACATTGCTCTGAAGTGGCTATACTTTTCTCGGATGTTTGAAACATTTAGAACTCTACGTCAAAAGACATAAAGGTGAGTAGATAAAGAACTGTCAATTGTGCTCTTGTTCTCACGACACTCGATTGTTGAGGCTTTTGACTATCGGAATATCAGGCCATGACCCTGTGGGGTTGAAAATGTAATGCTATTTTTGAACTCCAGTGGTTATTTTTTAAAAAAAATTTATTACAATATTTACAAGAAAACAAAGCGCTTGCCTGTTGCAGAATAAATATAAATATATATTATGTTTGAACCGATCCAAAGTTTTGATTGATCTTGAATTAGTTTAATGATTAATTTTACATGACATACACAGTACCACATCAATAGAATAGTTTCCACTACTGATCAGAGCCTCCTCCAAAATCACCACGCTTGGCAGGCGGATTGATGATTGAAGTAAGGTTATAGATATAAAGATAAAACACAAAAGAAAGCTGCCCTTTTGCTGGTGAGATCCTTTAGTAGGCTTTTGCGGCATCCATGTGCTGAGTTGGAGGGGTCGATTTTTATGCCTCGACTTACGCCGCGACAATCATAGTATAAACAAAGTTTATAATAATAAGGATTTGCAATGTGCAGTCTCATTACTTATTTTTTTACAGTGATAGAATCCTACTGAATAATAATAGCATAACTGTAGCAAGAGGAAGGAGAGAGAAAGAGATTTCCATTAAAAACTGTTTCCAATAAAATTTAATATTCAATCTCACACTGAAGCATTCAATATTACCTATGTTTACGAGAAAAACATGATTGCTTTCATATAAGTTTATTAAATTATACTTGGGAAAAAACTAATAGCCATAAAAAGTTGCTGAACATGTATCTGAGATTGCATTAGATAAGTTTAGTATAACCACAGTCATTGCGAACGCAGTAAGATTACAAGATAAGTATTGAAAGATAAAAATATATACCAAATCAATTTTATTAAATTTGTAAGAATTCAATACATTAGTAAATATGCTACATATTACACTTCATATTTTGATGAATGAAGCCATTACTCTTAATATTTACTTCAGGTAAATTCTGACAATATTTTTGGATTTAAGTATGATATGTATCACACTGAAATACCAAATAATTCATTTTTTTTTATTTATATTTTAAATTTATAAATAAAGAAGTGTATATTTGTATTTACCTGGTATCAACGTCATATTTCCTGAATAAGTTCTTTGCTAGACATTAACTACCTAAAAAAAAAATTTTTCATAACACCATGGCAAGCGAGTTGACGATCGTAGGGTTGATAGGCGATAAAAAATTACAGGGAAGGCCCCATATTCTTTGTTAGAGCCACGACCGTCGTGTTTTTTACACGTTTTTTTTTTATTGTACGACGGGGAAGCACTTGGTCTTCATCTCACCTGATAACAAGTTAAGATAAAGCCGAAGGTGGAGGTTGTTGAGGATTCCGGTTGAAGTGCAACCGGAATCCTCAAGGAACTGGCTATCTTACCTGTGAATGCCGGAACACAATAATTTTAGAATTGATTTTGTAGATAATCCATGTGATATTTTTCGTTGATGTTAATTTATTCCTGTATTGTTATATTGTTGTTGTTAACTATAAATATTTTGTACATATTATTTTTAACTATCGTCTTGGGTTTAACTTATACATATTTTACTCTGTGGTATAATGATTGACAAGCACCCACAGTGTTGGTGGTCACTCATTCGGATCGTGATTTTCTAGACCTTTTGCTTGTAACCTTCATAACCCTTCATTTGTGAGTCGAGAAAAAACTAAACCATTATTAATGTCTTCATTCTGGAGGATTTTAAATACTACCTTTGTTTCTTGTGTTAGAAGCCCCGGGCAAATAACCTACAGGTACTACAGAGTTGTTAGATGCGAATAAATGTGGTTATTCATTTCTATATATGTTTAATTTATAAAAATATCGTAGGTATATCAACCAGCTCCAATTCCAGAACTCCCCTGTTCGGATACAATGACAAACATGACGAGATAAAATGTAGTACCTAAAGATGACGATAAGTATATTTATTAATGAAAATGAAACCCAGATAAAAAAAGCCGAGCTTCAACGCGCAGCCCAAACAAGTGGACCTAGAGACTTGAAATAGAGTTCTTAGTCGTTAGTCCTTACGAAAAAGACTAAGCACTTGCACCAGTAAAGGTTTTGATATATTATTTTTATGCGAGGGTTTTGAAATAAGATCCGTTACCTTTTTATAAGAAGAGGATAGAAGAGATTCCAAGATTTTGCAGTTTTATAGCATAGGATAGTATAATTCATTTCAGTTTTCACCATATAAGAAGCTTTAAGTAAATCACTGCTTAATCTGGGGTTAGTGTTACAAACGATAATTAATCGATTCTTACATACTTTCAACATAATAATAATGAAAAATCAATACAAAGGTAAAAGTTAAAATGTCATAGTTTTTAAATAAAATGATAACGGAAATAATCACAGTGTACATTAACAACTACAGGGCTATTTATAATGTAGGTATCTTTTATTGAATAGATTAAATCACTAAGAAAGGGAACAAAGTCGCGGGCGTTTCACAAGTCAATAATATGTATAAAATTCATGAACGTACAGAAGAAAAGCTATCATCAAGTTCAAGTTCCAAGTTCATGGCTCGTTAAATAAATAACACGTTACATTTCCCAAATTTCATATCAAAAGGTACGAGTATGTTATTTAATGTTATGAAACACGATATGATACGCCAATTATATTCAGTTACATTACAATGGGTTGCGAGTTGAATATTACGAGCGTTTGTTCAAATACAACCATTAGACAGAGTTGGCGATGGATGCCACTTGGTAGTTCTAGCTAGTTCGTTTGGAACGGTTTAATGTGTTTTCTGAAGATAAGATGTCTTTTACTTATGAAATGGGTTATCTTGACCTCTTTTTTTGTATGACGGATAAGCGCTTGACCTTCATCTCACCTGGTTACAAGTTAGTATTAGGCCGAAGGTGGAGGCGCACTTCACCCGGAATCCTCAACAAACTGAGGAACTGGTTATGTTACTCTTAAACGCCGAAACACAATAATTTAAGAATTGTTGATAGAATTAGGTAAGATGGTGGAAGCCAGCCATGCGGACTTGAACAAAGTCCTACCCCCAACCAAACAAAGCACAATATTGTACTACCCCTTGGGATCGAACCCGGGATCTCTGGATCTGAAATCGGTGGGTTAAACCACTAGAACATGAAAGCGGTTAAAACCTCTAGGCTTCGGCATCGGCATGGCATGGAAAGAAGGAAGTGGCATGATCCTTCATGAAAGGAAGGATGGTCGCTAGCCAGGTCATGTACCACCAGTGATGAGATAAATAGATGAGGCCAAAGATGAAGCTCGCTTGTCTACAAGGATTCTATTTGCTATCTTATATGCTATTAAAACAAGCCTCACAGTTCAATTGGTAGTGGCACTGGCTTTAGCGATTTATGCCATATTCGTCCCGAGGAAGTTTATCCCATATAAAAATATCCGCTTCGTCCCGTTTTGGATGCCGTATACGGCCCATAACAGATTTCATTTTAAAAAATCTGTTTCCGTCCTACTTTTCAGCTCCACATTCGGCCCAAGTTTGTATTATAGGTAAATTATAATTATTTTAGTACAGTTGAAGCAATGAATCTTCACTTAAGTTTTGTTTACATGATATGAACAAGGCTGAGGAAGGTAAACCCAGTTAACCCTAGACTGAATAAAACTTTATAGTAGACTAAATAACATAAGTTTCTTAAAAACAATAAGAACTGATGCCAAACTCATTTATTTTTTTCAAATTGTTGCTGATAAACGTTGTACTTATTTTATTTAAATATAGTTAAAAAAACATTAATTTACACATTAACAACGTATGTATACATATATTTTTGTAATTATGAATTTTAATTACCTACGAAAAATTTATAATAATACTAGTAATGACTATCACTATTGGGTGGTGGTAAGTGCTATGTGGTAGATAACACACTTCCGAGTATTCAGCCTATAACGAGGGGATAAATTATACTTTTGTCGCTAACTGTACTAAAAACTGTAGTAAAATTATTTTATAATTTTGGTATGCGGGACGAACATGGACAAATGTTATCGCGGGTCAAATATTCGGGATGAATATGGCATAAATTGCTCTAGCGTAGGTTGTGAGATCACCGATCTGCATGCATGTGATTATTGATAAAACCCATTAGCTTTAAAAGAGGCTATGTCCAGTAGTGTACACTAACGGGTTGTTGATGTGAAAAAAAAATCAAATTACATGCTTTTATTCTATATATCTTTTAAAAAATTATGTTAGAAAATCAGTTTGAAATCGAATAAAATATAACATATACTAGCCAAAACATCATGGCACATTGTTAAACGTTTTATCAATTTCAGCAAAGCTATTGTAAAATTTGAAACAATGCACACACATTGTTTCACAATATAACAAAGAACAGACATGAGTACATATTATTACTTCTATTAAAATTTTGCCTCAGGCGTTACGACTCTATATTTTTAAATTTTACGACTACGAGGTGTTTGACCTTCATTTCATCTATTTTTCAAGTACAGCCTTATGCTGCAGGTAGAAGCGCACTTCACCCGGAATCCTCAACAAACTGAACTGGCTATGTTACCACTGAATGCCGAAACAACAATTTAAGAATTGTTTTTATGGCGACAGAATTATGTAAGATGTAAGCCAGCCAGGTGGACTTAAACAAAGTCTTACCACAAACCAAACCAAGCACAATATTGCACCCCCCAGGGGACCTCTAGATCTGACACCGGTGCGCAGTAAAAATATCTCTAAAAATGTCTATTCCTTGATTAGAGTAGAGGTCATCACTATCATCATCATCAATATATTGCAGTCCACTGGTCATAGGTCTCACCTAAGCTTCTCCAGAGCCTGGTCTTTGAATCTTCTCATCCAGGTTTGTGATAGCCAGCAGTCAAGTCATCGCTCCATCGTGTCCAGAACAGAAAAACCTGTTCTGGAGTGGTCAAATAGGAGTAGAAGAGCCCCTTGTGAAAGGGCTCGTTCGGGGAAATACTACCACCATACCTATTTCTGCCGCCAAGCAGCATTGTTGTTTCGGTTTGGTATGGTTGCAGGTGAAATTACGGGATATTAATCACGCGAAGCTTAACACCTTTATGCCTAAAGTTGACGGGCGCAATACAGTGCAGTGTAGGCTATGTTATTTGTGGATGTAACCTACGCAGTAAGACATTGTTATAGGCAAGAGATGCACTCAACATCAGATGGACTACTAGTTTGTTCCGTCTCCTAGTTGTATAAAATAAAAAAAACTCCAATCCTCTGGTCGGTGACTAAGTTTTCTGGGAACTTATTCTCTCTGGGACTCTCTCCGTCTTTACCGTGTAGTATGTTAATATATGGATGACCAATTTAAGTTATTTTTTTAAGTAGCCCAGAAAACGTCAACAATGTCTCATTCAAAGAAGTTATAAAAATAGTCTGTAGGAGAGTACAATGTAACGCTTAAAAAAAAAAAAATTACAGGACATTAATTTTACACAGCGCCATCTAGCCCCAAGCTAAGCATAGCTTGTAATATGGGAACAAGATTACGGATAAAATACTTAAATAATTTTTGTAAATACATACGTACTATATGATACAACACCCAAGCACAGAACAAACATCTATATTCATCACACAAATGTTTGTCCTGGGTGGGAAACCCACAGCCTACAGCGCCGAAGGCAGAGCTACTACCAACTGAGCTATGAGGCTTGTTTGGTTGGTGGTAGGACTTTGTTTAAGTCCGCCTGGCTAGCTACCACCACTTCTTACCTAACTCTGTCGCAATTACAACAATTCTAAATTGATGTGTTAATGCCGATTAAGGGGTAAGATAGCTAGTTTCACAGTATGTTGAGAATTCCGGGTGCGCTTTCGTACCTACAGCCTTATCATAACTTAAAACCAGGTGAGATGAAGATCAACTTCCCCGTCGTATAATACAAAGAAATTGGGTATCTGGGGTATTCTCAATGAAAATATATTGAAAATCTTGATGAATTCAATAATAAATAATAATCGTAAAAATAAACTAATGAATACTAGGTATCACCTATTTTCAGTGATTCCCAACTTACTTCGTCGGTTGAAAGTTTAACCCTACGCGTTGGTCAACCGGTAATTAACAATATGCCAACGTTATAACAAATAATAATGTTTTATGACACACGGTTTTAAGACCGAGATCGTTATGTTTGACAAGAACTTCCTGTGGCTTGGTTGTTGTAAATTATCTACAAACTATGTCGAAAGTTTATTTTTACATAACTCTATAGGTGGTTTGGTTATTTTTATAGATATTTTTGTATACTGCACGAAGAGACAGCTAAAACAGGAGTTAAGAGATTTTTTTTTCGACTGGAAAGTGGACTTCATCTCATGTCAAAATCATCACCCGAAATCCACATCAAACTGAGGAACTGGCTATCTTACCTCTAAATGCTGGAACACAACTATATTTTTTTTTATTATGGCGACAGAACTCGTTAAAATGGTAGAATCTAGCCAAGCACACTTAAGCAAAGTCCTACTAACAACCAACTAAACAAAGCACAATATTGTACTGCCCCTGGAGATCGAACCCGAGACCTCTGGATCTGACACCGAAAGGCGTATCACTAGACTACAGAGGCTGTTAAAACTAGGTATAATATTCGGTATAATTCAATTGTAGAACATCAATAATTATGTTGATTGAAAAAGAAGCATAATCTAAATAATATAAAAGTATATAATTCTAATATACTTTTTAATTATTTCATCAATTCATTTTATCAATCAAAAATAGACAAACAGGATTTGATGTTTAGAACAGTATTTTTTTTTTATACAACTAGAAGACGGTACAAGCAAGTAGCCCACCTGATGTTAAGTGCACTCTTGCCTATAGCAATGTCTCACTGCGTAGGTCATATCCACAAAGAACATAGCCTACACGACACTGCACTGCGCCCGTTAACTTGAGGCATGAAGGTGTTAAGCCTCGCGTGCCTGTAATTTCACCGGCAACCATACCCTTCAAACCGGAACACAGCAACGCTTCTTGGTGGCAGAAGTAGGTATGTTGGTAGTACTTCCCCGGACGAGCCCTTTCACAAGGGGCTCTACTCTTGTAGTCATAGTATAATATGTATAATAAATACTAGTGGTAGTATGTCATTGTAATGTGACAATGTTTTATTCATCGGCTCTATAATGTTTACGTAACTACCATTCCACAATATAAATATCTTCAAACTATTTCCTCAGGTTAGTTTATTCATAGAAAGATCACAAAAACTGGCGTTTATTGAGTGCCCGCTAGATGACACGACTTGCGTTTTAAAGTGCTATAAAAGTAAAAGTTAAATATTAAAAGATGTGATAGTTAAGATAAGTTGACGCGATCCTTTAAACCACCTGCAATTCCGATTCGAGAAAATAAAATAACTTTTAACACAGGGCCATAAGGTTCTAGTGGAATGTTCTTGATGTGGTTATCTGATGTTTTAAAGGTTCAGTTTATCAGGAACTAGAGGACTGCCTTCGTTACACTGCGTCTATTAAATATCGATATTTTATGAAGGGGCGCTATTTTTGATGCTTATCTTTGTGTTAACACCTTGTTTGTAAACAATGATTTTAATGGTAAAAACTTAAGAACCAACATCTGTTCCAGGTTAAAAAAATCTTTTAAGATGTTGATGCTGACGATAATTAATCTAATGTTTTTCTAGATTACGATAATGATCTATAAAGCTGAAGCGTTTGGTGCCCAAAAAGTGATACGAAAAGCACATTTGATTATTCCCTGATGAATATTTTATTTATAATTTTATAAAGGTGATAAACTCATTTTGTAACAGATTCGCTTATGTTTTGGACCATGACATTTGCTATTTCTTTATTATTTAAGTACACCATATTAAAACAAACTTATTTGATGTGTGCTTTGTTCTGCTGGCCTGGTTTTTAATCGGGAGGATGGCAACTTTGCGTACACAGACCTATCTTAACTGAAACAAAACAACGTTTACATATTTAGTACAGTATTGTGAATATTCCGACCGCTTACAATGTGGTTGACTGTATTCCTGTTTGCCATCTTAGTAGGTAATATAAATTAAAATATAACTTAGTTTGACTTAATGCAACTTGACAGATATTTCATCCAGTTCATTCAGATCCAGAGGTCCCGGGTTCGATCCCCGTGGGGAGTAAATATATTGTGCTTGGTTTGGTTGGTGGTAGGACTTTGTTGAAGTCCGCCTGGCTGGCTACCACCATCTTACCTTATTCTGTCGCCATAATAACAATTCTTAAAAAAAAAATTGTGTTTCGGCATTAAGCGGTAAGATAGCCAGTTCCTCAGTTTGTTGAGGATTCCTGGTGAAGTGCGCCTCCACCTTCGGCCTTATCTCAACTTGTAACCAGGTGAGATGAAAGCCAAGCGCTTTCCCGTCGTACAGTAAAAAAAACTGATAATATGATATTATTTGACAAGCCTCGATCTAATCATAGATTATGTTTAAATTCAACCTGACCTGACTTTCTCAACGAATGGCCTCAGATCAGATACCACTGTTTGACCTTCTAGACAATCTGAGGTCAAACCGAGTCATGAAATAAGAATTAAGTGACTACTATCCAAACAATACCGTGGCTGGGATAAGTCGTGTGTCATGTGAAAACACGACGGTATTGAAATTCTCATGACCGTGGTTAACTAGTCGTGGTAGATAAACACAAACCATTGTTAAAAATGCAGTAAATGCAGTAAATGGCTTCAAAAGCTAAGGCGGTGCCCTCCAGGTTTCCAAAAATCTTATCTTGATTGCGGCGACACGTTACCCAAGGGCTGGCTCTTTTTTAGGCCAGCGAATTATCTTAGCTATTCAGCGTGGCAATGCAGCCAGTGTCTTGGGCACGCTTCCATCTGGTACTGGTCTGGAACAGTTGAGTTACCTTTAGACCGTTTGTAACGGTCCTTAGGTAATCTGACTGATTCCTTTGTACATAGCTAGTTTAATTGTTACATTTTATTGAATAAATATTTATTATCTTCAAAATTTATTTTTCATCAACTGCATTTTAACTCTTTGAATGCTGTGATATGACCCCATTAGCGTAACACATCGTGTGTATTATCAGCACTCGACTAGCTACATATCGTTTTAGTATTAATATACAGAACATAACAATTTATTTATTTATTTTATTTTATTGTATTCGGAGAACAAACAGTTTTACACAATTGATAAATAAACTTACACAATAACTTGTAGCCATTTAAGTGTCCAAATTACATTAAAGTGACAACGTAAATTAACTTTTTACAAGGGAAGGAGTTAGGTTACCTCGGACAATGTTTTATTTTTTTAGCTATGGGCATAATATGACATAGCAAATTAGTTCTCTTTTTATGAATTTTTGATTGTGTAACATTTTTAAAATGAGTATATTTTTGATCCCCATGGATCTATTGCAAAAGCACACTTTTTTCCTTTTTTTAAATAATAATTTAAATACAAGTTAATTTTAAAACCCCAAAAAAAACCCAATTACCTAAATAAATTTGCTTCTTTACTGGCTATGCTATTATGCTTTTACAACTCAAAAATGTTCATTAAATATTCATGATACCTTTTCCGGTTACCTACTTAATCATGTCAAAATCATTGCGTCTGACATTAATCTCAGCTTCTTTTTTATCCATTTTCTAGTCTCAAGTGTATGACGCGCCCATTTTGTCCAGCCATCTTCATCTGTCATTTGGAAAGTAATAAAAATAAAAAAGTAGAGCGTGGGTGCTACGGCTAGCCTTCGCAGTAGGATAAAAAAGTATGACAGCCAGCCGGGGTAGCAGCTTTATCCTTTTTCTGACACAAACTCCAGATCGCATCGCGCCGGTCAAAGGCAAGAATTTTTCGAAAAAGGAATAGACGCGTCGTAAAATTTCAAATGTGAACACTTTTTCTAACAATCTATTTTATTAGAAAAATATTTCTGTTATTAGGGCCAATTTATAGTTTGGTGTCCATTAAAAAGGCATTTTATTGTGTAGGTTTAGGCGGTTGATTTTTTACTTTTAAATGAACTAAAAACGAGTTCGTTTAAGGAGCATGACGATGGTTTGAATGATATATCATCCACATTTTTTTTGTCAAATGTGTTTACTGCTTAATTTTTACGTCGTTAAAGATTTTGAAGTTTTACGTGTTTTAGATTAGAATTAATCAAAAATAAATTGATGCTATTTATATTTTTATTATGTCTAGAAATCATATAGAACATATTTTAGAACCTTTTTTTATAGTATGGATCACATCTTATTACGGCGTAAGCAAGGACTAAAAATGTAACAAAAGCTGTTTATTTTCATAAAAAATAAGTGCAGTGCTTTAAATGACTTTGTAATTAATATTTTCCTTATTCACCAAAACAATAAAACTGAGCTTTAAAATCCGCAACGGCAATAAACGTTGGTTTTCTTTTAGCACTTTGTTTATTGAATTCCAACAATGGGATTGTAACACCTGACATCATTAGTGCCCTTTAGTTTACCGCCGTTTCAAAGGAAAATCGCCTTTGATGTCAATGCATGACTAACCTTTATACATCCTATAATTATGTGCAGCTAATAACTGAAGTTTTGCAGGCTTACTAGTGGAAATGGAGTTTATAGGGTGTTGAGTATCCTATTTCAAGCTTTGCAGAACCCAAGTGTCGTACCTATACGTTATGATTTAAATATTTATTCGCATAGAGTTTTTGTTGAGAATTTACACATGTTTATTTTGCAACACAAAAACAGTTAAAAATGTGCAAGTACATTTTGTACACAATTTTTAGAGATTCTCTGTTTAAATACCCTATGACCACAGTACCCTTTTACCCATAACTTCAGGTGATGAAATAGCTGCATCAAATAGGTTTAAAAAAAGGAATAATTTCAAAAGTATAAGTAAGGTTATTGCCGAACCACTTCGTAACAATGCAAACTCTTCATTATAGTCCACATACAATCGTCTAGAGGGCGCTTTCCCTCATTCCATATCAAGATAATAACTGTAATAGGTACCAACATTCAAGCCCACTTCCGGACTATTCCAGGCATGTTTAAACGTGATTTAAGAGAAAATTCCCCAGTAATCCGCTTCAATAACAACTCAAATATATCTAGTTCCCATATTATAATCTAAATTTTGTTTACAGCTCATACAGCCCAACCTCTATTTATTTATTAGAAACTATTTATATTATATATTTAAAAAACTACATGATTTATTCGTAAGATGATGATGATGATGAATTAAAAAGCCAATTAGAAAAAACCGCCTACTTAAAAATAACTGTTACTTTTAACCTGCGATTAGCTAGTTGCAATAAAACCTTTAGTGCCTATAAAAATACCGGCGTTATTCACACTTACTTGACCTAGTTGTAGCTATTCAGGTTGGAACTAAATGGGTGGATGAATGCTTGTTTATGAGAGTGTTTTCTGACGTAGACACTCAAACTTAATTATGCTAACTTCAACTATCTATTTACCAAACAAGATAATCATTAAAAAGTACCAACTGTCAAATTTGAAAAGGATTAAGAGGATCCGTTGTGATGTGTATTTGAGTATTTTCCAAAAAATAATTCCAGGATTCTAAAACTTTTTAATTTTTGAACGTGCACTTCAATTATCTAAGTCATTCATCTCAGTCAGTCTTCATAAGCTTTCAACAAGGAATAAATAATCATGATACTTGCTCAAATTTGCTCAAAATTTCATTTGACTTTGACCTTTTCGAGATTGGAAAGAAACATAAATCTTCTTTATTGAAAGTTTCTGAGTTTGTTGGCAGTTTTTACTCTAATTTTGTTTGTTTTAATTAAAACAATGTTTTATGATAAGATGCTTGATCAAAGTATCTTCAGCATTGTTTGTAAAGTAACATTTAATTGAGTGTACTATTAAGTTTTGTTATATAAACCACTATTACTTTATGTTATGATTTGTAAAATAAACAGATACAAAAAGACCCTGAAATTCTAAAAAGGGAACTTTCTGGTACTGAAATGGAAGCACCATACGTCTCTTTGTTACTAACATATACCCACATAATACTAAGATTAATCTTAAATTGAGTTAGGCAATATTTGTGCTTGCTCTCAATATAAAACTGTTTTATAAATATCCATTCCACTTAAGCGTCTGTTTGTAACTCAAAACTATCAAACCATAGAGGTTGGCGTTTATACAGAAATACCAAAGACAGAGCGCCCTGACGTTTGGTGAACAATACGAAGGGTGAGTGTGAGTCAGCGGAATTAAGCTATTGCTTTTTTAAAGTACCATTGATTCAAAACAACTCGCTAATGGCACCTTGTTTTGTTTGGATAGATGACGGTAGAACTTTCTGTAAAATAATCAGACGGAGGGCTCGAATCAGGCAAATAAAACTTTGGATTGTTTTTTTCGACATCTTTAAAATCGTGATCTTGCGAAAAAAATCTTTCATACAGAATATGGGCTTTCCTCAAATATGTAATGGTTGAGAGATTCAACATAGTCACCATGCTGCAAGTGGATTGTTAAAAGCAGTATTCATGTTAAGTATGTATCACATGGGCAGTATCTTCCCATAGTCAACAGATTAAACATCCAGTAGAAAATTGAGAGAGAAAATTATTTTGTCGGTGCTGTCATGGCAGATTTTCTTTTTTTTGTGGCTGTCTAAAAAATATTCCTTATTATAAATCATATAACTAGCATTGCATTTGAAATACATTGAACGTAAAGGTATGGTAGGTACATTTCAGGTAGGTACGCTTTTAAGTTTTGGATGTTTTTCATCTTTCAGACAATATTTGGATGGAGAAGATCAATTGACCTCTCGATTGATCGAAGAAGATGCTAAAAATGTGTATAGAACTGCCACACAAAAATATGTACTGAACAGTTCAATACATATTTTTATGGATGACCTGCCTCTAGTAACTTCGATTACCATCAGCATTACGTTTGCCTTTTCCTTTTTTTGACCGTTTCCTTTCTACGTGTCCTACGTTGACCAGCTTTTCCAGATTTTTGGCGCCACGTGTCAATGTGTCCGAAGTAAGTTATATTATGATATGTTAGTACAGTGGCAAGTCGTAGGCAGGCATTATTTCATTTTAAGTTGCATGATTATTGCGTTTCGTGATCTACGCAGCATATGACGCTAGCACCACATCTCGAATGCGTAAGTTTTCTGGTTAATATGGTTCAAGTTTCCACAGAAGACAAACGTTTTTGTTGTAAAAGTTTCCTTGGGTCTTTCAAGTACCTTCTAAACGAGACTGCTATATTATAGTATCTAGTAACCTAACATAACTCATTGTTGGAAATATACCGTGCCTGAATGAGTGTTTTTTTACAAGTTCATAATTCTAAACACTTTTAAAATACCGGTCAACTACATGAATGAAACAGCTCTTTGAGGTCACGCAGTAATTCGTCTTCGGCATTCAATACACTGGCCTCTTGGCACGTATTCTCACAAAGAACTTAACTGTTGTTGGTATGTTCCACATAAGTTAAGACGATCAAAATATATTATTTGGATGGGATCGGAGATCTTTTGAATATAATTAAGAAACAAGGTCATGTGAGAGCTTGGTAGCCAAACATTTTCCTATGTAATATATAATATATCTTTGTAAGGTCACAGATATTAAAATACGTAAGGTGCTAGCTTATTTATATTACATGTATATGAACATATATAAATTATATTATAAGCTATCCTTGAACTGGAAAATAGTTAAAATAGTAAGGATTACAGATGACTCTTTTGTTTTAAGTAACCATTTGTTACAACTCTTCTTTACTATGTGTTGTAATCTTAGTTTCTAAACATTTCAGTAAGAAAAGTTTCATCATTCATTTCAGATGAATTAAGGAAAATGCTGGTATGTAGATACAAAAAGTTATACAAAATAATCGAGACGACTTCACTAAAAACTTGAATATTCGGGTAGGTTCATAATATATTTTTGAAGTTGGTGCCGAATTGCTGAAGGCAAACAATAGGATCGTTGTCGTAATCTAATTACATAGGTACCGGTAAGCAGCGCCATCCTTTTTTTGGGAAGTCGGTTAAAATACGATAAAATGTTTACTGGTCTTTTATTATCGCGCCATCATTTGTAAGGCGATATTTATTTTATTACATTCACTTCAACTTTAGGTCACGTTTTAGTAAATGGTCGTTTGATTACAGTTCAAAAGTTGTGCTTTTAAAAAATGTACGTCCGCAGCTCGCCAGTTATAGCTCATCACTTTTACGAAGCAAAATTACTTAAAATTACTTGGCTATTAAGTTTACTGTCGGATTTTTATTGCGGCAAAACGATTGAATACTCTTAATGCGGAGGGTTATTTGTACTTTCTTAAACAAAGTAAGAAATACATTTTTATGTTGAAGTTACTTTTAGCCCAACAAATAATAATTGCAACATATTGCTAACATCATCATCAACAGCTCATTAATGTCCAACGTTGGACAGGACCTCCTCCAAACACTGGAGATTTTGCCATTATCACTACGCTTGTCAGGTAGATCGGTGATCGCCGTAATAAAGGTGTAAGGCAATACACAGAAGGAAGCTGTTCTGCTCTTTTTCTTGTGAGATTCCTAAGTCAACATCCGCTGATAAAGTAAGCTGGGAAATTGCATCAATGAATCACTAAAACCAGTAAAAACCCTATGAACGATCCATCGATTAAAAAAACAAACCTGGTTAGGAATGCACAAATAGTTTTATTTTTGAACCAACTTTCATTCAAAAGTTGGTCATGCCCACAAGCCGGCGCATCGGATAATGAAACCTTCCCGAAGTGTCCTATTCTCACAGTTTTTCACACTGTCGTGATAGTATTTACGATGTGATTTATCCCATCTCGGTTTCCCATAGTACTGACAATTTATTTTCCCTTTGGACCTTCGAGGTTGGAGATGAAAAACTGTTATTGTCTTGTTATTGCTCCGATTATTTTGCAAACACAATTTTACTTATCTTTCTTTCTCTCTCTGACCGTGGTTTTATACGAAACGTTCTAAACCACAGGAAAATTGAGACAACACAGAGCTAAAACTAGGTGGGCAGACTAAATTCAGAATATAACCAAAACAGCAAATTGGACTGAAGTTGAAGTCCGATTGCAGTCTGAAAGTAATGGAAGATACTCAAAAAGGGTAATTCTAAATTAACAAAATTTAAACAATAACTATCATTATTGACATCAATTATTGAGTTAAATTTTGTAAACACAATATTTTATGACTACATATTCTTATATATTAAATTATGTCACAATTACCATGTAAATATTTGTTATAGTTCAAGAGTAAAAGGCTTATTTGTTTATGACTTTAAATAACAACACGTCACAAGCATGTCTGTGCAAACATATCGCTCATCATTTTTATCTGTTCATGCGGTTAAACTTAAACGGATACAAAAGAAACTACTGTTCTTGTCAACATAACCAGTTCCTTAATAATTTAAGATAACAAAATTAAATTCTCATTAAAATGTGAGTCATTTTAGTCATTAAGTTAAAAAATAATAAGACGTTCTTTTATCTATACAAATCTTGAGGCTTTCTGAATATTGTATAGTACTTAAGCTTCATAATATTCATCCGATGTTAAAACACCAAACACATAATTAATGTAAACACCACAACTTGTATTTAGTTGCCGAAACCATCGCATATTCGACGTCAATCATGTGCCAAAATTTAATAGACAAACAAAACCCGGCGTACCCTAAATCATTTAACAAACACGCCATATTTGACTTACTATAATTAGGTTTAGTGCCAACGCTTCCCATGCTCCCATTACACTAACAATGTGCATTGGAATTGGCCAGAAAATCACGATAAGTATCTTTGCGATGTCACGATCCAATTCTGGCCGAAACGCTCCCGCTCGAGATTTGAGTGAGAAGACGTGACCTCTGAACCGTTTGAACCAACTTCAAGTGTGAAGAGCCATGTCTAACCAGCGGGAGGCGTAGGTTGACCAACGAATTCTAAATGTCTGTGAACATCAAGCGGTCAAATGGTTGAATTAAAGCACAAAATCGATTTAAATCGAACGAATACCGAAAATTTTAGAGCTACAAAAAGTCCCGCATATATCAATCACAGCTCTTTACATACCTCTTTTATCAGGACACGAGTCTCCTGTGAAATTGGATGAACTGAAGGTCCTAGATATAATACTTGATTATGTAAAAAGAAAAGTCCTGACTTACATATTGAATTATTGACTGACGGACTGATATTAAAAAAAAAGTAAAACCTAAGCCAGAAGACAGACGAAAGGATTTTGGGAAATTCGCACATGATGACATAAACGAGGTCTTGGACATTCACGAACCCTGTTTTTCCATTCAATACGTGACTCAAGTTTAAGAAGAGCACCAAAAGTACTGATGCTACCCAAGCAAAGCCAGCGGCTTGCCCTGTAGTCTGTTATTATTACTAACGACAAGCACGAAGTACCTATGTATTATCAATTGTCACATTGATATATTTTAGTACACCCACCTGAATGAACAGCATAATAGCATTATGCAGTGTGTTCATTCAGAGCGGCAAAAATAATATCTGTTTAGCGGCAGTCCGCTGAATGAAAATACCGAGGTAGAGGCGAACCATTTGTACGTACAATCTGAACATCCTTTCGGATATCAAACGTCGATCAATGTCACTGCTTTATCTGATTTGATCTGACCCTGGGGATTAGTCATCGGTGCTTTTGTTATAGTTTCAGAGATTCCTGTGTGTCACATTTGATGAATTGGTAAAGTAAGGAATTCATAATTTTAAGTTGGAATCGTCATGATCGATTAGTAACGAACATCTGAACACCCCCTGTTGATATAATTAAGTGAAATCTTTATCATATCATTTAACTTTGTGATCCATCCAGTATTTTTAATAAAAAAAAACGCTACGATAAAAAGCTAATCTTCGAAAGCCAAAAGCAATCCCATTGATTTCACACAAATTGAACAATCCCAAGATAAAATAACAATCCATTAGCTAAGGAAGGCAATCGAAAGGACTCTGATATCTGGTCAATTTCTTATCTAGTTTTGAGGACACGTTTGGGGATGATAGAGGCGGGCAATGGTGCGTTTAACCGTGAAATCCAGAGATAAGTCCGATATCCCCGGATATTGATAGCAGGTATCGAATCCAGAGATAGTTTTGGTAACGTATTGAAAATGAAATTGGGTTCATCTGCTGGTGAAATAGATTTTTGTTTGAATATAGTAGGTTATTGTGTGATAGGTAGTTAAGATCTTGTGGATTATTGCATGATCGTTAGAGTAAGTAACTATCTACCTATTTAGTTAGTAATTTAACTAAATGACCAGTAATCAGTTAATTTGCAATTGGTAATAATTAGCTAATGTAAACTAAAACTACCAAGTTTCAGATAGGTAAGTAATGATATTTTATCCGTTTTCTACCTTAATAAATAGGTACTAATTTTTACAATATGAATCATTGTTATTCTGGTATAAACCGAAAACCGTTAAAATACTTTTCGTCTTTCACCATAGATCAATAAATATAAAAAATGTACCTACTTTTATTTAAACTCGTATCAGGTGTCATCACACTTGTTACTTACCAAGTTTCCAACCGATTAGTATCGTTGAATGTGAACCATATTTTATTTACTTAATAAAAGTAAACACTCTCATATGCCATAAAGCTCCTGATGGTGCCTAGTCACATGGGGAAAAAATGTGCCAGTCGGTCTACACGCGGCGGTCACTAAAGCTTCAGCCATATGTCTCAAAACTCACACCTTAGCAACCATCCATAAAAAAAATCAATAACTGCCCTTTGGACCGTGTCGAACATAAGGTCACTTAAATATACCTCTAACTAGCTATGAATATACCATGTGTATTGTAAATCTCTTTTATAGCTACCTATAGTGTATCCGTGACGGTTGAAATATTACTTGGGTTCTCTACCTGAAAAGGGACCATCATTATGGCCTTCGATGATTGTCGGCAAGCCGAAATTATTTCCAATCTTTTTTTTTGTCGAACAGTCTTGGAAACAGCGAATTTAACAGTTACGACCATATTCTTTTTGCTATGTCGGCAAAAACAAAAGACTGGACATATTGGTTCTTCAAACAAGCTACGTAACATAGATTAATGAGTCGTGTGTTTTATAAACATAAGTAATTTAACGCAACTCATTAAGAAAGCTATATCAGAATAATGTACACATTATTTAAAACTATTACTGTACTGTAAACGTGTTAAGATTCTGAGAAAGATTGTTTGGTCTTATTTCTATTTGAGTCTTTTAAATAAAATTATGATGTAATTTTAAGTTTTTGTTTTATTGATTAAATTTCTATTACAATAACAGTCATTTAATAATATTATTATGTAGGCATACACCACTAAGTCAATGATAACACAATTTCTGTTACATGCACTCTGACAACTTAAATTATATCGATAAGAGTAATTATCTGGTATCATTGACTTTAGTGTCATGTATTATTTCATTACGATTTACAATAATTTCAACATTATCAGCATCCTAGCTAATGACTAGTAAAACTATACAATAACAATAATAACTTTAAACATAAGCCTACAAAGTATATCTACAATATATTTGGTAACAATGAGATAATATACTATACGAAAATACATAATACAAGGTACTCACCTGATACTGGCAAAAGACTTACTATATAGGTTCCATACAAAGTATCAGTCTCAAAACTTTATACAAAGTTTATTTTACACAACTAACTACTGTAAGGCTTCGTTTTCTGTTAACATAATTTAGAATACATTCAACAATGCAGTCTGATAAATATTACAAACTTCTCGCTATCTACGAAAAAACATTGGCCAAAATATGACGTTTAAATTATCACTCTTTTAGTTACAGACGCAATACCATCTAAAACAGTTTAAGCCAACACATGTGCTTGGAATGTTGAGTTCCATTAGGAAATATCAGTGCCAGATAAGGGGTACCATCTTATCATCTGTGTGCGGCTGAATGAGTTTGAGGCAAGCAATCGTGCACAGATGATCGAGGTTGTAAGTAACCCTGTTCATCAAGCATCGCTGGGGAATGGTGACCAGGTTGGGTACAACCGGTAGGATGTTGCTTGCGCAACGTGTGAGGTGGTCTTACCCGTCCACTGTACGGTTGCTCGTAGTTCTGAGCGTCAATAGAAATGTAACTATGATGCAAGTTTTCCCCATCTGGAATCTGGCTCGTCAATGTTGTGTTCGTCAACATGGACGTGTCATCTTCAATATTTATGCCCACGTTAGCGACAGTGGGCGTCTGAGGAGGGATAGCGTCGTATTTATACCAATGTTCCGGCGCAGTGGGCGAAGCTGTATATCTAGAGGGATGCCTCCTACCATTTGGACACACGCCATGATTGTAATTTAGTGTGTCTTTGTTCCAATGTAAGTTAGAAATGTCTGGCATAACGAACCTCATTTTCTCCCAGAACTTTTTTTCACCCCACAATAAAACGTTGCATGTTTTTAAGTAATCTTGAAAGTCTAAATCTAAATTCAGTGCACTTACATCTGTGGTTAAGATAAATACTACTCTATGCCGTCTGATTGAGGGGTGAATAGAAGTTATGACATGTTTTATAGCTGCCTTAAATGAAGATTTTGACCATTCGTTTTGTAAAAAGTTGAATGATACAAAAACAAGGATTCGCTTAGATGACTCAACGGCATGAGTTATTTGCTCAGACAAATAATTTTCAGGTGCGTGTTGTAAATCCCTATAATGAAAACACATCGTGTATCCAGAGTGTTCCATTTCAGGCGCTACAACTTTTGATACAAAATCATCGTCCAATAAACTGTACACAGCATATCCATCATACAATCTATCTCTGTCGAGTTCACTCTCTTGAATAGAAGCACTTTTGAATAATCTCACTCCGTATTTAGAATGCGCCCATAACCGGACGTTTTGTCTAAACGAGAACGCTAAGGCACCAAACAAAAGAATAAGAATAACACTGATCAACACCACAGCTAAAAGTGGAACAAAGTTTAGTTTTATGGTGCTCACTTCATCATATTGATATGGCTGATTTTCAGTGGGAATAGAATTGTCTGTTACACTTGAATCACGGCACATAAAAATTGCATCTAACACGGTACTGTTCGAAATTTGTCCATTTTCACTAGCACATAACACTTCCGCGGGATCTTCGTGGATTTTCTTCAACCAGTTTTGCAACAACATCACGTTATTGCAGTTGCAAGTAAACACATTTCCTTGAACTTGAATGCTCTCCGTATGAATAAGATGAGGCAGCTTTTTGTCAAGATCGAATATTTTATTGCCCTGTAGATGTGCAACTCTTAACGATGACAGGTTCTCAAAAGTCGTGTTTGCGACGCTTGTGAGGAGGTTATCGTTTAGATATAACTCTCTCAAGTGCTTTGTTTGCGAGAACTCTCCTCCAGATAGCTCAGTCAGGTGATTATTTTCGAGATGAAGGATATTTAAGGAGTGTAATCCATTAAAGGTTTCGTTTTCCATATTTGCGATGTTGCTATTATTCAGGTAAAGCTTATGAAGTTTTTTCTTGCCAATAAACATGTGACTTCCAAGTACGCCAAAGTCGTTGCCATCAAGGTAGAGTTCAGTTGCATCCATAGGTATTTTTTCAGGAACCTCAGTGTAACCGACATTAGAGCAGTCAATCACATTTGAGCTCCAATTGCTATCATGAAAACAAGAACATCCTTCCGGACAAGTCATTTTGCAATCGCAGGCTTCAAAGTCACAGCAAAAACAACTTGATGAGCAGTGTGTCTCGTACGAGCAAAGGAATTGAGTCTCAGGTACATCCATTAGCTTGGCTTTCCCGCCGTATTTGTTGTTCACGACTTCGCAGGTTACTGAATCCAAATCCATAAACCTTGGGTATTGCCTCATGTGATTCCAAAGATTTATCTTTTGTAACCAGATCATGTGACAGTTGCATACAAACGGATTATTTCCAATAAAGAATTTTGGCAACATTCTGTGCTTTGGAATATGGGGCAAAGTAAACGCTGACAGTTCGACGGACCTTAATTTATTATCTGTCAATACGATTTTTTCAATGTTCCTTTTTTGTAAAAACGTACCTGGATGAATCGTGTGAATTTTGTTATTATTCAAGAAAAGGACTTCAATAGAATCAGGTATCGACCGTTCATCGACGTCTTCCAAAGCATTGTAGCTTACATCAAGCATGCGAATGTTTTGTTGCGCGTTGTGTTCGTTTTCTAGTTTTGTTATATTGTTGTCATGAATATCTAACCATTCAAGACTTTCTGGCATATAACCATAGTCAAAGTAGATAAGTTTGTTATCAGAAATATTCAGCCATCCAAGGGTTGTCACTTTGTTAAATACACCTCGAATATCGCTCAATCGGTTCCCGTCCAAACGTATAGCTTTCAAAGTAGGGTTAGAAACAAAAGCGTCTTGCTCAATGCTCTCAATCTTATTTGACGCCAAATTCAGAACTTGCAGTGATGGTAAAGTACTAAACGTGTCTTTTGATATATTGACAATATTGTTATCAACGAGACGTAATCCATATAGCTCTTCTAAGCCTTCAAATGATGTGTTTGATACTTTTGTTATGTTGTTTTTGCCTATATCAAGCGATTTTAAAAATCTCAACTTTTTGATACCATCAGGGATGGTATTCAAGCTATTTCCATTAATACCAAGGTCTTGCAAGTATGTGATATTTTCAAAAGACCGTTCGTGTATCGAAGAAATTTGGTTATTATCCAAATAGAGCTGACTCAATACAAATAAGTTCGAAAAGACGTGCTCATTCAATGTTTTTATTCTGTTATCTGAGATAGAAAGTTGGTGAAGATTCTTGAGTTCAGCAAAAGCGCCGTTGCTAATTGTCTCGATTGCATTATTGTCCAAGTTCAAAACTTGCAAGTTGTTTAAGTCTTGAAATGATTTGGGATCCAAGCGAGCAAGAGAGTTGTGGGACAAATTTAATATTACGAGACGGATGAGCCCGGCAAAAGTATCTCTATTAACCCAATCATTTGTGAGGCGATTCCTTGATAAATCCAATTTCTCAAGTTGATCGAGTCCTTCTAGTAATCCAGGCGCCAACACAGAGAGCGAATTATTCGCTAATGAGATTTCTTTGATAACTCGCGATGATTGAAATAGTTCCGGGGGGACAGCGACTAATTTATTGCTCGACAAGTTCAAGATTTTTAATGAATTCAATCCGACGAAAGCTCTGTCGCCTATCTCGCTTATTAAGTTGTTTTGAATTTTTAATACTTCCAAAGATCTGAGACTAGAAAGTCCATTGTCTGGTAGTCTCAATACATTGTTGTGAGATAAATCAAGCTGTTTCAAGCCGGTATTACATGATTTACCTGGAGCAATAGGTCCCTTACCCCAGTCGGAGAAGCCGATTTCTGATATGTCATGAATTCTGTTGCTAGTTAGGTTCAACGTCTCTAGACTGAATAGGGGACAGAACACTTCTGAAGGCAGCATGTAAATATTGTTATCACCCAAGTCTAACGATCGCAGTTCCATCAAACCGCGAAAACTTTCAGCATGAAACTCCATTGTCATAGCGGGCCAGTCATTGTTGTATGAGCGTAGCGATAAAGTTGTCAAATCACGAAGCGGTGACAATACAGTTGCAGGTACGTAACGTATTTTGCAATATTCCATACTCAGTTCTTCAAGTTTGCGCAGCTGTCCCAAAAAGCTACCGGTATTCATGTGTAACGAGCTTTCGAAGAAAAGCAAATCGGTACATGTTAACTTCAACTTGTTGATGCTATACGCCTGCGCAGTTGTGATGTTTTTAAACAAGAAGTCTACCGAGCCGATGGTTTTGATGTTGCACGTGAGAAAGTTTGATTCACTCAACTTGGTGTCCGAAAAGTCCCAGTGACAGCCGGTAGGGGCGGGCGGCGCAGAGCGTGCGCGCGCACCGGCCACCACGACCAAACACATCCAAACTTTAAACAAAATCATTCCGTAAAAGTTTTTAATCATGGTTTCACTATAAGACAGTACATTGGTCACTGATAAATCACTCAGAGTACTTTAAAAACTTTTGTATCACTATATAGTCTGTTTACGAAACTTGTATACTCGAACTTATAACGCATGTAAACACAGAGTGCGAGATCGCGGTAAAAGTTTTGACGCAGCCATGCTCCCCTGTGGTCGGGCGGTAACTGACCTACGAAGTTTGAACGAATGAAAGCCGCATGGGTATAGGGAGTGGGGGCTGGGTGCGGGGGGCGCGGTGGGCCTACAGGCGGCGGGTGGGAGCCAGCGCTGCATCGGCTCACAACAGATGGCACGCGTGTTTTTTGAACACTTGAAATATTGGTAATGCAGCAGAAGACTTAGGCCTGCGTGTGTGATTCGTTGGGTGCCTCTCCTCAGGTTACATGTCATCTCAAAGGAGGTCTTGGTGACATCTGAAACAGTAGCGGAGAAATATTTTTTAGAATGCAGATATTAATATGGTTTTTTTTTAAAACCCGCGGGGCACTGTCTTATGTTGTGTCTTTGTTTAACTGATAAATACAGGTATTTCGTTTTACAGAGCATGAGATATTAATATTAGAGCGCATTAGACGTAATGACCTGTAATACTGATAATGAAGATGGCAAATTAGGATAACATAATTGATAAATTAATAAATCGAAATGATGCGAATAAGTATTGAACAAAAACGTTATAAACAACCGTTTAGGAATAATTAAATGTATGTACCTATTGTAGAATTTCGTGGAGTAGTTTTCTTTGCTATGTTTTGTTTACCTTTTTAAATGGTAGAAATATTATAAGAGCTATATCTTCATCGTGTTTAACTTAACCCACATGATATTTCCCTATGAATTCTAGTTTTTGTTATTAATTAAGTTGATCCAATATCTTCGTTTTAGTAGCTTGTTGCCACAAAAATATTTTTCGGACCCCTGTCCCCATAAACCAGCCCAGCTTAAAGTTTAAGAAGGTGGGCGGACATTTGATCAATGCAAAATATATGATTGACAGCCATGAGTCGAAAATTATATACTGAAGTAACAAAATAGCTTTTATTTCAATATCCTTATTCATTGTAAAGTGATTTAAACAGATGTTCAATAGTAACCATAACACAATGAAAAGATGACTGTATTAAATGCTCACAATGCTAATCCCATTTTTGAGCCTTTTATTGCAAAATTAAATCATTATTCTGACAATACACTGGTTTAACTGGCGGGAAGTCGATGGATGGAGGAGTCTTGCTATTTGAGGCGTCAATGGAAAATACTTTTGGTCAGCTGTGTACGTATGTGAGCTGATTTAATGATCGTGACGTTTCTGGTTAAGACAAATAATACCTTATTGCTTAGCTAACCCTAGTAACGCAGGCACTTACGTACAAAAACACGTTCATTCAAGCCAGTAGTTGCCGCGAACTCAAATCAGGAGCCATCGGATGCCTTATCACGTCCGTGTCGAATTGCGCCTACCGTGGGAGACCATCTGGAAATCTTTTCAATGACCTTACATACCAAGACGCCTTCAAAAACATCACGGCTTAAATCAAGAAAACAAAAAAGACATATACCGCTAGTAAAGTAGAGTAAAAATGTTTTTTGTAATGTGTACAGACATTTAAAAAAAACATTGCAAATGTACCTACGCCAATCTTTGTTCGTTTTTGCATAGGTGCCTCAGAAATCTGGAAGCAAAATTGCTTCAAAGGCTTATTTTTGCCATTGAAGCAATTTTGAACGCGAGTATCAATTTCATCAGGATTTCCAATTCGTAATGTTTTAAATATAATAGCTGGACAGAGCCTCCCCTAAAATTGGAGGGTCTTGCCATAAACACCACGCTTGGCAGGTGGATAAATGATGGCTGTAATATTGCTTGATACTACACATTACGTTAACTGGAGCCCTATTTCATATGACATGTCTTAGTTGTAGCAACAAAAGGATGAAATTGTAGATGCTGGAAATAGCTTTTGAATCTACAAATCTTTCTTAGAAAATGTCTCCAGAACCAAGGTCATTATCAGAGCCCGTCTATTGATCAGTCAATATTGGAAGTAAATATCTCACGTGCCCATGTGATGGCTCAATATTGACATAAGGACATCAAACACAATATTACCACTTATCTCGTAACAACTGACTTCGAAAACATTTCAAAGATCTTTCAAACGAAGAGTGTGTTGACATTATAAGATACAGATAGTTTAAGTTCAACATGAATTGAATTTGAAAGAACTGATCCATTATCTAGAATTATTTATGAGTCAAACTATCTATTACAGAGTTAAAATGGACACTTCCACGAAAACCTTGTGGGCTTTTTATGAAAACATTTCGATAAAACTATCAGTTTTAATGTTTCGACAAAAGTGAATGAAGTGGGAATCGATACGGTACGAGACAACGCCCTTGCATTGTTAATATTTCCTATTACAAAATTAGTTTCAATGGTCTAGATAATTTTATTAATGGACATACGACAATTTACAAATTATAGTAACAACGGATATGACTCAATTACATTTCATTCGATTGATGAACTGTATTTTGGTTCTTTTATTGTTAACAATCGATCTGGTTCTGTATAAGGTTTCCAAATTGTTGAAATATAGCTATTTAAACAGAAGCTACAAACTGTGGTTACAAAAGAACAGCGTGAGTTCTAAAAGACAATCGAAAATAGGGAGCAAAATTCGAAACCAAAACTGACTCCCGCATATTGACGATATTGGAGACAATACTTTAAGCCATGACCAAATTGTTAACATCACTATTGAAAACTTCACCGGAGAATCGCTCATTCTAAAGAGAAACGATATTTAAAAACAAAGGCTACATCAATAAGAGAGTTCTCGGATTTACGGCAAAAAAATGAAAATTACGACTTGCCATAAAAGTGGTACCCAAGTCCTGTGAAAAGGATCACCGCAATTAGCTTATTGCCACTATAAATATCCCTAAAGACAATGCATTTAAGGTTACTTACTTTATGGTTGTCAAAACCGCAGATAAATGAAGTCGCTTTAGTTTGGCGAGATCTTTTGTTCGGTAGTAAATCTTGGTCACTATATGTGTGTTAAGTTTGTGTAACAATTACCTATTTGTGTTTTACAGAAAAAAATCTGTCGCCTTCTCGGTATATGTCACTAACTGATTTCAATGCGTTCATAAAATTACTACGTTCTGTGTCAATAATATTTTTTATTGTACGACAGGAAAGCGCTTGGCTTTCATCTCGCCTGTCTATGTAAGCCGAAGGTGCAAGAGCGCTTTAGCCGAAATTCTCAACAGACTGAGACACTGGCTATTTTTTACAGAACATAACATCATAAAATTGTTGTTATGGTGACACCCTTGGTAAGATGGTGCTAGGCGAAACTAAACCACAAACACAAACACTGGTAGCTAGCCAGGCGAAATTAAACAAACTACACCAATAACCACAAACTTATACACCCCTGGGCACCGAACCCAGGGCTTCTGTGGGCAAACTACTAGACCACAGAAGCGGTTATATGTTTAATAAGACATCTTATCACTTGCAAGTGAATGTTTCAAGGTTTTAAGATAATCTCTAGAAAATATTGCTTGCGTCTCGATAAAGGTGGTCTCAAACAGGTACTTACCTACTCTCGGACACGTTTCGAATCAAATAAGCAGCAAGAAAGGGTCTGAAACAGAAAATGCTTTGTGCTAAAAACGTCGACCCCTTATCTTCCTAAGATGGGTCGACCATAGACCGAGGAACAATATAATAACCGCAACAAACAGACATGTCCTATTCATGACAATGATGATGCTATTTTGGAATTGATAAAAGTACATTCTGCTTAGTCTCTAGTTAAGGAATAGCTCCCAGGGGAGTACAATATTGTGCTTAGTTTGATTGGTGGTAGAACTTTGTTCAAGTCCGCCTAGCTAGCTACCACCATCTTACCTTATTCTATCGCTATAAAAACAATTATAAAATTGCGGTGCTATGGCATTTATGAGGTAAGAAAGCCAGTTCCTCAGACTGTTGAGGCTTCCGGGTGAAGCGCCGTCTAAGCTCAAACTAAGCAAAGCTTATAATATGGGAATTAAAATACGGAAATACATGTATACTTTTATTCACTTATAGCATTACGTATTTTAATAAAATAAGTATTTCTAATAAAGTTCACATTTCGTAGTAGGTCGTTATTTATCGACTGCATTGTACTGTACGTACAAGAACAATTTTAAAATAGCCTTTGCACAATAGCTAATTTTCAAAACCCCGGCTTTGCAAATAGTTGTTCGTATAAGGGAATCCGCGCAATGGATTTCCATATTCGTGGCATGTCTTAAGCGTTCATGTCTATCTTTAGCTGGTACCAGGGGCTGGGCACGAAGTCATCATTCATAGGTGGAGATATCATCGTCATTCGTGGCCACGGCTCTCCTTGTTAACAATAAAAACTTTATCCGATGTAAGTACACATAATGTATCTCGGGAAATGTGCGGCCGCTCTGGCTTAACATTATTTGTTTCTAGTAACACATATAGGTAGGTATATTATCAATTAAAATAACTTACGCTGTTTATACCTTTGCTCGACTAACTCTTAATTGTTTCGTTACGTATTGCTGTTCATTTATTGTGCACCTAGTAAGGATTAGGTATTTTGTTTTGTTTTTGTATACTCTTACTTTTTTTTATTTTAATCTAAACTTTTTTTTTTGCATGACGGGTTATCACTTGGCCTTCATCTCCCCTGGTAACCAGCCCTTTCTCCCAAAAGTTGTCTGGGAGAGGTCGCTTTTAGTGGTTTTAGTGCTCAATCCAACAAGTTATGTTATTTAATTGTTTATTATGTTTTGTACTTTAGGATTCAAGAAATAGTTTTTCCATCTATCCATCTATCTTTTATAAGTTAGTTCAAAGACTTTTAAAACTCAGTTAAGGCATAGTAGCGTATGCTAAGGTTATGCCAAATCAAAAAACATCTCTATTGGTCCGATATATCAATTTATTTTGATAATACGTGGCGTGACATAGCCTTAAAAGTAACTTGTCTTTGAAGTAACTTTTTATAATTAAAGAGCGATAGCGTTCTACAAAAAATATAAAAAAGCAATTTTTAATAAAGTTCGATTGTCAAAGTCGACGAGTCTTTGCGAAGTCTTTCAACTAATAAAATTGGGTCGTTTTTTAATAATCTTTCAAAATATGATTGCTAATTGACCGCCTTAAAAGCCATAAAACTTGTAATCCTATAATGAGATTACCTAATAGTCTTAGGCTCGAACAATTACCGTAATACGATTAACCGATTCAATGCTATACGAAATGGCACTTGCACAGATTAAATAGTAGTTGTAAGTATAACACAATGTCACTTGATTTTCTATCTTAAAATTTTTGAATAAAAACATAAATAAATAAGATACGTACATGTACCTACTCTTCAATCAAGGAAGGACTATTCAGATAATTTATTATATCTGAGGTAACGGTGTTTAGTCAAAGTCAAAGTCAAATATTCAGTATGTTTTTTTAGGATCACTTTAAAACGTCAAATCTACACCGCCTTTTTGAAATCACGATCAGCACACAAGGAGAAAGGCAAGAACCTCTTGCTAGTCAGGTAGCGGGCAAAGCCTTAAGAATCATTACGATCGGTAATCAGGTTATTTTTCTAATCCAGCTTGCCTAAGACACAATTTATTTACTATTTACAATTAATTGCAGATTTGCTAGTCTTGCTATTTCAGACATATTTGGCTAACCAATATCTTAGATATTCTAACAGATAACTACCTAATTTGAGCAATTTCTATTTTAATTTTAAATCTGAGTGGCGTTGAATAAATGTGTGAAAGAATGTTTAATTTACTACACAAATTGATTTGCAGTGAATCGTCTGCATCAGGCACAAATTGCCAATCAATAACAACCCTAAGGGCGTGTAATTAACTGATGCATTAGTAGCTTGCATTATGCATGACGTTGAATCTCTACAGAGAACCTGTTATCCGGCCATAGAGAAATGTATCCAGTAGTTTTACCCACAAAGATGATCTATTCTTTAAGATCTAGACATAATACATGTTATCATCTCCTACTTATACTGTATGAGCTATTTCAGCCACTGGTGACTTCACCAGTTATAATTATACCAATAAAAGTTATAGTACTTACTATAACTTTTATTCTGTGCCCTGGTCAAAGTCACGAGCTACTAAGGCTTATTTTTTTTTTTATTGTACGACGGGGAAGCGCTTGGCCTTCCATCTCATCTGGTAACAAGTTGAGATCAGGCCGAAGGTGGAGGCGCACTTCACCCGGAATCCACAACAAACTGAGGAAATGGCTATCTTACCTTTGTATGCCGGAACACAACATTTTTTTATGAATTGTTATTATGGCAGAATTAGGTAAATAGTGGTAGCTAGCCAGGCAGACTCAAAAAATCCTACCAACAACCAAACCAAGCAAAATATTGCTCCCCTGGGAATGGAACCCGGGACCTCTGGATCTGAAATCGGTTTGAACCACTAGACCACAGAGGCGGTTAAATGCTCGTGCGGTTTTTTTTTGGGACTCATATCGCTACGTAAACATAATAGACGTCGCATAAGCTTACACGATTAGAAGTTTATAGCTAAAATACAACGGTGTGCATCAATCGACTTTTTATTGTGGAAAGTTAAATTGTGTATTTTGACCGTCATTATCAAGAACCAAATATCATTAACAAGCATCACAGCTCAGTTCAGTAGCTGGGCGTTGAATCATATAGTATGTATGTATTTACAAAATAAAAGTATACAAGTATTATATCCGTTATCAAGTTCCAAGTTTGGGTCTAGATGGCGCTGTATGAAATGAATGTCCTGTAATAAAAAGTACAATTAAACTAACTATGTACAAAGGAATCAGTCAGATACCTAAGGACCGTTACAAACGGCCTATAGGTAACTCAACTGTTCCAGACCAGTACCAGACGGTAGCGTGCCCAAGACACTGGCTGCATTGCCACGCTGAATAGCTATGCTAATTCGTTGGCCTAAATAAGAGCCAGCCCTTGGGTCACGTGTCGTCTGTAATAATAACTTATTTATTAATATTTATCCACTAATCCATATTGAGATTATGACCCAATTACCTTAGCCAGTTAAGAGTAGCAAGTCCAAGAAAGTATACAATGCGGCTAAACATCAAAGTTGATAACACTGGTTTTATTGCACTGTGTTATTTCTTATCTATTCCGTATACAAACATTTACATACTACTGATGTTAAGCTTATTTAAATTTTAATAGTTTTTTAGTCGTTAAACGGCCAATCTGATGATAAAATGTGATTGATATGAACTTTTTAGTTCAATTGTGATACGATATCGAAAGCAACTATATCATTTCGTTTGTTCTTACTTGTTACGAAATCTTTCTTGGCTGTCCATGAATACATTTGATAGGTAACATTATTTAAATAGGAAAAATCTTCAAGGCCTTGGCATATTTACTATTGTAAAATGTATGCAAGCACACGTCTTATGCTCGACAAAACATTTCCGATTAGAAAGTATCTTTTAGTTTTGCCTCTTACAATATCATCAAGGCTCTGAAGCCGAGATGAAATTATAATTTGCGATAAGATTATTATAACCACCTTCGCTTTCACCTTCACCTTCACCTTCACCTTCACCTTCACCTTCACCTTCACCTTCACCTTCACCTTCACCTTCACCTTCACCTTCACCTTCACCTTCACCTTCACCTTCACCTTCACCTTCACCTTCACCTTCACCTTCACCTTCAGCCTTATCTTAACTTGTTACCAGGTGAGATGAAGGCCAAGCGCTTCCACGTCATACA
This sequence comes from Venusia cambrica, assembly GCA_951394065.1. Taxonomy (NCBI): domain Eukaryota; kingdom Metazoa; phylum Arthropoda; class Insecta; order Lepidoptera; family Geometridae; genus Venusia; species Venusia cambrica. The sequence goes on from OX596055.1 coordinate 6,859,954, forward strand.
ATAAAAAAATATATAACGAACTGCCAAAGATATTTAGTTTTTTTATAAGTAGGTAAGTACTACCAGACATGGAATCGTAGCCAAGACACAGACAAGGCTGTTTACTGAAGGTTCTTAGTAACATATTAGTAACGTATGACTTAAAATGCCTTCATTGTAATTTGTATGAATGTCCTTGAATATTTTTGAAATAGGACTGCGGAAGAATACACTTAGAATGTTAGACTCACAGATCAGTTGGTGCGAGCTCTTCCTTCTGCGCCGTAGGTTATGGGTTCGATTCCACGCATGGGCATGAGTGTTGATATTATGACTATTAAAATAGGCTGGAGAAAATTTAACGGAGTTGTGTGAAATATCAGGAAACCGTTGATGATTTCAACCAATAGGATACTTATACATAAACAAACCTTATCAGTTGAAAGTAGCTCTGCCTTCTGCGCGTGTCGGTTGTGGGTTCGATTCCCACCTTGTACAAACATTGTGTCATGAAATGTTAGTTCTGTGTTTGGGTGTCTTATTGTATGTGATAAGTATGTAGGTATTTAAAAAATACTTATTATTTCTGTAATCTAGTAATCTTACAAGCTTTGCTTAGTTTGGGCTTAGATGGCGCTGTGTGAAATAAACATGGCTTTCTGTGAACTAGGTTCATACTAATTTCTAACGGGTTTTTTAATCTTAGAAGCATATCTCACGTAGAGCAAGGATGATACAAACGTGGGCCAGAGTTTTTGTGCAGCACCTAAGTGGTGTTGCCTATCTCACAGGATGCGTACAATTATTTTAATCTTATTAAAATCACGTTTTGTCTACCGTTGAGTTTAATGTTGATATGACAGTGATGTGTCAGTGGAATGGGTCCCCCGTTTACAAAATATCAAAACCACAAATACATATACGTGACATAATATGGTTACGATTGATAACTTTAGCCCAATCACATTATGTCTCTCACCTAACAGAAATAATTTACTTTATGCCACTTATATTTTTTTATAGCTAAACACATGTACACCTTAGTTTTCTTCCTGGTTGAATGAAAATCTAATAATTTAAACAGGAAAATAATATGGAAAATACATGATAACGGAATGTTATACATAACCTGAAGCCTTTTCATTGCGTTCATTTTAAAGGTCGTGATATGTTTGCTGTCACGTACTATTTATACTTCCACAAATAAAGTGCGCTCATATCCACTCTAAGCTACCGCGAGCTTACCTATCCAAGTCTTACAAAAATAATAATCGTACACTGCTTGTTAGACAAACATGAAAGATCCAGACTGATACCAAAACAAAGCGCGCGTGTGGGTGAGACAGGGTGCCCTAAAAATAAAGGAGCTAAGTAAGACTTTAAGGCTTCGACTTTGTAGCCAAGAGTTTTGTAGTTTGTTGGGTAAAAGCTAATATTAATAACTATTCTTACGTGTAACGATGATATTTTTAGAGATACCTTAATATATTAAAGTAAAGCACATACTTAAAATACATAGAAACGGATGACAGAGGTAAAAAAGGAATAACCATAAATTTCATATATATGAAATTTATGGTTCACAAAATAAAAAAGAAACGGAATGTATACCAAATGCACTTAAACATCAACAGCCCAATATTGTCCATTGCTGGACAGAGCCTCCTCCAAAGGGTTTTGCAATAATTACCACGCTTGTCATACTGATTGGTGATCGCAGTAAGAGTATTAGGTTGCATTCATATAGAGGTTGCTGCCCTTCTTCTGTTAGTATGACATCCACTGGCTGAGTAGGGGATTCGATTCTCAAGCCACGATCGCCACGGCATGAGTGTTGATATTATGACTATTAAAATAGGCTGGACAAAATATAACGGAGTGTTGTGAAATATCTGGAAACCGTTGATGATTTCAACCAATAGGAAACTAATATATAAACAAACCTTATTAGTTGAAAGTAGCTCTGCCTTCTGCGCGTGTCGGTTGTGGGTTCGATTCCCACCTTGTACAAACATTTGTGTGATGAATGTTGATGTTTGTTCTGTGTTTGGGTTATGCATGATTATGGTAGGTATATTTAAAAAAAAAGTATTTAAGTAGTCTATCCGTAATCTACACATATAACAAGCTACGCTTAGCTTGTTGGCGCTGTGTGAAATGTATGTCCTGTAATAAAAACTTGCTCCGCGACACTCTCAGTTTTTGGTGAGCCTTTACAGCCTTAAAAGGATATGACTAATGCAGTGACCATGCAAACGAAGACAAATTGGTGATAAGGCAAAATGTGTTTGAGACTTTAAAATTAACCCTTTTTGAGATAGTATCCTTAAGAATGCAGGTTTGAAGCGAGCTTACGTCAAATGAAGCATAATTTGACGTTTATTGTTTTTTTTATGAAGAAAAAATAAAATGGAAGAGATTGGATGACAGATAAATAAGAGAAGAAGAGACTGGAAAATGGAAACTAAAATGGTTCGTGTCTCAATTCCAAGCTAAAGTAGATCATGAAAAGAACTGAATATTATTTTTGACATACATTTTAAAAACGTGATAATACTAAAAAAATATTTATTCACATACATTAACATAATATGTACAATTAAACTAACTATAAAAAGGAACCAGTCGGATGACCTAAAAACCGTTACAAACGGTCTATAGCTCAGTTGTTACAGACCAGTACCAGACGGGAGCGCGCCCAAGACATAAATGTTTATTTCCTACCAAATTAACTTTGCCACAAAACGTAGCTTTAGTTTTCTGGGACACAAAAACCTTTTTAACACCAAACCTTTTACATAGTCCCCCAACAGGATAACTACATTCATTACCTTCATCCTCTTAGCCAATTGTTGTGTTTGAATGAAACGCCGTGAGTGCTCGACAACAACTGGCTTTATTAGATACCCACAGATGTGGGTATGCAAGTAGATTTACTAGGTAGGTAGCTAACTATACAACATCTTCCCCTACAATCAAACTGTTAGTAGAACATATTGCAATTTACTTAAACCTAAATGAGTAGGTACACTTAGCTTCAGAGTTATATTATTATTACTTACACAAATACTGAGTAACAAAATTACATTACTATAGATACCGGAAGAACATTTGCATTAGGCACACTTGAAAGATAATGTAGACTGACCATACATATTAGATAGGTACCTATTCGGAAGTATGCATGTATTATGTTGTGCTCATGGCGGCTATAGTGAGTAGGTAACATGTTACATAATACCTTATCCTTTCCCTTATAAATAACAAAGAAAGTAAACTTAATGTCTATAATTATGCTGAGCAATGCGTTCAGCAGCTTGTTTTTTAGCTTTTCGTGTTTCTTGCACGAATGTGGATGTGGATGCTACAGGTTCTATATCCGGTTCTAGTTCTAGGTAATCACTTGAGCTACTAGAACCCTGCGAGTGCATGTCATTCTCATGTACACGATCCTCATCCTCATCGTCAGATTTTATTCCTATTTTCTTAGCGTTATTGTCCAAACCACTGTTTGATTCTGACTCAGGTTCGCACTTAATTAAATGGCGGCGGTTGCGTCTGTACTTGCGGCCTGCGTTAGTTTGCACAATGTACGATCGAGGAGAACTAGCATGGCTTACAATTTGGCCTCTGTTTCTGTACTTTCCATTAATACAAATTACGGGGTCACCTTCTTTTAGCTCAGGCAATTTTTTACAATGCTTATCATAATACCGTTTTGTACATTTTTGTTTATGCAGCATGGCCTGATATTCTGATGGGTTGATTGGTTCCGGTTGTAGTACTTTTGGGTGAACTGGCAATTGACATCGCAACCTTCGACCCATCAGAAGCTGTGCTGGAGAACTCAAACCGTCCCTTGGGGTGTTTCTGTAGTTAAGAAGCGCTAGATTAAAATCGCCTTTACTTTGAATTGACTTCTTTAGAATATTTTTTATTGTTTGTACAGTCCGTTCGCTTTTGCCATTGGACTGTGCATAGTTCGGCGATGAAGTCACATGATCAAATCCCCACAATTTAGCGAAGTTTTTGAACTCCCGACTGGAATACTGCGTGCCGTTATCGCTTATCAGCACGCTCGGTATTCCATGGCGCGAAAAGGTCTCTTTTATGTATTTTATTACCGCGCTAGATGTCAAACTATTTAATTTTCCAACTTCCACGAAATTAGAATAATAATCCACTAGGATTATATAATGTTGTTTATTAAATTCAAAAATATCTGATCCAATCTGATACCAGGGCAACTCTGGAATTTTAATCGGCAACATGGGTTCCTTGGAGGGTGCGTTTGAGTGCTCCTGGCAAGTGTGACATCGTTTGACATAAAGTTCTATATCACGTGACATATTTTCCCAGAACATGACCTGTCTCGCGCGGCGCTTGCACCGATCAATACCTAAATGACCTTCGTGAATAATCTTTAGCATCTCGCCTTGTAGTTTGCGAGGAATTAATACTAAGTTGTCCCTAAAAATAACATCATTTACCACAAATAATTCATCTTTAATTGACCAGAAAAATTTTACCTCATTGTCAACATTGTATTTATGATCCGGCCACCCTGAATTAATATAATTCATTAAAATTTGCAGTTCTGGATCACACTTGGTTTCTTTTTTAATCATTGTCAGTTTATCATTGGATATAGGCATATTTTCTATAACCATTTTAACTTGATAAACAATATTGGTATGTACCTCCTCGCTATACAAGTCAGGAAGGGCAGCGCGAGACAGCATGTCAGCAACATACATGTACTTGCCTGGTTTATACGTCACTACAAGGTCATAACCTTGAATTCTTAATAACATGCGTTGTAGGCGTGCCGGGACAGACATCAGAGCTTTTTTAAATATGCTCTCTAACGGTTTGTGGTCTGATTCAACTTTTACCGCCTTTTGCCCATACACATACTGGTGAAAACGTTCACAGGCGAACACGATCGCCAACATCTCCTTTTCTATCTGCGCGTACCGTGACTGCGCGTCGGTAAGCGTTCGCGAGGCGTACTCGACGGGACGCCCCCCCTGCAGCAGCACGGCGCCCAGCGCGTTGCGCGACGCGTCCACCGAGATGAGCACGGGCTGCGCCGGGTCGTACAGCGCCAGCACGCCAGCCCCCGTCACCGACTCCTTCAACCGGTCAAATGCGCACCGCTCACTCTCTTCCCAACGCCATTCAGACCCCTTTTTTAATAAACTCGTTAAAGGAATAGCTATCTCGGAATAATGCGGAATGAATTTAGATAAGTAATTCACCGCACCCAAAAAACGCTCCAATTCTTTTCTATCTTTTGGTGTGGGTAATTCTCGTATAGCTCTAATTTTGTCATAGTCAGGTCTCATCCCGTTTGCGTCGAAAACATGACCTAAATACATCACTTGTTGAACGCCAATTTTACATTTTTCTTTGTTGAATTTTAAGTTAATTTGCCTCGCTCTTTCTAGTAACGCTTTTAACCGTCTGTCATGGACCTCCCTAGTCTCGCCCCAAACTACTACGTCATCAATATAATTTTCTACCCCCTCTAGACCTTCAAGTAGCTGACGTAGCTTTCCATGAAATACTTCTGATGCGCAGTTAACCCCAAAGGGGAGACGGAGGAATCTATATCTACCAAAAGGTGTACTAAAAGTACACAGATCTGCACTCTCGTCGTCAAGGGCAATCGTCCAAAACCCTGAGTTAGCGTCCAACACTGAGAAGAAACGCGCCCCATGTAGACGTGACGCTAGCTCGGAAACAGTGGGCAGCTGGAAGTGTGCGCGCTGCACCGCTCGGTTCAGCTCACGTGGGTCAAGACATACACGAATTCCATTGTTTTTTTTAGCTACCAATACCAGCGGGTGGACCCACTGCGTGGGACGAGTAACCTTTTCGATTACTCCCAGCTGCTCCATTTTTCTCAGTTCTACCTCTAAACGGTCACGTAGGCCATGAGGGATCTTTCTCGAAGCACATATAACGGGCGGCACAGATTTATCTAGCACTATGTGATATTTATCAGGCAGACATCCCAAACCCCTAAACAAGTCATCGTAATTTGATAATTCGATTGACCTCACGCGCTTGACTAGTCCTAAAAACTCGCATGATTTCTGTCCCAGCACACTACTACATTCCATATCTGCTATAGCAAACTTTAATTGGTACGTCATATTTTTGTAGGACAATGGTAACATACAAATTCCTTTCACAGGTATAACATCGTGTGTATAGGATAACAGTGGTACTTTCTTTTTAATGATCTGAGAATCGTTGAAGCCTAATTCGCAAAATCTCCGATAAGACATAATGTTATAATCCGCCCCTGTATCAAGTTTAAACTTTTCTATCCCGTTTACGCACAATAGTTCCTGGTACCAGTCCTCCGAACCACCTATTTTGTCTCCGACCCCGACGGTCGATATGTAAAAAACATTGTCCTCCGAATCACTGTAGTACTCAACCTCATCACATTCCACTTCATAAACACGATTCACTCGATTACGACCACTGTTATTATTATAAGAATGAACTGACTTACAATTGCGCGCGAAGTGTCCACGGTTACCACACACGTAACAGTTAACGTGACCTGCCGCGCAGTTGTCTCCGCCGCCGCACTGCAACCTGCCGCAGCCCGCACACGGAGCCGCCGTCGGCGCTGCCTGCGCCCGCGGTCCGTGAAAGCGGCCAGCGCCGCCGCCGCCGACGCTGCGGCCGCGTCCGCGCCTCGCGTCCCCACTCGGGCCCGCGCCCGCCGCGCTCATAGACCTCGGCGGCCCCCAGGCGCGCGACCCCCGGCCGCGCCCTCTGAAGGCAACGCTGTGGACGTGCGCTGCGTCCCCGACGCCACTTGTATTCGACATTTGAAGCTCACTTTCCTTCGACGCCTCCACAGCCTGGCATATTTTTATCGCTTTATCGAGATCAAGATCGTCACATCTCAGTAAACGGTCCCTGACCGTGGCCTGAGTTATTCCACACACTATGCGATCTTTTATCAAGTCCTCTTCCAAACTCGAGAATTCACACTTTTTACTCAAGAGGCGAAGAGCTGTGACGTACTGTTGAATAGATTCACCGACCTCTTGATTACGCGTAAAAAATTTGTATCTCATTAGCGTTATATTTGATTTCGTGCCGAAGTAGGTATCAAACTTTTCCAACAAAATATCTACGTCATCGCGTTCTTCTTCTTTGACGAAAGTGAAAGTCTGGTAAGCATCGAAACCATCCGGGCCAATGAGATTCACCAATAAACTGGCTTGGACACCCGAGGACTCCTCTTTTTGTACTCCTGAAGCCTTGAGAAACAGAAGGAATTGTTGCCTCCATTTTTTCCAAGCATCGGCCCGGCCGACCGGCCCGCCGGCGTTCTCCATGTTTAGTTCGGATGGAGGCCGCGCGTGTTCCATTGTAAATCACAACGAATTCACTGTTTTTCGGGTTTATTGAACACTACCGATATCAATGAACACGGTACAAGTAGTTTTCTTTCTGATTTTCTACACTTTAGATAATTTAAACCTTAGATAATGGTTAAAACCGCTGTCACCATGTTGTGTTTGAATGAAACGCCGTGAGTGCTCGACAACAACTGGCTTTATTAGATACCCACAGATGTGGGTATGCAAGTAGATTTACTAGGTAGGTAGCTAACTATACAACACAATGTAAAGAAAATGGAACAGAAACAGAAGGGATAGTGTATGAGAATAAGTGATCTGATTACGAACCTTTTACCTGAGAAGGTATCAGGTAAAGTTGAACCTACTCCTTAATTCCCATTAACGTAAGGAACGGATGCTAATGGGAAAAACAAATGGTTTAGATATCTTTTTTATATTTAGTTATGTTTGGGTAAATTTAATATTAACTTATTTTAAAGTTAATACATAGCCATAAAAATAAAATGGAACATTGAGAAACACACATTATAGGCAATAAAATCTTAAAGCTAATATTGACCCAAGGACAATTGACACTGGCTCTTATTTAGGCTAGCTAATAAACAAAGCTATTCAGCGTGGTAATGTAGCCAGTGTCGGACGGATACGCTTCCATCTGGTACTGGTCTTAAACAGAGAGTTACGATTTCAGAATTTATGTTATGGCGACAGACTTAAACAAAGTCCTACCACCAACCAAACCAAGCAAAAATCTGACCCCGGGGATCGAACCTGGGACCTTTGGATCTGACACCGGTGGGCAGACCACGCTTGGCAGGCAGATTGGTGATCTCAAGAATACACCGATAGGAATCATCTTAAACCCCGCTTTCGGTTAGATCTATTAGGCAAATTTTACGACATCAGCGGGATAAGTTGGAGATTCAACATGATGGTTGAATTTCAATCACAGAAAAAAACTATTGCGCGGTAATGGTAAGGGGCGTTAACTACATGAACTCAAAAATGGCTTGTCAGCCAAGAATGTATCACTGACAAATCATTGGGCTGTGTATGCTAATGCAATGCTGTTTTCCTGGTTGTACCTCATTAATAAATGTTTAGTCATCGTAGTTTAATAATAACATGTTGGTGATACATCGTAAGCGATCAATCACACGTCTTGAGATCTTGGGAACTCTGTGGTCGATTTCGTTTCATTTTCGGATAGAAACAAATACTTACTTACCTTTATAAAATAGACTATAGTTTGTCGACAATTTATTTTTGTTTACGATGAATCAGCTCATGACAGGCCTTGTTAAGGATTAGGTCTACGTAGAAGCTAGCATTCCTAGAAAATGCCTATAAATAAATTTAGAGGCATTGGGGTTATGAGTAACTGAAAAAGAGAGAAAGGGTCCTTTTTCAGTTACTAGCGACCCCAATACCCTAGCCAGCTGCTAGGATCCCTTTTCATCTACTCAGTATTTCACAGTTTGGAATCAATTTGGAATCAGTCGATTCTATAGCCGCTTAGCGTGGCCAAGAATCTCAGATTAATATTTCTTAGTTTGATACGAAAACTGCGTTGAAATCAAAGCCCCAGTTGGAATCGGAGCTAATTAATGTTAAACGTAACTTAGTACCGGTAAAAAAATCCGAGTCTTGAATGCACGGTTGAGAGAGATTGATTCAATAAAATCTCAATCTTGAATGTGGAGGTTGACATCTCCTCAAAGAATGTCCAGTCTTTGAAGACCTTCCCATCTCTTTTCCTCCCTGTTTTCCTGTTACATTAAATGCAATTATATAAAATACTTATTATAAATTTATGAATTCAGACAATTACATCACACCATTGTTTTACCTGTAAGCTGGTGGTCAAACGCTTGACTATTATCAAGAAAAATAAAAAAAAACATGGTCAAAAATACAATCACATCATTCACAAAATACAGTTTTTTTTTTAAGTTTAATAGGCATCCGGTGCCTTTGCAGGCTACTGCAATGTCTGTCTGCTAGAACCCTTAAGAAGCTATTGGTGCTGCCCAGCATCCTGTGTCCGCATTAGACATTACCGCTACATATGACAAGCCTCATAGCTCAGTTGGTAGTAACTCTGCCTTCTGCGCTGTAGGCTGTAGGTTCGATTCCCACCCAGGACAAACATTTGTATGATGAATATAGATGTTTGTTCTGTGTTTGGGTGTTGTATCATGTAGTAAGTATGTATTTAAAAAAAGTATTTAAGTATTCTATCCGTAATCTAGTTCCCATATTACAAGCTATACTTAGTTTGGGGCTAGATGGCGCTGTGTAAAAAATTATGTCCTATAATATTTATTTATTTATTTATATATCAGCTGGTTTGGAAATCATAGTGCTTGAAATTATCTTGAGAAAACGTTGCTGCATTTCTTGGTAGGCAGAAGTCTAATCGATCTGCCTCTTAAGCATTAGACGCCTTAAAAGACAGCCGTGAATGGAAGGGGTTACTTGGCCAGACAAACGGCACAATTCGTTCTCCAACCACTTCTAATTTCAGCATCACCCCTGACGAATGGTCCTTGACCCATCTTGTAATTGATGAACGCTTCTAAAACGTAGTCAATAGATTAATGACTAACAGATAAATAAGGTAGAATACCAAATTTACTAGAAATGAAACTTACGTAATGCAATCATACAAAAACAGATCTCAAATTTCAATTCATTGATCTATCTCTATTATGATCACACATCAAAAATCTCGCCAGAAGAAAGGCAGCAACATAATTCTGTGTCGTAGCTGCTTATACCTTCACTATGATTATCCATCTGACTGCCGAGCGTGGTGATTGTGAAAAAAAAACTCAAATTTTGGAGGAAGCTCTATCATGAATGGGTTTTTGAAGTGAAAGTAATTTATAAACGACAAAAAACAATTATTTTACCTTTCTACTAATTATTTTCAAATAAATAGTAGTCGAATAAACTTTAATTAATAAAGAGAAACGATCGTTTTTACAGCCAAGTAATGATGGAGATTTCTGTAATATAGGTAATTGTCAAAAATCCTCTCCATCCAAAAGTTGTCTGGAAGAAATCGCTTTTCAGTGATAAGACCGCCTATTGGTATATACATTATTTTAATTATTCAGTTTTATTTTTAAGGTGTGCAATAAAGTATTTTTCATTCGTTCATTCATTCATTCATTCATTTCAATATTGTCGTGCCTCTATGAGTTTCGTTTCTACATGCTATATTACTGCACTCAGGTCGGGTCCAGATAATGTATCTGGTCAAATGGCTATTAATCCACTGCGGTTACTTAACTTGATCAATTCTAATTTATGTTCCAGTTTACTGCTTGCAAATACTACACAATAAACCCATTTGTAGTAAACAGCAGTAATCTTGCTAATAATTCTTTGATTTGACAATTACATATGTAGAAAATTGTTTGTATAGGTCATTCGTTTCTTTATTTTTATTACATGCCTCGCACAGTTACCCTTGCGCCATTGTTCAAAGTTCACTATCATTTCTGTCTATATAATATCACTGCTGATCAAAGCATTTTCTGGTAAGGAAAAAACCAGGCCTCGTCAGCATCCAGCTGTCATAGGAAGTGAAGTGTTCCTGTTGGATGTCAATGGGTCTTCAAATACAAAAATGATTTGCTGTTTGTTGCTCATGCGAGAATGAGCTAAAAAGAAAATAATTTATTGAATTGAGCTGAAATTTTGCACATATATAAGCTCAAAGCAAAACATACCTACTACATATTTGGGTACCGCGCTGGCAATGCCGCTATCAGAAGCTAGTTTCATAATACAAGAGACTTATTGTTCCACGTATCTGTACGCGTGTATGAAGACATATAAATTATGGACAGTTCCCAGACAGAACTCTATTTGTTTCAAGAATCATAAATCACATGTCTATTTGAGAGAACAGACGGACAAACCATCGAATCATTACCAGTAATGAAAGCACCAGATAAGATATTTGCATCGGACCATACTAATGAACGCCGCGACAACCCATAATCAATTTATATCAATATCGCCGATGGACTGCTCTTGTTAGCTAACATTAATATGAATTTTCCCATAGGGCTGGACCACACAATCATACATTTGACAGAAAATAACGATAATAAGTTATTTGACATCAAGAGATAGCACCCAACACTCACGTTTTATGTAAACTATGGGTTAGATCTTGACCTCAAGGCTTTAAACTCTAGGCCAGGTCAAGGATGAGGACAATGGTTAACCAGAAGGCACCGGATTTCAGTGGGAGGGTGGTCAGCCAGTTGAAACTTTACAGGCCTACTACTAGTGTTGTGATCATTCATCTGTAACCGCTAGTAAAAACAAGTGATTTCGTTGCCTGCGCTAAACCAAAACCACTAGAAGGTATATATTTTACACAATAATATATTTTTTGGAAGGAGAAAATGCCACCGCGCTTCCTCTCCACCACGAGGGTGTGTAGGGTTTGAAAAATCCACCGAGGTATTCTAAGATAGGTCCATAAATTCCTGAGCTTCAGCCTCTGGTAGGAAATCCTTCTCAAGGTTATCTTTGGTGAACGAATTTAGCTCTTTCGTCTCCCTGTATGTCTGCGCCAAAGATAGATTTGGAATCATAATCCCTGTCTACGGCCTCCTTCAACGCCCTGACCGCTTCGCAAAAAGAGACTATTGCCTGCCAAGATCTCTCTCAACTGAACATGGCCATTACACGATTGGTACAGTTATCTCTACCAATCGTGGTAAACGCCATGTTTGGATCTGTATCCCATCCTATAGTTGCCGTAAGCTCGTGCAGCTTACGGCACGTACCCACACTCGAATCAGGTAGTGGTCTACTCTAATTCATGGAACTATTAAATTAAAATCACATCACAATCATTAGTAGCCCGCTGCTTTACCCTATTGAACTGGAAATAAGACTTTTTTAATACTAAAAGTATCTGCCGTTACCTCTAAGTAGGCCAGTGGATTACATACCGAGACAGTAGGTACTAAACTACTAAAATTAAATGAACTGTCATCAAAATAATTCAATTTATAGAAAGTCAATGCCATTGCTAACGGACAATACATATAACTTTGGTAGACGAATCGATACAATCATTGACATTGGAAGTATTGTGTAAAGCGACGTAATCGGCGTTCATTGTGTAACCTTTGCATTGATATAAAAATATTTTTGTTGGTGTTCTTTTTTTATTAATAATGGGTTGGCTCTTGGCACTTATAGTTTAGACGGCACTGGCTTTCCCACGTACCGATGCAACACAGCAAATCGTTTGGCACCGAACTTTAGCAGAAGAAGGTTGCTAGTCACGTGAACCTTTACAGGTCCTGCCAGTGTAACCAGTGCTGTGATCATTCAGATCATCATCAGATCAATCGCTTACAAAAGCCAACGATTTCGTTGCCCGGGGTAAATCGCTAGATGGTTGAACACACCTAATCCAATGTATTCCATCAGTTTTACAGTGTGATGCACATTTTACAGATCATGGTAGCATGGTAAGTGAAGATTATGGGCTTTTCCCTATCCATCCATGGATATTGTGAGAAGTGACTAAATCAATGACAAAACATCTCATTACACTCTCTGTGATTCTTTGTTGTGATCGTGATTTTAATTTAGAGAGATGTATAATATGTAACCGCTTTCAGTTCTTCTAGATTATTCTCGTTCAAAAAAGGATAAAAAGTCTACTTTTCTACAAGGTCCCAAGATACATGTCTTTTACATCTTTTATATTTTTAAACATCAATTATCAACATTTTATCATTTTGATTAGTGAAATTTGGTTGCGCACAAAGGACCTTACACATTATCTTTAAGTTAAGCAGTTTGTAAGATGTGCGACAGACACATATGTTAGACTGTTCAGTAGAGGAGGAAGACTCCTATAATGATATTATAGGAGTCTTCCGTAAGGAATCCTAAAAAACAACCAAACCATCTAGTCCAATGTAGTTGCTGTAGTTGCCAACCCTACGTATCATCTATTCGAATTAAGGCAGAACATGTGTGGCATCTGCCTATGCATCGAGGCGGGCTCATAAATACTCGTATACGTATACACTGTAATAGGGACATGTTACTGTAACGGCGGACATGTCGACAACGGGGCTATTGTGTCTTGTACCTGTGTTGGCATGCCTCGCCTAGAACTGAAATTGGAAGGTCATGGATTGTTGAGAACAAGGTACTACGTATTGATACTGCCGGCATGATGGCCATTCATCAACTTTATCGATGGAAATTTCAACCGCCTCTGCGGTCTAGTGATTCGTCAATTGGTGTACCTAGCTGTACAAATTCGTGATTGGTTTGATTGGTTTTAGGAATTTGTATAAGTCCGCCTGGCTAGTTACCACCATCTTATCTAAGTCTGTTACCATAAGAACAGTTAAAGTAGTTGTGTTCCGGCAGTTAGACGTAAGATAGCCAGTTCCTTTGTATATTAAGGATTCCTGGTGTAGTGCGCTTCTACCTTCGGCCTTATCATAACTTAAAACATCGTCATTGACATCGTTAACTAAGCCACGCATCCTACGTGTCTAAGTCAAGTTTTTCACCGCTTAAAGGCATATGAAGAAGTGGCCCAGCTTGCCTGTAAAAGCATTTTCAGTCTGGAGTCGATAGTAATGTATTTCTTTTAGAATCTGAGCATACCCTGGTCTAGACTTAAAAATCAATATAATATACATATATATCATCCACTAATGATCTGACCATAAGGTACTGTTGCAGATGATTTAGGCGTCAGTGTATAATGTAAGAGTAGTAGAATCCCCTTGTGAAAGGGCTCGCCCGGAAAATTACTACCACCAGACCTATTTCAATCGCCATGCAGCATTGCTGTGTTGCGGTTTGAAGGGTATGGTCGCCGGTGAAATGACGCGCACGTGAGGCTTAACACCTTGATGCCTCAAGTTGACGGGCGCAATGCAGTGCCGTGTTCTATGTGGATGTGACCTATGCAGTACCTGAAGCATGTTATAGGCAAGATATGCACTTAACACCAGGTGGGCTACTCTCTCTATCTGGAGTGCAACCATAACGGCATTTTTGACATGGGAAAGACAAATTTTGAAAGTTAAATGAAAGACTTTTGACGGTTGAAGGTAAGATACCGCCTATGAGTTAAATGGTCGAGGCAGGTATAACATTGAATATCTCCAAGGCCAAAGTTTGACAACTTATTCTGCCAGTCCCCGTTATCAGACCAGTTCAATGTACGATGAAAGTGAACGAAATATTCAACCTTGATAGTCCTAGTACTTTATTTTAAGAGTTTCGTGAAGGATATCCTGTGTTATGTACCACAGGATACGTTTTATCGATTTTAAAGATATATTTTTGGGTCAAGTTTCCGAATGCTGTTTTGGGTATGACATTCCTTCGATAAAACTGCATCCTGTTGTCCAGTTTTAAGTAATATTTATGAAATGGTCGTCTGAAGTATTTTTCCTGCTATTTATTTAAGTTGTTTCTAATTAATATTGCAACACTATTGATACAGTTGCTTACTTGATTTTGTATAATCGCAAAGTATCTATACCACCTTGTTTATACCTAAATAATGTCAACAAATGAGTTGAACATGCAACACATACGTATTTACCTCCAAACATTGTTGTTAAAATAATAAATGTAAATCCATTGTGGCAGGCATACGGCCCACCGATCTTAAGCAATTTCCGTTACCTTTAAACGCTCACACTTTAAACACCAGCAACATTACCTGTTCAACAAATCCCTATACTGTTATATGTTCTTTGTTGATTTTTTGCCCATTTTCGCTACATGTATATTTTACTTCCATATCCCTACTATCATAAAGTTCAAGCAAGAAGAAAACATTACTCACGCGTTGTTGACATCAACTTCAAACTTCAAGTTTTTTTTTTAAATGACGGATCTGCTCTTGATGTCCAGGCTTATCTAGCTCTAGATCAGTAAAAAAATAAGGTCTATGATAGAGCAAGCTTTCCCAGAAACCACTGGCTTACCCGCACATCGACGGAACACGGCTAACCGTTTGGCGCTGGACTTCGGCTGGAGGTGGTCTCTAGTGTTACAAGTGGTTACAAGTTATGATAAGGCCGAAGGTGGAAGCGCACTTAACCCGGAATCCTGAACAAGCTAAGAAACTGGCTATCTTACCTCTATATGCAGGAAAACATTTTTTTTTTTAATTATTGTTATGGTGACAGAATTAGATAAGATGGTGGTAGCTAGCCAGGTGGGTTTAATCAAAGTGTTACCACTACAATGACAATATTAAATACAATAGACCTCTGGATTTAAAACCGGTTGGGTGTAACACTAGACCACAGAGGCGGTATGACTATAAGCATAAACCTTATCACTTCCAGACAACCTATATTGTCTTGTTTCTGATTTCGCTCACAGAGCAATCTAGTACCTTACCTACTGCATCCCCATTTGCAACAATAAATCCTCGTGAACAAATTATAGACGTCCAGTCTCCATTACACCGACCACTAATGTATGTATTCAAATAGACAGACAGCGATTCACGATTGACGATGGTACATTTTTCGCTTATTGAAGTTGCTCTCAAAGTTATAGTCACAGTGATATAGCAACTAGGTCACTATTATAATTCTGGATGAAATAGATTTTCTACGATTACTTATTTCACCCCGAAAATAGATGAACCGATTACTGTTGAACATGGACTTGATATAAAAATCTGAAAGATTTTGTGACACGCTCATTTTTAAAAAACGAGTTAAAGATTATAACAAAGCCTTTGCTTATTCTAGAGCATGTCCATTTGGTTCAAATTTTAGTCCTCTGGCTGAGTTGAAATCTATGAAATAGAATATATGAATAACTACACATTATACAGTAGATCAGTAAAAGCTGAGTATTATACTGCCGACATTGTGAAGTTGCGGGAACTTCATAGATGGAGGATGCTCAGGATGTCAGCGCAAAGTGGTCGCCCTCCAGGTTTAGAGCAAGACCAGCATAAAGTCCTTTAAGGCAAAACATTTGGAAGTATATTGCTGCACAAAGCAAGAATAGTAGAAAACGATATGACGAGAGTGTAAAATTGAAGAAACCAGGTTTTTGCTTATAATATCATACGAAGCCTTAAAATAATATTATTGATATTATTTTAAGGCTTCGAAAATGTACAATAAGCATCAAAAATCTGCTAATATTCGTTTGTATAGGTCCATAGTTGTTTAATTTTTGATACGTAATTTTAATACGTATTTTTTTTTTAATACGTAAAACTATGATAATTATGTTACTATGTTTAAGTTCTCATGTAAGTGAATTTTCTAATTCTTTTTTGAGAATAAAGCATCTTTAAACCTATATACTTAATTATTTTTAACATTTAGTGAATAAACATATTACAATGTTTAAAATAAAAGTGATGTAGCTGTTTGAAATGTCTTAGACAAGGTGAAGGTCAGGCGGTGTCAGCCTTTAGGATGCTCATCAATTCAATGTAAATAATATTCTAGCATTCACTGAGCACAATAAAACATGCCATCATAATATATTACTACCCTCTTAGTTTGCGGTTTGTTACTTTCACTATTTTTTTCACAGGAATTCGACCCCTGCTATCATCTAATGTCATCTGGCCTTATTACAAACAAAACAAGAGCTTCATTACCACTGACATTATATTAACAAGCCTCACGGTTCAGTTGGTAGCTCTGCCTTTTGAAGGTTGTGGGCTCGATTTCCATCCAGTAAAATCATCTGTGTGATGAGTATTGATTATTGTTCTGTGTTTGTTTGTTGTATTGTATTGTAAGTATGTATTTACAAAAAAAAGTATCTAAGTATTATTTCCGTAATCTAGTTTCCATATAACAAGCTTTGCAGAGTTTGGGACTAGATGGCGCTGTGTGAAATTAAAGTCCTGTCCTGTCAACCACCGGCGTCGAGGTCCCGAGTTCGATCCCCATGGGGAGTGCAATATTGTGCTTGGTTTGGTTGGTAGCAGAATTTTGTTTAAGTCAGCCTGACTAGCTACTGATCTTAAATAAGTCTGTCATAACAGCAATTCTTAAAAAATGTAGTTTTCCGGCGTTTAGATGTAAGATAGCCAGTTCCTCAGTTGGTTGAGGATTCCGGGTGAAGTGCGCTTCCACCTTCGGCTTTATCATAAATTGAAAATCAGTTGAGATGAAGTTCGTGCACCTTCCCGTCGTAATATATAATAAAACACACTTTTACCACGGTATTATAGGCTTCTTGACATTTATTTAAATGCTGGTTAAGTTCCAAATAGGAATTAACGTCTTCGGACCCGAGACTCCCCGAGGGGGTTGGTCCCCCTGGGGGAGCCATCAGTAATCTTTAGTACTGGTGTCGCCCCTTGCTAGGGGAGACATCGGAACTAAATTTTGAATTATATTTTGAGTACTCGTGCTCCAGGACAGGGGCCTGGTTACACATACCGATTGAGTTAAAATTTAGTAAAACATCCGATTTGAATATAATATAATAATATAAAAAATATGTTGTTTTGTTTCTGTCTCACGCTTTTTTGTCTTTGCTGTCTACGAGAAACCGGGTAGTGAACAAAACACGTATATTATATCAGCTGGTATTAATTAACTCCACAAACGCTTACATTATCTACATTGCTCTATGTATAAATAGGTAGCATCTACGCAACGAAACATTATTATTGCCAGTTTTATAACGCGGCTTGTACGTTTTTTATTTGTGTAGTTTATTAGTTAAACAAAAATGAACTTACGCTGTGTTTTCATAGCTGTAATATGTCAATATATTGTAAGTATACTGATTAAAGTGAAAAATTGTTACCTAATTGGTTAAACATTAATCGGTTTAAATATACCTATAAATTATTCAAGGCCAAATTGATTTCGTACTGAGGTCTTAGTCGTTGTGGTTTATCAAATACCATGAATTATATTTCAGTGCCAGCGTGTAAAGTCAGTTAAAATAAGTGTGGAACAAGGAGTGTTGGAAGGACAGGTTCTGGTGCCAACAACGGGAATGGAAAAGTATTACAGCTTTAAAGGCATTCCATACGCAAAACCACCTATAGGAAAACTTAGGTTTAAAGTAAGTACGAAGGCTTTACTTCTGGGATCAGTTGTTTTAAATATTAATGGAATACTTTCACATTGCAGGCACCTTACCCACCTGAATCTTGGATAGGTGTCCGAAATGCCTCGGAACATGGACCTATTTGTATACAACATGAATCAGCAACTAGCAATATTATAACAGGGAATGAAGATTGTTTATATCTCAATGTATACTCCCCAATTTTGAACCCAAAAAGTCCTTTGCCTGTATTGTTCTACATTCATGAAGGCTATTTTATCACAGGATCTGGAAACAGCGATTTTTATAGTGCCGACTTCCTAATGGGATATGGCGTTGTTCTAGTGACTATAAACTACAGACTGGATGCTTTAGGATTTCTTTCAGTAGACACACCTGAAGTGTCAGGAAACGCTGGCTTAAAAGACCAAATAGCAGCTTTACAATGGGTTAAAAGAAACATAAAGTCTTTTGGCGGAGATCCCAGGAAAGTAACAATAATTGGTCAAAGTGCTGGAGGTGTATCAGTCACACTTCACTTACTGTCACCGGCGGCAAGAGGCCTATTTCACAGAGCTATAGGAATGAGCGGCGCAATTTTCAACGACTGGGCAATCACCTTCGAACATAAGAAACGAGCATTCGCTCTTGGTGAAATGTTAGGCCTAAGCACTAATAACCCATATGAGCTCATCGATTTTCTACAGACAGTTCCTGCAGAGAAGCTCGTTGAAATTCGTCCAAACATTCTCATATCCGATGAAATTTCACACAGTTTGCTGATAACCTTTTATTTTACACCCATTATAGAGAAGAAATTTAATAATTACCAGTATCTAACTGAGCATCCTGGAGATTTACTCTTAAATGGAAATGTGAATAATGTTGACTTCATGGCAGGACATACGCAAAGCGAGGGTCTGAGCGGTACAGTTGATCTTCTAGATAAAATACTTTATTACTACCCACAGTACGAAGAGCTATATGTGCCTGTAAAAATATCAAACATCAGAAGTCCAAAAAAAGTAATGGAGCTTGCAGATCGCATCCAAGCTCACTATATCACGAATAAAACCATACAAGCATCGATCAATGGTTTCGTTGACTACGCCTCCTATTCTCAACTCGTTTACGAAATTTACGACTTTTTTGATCGCTATTCGAAAGTTAATTCAAGAAAACAATATTTCTACGTATTTAGTATTAACTCCGCGAGAAACTTTTACTCCCAAGAGGGGAGGAAGAAGTTTGGCATACGGCGGTCGACACATAGTGATGACGTTCCATACTTATTTGATGGTTCCAGCTATAATAGCACAATCGACGTGAAGAGCGATGTATTTATGTACATTGATTTGATGTGCAGACTGTTTACAAATTTTGCCAAATATGGGTAAGCTATACCAGACAATATAATGTTTATTAATAATATCTAATTCGTTTTCACAAAATAAACACATTAAATCTTATTTTAGGAACCCAACTCCAAAAGAATTGTCCAGAGTCATATGGCCCAGTTATGATCATTATATGAGTTACGTAAGTATTACAGATACTCTTAAAGTAGGCCGGATTTCTTTCTATGAAGGTGACTTAGGTTTTTGGCATAACATTTACAGTGATGCTAGAGTAGTTCCTTACTTATAGATCCGTGATTGTTAACAACAATGAATTTTGTCTAAATTATAACCGTTTTGTAGAATTCATTGAAGTTTTTCATTTATCTATCTATCCGAAGACGTACGCTTGATAACAGCAATCGGAATCTCATTCGTTTTCATTTGAGAACCACACTCCTATCCTATATCATCGGCCGTTGTTAATGAAAGTTAATTGCTGACCATTAAACACAGTGCACTGATAAATCAGTCGATGACCTCGATTTGTATCAATCAAACTCCAATTTGACTTGTGTCAAACGATGATTGGTTGCAACACTGCCTACGCCTAATTGGCTGAATGAGTTTTGCTCGCGTGCCGGTGTGGTTTTCGCGGAAAACTATTGAATGGATGTTCATGTAGTGGATACAGTTTTCAGTAGCTCTATTGGAATAGATTTTCATGAATGTTTTTTATAGATCGTTATTTATTTGATACCCAAAATTCTCGGATGTTTAAGCAAAAAAAAACTTTTTATTTGTACGCGTACGGAGTACCCAAATATTGGTTAAGTAACATTTCAATTATGTATTTATTAATGGTCTAGTTATTTGTATTAACGAAGATTTGTGGATATCTCATCCAAATTGCGTTGTTTATAGTTGCATGATAATGTTGAATAGGCTGCGTGATTGCAACCAACACTTTGGCCTTTGTTTTAAACGCATGTTGGCAATCTATCAATGTTCGGTCTGCCAATTTACTACACAACTATACGTTTTGCATTAGTGTTGTATAAATTATGATGGCAAATATGTGTCTGTAATGCTTTATCTGCCTTTTTGTTTATTTGAATATTTCTAGGTGTACTTACTTTAGAGGCATTGCAAAATTGTGTGGGGTTTGCACTGCAACAAATCTCAACTAAATTAAAAAAATCTGAACGTTCTCTTTTATTTATTTAGGATCAAAACTAATGAAGAATTTTATTTTTACTATAAAAACTCGCAATTCCTTTACAGAATTCACTAGATTGAAGTGTACCTACTGTTGCGTTAATAAATGAATATGAACCAATGATTTCTTCAAATAAAGTTGATTAGGCAATAAAAAGCTACAGAGAACCCATATCAAAGATCACTTTCATGCGAGCTCGCTTCCTGTTCCAGCCTATAACTCCTTTCACTGATCACACAATTTTATTTCCATGAATGCTATAATCATAAACATTTTATTGCTATACTTTCGGACGAACACTTACGGGAAAACGTATATATGACTCGAGGTACCAATGTCAGTTTGACCGTGTACTTGTGCTTGATTTAAGGGAAGAATACTTGAAAGGTCGTTGACGATTATTTTATATTATACGACGGGGAAGCGCTTGGTCTTCATTTCACCTGGCTTAAAGTTTTGATAAGGCCGAAGGTGGAAGCACACTTCGCCTGAAATAATCAAGGGTCTGAATAACTATCTTATCTCTATGTGTCGGAACACATGAATTTAGAAAGGTTGTTATGGCGACAGACTCAAACAGGTTAGATCTACCATCTAACCTGTTTGAGTCTGTCGCCATAACTAGCCAGGCGGACTTAAACAAACCAAGCACAATATTGTACTATACTGGGGATCAAACCCGGGATCTCTGGATCTGGACAAACTACTAAACTACAAGGCTGTCACATAAAAACAACGCTGTATCTAACAAGTAAAACATATTAATTACAAACCTCTGTACAATTTAAATCAAGTGTAACGCGACAAGGTAGAAAATCAATATGTAGGTATGTGTGATATTTGCGTCAGCGTCATAATGGCGCAATGCAAGTGGCATTGCGCCATTATGACGCTGACGCAAATATAGATCGCTCGGTGCTGGAAACTCCGGAACTTAGCCGGCTTGTAGAAACTTCAACGTATTACTGTCATGGCCGAGAACAATAATAACAACAATGAATGTATTTATGAATACTGTGAATTTGATTCACTCACATCTCAGCCTGTTTATCAAGAAAATTGACTATGATGAATAATTTATTGTGAGCAGTCAGTGACAGTCATATTTTAATGGAAATCCATCTACCATATTGTATGCAAAAACCCATTGAATGCAGCGCGGGAGGATCATTATTTATACGAATGCTGTTGCGATATTCATCACGGGACCAGTTGTAACTTTATATACCGATCATCTTTAGTTGGATACAGAGCTTATTGTGAACGTTTTCTAGAACACAGTATCAATTTCAATATTGCTTCGGCATTCAGAGGTAAGATAGCCAGTTTATTAGACTGTTGAGGATTCCGGGTGAAATGCGCTTCCACCGTTGGCCTAATCATAACTTGAAACCAGGTGAAATGAAGGCCAAAATTCTCGCAGGTCATCCAATAAAAAAACTGAATAAGTGTATTACCAACACATTGACAGCCCCGGGTTTTTCCATAGTGATCACGCTTGCCAGACAGATTAAGGTCACAAAAGAATTTGCTGTCCTTTTCCAGTGAGATCCTTTAGCCGACTTGTATGACATCCGCGGGCTAAGTTGGAGGATCTGGCTCATAATGTGAGCGAGTGAGTTGGATGCATAAATATTCTCAAAAAAGACAGCATTTTTTTTACTACCCATAAAAGATCGACCGAAGGAAAATCATTGGTACAGACCAGTTCGTCTATCTTATTAGTTAAATATAAAAATGAGATAAATATTACAAGATTCTTTTCCAGTTTTTTACACATTATATTTTATTACGATAATGAGTAGTAAAGGTTAATTTCAGGTTCTTTTCACATTTTAAATAAAAAGAATTGCACGTCTATTCATTACAAATTATTTAAAAAAAAGGTCTATCATCTGTTTATATTTTATTCATTATCTTATATAAACTATTTAAAAATATAACCTCTCAACTCAAGCTCAATAAACCGCCTCTGTGGTCTAGTGGTTCAACCCACCGATTTCAGATCCAGAGGTTCCGGGTTCGATCCCCATGGGGAGTACAATATATTGTGCTTGGTTTGGTTGATGGTAGGTCTTCCTGGCTATCTACCACCATTTTACCTAACTCTGTCGCCATAATAACAATTCTAAAAAAAATGTTGTGTTCCGGCATTCAGAGGTAGGATAGCCAGTTCCTCAGTTGGTTTAGGATTCCAGATGAAGTGCGCCTCCACCTTCGGCCTTATCTCAACTTGTAACCAGGTAAGATGAAGGCCAAGTGCTTAACCGACGTACAATAAGAATCACCTTATATGAATATTTGTCTAATAAAGGCCTCTTCACAATTAGATATTTTGAAGTAAGTGATACATTTATGATAGATTTGATTTGATGAATTCACAATAATTGAAGTCTTTAATGCTTGTTTCCAAGATTGGTTGGAATTAGAGATCGTTAGTGTAATGGGTGCCCTACATTCAACCGTAACAATAAATTTCTTAATTGCCTACTCTATTGTAGACGACAGAGATTCTTGGAGGTGATGTAAAAGTGATCTCACTACTTAAGAAGGAATGTCAACATATACATTAATAAAGGAATGAATGAGAAACAAATTTCAAAATATTTTTTAAGAGACTACAATACAACAAGTTCTTGTAAAATAGACATTTATGTGAGTCCGCATTGACCAAGTTTATAATAAGAAAATGTGCACAGAAAAAAATATCATAAAAAACAATATTTTTATTTTTACGGCAGTAAGAAAGAAAGAAAGAAAATCATTTAATTGACACAGGCACAAAACAAAGCACAGATACAGACGATAGAAAAAAAAGTAATAGAAAAACTGTGCAGCGCGCCTCTAGCATAATAAATCAGTACTATATTTGGCTGTTCCGTCAGTAAACTGTCTCACGTCACGTATATCATGTGATCATGTGATAGCCACACAAGTATTGGTATGGTATTGATAGCAAAACCAATTAGATATTATTTATATGAACACAATTTGCAATCCGACAGTTTTTATGGAAATCTTGTAAAAACCATGATTTATTGACAGGCTTATTACCACTACTCTTGTTCCGGTACACACGGCTTAAAAGTTTACTTGACTTAACAAGTCTCGTAGTATTTTTAGACCTTCGTTGTGGATTATTTTATTTATTGTAGATATCTGTTATTTTTCTGATATTTTTTTTTCATAGAAGTTTATATTATACCTTCTAACAGTGTAGAGAGTAGTTAGAAATAAATAGGTTATCCGTTTCTTCAAAGAAGGACATCTCGTCAAGAAATTTCTCTTTCCTATCGTGAATTTTACAAATCTTTACAATGATTTGTTTTTTAACAAGTCTCACAGCTCAGTTGGTAGTTGCTCTATCTTATATCTATTATATATATATCTATCTCTAGGTTGTCGTTTCGATTTCTACCCAGGACAAACATCTGTGTGATAAATATTACTGTCTTTTCTGTGTTTAGGTGTTGAATTGTAAGATAAGTATATATTTACATAATACTAGTTTATTTCCGTTATCTAGTTCCCACATAACAAGCTTTGCTTAGTTTGGAACCAGATAGCGCTGTGTGATATTAATGTCTCCGTAATATTTATTTCAATATGTGATGGTGCATATTGCAACTTTAATAACTATTAGAAATAAACATAAATCGTATATATTTTTTTATCTATGTTAGAATAATCTGACCTAAGCCTTCCCCTTTACACCACTGGACTAGTAGACCGACGGCAGGCTACAACCTTGTAAATGTCCTGTTGTGGTGATTCGCCTCTACCATTATCATTAATACTGGCAATTAATGGAACTCCTTGCCCTCGTCTGTTTTCCGCTTCCGAGTACAATCTAGGAGTCTTCAAATACAGAGTGAATAGGTTCCTTTAAGACAATCCTTCTCGATCTCGATCTCGATTCTTCGATCTTAGCTCAATTCTTTACTGGTTTTTCAAGTAAACTGGAGATAAAAATGTTTGGCTATCACTGAAAAAAAAAATTTGGTTTCTTCCAGTTTTGAGAAAGCCTGATCCGACCCAACAAACAAAATAAGCAAATTTTTTTATATCGGTAACAAAATCGTAAGTAACCAAATTAACCATTTGGTATCTTGTAATGTTTGAGCCGTGAAATACTTGTATACGTATTATTATTATTATTAAATTGTTAATTCAGTTATCAGTGATCCTTAGGTGATTGTCACAATTTCAATGGGTTTTAATTTATAAATTGTTTTATTATTTAGTTTTTATATTACAATCAATGCTTAGTAGATACATGGGTGTCTAGATAAAAAATGTTTTTGCTATTAAACCCAAAGATATGTTATTATATTCTTTAGAAGTTTATGGAGTAAAAACGTTGTTTGCTGTACTTTACATCCGTGAGTCACCCGAACAACATCAACGCACCTCGACAGACAAGCACCAAGCACAATGGAGACTTGTTCAAGAATTAACGTTGAAGGCATCTAATCAGTCAGACCATCGGTTAGTTGATCAAACATAACAAAAAGCCCACACTCAATCAAGACGAATGCAGCGAGGTGTTAACCTAGCGCTATCAATCATCCCAAATAGACCCGCTTCGTTATCCACTTGGATTGAAGCCAAAATTGTAATAAAGATGAACTCGTTAATATCAGGCGGTGGCTATTTAAGTGGTCGTAGTTGTAAAGTGTTGCGGGATGAAGTTGTGAAAATAGATTTTATAAGGTTTTTCATGAGTTCGTTGTTGTGGAATGTCAACAGATGAAGTTTATGAGATAATCTTCACACGGTTGTTATCAGCTTTATGAAACGGAGACATATTTCTTTCAAGCGGAACATGCAGACGGTAGATTTTTTAATTCGACGGTTCTTAAGCTGAATAAATCTCAGTCAAATATCGTGTATTCAGGAAGAATATTTAGGAACATTTTTAATCGTCAAATCTTCGGCCCCGGTTGGGAATCGCGACCAGCACACAAGGAAAAAGGGAAGAAATTCGGGCCGAGTTATTATTTGATGATCCTTAATATTATAAGATTTATAGATAGGTACATTAACAAGCCTCATAGCTCAGTTGGTAGCCTGTCTTCTGCGCTGTAGGTTGTGGATTCGTCTCCCGACCAGGACAGACATTTGTGTAATGCATATAGATATATGTTTGTTCTGTGTTTTTGTGATTATATGACAAGTATCTATTTACAAAAAAAAAAGTTTTTAAGTATTTTATCCGTAATGTAGTTCCCACATTTCAAGCTATGCTTAGTTAGGGGCTAGATGGCGCTGTATAAACTTAAAGTCCTGTAATATCTATTATTATAATTCAGATATTTTGATTTTCAGCGATACTAAAGTCTCATAATGCTTATCGTTAGGTATCCATTACCTTACGTGTATTATAATATTTTAGATTGGTTAGTAAAATTACTCTGAGTTGTGCGGCTAAGTGGGTATGTAAATTAATAAATAGACTTTTCCCCCTTCAAGGATTCACCTCTGATCACTACTCAAAGCGTGGATCTTATATGAGGATCCACCTTTTTTTTCTAACCTGGTAACAAGTTAAGATAAGGCCGAAGGTGGAAGCGCACTTCACCCGGAATCCTCAACAAACGGAGGAACTGGCTATCTTACCTCTGAATGCCGGAACACAACAATTTTAGAATTGTTATTATTTATGCAACAGAATCAGGTAAGATGGTGGTAGCTAGCCAGGCGGACTTCAACAAAGTCCTACCACCAACCAAACCAAGCACAATATATTGTACATCTGAAATCGGTGGGTTGAACCACTAGACCACAGAGACGGTTAATCCTAGAGGATCACATTAAAAATACTCTTATAAACGTTTAAGCGACAGAAAAATCACCTTGACTGTTGGTTAAATGAACGTTTTGAATGGTTAAAATGATTCATACAGCTTAAAACAAGGCCACTGCAACCCACTAATATTTTATGATGTGAACAATTTGTTTACGTATCATTGTATTACGATCGATATGATTGATTGTGACTACGATCGAGCAGATTTGATTCATTACGCCAAGCTACCTAGAGAGACAATGGGCAATCGCTCACTTGTACTTATCCATTTAGGTTACTGTATATAAAACATTCGAATAAATCACCGTATCTACACCACACCTATATAGTTATGATACAATTGCATTGCTACACCATTGATTTAGGTATATGACTTGTGAAAACAGAAAATCATTTAGTAATAAATGCGCTTGAAAAGATTTCAAGAATATTTATTCTCATTACAAAATTTTACATTTTACTAACATGAGTAAACGCCTACAATTAATTGATTCTAAGTGCTTCGACAAGTTATAATAAGTAAGTAATTACAGTTAGCTAAAAATAAACCTAACGTAAATATGCATACATAATTAGTATACAGGAATGTTATTTACAACCCGCAAGTATCTTTATTTTGTAACTAAACAGGTTCACTCAATATGCCGCAGTGTAATGAAATCAGAAGGTTATGTGTATTTTATTTTTTAGAATTATGTGTTATTTGAGTAATGTGATCGTTCAGTAAATGAGTTTGTTATTAACTTATTTAAAAAAATCTGAATGAGTCTGCGTTTTTAACCTCCTTTGAATAAATGTAATCGATACGGTATCCGCCTATACACGATGCATGCTAAAAATGCCACGCTGTTGTTGTTTCCGACCAAGCGGATTGGTCACTTACTTTTTTTTTGTTCTTATACAGTAATGGATTTAAAATGACGCCTGAATCTAACAATAAAATTGTACAAAAAAAAAATCAGTGGTTCACTCCGGGAGTGACACAAGTGAAATCTTGAAGTTTGTCGATCCTTTCCGAAGAGAACAGCTGAGATTGTTATACTTGAATTTCAATGTTGTTGCGTTGCAAATATTAATTAATAAGGGGTTGTTTATATTTTACAACACAACTGACATAATCAACGGGTATCATTATCAACGGGTTCGATCCCCACGGGGAGTACAATATATTGTGCTTAGTCTGGTTGGTGGTAGGACTTTATTTAAGTCCGCCTGGCTAGCTACCACCATCTTACCTAATTCTGTCGCCATAATAACAATTCTAAAAAAAGGTGTGTTCCGGCATTTAGAGGAATAGATAGCCAGTTCCTCTGTTTCTTGAGGATTCGAGGGTAAAGTGCGCCTCCACCTTCGGCCTTATCTCAACTTGTAGCCAGGTGAGATGAAGGCCAAGTGTTCAATGGTTTTTTCCATCTCAAAAAATGATGCGTCTAAATAAGTTTTCAATTCAAAATGTATCAAATATGTATGTTTAAGACATGTTACTATTGATTAGCTATTACAAGTAAACTTCTTGAGTAATCAAGGGACTCTAATAAACGTAGACGTCGCTGGCTTGCAGGAACTTGGAACATAAAATCCTTTCTTCATGTAATCGCATTTCCGCTGATGGGAAAAATGTGTTCTGATAATGTGTCTTGGAATTTTCTTGTTTTTTCTCTGCTTCGAGGAAAAATACGTATTTACTTGTTAGTGTAAGACGTTGTTCTTTTTAAAGGGTTCCGTACGCAAAGGATGCTATAGAGACCCTATTACTAAGCCTTTGCTGTCCATCCATTTGTCTGTCAGTCTGTCTCAAGAACCGTAACAGGTAGACAATCAACATTTGAAAGAATTATTATTTCAATTTTAAATTATCAACAAATCACATCACACATGAACAGCCCATTAGAGTTCTTTGCAGTACAGAATTTTCTCTAAAGAAGGGTCTTTGCCATAATTACTACACTTGGCAGAAGGATTGGTGATCGCAGTAAAGGTGTAGATAATACCCAAAAGGAAGCTGCTGCCTTTCTTCTCGTGAGTTTCCTTAATCGGCTTAACAACAAATAATTAAAATAAATTAACTAAATTTAAAGCTTAAATCTTACTACTCTTACTACTACTCCGCTGGCTCAGCGACCCGGAGGGGTCTTGGCCTCCGACAAAAGAAGACGCCATTTGCTCCTATCTTGAGCTAGCTCGCGCCAGTCCCCGGCATCGAGCTCCCGCAGGTCCGCCTCTACGACGTCCTTCCAGTGGTACCGCGGGCGCCCGACGGGGCGGCGCCCTGTGGGACAGCCAAGATAGGCTCTGCACCATACGATCTTCTCCCATCCTCTCTATATGGCCAAGCCAGCGAAGGCGGTGAGCTTTGGTCTCGCCGATGACGTTGGGTTCCGCTATAAGCTTTTCGATCTCCAAATCTTTCCGGACAAATTTAAAGCGTCTTGTTGAAATTTGAGTCGGAACCCTTCGTGAGCTGGCCACAATTGGCCGGTTTTTTTTAGTTTTCATATCAGAAACAATATCTTGTGAGTTTTTAAATCAGGGCTTTTAGATAAGATTGCATTAAGGCAAAAACAAGGTGCTGTGCATTTCGATATCAATGATCTAAGTTTGTATAAATATAAGCAATGGAATGGTGAAGAGCCAAATAAAGAAGAGTCCAGTACCGCAAAATGCGATTCCATTATTGATAAAAAAACAACATGAAAACAACAATTTAATACAGGAAACCTCGTAGGTAGCGAAATTCAAGAGTTCAGCACACATCGTGCATCCCTTACGTCGTATTAATTAAAGCAAAAATAAACACTGCGGCACTATCATTTAAAACCGGGCAGATAATGACAATATAAGGCATAGAAGGACATTACGCGTCGGTCTCCTGCAGGTGCAAGTATATTGAGCCCAATTTAAAAATAGTACAACATACCATAACCTAGGTAATGTGCCCCATTATGGCTGAAAATGTAGTGGAGTATGGAAAAGCAGATGAGGAATCTCACCACAATGCTTTTAAATCGTTTGTGTTGCGTGTCCCAACTGAACATTTAGTCTTCACTAAATTATAACAATGACCAAAGAGTGATGTGCTTAAAAAATATCGCGGACGATTACTAAACACAAAACAAGTGAGTCATTTGCAGACTTCACTTACTTATAAATAGTTATATTAATATGTTTGTTAGTTTTAAAGCTGTAAATAGATATGGATCATAGATTATGTTAAATTTCATCCGTATGTAATCTTAAGTGGTCCGAATTATAACGTCATCATCACGTATAAATCGGTATGTCAGACGTCTTTTGGCCGTATTCACTTGGCAGGCAACAATAACAAAGATAAATTCTGCTGACTGACTGAGGTGTGATTGCCATGAAATAACATGCATCAAACATAACTATTACTCTTGTGATAATTTAAGTTCTTAAGCTCGTTGCAATCATGTTTTTTTTTTTAATTATGAAAACATTATTCCGCTTCTATGTCTTATACTTCCATGAGCGTAGTCTAAACAATGAAACGGAGATTGCATCCATGATGACATCAGATTAAACATTGCCAGCGTTTTTCCACGTCTCATTACAGGGTGGGTTTAACAAAGCAAGCTCCGTTTACACCGCACAAGTCTTGCATGCATGTTTCACTTGTCGTACGAGTAATTTGGCGGGACGAGAGCTGTATGCCAGACTAATGCGGTGTAAATGTTGGACTGTTGGACAAGACTATATTTTTTTTTTTTTTTTTTAGTTTTTATGTATTTACATTTATTCAATAAAAAGTACAATTAAACTAACTATGTACAAAGGAATCAGTCAGATTACCTAAGGACCGTTAGAACGGCCTATAGGTAACTCAACTGTTCCAGACCAGTACCAGACGGAAGCGTGGCCAAGACACTGGCTGCATTGCCACGCTGAATAGCTATGCTAATTCGCTGGCCTAAATAAGAGCCAGCCTTTGGGTCACGTGTCGCCTCAATCAAAAGCCCTGCAAGATTTTTGAAAACAAAATAGAACAAAATATTTTGTCATGGTTAAAGTTCATAGTCCTCAGAGAGAAAATTCACATATATTTTAAATACCCTTTACCACGAAGAAATATTTTTTTCTCCCGCCAAATCCTCATAATTATAAAAACGCAATCAAAATTGCGATGGAAGGTACACTTTTTTCGTTTCAGGACTGCGGACTGTCTGGCTCTATGCTAATATTTGCTTTCGTGCATTATTGCTGTGCTCTGTCGGGGTACAATAAGTACCAAGCTTTTATACCTATGGGGAATTCAACCAGACCTCTAGTCAATTGAGCACAACCAACCACCTCTTTAGTCATAAAATCCTAAGAGCTGTTAGAAAGAAATCACTTTCAAGAGATCGCGGCCATTTTTATATATGAATGATGGATCAACTCATGACATGAAGGCTTTTCCAGCTCTAGGGCAGAGCAATGTTTAAATCTACGATGGAGCAAGCTTTCCCCGGAGGCACTGATGGCTTTCCGAAATTATTTTTAAGTTATCCCGTTTCATAAATATGGCGGCAATAAAGTTTTCTCATTAATGAATTCATTCATTCAAGTTCAAGTTGCTCCAGGTCACAGTCTAGGGCATACTGATAGCTTTAAACTGAGCATAAGTCACCATCAGGCTATACCTGTCCGCTGTCGGACATAGACCAGAGCCCTTATTCTGTCTTAACGTGCCCGCGTTATGATACAAGGAATCATCGTATTGACATATCGTTACGTGGGCGCGTTAAGACACGATTAGTCATACAGAATAAGGGGGCAGATATAAATATTGAAGAAACAATGTACGACGGCATGGCGGCAACGGTATTTCATGTAATTTTCGTCATTATTTCTGCCTACATACGTCCACTGCTGAACATAGGCCTCACTCAATCGAAGTCCAAATAGCGATCAGAGCCACCTCCATCCAACGACTTCCCGCGACCGCCACAATGTCGGTCTATCGATTTCGAGAGTTTCCATGTTCCGTTTCGCGTTTAATCGTGGTCGCCATGCGAGAACCTTTGCTCCCCAGCGATTATGCTGATAAGTTCTGCGAGCTATCTGCGACTTTAGCTTGTTATTTCTAAGAGCTATGTACTTTCAGCATTTGTAGTAAGGTATTGTAATATTTTCTTGGATATTTCAAATAGTTGAATTACTTTTATCGTTCACCAAGTCAAGAAAGTCTAAATAGTTTCATTACATCTTCTTGAAAACAAAAGAAAGTGGCTCTTGTATTTTACATCACCACTTTTAAAAACCACTCAGTTGGGTTTCTGTAAACCCGCCAGAATTCATATTCAAGTTGCGGAATGCATACGCTCACCTCAGCTAAGCAGAAAGAACTTCATCAAAAATGCAAGCATCTTCTTTCATTTGAGATGACTGTTGACTTTACACGACGCCGGTTCAGACTTGTGATTACGTTATGAGAGCGTGTCCTTTAAACTGAGATGGGATAAATAATAAACAGACTCAAGATTTAACATAATTTATGCATTTATCCATAATATTACAAATTTATTATTATTATATTTATTTATATGTCTATGTATAAAATGTGTAAAAATATATTTTATAAATAAATATGTATATAATATTTGTATTTATATAGAATAATCTTGCCTTATATTTATATATTTAGTAGGTAAAAAACATATATGTGTAGGTATACTTTTGATATATATATATATGTATTTTTCATGTATCTATTAAAATTGTATTTTAATTCAAGTGCACTTTTCTACCTTTTCAGTGTATCACCTCTCTCTCAAAGGTTTGCTGGTAGAAAACTCTTTAAGCTCGCTTCTGTACAATTGTTTTCCTATGACATGTTTAAATAACATTTATGTGTACAATAAAGAATTACAATAATTACTCATTCCCCTTCGAGGATTCAATTCTGTTCACAACTCAGAGCGTGGATCTTATCATCACTAGGGGGTAGTCAGACGCACGTTCCAAACAAGCGTTCGATACAAGCCCACGGTTTGCAAGTAGCTAGAATGAAATACGTGACAGGTTGCAATCCCATCGTGCTAAGCTAAATGCCAGCCACAGCCAGTACACATGATTTTTGGTCCTAGGGAGATGTCAGGTTCAACAATGCAATTGCAATTGCATATTCAAAAATCTACATTTTAACGTGGAGGGTTTAATTTACCACAAGATAACTTTCGACGCAAGACTATCAAGGTATATCTTTTTTAATGCAGTAATTTCACACTTATTTATTTTATAATCATCTAATCCTTGTTTCTTTTCTCCAAAGACAACATGCCAAACTAATTTCAGTAAGAAAAAAAGTGCAGGTGTGATCTACCTCTTAGGGGTCTACTCTGGACAAATAGGTTTTTGCTATCGGTTACAGCTGAATGATCACAACCCTGGTACGACCTTTAAAAGTCTGGCTGGATGCAGCTGGCTAGCAACCATCTTTTTCCGTTTATCGTCGGTGTGCGGGAGAGTCTTCTAGGAAAGTTCGCACCATCGCAAACCTCATCCTTGATCTGGCCTGTAGCTGGAAAAGCCTAGAGATCAAAAGCTAAATAACTTATATAAAAAAGCCGAATTAGTAACGATATTTTTACGTTCATTTTTTCGATAAGGAAGCCATTTTCGATTATTTCAATGTTTCGCGTTTTATTAACGTAAGTAATAGTTCGTACACGGTTCACCTTGTTAGATCATTGATAACGACGTCATTACATTGATTTGAATGTTTAGCATTGGTTGGTTTGGTTTTTAATTGGCCTGGTAGTAAACAATTCAGTATGTGCTGAATTCATTATGAAGTTCAGTTATGCCTTGAATCAGGCCATGGGCTACAGTGTGTTGCCTGACACAAAGAGGTTTAATCTTAAAGGCATCTGTATGATATCATATCAGCTGCACTATTGGGTCTTCTTCTGTTAAGGTTGCACTGAAATTACTACACGAGATTTGGAAAATTCCAACAAGTAAAGGGGACGCTATCAACTAACTTTTACTAGATTGGCTAGATGGACCAACGACCTCTTTTTCGATTTTTCGATTCGGGAAAACCCTACGTCCGGCAGTGGACTGCAGAAGATTGATGATCATGATCAAGATAAAAAAGTAAACTTACCGTTCCAATAAATCAACAATGTGTTATAGAATTCACACAATAATCAATTATAAACCAAGGCGCTATTACAATCGAATGACCTTCCACAGTAAAATTTATTCACGTACAAACTATTCAAACTTGACCATTTAGCTAATAAATCAAAGGCCAATAACTTACGGGTCAACACAATCGTGATCATTCAATTTTCCGCGTTATGAATTTAGCTCAAGCACTGTTCATTGATAACTACACGATTAATTAAGAGTTGATCACTTATTTAATCAGCGTGCGCTGCAGCCTGGATTTAATACTCGTGTGTTCACACTTCTATGTGCATATTATTCAATGGAATGTAGGTCAAATGTTGATTGCAGATACTTTCCGCTTATCGAATTCTCTTTTTTCCAACAAACGATTTCGGCTGCGCGAAATATTTCATATCGTCGCGTTTTGCAAGTAAAATCAAGACAACTTTTGACACTTCAATTACGTAGATGGCCGTCTGTATTTTTTTCCTAACATGTGTCACGAGCACGCTATAAGTTTCGGAACAAAATAATACGTCTAAAAGTTTTTCAAACGAAAATGAAGGTGATTATGATGTGAAGGAAATTGAAATTCGCTTTGATGTGACGGGATCAAACAGGTGGCGATCGAGCCTTGTAGTTTCAGACCTCGGGGCTGTTTTGTATTGTTTTATGTGTTTTAGTTTACGCTTGTTAGTTTCCCATTACGTTCCTGCGCTCTGGGGCGTTTATTAATTCGTTTGTCTTCGCCTGTATAGACAAAGTTCAACATTTGAGCCACGTACATCTTCATAAAACTTAATCTCCTTATGATTTTCTACGGTATTCGTGTGCTTGTTTATTATTTCGAGAATAGTTCGGACGTCAAACGTCAAAACGACGCAAAACCAGTTCAAAGGGAGTTGTAAATTACTTAGTTGATTCGTTTTTTTCTGTGAACGTGTAAAGAAATCCCTCTAGTGTTTGTGAGACCACACTAAAGCTTACAGGCAGATACAAATCTTCATTAACAGCTTGACAAAAAGTTGGCAGCTGCTGGTGTAAATCTAACGGGCTGCTTTCTGCGATCTTTGTTCTTGCAATGACACCGGAAAATGTTTTGGATGCTAGAGATAATCCTAGGATAAGAATAAATTACGCCTTAAGTATCGTCATCTATCACCATTGCACCAGATTTGGGATCCAGCTCTATCACCATAGTACATTTTGCCACACATTTTAATGGTAAATATGCGGCTGTGTTTTCTTGTAGTCTAAAATCATTTATAGACTACAAGAAATATTTTAATTTAGTTTTCAATAATCTGTCGAAGGATTTATGGAGCAAGTTTTTATGTTACAGCACGAGCCCGTTTTACTTAATGACCTGCTGGGTACGCGTTGGTAGGTATGTGTATGAAGATACAGTATACTAAGTGTGTCGTGTATGTAACCACATGACACACAATATGAATTTTCACACATTCCCACCAACATTTTCACTCATAACTTTACTTTTTAACATGTTCTAGGAGTATAAGCTACCCACGGCATATAACGCAAACGCGTCGAATAGTGTAGGAGTGTCACAGCCTGCAACAACATTCAACATTTTAGGATTCAACTTTTTGCAAACTTAACATTTTGAGAATACAACTTTCTGATCCTAACGTGTCAGAATGAGGGCAATACTGGCCGCAACACAGTGTAATGCGGTCAGCATCGTTGCTATTAGTTTTTACGTACACTGTGTTTTTATTTCAAATAAATGAATTTGTATTTGTATGTCAAATTGTAACATTATTCACATGAACTAATAATTGAAAATTGCGTCTTAATGTTTATCGCAAAGATATTTTTAAAACGAATACGCAATCTACAGGCTGCAGTTCACATGCGACCATGTTTACACTACGTTTCGTTGCAGCTAATGGCTCATTTTGTCAAATGCCCCGACTTCGTGATGCCATGAATCACTATAATGAATACGCAATCTACAGGCTGCAGTTCACATGCGACCATGTTTACACTACGTTTCGTTGCAGCTAATGGCTCATTTTGTCAAATGCCCCGACTTCGTGATGCCATGAATCACTATAATGAATCACCGCCGAGATTACCTAGATAGATCTTTTAAAACGAATACGCAATCTACAGGCTGCAGTTCACATGCGACCATGTTTACACTACGTTTCGTTGCAGCTAATGGCTCATTTTGTCAAATGCCCCGACTTCGTGATGCCATGAATCACTATAATGAATCACCGCCGAGATTACCTAGATAGATCTTTTAAAACGAATACGCAATCTACAGGCTGCAGTTCACATGCGACCATGTTTACACTACGTTTCGTTGCAGCTAATGGCTCATTTTGTCAAATGCCCCGACTTCGTGATGCCATGAATCACTATAATGAATACGCAATCTACAGGCTGCAGTTCACATGCGACCATGTTTACACTACGTTTCGTTGCAGCTAATGGCTCATTTTGTCAAATGCCCCGACTTCGTGATGCCATGAATCACTATAATGAATACGCAATCTACAGGCTGCAGTTCACATGCGACCATGTTTACACTACGTTTCGTTGCAGCTAATGGCTCATTTTGTCAAATGCCCCGACTTCGTGATGCCATGAATCACTATAATGAATACGCAATCTACAGGCTGCAGTTCACATGCGACCATGTTTACACTACGTTTCGTTGCAGCTAATGGCTCATTTTGTCAAATGCCCCGACTTCGTGATGCCATGAATCACTATAATGAATACGCAATCTACAGGCTGCAGTTCACATGCGACCATGTTTACACTACGTTTCGTTGCAGCTAATGGCTCATTTTGTCAAATGCCCCGACTTCGTGATGCCATGAATCACTATAATGAATACGCAATCTACAGGCTGCAGTTCACATGCGACCATGTTTACACTACGTTTCGTTGCAGCTAATGGCTCATTTTGTTTACACTACGTTTCGTTGCAGCTAATGGCTCATTTTGTCAAATGCCCCGACTTCGTGATGCCATGAATCACTATAATGAATCACCGCCGAGATTACCTAGATAGATCTTTTAAAGCAAAGTATCGCAATAACCTAACATTTGCTTTGAAAAAAGTTTTGTAAATTGCAACTACCCAATTTTAGATATTTCGTTCAGGAAAATACTGACCTCGCCAAAGTAAAAGCGTATTTAATTTTGACGAAACACAATTGTTGAATTACTTATTTGACGTCAGATAGTGTGTGTAGACTGAGTGTGACTTTATGTAGACAGTTTTTTTTTTGTGAAAATCCTTATTATTTTTAAGACCTTTTTTAATATGAACACATTCATAAATATAATATGCTTGCACATTTATAATTAGTAGCAAAGTTAAAGTCAACTTCTACAGTTCCGGCTTTTAACATAAATATCGCTCAGTGAACGCACAGCTTTACTTGATAAATCTTCTAACACTTAATATTAATAATTCACTTTACCGGATTAAGTGCTAGACGTAAATAAGTTTATATTTTATTCCGGAGTTAACAGTATCGTTAATATTTAAAGCACGTAAGGCACGTTAGGCGACAAAGGGACCAATATCTTAATGTAGCCAATTAATTACATCGTAGCTATAAATCTACGATCACTTAAGATTTTTGATGAACTTTATGGTTTTCGATTCAAACTAATCGTTGTTGCACTTCATTCAAATATTGCTTACAGTCATATCAATAACCAAAATAGTTTACTTATGTTAAATTAAAAATTGGTTGCCGTCGTAAAATAGTTACTATTCTGAAATAATATCCTGCATAGCCTATGAGCCAGTGATAAAATCTATTAAAGCTACTTTCATTCCCAAGTACAAGGTGCAAGGAAGTGGTTTTCTCCGTAAACAAACAAAAATAAATGTCAATAAACATCGGCGTGTGGCAGCACATAAAGTTCAAATTAATAGTAGAGATTACATAAACCAAAACATTGAAACCAAAATGAGACTATTCTGGACTATAGAAAATCACAAACAACCGTAAAAGCGACAATTTTGAAACAGTTGTTCATAAATTAAAGTTCATTAAAAGTTTCACGACTGTTCTGTTCACGGGTTTGTTTTGATGTTCATTGCAGTTTGAGCTTTATTGTTGTCATTTTAATTACGATTTTCCATTGCATTTCGATATGTCGAGTTCACAGTTTATATTGTGAAACTATCGTTTACATTATGCACCCAACAAAATTTTAATAAATGTGATTGCAACAACTTTATCTGCTTTTTACATTATACAAAAATCTTGGTCTTCATCTCAACTGTTTTACAAGTGAAGATGTTGGAAGCGCATTTCACCCGGAATCCGGAAATATGGGAACACAACAATTAACGAATTGTTGTTATGGCGACAGAATTAAGCTAGCCAGACGGACTTAAACAAAGTCCTACACTACACCAACCAAACCAAGCACGATATTGTTCTCCCCCTGGGGATTGAACTTCTGGATTTAAAACCGGTGGACGAACCACTAGACCACTGAGGCGGTTGAAAACTTTATTTCGCATGCACCAAAATTCCGCTCAAATTGCGGATCGAGTCAATATCGTCTCTTTTTTATCTTTTCCTGCTTATTGATCAATAATTACCAATATGTGATGCATAATCCAATTTAGCTTTGTAAAAGAGCTAAAAAAGTGTCTAGCGAATCTTTTCTCACGCTATATCGAATCTCATTGAATCCTCGCTTACAATTTTAACACAACAATTTCAGAATTGTTGTTATGGCGACAGAATTATGTAAGGTGGTGGTAACTAGCCAGGTTTACTTAAACAAAGTCCTACCACCAACCATACCGAGCTCAATATTATACTCCCCCTGGGGATTGAACTCTGGATCTGATACCTACAGAACTTTAAATTTAATGTTACGGTCCGTAATAATTCTATACATTATAGTCTGCAGAATTTTTTAAAGCTTCATATACTTTATAATGAACATAAAAGCTAGAGCAATCCAAATAAACGGCAATTCGAGTTATTCTAGAACTAAAGCTTCAACAAACATAAAAAAAGCAACAAAATGTACCATTCCACGGTTCTTATTTGGCTCAGAGCAAGCCACTTGCAATATTCATCATCTTGTTGGCTCCTGTGACTTTAAACGGTGCATGTCTGTTTTTATATTTTCATTTTGTTCTCGCCACGATTGCTGGCAGTGTTCATAAAACAATGTAGTTTTCCTTGTTTTACACACTGTTTTATATTTCAACGGCCATTTCAGTAGTAACAAGACGTTTTATAGAGCAAGCAGTCTTTACTGCGTCTCTGTCATGCAACCCTGGTCCAGGAAAATGAAAATGCAATGCAAATTTAAAATGCAGTTTAGCTGAGACCTAGATTGCTGAGAAATTCAAATCTACCTAAACTGCATTGCTATGCCTCAAAATAAATTCTTCGGAGTATCAAAATTTATGAAAATAAATTGGGAATGGACACCAAAAATGCGATATCCAGCCTGCCTGCCAAGTGTGGTGATAATAGCAAATCAGCCGATTACACTTTGCGGATTTTTGTCATACAGTGGGCTGTTATAACGTAGTCGGCTTTATAAGCTTCACCGTGATATTACTTGCGGAGAGGGCCTCAATTACTAAATTACATTCAAGATAAAGTGTGCTAGATTCAAAACCTAGCGACGGATTTTAAACAAAGAAGAGAAGAAGAGAGAATTGTTTCAAACAATTGCCATATTTATAGACGCAATATCTGGTAATTAGTGCAACGCTTGCCAATAACAGAGTCACTGAATGGGTTGGGCACTTGTTACCATTAGAATCTGAACATAGAAAAGCTGCTTGGTGGTAGAAATAGGAATGACTTTGACCATGTGTGATGAAGGCCCTGAAGGCTGGACGGGCAGAATAATCAAGCAAGCTCTTAGGATTGCAACGACCTGATTCATGACTGCAAAACGTACGTAATACATGATTTAGACAAAGATTTGCATTTTGTGTAAGCAAGAGAGGGTGCCAATACAGGTGTCCTTGCGATTTTACTCATTTTCTTCGACCTTCTTGTGTGAAAATATTCCAAGCAAGTTATAACTAACTTGTTAATTACTAACTACAGTAACGATATAAGTGTTAATTGCGTAACTAGGGCTTCCACTTCGAGTACTAATACTTACTGAACCCCTACTATTTGCATTTGTATTACAGTTTTATGTTTACAATTTTTACAGACGAGATTTTAATTAGATTCGCTGATAGAGCGTGAGAGCAGTGTCACTAGACTGGTCTCTTTACAAAGCCAAATTGTATTATTCATCACATATTGGTGCTTATTGGCCAAAAGGCAGACTAGAAAGAGAAAAAAATGAAACAATATTGTCTAGTACAGTAATTTGAGATTAATTTTAATGCATGCGAAATAAATTTTTAACTGCGTCTGTGGTCTAGTGGTTCATCCATCAGTGTCAGATCCAGAGGTTTAATCCCCAGGGGAAGTAAAACATCATTCTTGGTTCGGTTAGTGGTAGGACTTTGTTTAAGTCCGCCTGGCTAGTCACCATCTTACCTAATTCTGTCGCTATAACAACAATTCGTAGATTGTTGTGTTCCGGCATTTAGTTTTTATAGTAAGGTAGCCAGATCTTTGGTTTGTTGAGGATTCCGGGTGAAGTGCGCTTCCACCTTCGACCTTATCATAACCCGAATCATGTGAGATGAAGGTCAAGCAACTTACCATGGAACAAAAAAAAAGGTATCGGAAACCCAATACAAAAATGGTCAGTTCTTATGACATATGAAATAAAAATTGAACTTCAGGCTGGTTTAAAACTATGGTTAAGCAAGACTATTAAAAATTAAAAGAGTACTCACTATCGACTTCAGAGGAATAGTAATGCTCAGATATGGTCTAATTAGAAAGCCGAGGTTGTTCACGTGAGACCAGAATAATGAATACGGAGAACAATATCTTTGCGCTATTGCTAGATTAACCTTCATGTGTTGCCATTACATGTCTACGGGTACCTTAATTACCTAGACCAAACTAAGCACAATCTGGGGATCGAACCTGGAACCTCTGGATCTGACACCGGTAGGCGAACCATAAGACCACAGAGGCGGTTAAAATTTATCATTTTATTAGGCACTATGATTAAGTTTAGAGTTATTGTTGCTGTTTGTGATGAGGCTTTTTTATTGATATTGAGTCAAGCGTTTGACCACCAGCTTACATGTAAAACAAGTAAAGATGTGGCTTAAGATGGAGCACGCTTGCCTAAAAGGAACCTATTTACTCTGGACTTGAAGACTCCTAGATTGTACTTGTGCGGAAAAACAGACGAAGGCAGGGAATTCCATTATTTACCAGTATTAATTATAAAGGTAGAGGCGAAACGATGTGTTCGGCACAATGGAACATTTACAAGGTACGGGCTGTAGCCAGCCGTACGTCTGCTAGTCCGGTGGTGGAAAGGGGATGGAGGGATTAGGTCAAAGATATCGTGCGCACACTCGCCGAAGTGAAATTTATAGAACACAGACAGCCTGGCAACCCGTCGTATATGGTCTAGGCTCTGCAAATTAGCCTTATTAAGCGAATCATCACCTATGAGCCAAGCAGCACGACGCTCAATCAAAGGCTTAGAAGTGGATATCAAGGTAGCGTGAATAATAAATAATAATAAATAAATATTACAAGACATTATTTTTTACACTGCGCCACCTAGCCCCAAACTAAGCAAAGCTTGTAATATGGGAACTAGATTACGGATAGAATACCTAAATTCTTTTGTAAATACATACGTACTATATAATACAACACCCTAACCCAGAACAAACATCTATATTCATCACACAAATGTTTTTCCTGGGTGGGAATCGAACCCACAGCCTACAGCGCAGAAGGCAGAGTCACTACCAACTGAGCTATGAGGCTGGTTCAATGGGGTCAAATATGAAAATATTGATCACATTTAGACATGAGAGAGAGGATAGATGGAAGCAGGTTGACGAAGCAAGTATACACATCAACATTTTCTAGGGATATTGTATGTATGGCCTTATTCAACTCAATTGAGATGTTAATTAAGTTTGTTCTTCAGACAAATGTATCATCACCTATATGTAAATCAAATTAAATGTTATTGTTTCATTAACTTTGACTCTATTATTCTTGATTCCTAATTAATTGCCATTGGTGTTATTTAGTAAGAGGTTGTCTACTGTTACTGTTTTTTTTTAATAATCGAGTAGGGTATTTAATAAGCTTTAATTAATTATTTTGTTGTCATAATAACACATGAAATTCTAAAAATCAAGTAAGTTCAAAATATCCCTAGACAATGTTAATGTTTATAAATATAAGTGTATGATACAGTTTAAATAAGGTAAGACTAAGTCAGAGGTGTTTTTGAGCAGGCCAGGTCAGAAGTACCCTAAACCGAGGAGCATGTATGAAAAAAGTAGTGTGCAAGGAGCGTAGAAAGTGATAATCGACTGCCACTGCCAACCCTGAAACAGGCGTGATAATAATAATATGTATGTTGGACATGAGTAGAGCTTTGCCACAATTGTGTGTAAGTGCAAACTGAACAGGTATACAAAGTGAACTCATGAGACAAATTGCCTCAGAACTAATTAAAACTAGGTGGAGAACTGGAATAACTACAACTGAACGTAGTGTATTTGAATATTGATTCTCGTTAGTTACGTACATTAGTTTATGATATTCTTGTACGATTAAGATCTTACTTGATGTTGTAGGCTGTTTACTATTTTGCTATTAAAGCGGTAGGTACTCTATTTCTGTCAGCATTTGCAAACATAAAAAAAAATTGTAATCT
Organism: Venusia cambrica; assembly: GCA_951394065.1. Lineage (NCBI taxonomy): Eukaryota > Metazoa > Arthropoda > Insecta > Lepidoptera > Geometridae > Venusia > Venusia cambrica. The sequence goes on from OX596055.1 coordinate 6,902,701, forward strand.
TTATTTAGGTACAATAATATGTATACAATATGCATGCAATAATACAATTATGAAGTGTATGCATTTCATATTTTTTAACATGAAGCCATTAATTGTTTTAGTATCCATCTGGTAATTTTTGTCATTACTTTTGTTTATAAGCCTGTTTTATTACACTTGAATACTAAATTAGTAACTAAATAAACAGTACTAAAGCTCTTGGCCTACATATCACCTGGTTCCACAAGTTGAGATAAGGCTGAAGGTGGAAGAGCACTTCACCCGGAATCCTCAACAAACTGAGGAACTGGCTATCTTACCTCTTAAATGCCGGAACTAATATTGTACCTATTCATATTGCACAGTGGCGGTCGCGGCTAAAGAATCAAACTCTCCAATTCAGCCCGTGGCTATCATAAAAGCCGATTAAGGGATCACAAACCGATCCTCAGAAGAAAGTTCCATATTACAAGCTATGCTTAGTTTGGAGCTAGATTGCTCTGTGTAAAAATTTTTAATTATCATTATGTATACGTACCATGTATAGTGTTACATTGCCAAGCATTTGACAAGCCTCATAGCTCAGTTGGTGGTAACTCTGGCTACGGCGCTGTAGGCTGTGGGTTCGATTCCCACCCAGGACAAACATTTGTGTGATGAATATAGATGTTTGTTCTGCGTTTGGGTGTTGTATCATATAGTACGTATGTATTTACAAAAAGTATTTGAGTATTTTATCCGTAATCTAGTTCCCATATTACAAGCTATGCTTAGTTTGGGGCTAGATGGCGCTGTGTTAAATTAATGTTAGAGGACATATTTATTTATTTATTTATTTAATTATTGCCGTACCAGGTGCCCTTCAAAATTAGTCTGTGGATTTCGTAAAAGTTTACTAAGGGATCTCACCCAAGAAAGCAAAAGGGCAGCAGATAAACTTCTATGAATTATTTGACTCCTTTGCAATCACAAATCTCGCCTTGCTTGGTGATTACGGCAAATCCTTCCTGTTTTGAAAATGGCTCTATCCAACCGATGTAGGTATATAAAGAAGCATCACAGCAGTATGATAGCATAACGCGACATGCGTATTTAACTATTAGTAATTGTTATATGTCTGTCGTCTGCAATAGTAGGTATACACAAATCTTCAAAATAGTTTTGTATCTGTGTTTTATCCGCTTCAATGGTCAAAAAAACTAAGTAATAAAAAAATATTTGAAAAAAATACGTTTTGATTTTACATAATTGGTTCCCTAACTAACTGACTGAACTGAATCTTTAAGGGAAAAAATCACTCCATTAGGGAATCAATATGGGAAATGGAATATTTTTTTGTATATAAGACGCGTTTTGTTTATACAATTTACAAAAACCTATCATGCGTATCTAACCCTAACCTTCCTTAAACTGAACCGGATATCATAACAATAATAATGTAATTGCAATAAGTATTACAGAACAATATTACCAAGTGATAAACATGAGACTCCTACTGAGAAATGTGTTACCACTCCTTTGGGCGCGATCCCGTTTCAATAACCGTGTAACGTTTCCTTATTGCTTTGGTAATCGTTCGGTTCTATTTTCATGATGGAAAAAGCGTAGAAAAAACGCCTGTTTTAACCAAATAATTTTCCAAGTATTCGTTTTCTTATTTCTTCAACAGCCAATTTATGTATAGTGCACCATTACACAATACATAAATGGGCTGTTGAAATTAAAGATTAAGATTAATAATTTATTAATCTTAAACTGTCGTGCCCACGGATGTCGTAAAAGCCGACTAAGTGATATCATCCGATGAAAGGCAGCGGTTTACTTGATGATTATTGCAAGACTTTATGTATTTATGTATTGTGTAATGGTACACAATACATAAATGGGCTGCTGAAGAAAAAAGAAAACAAATGCTTAGAAAATTATTTGGTACAGATACTTCCAAAAAGTAGCAGAAAGTAAGTATCTGTCGAGACAGACTCATACAGAAATTGGAGGGTCTTGCAATAATCATCAAGTAAGCCGCTGTCTTTCATCGGATTATATCACTTAGTCGACTTTTACGACATCCGTGGGCTGAGTTGGAAAGATCAATTCTCCGCCACGACAGTTTAAGATTAATAGTTTATTTATATCGTTTCTAAGGTTTCGAATTCAAAGCGTGCTAATATGGGAACCTATTACTAAGCCTCCGCTTTCCGTCCGTCTGTCTTTCAGCGAGCTGTATCTCACTAACCGTTATTGATATACAGTTGAAATTTACGTTTCGGCTACATTCGAAACCAAGGTTACAAACCGGTTTCTAAATAAGAATAATATTTCTGATTTCGAAATTGGTTTCGATAAAAGTTTAATTCGTTCATATTTTAAACACGTTTCACACAGTGTCAATTTATTTTTTCACTTTAAACAACAAAATTATATGATAAAATAGAATCCATTAAAAATCAATGGGGTTTCTCTTCAAAGAAACGTAATGTTTTACCTTGAAGTGTGGGTTGTTGGAACCCTAGGTATAGCTACGTGTCCGCTCTAGAATGATTTAACAAGCCTCACAGCTCAGTTGGTAGTAGCTCTGCCTTCTGCGCTGTAGGTTGTGGGTTCGATTCCCACCCAGGACAAACATTTATGTGATGAATGTAGATGTTTGTTCTGTGTTTGGGTGTTGTATTGTATGATAAGTATGTATTTACAAAAAAAAAAAGTATTTATGTATTCTATCCGTAATCTAGTTCCCATATTACAAGCTATGCTTAGTTTGGGACTAGATGGCGCTGTGTGAAATGAATGTCCTATAATAAAAAAAAAAAAAAAAAAATATATATTTTTCATTCAAAATTCCTATGTATGACGATGGCGAAGCATTTGCCTCGCAGATTATAAGTGTTCCTCTTGGTGAAGATAAATTACTTCTGATGGACGTTTGTGCTGTCTGTTTGTATGTTATTATATTCAACCGATCATTTTGATCTAGGTATTTAATAACTGCTTTGAAGTGAGTCATCAAGTTCTCATTAAATTCTTGGAAATCCCTGCATTATAATTATCACAATGTGAGAATGTGTGAGGAAATTTGATAGGTACCTACATCAAAATCATCATAGCCCCTTAATGTCGACTGTTTGATAGGGCCTCCAAAAACTGAGTTTTGCCATAATCACCACGCTTGGCCGGCAGTTTGGTGATTGCAGTAAAGGTGAAAGGTTATGAAGGGAAATGAAAATACGTTAGTTTTAAATTACCTAACACTGTCGTCATAATAACAATTAAAAAAAATGTTGTGTTTTGGCATTTAGAGGTAAGATAGCCAGTTCCTTAGTTTGTTGAGGATTCCGGGTGAAATTCGCCTCCACCTTCGGCTTTATCTCAACTTGTGCTTACCGGTCGTACATTAAAAAAAAATGTATACTATATCGATAAAAACGGATAACTTGATATATTTATATATTTTTACAATGGGCTGTCTTATCGCTTAGAAGCGGTAGCCTTCGCAAAACCTTTGAATGGGTATGATTGTATGGCTAAAGAGATGGTGTGTAGTGCACAAATGAGATGGAGTCTTATCTAAATTTGCTATATGTTACAATGTTACAATGGCTACAATGTTTACCGTGTTGTGCCTTCTGGGTAAGTCCGCTCCATTGGTAGACCTCTCCCTGGGCTAGGCAAGCAAACCAAGGCAAGCCTAGAGGTAAAAATTAGACCCATCTTAAGAAAAAAAAAGTGTAGAGGTAACAGTATAGATATAGATAGATAGATAGATAGATAACATTTATTCACTTATAGTAGTATAGTAACGATAGAAGTACGAATGTTTTCTCTGTTACTGCTATTTGAAATGTAATGTTTGCATTTATGAATCTTCGTTGGTGTATTCTAGGTTGCTATTTTTAGTGGCAGCGTCATAATAAGATCGAATAGAACACATTTGGAAAAGTTCTAGTTCACACGATTTTAGGCGGTTATGCTGAAAGACTTGAATAGACTAGCCGAAGCTGGAAGCACACATTACCCGGAATCCTGAACAGACTGAGGAACTGGCTATCTTGTCTCTGAATTTCAGATTTTTTGTTATGGGGAGTGACTTAGTTAAAATGGTGGTAGACAAGTCAGGTAGACTTAAGCAAGGTATACCACCAACCAAACCAGGCACAATATTAGTACACAATATTACTCCTTTGGGGATCGAACCGGGGACTTCTGGATCTGACACTATAGAAGCCGTTGAAAATACTACATAAGGTTGGTAGTAGATACTTTGTTGAATTCGTACCGGCTGTCTATAACCACAACAGCAATTCTAAATTGTTATGTTCTAGCATAATAAAAATAAAATGAAATAAAAATAGTTTTACTGGAGATAGCCAAGCGTTTGACCACTACCTTACTTGAAAAGCAAGAAAAGATGTGGCCTAACTTGTCTAAAAGGAACCTATTCGCTTTGGACTTAAAAACTCCAAGATGAATATATATTTTTCGCTATAATAACAGTTCTTAAAAAAAATGTTGTGTTCCGGCATTCAGAGGTACTCGTAAGATAGCCAGTTCCTCAGTTTGTTGTGGATTCCGGGTGAAGTGCGCATCCACTTTTGGCATCATCTCAACTTGTTACCAGGTGCAATAATAAAAAAAAAAAACATACACTAAAACACGTTATAAAATTGGGTTATTCGGGATTCGACCGAAATTTTTCGTCCGATTTGGTCGGATCACTGAAATCAATTTTAAGTATTATTTTCGTTCGGGACTCGACCGAATTTCTCTTACGATACAAAATGATAGTAAAGTACAGTCAGATACAGTAAAGTCAATACTCATTTTACAACTCTGTAGATAATGTATGTGCCCATTATATTTTGTACTTAACTACATGTTTAGTTTCTGCTATTACATAGTTACCTAAAGTAAAATACCTCATTGTATACACACCGCCAATGCTATAAATTTGAAATATGTAGATAATCCTCTCAAAGGTGTGCAATATGCAATTCAGAAAAATCGGTCGAATCCCGAATAACCCATAAAATTTAATGATATAAATTAACTTTATAGCGTCACATACTTAAGATACACTAAAAAGTAACATAACTAAATATTTACACCTATGTTATGTATCTATGTTTACGTGAAAGCCTCCTCCAAACTTTTCAAGTTTTCTCTGTCTTTGGCAGCTCTTGGCCAGAGATTTCCGGCCACACCTACGATGGCATCTCACCTTTTGTGGTCGTCTTCGACCTCGCCTGAGCCAGTCCAGGATTGGTGTTCCAGCATATGGAGTAATAATGCCAGTTCTTAAGTCGGGTGAAGTGCGCTTATACCATCGTCCTTATCATAACAGGCCTCACAGGTCAGTTGGTAGTAGCTCTGCCTTCTGCGTTGCAAGTTTGGGTTCGATTTCCACCCAGGACAAACATTTGTGTGATGAATATGGATGTTTACTCTGATTTTGGGTGTTGTATTGTATGGCAATTATGTATTTACAAAACAAGCATTTAAGTATTAAATCCGTAATTTAGTGTCTTGTAAAATTTATTAACTAGACACCAGATGACATGCTTCTTTTCTAACACGTGCGGGACTTTGGGGACTGCCGATAGAAGTGAAAACTATGTAGCTTGTGAATTGTACCGTCGAGCTATAAAATCATTATTTTTTAAATTATTTTTGGTTTGTAAAGGAGTGTTAATGATAAATTTTAACTTTAATCCTTGATTATCAACACGTCCTTTATAAAACAAAAATAATTCGAAAATAATAATCTATAGCCTGACGATACAATTCACAAAACGCCGGTGATGATGACGCAAGTTTCACGCTTTTTATTCACCCAAAAAGTACACATATATGCACAAGTAGGTACATATAGCTCATGAAAAGCGTTCAGAGACGATGACGCTAGTTCCATGATTTTTGTTCATCCAAAAAGTTTTCAACACGCCTAAAGAACACATTATTTTAATTCGAGAAACGGGTATTTATCGTTGGGATTAACATAGGTAAAATACGCGATAAATACCCGTTTCTCGAATTATAATAACGCCTAAAAAGATTTCAATTCAAAAAATATAATGCAGCCGCTGATTCGGACGAGGATCACAAAAGGCGCAAATATAGAGGTCTCGACAGAGCTTACTTGTTTAAGCCTTTTAGGGTCGAGACCTTGGGTCCGTGGAAAGCCGGTGCCTTCCGGGTTTTAAAAAATCTCGCGGGGCTTTTGATTGAGGCGACACGTGACCCAAGGGCTGGCTTATTAAGTCCAGCGAATTAGCATAGCTATTCAGCGTGGCAACGCAGCCAGAGTCTTGGGCACGCTTCCGTCTGGTACTGATCTGGAACAGTTGAATTACCTAAAGGCAAGGTAACGGTCCTTAGATAATCTGACTGATTCCTTTGTGCATAGTTAGTTTCATTGTAAATTTTAATTAATAAAGCTGTATAGTTTTGATATACCAGCTAGCTACTGTAGTTGGCATGAACGTGTGGTAGCCTATCTTCTATTTCATTATAAGAACTAGCTTGTAAACATACTCACTCACCAAGTGCTTACAAATCACTATTCGTAAAGTACTTGCTGCTGACATGTTTATTGCAGTTGAAAACGACGTAAAACATTTTCAAGGTTGCGTTTAATGGATTGAAGATCTATTTTCAAAATATGAACAATGATGCTGACTTTATGCGTAAGCAAAATAAACGTAATTTATATTATCGAATGAAAATATAACTTATATTTATGACTCATCTCATAGCTAAGTCGGTAGATAGCTACCGACTTAGCCTTTTGCGCTGTAGGTGGGTTCAATTTTCGTTTTTGGTATAATATTAAAAATACATTAGGATTACAGACATGCTAATTTGCTGGCCTAAATAAGAGCCAGCCCTTGTCAAGGTCACGTGTCACGTGTCACGTGTCTCAAAAGTCCGCAAGATTGTTGAAAACCCGGAGGGCACCAGCTCCCCTCGAATCCAAGGTCTCGAACCCAAAAGGTTTAAATAGGTATGCTCTGTTGACACCATTATATTTGCACCTTTTGTGAATCTCAGCCAAACCAGCCGCCGTACCAGCCCTAACTGATGTCACAGGCAGATGAGACAGTGCAAGGGTATCGAAGCAGGTAGGTATCTATACATACATATACATACGTTGTGTACATATATATCTTTGGTGTGGGACACCAAAGATAATTAACCGCCTCTGTGGTCTAGTGGTTCAACCCAGCGATTTCAGATCCAGAGGTCCCGGATTCGATCCCATGGGGAGTTCTGTCGTGAGAGAGGTTCAGAGGTAAGATAGCCAGTTCCTCAGTTTGTTGAGATTCCGGGTGAAGTGCGCCTTTACCTTCGGCCTTATCGTAACTTGTTACCAGGTGAGATGAAGGCCAAGCGCTACCCCGTCGTACAATAAAATATATATATATAAATGTACACAACATTAAATTTGCATCATCATTTTATATGATTTAGTAAATCTATGTACTTATGCAAAATGTTCTTGCCCATCTCTCAAAGGGTTATTATTACTCACACAAAGGGCTTAGTAGGAGTTTCGCAATACCAATTTGAGGTCATACATTAACGATATTTAAATAGGTCGGACTACAAAAGGATTAGACAATGTCTGAGTTCTTTGAAGAGCGTCGTAAAAACGTAAATGATCGGTTTGTAAATCGTATTTGTTTAAGTTTTGGTTTACAGAACATTGATGGTATTTTTCTCTGTTGTGGTATTTTTAATCGTTCAAGGTTGGTCCGTAATTTGATAGACATTTTTGATGTGACTTTTTATTCGCGACTTAATGTTGAGTTTCAATTGGGTATTAGGTTATGTGTTATCTCTCTAACTAACAATGTCAACAATTCAAAGTTTTATTAATCCCAAAATTGTTAAGATAACAATCTATAGAACGTATCTATCAATCTATAGAATGTATGTACGTAAGTAAAAAGGTATCCTATTATTTCATCTAGATATGTCAATTAGAAGTCATAGTCAGAGACATTAGATATCTATAACTAGACTATTTACTATTAGATTTATGTAATAAAACTAGCGCAAGCTTGATTGACTCATTCTTTGATAGATTTATTAAGAAATAGTATATATCTTTTATTTTTTATGCATATGTAGATTACTACGAAAAAAAATGACTTTAATTTTTTTCCAAGTAGCATGATTAATTTTGTCTTTCATATTTAGTTTTTTTGTTTATAATTATTTTAGGACCGTTCACATCACAATGAGACTGCTTACTCTTTATTCATTAGTTGTAGTTAGTATTATATATTTATATTTGTATGTACTACTGGTATTGTAGTATTATTTTCCACATTTAAATTATGATAACTTCATATAGATACCTATTTGTGGAAACTTATAATGAACCCTAAGAAAACTTGTTTTTATTTCTATTGTTTTATTCGCTGTTAGTTTCCCTAATATTCTAAAACAAAATAAAATAAATAAAAAGTATATATACACAGTCAGGTCATAAATTCTGTCACAAGTTTAATATAAAATAATTGAAACAAGTTTATTCATTATGTAACCATTTATATACCAAAATGAACTTAACGAAACATATATTCTTATGACAATAAAGTTTATTCAAAATGACATCCGTGATTTTGAATACAGGCCTTCAATCTGCGCGGCTAGTCGTCTATCGCAGCACGAACGAGGTCCATGTCAATATCGGCGGCTGCCTTAATCAAGAATGTCTTGAGCGACTCCAAATTGGGATGAGGCTTTGAGCACGCCTTTTCCTCCAAGTGTTGCCATATCTTGTAATCTAACGGACTCAAATCTGGACTGGAGGAGGGCCAGTCTTCGTGCCGGATGAAGTCGATTTCACGCGCCGCCAGCCAGTCTTGTGTGCCTTTCGCTCTATGAGCTGGCGCCGAATCTTGTTGGAATACCCAGTGCCTGTTATTGAACATGGTATGAGAAACAGGTTCCACGAGGTTCGTCAGGACTTTATTTTGATACACAACTGCATTCGTTTTTACACCTTTCTCACAAAAATGTACCTCTGTTAAGCCCCAATAAGAAACTCCCAACCATACCATGAGCGAGGATGGAAAATGACCTCGTTGGACACGCGGAATACGGTTGCTCGCTTTTTCACAACTGTGTGCATACACTTTATCATTTTGTTTGTTGTAGCTCTCTTCTACGGTAAAATGTTTTTCATCCGAAAAAATAATTTTCCGATATTTTTTTCCCGCGTACCGCTTCAAACAAGCGCGGCATCTCTTCAGTCTCAGGTCCATTAGACGAGCATTCAAACGATGTCCTGTTTTTCTTCGATATGCCCGAAGCCCTAAGTCTTCATTTAACACCCTTTTCACCGTAGTTCTGCTTAACCCCATCTGAAGGGCCAACAGTTTCTGCTTACGTTTGGGATTTCTTTGAATTCGCGCCTTCACAGCTTTTATCACTGCTGGAGTCCTAACAGACCGAGGGCGACCACTTCTTGACCTGTCATCTACACTAGAGTCTTCATTGTATCGTTTGATGGTACGATAAACGAATCTTTTGGTTATATTCAAATTTTTCAGTATGTCAAAAATTTGAATTGGCGCGTAACCGCAACGATGCAACGCAATAACTGCAACACGGTCTTCTTTAGGCGTCCACTCCATATTTAAAAATGAGTAAAATTCTAAATATAATACATTTTTATTTTCATGAACAATTCGAAATTCGAATTCAATAAACTTTTTTGTGGCCAGCATTCTAAAAAAAAGTTTTTACTGTGTGACAATACTTATGACCTGACTGTGTATATATATCACGGTAGAAGCATTTTCGAATACAATTAAATTAAATTTGGAAGTAAGGTACATCTAAAAATAGGGTCACTTTGTCGAGTAATTGGGCTGAATTGTTATGAAATTGGGTTTTAGAGTTAAGGTTTCCGAGATAACCAGATTCTTTCCCAAGAATCCGGCGATCTTATCTTTCGGTCCTCAGTTCATGTGACTTGAGCAACAAGCTACCACGTGAGTAGATCAAATACCTACCTCTACACTCTGAAAATTGCGTGCCTAATCTACAATTAATCCTAGAGCCTACATTTCTAATCTTATTTTAAATCAAACTAAACAACTATAGTACCTATGTAGGACATGATCCAGAATTGTGTTATTTAAAGTAAATTTGATTCCTTCATTTCACCTGGTTACAAGTTAAGATAATGCAAAGGTGGAGGCGGATTTCATTTCAAGTCATGCACAATATTGTACCCCCCTGGGGATCGAGCCCGGGGCCTCTGGATCTGATAACGGCGGCCGAACCACTAGACTACAGAGGCGGTTATACCTACTCAAATCCACAAAAATGTATGCCGTTTCAAGAAAATAAGTGAAATCACACATTTTAGTGATAAACCATAATAATTAGCTCCACGGCCAATAAATAAGTAAGAACAAATTACGATGACATGCACCAAAAGGGAAATTAAAAGTTTACAGATGTGTCGAGACATCTGCACCTCCCGAATTTAATGTTCCCCAAGGCGATACACTAAACAGCGAACATTCCCAAATAAAAGCAAATCGTTCAATCCATACGTTAACGGAAATAGAAGACACATGATCTCGGGGGAAGTAAAAAAACTTAAAGGAGAAACACATGACCTCATTTGTCGCAGCCGAGATATTTATTACATGGTACAGCACCGGGTTCTTTGGTGTGATGTGATTTCATTCAATGTTTTGAAATGGTGATGTAGTCAGAGTATAAAATGTGCTATTATCACTTTTTTTTTCTAATTGTACGACGGAGAAGCGCTAAGCCTTCATCTCACATGATTTTCAAGTTATGTGAGTTATATAAATCCGAAGTTGGAAGAGCATTTCACCCGGAATCCTCAACAAACTGAGGATATTACCTCGTCCAGAATACAACAATTTTCGTAATCCTAGCTGTGCCTAGCTCGGGCTAGTTAGCTTTTTTTCTGATCCATTCACTGTCCTTAATTTAGTATTATGCTACGACCAAAGTCAAAACTGTTTTAGCCACTAATAAATATATTCGAAAATAGTCTGTTGTACCATATCTTTTAGATCCAAATTTCCAGGCATGTAGTTTTTTGTATGGTTTGTATAGGACTTCCAGATGTATATGTGTAAGTGACGACTAATGACTTTCTGGCGACGATGTAAACATTCATCGAGAGGCTGTCAAAACCATCACAGGGGCGCTGAAAAAAAGTGAGAGGATATTAGTCAACTTCTTGTTTAAGAATAATGTTAAACATTAGCGGCAAATATAAAGACGTTAGCGTGATGCGTAGAACTTAAATTAAATTTAAAATACTAATACCTACTACAAAAGAATATTTTAGAAATAAATTCCATTTTATTGACCTACGAATACATACAAATAAATCCGTAGAAAATCTAAGTAACCGAGCTGGTCAATTGACATCGGTAAGACCGCGACAGTTGGGCAGACCGCCGAATCGATAACCATTGGAGGTAACGTTTTCGGATGGCAGTCTCGATTAAACTTGAATCGGAGTGCGGAAAGTCTTTTTTGTTGGCGCTTATATCCATCGAGTCTCGCGACCACCAGGGTCACTGCAAGTCGATGGATGTTGACGGCTCAAGACTGCAATTTATGGCATCGCTTTGAGAGAGGCTAATGCAAGTAGATGTAAGCGGGTGCAATGATGATGATAAATGAAGCTGGGCTTACGTAGTTATACAACAGAAGTCAAACGGCACCAAACAAAAGAAATTCGTAACCCGATACAAGTCTGTTAAAATGTTTACGAACGCTTTATATTTGGCGAAATCAAACAAGGTTTGAGTGGCGTTCCACAAAAATACAAGATGGAGGCAGTAGCGAAATTCAATGTAAACAATAGTAGGTACAAAGTCGAAGCGGGATTATTGGAGAATTTGTTTTAAGCCACTTGAGGCACTTGTAAATATTTGGTGAGCTTTCCTGTGCGTTTCACCTGCCTGTGATGTTAAGGTTTAATGTTATTTGTTCTGTCAGAAAATTGAGATGCGAGGTTATTTGACTAGGTTTAGTTTGATTTGGCCATTTGTTTTGTGCCTTTCAAATTTGTAGCTTGGGCTCTATTTGTAGACGTACTCTGCCATTTGGTATTATTAGTGGTTCCATTTCAATTCTTCTTAGTCGTCATTCTTGGCAGAGTGCTCGTGGTCATTTTTCTGGGTTTCCAGATTACGCGTGCACTGGTTTAAGGGACCATCATTTTCAGTTTTTATCTAGTCAGTTCGCTGTAGTGGTGATATGCCACGTGATCTGGTGCCTTAAATTTTGCCCTGAACTTTAAGGTGTTTTACATAGAGATTACGTATTTCTTATCTACTTGGTTCTACTTGGCTGCACAACCCTACCTTAATCCATACCTTACCTGTCCAACTCATGATGTCTATCGTTCCTGCACTTAATCCACCCTCAGTGTCTGTCTCTCTCTCCACTTTACAAGTGGAGTTGGTGAGTCTGTTGTGTGTTTAGTTTACATGTAATTTATTCTGGTATACTCGTATTTACTGAAATTGTATCTTATTAAAAACACTTTTTTGATATTAAGCGCAACTAATTAATTTGTATTTTGACCCTGATTTGTTGACCACAAATCAGGGTCAGTTTGAAAACCAGCGTTGCACCTTAATTCGGCAAGGTGCAACATAAAGCTGAGGCTGGCCTATTTTGACACATACATCTATTTATTTACATACCTTCGTATTTTGTTATGTTATGTTAAAAATGTGATTGTTATTGGAAACTACTGTATCCTATTTATTTAATTGTCAAATAAATATTATTCTATGAATATAACTCTATAGAGAGCGAGGCGGGCAGCACCCAACGAGATGAGACCCGACGAGAGGTATACACTTACAATTTTGAACATACTTTTATTGAATTAAAATGCTTCAATTATGAAATTGAAGCATTTCAATTCAATAAAAGTATGTTCAAAATTGTAAGTGTATAGCAAAAACGAATTGTGTAGGTAACACTTGATGAACGCTTTAATTATAAATCGTTTTACTTTTGTATCAAAACAAGCTAACCATATTAAAATTGCGATTACTTTTGTTATTACATTTTCATTGATCGGGTAAAAGCTTGTCCTTCATCTTACTTGGTGTCATGTTATAATAAGGCTGAAGGTAGAAGCGCACTTCACCCGGAATCTTCAAAAGACTGAGAAACTGGCGATCTTACCTATAAATGCCGATACACATCAATTTTTGAATTTGTTTTATGCATAAGACTTAAGATGGTTATAGCTTAGCCAGGTAGCCTTAAACAAAGTCCTCCCACAAACCAATCGAAGGACAAATTTGGGCCACCTTGGGGATCTAACCCGGGACCCGGGAACTATGGGTTTGATGATGGTGGGCGAAACCCTTGACCACAGAGGCGCTTATAATAAACCATACATCTATGACAGAGCTTTACTTTCTATCTAGTAAATAATACCTTTAAAATATACTTTTAGTATACTAATATTAAAGCCTTGCCTAAGCCTAAGCCTTGAAAATATCATACGCGTGACATAGGAACTCATTGTTCCAGATATCCTGTTAGTCGTCCATGTGTTATCAATATGCGGCTCCACTCCACACGCTTTATGAGAGACAAACAGACAGGCAGTCGTAAAACTGATGAGATGATTGGATCCACGTTCAGATTCAGCCGTGCGTTTGCTTTTAATTAGAGGAAACTTTAGTCGGTAGGAAATAGAAACAGGGTTGGATAATATTCTGATGCTGCAAGTTTATGTTCTATTGCGTTTTAGACTAATTTTTTTGTCAAAATTTTATGTTATATCGTGAATGTTATCGTGCATTAAATCGGATGCAAAATTTAAAATGGCTGGCCTCAATTCAATTTATTCCGTCTGAACTCTTATCCGATCTTACCCGATGCACCGTACTTTTTCTAGACTTATCTTAATACGTTGTAAGCTCAGAGTCTCTGAGTTGAGTAACAATACATGTTTAAATAAACAAGAGCTGTTGTAGTAAATCATTATGTAAGCGGGTACATCTTTGTTGGATGGTAGGCGTTTAATAGGGTTCCGTACCTTCAATGACAAAACGGAACCTTCCGTTTCATACCCTCATCATGCATAATAACCCATTTTCTCCGACATCATAATCCATTTTCCCTGCTCACCTCACGGATTTTTTTTAAATTCGGTAGATATATACATATATACTTTTCGATAACTCTCACAGATTCAGACTTGGCCTCTGTGGCCCTGAAAAAAAAACCTCACCCTGTATATACTTTGGTGACTTTAACGCACTAGTAGTGTATGTAAGTGAATTTAGGTTTGAAAATTTGATTTTGGGGGTTAAAACTGATAAGAAATACAAATAAAATTGCTCTATAGAGCAATTTTCTGTTCAATTTTGTGTAGCATATCGAATAACTGATCTTAACATACTCGTAGACATGCATAGTTTGAAAGCTATTTAATAAAATCGACGAAGTTACCCCATTACCCCTGTTTAGATCTGAAAATACATCCCTCACTTATATTTCATAGTAAAACCTCTCTTAGGTTTTACTGTCTTTGATTTTGAGGGTCTTAAAATTATGCGGGAATTGATAAAGATTATAACTCATAAAGATCATACAAGGCTATGTTGTTTTGCCTAATTTCAAACGTATTTTCAATTAATTTTAAAGCTCCTGTAGAATTAAAGAAATACTTACCTCATAGGACGGAAACCTCTCCACGTATGACTCGCACTTGACCGCTTTTTTTTAAAGGATAATTTCATGACATTGCCTGGGCCAGGATGTAGACGATCGAGAGCTTTCTCAAAAGCTACCTTTAAAAAAACAATCAAAAATTATATAATATTTTATAAAAATAGAAATAAATGTAAATACTAATAAAACTCCTTTCAAAAAGATTTCATGATTTGGAATTTTTACTCCTCATTCGTGTCTGGCAGTTGGCGGTAGCAACAACTCCGAACCTGAAAGTCTTGTTTGAATACGTAACGAATCTGTTCCTGCCTGACTCTCACAAAATAAAAAAGTACTAAGCAATTTCGAAATTAAAGCTCGATTACTCGTTTTCCGCGATACCGAAGATAAACACCGGTCTCTCCACGCATGTCAGCCGCCTGAATTATACTGTCAGTAATAAGTCGTTCTCCCCGCTACGGTTACCTTATCATTACCGTCAAAACATTGATATAACACGACGCTGCTTTCTGCAGACGTCTCAAACCGCACGTAGCAATCATCATTACGAATCAATCGACGAAAGGCAGATGTGTAACTGTTACACTTCATCGGTTGGAACTCTTTTTGTTCACGGAACGGCATGAATTTGAGTAAAGCTGTGGGATTTTGGTTTTTAGAGGGTTGGAATAGAGATGGTGTTGCGGTAAAGTACTTTGAGGCCGGATGGAACGCGCAAAGGGTTGAGTGCAAGCGGCTATATTGTCGTCATCGCATGAATCTCTATATTTAGAATGTCACCTAATAGCGTACAATTTTGCAGGCAATATCATCGATTGTGTAGGTGCATTCAGAGTAAAATGCTCGACGGAACGGAAAATTTGTCGCACCATTATTCGCACTGGCGCTTCGGACGATTAAATTTGGTTCAACTCAGTTTTAGAACGATATGCTGCACAACTGGTTTTCATGCGCATGGTGTTCTTTTTAACGTATTGTGAGCATAATTTGTCAAAAACCAAACACAAAAATGTTGACTTGAAATTTTGTAAAAGTATTAATACAACGAGAAATGAGTACTCAAATATATAGTATCAGTTTTTTTTTCAAAGTCATGTATTCACAATTGGATGTAACAGAATAGCGAGGCCCCTTTCCAGCTTGACTGCTTATCATGATACAAAAGTAGGTTAATGCCAAAAATCTAAATCCATGTCGTCTTGTGAAGTTCTCACGTCCAACTGTTCTTATTCTATTGAATGTCTTCAATGTTTCAGCAATTTATCATTCTCTTTGAAAGCATTAAGTCGACGAATAAAATAATCTCTCCCAACAAGATTTTCTGTCTCGACTCCTGAATTCGATTTGTTCTTGCTGGATTGTAAGTTAATACCCAGGCGCCGCGGTGTCACGCGTTTGTTTATATCTAAGCCAGCGTTATGACTGAAATGTTTACTGAACGGCGTATCGTTATTGGATTTTATTGTCTTAGTGACAAAGTATATCATGGAATATTCAATTTATTTATTGAATGGTCTGTTACGTGATGATGGTAAGCGACCCGACGGTATGACTCTTGTCCCTTGGGAAATGGGTAGGCTTTTGGTGTGGGACGCTACCTGCGTCGACACCATCACTCGTGCCATCTCATCTGCCTGGGATATCAGTTAGGCCGAGGATCACAAAAAGCGCAAATATAGTGGTCTCCAAAGAGTTTACCTATTTGTGCCTTTTGCTGTCGAGATCTTGGGTCCGTGGGGAGCCGGTGCCCTCCGGGTTTTCAAAATTCTTGCAGGGCTTTTGATCGAGGCGACACGTGACCCAAGGGCTGGCTCTTATTTAGGCCAGCGAATTAGCATAGCTATTCAGCGTGGCAATGCAGCCAGTGTCTTGGGCACGCCTGCGTCTGGTACTAGTCTGGAACAGTTGAGCTACCTGAACGCCATTTAAAACGGTCCTTAGATAACCCGACTGCTTCTCTTGTACATATATAGATTAATTGTACATTTTATTGAATAAATAAATTGATTTAGTTTTATAATATTTAATAACCTATAAAATAAATATAGATAAATATCTATGACGCACTGCTTTTTCTGCCAATGAGAAGTAAAAGTCACATGAAAACAATTGAAGATGTTTGTGGTCTATGGACTATCAAATGGCGAGTTGGCGTATCACTGGTTAATTTACTTTTGAACGGGACCTACTCAAGCACCAACAAAATAAGCCTCATTGGTTATTAGTTCTGCCTTCTCCGCTGTAGCTTATGGGTTCCATTCCCACCCATGATAAACATTTAAATTATGATGTGTATCATATATATTGTTTGGGTGCAAAAAGAAGTACATCAGAAGTATTTCCGTAATCTAGTTCGCATATTACTAGCTATGCTTAGTTTGGGGCTAGATGGCGCTGTGTGAAATTAATGTCCTGTAATATAAAAAAGAAAACATTAAATCAAAATCAGTCCAGCTGTTGAGGAGTGGCTCAGTAACAAACACACCTACTGAAGAATTATATAATAAAGGAAAATGTATACAAATTTTGCATAAGAAACAAAATCTTGATTTGCGAAGTTTTTGAGCCAGCTTTATCCTACCGCCCAACAATAATTTCAGTAGTAGCCTAAAGAGATTACATAAGGAGCGTTTGTATCTACTTTCTTTGGCGTACCTTTTTTATCCTAACAGACAATAGCAGACTTAAGTTCGTCTTCATTCAGACTCCCGGTATTTATTCCCAAAACGACTTAAAGCACATAAGCCTCTACATAGAAAAAAATCCCTTTTAGATTTATCCGTAATCCCCTTGTTTCTCCTTTTATTGTTTTCTGTACAATAATGAATTAGGCTTTCGTGTCTATATTATTTGCTTAGGGTTACTCTGTTTACTTCGGACCGGTGCATATCCCATCAGGGTAGGGTTAGGTAAATCAATGGTGGGCGTTTTACAAGGGGGATTCTAGATTTATTGTTCTTTGTTTTGCTTTTATTATGATTTTTACTGAATTTATTATGCAGACGATTCCGCAAAGGATTCGTGTTTTGGTAAAGTAAAAACTTGGATTTTAATAAAACAAATTATAACATATATCATTCTTCTCGAACTTTTCCAAAACGGCTATACCGATTTTCATGAAATGTTTTGTGTCTGTTTAAGTGGGTAATTTTATGGTTCAGGTAGTTTACATTCACAATTGGATTCGTTTGGAGGCTCAGCTTTAATATAGTACGACGGGGTAGTGCTTGGCCTTCATCTCACCTGTTTTTCAAGTTATGATGAGGCCGAAGATGGAAGCGCACTTCATCCGAAATCCTCAACAGCCTGAGAAACTGGTTATCTTACCTTTAAACGCTGGATTACATCATTTTTACGCTTGAAATTGACAAAAATTGAGTCCATAAACAATTTCAGCAATTGTCAGCATGTCCAGGCACAAAAAAAACTCTAAAAGATAGGCAGCATCTTTAACTGACTTGAAAATAATGGCAACCTATCCATTCGCCAAGCGTTGGTATACGATTTAAACCAAATATTGCATTATTCGGAAAATCACTTATTGGGCTTTGCTGTGATATCGAGAAAGGGTAACGTGTTACCTTAGTTTTGGCAGCTGATAAGATGACATAGCATATTATTATATCGGTTCATCTCCTCGTAAAATATTCTTACATGTTCATATGTAAGAATATGTAATAATATTCACGGATTCCGTAGTCATTAGTCCAGAAATTCCACGAATTTACACAGCTGACACTTCTAATGCTGCTCGTATGGAATGCTATGTTACGACATTTGGGCCAAACAAACCAAATTACAGCGAGCTCATTAGCTCATAGCTTGTTATAAGTTTCATATGCATTCGTTATATTTTTAGTTTCAGATAACTGGTGGTAAAGGGTGTTGGTTTTATAAAACAATGTGTCTGCACAGTGCACACATTATGTGATCATGGGGTCATGGTACGCCAAAAGGCAATACACAATAATCTAGTACAGCTGATTAACTGACACTCTTGTTTTGTAAGTATACCTATCATTATTACTGCTGATTGAGCTATGATTGAAACGACGCGTAACCCTTCGGCTGCTGATGGAGCTTTGAATGAAGCGACGCGTGACAACACGGACTGGCTCTTATTTAGGCCAGCGTATTATCATAGCTATTCAGTGTGATAATGTAGCCAGTATCTTGAGAACGCTTCCATCTGATACTGGTCTTGAGCAATTGAGTGGTAACTCCGTTTTAAGTGTTCTTGTCTAAAGAACGCTGGAAATGATCCTCGGGTAACGCAACTGCTTCCCTTGTAAATAGTATTATATTATCTGTGACTACACTAATAGTTTTATAGTACATATTGCTTGAATACGTTCATGATTTTTAATAATTAGAAACGATAAAGAGACCTTGTCTTAAATCTATGCGCCTATAGCTTTCCACATTGTAATGTTATGGATTTCATTAAGCAATAATAACACCATAACACAAACTTAAAATACATAACTACTTATATACTACCCTACTAAGAAAAAAACTATCAACAAATTCTAAATAGGGTACATCTAAGACGTAGACATTGACTTATAGCTATACACTCGTGACTTATAGCAAAGCGGAGGGTAGCCCTGTCCTTACTATACCGTCACGATAGTCATCTCGAGGATTCAATGGATAGACGACTCAAGTTGCTGTTTTTGTTTGAGTGACGCTTATGTTCTGCGACACGATTACGGAATGAATTAATAAAATACTGCGACTTACATTTTATAGCTAAGCATACTACAGTAATCGGTAAGTCCAAACTTGTAAAGTCCAACTTTATTCTCGGCGATGGAAACCAGCACAAAGCTTGAATTAATTCACTTATACCGTTTTCCAGTTTATGCGGACGGCGCATTCTACTTGTTAAATTGTAAGAACGGTCACTCGCGCGCGTCTGATGCGATTATGAGTTTGTCGTATGCTTTGTCTCGGTTCTAAGAATGGAATTATAAGAACTTCGTTTTTTTTTTCACACAGCGCCATCTTGCCCCGAACTAAGCATAGCTTGTAATATTGGAACTAGATTACGAATAGTTTTTTTTTTTTTGAAAATTTATTACATTTTGATCATACAATAAAAACACCCGTTTTTATTTTCACACGGCGTCATCTAGCCCCAAACTAAGCACAGCTTGTAATATGGGAACTAGATTACGGATAGATACCCAAATACTTTTTTTTTTGGTAAATACAAACTTATCATACTACAGTTACCACACAGAACAAACATTTATGTTCATCTAAGCCTCATAGCTCAGTTGGTAGTAGCTCTGCCTTCTGCGCTGTAGGCTGTGGTTTCAATTCCCATCCAGGACAAACATTTGTGTGATGAATATAGATGTTTGTTCTGTGTTTGGGTGTTGTATCATATAGTACGTATGTATTTATAAAACACACAATTTTTTGTACTGAGTAGGAATCGACCCACAACCTACAGCGCAGAAGGTAGAGTAACTACCAATTGAGCTATGAGGTTTATTAATTGTTTAATTTCTTGTTTATTGTACGACTAGGAAGCGCTTGGCCTTGATCGGAATTACATTATTCATCAGTAGAATCGGGGCCCTGGTTCAAATTATGATAAGACCGATGGAAGTGCACTACATCCGGAATCCTCAACAGTCTGAGGATCAGGCTATCTTACATCTAAATGCCGGAACACAACAATTTATTGTTATTGTTATGGAGACAGACTTAGGTAAGATGATGGTAGCTAGCAAGGCAATAAGGATGAGGTCTATCATGGGTTGAACTTACCTATTGAAGGCACTGGTACTCCCGAGCACCGACGGAAGGCTAACTGCTTGGCGGCGGACTTTTGTAGGAATTTAGCCCCCAGCCAGGTGGACCTCTATATCCTGCCACCATTGTTGTGTCATTTAGCCGCAACCGGTAACAAAAGCTAGCGACTCCATTGCCCGGGGTAGACCACTAGGAGTTAGATAACACCTACTCCTTATTCAGCAACATGAGCCATTGCCTTACATATTCAAAATCAATATTGATTAAAATAATATAGGTCACACACACTTCAACAGCCAATTAGTGTCTACAGGACAGAGCCACCTCCAAAACTGGAGGGTTTTAGCCATAATCACCACTTGGCTGGCGGAATGTTGATCACAGGTGAAGGTGGTACAGATGTAAATAATACACGGAAGGAAGCTGCTGCCCTTCTTCTGGGGATCCTTTTGTTGGCTTTTACGAAATCGGATGAGTCCGAGGGGTAAATTCTTAAGCCGCGAGCGCCACGGCAATTTTACATGCAAAAAGTAGACTTTCAGTACAAAATGTACGACGGCGAAGCGATTAGCCTTCATCTCACCTGGTAACAAGATAAGGCCGTAGGTGGAAGCGCACTTCACCCGGAATCCTCAACAAACTGAATAATTTGGTTTCTTACCTCTAAATTCCGGAACATAACAATTTTAGAATTGTTGTTTTGGGACAGAATTAGATAAGATGGTGGTAGCTAGCCAGGCGGACTTAAAGTCCAACCACCAATTAAACCAAGTACAATATTGTACTCCCCCTGGGGATCGAACCCGGTACCTCTGGATCTGAAATCGGTGGGTTGAACCACTAGACCACAGAGGCGGTTAAAGATATATTTGAGCAGCCCGTCACTTAAATCAATAAAATTGTTGTGTTCCTGCTTAGCTGCTTTCAATCAGGTGGACTGAATGCCTATTGTTAAAAATATGTTAAAAACTTCAAAACAACTTTTTGGGTTCTGAAAAACCGCGCACGTAATCAAATTATGTAACCACAAAATTGCGAAAGCTGAAACCTTTCGAAAGCCAACAATAAACACAATGGATGTGACATTCGTCGGAGTGGAATTTTTTTGGCAAACATTCGCAGTTTATTTTAATTGTTTGTTATCTAAATGTATAAAATCCTCGTTAATCTAAAAGACTGACTGACATTCAGATACATGTTCAAGATTTTTTGATAGAAAAATGTAATGTAAGGTTTATTGTACTGATAATAATAAATAAACGCTAGTTTTACATTACCAACTTCAAAGGGTAGCAGTTAATTGCAAACTCATTGCTGGAAGGATAGACACCGATTAAAAGGCTTCAGGGAATCTGAAACTAAATGACGGATTATATGGCAAATAATAAATAAACTGGCTTTTTAAGAGTAGTGCACGCACCTTGAGGGTTATGTCAAGGTGTCCTACGTTTTAAGGCACACAATGCGGGTTTTGCATTTAGTTCTGCATGTGTTCTGCCTTAGATTAGGAGGTGACCTCACAACGACTCACGCTTGGCAAGTTTTAAGTATATTATATCATACATCAAGGTACCGTTATAACGATACAAATACAACAATTCTTAAATTGTTATGTTCCGACATCTAGTGTTTTCCTCAGTTTGTTGAGGATACAAAGGTGAAGTGCGTTTTCACCTTCGGCCTTATCATAATTTGAAAATCAGGTGAGATCAGAACAACCAAGCACTAAAAAAATAAAAAAGTCGTGTGCCCCATTTTTGTATATGAGTAATAATAGAAGAGTCATAAACAAATTGCCGCATAGTATTGTTGCTAGATCTGAAATGATAAGTCATCAAAAGTAACTTGAGCAAAGCCGCGGATTACAGAGTAATGTCGCACAGCAACTTTTTTTTTGTCTAAAATAACATTACCACATCTCGAAACCATTCACAACAGGATATTAATTAGTCAGGACTTGCCATGATCACCACTCATGCGGACTCAGGAAGATGCTGCTGCCCATTTCTGATGAAGGGATACCATAAATGTCCATAAACGACACATACGTCTTAAACTATCGAGTCGTAAAATTAAAAAAAAACTAAGATATCTCAAAAATTTGTCTTGGCTTAAAAAATAGCATTTACATAGCAAGTACAGGCTGGTTGAGAAAAGTCAGTCGCACGATTTGAGAGTGTGGAATGAATCATGATGTTATCCTGGCGAGGTTTTCACTACTAGCGACAGTTGGGGCTTAAAAGGCGTTTTTAAATTGTTTAAGGGTCACCAATGAGCGAGTGATATCTCTGGTGTTACCAGCCTCCATAGGTAACGGTAACCGCTTTTCATCAGATGGGCTGTATACCTGTTTACCAGTAGAGAACTTTACTATTAGAATTTCACAGAACAGCGGGATCCTCAATCCCTATATTAATAATAATAAATTATTTCTTACATCAAAGCAACAACCTTTACAAATAATCTTTGAATTTAATCTAACCTCAAAAAGCAACGGTATCGTGACGAATCCATAATTGAGTCAAATAATTACCTCATCAAAAGGTAACCATCTTGAATTTAATTCAATATCTTTATAATTTCATTGGCATCTGTTCGATTAATATTCACGCTTATCAAGGGCTCGATGATTGATTTTGTTAGATTAAGTGGAGGTAATAGGTTTTGTACTAATTTTATTGAATAACGCTGTATTATAAAGATGGTTACTCAAATTATTCATAAAATTATTTGGTTATTTAAAATAATTGACTATTGCAAGGAAAGCTAACAATAACAAAAACATAAATCAAATCTTTACTGGCATTCTAGACGAAGGACGTCCAACACTTTGATGGCATAGATTGGTCTCAATCGAAGGACGCTGAATACATCGGTTTAGTATGTAGTTAAACAAAACCAAATTTTATTTTTATTTAATTTCTAATTCTATTTTATTGGCAAATTATTATAAAATTGAATATTATACGTAGCTGGAAGATGAGAAGTACCGTTTTCTTCTATTACCTCTGGAATAATAAGTACTCGTACATAATGGTCATCAATTATGATATTGATAACTGATTTTAAACAACTCGAACAACTAAGCCTTTATGTCACCCGGGTCAAGTTATGATAAGGCCTAATGTGGAGGCGCATTTCACCCGGAAACTTCAATAAACTGAGAAACTGGCTATCTTACCTATTCAATAAAAAGTACAATTAGACTAACTATGTACAAAGGAATCAGTCAGATTACCTAAGGACCGTTACAAACGGCCTATAGGTAACTCAACTGTTCCAGACCAGTACCAGACGGAAGCGTGCCCAAGACACTGGCTGCATTGCCACGCTGAATAGCTATGCTAATTCGCTGGCCTAAATAAGAGCCAGCCCTTGGGTCACTTACCTATTAATGCCATAAAATAATAATTAAAAATTGTTTTATGGCGACAGACATTGATGAGGTTGCTAACCAGGTGGACTCAAAGAAAGTCCTACTACCATCCAAACCAAGCGCAAATCTGTACCCCTGGGGAACGAACTGGAATCTTCTGGTAAATTTGGCAAACCACAAGACCACAAAGGCGGTTAAAGTGTTATTAGGTTATAAAGTTATTTTTATGTTAAATCATGGCTCATCGATAACTATAGTTATGTCTTTGGTATTTTTTTTTTTTATTGTACGACGGGGAAGCGCTTGGCCTTCATCTCACTTGGTTACAAGTTAAGACAAGGCCAAAAGTGGAGGTGCTCTTCACCCGGAATCTTCAACAAGCTGAGGAACTGGCTGTTATACCCCTACATGTTGGATTACAACAATTTTAGAAATGTTGTTATGGCAACATAATTAGGTAAGATGATGGTAGCTAGCCAGGCGTACCTAAACAAAGCCCACCACCAACCAAACCAAGCACATATTGTGCTCCCCTGAGGATCAAACCCGGGACCTCTGGAACTGAAATCGGTGTGTTGAACCACAAGACCACAGAAACGGTTATTATTAGTATAATTAGTGCTACCAAAGTTACCTAGGTACTAGATAAGTCTAGCTTAAGTACAATAAAATGGACACGCTTGCAGCAGTTGCCCTACTTTTTTATCGCTAGCCTGCACATAGATGGATTTATAGGCAGTGGTGATATCATTGGCTTTATGAAGCTGAGCTAGATTAGTAATGGATACTTTATAGCTGAAAGGCTATGAAAGAACCCCGTCATATTGCAGTAAAAATGCACTTTTGTTTTATAGTTAGGTGTGGTGGAAAAGTTCAATTATGAGTCTTATGTTACAATATTTCAGTATTCCGAGCCTGAAACTGAAATTATGTAACATAATACATGGTTCTGTAAGAACAGTTTACCTTGCGGGCTCTTTTAACCATGCAATGACCGATGACACTTCACTTTTCCTAATATACTTTTGAGCAAATAAGGGTGTAAGTTTAAGCTATTACTTGCGTTCCCTTGGTCTGAGGAGATCAAAATGGTGTCTAAGGATTTGTCTTGCAAAGGCGGATAAATTGAAAACCTAGTCCCCCTCCACTCCCCCTTTTTGGATTCTTTTTTCTCAAAATCTTGTCTAGAATTGAATCCTTAGTTATAGTAGCAACTCTCGTGAGTTTTATTTTTTTATTTGAACGGACTGTCAATAGACTTTAATTCCACGGGCAACGAGTTGAAAAGTTTGACAGCCTGATAGTGCGAGCCATGTTTAACAGCATCAGGCTTTAATAAATATGTACTGCAGAGGACTTTTCTGACTGTAAAGACTAGAGATAAACAATGTCATCATACATTTGTTTCCACACATCGCATTTTCATTTATTCCTGGTCACCAACATTCGCTTGCGAATTCCCAATAGCGAACAGTTATTTGCTTGCAAAGTTAAATAGCTTTTGCGGACTCTCCGGGAAAAACCGGAAAGAGTTTAATCCCATATCGAAAGCGACTTCCGAAAGAAGTAATGATGCTAGTTTGTGACAATGTTCATTTGATAGAAGTTGATCAGGATTTATTTCGTTTGATAGTTAGTTTTATAAAATTTAACTGTTCCAGACCAGTATGAGTCGGAAGCATTCCCAAATATAACCGCTTCTGTGGTCTAGTGGTTTGCCCACCGGTATCAGATCCAGGGGTTCGATTCTCAGGGGGTACAATATTGTGTTTGGTTTCGTTGGTGGTAGGACTTTGTTTACGTGGCTAGCTATCACCATCATACCTAAGATTGTCGCCATAATAACTTCTAAATTGTTATGTTCGGGCATTTAAACTGGTAAAATAGCCAGTTCCTCCGACTGTTGAGGATTCCGGGTAAATTGCGCTTCCCCTTTGGCCTTATCATAAATAACCAGGTGAGATGAAGGCCAAGTGCATCTTCGTCTTACAATAAAAAACATAAAAACCTTTCCAGTTGGCCTCTTGGCTCAAAAAAAACAAGAAAATAACATGTAGAACTTTTACAATTCGTTGTAAGATAGTTAAAAATAAATACAAAGATAAATTTATTCTCAGAAATAAATGGTACAATAAACTATGTAACTAAGTTAATTACTGAAAATATTTATACGTTTGTAATTTATGCAGATTTATTGAGAGAGTTACAAATCCATACCCTCCGTGCTAGTTTTAACACTGTGTTATGGCAGGGTAAGCTTCCACCCCTAATTTAAAAAATAGTTTTGACAGACAATGTAGGTACCTACTTATTAGATGTAATTACGGTACAGTAAAATAAATTAAAACAAAGCAACACACCTCATATTGATACACGAAGTTATACAGGTATTAGTTTTCTTATCATTTTCTATATCATATAGTACGTATGTATTTACGAAAGTATTTAAGTATTCTCTCCGTAATCTAGTTCCCATATTACAAGCTATACTTAGTTTGGGGCTAGATGGCGTTGTGTGAAATTAACGTCTTGTTATATTCATTTATTTATTTTATTCTCGACTTTAGTTGTCTAACGTGATGTTTCCAATTCAATCTGATCAATAGTCATTCCTAAATATTTTATTTTGTCTTTGGAGAGAAGAGTAAAACAGTTGTAGTTAATTGGACTTGGAAGTGCACAAGTATGAGCTGTGATTGGGCTGACTATTCTTGTATATGGAGAAAGTCACGTATCTGGTTTTTATTATATTACTCATAGCTTAGAAAAACATCCACTGGAAATAGTTCTGTTGTATAAAATGCAACTTCTTTCAGTACCCACAAATTATGGTTGACATAGAATTATCTGTCCATAAAATACCAAAATAAAAATATTATAAAAATTATTACCCATTATTTTAAAGAGCATGAATAATATATATCAATCACCGTCAAACAGTATCATTAAGTAGGTAGTTCGATTTTTATGCTTTTAAAAGTCGCTGTTTCGGTTGCTTGAAACCGTGTTTTGAATACCAAAAATACGAATGACCTGCATACAAATTGCGTTCATAGATTTTCTCGGTTACCTACGAATTTTCATAAAGATTTGTTGCGAAGTTTTCGCTGTGTTGTGTGATTTTTCCACTAGGTATTCAATTGTGAAACTTGAAACTTATAGTTATACTACACTTTAACCTCATGATTTCTGTAAAAGTTTACTGTTGGCCTGTTCGCTCAAGAAAAAAAAGAACTTCTTCTTCGACGTTTTGTATATTTTTTTGTTTCTGAACTTGTGGTTAGATCACTTGGAAACGTCAATCTTACCGCCTGTTTGGAATTACCAGCACAAAGAGATGGGACTAGTAATTTTTTTGATGATCTATTGCAAAAAGCTTAATCAAAACTTTTATTGCAAGGATTTCTGATCTTTTATATCATCTGAAACGACTGGTGCATTTATAATAAAAATATTAGTTTTGTAGATAATTCAGTCGATATGTTTTTTATTAAACTACTTGTAAGATCGCATCTATAGTAAGCTTATGTTAATTTATTAAAATAATATTTAATTAACGAACTAAATATTTGATGATTGTTAGTAGTAATAGGTAATATATTATTTTTATATGTGATGGACCATAATCCTTATAAGTCTGATATTACAAGCTTTACTTAGCTTGGGGCCAGATGGCTCTGTGAAAAGAGTGTATATACTGTGTATTTGACTTAATTTTTTTATACATTGTCGTGTCACGCTCATTCCGGACAAATAATGTTGATTTTTGACCAATGTAAAGCAATAACTGCGACTCCATTCGCGCAACAAATGCGCACATTTACAGTCTTACCTATCCCCCGAACCATGACCGCTAGATTCGGTTACATAAGCAATAATTCTTCCTTCTGCTAGTATATTAACGAATTAGAATCAAAATGTGTACCTGGGTGATGTGCAAGACTCAACATCTCTTCAGTCTATTTGTTGATAGGTATCTCACCGCATCAAGGTGATTCGAACCCGGAAACTGATCGAATTCAAGTTTCCAATCCACTGAAAGCCGTGCACATTGAACAAGTGCGAGTAACACGGCTCGTTTGTGTTCAAAAGACCTGAATCCCTGGATTCAACATCTGCTGAAATGCTAATGGACGTATTACTGATATAAATGGAGGGTACTTTTAAATTACATCCATCGGGGCAAATTGAAGTGATTTTTCAGGTTATGCAGCGTGAAATTTTCAGTTCCGTATTTTAAAAACCTGCTCTTTTCTTTGAATCATAGTTTGATTTTACACTGTGCAGCGGTAAACTACTTATGTAGATTTGTGAACTCGATGCTAGATGTATTTATTTTTGTCGTGGCAGGAGCGACACCTCCAAATCAGCCCGTTCGTAAAAACTGAAAAAGGGATATTAGCTTTTTGTGATCACAAATCCACCTGCCAAGTGTGGTGTTTATGGCTAGTCCCCCAATTTTGGAGAAGGCTCAGCTCTATCAACTGCTGTCCAGCAGTGGACATTGATGGACTAATGAAGAAGAAAAGATAAAGAATACTTTTTTTTCCTCTAAAATAGATGCTTGCTTCAGCATATGCCTAAAACTACATTAATATTGAACTCATAACACGTGTCTATCGGTACATAATGTAGGTCTTAGATGGCTTTCATTTAAATTGACAGTTAATAAAATAAATGGTAAGCTGATAAATATTTTTTTGTCACAACAAAAATGTGTGTTGTAAATGAAAAATGTTAATCTAAAAACATGGCGTTTGTGGGTGTAAAAATACCTACCAACCTAGTTACGTACTCTGCTATTAGTGCGAACTATTATGCTATTGAAAAAAAAATCAATTGATAATGACTTGCTTGATTTGATTGACCAAAGAAAAAAAATGCACATGATTGAAAAATCATTAAATATTCAATAAAACCATTTTAAAATCCTTTGAAACTGAAATATGTCTGTTGAATAATTATATAATTGTCTTTTAATCTAACGCTGACATATTCATCATATTAGAAACGTCTTCGGGTCCTTTCTCTCAAAACTTCACCCTCCTTATAAAATCATGATAATAAATTAACAACGAATGGTACTTGGCTAACGAGAGACGTATACCACAATGTAGCTGGCCCTAAAAAGAGAAACATGTTTGAACACTCTGTTCAATGTGTACCGTTTAATAATTCCCAGAACCCTTCACGAGAGATTCATGAGTCGTAAATTTGCAAGCAAATGGCGCTTGACGATTTTCGCGCAGTCAGTGAAATGAAGGAAAACAGAATTTGCTGGAACAAGAGGAGTACACGTTTGTGTGATAGGAAACCGGTATGAACTTTTTCTAATGTTTATTTTTTCACTGGCGTCTTATGAGCAACCTCTCATTAATATATTTCAGATGGCGTAAGATGATGAACCGCTACAATCATGGAAAAGAATATGTGCCAGATATTAAAAGCGATATATGCTAAACAAAAAAAAAAAACTGTGATCGCCAACCCACCAAGCGTGGCGATTAAAGTATATCCCCCTCTGCTATGCTTCAAAAAAGTCTGCAATTTTCTATAGTGGATTTTTTCTAGCTTTTAGAAAGATAGGTAGCCACGAGCAATCTCTCTCGCGTGACGCGTTTGTGATAGTGGCGTAACATTCTCTGTGCTACGAGGATGGCATGATGTCATAATCGTTTTCAAGATCAAGACATGTCTAGTTTCGTAACCGAAGTTTGGTTTTCACGACTAGATTGGTCTTATCGCATCGCACGCACTAGTGCTGGGAAATTTCATCACAACAGCCTCTGCCATCCACTGCCACACACACACCCACACACCCTTTTTACTAAATTAGTGAAAACAGGCCGTTCATCCACGTCCTACAGATTTGTGCCTACCATTCCTGACTCCTGGGATAAAACCATATGGTAATAAACCAATGTCTCGTATTATACTTTGTTTTTTCCAATAATGCCACGGTAGGTAGCAAGGAATAAAGCACAGGACCAAACGGCCCATTGGCCTTTAATGTTGGCACTAATGTCATGTAAACGACATGCGTAATACTGAGTTTAGCCACCGTAGCAGTGTTACACCACCGTAGCATTGCTACGCCACGGTAACCCACGCGTTACGCGAAAGAGATTTTTCGTTGTAATAATCTCTCTAAAACCCGAAAAAGTACCCTGCAGCATATCCGCATCCAAGTGAAAGGGTCAAAGAGTCATCCAGGATAAAGAGCATCTCTTTTCATATATCACATAAAAATTTTGTTCAAGGTGAAACTAGAATATAATACAAGTTAGCTTAGCTTTATAGTCAACCAACAGATTGTTTTCCATATACTTTTTAATACATACTACTGAGTTAACTTAGTAGAATATTTGAAAACTTAATTAAATAAACAATTATTCTTATGTACATAGTATAATATTTAACCATAACATTGATTATGTTATGGCTAATAAATTCTTAAATAGAATACTCAAATTCTTGTTCTTATTTTGTGATTTAAATGTGTTCTTGAGAACTGAGTTGAGTGAAAGTACAGTGCAAGCGATGTCGTATAATTTGACTCCACGGTTAACATCCCACTGACCGCCCATCTGTCAGATAATATATATTATCTGGCCAAAACACGATACATTGTGATAAATCCGTTCCCTTTCACACATTACACGAATTTGCTCTGCATACTTAAATTATGATCTTGAATGTATTGAATGTACTTAGGTACTTAACAATATTTTTTTGTAAGAATATGAGAAAACATTTTTTGAGTGCTTCTCACTTTTTTTTTTTAATGCGGAGAATGCGTTTAGGCACCATAGCCTCGTTGGGGACGAGGCCGTGTGTGGGACTCAACCCGTCCTAGCGATAGGCAATACCCACTAAACTCCGCAGTGACCCGCTTTCGCCGAGTGGTGGTGTCGTGGGAATCCGGCTAAAGCCTTTACCGCCACAACACCACCAGCGATGGCCCCTTTACAGGGGCCCCACAGGCCCCTGTAAAGATGGCGGGAACAACTGGGTCGCCAGGCCGTTCCCGCCGTTCGACGGGGATGAGGGCCTGTGCAATGAAGGCCGGTTGAACGCCCCTACGTTCCCGGCCTCCAGGCCCCCATCTAAACCCTCAATGCCCGACAGGGTAGCCGAGTTGACCCTCCCTGCCACGCCACCAGCCTTGAAGGCCGGCCATACCACGACCCGGAGGTCCGCTGAGTCCCTCACTGGGACTCCCCGCCCCGCGGACGACCGCCTGTCCATCCACTGTGCCCTATGCTAACTTCATAGGGACACGCGGAGGACACCCTCGCGTCGGATTATTCGCTGCCGTCGATCCCGTCCCCACAAGTGGGAAGTGATCGACGGTACCCAGGGTACACCACGAGGAGGTTATCCAACCCAGTACCCCAAAAAAAAAAAGTGTTTCTCACTTTGCTTTACTACGGCAACTTCCAGAAGGTAGGCAATTGTACTGCAAGGCTTACGGTGATTTATGATAACTATGCAGTAATAGAAATTAAGAGATTAAAAAAAAAAGTTGAACTTTGTACACTTATCCCTTATATTAATTTTGTCATGCCGAATTTCCCACTCTTCCATGGGCACAATATTCTTGAAAGGTGTCTTATTGACCAGAAAATATCAACTGGGCATATAGTTGAACCCCCACTTCAAAATAAAATAATCAAACAATGTTTTTTTATATACTTACCTATGTTTGACCGTAATCTTGTCTTTTTTTATTTTTGCTGTACGACGGGGATGTTCTTGACCTTCATCTTACCCATATCCAAGTTAAGATAAGGCCAAAGGTAGACGCGCACTTCACCCGGAATCCTCAGCTGAGGAACTGGCTATCTTACGTTTATGAGCTGGAACACAACAATTCTAGAATTGCTGTTATGTTGACAGACTTAGGTAGCATGGTGTAACTAGCCAGGTATACTTGAATCAAGTCTTACCACCAACCAAGCACAACGTACAGCACATTAGGGTTCGAACCCGGGAACTCTGGATCTGATAACGGTGGATGAACCACTAGACCACGGAGGCGATGTTAGCCATAAAGCAGGTCGGTCAAGAAGACAAACTATTCACCTCAAAAAAACAGACGCAGACAACGCATTCCACGCTATTGTAAAGAAGACACTCTTGTGATAATATAATAAATACCATCGATTGCAATAGGGAGGATTTTCCGGACCGATTTGTCAAAATAGGCTACTTTATCCGGACACATCGATGATTTGTTATAGTGATAAATGATAGGAAGCGGTTTATATCAATTATTCGAATATCTATTCGATTGTTTGTGGACACAAATTTAATATCCGGAAAGGATTTATTGATGTTGCATTTGCAATTTGATTAAAATTGATTAGTGTCTGTTTTATTTCCATACCATAGTCTACTTTTTGTTTCAAATGCAAATATTGTTATGATTACTCATACCTATCTTATTGTGTAAAGATATCCTAACGCTATCCTACGTTTGTTTTGTAAACGTATTTAAAAGTCTACATGATAAATGCTAGATGGCGCTGTGTAAAATGTCCAGTATGTTCAAAAAAAATGTAAAAAATATTTTTGAGTAGTACCTACGTCTGTATTTGTTCATCAATAAATTAACTAGCCCGAGGTTCTTGCCGTGCTCCTGATATGCTGATCGTGTTAAAAGTCTAGCCCCAACCTAAGCAATGCTTGTAATTTCTGAACTAGATTACGGATATAATACTTAATTATTTTTTTTTGTAAATACATTCTTATCATACAGTACAACATTCAAACACAGAACAAACATTAATATTCATCACACAAAAACGTTTGTTCTGGGTGAAAATCGAACCCTCAACCTACAGCTCCGAAGGCAGAGAAACTACCAACAGAGCTGTGAGGCTTGTGAATATATTTATTATACATTTCAAAATTATCCTAAAGCATTTTTACCTTGACTTAGTATATTTTGTAATCACAGTGTGAATAAAGTTGTTATGTCATGCCACCATACCTGCACAAAGGATCTACCTCACAAATCAAACTGCCAATCGTAGGCCTAAATC
The DNA here is from genome assembly GCA_951394065.1 of Venusia cambrica. NCBI lineage: Eukaryota > Metazoa > Arthropoda > Insecta > Lepidoptera > Geometridae > Venusia > Venusia cambrica. The sequence goes on from OX596055.1 coordinate 6,935,584, forward strand.
GGAGTGTTTTTGTCTGTTTACTTGACGGGAACTATAAATACCTGTCCCACATTGAAACTATCGTGCAGGAAGTGTGCTAAATTACATACTGCTCACTTAACGAGACACACTGTGCGGTGCGGAGCTGCAACGCACGCTGGTCACTGACGCTGGTTAGGCTTGAACACATTTTAAACAACATATAAACGTGGAAAAATATCCGGGCAAAGCTGTCAACCGGTCCAGGGGCTTTACTCTAGTTTACCGAAATACGCAGTTTCGTGTTTCGTTTCATGCCATTGCTACTCCTATCAGACGGAAACCGCAAAATGCGAAGTTCGTTATTTGACCGCTCGAGCCTTATATAAGATAAGATGCCGAAACGAAAGTGAACAAGAGTTTTTTGCTTCACTTCACGTTTTGCTGGTTTACATCGTTCGGCTGGTTTACACCTGTACGTATATCCGAATAAATATCTATGAATCTTATTCTTTCTAGTATATGTTTTATTTTTCCTCTTCAAATCACCAAAACATTTTTTATATTTTTTACTGTCTAGAATTCACTATAATTTAAGTTAATGCATGAATCTTTTTGAACCAAATATTTTCAATCAAATAATTTAATTAATTCAATAATTATAATTTTAAATACCATTCATAAATAATTGCATGTTAGACATAATATACATATACTGATCATCTTTTAATTTAATTTAATCGTTTTAGCTATTTTATGTATGTACCTAGAAGGAAAGCAGGACCTACAACACAAGTTTTTGACTTAGTGCGGGTCCTGACTGATTTAAAAACAAGACATTTTTTTTGTATTCGACTTGATTGATTGATGAATGATATGTTTTTATTTGTAAGCTTGAAAATGTAAATTGTTATGTATAAATGAAAATATTATTATTATTATTATATAATAATTGTTTTACGGGGAAGCGCTTGGTCTTCATCTCACCTGGTAACAAGTTAAGATAAGTCCAAAGGTGGAGGCGCATTTCACCCGGAATCCTCAACAAACTGAGGAACTGGCTATCTTACCTCTAAATGCCGGGACACAACAATTTTAGAATTGTTAATATGGCGACAGAATTAGGTAAGATGGTGGTAGCTAGCCAGGCAGACTTAAATAAAGTCCTCCCACCAACCAAACCGAGCACAATATTGTACTCCCCCTGGGATCGAAATCTGTGGGTTGAACTATAGGGTTAATAAACTTAGAAATAGCATCAAATAGGTACTCACAAGTACTAACCGATGTTGCAAGATTGATTTATCAAAGGCGGCAGCCAAAATTATAAGGAATTAGATGAGCTTTGTATAAAAAACTGATAAGTTCGCGTATCCGTGTGTCTTTTCTCTAATGTATTGTAATGAAATGCGTCTGCAACTGTCCTACGGTGATTACTGAACCGAGAAATTGTCTAATCATTGGACTGTGTAATACGCAATGATTAGTCCGGTGCAGATATGAAATCGACGGGAAAAGTGCGTTCATGGTTTTATGGCTATGCGTAATTGACTGCAGCTGCAAAGTTATTCATATTTACCAAAGAGTATCCACCTAATTTGTACAGGGCTGACTTATTTTTTTTCATAATCAAATCATGAACAATTATTATAATAAATGATAAATATGTCAATAAACAATGATGAGGTAAGTATAGCGAACCATTTTTTTACCTTCAAATTAAAAAGTTTGTTTATAAAATGAAATATTAAAAAGCTGATTATTAACTTCTTTTTTTTACTTATAACATGACTAGTTTAGATTATATCCATTAGATACATTGCATATCTGATTACAGGTAAACAATAGCTAACATGCCCTACTCATTTTAAAAACAGCTTAAAAACACAATTGCTTTATCGTTAAACTTGTTTTTTTATAAGAGACTTGCTATTATAACCAAAATAAACTGTAAGCCCATCTAGAAATATATAATTACTCTTATTTAAAACTTCAAAGTCTCAAATTGATGAAGACCGCCTCTGTGGTCTAGTGGTTCAAGCCACCGATTTCAGATCCAGAGGTCCCGGGTTCCATCCCCATGGGGAGTACAATATATTGTGCTTGGTTTGGTTGGTGGTAGGACTTTGTTTAAGTCCGCCTGGCTAGCTACCACCACCTCACCTAATTCTGTCGCCATAATAACAATTTTAAAATTGTTGTGTTCCGGCATTCAGAGGAAGATAGCCAATTCCTCAGTTTGACGTGCGCCTCTACCATTGGCCTTATCTCAACTTGTTACCAGGTGAGATGAAGGCCAAGTGCTTCGGGTAAGCACTTGGCACGTACAATAAAAATAAAAAAAGAGGCTGTATTTGGGTTAATTGGTTTGAATACGGTAAAAAATACCTATATCACAACGGTGTGACTACGGATAAATAATATAAAACATAGTCACACTGTTTTACTACGGATGTATTTTAAATGAAACATGGTCACACCGGTGTTACTACGGATAAATAAAATGATACATAAGCACACCGTTGCACTACGGGACCAACCGGTATTTTTCATCTCAAAAATCGATAACTGTGTTGTTTTGAATTTTTTTTTCACGTATTAATGAAGATAAAGGCAATAAAATAAATTAATTATCATCATCTTAAAATTAAATGTTTTTCGTAAAAAAATGACAAAGATAAAGTTAAAGTTATACGAAATGCAACAGTCACACCGCGGTGTGACTACGGATCCGTTGCAGTATTGTATACGCACAACAATAGTTTCGTGTCTTATAAGGCGTGAAAACAAATAATTTGTCGGTAAATCAGATATGCTAATAATAAGAAAATCATCTACATTCAAATGAGTATCGAAATTACTATCAAAAACTACTTACCGAGTTGTGGTTGGCAATAATTCATTGACATAATTGTTGCTGGATCGCGGAACTTCTGCGAGCTGGTACTATTAAACTTTCCGTTCATACGTACCTAGCTCAATTTTATTAAAAGCTGGTTCACATACTTCGCCCATATAATAATATTATATTCATCCATTCGCCAAGATACACTTTAGGACGTTGCGCCGTATTAGTAAGCACGTCTATGATTTTCACAATACAATAATACTGTTCCCACTCACATCGTAAATAGGTTTACGGTTCAACACTCAACAATATATTATGCATCCTTGTTAGGATTAATTGTTAGACTTTATTCGTCTTACGTTTCATTCTGCATTTTTGAAATATAATCTTTACCTTCCGAACTATTTGTGTTTTTGCGAAGTGGATGCAATTTTCCTCAAATGCCAATCACCACTAAATAAAAAAAAATCCACATGTCATTCTTTTGAATTTTAATGTTTAGCTGTTGCATAGATGCTGGAATCCAGGCACGGACTGGATAATTTGCATTGGCATTGTCAAACCGTATCGGGAGTTGGAACGAACGACCATTGGCTAGCTGACTGCGTTACAAACTTTTGTCATTTTGTTAGAAGCAGGGTTGTAAAGATCGAGAACTTGACGCTAATCGCATTTGAAGTAGATACTTACGGTTTGCAAAACCCAATTCAAATCATTAACCAAAATCGAATATGTTTACTAGCTAGTTTGAATAGCAAAGTTTATTACCAGAACAGTTACTTTCTAACGCATTTGTGTCTTCCTACATAAAGTGTATTTCAGTTCGGAAGCTATTACAGTTAATGATGTCTTGATCATTGTTGTTATGTCAGCTATATTACGAAGAATTTATAAAGCATCGGTAGTCTTTTTTAAACTTTCGCGATTAGAACACATAATTTTAATTCGAGAAACGGGTATTTATCGCGTATTTTACCTCTATATTTATCTTTTTTTTTTTTTATTGTTGTTTGTCGTGCTAGTGTAAATGTGGCCTATTCTAATAATCAAGACCAAGCTGAGGGTAGTTGTTAAAAACGCCTTCACTTCTCGACGGTGGCTCCAAAGTTCCAGTCTGCCCGCGACCACGGCTGGTGCAACCCTGCCGAAACGTCGGGATAAATATAGAGGTAAAATACGCGATAAATACCCGTTTCTCGAATTAAAATTAAAGCATCGGTATATATGATGATAGATATTTTTATCAAAAATATGCAAAAGTAGGTTGGATAATTACAAAAAATATATTGTACCAGCCTTCCAGATTATATTACGTTTGTTCGATATCCTAACCACATTTTCACAAGTAGATATTTGTGTTTGACGTAATCCTCAACAAACAACTCGATACGACTACGTCTCGAAGTAATTTTCGTATTTCGTTTCAAAACGATTTTCCATCGGAAATCGAACTTGTTCCTTGGTTACATTGAAATAACTGGTTCATGCAAAATGTTAAAAGCTCGAACAATATTTAAGCAATGTCTTACCATGAGAGACATTGCTGTTAATACTGCTGGCCATCATCCACTAAAAACAACAATACATCAATTGAGTGAACGGGGTGTGTGAGAATTACCTCCAGTATTACAAACACCTAAAAAACTCCACCTAAAATCTCCTACTGAGGTGAACGATTCCGATTCCGATTCCGATTCCGATTCCGATTCCGATTCCGATTCCGATTCCGATTCCGATTCCGATTCCGATTCCGATTCCGATTCCGATTCCGATTCCGATTCCAATTCCGATTTCATTCCGATTCCGATTCCGATTCCGATTCTGATTACGATCAGATTCCGTTGGTCCGATAAGTTGAAAGATTCCGTTGCCCGAGTCCTAACTCGGGCAACGGAATCTTTCACCTTTAGTCAACAAATCAATCTTTCACCTTTAATCAACGGTTATGGCTTGCCATCACCCTTCTACCAAAGTTCGGTGCCAAGCATGCTGTGCTGCGTCGGTGCGCTTTGGAAAAGCTCACCCTATCGCAGACCTCATTCTCGCCATAAAAAAGAGCACACCAATCCGGTTGCCAAGCGTGTTTTATGTTGTTTATGGTAAAACCCCATTATGTTTTTTGAAGAAAGCTCAGTGCTCATCTAGCTGGTTTTTCGACTGTGACGATGAAGCCAAACTTTCCAAAGTAACCAAACAAAATACACCAGCCCGTACTATTCAGGGCAACGGGCAACAAAATTAAAAACACGCCAACAAAAGACGTGTTTTAGAAAATGCCAAGCAAAATATGGTCTTGTCGATAATTGAAATAACAAACTGGTCCCTGGGTCTGGCATACCGATTGACGTTTAATTTTAGTGCGCAAGAGAACAAAACTGGGGTCAAACAATGGCAACTGTTTAGCAGTTTTTTAAGCGGTAGCCGGTAGTATTTTCTAAATAATATACTGTTTGCCATAAGACTAGAAACATATCTAAAAGTAAACGCGAACAATTTTTTGAAAACCATTACGGTTTTCTAAATCATTGAACAGGGTATTCTACTTTATAAGTGAAATAACTTAATAATAGATCCTACATATAAAACATACGAACAAACAGACTCATGACTTTTCCATTTCGAGGATTCTTCTCTTATCACTACTCAGAGCGTGGATCTTATGAGGATCACCTACTACTACTTGGACCTCCTCTGATCACCTGATCAGAGGTAGTCCAAACTAAGGTTTGGCACATGCCACGGATTGCAAGTAGCTAGTATCGAATACGTGGGAGGTTGCTAGGCCATCGCCGCGGACATAGCGGAATAGTACCCAAAGTCACATGCCATTCGATTTTTAGTCTTTTGGACATGTTTTCCTCACTCTATCAGTGAAACTCACAGTCACCGATAGAGCACATACATAGCTCACCCTAAATACCTCTATGGCTTCGTACCATATACTACTTGTAGTACATGAAAAGGTCACTGTTTACGATATTATCTACGGGTTGAGTAGAAGTCTATAAATACGTCTATATATCTCGTAGGTACAAGATAGACCTATAAGTGGCATGGCTAGCTTTACAAACTTTAAATATAATCCGTTTAACAATTAAAACCTTTGGAAAACTTTTTCTTTGAATGAATGAAATGTTTTCCAATGAAAGCTTTGAGATTTCCTTTCATGGCTTCTTAAGATGCAAGACAACCTTACTGAATACTAATTCGAAGCGGCTCTTAATTACATTTACAATCATTATCGATGTTGCTTTTTTCGCTTTTCGCAAAGGTACATTATTCAATTTATTTCTAAGGAATCTGAAACATAAAAAATGCGAACATTCGCTTGAATGTTAAGATATTTTTGGCTATCTCAGAATGACTCATCCCACGCAGATGACTGCCTCGATCTCATCATATTATTGCAAAATATTTCAGATAAATATACTGTTACTTATTTTGTCTGGAAGCTTACGTTCGGTACATGCCCACGGCTTGCAAGTAGCTAGTATATAATACGTGACAGGTTGCAAACCTATCTCCGTGACATATTGCCATTCGGATTTTTGTCCTAGGGACATACGGGTTTACTCACGATGTGACCTTCACCGTCAAAGCATGTGCATGTGTCAAAATGCGCATATACAAGTTTACATCAAAAAATCCAATGGCACAGGACGGGATTCAACCCCACAATCTCCGGATTGGAAAATGGGTCAACACGCGCTAGTTTTAATAGCTTAGTAAAATTTTATGTTGAAAATATCTTTTTTATAATTGTAAGTGTTTCTAGTTACATTTTTTTTACAAAAAAAAACAATATGAACATTTTAAACTATGTACAAATGCAGCAGTCGGGCTACCTAGGGATCATTCTACGACTCTAGGTAACTCAACTGTTCACACTATTATATTTATTTCCTAAATCACAGAAAGCAATATTTAAGGCCCAACTATGGGCCAGTACCTAAATGGGTAAACCGTAAAATTTTATTTCTCGGTTACTTTGTCCATTGAACGCACCTCGCTTTATGCTAATATGAATACATCACAAAGGCATGAAGACTCGCATTGTGCACTCGCCTACAAATTTAAATAAATATTTACAGCAAGCAGGGTAGAAAACTTTAATGTTGGCTTAAATTTTAAAACGTCTCATATAGTGTTATGTATGGCCTCTTAAGCGGAGCCCGAGATATCATTAGGGGCGTTGGTTGCGAGCTCTTGCAAGATTAAGACTAGGATTCTTGGTTCTGCCAGGATAGTGCAACCCATTCTCTTATTCGTTGAATGTATGGCATTAAGAGGTTATGATACTAAGTGAATTTTAATGATGGCGTTCTGCGTCTAGGAGCAGTATTCTGCTGAAAAGTTTCTGGGAAATTGAAACTCTGTACCGTTAATCCAATGAACTGTTTGATTTATCTTCTGTTAAGCATTTATTGTACTACGGGGATGTGCATGGCCTTCATCTCATCTGATTTTTCAAGTTACGATAGGGCCGAAGGTGGAAGCCGCCTCTGTGGTCTAGTGGTTCAACCCACCGATTTCAGATCCAGAGGTACCGGGTTAGATTCCCAGGGGAGTGCAATATATTGTGCATGGTTTGGTTGGTGGAAGGACTTTGTTAAATTCCGCCTGGCTAGCTACCACCATCTTACCTAATTCTGTCGCCATAATAACAAGTCTAAAATTGTTGTGTTCCGGCATTAAGAGGATAGCCAGTGTTTTTTTCGAAAGTTTGTGCGCATTTGATACATGCACATGCTCTGACGGTGAAGGTCACATCGTCATGATCATGCAAGATCAGCATGTCCCTAGGATCAAAAATCCGAATAGCTTGTGTCACTGGCTAGTATTCCGCTAAGTGGCGATGGGCTTGCAACCTGTCACGTGATGAATGCTAGCTACTTGCAAACTGAGAGCATGTGCCGAACATAAGTTTGGACGTGCCTGTGACTAACCCCTAACAGGTGATCGTCATAAGATCCACGCTCTAAGTAGTGATCAGAAGTGAATCCTCAAAGAGAAAATGCTCGTGAGTCTATTACTTTTTCTATAATATCAATGATAGTCTCTTATGGACGATGACAAAACGTAGACAATGGAATGTGAACTAAATAAGCCTCGTTAATCATAACTCGTCCTATTCGATTCAGTGCCACTGAAAGTAGGTAAAAGTTACTATACGCTGTATAATAATAGACGTTACAACTGTAAATGTATAAGGATTTACTTCAGATTACTTTATGGAAGGGAACACTGGTAGAAAGTCACTCCCCGTTGCGTTTAGTAAGAAACGATCCTAACATACATTTCTCTCACTACATAAAGGCTTAAATCATCCACTTCACAACAGACGGTTAAATCTCGAGTTATCCTCGAGGGAGACAATCAGAGATAGCGTGGGTGCACCTTTGTTGCATTGCAACTTACTGCAACACACCTACACGCCACATTATGCTCTCACAATAAAATCTTCATCATTCCGGCTGCCACTATGGCAGTAACAAATTGGTCATTCTTCACTGTATTTGACGCCCACGGTTAAGGCGCTACCACACGCAGAACGTTTTGTTTATCGCGCTTAGAGATACAAGTGCATGAATTTATTATCTCTCGGCAGTCAATCACGGAGCGTATAATTATGTTTTGTATCAACGAACTGCGTTTAATTTGTTTTGTTCCCATTCAGAGGCTTTAACAAGCCTATATCTCAGTTGGTACTAGCTCTGTCTTCTGCTGTTGTTCGATTCCCACCCAGGACATACATTTGTGTGATGAATATTGATGTTAGTTCTGCGTTTGGGTGTTGTATTTTATTTAAAAAAAAAAAGTATTCAAGTATTATACCCGTAATCTAGTTCTATATAACGAGGTCTGCTTAGTTTTGGAAAAGATGGCGCTGAGTAAAATTAATGTCTTGTTATTTTTATATTTAAATTGATTGCTCTCTTAAACGTAATTAATTTCTTAGTGATTAAGGTTGAGATTAGTCTAATGACTTTTTGATCCCTAAAGCCCTGTTCTAAGTGTTGCTACAAGCCCAAATTCGATTTGATACGTTTATTTAGTGATCATTTCAAATATGGAGATGGCGGTGAAAATAAGCTATTTACTCACATTTAAGAACAGTTTCAATTGATTAACTAATTAATGTTATAGCAAACTTTATTGTAGGGAAGAAACGACTCAAGGGATTCCTATACAAAACAAAAACATTTTGAAAGATTTTTATTTATGCTAAGACGGAAAACATACATAGTTCACGGTTAAGGATTTTGGGTGAAGTACAATTCCACCTTGGGCCTTATCATAGCTTGAAACCAGGTGACATGAAGGCCAAGCGCTTTCTGACGTACAGAAAAAAAGCATGAGATGTAAGTATAACTACGTATACTAATAACCAGCCAAGTGGGAGTCGAACGCACACAAATGCTTTAAAGTTAAAATGCCAGAATGCTCTGCCTTGAAATGTGGGTCGGAATCCTCAGTGTGCGTGTCTCACTGCAAATAGTTTAATGTAACCTATCTAAAATAATATCGTATGCAGTTTGTGCATTATAATCCGAACATTGTTGCACTTACCCCATTCAGAGAATGCTCTCGATTCATTGGCTCTTCGTGTGGGCTTACTGTGGGTATCATCTTAAAATACGCAATGCATTTTAATGGCACACTACTGTATGGAATAGGATTACCCTTGCGGGCAAACGTTCTTAGGCCTACACCAGTTTTAAGTGAACCGCGGTGGAAATTGAGTTTTGTTTCGCTAGAAAAAGGTTTCAATTCCTTTACCCGAGAAATTTCAACAGTAAACCGGAATTTGTAACTAAATTAATGACCATAAATTACCTATTTTTAAAAAAAACTAACAGCGCTCATACTAAATTATATGCCATATACTCAGCTTGAGCGCTGATCATGGCATAAAAATTCGGAATCTGCGTGACCCTCGTTGTTAAATTGGTTAGAGCGTTTCCGGCCTCAGAAGAAGATGCGAGTTCGAGTCCTGTCACGGGTTGTGATTTTTTTTTGCCATTATAACATTTGTAAATGTTGTGACTAAGTGCAATCACTTAAAATTAAAATATATGAGTGTTCATACTTTTATTTATCTGTTTTTGTCTTAATCTCAAGTTTTGCCGTAGGTTATCTAAAGAAACATCATTATAAGTTTTGCAATGGTTTTACCGAACTGAGATTTTTGTTATTACAAATATAGTAATAACAATTTGAATACTTAATTAAGTAAGTTCCTTATTTTTGAATAGTTTTTTTTCCCCAAAGTATGCCAATGGGACCCTTTTACTAAGTCTCCGATGTCTGTCTATGTCTATCTGTCAGCGGGGTTTATTTTTAACTGACTTTCAAAGAAAAGAGGAAGTTTAAGAGTAGTAGTAGCCCCTTGTGAAAGGGCTCGTCCGGAGAATTACTACCACCATACCTATTTCGGCCGCCAAGCAGCGTTGCTGTGTTTCGGTTTGAAGTTGCCGGGAAATTATGGGTACGCGAGGCTTAACACCTTTATGCCTCAAGTTGAAGGGCGCAATGCAGTGACGTGTAGGCTATGTTCTTTGTGAATGTGACACATGCAGTAAGGCATTGTTAAGGCAAGAGATGTACTTAACACCAGGTGTACTAATTGAAGTCGGTTTTCTTTTTAGTTTTTAAAACGTAATTATATGTACTGTAAATAGGTTACCTGTTGCAATTTCACAAAAGTATGTATTTCTATTGCAGCTATAACAACAAATAAAAAAATACAGTTTATATCTACACTATCGTTGAACTGAACCTCCTCACAACTTATTACTGTGATTCCATGAAGCGAAAACCTCGGTGAGATTAGTGCTCAGAACTAAGGCAGGGCGCAAGAATAAGGCACAGTATAATAAATACAGTATTGTGATTTATCTTTGTGAATAGCCTAAACATTTATCCAAGACTGCTCATGATAATGCTTGAGCTGGGTTCAGAATAGCATCTGTGTTGGTGTCTTAGAATCGTTGTTGCTTCAGTTCTCCAGTAATGCGGTAGGGTTTAGACAAGACGATTTCCATCCACTTTACCTACATATAATATTGAAGTACAATTGCAGCGTTATACTATCGAATCGAATTGCAAATGCTCAGGGAAGTGTTGCGTTTAACGCCTCGGCAGCTGCGAACGACTTTCATTCTAGGGATTGCTACGGCGATTATTTTTATTTAAAACCATATTTTTTTTTAAATGCGACGCAATTCGGACAAGCATTATCATAAGCAGTCTTAGATAAATGTTTAGATTATTTACAAAGATAGTTGTGATACGACGCAATACCCACTATTAGTTATTGTTATTAGTTAATACTACTAGTAAAACGCCATTCCACCCAACACTACAAAGAGAAGTTACCCTCAATAAGGAAAAATTTGATTGGTTTGCGGTCGGAAGTCGCTCAGAGGGTAATCTGCGTCATGTCTCTTGTAAAACGCAACTGTTCCGTAAAAGTGTATTTTGCATGGCTCCCACAATTTATAATAAAATCCCTAAGCCCGTTCGTACACGGCCAATTAATGAATTTAAGGATCGCCTTAATAATATTCTAGTCCAAAAGGCTTATTACACGCTTATTACGAATTTCTCAACGACCTTAATATTATAGACAGACTACATTGATGTGACTATGTTTATTTTGTTAAGCATGAGTTTTATTCATTAATCTAATTTGACATTTTTATGTCAGTTTTCTTTTAGAATAATTATTAATTACGATTGAAATTTTTATTACATATCTGACAGTACATATTAAATTTAATTAATTGTTTTGTATAATTATGTAACCTTGTAATGTTTGTATTGCTCCTCAGCAGGACCTAGTCGTTTCTCATTTAATTTATAACACCTATTATACCTAGGTTCACAAACAATAAATGAATTGAATTGAATTAAAATTATCAGTTTTTAGAACCTCCGGTTTAAGTTGCACGTTGAATCTAAGTCAAACAGCTGCACGACAATTTTATATATTTAGATTAGGTATCTATATAAAGTAAATCAGGAACGGTGACGGTTACAGAAAGTTCATTCCAATTAACCTGTCAAACGACACCGCTTCTATATCATCGGAGCGTCGATGACACGTCATTTACATTTTTGTGTGTGTTAGTCTAAGGTATGTATTATTATAGGAGCTAAGTTAAGTAACTTTTTTGTAAACATTATTTGTTGCCTGAAATTAAAATATTCTTATTATAACTTGAAACAGGTGAGATGAGGCAAAGCGTTTCCCCATCGTAAAAAAAAATCTGGAGTTGAAGCACAGACGATTCGTCGTAACAAACCCATTAACAACTGCTCGCAATCAAGTGCACGCACGTGACAGAGTGTGGTCGGACCGAGCGTTTTCACTGGCGATTTAACCGGCCAGCGTCCTGCGTTTTGGAATAACAATATACTGGATACACAGCATAATTATTTATTAAATTTGTCGCCCACTATCCGAGATTTAAACTGTCTCTATCGTTCACCTACTGTCACTAATCGTCAGATGACCAGTGGATCCCAGAGGGTTACAGATTTGTGATAGGTCTGGTTGGTGGTGGACTTTGTTTTAGTCCGACTTGCTGCCACCATCTTACCTTAGTCTATCGTCATGATAACAATTCAAAACTATGGTGTTCCGGCATTTAGAGATATTTACTATTTACCACAGCCGTTGTAACACGGTCGAAACTGTCGGGAATTTAAAAAGGTACGCGATGAAGACCCGTTTTTGTTATTAATTATAGAGATATTTAGTTCGTAAATCTGTTGGAGATTTTTGGTGAAGTGCACTTTTACCGTCGCCATTTTAACTTGACATCAGGTGAGATGAAGGTATAATAAATACAAACTAATTTGGTTTCAGTACCCTCTCTACATATAAGCTTGAATTACCAACGCCAAATTTCACACTCCTCCTTGGGTACCTTTATTATTTAAATATAACATATTTTATTCAAAAACAACATTCACAACATAGAACGATACAATAGACTTATTTTTATATATTTATTACGTGAGGCATCTGCGGGTGTTTTGTGATTCGTTCTGGAGCCTTAATGCGAGTCCGATTCAGACTTGGCCAGTATTTAGTATTGTTCGTTATAAATACTTAAATACTACAATTGCATCTATCATGACGCTGCCTATGAGCGTCATGATAGGTGCATTGAAACCGTTTAAAAGTACGTTTCCCCCTTAATTATTTATTTTATATAATTTGTCAGATAATCTGCCATTAAAAACATTTTCTGTGCAAATTTTAAGCTACCTATTACGAAACAAAAGAGACCCCCTTAAATGGTCGACAGACATACAAACAGATGAGTAGAAAGCGTAGGCTAAGTAATAGGGTCCAGTCGGCACCCTTTGGGCACATAACCATACAACGCTTCTCTTTATTAAAGCTTCATTCAAGATCTTCTTCAGATTTTATCCGGATAGGTTCCCCTTTAGTCCTCTCCGGTTGAGAATATCAACATTACTGTATCGCACTGCATTTGCGAGATGAGCTCACGTAATAGAATCTGGTTGTAGCAGCTTGCAATGTGTAAATGGAATCTCGATCAGTGTTTAAGACGGTAATGGTTTCTGTATAGCAGTGTTTGTTTGGAATCCTATTGTGAAATGCAGCGGAACTGATTATTTTGTCGCTGTAAAACTATTGAAAACTCGCCGAACATGCGAATATCTGGCATGCCATACGGGGTGAGTTTTTTTTCAGGACCACTGAGGCCAAGTTAGAAACCGTGAGAATTATCGAAAAGTCATGTCGATTTAAAAAAAAATAGTTCTGCATTAAAGAAAATCAATATTCTTTTATAGGTTTTCTGGAAAAGTGAGTTATTGAAAATATTTTTTTTTTGCATTTATGAGTTGTTTTATAATAAAAAAAAAATGTATGATGACTATGTGCCCAAAGTTGTTGGAACGCTTTCAAAATAAAAAAATTCTTCAAAAGTTGAATTTCTAATTCAACTTTATGCATTTAGTAAAGGTTGTAGTTTCAGAAAATGCGTAAGCTAAGCTATTAAATCCTCTTTTGCTGTATTTTTTGTTCGTGATGAATTTTTGTTCCTCATGGCACACACTATTGATTTCAAAATTAAGATCCGTCTGCCTGATAGGAAGATTCGATTTGGAATCCTCGGTGAGCGTGTCAGACTCACACTTGACCGGTCTAAGCAGACACTGTATGACAAGGATAACATAGCATATAAAGTACTTATATAAGAATCTAATTTACAAACATAAAATATATTAAGTAGGTACAATTAAACTAACTATGTACAAAGGAATCAGTCGGATTACCTAAGGACCGTTACAAACGGCCTCTAGGTAACTCAACTGTTACAGACTAGTAGGTACCAGATGGAAGTGTACCCAAGACACTGGCTGCATTGTCACGCTGAATAGCTATGCTAATTCGCTGGCCTAAATAAGAGCCAGCCCTTGGGTCAAGTCGCCTCAAGCCCCGAAATATTTTTGAAAACCCGGAAAATTTGAAGGCACTGGCTCCCCTCGGACCCAAGGTCTCGACACCAAAAAGCTCAAATAGGTAAGCTCTGTCGAGACTACTATTTTGCGCCTTTTGGGATCCTCAGCCGAATCAGCCACCGCACCAGCCCTAACTGATGTCCCAGGCAGATGAGATGGTGCAAAAACCTTATCAATGTAATACCTAGGTTGATTTAAATGCTCTGGGCTAACAGTTCAGAAACTAAATTCTCTAGTGAAAATCGTTCAAACTTTGTTCAGAACAAAATCAATATTTTCAAATCCGCAAACTGACTATTTCAAAACCAGTTTTCTCTATTACGTTAGAGTTCCGTGCATTCTGACTTCCATATTTGCACGCTCCATAGCTCAAAAACAAACGAGAACCCTGAGCAAAGTATTAACGTCATTCATGTAATTGTCTGGGTAAAACTTACAGGCAAGCTGCAGTACGCGTCTAGTTAATACGCATATACCTACTAGACTTTCAGGTTATGATGTAAGAATTATATGAATAGGTGCTAATAAATAGTTAAATAGTTATAGTTACTTATTTATTTTAATTTTAAAGGTAAGTATATATTACCGGCCGTAGACTAAGTTAGAATAAGATCTATAATTTTTCTATTGTTGCCTGAAATGAAATTTTATTATTTTATTTGTTATCTTATTATAATCTTCTCATGTCAAGAGCTTTCATTTGATATGTTACACGATGCTGTTGAACAAATTTTTTAGATATATTTCACATAACCCCTTAAAATCAACATAATACTGAATTCACTCAATTCAATGATATCGTCGACAAAGCCTATCTAGATACCAACCAAATTTCAGATTTAAATTGTATGTAATCATACGCACACATGAAGCTAATTTCTTGATAGATACTTTGAATACTCAAAAGTGCAAGAGTAAGACACGCTCACTGTAAACCATAACAGTTACAGAGAGCTGAAAGTTTAGTGAAATAATAACGGTAAGGAAATTGGTCGCGATGTGGCGAAGTTGAAATAAAGACATTACGGCGGGACATTGCGCAAGTTACTTCTTACCTTTGATTATCTTGACCGTTTGAGTTCGCAAACAGCGCGAGTCTGGAAGTTTTTCTTAGCCATAATTATTTTCTGTTTTCTTCTGGCGGTAAAATTGATCAAAACTTTCATAAGTTCTTACGAGTCTAACTTGGAGCTTCAAACTATAATACCTAACAGAAAAAAGTTAATTAGAATAAGAAAAATAGGATCTGTAACTTTCTAGTAATAATAATTACTATATAATTCGACTGCTGATTAAAGCCCTCAACCAATCGACGCCACGATTATAATGATTCTGAGCCGTCTTCATCAATGGAGATAGACAGACATAAAGTCTTCAGCCTGCTAACTCTGAGAGCTACGTATCTTTTTTATTATTCTGGTAATTATAAAATTACAATAAGGTACATACCTTATTTAATTTTAATATGTATTATTTGAGTTTAAGTTCCAATTATAACGTTATCATTATAATTTAATGGTTTTTTTTAAACAAATTCATGTGGACTTTTGGTCCGATTTGCTGATTGTTGCACAGCACTATAATAGATAAGTAATCAGTGTATCTAGTGCATAATAAATAAAAAATAATCACCAATAAATAAAAAATAAACAAGCCTCATAGTTCAGCCTTCTGCGCCGTATTTTGTGGGTTAAATTTCCATCCAGAATAAAAAAAATTGTAATGATTATATATGTTTGTTCTGTGTTTGGGTACGGTATTGTATTATAAGTATGTATTTACAAAAAAAACCTATTTAAGTATTATATCCGTAATCGTTGGGGCGCTGTGTGAAATTAATGACCTGTAATATAATTAACAAAAAACATAAAATGTAAACTTCCTCAATTATAACTTATTTTCTTAACATGTCGGAACATATACTTATGGGATGTTTGTTGATGGGGATTTAAAAAACAGCACGTCCCTCTTTCCATTACATTTTTGTTTCAAAATGTCCTGTAGTAAGTTGATAAATTTTTCAATGAAAATAACTTTTTACCTTTTAATAGTCTGCACAGTCCCTCTTAATCTTTTCATGGGGGCGGTAATAAAGTTGACCCTAGAACGTAAAGTGGCCGGTTCAAAGATTACTTAAGACTACCCCGAGGGGTTTCCTTTCATATCGTCCCAAAATCGCAGTAATTTATAATAGGGCATATTAGTAGGTAGGCACTCTGTTGGATCTCGCTTGAGGCGCATAACTAATGAGTTGGCTGGGGGTTTGTTGTGAACAGATACATTATTTAATTTAAAAAATACCTATTAAACATGAATGTTCTCAATAACTTTATTTTTCATGTATTAGGGTTATGTACCTACAGATATTTGCTTTTGAGAAATATGTTATATTGAACTAGCTGTCTATAATAACTAAGATACTTTGATTGTTGCGTTGACGGCAAAATTGTTGAAGATATTCAATGCATATATTTTCTAAGAACAAGTTCGATTAAAGAGCCAGGGCGTGCGCGGGTTAAGGACCCCTACAACTCAGCCTGCGGATGTCGTAGATGCCGAATAATGAATCTCAACAGATGGGCAGCAGCGGACTTCTGTGTATTATCTGAGCACCTTTACTATGATCACCAAACCGCGTGCCAAGCGTCGTGATTATGGCAAAACCCGGCAGTTTTGGAGGAGGCTATGGACATGGTGGATATTTATCAGCTGTTAATGAGCTATATGGCCACTCCATACACAACAGTCATCTGGAAGAAAATGCTGCGCAGCATTAAGTTCGCCCAATAAAGTATTTTCTATATATCTATCCATCTAAATATGGGAACTAGATCACGGAATATGTCACGCCAAGCACATACACGCAGCAGGAACTTGAGCAAGTATTTTAAAAGTCAATACAACAATTCTGCAATTATTTTAACAAGACATAGACCACTTGCGGGTCCTTTCACCGAATTGATTCGCATAATAGTTCGTTAAACAACAACGCGTTTGGGCCGTGCACGTGTTGGTCACGTGACTTTGGGGATTAAGTTGGTAGCTCTCTGGATAATTAACTGCACAAAATACTGGATAGCGCTCGATCGATGGCATGGCACAGTACTATAAGGATTCAGTAATTGAACAAATATTTGCGTTTGTCAACGTGCTCAGCAAAACAAAAAAAAAAATTGGTGCTTACCAAAAGATGATAATACAATTTTTTTCAGCATTTTCGTATGTACGTTTAAGTCCGATTTAGTAATGTTGATATTGCTTAGAACCAAATACGAGTATAAGTAGTAGAGGCCATTGTGAAAAGGCCCGTCCGGGGATGGACAACCACCAAACCTATTTCAGCCGCCAAGCAGCATTACTGTGTTCCGATTTGAAGGTAAGGTCGCCGGTGAAATTACAGGCGTGTAGGCTACATTCTGTGTGAATGTGATCTACGCAGTAAGGCATTGTTAAAGGCAAGAGATGCACTTAACATCAGGTGGGCTACTTGGCTGGTTCCGTCTCCTAGTTGTATAAAAAAAATTTTCACTTTGAAAATTATATTTCAGTACAAAATACACCTGAATTCTTAAAAAACTGGCGGATGCAAACGTTGTCTGCGTATCAGCAAAGGTATCGTTATATTACTCTCAAACTACAAAAAATATAATAAAATGCATGTTTCATATTAAAAAAAAATACGTAACATAAAATAAAAAAAATACGAACTTTACTAACTTATAGGCTAGATACCTATCTAATATTTTTATTGGTTAATAAGGTGTAATACATTTATTCAATAAAAAGTACAATTAAACTAACTATGTACAAAGGAATCAGTCAGATTACCTAAGGACCGTTACAAACGGCCTATAGGTAACTCAACTGTTCCAGACCAGTACCAGACGGAAGCGTGCCCAAGACACTGGCTGCATTGCCACGCTGAATAGCTATGCTAATTTGCTGGCCTAAATAAGTAATAAGTTAATAAGTAGGTAGCATTTCTACTGTTTCTAATCATTATTTTTCTAAGGGTACCTACAATCGCCTAACAATCAATGGCGTGAAGCCTACCGGATTTGAAGGGCAGCGTCGCACGCTAACTTTGAGTGATCTTAATTAATTACTGATATAGGACTGTTTTTTGAAGTAAGTTTCATACAAATATTATTTCACTTTTATTTTACTAGAAAAATAACACACAATAAAATATAGGTAATATTTACGTTTTAAAAACTAATTAGAAAACCGACTTTGATGAAGGATATGATACGATTTCGCTTACCTTGATGAAGTATTATTTTCAATTATTTTAATGGCAGATGAACGGACAGACAGACGGACGTACATTAATTTCACACAATATGGGAACTAGATAACGGATAATTATAATACTTAATTCTTTCTATTTTTATATACATACTTATCATATAATACACAACCAAACAAAGAACAAACATCTATATTCATCACACAAATGTTTGTGGGAATCGAACCCACAACCTACAGCGCAGAAGGCAGAGTTACTACCAACTGAGCTATGAGGCTTGTTAAGTGATAGTTGGCATATTTTTATTTTATACGGAAGAGGTGCATAGAAAACTAAAATTCCTGGTCTTATGGTCAAATTTCGACTTGCAAGGCTTAGTATTTGAAAAAACAGGTGTATTTGTTCGTTTATAATAAGCCTTTATGGTTAGGTAAACACCTAACAAAGTTCGTTCAAATTATATCGGAACATGCATGTAAAACAACTCTGTATGAAACTCGTTCAAAAAAAATTGCCTTCGATAAGCTTGATATCAAATGTCAGCTTTGTGGAGGTGTTTATTGCGTTGTGCTTTTTCTAATTGTTTGAGGATTGTATCTAATGAATATGAATTCAGAGAAAGATTTTGTTCATTAAACGTCATTAATTTGTTGATGAGTTGTGAAAAATGGATGACATATTCGTCTAGGTAGTCCCCCTCCCTATCAACTGGCACTACGACATGTTAAAGGCGACTTTAATAATGCTATACAGAAAAAATACTAAGATAAATTTGTGTGAACTCAAAATAATGAAAAGTAAGAAATGAAATGTATCAAAGCTATAAGGAAAATCAAAGACACACCCAAAACTTCACGACTTTAACTCGTACAGAACAATTTCATCGTGTCAGATTCTGAGCCGCCATTTTGTAACGTAAGAACGTTGTAAGTGTTGGAGTGTAACGTAAATCCTTTGATTGACGAAATTTGGTCCCTTACCCTAATGTCAAGGGATAAACACGACTTTGGAGGTGTCTTATTCCTCGAATTTTCTTATATAAAAACTTGAGACGTCGTTAACGTTATGACTCTGTTAGGTTGAAGGTTAAACGTTTTTTTTTATCGTGCTACGGGTAACACTTGGCCTTCAACTCACCTGGTTATTAGTTGATAAGGCCGAAGGTGGAAGCGCACTTCACCCAGAATCCTCAACAAACTGAGGAACTGGCTATCTTACCTTTACGGAACACAACAATTTTGAATTGTTATTATGGCGACGGAATTAGTTAAACGTTTTATTCGTGATAAAACCCAATTCACATTACCTTGTTTCTATTCTTTTATTTATGGTAAGTCAGCTCATAGCCTCAAGTGTAGCTTTTGCAATCTGTAGAGGGTGGAGGTCTGTAGGAACCTTCCAATAATAGTTCGTAGGTATTATTTATTTTTATTTGTTTATTTGTTTATTGGGGAAAACTGTGTTACAACAGAATCTAACAAATAAGTTTGAACCAAATAAACCTAGTTTTATGTAACACCAACAATGTTTTCCACGACTTACAAAATTAATAATTTTTGACAGAGATCTTGCTACATTTAGAATACAGAAATAAAGTACCTTAAAGAAATCAATATTAAAACTAGTTAGCCAACCTACTAACGATGGCTTTTTTCAATTGTCCTATTGAAAATGAAATGTATCTATCTATATCCTCAAATAAATTATTGTATGAATTGACGATTATTATACTCGTAAGTTATCGGCATATCGGCAGTTTATTTCTAAAATAAAGTAATCACACCAACAGCATTAGTGTCCCTGCTCGAAAGCCTCCTGCAAAGCTTAAAGTTTTTGTTATTATCATCGAGTTTGGCAGGCAACTTGGTGATCGCAGTAAAAGTGTAGACAAAGGGAAGCTGTTGCCCTCTTCTTGTGAGATAAATTATGTAAAAATAAAGTGATAGTTTAAGTCAATTGTAGCTTTCCAGCACAGGAATGAAAGGAGTGGCGCGAGCAATGGGAGACTTAGGTTACGTATGATGATAATCTTGGTTCAGGGACGAGCAAGCAAAAAAATAATAAAAATAAAAATGTATCAATTTCATGACCAATATTATAATGACGAAAAACTTATAGCAAAATATCTATTTGGTAATAATAAAACTGGACGAAAACTAATAATGATTGCCACCAAAAATATATGGCTGTCGCATGACTGCAATAGACAGCCCCTAAGATAACAGCCAAAAATAAAACGTCGAATCCACATGCAAAACAATATTTCTATATAACACACTTACACAGCAAACCTGCTGTCTTAGAAAAACTGCGATCAATCCTCCTATATATATATGCCGCATGGAATGGAACCAAATCCGGGATGATAGCGATAGGACAGACTATCAATATACCATGGCATCGTCGAATCGTCACTAGACTACAGAGCCTCATAATTAAAAAGCCTCATAGCTCAGTTGGTAGTAGCTCTGCCTTCTGCGCTGTAGGTTGTGGGTTCGATTCCCACCCAGGACAAACATTTGTGAGATGAATGCTTGTTCTGTGTCTGGGTGATGTATTGTATAAGTATGTATTCACAAAAAAAAGTATTTTAGTATTATATCCGTGATCTAGTTTCTATATAACAAGCTAAGCTTAGTTTGGGGCTAGATGGCGCTATGTGAAATTAATGTAATGCAAAATTTATTATTTCATCATTTATTTTTTATTTTGATACAGGCACGGTATTTACCCACTTTCATTGTAAAACCGTCCATACTGCGTAATTCGTACAAAAAACTGTACGCGTATAACTGTCTCACATTACCCAGCCGACTGGGTTTAATTCACAATGTTTACGCGTCGTTTGCGTCCAACAGCCGACATGTCGAATTGTGGGATTTTTTGCTTACATCCGGGGATGTAGCCAGGCTTTACTCACTTCATAATACCCATTTAGCATGAATGTTAAATTAATTTAAGCGATTTTGACTTACGCATAGACCCCACCAAGGTGGCCTGTGGATGTATAGTCAATTGCACACAAAAACATAATAACAAAGAAAAACTTAAAAAAAAATTTAGCTAAATAAAAGAAAAAATAGATACATATTGGGAAAATTTGTGTACATAACAATATAATAAAGTTTAATAAGTTACATAAATAATAACTAAGATACATAAATTATATGATATTTATTAATAATCTTGTACTAATATAAAATGCTAACTGACTCACTGATAACAACGCACAGCCTAAGCGGCTAATCATAGAGACATGAAATTTGGAGGGTATATTTGTCTTGATCAGATTGCAAAAATGAGTGCTAAGAAGGGGATTTTAAAAATTCGTACCCTAAGGGGTTCAAAAGGGGTTGAAAGTTTTCATTAAAAGTATGCCCTAACGCTGAAACCGTGCATGATAAAAGGTCAAAATTATCATTATAGATTCCTCATATGAAATAGATAAGACCGTGATTCATGGTTTTTTGTTTTTTTATTAATTCAAGGTCCCTTTATTTGATTTAAAAAATCAAAAAACATTGTTATTTAACTGAAAAAAACGCGATGAACACGTGGTTTCTATAGTAAACTGGTGTATTTTGAGTGCTCTTTATGCAATGGATTAATGTCAAAACTACCAAAGTCTGATGATGGAGTGGAATCAATATAAAGGGTTTTTTTCAGTAAATAGCAGTAGTACATATTAAGAGCGTTGCGCATTTAAAATGATTGTATGTGTGATATGAACCAGGGTCTTTCGATGATGCCAGCAGAACTCCTGAATAATACATGGTATAATAGTGGTGCTTATACTTTTTTAAATCGGTATAACGAGGCATTCAACGACAAATGACTGTATTTACCCGGCCGTAGCAGTCACGGCTTAAGAATCGACCCCCTCCAACTCAGCCCGCGGATGTCGTAAAAGCCGATTTTAGGGATCTCACCAGAAGAAGCGGCAGCTTCGTGCTGTATGTTACATAACACCTTTACTGTGAACACCAACCCGCCTGCCAAGTGTGGTGATTATGTCAAACCCTCCCGTTTTTGGAGGTGGCTCTGTCCAATATCCAATCAACCGCTACATAAATGGGCTGTTGACGTGACTGTATTTACGACCCTTGACTAATGTAACTTGACTACTTGATACACAGTAATCTTCTAATGCATAAAAGGACAAGTCCTGAGTGACTGACTGACTGATTCAACTAGATGCAACGCACAACCTAAGCCACTGGGCGTACCTACAGACATGAAACTTCAAGGGCATGTTTGTCTTGGTGTGTAAACGCCTGCTATGAAAGGAATTTAGAAAATTCGCAAAAGGGGTTCAAAGTTCGGAGTGAAATGTTGCTTATCCCTGAAACTACAAATGATAGGCACTTAAAAATTTGTATGTTGATTGCCCATAAGGAATAAATTATGGCATATTTTCGGTTTTTAGTAATTTTCAGAAATAAAGGGTGGGGTGTCCAATATTCAGACCTGATTAATAATAAACAAAAAAAATTGGGGGTTCTCATACATGAAACGTTTTTATAAATTGTTATTTTCGACCTGTATTTGAGAAGTTGAATTTGAGAACCAAAGTTGGTTGGGATTAAATTAATGAAAAAGATGGGGGGAAAAGAAGAGACGAGTCTGAGGTATATTTTCCTTGAGGGTTTCAGGGCGGGTACCTTAGAGTGATTACCGAAGAAACTCGAGCGAAAAAAAAGAAAATAATAATAATAATAAAGTTCTATTCCCACCCAGGACAAACATTTATGTGACGAATGTTTGTTCTGTGTTTGGGTGTTGTATCATATATACGTATGTATTTACAAAAAGTATTTAAGTATTCTATCCGTAATCTAGTACCCATATTACAAGCTATATTTAGTTTGGGGCTAAATGGCGTTGTGTGAAATTAATGTCCTGTAATATTTATTTATTTATTAATATTATTTCTTTGTTTTTGAATAAATATATTTATTTTTGGTAAATATTAATTAGACAATAAACAATAATCTAAGGTATTTAAAACGTTCCCCCTCCTGCCCCCTCTGGTTACGTCCAGCATAGTTTCCTATTACCGCGTAGGATGGAAGTTACTCTTAATTGAATGCAATTTTTTTGAGTATCTCTTTTAGTGGCTACCGTTTTAGTAAGATGAGTTTCCTGAAGTCATTTTGCTGTTTCATCAGGTTTTTTGTAGGTTCTCTGGTCACAATTACTTTGATTACCGTTTTGAGTAAGTACATATTCTTATTCTGAGTTATCATCCTGTAGCAGTATTTTATCATGAAGGTTTATTAAATAAATAAGGTTTTTTAATTTACAGGCACCATAATGATTTTTTTGGCTTACAATTATTGATGATACCTCGGGCCTAACCACAACGTCTTATAGCATTCTCGTTTTGATTTTACATTAATTTTGTCTCATTTTTTCTACACTGGAGAGATAGTGACAAAAGTAAAGTAATATCAAAACAAGAATGCTTTAAGAGGTGTGGTACCCCCCCTGGCTCAAGATGGTGGCACCATCCGTGTTATGCGGAAAATTAGATGAATCTAGCCTAAAATCGCCTAAACTGCACTGCCTAAACCAACGTCATAAAGAGGACGACCCGGGATTTAGACCCAAGGCCTACCAATTTTTGAGGCCGACCATTTCTGGAGTTTTTCACCTTCTTTTTTTTCACCACTTTGGTTCCAAACATATGCTTAAACCAATGGGAACGTGATTAACGCAGTGTAGTTACACCTTTAAAACAATCAATACTAAATCCTGCGTTAAAATACACGTTGCGGCTGTTTAAAACTATGGTTATCTTGTAAATGAGCATCGAATGAGAAGAAACTGCTATTACCACCTTTTTGATTCATTTAAAAACTTACACCAATACAAATGTAAGAAGTCAATTTATCCTACTTTTAATCATCGTGTCGAAATGAAACTTTCAATTAATATTTATTACAGATGACGAAATAGGTATCTTGGATCTGATGATCGGGCCAGGAGAACTCTTCAGTGGCTAACGTCTCGTCCGACAAAAAACCCCGTCAAGTTTGGGCTCATGTGATTTATTTTGACGAGTCCAATAGGAGTTTGACGTTTTTTTTGACATTTGACATTTAACGTACCTTGCCTATTTGTAGTTAGTACAGTATTATTACTTGTAGGCTAAAAAAAAATCTAACAGGCATGATTTTTAAAATATTCGTTAATTTAATTTATTATATTTATACATTTTTTTATTGTACGACTGGAAAGCGCTTGGCCTTCATCTCACCTGGTAACAAGTTAAGATAAGGCCGAAGGTGGAGGCGCACTTCACCCGGAATCCTCAACAAACTGAGGAACTTACCTCTAAATGCCGGGAGACAACAGTTTTAGAATTGTAATCATGGCGACAAAATTAGGTAAGATGGCGGTAGCTATCCAGGCGGACTTAAATAAAGTCCTACCACCAACCAAACCAAGCACAATATATTGTACTCCCCACAGGGATCGAACCCGGGACCTCTGGATCTGAAATCGGTGGGTCAAACCACTAGACCACAGAGGCGGTTAAACTGAAATGTAATATTCCGACCGATTTAGCAACTATCGTCGACGAGTGAAACTTTAACAGCTGTAAACTATTTTACTCTGTGTCTAAACAGACATAAAAGCAGCGGTGCACCGATTTATGAAACCGTAGGCGGAAAACTATGAAGTTCTTCTGGTTATTACAAACTTTTCATTTATAATACGTTAAGTATATTATGATTATAATATGAAAAACATGCTTAAAATACAGTTGTTTTATCAAAACTGGGTTCTTAACGAGGTTTCCGCCACGTCGCTAGGTTTTTAAATATAGATAATTAATTGGATATTTTATGATAATTACTAACTATGACGATGAAATAAATTTTAAAAATTAACTTACTAATTTATTTATCAGATGTTAAAAACTGTGGTCTGAATTACATTGTAAGTATATTGCTTATTTCCAGTTGGGAAGAACGCTCTAAGATATCTTGGAAATCTTGTTTATGCTCCATTTGTAAATACTTCAAAACAACAAAGAACAACTCATTTTAACACTATAAAGGAGATTTTCAATTCAGATGACGGAACCATAAAATGTCTGATAGTGCAGTTGGCGGCATTTTTAATAGCCTCCATATAACAAGTAACAGCACGCGACTTTTCTCGTTAAACGCGTTATGAGTTTATTTTGCGACTGTCTTTGTGGTCGACAATTTATAGAAGCCTTTGGCTCTTTTAAACTCTACATTAAACAAGCATTTAATCATAAAATTATAGCTGAAAATACGTAAAAAATTTTAGAGTACCCTATTATAAAAATACTCAGAGTTTTATTGTTATAAAACATAATCTTATGAATAGGAAAATGTAGAAATTAATTTTACTTCGTTAATAAGGAAGCCTTAAGAAGCAATTGAATTAACGAATTCCGAAAGAAGTTTTGAGCATCTTTCCGCGTTCTCGTGAATAGCAACGCAACATTTAATTGAAAATACGTAAATCCTTTCAGACAAACTCATATTACAAGTGTGTCGAGGGGCAGATAAATACATTACGTATATTCTCTTCAGACAGATATTTGTAAAGTTTTCCCCCAGTTATGACGAAAGCTACACCAATTTCTCTGATATGAGAAACTTTGCTTGCTCTTTTACAGAACAAACTTCTACCCTATTAAGTGATCCCTAGAGATAACAGTAAAGAGAAGCGTAGATAAATGTTATTTTATTCGACAGTCGTTTAACGTATCTTAGTTTATGGCTGTGCGAAACGAGCAAAACTATTTAAGAGACATATTGGACGAAGCTATGACTAAGTTTGGGATAGAACTAAATAAACTCTTGTCTTACTTGGATTCATAACCATAATGGAACAAATTTTATTATACTACGGAGAAGTGCTTACTGTTTATCTCAACTAGTGTCAAGTTATGACTAGGCCGAAGGCGGAAGCCAATTACTCTCAGAATCATCAGCAGACTGGGGAACTGGCTATCTTACCTCTAAAAGCCTGAACACAAGAATTAGAATTCTCGTTAAGGTTGTATTACTAAGGTGGTTTGGTGGTAGCTAGCCAGGCGGACTTTAAACAAGCCCTACTACCAACTTAACCGAGCACAAATTACTATCTATCGAGTGGCGTAAAAATGTAACCGCCTCTGTGGTCCAGTGGTTAAGCCCACCGATTTCAGATCAAGAGGTCCCAGGTTTGATCCCCAGGGGTTTTGTTTAAGTCCGCCTGGCTATCTAACACCATCTTACCTAATTCTGTCGCCATAACAACAATTCTAAAATTATTGTGTTTCGGCATTTAGAGGTAATAAGATAGCCAGTTCCTCAGTTTCCTGAGGATTCCGGGTGAAGTGCGCCTCCACCTTTGGCCTTATCTTAACATAGCTACTGTAACCAGGTGAGATGAAGGCTGGACATTTCCCCGTCGTACAATTAAAATAAAATGATTATGAATTTTATTTTATAAGTTGAATATTGAATTCACATCGTGCAGTAGAATGAGACGAAGTACTTCAATTTAGGAAAATACTTTTCAGTCCAAACATTCAAGGTGAACTCACCGTATGTAAGTCCAGTCAAAGAGCGAGCATGATCAAAGGGGGACGTAAGTTAGTCAGGCTAACCATTGCTTTAGCAGGCTAAGCGATAAGCAAAGCGGTAACGCTTCTATAGTTTTTCTATAACGGACTGGTTGGAGGCATTCCCCTTTACCAAAACGACACCACAAATATATTAAGTATCCCAGTGTTTAAAAAAAGAAACTCTAGAGCCACCTCCATCAATAATATACTCGCGACCGCTAACGTGTCGTCAGTCCATCCAGTGGACGATCTACCAAACTCGCTTCACTCAACATCTTAGAAGATAGCTTTTTACAGATACGCATATTTAAACTAGTCAAATGTTGCAACGTTAAAAATAATTCTGTGAAGGAAAAAACATTCAACTAATGGCTAGCTTCACAAACATGATTAATCGTGTTTTATTCTCTTCTCTGCAATATCAATATATTTGATCAATACCAGGCTTAATTATGCGGAGTGCCTTCTTTTAAAATTACCGCCTTTTTTTGTATTTGAGATAGTCAAGCAATTGACCACCAGCTTACATTTAAAACAAGTAATAATGTGGCCTAAGATGGAGCACGCTTGCCTAAAAGGAACCTATTTACTCTAGACTTGAAGACTCCAAAATTGTACTCGTGCGAAAAAACAGACGAAGGCAAGGAATTCCATTCTTTACCAGTATTAATGATAAAGGTAGATGCGAAACGATGTGTTCAGCATAATGGAATATTTACAAGGTACGGGTTGTACGTCTTTACGTGTGTACGATTAGGTCAAAGATATCGGGCGCACACTCACCGAAGTGGAATTTATAGAACACAGCCTGGCAACCCGCCGTCTATGTTATAGGCTCTGCAAAGTGGCCTTAACAAGTTAATCATCACCTATGAGCCCAGCAGCACGACGCTCAATCGAAGCCAGGGCTTCGAGCTGATACTTGGCTGAGCTATCCCAGAGATGACAGCGGTACTCCATACAGGATTGGACCTGAGCTTTGTACAAACTTAAAAGCTGTCCCGGTGTGAAGTACCGCCGAACCCTAGCAAGAATACCCAGCTTCATAGCAGCGAATTTGGCCTTAGACTCGATATGGGACCCAAAGTATAAGTTCGATGAAAGTTCAACGCCTAAAAGGGTCAAACTATCATTGAACTGGAGCGAAGTGCCGTTTAAAATAGGTACTGGATAAAATTGGCTTTTTTTTGCAGAGAACACACACGCCTGAGTTTTGGAAGCGTTAAACCGTACAAGATTTGCGTCCCTCCATTCAGACACAAAGTTAAGCTTGAGGTTCAAATGCTCCACCATCTCCCTATGGAGTGGAAAAATATCTATCAACAACTGTGCTGTCATCTGCGTACCCATAGATACCGTAATATAATAGATCATTGATATGAAGCAGGAATAGAGTTGCTGATAGAACAGATCCTTGAGGTACCCTGGCACTGGTAGCCAATAGATCAGACAAACAGCCACTAATAACTACTCGGATCGATCTTTCCCTCAGGAAGCCGGTAATCCATAGAAGGAAAGCTTGCTAATGACACCCTTGTGCCAAACCCTACCAAAAACCTTCGAAATTTCAAGGGAAACTGCCAAAGCTTCCCCGTATCTTTCGATGGCTTCACTTCAGATGTGCGTGGCATTCTTTTAGCTTAGTCCTACTTTCAGATAAGTGGTTTCTGCGCATGCCAAGTCCTCGCAAAGCTGTTGCCCTTACGGTTCAGAGCCAGGCCAGAGCATTGTCCTATAAAAAAAACAACTTTGTCTACTGAGGAAATCACTAGAATTTGTATTTGTAATAGTTTTTTATAAATATACAGTGAGTCCTAGTTATTAGCTTGTTTAGTACATAGTATACTTACTTAAGGTTACTGCAATAACATTTTTTGACCTTAATTTAATTTTAAAAAACTTTTAATTTTTTAAACATTTAATGTTTATTAAATAAAATGTACAATTAAACTAACTATGTACAAAGGAATCAGTCAGATTACCAAAGGATCATTACAAACGGCCTATTGGTAACTCAACAATAATACTTATATTTATGTTTAAACGTGGTAACTAATCAAATATTTACGTCTGAGCAGTTATTGGAAAAGTATCTTAAAAAAATTGACAGGAACTAAGTGTAGGAATTCAACAGTGTTGTTTAGATCATAGCCATGCATTTAACCACCAGCTCACTTAAAAAAGTGAGATAGCCTATGGCGGAGCATGTCTATCTGAACCTATTTCTGACTTAAAAACTCGAAAATTGTATTGTTACAGAAAAAACACTCACCATATCTCTCTTACACTTAAACCAGTTCTTTCATTTCGAAAATTTGCCTATTTTTTATTTACTTACCCCACCAATCGTTGGGTATAAATAAAACCGCTACCTTAATGCTCTCTGAACCCGAACTACACGTAAATATTGGTAACGTCAAGTCCCCTGTGGATTTTTCACCAAAAACCACAAATAAACCGAGTTTTTCTGTTTACTTTTGTCGAGGTCAAAGTTTTGAGAACGTTTTTGTAAATACCAGCATTTTCGTTAAAGGCACAGTACAATATTTTTATTATTCAATTTACCTGTGGTCAATTTGAATTCTTGTTTGTGAAAAATATATAATTACAGCTAAAAAAGTTCACCGTTGGATCCATGTTTGTTTTAGACAAATGGAGACAGAACAAGCAAGCAGTCCACCTGATGTTAAGTGCAGCTCTTGTTTACAAAAAGACGTACTGCGTTGGTCATATCCACAAAGAACATGACATACGCTGCACTGCATTGCGCCCAGCCACTTGAGACATAAAGGTGTTAAGCCCCGTGTGCCCGTAAATTTACCCCACTGTAACACAGCAATGCTGCTTGGCGGGCGCAATTGGTATGGTTGTAGTACTTCCCCGGGCGATCCCGTTTACAAGGAACTCTACTCTTTTAAAAGTTGTGCAGACACTTTTGACTGGCGGGTCAGTAGCGCTGTATCGGTATTAAGCATAGGAGGATTTTACCCATAATCTGGTGTTTAAAATAAATAGAAACATATATTTTAGCATGACACTTGCAAGATAAAAACAAAAATCTAAAAAGAATAGTAAGGATAGGCAGCATGGTTACAAATTAAATACGAACACCTCTGTGTGTAACCGCCTCTGTGGTCTAGTGGTTCAACCCACCGATTTCAGATCCAGAGGTCCCGGGTTCGATCCCAATGGGGAGTACAACATATTGTGCTTGGTTTGGTTGGTGGTAGGACTTTGTTGAAGTCTGCCTGGCTAGCTACCACCATGCTACCTAATTCTGTCGCCATAATAACAATTCTAAAATTGTTGTGTTCCGGCATTTAGAGGTAAGATAGCCCTCAGTTTGTTGAGGATTCCGGGTGAAGTGCGCCTCCACCTTCGGCCTTATCTGAACTTGTTACTAGATGAGATGAAGGCGTAGTGCTTACCCGTCGTACAATAAAAAAAAATAGAATCTATTGCTAAAAGACAATTTTGTTGGTTGGGAAGCTACCGATATACTTAATTAAAGTCAACTCAGAACGACAGATGGGCTTGGATAGGCTTGGATGGGTGACACCTTTCATGTAACAACAAAAACAAAAAATACAAAATCAAATTTCCACTGGCGCTTACGTGTGCGCAAAGTCAATTGTTTGTATTAGTCACGTGACGATTTTGATACCTACGTCAAATCCATACAATAAGATCTTTCCGCTGGCGATAGCGCAAAATTATAGATTATGTTTCAGCCGACAACAAATATTTTATGAAAACAGTCAGCCAGACCAAACGGTAGCATATTGTCAGTTCACTCTGTGTGCATCATCATATCCTAAGGTCTTTGAATTATATTTCTCCACTTAGTTCAATCCCTTTTGTTTTAAATCGTCATGAAAGGTGTCAAGTGCGAAGTAGATTTGAACTGTCCAGCGATTAGAGCTGCGACCTCTTCGCTTGAAATATTACATTTTCCCAGTGACGGTTAACTTTTCAATATAGCCAGGATTCCTTCGTCCCATGAGTGCGATGCTTACATCGCTAAAACTACTAAAAACTCAATTATACCCATTAGATACGCCTTTTGTCACATAACACCATTATTTATTTCGCATCAGTTACTGTGTCGCCAACAATTAGGTGTAATGACCTGCGCCACCTCCGCCCCTGTGGAGAACTATGACGTTACGGAGGGTGTAATTTTTCATGTCGCAACCACGATAACGGTCAGGTGTTGGAATGATTTGTGGCGCTTGATGTCGTATCTTGCTTGAAAAG
The DNA here is from genome assembly GCA_951394065.1 of Venusia cambrica. Lineage (NCBI taxonomy): Eukaryota > Metazoa > Arthropoda > Insecta > Lepidoptera > Geometridae > Venusia > Venusia cambrica. The sequence continues at coordinate 6,966,997 of OX596055.1, forward strand.
TACAATACAATATGTGGAAAAAAACGTTTTTACGTTGTCAATACAATAAAAAAAAATATAAGATGATTTTGAGTCTCGAAATTTGTTTGTAGCTAGTTGAGTCCGTATAAAAATGTTAGTGAAACAGCACTCAAGGCCCTCATTATTATCCTCCATTCGTGTTTTTAAGATTTCATATTTTCCCGTGGATCCCTTGTGATCTGACTCAGGGATTACAGCTAAAGTGCAGTATTTTAAATCAGTGACTTTATTATTGAACTGAACATTACATCAGGAGATGGGTAGCAGTATATACTATAGTAGTAACTTAAGAATACGCTAGCATAGTGACCACCAATCCACCTTCCAAGCGAGTTTAGTGAATGTGACAAATCTCTGTCATCGTCAGATTTTAAACACTGTCCGTCGTCATATTGCAAACGGTCGGCAAATTGTCAACAGCAACTAATATTTGCAATTTTACGTATTATTTCTACCCTTTCCAGTTCTGCCACTTGCTTTAGCATAGACACAGACCTGCCTCACTCTCTCCTCAAGAGGGAGAGGTAAGCAAATGGCCTTACAGGAATGTACAATCAAATCCTGTAACGCAAGCCTAGTGGTTATCCTTCACGCGGTGCCCCCCGTTCTCGATCTAGTTCCATCAGAAATAGAGTTAACTGAAACCACAGGACGACATCTGTCGGGATAGAGAGGTCATGTCCCGACGGGTTCATCATCGATCACCATTTTTGCCGACATTTTTGTTTACAATATGCCGAGGCATATTACAAACGGACAGTGTTTAAAATCTGACGCTGACATATACAAGCTTCTTGTATCACAGTAACATTATCAGTGACTAAGTCTCTTGTATGTAGACGCACTTAGCTGATATCCCAACCTGATAATTAAAAATTACCACCTGATGGGTTTGTAGAGGTGAATATTCTTATTTTTAAATTATCGACTGTCAAAAAACAATACAAATGTATCTTCAACAGCGATAATAAAAGACTGGGTATTGTTTTACAGCCACCATGTAGAACTTTCAGTTTTACCATACCAATAAAAACATTCAAACAAACAAATCGTAGGAAATGGCTGAATAAAAGAGCAGTTCTTTGCCGCATAAAGCGAAAAGCAGCACTTTTAATTGGGGGTGGAAAATGTGATTAATGCCACATGATAAGGATAGGCGGCACGAAAGGAAAATAAAGGTTTCGGTCAAAAGTCGCACACATTAACCTAATTTGTTTCTTTAATATTAATCGGTAGATAGAATCACCATTTATATTGGTATTGCGCCCAGGTTACCTAGGCAAAATAGTTTAGGATGTCGTAAAAGGCAACTCCAGAGAATACACCTAAAAATAGGCATCAGCAATTACCTTTAAAACAACACTGTGGTCACCAATCTGCACGACAAGCGAAGGGGTCGACCCATGTCCAACCAAATGTTGCTAAACCACCTCTGGGGTCTAGTGGTTTGCTCAGTGGTGTTAGATCCTAGGGGTCCCGGGTTAGATCCCAAGGGTAGTACAAAATTGTCCGTGGTTTGGTAAGTGCTAGGACTTTGCTTAGGTCCGCCTGGCTAGCTATCACTATCTTACCTAATTCTGTCACCATAGCGTGTTCCAGCAATTGAGAGGATTGAGAGGTAGAGACTAATTCCAGTTCAGGACATTTACATTTCATTCTACTACGGGAAATATCTTGACCTTCATCTCACCTGATTTTCAAGATATATTAAGGCCGAAGGTGGAAGCGCACTTCACCCGGAATCCCCAACAAACTGAGGAATTGGCTATCATACCTCTTAATGCCGGACCACAATTTTTTTTTAATGATATCAATCATGATATCAATCATGGTGACAGAATTAGGTAAGATGGTGGTAGTTAGCCAGGCGGACTTAAACTTTTTTTTATTTATTATTGTACGCCGTATTGTACCGATTGTAACAAAATCCTACCACCAACTAAACCAAGCACAATATCGTTACCCCTGGGGATCGAACCCGTTACCTCTGGATCTGAATCGGTGAGGTGAACCACTAGACCACAGAGGCGGTTAAACGACTAAACTACACAATGAATTAAAATTGTGTGATCAAACATCAAAGTAAAAAAAAGAATAGCTAGTAATGTAATAGCCGCTACTGAATGTATTAATGTAGACCATAATTTATGATTATGGTAAAACTTACGGCCTTGTCACGTATTATAGTTGAATTTAAAAGGGTTTATTAAGAAATTACTGCGTCAACACCTATGCCGCAAAACAATTATTTTTTATGTCTTAATTTGGTGGTAAGTGCGTTTACTTTTTATCGACTACGGTCATGACATCATTTTGGACTTAACCCAAATACTAATGTTACTACAGAATTTCAATCTCAAACATGTTGTGATAATTTCCTGTTAGTATTTCATTAAAAAGTGAAACTGAATCACTGGACTCGAAAATAGTTATGCCCAATTTCAATAAAATTATCTTTAAATTCTGGGACTTATGTTTACGGAGTACCAAAAATAAATGTCGAGAGGCGTAGGACGTTTCGATTCTTGACACTAGGTGAGAAGGCCAAGCGCTTGTTATTTGCAAAGGAATATGTTTCTAAATAAGTATTTTCAGGTTTTCCAGATATAATTGAAAAAGATCTCCACGCAAGAGATGTCTGAATATATTACCTACATAAGTTCCACATGCAATATCTAATACCTGTATATCTTTCCGCTGTGTTACGACCCTAATGTCTTCACGAGGAGAGTTAATAGGCACTTTCTGGGTAGGCAGCTCCATCGTAGATGTCATTCTTACCTGTGTAAGTTTCGTGGTCCGGAGCCGACCCATCGTTAATAAAAAAAAATAAAAAACCTGAGTAAGAACACGAACCTCGCTTTACAAAATGAAGTACACAGTAGAAAATTTATGGCCAGCTTAAAAACTAGCCTTATACAATTCCCAGACTGTACAAAAAGCGAGTGGTGCCACCGCTGATATGCTAAGTGGCTGTTGATAACCGTCACGTAGTACCGACTGTTTGCCTTGCATGTCCCAACATACCTATAGGTAACTGGGTAAACTCTACAGCCGTTACTAGGTTGGTTATAGCTTATAAGGAGGAGAGGAGATAGGGACCGGAGAACGTTCCTGAAGTTTGCATCAGCGGGCGACCTATCAAGATGGTAGATACCTTTAAGTACTCAGGCCAGATCCTAACATCAAACCTAAAAGACGTCTCTGACGACAGCGTCGAGCGGTGTGAGTAGTCGGCAATATGATAGCAAGGAGATTTTTAACAGTTCGCCTGACGTGAAAATCACCATATTCGAATCATATTGTCAGTCTTTCTACACATGTCAACTCTGGACAAACTATACCAAACAATCTCACGACGGTATCAGAGTGGTATATAATAACGTGTTCAGGCATCTCATGGGACTGAAGCGCTATTGTAGCGCTTCAGAAATGTACACTGAGTCCCGTGTTGACTCCTTCAATGCCATGCAGCGATGGAGAATAGCCTCATTTATGTCCAGAGTGGACATGTGTAAAAATGCAATTATATTTGTTAATTACATTCGCCAGTCTGAAAGTGAAAAGTATCTAGGACTGATACTAGATGACAAGTTATCTTGGAAACCGCACATTGCACACATACAATCAAAATTAACATCGCTTACTGGAGCCCTGCGCAAAATGGGCAATTGTGTTCCACCTAAATTCAAAATAGTATCAACAATTCACTTATAAGACCACATTTAGAGTACCTAATTGAAATATGGGGCTCTGCAGCGCAAACAAATTTGATGGATCTACAAAGATCACAAAATAAAGTAATAAAACGATTATTCAATTACGACTTCCTAACACCGACTAAAACTTTATATAGTAAAACAAAAATACTGAACCTGTCGCAAACATTCACATATAGAACATGCATTCTGGTTAAAAAGATCCTTGACAAAACAATTAAATCAAATCTTACATTCACAGTCAGAAAATATAAATATAACCTTAGAAATAAAAACAAACTTTACGTACGTCCATCCCGAACGGAAAGATATGGAAAAAGAAATGTGCTATGCCAAGGAGCATTATTATACAATAAACTCCCAGGCGAGTTAAAAGAAAGCCAAAGTATAAATGTTTTTAAAAAAAAACTTAGACAACACATTATTGGCCTTATTCCTATGCCTAACTAATATAAAATCATAAATATCGAAAATCACTAATTGATAAAAGTAATATTTTCCGTCCTGACCGCCCCTAACTTATCGCCAAATACACATTATTATATCGTATACTTATATACAAAAGTTTTAGCTAAACTAAAAAAAAAAAAAAAAACCGTTTCAAATGTTCTTTTAGGTAACTTAACTCAATATATAAATTAACAAGTAAAAGTAAGGTATTATAGATAGATAATAATATCTCCTTGTACCATAATAATGTTTAAAACAAATTCATTTCATAACTTAATAACAAGTAACTACTAATTATAGAAGGTGAATAATAGTAATCATAACTTGTATAATTACTGCCATCTTCTAGACTATAACTCTGACAGAAATAAAAACACATTTATAAATCGCAACCAAATTGAGGGTAGATAGCTGTTCCACTACTTTGCACCAGTCTAAGTCTAACTCAGTACAACATCTTTATAATCTACCTACCATCAGTTGAAGTAAGAATATTTGACGTACCTACACATGTGATGTAACAGGTAGTCCTACCTATTAAAGTAAAATCTGTTTGCACTGACTTCGAGCATTTACAATGTAAATTGAACTAATGACTAGCCAATAAAATGTTTACTACTTTATATCTCATATTAAGAGAACTAATTCTAAGTTTTTTATGATAAATAAATAAATAAATATTACAGGACATTAATATAATACATTTATTCAATAAAAAGTACAATTAAACTAACGTACAAAGGAATCAGTCAGATTACCTAAGGACCGTTACAAACGGCCTATAGGTAACTCAACTGTTCCAGACCAGTACCAGACGGAAGCGTGCCCAAGACACTGGCTGCATTGCCACGCTGAATAGCTATGCTAATTCGCTGGCCTAAATAAGAGCCAGCCCTTGGGTCACGTGTCGCCTCAATCAAAAGCCCCGCAATATTTTTGAAAACCTGGAGGGCACCGGCACCCCACGGACCCAAGGTCTCCACCCCAAAAGGCTCAAATAGGTAAACTCTGTCGAGACCACTATATTTGCAATTAATTTGACATTATTTGACATTAATTAAATGTAATTTGGGAACTAGATTACGGATAGAATACATAAATACTTTTTGTAAACACATACGTACTATACAATATATACAGTATGATACAACACCCAAACACAAACAAACATCTATATTCATCACACAAATGTTTGTCCTGGGTGGGAATCGAACCCACAGCCTACAGCGCAGAAGGCAGAGCTACTACCAACTGAGCTATGAGGCTTGTTAATGATCTTGACAGAGACGTACAGACGCTGGGTGGCTATTGCCACCTAGATTATTCTTATTATTAATCTCTTATTTTGTTGACTTAGGTACCTGCCTACCTTTCTGTATACTTTGAATTTTTATTTAAATTGAACCTACTCGTGTCTGAAAAATAAAGAATTATTATTATTTATTATTATATAATCAAATATCGATGCTTATATTTGAAGTGAAACTTTTTTGGGAGGGTTTTGAAATTCTGAACCGCTGACCTTTTTGTGTGACTAAAAGTGGTGGGGAAGTTTTTTTTTATTGTACGACAGGCAGGTGCTTGGCCTTCATCCCACCTGATTTTCAAGTTGTGATAAGGCCGAAGGTGGAAACGAACGTCACCCGGAGTCCTCAACAAACTGACTATCTTACCTCTAAATACCGGAACACATCAATTTTACAATTGTTGTAATAGATAATACATTTTTTCCCTGAAATACAAAAGTGTCACTTCTATGTGTCTTAACGACACACCTTGATTTTTTTTCATAATATACGACGGAAATACTGTTGGCCTCCATCTTACATTGTGTGGGGCCGACTGACTTTGTGTATGGTAAAAGAGATACTATTAAAAATTGGTGGAAATAAGGGAAAATTGTTCACACATTTTCGAGGGAAACAACCTATTATTTCTTGGGTAACTTTGTAAAACGTTCCTTGGATTTATTATTATGAGCTTATCAAGTACTTATGTAACTTGGAGCTCACGTGGAAACTCAAGGATAAGGCAAAAAGCTTTTTTACTTTATCATTTTTTACTTTAACGACGTAAGTAGGCGCCTTACCCCGTGGTACTGTGGGACATTCTTGCGTCACCTAAAGATTAGGTACTTTATATTAAACCTTGAACATTCTTTTCCACTTTACAGGCGCAAAAAGTACTTACTTAACATTTTGTTGCAAGTGACTTTAGTGTAAACATTACAAAGAATATGTACAATGAAACTAATTATATACATGGGAAGCAGTATTACCTAAATACCGTTACAAATATTATCTACGTAACTCAACGGTTCCAGACCATCACCAGACAGAAGCGTGCCCAAAACACTGGGTGCATTGCCACGCTGAATAGCTATTTATTTTATTTATTTTTTCTGATCGACGGGGATGTGTGATTTTCAAGTTATGATAAGGACAAAAGTGGAAGTGCACTTCACCCGGAATCCTCAACTAACTGAAGATCTGGTTATCTTACCTCTAAATACCTGAACACAATAATTTAAGAATTGTTGTTTTGGAGACAGAATTAAGTAGGATGTTGGTAGTTTAAGCAAAGTCCTACCACCAACCAATCCATGCACAATATTGTACTCCCCTGAGGATCAAACTCATTCAAATCAACTTTTCTAATACACCCCGATACCACGAAAGGAATCTTCTCAAAAAATCCCGTCAAAATTGTTCCAGCCGTTAAAGAGCCCATAGGGAACATCCGTACATCGACTTTATATAGAGGTATAAGAAGATTGGATGAAAATATATTGAAAACAAGGCCGTAATAAATAAAACATGTTCTGTATAAGCGAAGAAAACTCTGTGAAGAAAATTCTTCCAGCAAACCTTTGATATACGGGAGGCGATACACGGAACATGTAGATAATAAATTAATGAATATAAAATGCTAAAATATAACATGTTAAGCAAATATCTTGCCGTAATTACATTGACACTCATGAAACAAGCAGGAATTGCTTTCTTAGCCGACTGTTTCTTACCTTCATTATTCCTTAGATAGCTTTGAAAATTGGGGTTATAATGAATCATAAATGTCCTTATTAAACTCAAGTGGTTTCGAATTACATTTCTAACAATTCATTAGCGACCCCCGCGGTGTAATGAGCCCCTAATTTGAATATCTCTGTATTTTTAGCAGTTATAATGTTTTGAAGTAAATCGTGACGAAAAACACGCGCAAGGAAACGCGTCAGATGTTTTGCTAATGGTAGAAAAGGCCACTTTTATTTTCGGTTTCATTGTTATGCATTGGCAAAGGTTGTCGCTCCATCTGGCCTGAGGACGTCCTTCACTACGTTTGCTAGACGTGGTCTGCACTGAAGGACTCGTTGACCCTACCGTACAGTGGCGGGCAGAGAGTGGACGAAAAAGGCCAAAGATCGGGCTCAGTGTCGCACCTTGGGAGAGACCTACGGGTCCACTGCTGGATGATGATGATGATCATGATAGGAAAGGAGTTTTGGCAAAATATTAAGGTTTTTTAAAATGTAATTGCTTAGACGATTGGCCCTTGATGCCAACGATATGGAGGTCTTTTTTATAAAATTGATATGGCGCTCTTGACTTCGACGCTTACCGGAGTATTACCTAAGCGAGGAGCTCCACGGTGGAGCGACTTTTCCCCCAACTCACCCAACTGCTTGGCAGGAGGGTGATCGTAAACCAGGTGGACCTTTACTGGTCCTACCAACAGGGAGAACGAATCCATTTGCCCATAGTATGAGGGAGATCCCAATCAACCTAGATGAAATGGGCCATACGAAATATGTATATGCACCTATAATTAATAAAAATTATAGGTACCTATGTATAAAGGAATCAGTTGGATTACCTAAGGACTTTTACAAACGGCCTATAGGTAAATAACTGTTCCAGACCAGTACCAGACAGAAGCGTGCCCAAGACACTGGCTACATTGCAACGCTGAATAGCTATCCTACTTCCGAACATAGCTGGAAAATTTATATTGTTTCACCTAAGTATTTCCCGGATCATGGTATGGTATTTAAAAAAAACATAATTAGAAAAGCATCGTAGAAAACCTTGTTATAATAACCCAATTATTGTATTTAATTATTCCATAAAAGGAAGCCTTATTAGTTTGGCTATTGATTTAAAAGACAATCAAAGTTATAGGGTAGGTAGGAAATATATGCAAGCACTTAGCACCTTCTGCGCTGCAGGTTATGGGTTCGATTCCCACCCAGGTCAAACATTTGTGTGATGAATATAGATGTTGGTTCTGTGTTTGGGTGTTGTAGTGTATGATAAATATGTTATACAAAAAAAAAGTATTCAAGTATTCTATCTGTAATCTTGTTCCCATATTACAAGCTATGCTTAGCTTGGGACTAGATGTGTGAAATGAATGTCCTGTATTATTTATTAATATATCAACCATTATTTTATTGATACATTTAAACATTGTTTCATATGGCTGCGTATAGCATGGAATGTATGGTACTCAAAAAACAGCTGCTTCGCAAAGCATGATTAGAAATCTTGTTATTCCAACCCGATTATTGGATATAATTATTTTATAATAGGAAGCCTTATTAGTGATAATGATAATGATGATAGAAGTTTAACGGGCCAATTATTCACTTGGTTGTTCCATTTTGTAGTTGTCAGGAAGTTTTGTTCAACGTGCTTTATTTCCCTCATTTGCATTGGCACAATTATTTTCTGCATTTTTGCCTGTTTTGGTGAATTGCCAGATCTACCGTGTCAACCTGTCCTTACCCCCATACTTTACCCGCGTAGCTCGTGTCTTTTACCATGGCACTTTGTAGAAGAAAACTTATTGTGATTTTTTTTCTTTAAAATTACCATAAGTGAAGACAATAACATTTTTAGGGTTCCGTACACATTCCGTCCGTCTGTCAGCGCGCTGTATCTAATGAACCGGAAATCATCAAATTTATTCCTGTATTTTTATTATTGTCCTTTTTATGTTGGTACCTATATAGCTAATTAATTTTCTACCTCTCAATGTACCCCAAATAAGCCCAATGAATATAATCAGTCGTTATGAGTATCATGTATTAAATGTTACAACGTAAAACCATAATCCTCTACTTGTGGGAGGTTTACAGTATACCTACTCTCGTTTATTAACATTATTTAATCCGAAAACAAACAGTACAAAGCTACTTAAAAAATGAAAATATACGAAATTATTGACCATCCTTTTGTTTTTACATATTTTAACTAGACAAAGTCCTTAGTACTTTATAAAAAAGAAACACAAATAAAACAGTTTACGAACTTGGATCAGCCTGGATGTACGCTATACATGTAGGTATGATATGTTGGATTAGGAATTATTTTTGATGTATTACCTTTTTATATGTTGAATCTGTATGATTCCCGAATAAAATAAAATAAAATAATTATTTAGAGAAAAATATATAACATTGTTTTGTTCATCACAAATGCTATTATATACAAAATCGTTGTACCTAATTGTAACATTTTTTGAAGTGTAGGTACACTTATTTGTTTTTTTTTGAGATGGGAAAAAACCATTAAACTTGCGACACTGTTACGGTTACCGCCACCGCGTTTGGCAAATTTGACTTTAGACACATTGAGATTTAAGTACCAACAATCTCAGCTCTTCGGCAAAGATCGACAAACTTCAAGTGTTCACTTCCGTCGGTAATCCCGGAGTGCCACTGTTTTCATTTGTAATTATTTTACAAAATTGCTCATTCACTCATGTGCCCATAGTATGGAGCAGTAATTTACCAGGAGCGATTTCGTGTTTACGTAACATTTAATTAAAAGTGGGCAGTTTTTACAGGGTTTGTCCATTGGTGCTCCGTTAAGGCTATTTACGAGCTTAATAACGCTGCAATATGCAATCTCTGTTATGTTATGACGATAGAGACGAGAGAACGTTACGGAGACGCGCTGAGATGTTCAGAGCCTATAAGTTTTTTTTTTACTGTACGACGGGGAAGCGCTTGCCCTTCATCTCACCTGGTAACAAGTTAAGATAAGGCCGAAGGTGGAGGCGCACTTCACCCGGAATCCTCAACAAACTGAGGAACTGGCTATCTTGCCTCTGAATGCCGGAACACAAAAATTTTAGAATTGTTATTATGGCGACAGAATTAGGTAAGATGGTGGTAGCTAGACAGGCGGACTTCAACAAAGTCCTACCACCAACCAAACCAAGCACAATATATTGTACTCCCCATGGGGATCGAACCCGGGACCTCTGGATCTGAAATCGGTAAGGTAGGTAAGTAGTGAATTCGAACTATCTATGAACTAGTTGACAGGTAGCATCGACCTGCTATGAATGTTAAAAGTCAATTTTTAACCGACTTTCAAAAAAAAGGAGAATGTTCTCAACTAGTCGGATTCTTTTTTATTTTATGCATGTTCCTCGATTACTCAAAGATGCCTGGAGTGATTTGGAAAATTCTTTTTATGTTTGAAAGGGTATACTTCACCGGTGGTCCTATTGACATCAGGTCAGGATCTGATTATGGGATCCTGGAGAAATCGAGGGAACTCTTCAAATATTATATGCACACTTAATGTGACGTGGGTATTTTTAGGGTCGGTAAACTTCCTAGGTGATCCCATCGTCATCGGGTCAGGATCTGATGATGGGATTTCCAGGATCAAATATTATAGGCACATTTGAAGCGATTTGGGTGTATTACTTCAAAAGTAAGGAAAAACGGACCCCATATAGGATCATGCGTCTGTCTGTCTGTCCGTCCATCTGTCATCAAAATAATTGGAACAAATACGTCATCAGGGTAAACGAAATCGTATCATATTATTCATTGAAGTCGGTTTTCTTTTTAGTTTCTCAAACGTAATTATACCTGAGAGAAGTTCTCACAATGACTTTAAAATAAGATTTGTGAAAGTTTTTTAGAAAATACAAACCCAAGGCTATGAAATAATTAAAAGTTTGACTAGTTTGTTTGATAGCTCGTACGTCGTAGACACTACGATGTACGAGCTATCAAACAATCGACCCTCCCTGCGTTTGGGTCAATCTCACCCATACATTGTTGTTCGTCCTGTATCTGGATCGAAACTCGCTGCGCTTGGGTTCATTTTGCCCTAACATTCTTTCTTATGTTTGTTTACTCCATTTTTTTTCCATTTTTTCGCAACGGTCTAAAATTTAACAACTTATTTTTGGAAGTCTTATCTAATATCAAATTTCTCTATGCATTATCATAACAGCTTTGAGTAAAACCTAAAATCAAATAAAATCAAATGTCAAATGAGTGAGCATCTAAAATGGTAAAGGCTTAGTCGGATCCGTGTCCACTCCGTCACGTAGCCGATATGTGTAATGGCCATTCGAATACGTGGATGCATACCTATAGGTTGTGAATTTTATCAACCTCATAAACAGTGTTGTTTGGCTTAGAATATTGCACAATTTGCCTTTGTTTATGTACCCCTGATGTTTAATTGAAAATATGGTACACATTCCAGTGCCTACTGCTCCGTTTTAAAGATTAATGTAACAGTATGGATTAGTTACTGTGATTTAAAGCCATTAGTAATATAGGTCAATGTTTATGACATCTTATTCCTTTGCATTTAAACTGTTAGGTAACATGTTCATTGGAGACTATTTCTTTATTACTTCACAGTAAAGGTGTTAGACAATACGTAAGTAGCTATTGCAGTACTGGTGAAGTCCCTAGTCGACTTTGACGACCACCGCGGACTGAGTTAGTGTCAATTCTTAAGTAACTGCAATAAACTGAAATCTGAAAAAAATGTACCGCAAATGTACCTTTGGTAAATTTTAATTTGTGAGATTTTGTAACCAGCTACGAAAATGGGATTTTAATCTTCCTTTAGTAGCCGGTTATTGAATAAAAAAATATTTACCACTTATCAACATGGAAAATGCCGGTTTTTTACCGGAATATAGTAATCTAAGAAAAAAGCCCAAAATAAGGTATATAGGTAATGGCTAACTCAAGTAAACATATATGTTCCAAAGTATATGTAGATAGATGATAGAAAATTATTTGTAAACCTATATAACACATAAACAAACAAACGTAACGATGGGCGGTCTTATCGCATAAAGAGCGATCTCTATCAGAGAATGGGCTGTTTGAATTTAGATAGGGAATTAGATAATGGTGCTAGCGAAACTAAAAACAATAATTGAGAACAGAGTACATAAATGAGTACTTAACAGTAATAATTATATTACTGTTAAGTACTCATCTACTTGTGATCTGAAGGTTATTTAAATAAAATAACATAATGTCGTTTAGTCAGTTTGTGCTGTCCAAAGCTAACTGGGGAAAACTTTATTATTATTTGCTTCAGGCACGACATTATAAAGCGGGCAGATAAGTTTGCACCATGGATATATTAATTTTGGACTTGCGACCGCAATATCATTTTCAATGGAGAGTTTTGTTAGTTTTAATAAATACATACATAAATGACTAGTAATCTCTTAAGGTGTCCGTACTGAAACTTAGCTTACTTTTAGATGAATTAAAATAATAAAAAAATCGTAAATTTTTCGAAATAAAAAATTGCCAGTTCCTCAGCCTGTTGAGGATTCGGGATGAATAGATAAAGGCCGAGCAATTTCATTTACATACGACAGGTAGAAAATAATGTATGCAAATTTTCAAATCTATTGGGTTCTTCTTTGAGCAATGTATGATATTTTTTATTACCTAAACCGATCTGGTCCTGTTTAGCGAGCGATTGCAGGATTCATGTTATGCTAGAATAATTTAACGATTAATCTATAACAGCAGGTTTAAGGATGAAAATAGCTAAGAGGAAGGTGACGACTAGTATCCCTGTTGCCACTTCATGAAAAAATACTATTGGTGGAGTGGAACTAGAGGAAGAATAGATACATATATCTAGGTATTGTTGATCTTTCGATCGAGGACATCGACCTTAGGAGATAAATCGAAGAACACATCTTGGTTGGGCTGCTTTTCAAAATCTGGAAGACGTGTTAGAAAAGAATAGAAAGATCCCACTGTAATTAAAAACTAAGATTTACAAATGATATTATAACACAAAAATTAACAACCCGGGACGGAACTCGAACCCGCAAGTTTTCCCTAAAGCCGGAAACGGTCTAACTAACTGAGCCACGGGACCTGACGCAGATTCCGAATGTTTGTATCATATTGATACTCAGCTTGAGGCTTTATGGAAAGATGTGGGTTCGAGTCCCGTCGCGGGTTGTGAATAAAAACTAAGATGTTCCAGCAATAAGTCATCCCAACTCTTACTTATGGAGCCGAAACGTGGACGCTTACCATGGGAACAGTGAAAAAAATCAAATCAAATCAAATTAAAATCATTTATTTGGGATATTACAAAATACAGTATGTATATATGAAGGTAGGTACAGTTAAATTTTTAAAGGCGGTTAATCCCAGAAAGGTCCCAACTCAGCATTAATGCAGGCTGTGAAGCCTGCACTGGTCTTCCGTTGGGGCCTGTGAGAACCCGGTTGGACGTTCTTAGACACAATAAATTATACACATACAGAACAAAAACTGAGAAATTAATTAAAAAAAAACAGTAATAAAACATTGAATTAATATTGACTAGGTTAGCATTGAAATTGAATTAAAATTACAGGTCAAAAAAATTAAATTATATCGAAACATCCAATTTATAAAAATACCAATGAAAATTTATTATATTATAATTCAAATTTTAAATATGATCCAATTTAATATATTTAAATACACAGGTATTTAAATATATCACAATTTAGAGAACATAAATATAATATAAATATAAATATCTGTGAAGGCAGTTAAATAGCGCTCGTGTCATGACTGAGAAACTCCTTCTCCTTTTGCCAAACCAGTAAATATTGTTTAAGCTTTAACCTAAAACTTTGAACATCGAAATTGCTCAGTGATTCATGGAGCGTGCAATGTTAGGTCTGATTCTTACCGATCGAGTCCGCAATACCGAGATTCGAAAACGGACTTTGGTCCGGGTCATAGCCTACTGGATTGCGTAACTCAAATGGCAATGGGCAGGGCATGTAGAGCTGGTTGAAGAGTTCTCCTCGATTGATGTTCGAGGGAAGAGTTATGGGAGACCACTTGCCTGATGGGTTAGTGATAAAGAGCGGATTGCAAGAAAAACCTGTTTGCTATCCGCTAAGTTGGTTTGTATACCTAGCAGTGGGTGTAAGAGCTAAGGATGACTTTGACTTTGATGTCAAAAGCAATTTAGTTAGATTGATGGTATAGGTTACCTTTAAAGTATAGTTTATCTTTGCAAGTCCATTGCCTCTGCATGCACGATTTGCCCGATTATTTTATTGGTTGAAAAGCACCATAAGTAACCCAGAACTGAGTTACGTGACGCTCGCCGTTGTAGATATTTAAATGGGCAATAAACGTTGATTTATGTTAGTTTTGTTGAATTTTTGAGTTTAATTGTTATTTCATTTTCATGACATACTTTGATTCTTCATACCGGGCGTGATAGAAACAAAATTGAATTTGAGCATCCAGTAGTCCAAAAATGTTTATATAGGATAATTGTTATCCATTTATTTTGAATTTGATTATGTGATTAAAAGTAAAATTATCGAGCTACAAATCTTGAATATCTCAATCCCTGCCAAGTTTCATTTGAATTAAACTTCGAACTCTTCGAAAATATGTATTAACTTGGATGAAAGAGTGGTTTCCCATACAAAGTAGTGTTTAATAAATTTCGAAGTTGCATGTCCAAATAGGCCTTCATAAGCAGTCCATGTTTATGCAACAGACACGGTTTTCATGCATTGTTTTATCGTAATTACTTCAATCAAATAATCTAGTGAATTATTATATCCATAACCTCCCATTAGGAGTTGAAATGATGCAATCATTTCAACCTACCTAAGCCTGTCGCTATAATAACAATTATACAAATTATTGTATTCCGGCATTTTAGGTAAGATAGCCAGTTCCTCAGTTTGTTGAGGATTCCGGGTGAAGTGCGCCTCCGCCTTCGGCCTTATCTCAACTTGTAACCAGGTTAGATGAAGGTTAAATGCTTACCCGTCGAAAAAAAAAATCTTTGACTGCCATCACTATTTCTTGAGCACTCCATACAAATGTTGGTAAAAAGGCAACCTTACACTTGACACCCTTCATAAATGTGTATAATTGATGGTGCAAGTGCGTGTTACAGTATATCAACTGAAAGAATGTAAGGCTTACGTTATTACTGTGATAACGTGACTTACTGAAACGCGAAATAACTGTGATAACAGACTCGAAAGTAAGCTAAGCAAACAAAATAGACGGGAATAATAACTATATTCCTGAAAAGACGTTTAAATAAGGTTTTATGTGGATTATATTTTTAGTAATCAACAAATATGCATAGGCATGGTGTGTTTTCATCGCGAAGGTCTTGTTAGATTATTTGCGCAATGTAACGTTTTGAAAACCACTAAAAAATATGCTTAATACTACTACGTTATTATTCTAAATACTTTATTAACCCAAATTTGTCGATCCCAAGTGTTAATCTGCGGTTTATCATCTAAGGGATGTACTTATGGGATTAGACATGTTCCTTCCCACTTTTAACATATATTATTTTTATACGTAAATTAATTCACAATATGTATATAACATGTAAATAATTTTACTATACCCTGAGAGGTTGTAATAATAATTTACAATTTATATTGTCGCAGTGTTCTAAATACTCATAAAACAAACACAGTTCATACGTGACAGCTGCTACAAAAAAACTTACATAATATCTTATTTTTATTAAGTTATTTTTTAAAGTCGCAGGTGTGATCCCCACGGGATTACAATATTATTGTGCTTTGTTTGGCTGGTGGTAGGACATTGTTTCAGTTTGCCTGGCTAGCTACCACCATCTTACCAAAGTCTATCGCCATTGAGTTGTTGTTTTCCGGCATTTAGAGGAAATATAGCTGGTTCCTTAGACTGTTGAGGATTTCGGGTGATGTGCACTTCCACCTTTGGCCTTATAATAACTTGAGACTAGGTGAGATACGGGCCGAGCGCTTCTTCGTCGTACCGTAAAAAAACAAACCCCCGCAGACATAATTGACGACTACACTCCTGATAGTAGTAGAAGTATCGATGGCATAACCAACAACATCATTAATGTTTTATGTATTGTAGTTTGAAAATAATATCTTTTATTTGTCGATTAAGTGCTCCACCAGGAATCACCCCAGGATACACAGCTCGACCACTAAGCCATAAAATCGAAAGTGTGTTTTCTTTCACGATAGGTTAGCTTTTGACCTGGCTTGCTTTGATGGCTTGCCTGGGGTTGAGGACTGTGTGTTGAGAATCCTAGCTTTCTTATTATAAGCTGTGTTTGTATCGCGTGTGGTCACAGATAAGGGTGTCATAAGAACTGTCGCCGACAGGACGCCGACGCCTGCCTCATTACTTTATTGTTCATCCAACTGAAGATGAGTGTTAGGTAAAATTTAAATTATAAGTTATAATTTTTAACTTGGAATATGATTTTGTACTTTTTCTGTTGACTCCAATAAAAAGTAAAAACACGAAGAAAACTTTAAATTTTAGATAGGATATAGGGAATTCCTATATCCTTTCTTACATGATAAAAGAAATGATCCAAGTATTTCAACTCGGACCTCTGGTTTGTCAGTCAGAGAATCAGCGACTATATCATACATAAAAGTAATATTGTTACTAATTTTGTAACTTCAATTTAACTAACTATGTACAAAGAAAGCAGTTGGATTACTAAGGACCGTTACAAACGGCGTATAGGATGATCAAATGTTCTAGACCAGTACCAGACGGAAGCGTGCCCAAGACACTGGCTGCGTATCATATATCGTATTATGTCGTATTTGGTTGGTGTAGGACTTTGTTTAGTCCGCCTGCGCCAAGCGCTTCCCCGTCGTACAATAAAAAAAAACATATAACTAATTTGATTATGAGCTATACTATGTAAGTGAAGAAATAAACGTTTTCACGAATAAAAAGTAAAATTAAATACTAGATTACGCTAATCATCGCGTGATTTGATAAAGTGTGAACTCACCTCCTTAGATAAAAATATAACGTGGCACGATCATCGTGGTTTCAGCTTTAGTTAGTAACATTATCAAGTTTCTGTTGCATTAATGATAAAAACTTAAACTTTTTTGATAATGAATTTCATAAAGCCTGAAATGTCACGTCAAATATTATTCAATTCTAGATGAGCCTACCCATCTTAGACGCGTAATAAGATTAGCTTTACAATATAATTAAAAGCAACTCCTATCGCAAAATTGAATTTAGTCGTGTTTGCCTAAAATATCGATTTCACCGACCCACTTTCAACGGGCGAAATTGAAAAATAACAGCAAACTAATTGGTTCACTTCTGGTAAACCCTTTCGCATTCGATTCTCAAGTTATCGATTCATTTAAATGGTCTGCTTGAACAACGGTGAACTCCGGTGAGCTTTTGGAATTTTTCACCAGCATTAAATTGGTGACATAGTAACCAGTTTACAGTAATTTGATTCGTAAAAATTTTCGAAAGAAATGTACGCTCAAGATAGATTTCAGTAAAACATCGTAGAATCATATAACTGGCTGAAGTTTATCAAACAGTTCCAATGATTATTAGTCTATAAGGTAATATATAAAAAACAATCTGTTTATTTTTTTTAATCTATGTCAAGTGTCATCTAACGAATGTTAGTCAGTCAAATAAATCTTCTCACAGTCATGCAAAGTAATTTTCAATAGTACCTAAGTATATATTTATGCTTGCAAAAAAATATATATCAAGAATTTCAGTGTCATAAGCTTAGTAAAGTTAAATATCATGAATTATATCTACCAAATTTGATTATGCATAGGGTTAATGTGTTACATAGAAAAAAAATCTAGGGAAACATCACCTCAGGTTGACGGGTGCATAGCATTGCGCCGTGGGTCATGTTTTTGTGGATGTGACCTACGCAGTAAGGCTTTGTTATAGGCATAAATTATATTTAACAGCAGTTGGGCAGCTTGCTTTTCAAGTCTCCAATTGTATAAAAAATACTAACACAAATAAACATTATCATTAATCACAATCCGGACCTGCGTTTCTGCAATTTAGTTTACAATTCCTCGGTTTCTGTATACAGAGCCGTTCAGGTAATTAGTTTCTCGTTCAATTTATGCCTAATTAGCAGTCCAAATATTGCACACAACTATTTAGGTGCAGTTATCTTTAATTTGTCAATGCTGAAATGTAGAGGTACTTAATTCAAGCTTCAGGTTTTATTAAGGGTTTTAATCTTAGTTCGGGTTACGTTATAACACAAATCCACTTACAGTATCACCAGATACTGAGTTCATAAGGAAACCAACAGTTTCTACTCACAAGTGTCGTACAAGGCTGCTTTTTTTATTTATTTTTTAAATGTGATAGGCTACCTATTTCTGAAAAACAGACAGACCAGACAGACATCCAGAAAATCGTCTTATTGGAATGAAATTGCTAATAACAAGAACGGGTTTTCATCGCATAACTTTTTATACTCGCGGCAGTTAATAATTATGTATAGTAATTGCGATAATTAAAAAGGGCTATGAAAAGGTTGTTTGGAAGTGATCGGTTCCTAGTAATAAGACCGCCCGATATAAGTTTTTTTTTAGTTCTAATAATTTTACTCATATAATCAATAGGTCGTACAATAACTGCAGAAGTTAGTTGGAAAGCTGTCAAAACTTAAACTGGTGCATGGAATAAATCATACTCGTCGTTGATTCCAAGTTCCTTGGCAAAAGTAAACAAATATTTACCTCCTTTGAATACTCGAAAGAATCCAGCGATCGAGCGACATTGCGTGCAAAATGCTCGCGAGCTTGAATTCATAAGATTAAGTTGGAAAATAAATTAGCTGCGATGGAAAAC
The DNA here is from genome assembly GCA_951394065.1 of Venusia cambrica. Taxonomy (NCBI): domain Eukaryota; kingdom Metazoa; phylum Arthropoda; class Insecta; order Lepidoptera; family Geometridae; genus Venusia; species Venusia cambrica. The sequence goes on from OX596055.1 coordinate 6,986,155, forward strand.
TTTTCGGTAAATACGAAGACAGCGTGGAATGGTCGAGGATGACGGAACCTTTGGATGTGACTGCTGTGGCGGTCGTGGCTTTATTATCGACCCCTAAAAATAGGACCCTCCATTTTCTCCTGAGGATGTCGTAAAAGGTGACTAAGGGAATAAAATATACCCGGTGTGAGCAGCACCCATCTGAGTACGTAGCACCAATACTGCGATCACCAATCCACCAGCCAAGCGTGGTGATTATGAATTTAAAAAAAAAAAAAAAAAAAAAAAAAAAAAAAAAAAAAAAAAAAAAAAAAAAAAAAAAAAAAAGTTTTGGAGGAGGTTCATGTCCAACAGTGGACGTGTACCGGCTGTCATATTATGATGAAAACTCTGCCCGCGGATGTCTTAAAAACCAAGGTCCCTTACCCAGGTAAAATTGTCAAACATTTTATTCTTTCTAACTTGGGAAGACTCAAGAGAAGAATAATATATGTAATGGTGACAAGGGTCTTCCTTAATTCTGACAAATAATTTTAAAGGAAACCAGAAGAAGGGCAAAACCCTACTTCTTTCTTTGAGCATATATTCTACTATACCAATGATGTAACCAAAACCGCCTCAGTAGAAGAACCTTTTTTTTCCTCTTTTGTGATCATCCTCGGCCCAGGAACCGGATTTTTGCTTATGACTTAATTTACTAACGATTTTATTCGATTTTTGTTTTTCATACAACTCTTTGGATACTAATGTTTCAAATAAACCGGTTTGATATTTATATATTTAATGTAGTTTTTTGCCAACTCAAAGGTCCCGGGTTCGATCCCCAGGGGGCTATACATTTGTTACAAGTTGTGTTTGGTTGGTTGTCAGACTCGTTTTAAGTCCTTAATTTTGTCGCCATAACAACAACCCTAAAACCATTTCTGCGCACTTTAAAAGTCATCAATCCGCCTGCCAAACATGGTGATTATCAAAGCCTAAATTAAAAAAAAAAAAAATTATGAGTTGAAGAAGAAATAATGCAACTCAATGGAATGTATCCCAATTGAACATTTAATAAAAAAAAATAACAAATTATACTTTTACATTATTTCTTTTCTTTACATCTAGTAAATTATGAGCTTCAAAAATTCTGTTTTAAGAACGGAACGGTTTTATATGCAAAAAAAATAGATTTACCAAGATGATTGAGTAATCAAATTTTAAGCGTATCCATTGCTTCTAATAGCCGTGTTTAGTCTCAGGGTCGATCCAAGTTTGTCCTAATCTCCCCTAGCGAGGTGATTACAACCAAACAATTCTTTGACGTCTTTCTATTGACTTAACTTCTATCTTACTCAAAATTTCTCCAACTGAACATCTTTTTAGTAAAATTCAAAGGATAACTCTCTATGCGTTAAAACTTTTTGATTAAGCTTGTAATTATTTTCATAAGTAAGGGTTTCAGTTAATTAAAATATTGTTTCAAGCAAATTTATTACATCGTTTACATTTAATTGAGTGGTTAGATATTTTTTTGGAGGTAACCTCTACCAAAGTAATCATTAGCTTTAGGTACTGGTTTTATTGATCAAGTGAGCGAAGCAAACGAGATATCCGAGTTAAGTTAGGAAATCCGGAACTGTATGTAAGTCAAAGTCAAAGTCAAATATTTTTATTCATTAAGATTTTTAGGATCATTTTGAATCGTCAAATCTACCGCCTGTTCGTAATCGCGACCTGCACACAAGGAGAAAGGCAAAAACCTCGGGCTGGTAAATTTTTTGATGATCCATGTTTGTATGATGTATGTATGTACGTGGCAATTAAAGTGGAAAGTCCTGTAGAAACTGCACGATGCCGCTGACTGGACTGAAGCGGCCATAGACCGGGAAACTTGCGTGATCTCTGGTGTCAGATCTGGTGTCAGAGACCAAGATCCACTTTGGGCCGCTGCGCCGTATTATAATACGTAAGTTAGTTAGAATAGGCTAGAACACACTTCCCATGAATAACAAGGCACCACAACCAAATAGCAAAAGAAGGTCACCTTAAAAATTCTAACGAATCTGCATCCCGGCTGTAACTGCTAAGTGCATGTTAGAATATTCATCCACGCTTTCTGTTATCTTTTTGGCAGTCTGATCTACACTAGGGTAGGAGTACCATGACACAGTACACTATACTAGAAGTACAATTGATGAGCTTTGTTCTCGTTTCGTATGCTTCTATTTATCCACTTAGATAGGCCCATATGACCAAGACTTCGTTGTCTGCCCGTTTGTTTATCTTTTGATGTGTTTTGGATGGAAATGAACTTTAAAGACTTCAGTGCAAACAATAAACTTTTTTTGTTTCTTAATGTTGGTTAAAACCGTCGGTGTGCGTGTCCAACTCGCACTTGACCCATTTTTTTTTACTAATGCAATGGTTAATTTTAAAGATATCGCTGTCAGCAGTTGTAGGTAAGTACCTAATTACATTCGTTTTTTTTCCTATAGAGTGTAGAGGTATTTGATATTCAAGAGTTTATCTACCTATCTGTCACTGTTACTATTGTACCAGATTTGTTCAAAGCTGTTATAACACACACAAAATGAAAAACAAGGAAACCCTAACCAAAGTAGAAGCAAAACCTAGGCGGAATGCGAACCCAGGACAGGAAGTGATGACTGTAGCAAAATCCTCCAGCTTCGGAGGAGGTTCTGTCCAGCAGGAGACACTGAGGGGCTACAGATGATGATGATTTACAAGGGAAGCAATCGTGTTACCTGAGGACCGTTAAAAACGGTATAGGTTTAGTAAAGATGTGTATGTTGTTTGTTGTGTTCTAGCATTAAGAGGTAAGATAGCCAGTTCCTCAGACTGTTGAGGATCACGCGTGAAGTGCGCTTCCACCTTAGGCCTTATCATATTATTAAAAACCTGTTGAGATGACTCCAGTAATTCCCCATCTAACCTTTTTAATAGCCGACTAAAAATTAACGCACTGTCAAAGAAAGATATCCTAGAGACTTGAAATTTCAAGCCATTGTGAAATGTGTCTTGGAGACCCGGATGACCCACTCACCACTGCTTACCCGGAAGTGACGGCATCCATTCATTAACTATCTCGTCACACAGAGAAAACACTAGACAGATACACCGACTCAGCCGGCGGAGTCAATGAACCTTTCCGCCGTTACCCTCGGTATCACCTTCGGCCATTCCTATCCTCCCCCATCAAATGGCAACAGCCCAAGCCGAGGTCCGTACCTAAGTGGTGCCCTCGCGCTTGTTGCCTCAGAAATCAATTTTTGAGCTCGCGCCTTCAGCGCCAGCCAGGTCCGCGCAAAGCTGTCGCCCTAGTAGTCGTATAAAATACTAGTAGAGAAGTCTACTAGTATTTTATATGCATTATCTTAAGACGAATCAGTTTACTGTTTCACGCGTTGTTGCTCTGCACTTAAAGTTTACTACCATCCTGGTCTTTTAAATTGCATGCAGTTAGGACTCATTACTTGTGGTGTGTTTGCATTCGGATGCTGAGTATTCCTCGGGCGGTAGTTAAGCCTAACTAACAACCGAAAAATACTGCAGTTGCTTCGTTTTATGTTGTTATACTGAGATTGTGTAATGTTTGGTTTCGCTATATTTCAGCTTTTTGAAAGATTACTAAAGTCTGAACACCAATAACAAACGAATTTTCGTTCAAAAACAGAGTTCAAAGTCAGAGATGTTTTATTCATTAAGATTTTTAGGATCATTTTGAAACGTCAAATCTACCGCATGTTCGGAATAGCGACCAGCACACAAGGAAAAATGCAAGAAACTTGTTAGAAGTTCGATCTATTAATTTTGGATCGAATAGAAAATAATTTTGTATCCTTTCTAATAGGTGTACCTTATGCGTGGCGGGACCAAGTCGCGTCATAGTTGCCAAAAAGGCATTATAGTTACTTAGATCTACCTGAGATATAGGTTAGAAGTGAGGAAGGCAAAGAAATCCATGTAGGTATAGCTCCGATTTTTTTTTTATAATGCTAAATGCCTTATAAAGCTACTGTGATGATGAACACTTATTGTTCTGAATTATACTAATTCAGCTCTTTGTTTATACATTTTTACTTTATTTGTACCTATAGGCTCAAGGAATTAATAAATTAACGTATTGTTCTTCATAAAGGGTAACTCTGCACTGTTTTAAGTCCACAGAAACGTGTAAACAAATTCGACTATGCAAATTTGTTCTAAAATTTGGGCAATAGGTGATTGCAGAGGGGTCATTCAAATTTAAATTTCGTTCTGTGCAAATCCCATGGGCAAGAGGGTGGGTGCAGTGAATAGGGGAGCAAGGCTAATAAAGTAAATTAAAGATTAATAATATATTGTCATAATATAGGACTAGGTATAGAGAAACTAGGCACATTATGCAGATCAATGCAGCCCCAGTGTAATCTGATACATCTTTACAGATGGCGTAAATTATTTATGTACTTTGCTGCGTCGTCAATTATAATTTTTTTGAATGAATTCAGTCAGATTTTCAGTAAGTATTCGAACAACAACTTCCGATTAAAAGATAAAAATGTAAGACAGGAAAGTGCCTTGCCATCTCACCTGATTAGAAGCCTAACATGATAAGCCTGCAGGAGGCGCACTTTGAGGAAACAATCTGAGGAACCGCCTATTTTACTTTTAAATGCCGGAACACAACAATTATTGTTTTGGCGATGGTGGTAGCTAGCCAGGCGGATTTAAACAGACCCTACCACAAACCAAAACAACCACAATATTCTACGTCCTGGGGATTGAACCCGGGACCTCTGTATCTGATGTCGGTGGGCTAGACCACGGAGGTGGTGTTGTTTTTTGCTCTGCCCCCTCAGCACGGGGCGGGGATAAAATTTTGTCTTCTGTTTTTATCCACCATCGGGAGACAAAATGCTCTCAGAAGTGGATAAAAACTGAGGACAAAATTTTTATCCTCTCCCCGTGCTGAGAGGGCTGGCGTACGAGAGCTCTACAGATATCGGGAAATCTCACAGGATTACGGGAATACAGACCAGGGCTTACTTATCGTAGATATAAAGTACTTTGTATTTTATACATAACATATTTTTCAGTTTACTGGAAATTCCTTTTGAATGGTGAAATCCCTGTTTGGAATGTCTGGAAATTAATATCTTACAGGGTATACTTACATTTCCTGAGGGAAATCAGAAGCTTCCAGGATTTTAAGATTTGTTAATGCAGAGTTGTGAGATGTGTTTATATTAATATATTCAAATGTTTGTTCTACTTCATATTTATTAATTATAAATTATGATACAATAAACGCTTTTTTACAGTAATTGGATAAACAAGCTTCAGCTGAGTTGGTAGTAACTCTGCTTTTTGCGGTGTAGGGTTGTGGGTTCGATTCCAACTCAGGACAAACTTTCGTTAAATTAATATTGATGTTCGTTCTGTGTTTGGGTGTTGTATTGCATGATTAGTATGAATTTACAAAAAAAAATAATGTAGTATTATTTTCGTTATCTAGTTCTACAAGCTTTGCTTTGTATGGAACTACATGGCGCTGTGTGAAATTAATGTCCTGAAATATTTAACATAAGATGATAATATAACACTAAGCTTACAACTTACATGATACGAGACGGTCAGATTAAAAGCCTTCAAGACACTTAATACCAAATATTTTTTGTAATGCAATCAGGCTAATATGTTTCTTAGGACATAAATTATATGGTTCATTTTGACTTAAGGGCCGTTTTCTTAAAACTTGTACATGATGGTTTAGGAGTGTCCCAGAACTTGAAATAATTATTTTTTGAAAGTTACTATTTATGACAGGGATGTAGTATTTTATTTATGTTTCTATGACTATCACGTAGAAAAATAACTGCTTTACATCACCCTCGGCTTAGAAACTTTTATGTTTTTAATAATTTACCACATTAATATACCAAGTTTTCACATGTCCTATGCCTACTTTGATAATTTTATATTCAATTTGCAACTTTTTTTTCTATTAACGCATGCAATATTATTTACTAGCTTTTAAATGTACATTTCCCTACACATGTAGCAATGTTTATTTTATTTAAATTGTCATAAAATAACGAATAATTAAACAAAATATTTAGTCACACAAAAAACGGAAAGTGGAAATCTCCATTCCGAAACCATGATATTTTAACAACACATGTAAAAATTTACCACTTTGGGATTATTTGTAGGATTATGGCAACATTTTAGCCAAATCAAACTACTGCCATTTTGTTTTGATCTGTCATTTAACCGGTAACGAGCCTCGCAACAACACGTAGCGCCGTGGTACGATTGAAGACTTCCGCGTTCCGAAACCAAAATGTGTGGTAAGTTGGCATTATTTGTTCAATAACAGTAGTTATAAACGGAGAAGGACTATTTAGAATTCTAGCTCTGCATAGCATGAGCGTTTTGGTTGTAAAAATACAAAGATATTGAGTGATATTTCGGCATGAGCAGCATTCCGAAACCTCCCTTCCGAAACCAAATTGATGGTAACGTAGAAGCGGAATAAGAAAGTTTCGGAATGGAAACTAAGAGAGACTTTACACTTTCAAAATCACCATCATCATGATCAGCCTACACCTATACGTTCTCTGACTTCCTGCGAACTATAAAATAAGTACTTTAATGAATTATAATCAATTTACATTGTACGATTGAAATGCACGAAAAAAAATGTTTAGAATTTAAATAACTGTTTGATTGTCTTTAATTTTTTTTCCAAAATAGCTTATCCGATTAATATGCGGTTTTTTATATTTTTCTGTATTAAAATTACTATTAATTATCTCAAATTAATTAGTAAGATTTCTCTGAGCTGTATTTTGAACTTTTTTGTAATTAGACGCTGCGCGCTGGTTTTTAAACAAGATTCCAATTTTCGAAGTTATTTTGCATGGGGATTGTTAGGAAACGGAAATTGTGTTTTTTAAATGTGTATCGCGATCGTTAATATAATATGATATATATGACGAAAATAGATGATCCCCCCCCCCCCCTATCTCCGAAGAAACTGACCCTACAAGTTTGAAAAAAATATGGAATACTGGCCGTCACTTATATTTTATAGGAAAACCTAAGAAAACTTCGTAAGTCTTACAATTCCACGGGAATTGATAAATAATCAGTCCCTCCATGCATTAGGTAGGTACACCGTTTTGAAAGGATGTAGGTACCTATCTTCAAAAGTTAGGTAGGTCTACATGTGGGACGGAAGACTCTCCTCGCGAGTCCGACTCGCACTTGACCGTATTATTTTCTTTCAGATGCCTCTCACGGCAGCAGAAAAAATGAAAAGATACAGGGAGAAGTTAAAAAAAGACCCCGAAAAATATGAACAATACAAAAAAAAGGATACATGTAGAATAAAAGCGAAGACTAAGAAAATTTCAGAGCTCTCAGAACAAGAATGGAACGATGGTATAGTTTTAAGCGAACGTGATCTCATTATTATTGATAACTTTAAGGAAGCTACTAATAATGAAAATCAGAAAGAAAGTGATGAAAATAAAGAATGCAGTGAGACTAATAATAAAAAAAATAACGAGTTTTATACTAATGATAATATGAAGAATGGATATGGTGATACTTTAATCTTTGATTTAACGAAGGAATGCACTGATACTACAACTCTTACGAGAAAAGATCAGGGTGAAATGATTGACTTGACAAAGAAATGTAGCGATATTAAAATTAAAAAGGAAAAGGATAAATTTGACTGGAGGGTCAAAACAGAAAATAATTCGTTAAAGCGTCATCTTATACCTACTGCATACGACAGTAAACGCCAATTTACAAAAGTACAAAATATACCTGACAGTAAAAAAAAAATTGTATATAAGAAAAACCCATCAATAAGAACTGTAGTTTCTCGTGAACTGCAGTGTGTCGGATGCAAAATTAAGTTGCCATTTAGATCAAGCGACGTGGTTAAATGCATGGCGTGTAAAAAAATATATTGCAAACGATGCACTGGCGGTCAGAACGACTTTGATTATATTTGCCGTCGTTATTTTGGGGAAGAATAGTGATTTTATCTCAAAAATCGTGTATATTGTAAAGTAACCTTTACAATTCTTTTACGTGACCAGGGCATTCCTTTCCGTGACTGTCCCACAACGATTTTGAGTGATAAATAATGTTTAACTAAAAGTGATAAAGGTTTATAATAGTGATTGTTATGTATTGAATAAGTAATTCCATTATTTTATAGTATATCTTCAAAGATCTCGTTTATGTGCCTTAATGTCGAATATATAAAGAATTATAAGTTAAAAACATTCCAAAGAGTAACGGAACTGATAAAAAAATTGATTATTAAATGTTTATTGAGATAGTATTTGAATTACTTATTGTTACTTAAATAATTTGTGTGCATGTTTATTATTTTTAAATACAAGTCATAAAATTTATATATTCTATGTTTTATTATCATCACAGTTAGTTGGTTTCGGAATGGAGCGTCATGCTACCTGGACCAATGAAAAAATATTAATAAAAAAATAATAAAGATACTTAGCTATAAACAATTCGCTTTTAATATAAATTTCAGGTATTTCCTATTGGTGATGACCTAAAAACCTACTACATTGTGACAAAATTAAATTTATGGCATATTTTATACCGGGTCAAGTTTTAAGAAAATGGCCCTTAAACAGTTAAGCAGTTTTTTCGCCCACGTTAAATGACACGACCACCAGTAGGTACCACCTGTAGAATGCTCCTATCGCGCCGAAAGATTCAAAGACTCTGACACTTAAAAAAACTCCCGAAAAAGCCCCAAAAAAGTCCTCGTTATGTTAATTGACGGCGGATTCCCACCAAAAAGAGGTCCTGTTTTGCTTGAGTTATTAAAAGTTAATGGAATGGGAAGTATTTGAATGCTCACGGTTGAGGTACGCAAATAATTTATCTGTGACAGTTTAAGCGGCTACCGGACTTTGGGGACTGTAGAAAAAACTTCATAGAGTCACTAGATCTTTGCTGCTGATAAAGTGCTAGTTTTATTTATTTATGTATCGTCATTAACTCCTCTGTGGTTTAGTGGTTCGCCCACCGGTGTCAGATCGAGAGGTCTCGGGTTTGATCCCAGGGGAGTACAATATTGGGCTAGCTATCACAATCTTTCCTAAGTCTGTCGCTGTAACTAAAATTTTAAATTGTTGAGTTCCGGCATTTTTATCATAACTTAAAACCAGGTGAGATGAAAGCCAAGCTCTTGCCCATCGTAAAAAAATGAAAAAAAAAGAACATAAACTGATGGTTGTCTCTATATTTGTTAAAGTTACACAAAAAAAATTGAATTATTTCAACCAAATAAAATAATTCTATTTTTTTTGATGTACAAACATCTTTGGTTATAAATGTCATCTTTGGTCATCATTGGTTGTAAATTACATCAACTTTGGCACTCTTATACAGATCTTATACATATAGGTAGGTATCAATTTGTAGGTATAGCCTACCATATAGTAAAAAATGTTTTTAAGTTTATTCAGTGTCTAAAGCTACGAGTATAACATATAATTATGTTGAGTTTTTTATTAAAAGAAGTAAGTTGTGGACGCAAAATAAATAAAAAAACTTGATGTTACTAACTCCCTACCTTGTACCCTGTAGCAATTCTATACGCACGTGGCATTTCAAATTCTTTTGCCACTTAGCTTATTGCTTTCCCATAAAAATCAAGGTTCATTGACCCTTATCTCCTGATAGCTTAGGTTATACTTTATCGAGCAGAATTAATAACCCAACAAATTACTATTGCCTTGGAAGTTGATGCAACAAATAAAAGCGTATCGTTTGTTAGGGTTCTCTATTTTTCGGAAAAGTGAACCCTCACAAAGAGACTAAGAAATTTAAAACAATTTCTTGTTATTATTTTCTACTACTTGATTTATATGAAACATTTGTTAAATGTCTTGTACTAATCATAATCATATAACAAGCCTCATAGCTCATTTGGTATTAACTCTGCCTTTTGCGCTTTGTGGTAGGTTGTGGGTTTGATTCCCACCCAGGACAAACATTTGTGTGATGAATATAAATGTTTGTTCTGTGTTTGGGTCTTGTATTGTATGATATATATATATATTTACAAAAAAAAGGAGATACGTATTTATCCATAAACTAGTTCCCATATTATGCTAAAATTGGGACTATATGACACTACTGTAATTATTCTGACAATGAATGGCACGGAACCCTAATTCACGCATAACTTTATCACTCCTCACCAGTTTTATTACTATTCGGATTTATTCTCGAGTATTCCATACGGCAAAGTAATCTCACAAGGTATTAAGAAAGTTATACGAATCTTTCGAATGAGGGAAACTAAGTTTATTACAGATATTGCGCCAAGAACTTTTGACAAAGTCTATTTTAGCCTGTGTGCAATACTGGAGGATTAAATAGAATCATCAATAGAAAACCATTAGTTGTCTTTTGCCTTGTCAGTCGCAACCCCTCCAGCTCAGCCCATGGATGTCGTAGAAACCTAGTAAGGCTGAAAAACCGGTGAGGAACCGGAAGAACAATTTTAACATGATTGCAATTACCAATTCGCCTGCCAGCGTGGTGATTTTGGCAAAACACTTAGATGTTGGAGAAGACTTTTCCTAGCATTGGATAGCTCATTAAGTTGTTAAAATATTTTGTTGACCCTTATGTAGTGCAAATAAAATGTTAATCATATTATGTTGAAAGTAAACAACTTTTAGCAAACTCCGTTGTTTTAATTTTAGTACACGAAATTCATTTTAAAGTTCAAAATTCAATGAATTCTTTATCGAGTTGTTCTCATTTCCTTACTTAGTTATTTTGTCGAGTGCACAAGTTGTACTAACTTTAACTTGGACTCGACTCGCGTTCCAGTCAAGTTTGCCTGTCCATGGCAACGGCTCGGCTGAAAACCTAGGTAGGAGAGCTGATTATTTTATTTTTTAAAAATAGGTATTCATATTTTTGAGTATCTCTCGCAAAGTAAAAAAATCATACGTAAGAGGTTTTAATCAGATATCCTATCACTTGTTGGTTTCGTCTGTCATTCCAAGTCACTACTATTAAAGATTGCAGTAAAGATGTAGATAATAGGCAGAGGGATGCTGTTGCCTTACTTCTGGTGAGATCCCTTGGTCAGCTTTTACGATATCCTTGTGTTGAGTGAGAAGGGTCGATTCTTAAGCCGCGACTGCTACGGCAAATTGTTATTATTTAGTATTTATCAAAGTTTTCATGCACATTAACTTCCGTGTTAAAATACCGAGACAAAAATATGATAGGCGAAACGGTCACGGCAATTTTCAACGCTATTTTTGCCGCGTATTTATGAAAGTGATAATTACGCTATGCTCCAAGTGAATCCCCGAAAAATCTGAATTAGCGTTACCAATTTTCATGCTCTTTTTATTATACACAACATGACAACGGAACACTCAAGTAACAAGATCTGCAAATCTACCATCACATACCATCTACCTGGTCTCAAGCTATGGCTGAAAGTGGAAGCCCACTTCGCACAGAATCCATGATCCATATACCTGTAGCTAAGATCAACGTCAAAAGAGCTTTGTTAGCCTTATTTATTTTCCAGCATAGATTCTCAAAGACCTAGCCCATCTATTCATACAGCACTGAGACAAATTACCGGGTGAAATAGTGCAATTGGAATCGAAAGAAGTAAAAATCAGCAACGAATCGGTGCTCGAGGCCGTGACTGAAATACCCAATGAGTAATTTTGAGATTCCTCAAATGCTCGTGCACGGCAAAGAGCAAAAGTCAGGCTGGTAATAGCTTTGCGGACATGATACGGACGCTGCCAATCGAACTTGCTCTGGCTTGTTGCTCTTGGGTGTTTGTTTGTTGATGTAAATTTGTAATTAGGGCTTGCAACTTGTCACTAGAATTAGATACGCTAGTTACTAGCAAAATCGTGGGTCCCCCTAGTAGGTGATCTTCATAAGATCGACGCCCTGAGTAGTGATGTGGTAAATCCTCGAACGGGAAAATGTCATAAGTCTGTTACTTTTACCGTACATTTGTTACTGGATGTAGTAGTTAACAGACTCTGTGGCTAAGTGGTTTGCCTACCGGTTACAGGCCCAGAGAGGCTCTGATATCTGTCCCGAGTTTGATCTTCAAGGAGTGTACAAATGTATGCTCGGTTTGGTTTGTTATTGTTTAGAAGCGCACTTCACCCAGAATCCTCTACTGAGGAACAGGTGAGTAGAATGTAAGTAAGATGGTGGTAGCTAGGCGGACTTAAAAATGTCCTACCACCAGCCAAACCAAGCACAAAGTTGTATTGCCCCTGGAGATCGAACCCGTGACCTCTGGATCTGAAATCGGTGGATTGAACAATTAGACCACGGTTAAATTGATTGGTTTTGTTTGTTTTATTATATTTGCCGTGGTAGGCATCGTCCCGTCTTTATCACTTCACGGCTGCAAACATCGATGAAGGGATTCATGAGACCAAAACAAGGGCAGCAGCTTTAAATTTTAACAAGAAAAAATATAGCAAGAAAAATGCGATTACATTTAGTTTTATATGTCGTGATTGGCAGAACTAGTTTTAGAGAAGATCCCCTCCAACAGTTGAAATCAAAAGGTTGTTGATGTTTTTCTTTATAAATGATGGGTAAGATTAACCTTCAGGCTCATTCAACATTTCTAAAATAGTAGAAATGAAGAATGCAAACATACGAATAAATAGACAAATACACGAATCAAATATATTTTTTCGGATGGTTTGTGATTTTCTATTTTTATTTAATGAGATCCTAGCACTATTAGTATTCTGTCACCTCAAAAATTCCTTCAAAATTTCATAATCAAGAATGATGGATGCTCGTTCCTACCATATGTTTAGCGCTAAGCAAATAGCGGAACAGATTGTCACGAAACTTACAAATATCTTCTAAAAAAAGTAATGAAAAAACCCCGGTTCGTAGGGAAAATGATTTATAATGTTATTTCGGATACATTTGGTGTTTGTTTAGAAGTCTGGTACGTGAGGTGTCGAGTTTCTATGCTACAGTTACTGACGACGACACGATGCTTTATTTCTAAATGCATGGCCGATTTATACTCATCAAGCGCCTGGTTCAATTACAAAAACTAACTTTTTAAGGTAGGCTTGGTGGTCTATCGACGCCATTTTGCTTAGGCCACTTGTGCTAAACACAGTGGTGTATGGTGCTTTCATAACTGTTTAATTCTGTAAGCTATAACGGGACTTGTATATTATTCGTGCGATGCGTAAAGTTGCGGTTCGTGCAATAACTGGCTAAATATTCTCTGGCTGTGTTCAAAGTTAGGGTTAAATGTTTTTACTTAAATGAACCTGTTTGAATAGTCTATCTCATCCTTCGTCACCACAGCATGTATTTGCTGTTTTCTCCGCCGTTTTATATGTTTTAATCGTGGTACTCCTAGAACATTTATTATAATTATCATCAATCTCAGTAAATATATATATTTATAAATATATATTTATATTTGTGTGTTATATTTGTATAGTATAGTATGTAAGTACATAGTGTATAGTATGTAGGTATTTATATTTATATTATATAAGTAGTGTATATATTTGTAGCATAGCTTTACTTATAATGTATGATATACGTATAGTTAATTTAGCTAGACCCTAATTAATATATGCACCACCAACGACCTCTTTAGCCATGAAATCCTCTCCATCCAAAGGTTGTCTGGAAGAAATCGCTTCTTAGCGATAAGACTGCCCATTGTACATACATTTATTTTTAAGCTATCCAGTTTTTATTTTAAGGGGTGCAATAAAGTATTTTTCATTCATTAATTCATTCAACTGTTTCAACATAATAATGTTGATTTCATAAGGGTTAGCATATTAACCCGTGGATAGCTAAATTACACAGATGTATTGTATGTATTGTTTTAGGTGGTTGACACTCAGCATTCAAAGAGTTATAATAAGCGTTTTATTTTGATGTGGATGATATCTCCTCAGATAGTATAATATCATAACAAACTAGGTTTATTCAATCAATATATCGGTATAATTTAACTATTTACTTGGTAGGTACATACGTAGTCGGGCTACCGAAAAATCGTTTGGTTGGTGGTAGGATTTTATTTATAAGTCCGCCTGGCTAGCTACCACCATCTTACCTAATTCTGTCGCCATAATATCAATTCTTAAAAAAATGTTGTGTTCCAGCTTCCTCAGTTTGTTGGGGATTCCGAGTGAAGTGCACTTCCACCTGTGGCCCCGCTTCCCGTCGTACAATAAGAAAATAAAAAGGGTTTGGCTGATTAAGCTATAGTTAAAAAATTAAAGAATCATCTCCATGAGGAAATCTGAAAGAGAAATGGATATTTTGTATGCGATTAAAGTGCTTAGATTATTTATACGGTGCCCTTTCGAAAAGCAAGTTGATACTAGAGTTAGGAAGTTTTATTCTTCCTCAAGAACACGATCCAAGATTCGTCGCACGTGGAGGTGTCACACAAATCGTGTGATTTGTTGGAAAAGTATCCAGTTACTGTGAACGTTTTGTGTCACTAGAGAACGTGGCATGTGAATTGAAAGGACAGAATGTTGGTAACAGGCTCAATCACTGCTCAGTTGGTAGATTTGCCTTCTGCGCCGCAGGTTGTGGGTTCGATCTAACCCGGAACAAAATTTCGTGTGATGAATATAGATGTTTGTTCTGTGTTAGGTGCTGTATTTATGTTTTGAAAAAAAAAAGTACTGTTTATAATCTAGTACCCGGGCTGTGTCAAATTAATGAAAATGTTCAGATCGTACGCTTTATTTTCGTTGCTTCATCGAAAAGATATTGTTCAACTGTGTGGAGGAAGCAATAGTCTCTGACTTTTACATTATTTTCATCTAACTTATTTAATGAACAAGCTGAGCTTAGATCGTACGCTTCATCTTTTTATTAAAAATATGGACACAAGTTTAGCATTCAATTTAAATGTTACGCATGAAAATGGTATTTCAATTTCTAATTCCCACATAGTTCATAATTCCATTAATGTTTATAAAATACTGCCGATTTAAATGAAAGCGATCAAATAAAATGAATTGATGGTTATAATGCAATTTAAAATAAATATTCTTCCGCTGCGTTTACCAGAATCACCAAGACGTTCATTTAATTTACATAACAATAATTTTACAAACGTAAAGTTATGGCTGGTGTTCTTAAGAATCATACCTACTAAAGAGCTCACTAGTAAAATAACAAAACGAAAAATACATAAAGGGGTTTTGTTTTCTGGTTAAAAGCTACTTAGACAGTGTCAAGACATTGTACCCTAAATTACGTCATGCAAAAATCAATGGTTTTGTTGACTCAGTTTCTAAGAGTTATGGGGGTACACATTTGTTTGGTAGAGCTTGTTTTAAGTCCGCCTATCTAGCTACCACCATCTTAACTAAATTTGACGCAATTCTAATTGTTATGTCGTGGCATTAATAGATAAGATTGCGGGTGAAGCGCGCTTACACTTTTGGCCTTTCATCGGACACCAGGTGAGATGAAAACTAAGCGCTTCCCCGTCGTTGATAAAAAAAATAGTGGTCAAGTGGACTCGGTGCCTTATCGGTTATTCATTTCGTAATAAATAAGTGGAGTCATTGTGTTGGCTTTGTGAAATTTTATTGCTGTAATAATAGTATTTTCTGTGGTTTATAGCATATCCCACGTGGTCTCTGCTACCGATTATCACAGTGACAGTTTGGAACTCGTAAAAGTGCTAAGCATGCAGGTCTAGTCACTGCACTTTTACCCCAGGATTGTTGGGATATTTTTTTATATTTTATTTGATATAAGCACTTCTGAATCATCTTGAAATATGGTCAGTTGTTTAAAAAAAATGTAATAAGCTCTTTGATTATTCATTGGTAAAATGTTGAAAGAGCCTAGACATTAATATCGTAATTCGCTCAAACACAATAGCGTACAATGTATTTATTCTATTTTTGGATCAAATTGTAAATTTCTAAGTCTTTAGATTTGAACAACACGGTTAGTGAGCTTCACTATGATGCTAAATTATTTAGATTTTCTAAAGGTTTCTAGGTCTATAAGTTTATTAAAATGAATACGTGAAAAAACACTTCGCGCCCCTAGAATAAAAATATGTTATATAAATTTGTTCGGAAATGCAGACAGTTTCGTTTTGTCATTGTTTACGAACTGGCAACCCTTGGCCATCGCTTTGAATGTTGCTATTGCCAGTTTGTTGCAGTTTATGAATAGGTGGTTCACAAAAGCGTAGCTTAGAGGTAAACGGAAAAACCCTTATTCCAACCTAAATCATTTATACAGTAAGCGAGGCAGCATTTTAACGAGTAAAACCATTTGAGAGTTGTAGATTTTTTGGTGTTTGAAACGTTGAATTTAAAATTTCGTTTTTGTCGGGCATAGCGCTCGAATAGCCTTATTTTCCTTAAAAACTACCGACTAAAAATGTTCGTTTTGATAATTTGTAGACTTAACTAGACCGGTCTTTGAGAAGACTTTAAGGATATTCTAAAAAAGAAAACGTTTATAGCTACTTGAAGTAAAGCTTGAAACCACACACAAGGTAATACTGACAAAAGACATTCTATGTCTCTCGACGCCACTAAAATATTAAGGCAGCTATTATGGTCTGCGTTAGATGACCGGAGGTGAAGAGCTTTCGACCAACCCCGTTTAGCAAATTATCTAGACTAAATTCCTTGTCTTTGACAATGGTTCCTCGTGCATGTGAGATAATGCTCGGAAATAACGTACTTTCTGACCTGTACTGTACACAAACACCTTTCTAACCGAATAAATTATGGTATAATCATTCCTTCACATATTATTTGCATTATTTAACCACATTATTTAACGTCTTTAGGTTCGTCCACCGATGACAGATTTAGAGGTCCCAGAGTCGATCCCTTGTGCTAGGTTGGTGGTAGGAGGTTTAAAGAGTTTTAATAAAGTGGTCCTCACACACCACGCACATGGTTTTTTTTTGGTTGGTTCAAGTCAGTCTGGCTTGAACCACCATCTCAATTGTTTCGCCATGACAACAATTCTAAATTGTTGTATTTTGAACATTCCACAGAACTTCCCTGTAACAAAAAATTTTTTGTCAGTTGTTACTGTCAGGGGCAGGTCAGAAGTAATAACATTAGTTTAAAGCAAAATAATCGATCATGTTTATGTATGGTAGGTACATATCAATTGACAAACTAACAGACGGAATTCCCCTCTCGCTTCAAATACATCGTTATGCAAAGGCAGATCAATTAAACTCACCCATGTAGACAGGGCTCTAGCAAATTGACGGTAAACTTACTGCTAAGCAAGCAATTTGAATGTAATGTAACCGTTTTGCATATTAATTATCCAATAACCGTGTTGGTACGGACGTTGGTTTTATAACCGTCTGGTGTTGTTCTAAACGTTTTGTTACGAAAATACTCTCGTGTAGTAAGCCAAGTATAACGTAAAATTCATAGTTGAACACAGGCCATAGGCCATAATTGACAATCGGCATCACAAGTTAACAAGCCTCATAGCTCAGTTGGTAGTAATTCTGCCTTCTGCGCTGTAGGCTGTGGGTTCGATTCCCACCCAGGACAAACATTTGTGTGATGAAAATATATTTTTGTTCTGTGTTTGGGTGTTGTATCATATAGTACGTATGAATTTACAAAGTATTTAAGTATTCTAATCCGTAATCTAGTTCCCCTATTACAAGCTATGCTTAGTTTGGGAAAAGATGGCGCTGTGTGAAATAAATGCCCTATAATATTTATTTATATAATAAAAAATGAAAAAAAAAACGCCTTAATTTATTGACTCCACGTGACACAATGTCGCCGGTCCATCGAGAGGCGTTTTGCGATTAATTTTGGTTGCTATGAGAGAACCTTTGCTCCCAGCGGTGATCAGTTTTGAGAGCTATGTGGCCTGCCCACTGAAACTTCAGTTTGCCAGTTCTGAGAGCTATGCCAGTAACTTTGGTTCTTTTATGGATTTCCTGTTTTTATCTCGCAGTGAAACTCAAAGCATAGCACTCAGTCCGACTTTGAACTTTGAAGTTTTTTGGCGATGTTTGTCTATAATTATCTGGATAGAATATAAGATAAGTTGTGTAACTGGAGTTTCACAGAAATTGGGCAATCAAAACATTTCGGCCGATCAGCAGACTGATTAAATATGGAGACACATTTCAAGCAGATTTCAAGCACACTTATCGAAGTGTGCTTGAAATCTGTTGTTCAGATAAAAAATGGTGCTAAACTAAATAATAACATCTGTTCCTCCAATCCATTTTTGTTTAACAAATAGCACGCTATGTGAAACCTATCCCTTCGTGTATCCCATCTCATACGTTTATAAAAAAAATGTATTGTCAATATACCCGTGCCAAATTGCATCAAAAAACAGTCCACTCGGAGGGGTAATATCCCACAAAATCATAACAGAACGGGTATCATTACGTGCGTATGAATAGCCGTCGAGTACTTATGTCACACCTTTCAATGTACCGTTTCACAAATTAAACAGGGTCACCAGATCATTTTACATTATGATAATAATAAAGTTCAAAGACAAGCCTCACAGCTCAGTTGGTAGAGCTCTGCCTTCTGCGCAGCTGTGGGTTCAATTCCCAATCAGGTCATGCTTAGTGTCCTAATTATAAATGTTTGTTTTGTGATTGAGTGTTGTATTCTATGAAAAGTTATTCTAAGAAAAAAAAAATGTGTCAGTAAAATTTTCCGTAATCTTGTTCCCATAGTAATTTTATTACCCAGCTTTGCTTAGTTTGGTTCTAGATAGCGCTTTGCGAGAGTAATGTTCTGTTGTATATACTTTAGTTATTCCCTACAAACAAAATTGTACGTTTTCGTTTTACCGGTCCGCCATTCTCCTTAATGAATATTAGATTTTTAGAGATAACACAGAAGCTTTCTTAGAAAGCTATTCTTCTGTGTTATCAAAATATTACAGAAAAGTCAAATTGATGATAACGTAAAAAATATTGATCTGCGTTATACAACAAAATAACATGACTGTCCAAAAATGTATTGCAAACGAATATGCATAATCTTGCACAGGCAAGCATGTATTGTCTGTCGCGGATTACATCCAGAGTGAACCAACTGTTCCGTATATAAGCTCAACTAATTTCTCTGTTAGCACCATACGGGACCCTAAATCATGAATGAACATGAGCGTTGCATTAGCCGTTAGAAAGGGTGACATAAAATGACCCGTTGAATCGTATTAAAAGTTTCAAACCCTTCGATTGATGTAGGTACATTTTAAATTACTGGTCCTCTACGCTGATCCATTCTTAAGTACATATTAAAAACTTTTTGAATAAATTGAAATAAAGCTTGAGAGCTATTTTCGGGATTGTTCAGATGAGCACACGAACGTTTCAAAACTAAAATTACATTCTCTCTAAAATTTATGAGCTGTTTGACTATCATAACTGCGAGTATTTTCATAGTAGAACTGTAAAAGCACAATTAGAACTCGCTTAGTTCTATTGACTGATGTTTTTACACAGGAACTCTTGCCCTTCGTCGATATATTCATCGCTCAGTTCAAAAAGTATTTTAACAGATGGGATGATGGTATGTCGTGCAAAAAACGTGGTGTTAGACCACCAGCATCACAAAGCCAAACTTATCCTACTTAATCCTACAGTAGGTATAGAGTAAAATAAACGTACATAATACTTTCACTCTTTTTTTGCGTTCTTTCAAAGTTGACTCAACATATTTCAAATGTTTTTAAATCAATGCTGCTCCCATCTTTGAATCGGTGGAACTCATTTCAGTTGTTTGTTTAATTGTTTTTTGTGGTACCTTTGCTTCTTTAAGAGATCTCTGTTAAGCTCGTCTTTGCCATAACTTTTATTAATTATAAAAATTAACCAGCCACAGTTTCTTGCCTTTCTTCTTGTGTGCTGGTCACGATTCCGAAGTTGCGGTAAATTTGACGTTTCAAAATAATCTTAAAAAATCTTAATGAAAAAAAATATTTTGACGTTGACTATGACTTTGAGCCCCACAAAAGATCATTGATATCAACTTCCACCCAAGAAACTTGTATATGAGGCTGGTTACTTCATGCTAACATGATTCTTACGGCTACGGAATAAAGTTTAGTTTCCCGTGTAGGTCGGATCTAAGTGGCGCAAGGTTTTATACAAGTATCCTACTTAATCCTACAAGTTCTGTGTTATGATCGTTGGATTTTGGAACTAATACCCGACATGTGGCTTGGGATGAGTCACGTCACGGATAAAAGTATCTGCATGTGTGGGATTTATTACTATTTGGGAGGATATCTGAAACAAATTATTCTGTCTGTTTTATTCATCAGCAATTCAGTCTTTCATTTAGCTTTCACGATAAGAACACACTAGCTGACCCCGCGCAGTTTGACTTGCGCAAAGTTTTTCAAATCTTATCAATATCATACGCCCAGTCCAGTGTGGTGGTATGGCACATGTTTTTTTCAAATGTGAATATAGTTGAATGTGGAGCAAATGTTTTGTCAAATGGGAAAATAGTTGAATGTGGAGCAAATGTTTTTTTCATATGGGAAAATAGTTGAATGTGGAGATCATAGTGCGATATTACAAATCCGATGAGCGGTATCAGTTTTTAGCCTAGAAGCCATTTTACATTCTTGTGTGGTACCACACAAGAATGTAAAATCGTGTAGCAAAATCAGTTAACACTTTGGTCTATTACATTGTATCACTACAAAGGACCTACTCTTACATTAGATATATACAACTAGAGTGATTCTTATATTCACCACATCTGCATAAAAAGGTATATCGTATTAGGTAGTAGGTAGGTAGGAAGTAGCTATTGCCCATCTCCTGGTATGATCCTTAGACGCTTCCTACAACATCCACGGTAGGACCATATTCATTTCCGGGGTACCCGTTTACCTAACTTCAATAAAAAGATCACCGATTCGTAGATAATGGTAGCTATAATATATTCTAGCACTCCTTTGGTGGACGCTTATAACCCTGCAGCGGACGTTTTTTGTAAACACTAATACTTTGATAATATATGTAGAAGAAAACGCATTATATATATTAAAAAAAGAAATGAAGTGTAAACATATCATTGCAGGCGACTGGATTACATTAGGTATTATAGAGAATATTTTTACGATATCTTTATTTTTATAGATTGCATTGACATGAAATTTATGGAATGGCATGTTGCGAAAATAATCCAAAACAAAAAAAGGTTTGCTTATATTTTCAATACTTAAAGGCTTTCGCGTCCAATTGATACCAAAAATGGTGACAAACCCCAAAAGCTTTCACAGATTTGTTTTTCGACGAATCGCAGTTACTAATCTACTTTGTAACTTGGTCCAAACACCAGAACGTTTCACTGAGTGTTTACTTTGTTGCCACGCGAAAATTGAATTTAACTTTTTTAAACTCGGCGACCGAACCAGACAGAAACGCGGGCGCGTACAATTACTAAAAATACAAAATTACGCGGCCGTATTGTTTGCGCAAACCCTTTTGACGAAATTTATGCACCCTTCCGTACGTAGCACCAATAAGTATAGGTTACATGCCCCATTTGAAAAACTTCCTGTTGATTTTTAGTATAAAAGATATTATCTACCGCTTTGGTGTAAAATAACCGTGCATTTCTTTTGTGTTACGATTTTGAGCGCCCTACTGAATAAACGGGTGCACTTCTAGTTATTGTTTAGCGGGGTTTCGATTGTTTGTGGTTACTCTTTTGATAATCATGTTATTATTATTATGATTATTATTATCATCATAGATTCGTTTCTACCTTTATCGTAAGTACTGGAAAATAATGTAACTCTATGCCTTCGAATGTTTTTCTGCAACTATTATATACTTAAACAATCTTGAGGTTTTCAAGACAATAAAAAATATTCGTTAAGAGTTTTAAGGATCATTTTGAAACATCAAATCTACCGCCTGTTCGGAATCGCGACCAGAACACAAGGAGAAAGAATTTATCTTTACTTATTATTTCGAGACAGCGGTCAAAAAGTTTTCTGTGTAAGTGTAATAAAATAAAATAAAATATAAAAAATGAGCAAAGAAGATGAATCCTAATTCCTATAAACTTAAGCGCGCTCATAAAAACAACGCAAATGTGTTTCTCAGTATCGCATCTTCACTACAAAAACTAAAACGACCACTTACACTTTCAATTTGCAGTCGAGATCAAGCACTCAACACTTTTTCACACTATCTTGAGCACGTGGCGTGTACTTCGCAACCACATGTCTCTGAAAAACTGAGCACTTCACAAACATTGGTAAAGATAGCGGGCTTAAGCAACAGAAGTATTTAGCTCATAAATGCATGGGACTCTTAGGCTAGAATCCCGAGCGTTATATAATGCATGTGAAATCATTAAACAAGACTTGCATATATGCAAAGACTCACGCGTGTATCCTTGCACTCCTGTGCAAAGAGAAAAAAACAAAGAACGTATGATGAGAGTGTACGAGGCAAAAGAGGTATTTTGCCTCTTGTACTCTTATCACGTTCTTTGTATTTATAATGCTCGTCGGCAAAATATTTGCCAATGTTCGATGGTTAGCGGTTCTTTAGATATAGTTATTTCTTCATGCCTTCATCTCTGTATTCATGTACAAAATGTCATGTTCTGATTTCTGCCATGGTGGTCGCACCTTACAGATCCTCCATTTCAGTCTGCGGTTGTCATAAAAACTTCCTTCTGTGTATAACATACAACCTGCGAGCACCAATTCACTTGCCAAGAGCAGTGATTGCGGTAAAATCTTTCAAATTTTAAGAAGACTCTATCCCAGTGGACTTCTTTGGGCTTAATACTTGGTTATGTTCGACCCGATTTCGTTTACAACAATGAATTTCGAATATGATTCTCCATCCGCTTAGAATTTCCGGGTTTCCTAAAACTGCAATCAACCTGGAATCTCTAGAGGCAGTTGTGTTTCTTTTTTATGATCCACTCAAATGCAAACTGTTTACTACTATACACTGATCCTTAGGGGAATAAAGCTTTATTTATGAGCTTCAAGTTTGGCTAGTGTCAGTTTCGGCGCGATGGTTTCAAGTGCTACTTCCGGCCGGCACGCCTGTCTGTCTACAAGTTGTGCTTCTCAGAAATCGCCTTTGGATGGAATTTTGAGAAGAGATAATTACGTTGAATTTGCCGCAGCTGCTAATCTATTTTCGTATTTATATGTGATGTATGTACACCTAATTTACTCTTCATGATTGTGAGCACAAACAATATACCATAAAACTAACTGTTTACAAGGAACGAGGGTTACCTAAGGACCGATCCAGACTGTAGAAGTCGCTGGCGTAAATCAGAGTCACACAACTGGACTTTTGGAAAATTCATATTTAGTTTATTTGTGGTGTCTTTAGTTGACTGTTGACTTGGTTATCTAACTTATGTTAAGTTATTGTTTAGGTACACCGGGACAGAAAGAAATGGTCTCATTTTGAGTAGGTGTACGTAAGCAGAGCCTATGAGATCTTACTATGCCCGGCTCTAAATGAGAAAACTTGATTAAAAATAGATGTTTTTGATTTTCAATCAATCGCTACTGCTACTGCCACTACTGCTAAATGATATCTACTGAATTCAGCCATCACAAATTGGCTTTGTTATTAACTGTCTTTATATAACTGACTCATCTTTTGCGCAAAGCTGTCGCCCTCCCGGCTTAGAACCGGGCCAGCGTATTGTCCTTTCAAAAAAAAAATAGCTTTTAGACATAACATAGTAATTCAATTCAGTTCCACTCCACCGCATCAAAAGAAAATACTTTCATTAGAACTACAGTTTCATGTTTAAAAAAAAAGTATGTTAGTATTATATCCTTAATCTAGTTCCTATTTTACAAGCTTTGGTTAGTTTGGGACTAGATAGCGCTGTGTAAAATTAATGTTATGTTATTTATTTATTTATTCTGAAAATAAAACAGAGGGAACCATCAGAAACAGCATGGATGCTTAGAAAATCAGATATTAACAAACTACATACCTATCAACATTCCAAGTAGAGTATTGCACAATAATAATTCATTAAATTGCTATCAGAATGTTATAATCAAATAGATAAGTAAGATAAAATTCTGATAGTTAACTCCATTTTTGTTAAATATACCTCCAATTTTATCAAAAAACATTTATTGTTCCTATGCTTATTATACAGAATCACTCCTTTAATTCTGAAAGTTATTTGATATATAATATGATATATAAATGTCGCTTACATCCCCGATAACTAATTTAAACTCTTGAAAAATTCACATATCATAGAAAAGATATAGTTTTTTTTCTATGACATGTCATTTTTTCACTCACTAACAAATAAAAACTTTGCAAATTCACATACATCGTCCGTGAATAAACTGACAACTTTAACGAAGAGTCTAATTGTATTTAATCTAGTGACCATAGAGTTTAGTTCATTTGTTTGCTAATTGATTCAGGCGTTATTTTGCGGAAATCCATTGTGCGAGCGGCAACACGTCGGCAGCTTGTCAGCTAAGCAGCAAGACTATATTTCCTGAGGATGCTTCGTGGGAAACGTGGGTTTTTTCAAACGAATTAACCGGATTTGTTACCATATATCTATCTGTTTTCATATTATACATTTTGATCCATTTGTTTGTGATAACGTTATGAATAAGCTATCAAAAAACTAAAGCTATTGAAAACAGGTTATGTTATTTGTTAAGTTACATTCATATCATCATCACAACCTTCGTTGCCAGGACTATGATAATATATACTCGTAGCTAGCTTCTAACCACATAAACGTAGGTAATTAAATATCTTACAGTATCAAACGTAAATTCTCATCAAAACTTACTACGAACTACAGCTTAATCCTGCATATTTCATCTCCCAGAATTAGTAACATCCACTTATAGAGGTACCTATTGAGACTCCCAAGAGGGAGTACGGAACAACGATCCCGGGACGTTATTGTGTAATAATTACTTATGCCGTCTCACTGTTCCGTTTTGGGGGCTCGTTGTGTAGAGATGGCTTAGTGTGAACTAAGCCACTCTAAAAGGCCAATAATAATGAATGGATATTATTCATTATATTATTAAACCATTAATACATTTATTCAACAAAAAGTACAATTAAACTAACTATGTACAAAGGAATCAGTCAGATTACCTAAGGACCGTTACAAACGGCCTATAGGTAACTCAACTGTTTTAGACCAGTACCCGACGGAAGCGTGCACAAGACACTGGCTGCATTGCCACGCTGAATAGCTATGCTAATTCGCTGGACTAAATAAGAGCCAGACCTTGGGTCACGTGTCGCCTCAATCAAAAGCCCCGCAATATTTTTTAAAAACCCGGAGGGCACCGGCTCCCCACGGACCCAAGGTCTCTACCCCAAAAGGCTCAAATAGGTAAGCTCTGTCGAGACCACTATATTTGCGCCTTTTATATTTATTATTTTGAACCATTAATTATTCATATTAAATTCCTCTATACGCAGCCATTTTTATCCTGCTGATTTATGTTCCAAAACAGCAAATGCAAATGCTTGCTTTTTTTTCCAAGATTTGTGTATTAGATAGATAGATAGATAACTCTTTATTGTTCACCATTTACAAATAACATAACAAAATACAGATAGTGAAAATTTAATCTAAGCGTCACTGGTAAAACAATGGGCGGCCTTATCGCTGAATGCGATCTCTTCCAGGAAACCGCTGGATGGACAGATAAGATAAGACTATACGAATAACGAATATAAAACAAAATATACATACATAAAATCACATCAATAATAATCATGATAATAATAATAATGAAGGATAAAAATTATAATTTAAAAATAAACTAATCGATAATACTGATAAGCTATTATTGTATGTATTATGTATTGCGACTAAGGTAAGTATACCTTTTTAATTTAACGCTTGAATAAACGTATCTATTGGTAGAATCAATCAACATCCCTCTTTTTGCAAGGAATATGTTTTTTGCATTAATTCATTTTTTGTTTGTACCTAGTTGTACAGTCTATATCAGATATTTACGAGTATATGTAGAATTAGATTAAACTAGCTTTTGCCTGCAGATTCACCTCCATATACAGAAGCCTATGTTTATGTTTTATGGCAAACACCACCTCTGTGGTCTAGTGGTTTGCCCACCTGTGTTAGATCCAGAGGTCCCGAGTTCGATCCCCAGGGGTACAATATTATGCTTGGTTTGGTTGGTGGTAGGACTTTCTAGCTACCACCAACTTATCTAAGTCTGTCGCTATAACATATACAATTTAATACCCAAATACATAACAAACATCTCTATTAACTCAAATGTATGTCCCGGGTGGGAAACGAACCCACAACCTACAACATAGAAGGCAGAGCTAGTACCAACTGAGCTGATAAGCTTGTCAAAACTTAATTCCTATTTTATTTTCGTTTCTATGAATATCCTTTGCCATACTTTCGTACCATTTACCACTTTGTGTAGATAGACATAATCTAACATTTCTCTCCGTTTTAAGACGCCCATAATTCCGCGGGAGTGCTTCACACGTAATAATCTCCAACCGCGTATTCACTGCACGGTGAGTGCTAAATGCATCTGAGCAATGAGTGAACTGATCTCGAGGTATTATTATGAATCATATGAGCTTGGAGGATCTGGGCCCCGATTCTACTAAACCAATCACTTTACTATGACAATGGTATCTTTTTTTTTTTGAACGACGGCGAAGCGCTTGGCCTTCATTTCACCTGGCTACAAGTTGAGATAAGGCCGAAGGTGGAGGCGCACTTCACCCGGAATCCTCAACAAACTGAGGAACTGGCTATCTTACCTCTGAATGCCGGAACACAACATTTTTAGAATTGTTATTATGGCGACAGAATTAGGTAAGATGGTGGTAGATAGCCAGGCGGACTTCAACAAAGTCCTACCACCAACCAAACCAAACACAATGGTTAAAGGATAAGTACAAACATATTGTACTATCCTTGGGGATCGAACCCGTGATCTCTGGATCTGACATCAGAAGGTGAACCATAAGGCCACAGAGGCGGTAAGGACATGTCCAAATGAAATAAGTGGCTGAAATATGAAGTTGAAACAGGTGTTTAATTCAAACAAATTGTTCCCTAGTATATTTACTAACATTGTAGCGTACACGAACACAAAGCCAGATTTCTCAGTAGGGAAAGCATAACAAAATTATGCAACGCGGTGGTACAAAGCTGTGCTGGACCAACCCTTATTACGAAGTTACATTAGCTGGTTTCGTGCGACAGACGAATCAAAACACCTAAATCCCTAATATGAAAGTTCATATTTTTACACCAATTCTTAGCTAGTAGCAATATTATCATAAGCTAAAGATGATTATATATAAAATCAAAAATCAAAAATGTATATATTTCTTTGCAAGTTACATTATTTAAACTAGGGGTGTTGTGTAAATCTTTGTGTTAAGTTTTGCTACATAGGTACTGTTCAATTTTGGTGTCAATATGTCAGATTTAACTATTTTCATATATATCATACTTTATTTGCAGATGATGTTACAATGCGATTTATCAGGGTTTATCAACTATAAGTATAATTCATGTGTTTTATATATGTATTAGCTGGTGTGCAGTGTCAGTATTTGTATGATAGGGGCTAATGATAAGTATTTGTTAGATATCAATCTTGGAGTCTGCAAGTCTAGAGTGAATAGGTTCCTTTTAGATTAGCGTGCTCTATCTTAGGCCAAATTTTTACTTGTTTTTCAAACGTTTGGCCTGTGCGCTTGGCTATCACCAATAAATAAATAAAAATAAAATGTACACAAGGGTTATGTTTCGATATTTTTGAGCAGATATTTTGTAGTTTTAGGTCTTTTGGTGTATCTTTATTGCAAAACTAAGGTAGGTTGGTACAGAACATTGTAGCAACAGTATAAGTTGCCTATTATTTCGCTCTGGGCTTGTTTGAATCTACATGTTGTTTTCTCGAGCTGTCGTTGAGAGAGATGTTCAAATTGGACGTAGACAATGTGTGTAGATTCGTGTTTTTAAGATAGGATTGGATGGTTATAGCGGTAGTGATATACTGAAGAAGAGATTGATAGATAGATAGATAAACTCTTTATTGTACACCAAAAAACAAAAATAAACAGACAAGCAAGAAATACACTTAAACTAGGTACAATGGGCGGTATTATATATGTTATCGCTAAAAGCGATCTCTTCCAGGCAACCTTTGGATGGAAAAGATAGCAAAGAGCAGACAAAGTGGTGTACCAAAATAAACATTAATTTTTGAGATTTGATTTGATTTGATTGAGATTGATGGATTTTGTAAATGATTGTGAATGAATAAAGACAGGAGTGAGTGATAAGATGACGCCTGATCTCTATTAAACGTCATTTCATGATAATATATCTTGTAACATCTCTATCACAATTTTCGTAGGAGAGTGAAGAAAAATATCTTGAGCAGATATCTGCTTAAAGATACGGACTTAAGCAGCCACGTAGTGTTGGATAGCGGGAAAGAAGATGATGAGATGATGAGGATTCATTGATTTAAGCAACACCTTGCTGTGATCTATTTCAATTAAATATTTAAAAATACATGGAACCGACTTCAGTAAAAACTTGAAAACATATAATGTTCATATATTGATTATGAAGTTAGTGCCGACTTGCCAAGCCAATCAACAGGATCGTGTAAGGTAGTCTCATCATATACCGATAGGCTTTGTCTTCGAACTTATATGGACATATAAGTTGTTTTTTACCCGTCGTTTTTTTTATTATTTGTGAAGTCGGTGCCCATTTCTATAAGTAACTTATTGTATATTATATTTAAGTAACAAAGTATTATGTTATCACGATTTGAAATAGTTTTTTTTGTGAAGTCGGTGCCCATTTCTATGAGTAACATATTGTATATTATATTTAAGTAACAAAGTATTATGTTATCACGATTTGAAATCTTGTACTAGTCACTATTTTCCACCATAAAGCATTTAGTATCCGGTAGGAATTGAACCCACGACCGACAAGTTTATTTGCAACTGCCATATATGTGGTAGGTACCTTATCGAATAAAATCATATCATAATTATACAAATTATACCTCAGGTCCAAAGATCTTCATTGGAAGTACCCTAAATTGAATTGGAACCAATTTGACCTATCGATCAAAATCAATTCCGCGAATCGGTTAACCGCTTGTTTGTCATTGGTAACGCCAGAAACTCACGGATAAATCAGTAGACGTAATTACATAAAAATATCGAATACCGTCCAAATTGAGAAACTCCTTTTTTAGGAATTTGGTTCAAAAAAATATATATTTCTGTTTGCATATTTTAAAGTTATTAAGATCACAATATTATGTTGAAATGGTTAAACAATATAGGTATTGGTATAACGGTAAACGTATAGGTATTGTAAGATTATACTACCTAGATGAAAAGCGCTAAATTAAAGTTGATAAAACACCCGAAAAACAATTGTTTGCAAATATCTTAATCCTATAAAGTTTTGCGTTACAATGTGCAAGATAAGTGTACTGTTAGCAACATCACTCAGTATTGTGCATTTTGTAAAACAAAATTAAAGATCAACAATCTTAGAAAAATACCTGCGTCTTTCAACTCCTCCAAAACATTTTCAAAACCTCCAGGGTGAAAATAACAATGCGTTGGATAAGCGAGTCTTACCGGTCCTTTATTCGTGTCGTCACATAGTTACGTTAATACTGGCCCCGGGCAAATCTGGTAAGTACCCGTGTATCTGCAAATAACTCTGAAGTATTCCATTATATTGGATCCTCGCCTCAGGCAGGGGCGCGTCCGTTTCTAATAAACAAGACAATATTCCAACGGGTAGAGGGATGCCTTGTTTGTTCAAGATACTTTGTTGTACTAACCATTCGCAGATTATGGATTTTCTCGGATATTTGGGCTGGGAATTGAATTATCATTGATATTGTTTCACACTTTGGAGAAGATCTGTACAGATAGGCACCTTTTTTCGAATGTTGAGTATATATACCTGATTTGCACATATTTTATTGTCAATAAAAACAATGCTACTAAAATAATATTATTCACTTTATAGCAGTTTTTTTTTTTTTTTTATTGTGCGACGGGGACGCCCTTGGCCTTCATCTCATCTGGTTACAAGTTAATATAAGGCCGAAAGTGGGGGCGCTCTTCACCCGGAATCCTCAACAAACTGAGGAATTGGCTATCTTACCTCTGAATGCCGGAACAGAACCATTTTATAATTGTAATTATGGCGACAGAATTATGTAAGATGGTGGTAGCTGGCCATGCGGACTTAAACAAAGTCCTACCACCAACTAAACGAAGCACAATATTGTACTCACCCTGGGGATCGAACCCGGGACCTCTGGATCTGAAATCGGTGGGTCAAACCTCTACCACAGAGGCGGTTATTGTGAGGAGTTGAAGACATTAACCTAAAAACAAATTGCAGAAAAGACAAAGAGAAAGATCTCAATTGCTGCTATTTTCATCAATGAACGCACTGGAATTATGTTAATCATAATTATGCGTGTTTGTTCACAACAAAACAAGAACTCGAAGTGAACTGCAATAAAGACATTTGCCTGAGGCCTGTATACGGTCAGCTAAGACCGTAACTCATTCACGAGCAGAAGCGAGTGCTTATGAAATCTACGTAAAAACTAGGTTCCAAAATTTCTGCCAAGACCGTGTTTGAATATAAGATAATGTCTACTCTACTCAAATTGGTAGATACCGCCTCTGTGGTCTACTGGTTCAACCCACCGATTTCCCGATCCAGAGGTCCCGGGTTCGATCCCCATGGGAGGTATAATATATTGTGCTTGGTTTGGTTGGTAATGGTGGAAACGCATTTCACCCGGAATCCTCAACAGTCTGAGGGACTGGCTATCTTACCTCTGAATGCCGGAACACAATAATTTACAATCGCTGTTAGGGCGACAGACCGGTAAGATGGCAGGCAGGACTTAAAATAGCTTTGATTGATTCAGGCGTTATTTTGCGGAGATCCATATATCAAAATAAAATATGAAACCACAAAAAATATTTAGTAATAAATCCGCCAAATCTCTCTAAAAAAATCAAATCGACACGTGTTTCGCCTCTACACGAGGCATTCTCAGGAAATATAGTCTTGCTGCTAACTGACTAGCCCTCTGTGGACGTGTTGTCGCTCCGAGATCTGCGCTGCAAGTGTACGATGTCGATTTGATTTTTTCAGAGAGATTTGGCGGATTTTTTCTGTTTTCAGATTTTTTTTTGAGGGAGGACTTAAACAAAGTTCTACCATGAAACAAACCGAGCACAAATTTGTATCCCCTGGGAATCGAACTCGGGATATCTAAGTCTGATGCTGTGTGGCAAACCTCTACTCATTTTCCGCTTGCTCACCAACAATGTGCTTTGAATTATGTAAAGCGTACTTACAGTCAATTGCTCTCATGATACTTATATACATTCATTATGCCTTTATTAGTAAGCAACGGTACCTAATTTTATATGTTGCCCAAATTTTTATAATTGTATTGGCTGTATTTTGTTATCATAATCTGTCAAGACATGACAATATCAATGATCAATCTAACAAACTGATCTGTCAAAGAATACCTAAGAGATTATATTCCTTTTAACTGACCAACTTACAACGAATACCCTAAACCGGTAGATTTGAGAAAAAGAAGATAAATATTTATTATTTATTTATATTTGCAATCACCAATCCATTCGCCAAGCGTGGTGATTATGTCAAAACCCTCCAACTTTAGACGAGCTTCTGTCCAGCAGTGGATACTAATGGGTTATTGGACGAGAATTATGATGATCTAAATTCGGATATAATTAGTATATTTTACCTTTATGTATCTAATATTGTCAAAATAAGACTTTAATCTAAACTTATTTACGATATTCCAGAAGTAATGTCTAAGATCCTGTTTATTTATTATATTAGAGTATGGCAATTCACCTGACTTTCCTAGCCATAATTTTCACCTATTTGCTAGACATAGACATGTTGCGAATCTCAGCACTCCCCATCTCATATCGTATTCATTAGATTTCATTTGTCAGCGCCCGTTTCTTTGATGAATTATTCACAGCGCACGCAATTTGTTTACACTAGTAGCAGTGTCGCTTCAATCGCCGTGTAGTAGAAAATAGGCTCTAATAGTGTTGATATTAAACTCAAAACTACAAAACAAATGTTTAGAGACTCAACAACAGCTACATGCAGATTTTGCCATTACAAAGTCCTGAGCTCTTAAAGTGATGATTTAATCTGAAAATTTGTTTGTTAATCTGTGGTCCTGTAGTTACTCTCAGCTAATCTACGACATTAGTCTTAGTCGCAGGCCTGTGACTATTTCTAGACTTTTGACGTAGATGTATAAGTGCGATTATTCTTAAGTTATGTTTGGAATTAAATTCATCTGCTGTGTAACCTGTCATTTTCTTAATCATTGTTTTTCCAATTTTGAAACAAAAAACTTTACACTACAATATAAATTGTTGCCTTATTATGAAACAAACATTTGTGTGATGAATAGAGATGTTTGTTCTGTTTGTAGGTTTTATATATGTCAGCGTTAGATTGTAAGCACCGTCCGTTTGTAATATGCCTCGGCATATTGTAAACGGTTGGCAAAAATGATGATCGATGATGAACCCGTCGGGACATGACCTCTCCATCCCGACAGAAGTCGTCCTGTGGTTTCAACTATATCGAGAACGGGGGGCACCGCGTGAAGGATAACCACTAGGCTTGCGTTACAGGATTCGATTGTACATTCCTGTAAGGCCATTTGCTTACCTCACCCTGCCTCACTCTTGAGGAGAGAGTGAGGCAGGTCTGTGTCTGTGCTAGAGTAAGCGGCAGAACTAGAGAAGCTAGAAATAATGCGTAAATTGTAAATGTTAGTTGCTGTTGACAATTTGCTGACCATTTGCAATACGACGAGATACGACGAAACGACGAGGCATATTGCAAACGGATGGTGTTTACAATCTGACGGTGACAGAGGCATATTATAAACGGACGGTTTTTACAATCTCACGGTGACATATATATATTTATATATTTATGTCGATATATATAAAAAAGTATGGATGTATTCTATCCGTTTCATAGTTTCCATATCAAAACCGTCTCGTTAATTAGCTCGTCATTCAATACAACATGATATCGACTTACGTTAAATGAATCAGTTTTTTATTCATTGTACGACGGAGAAGCACTAAGCCTTCATCACAAATATGTACAACTATGGTGAAGGCGCACTTCACCCGAAATCCTCAACAGACCAATGAACTGGAATCTAACCTCTAAATGACGAAACACAACATTTTAGAATTGAGGTTATAGCGACAGTTTTAGATAAAATGGTGATAAAGAAAAAAATATCACAATATTTTTTATAATAAAATGTATTTAATCGAAGTGTCAAATTTGGGTTCAGCTTTGGACTACTAGTGCCTGATTGGGCTAGTAACCGTTACCGAAATTAAATGTGTCAAAACAAATTTCACAATTCATTTTTTTATATCGAGAATTGCCGAAGCATGATATGTTCATAGTTTTGAAATAATCATAATAACAATAATGAATATTACAGGACATTTATTTCATATAACGCCATCTAGCCCCAAACTAAGCAAAGCTTGTGATATGGGAACTAGAATACGGATAGAATACTTAAATACTTTGTAAATACATGCGTACGATATGAAATAGCGATAATGTATGATAAAGGTGGTTGGTATTGTCCGCTGTGAACATTGGGCTATAAACACAACATCTCAGTTTAGAAGAGTCTGCCAGATAGTTTAATAACACGTCAAGAAAACGAAGCCAGGCTTACATCCACAAAGCCGATCTGGAAAGGCGAACAACGGTTTTTCATCAGTATCTCATATTTCATCAGCTGTACGTCCGCCAAAGGCCTTTGTGAGCAAACAGGATCTGCTGGATCTTACGTAACATGGAGAAGGACAGCTAGTGCACTCCAGGGTCTCTGCATATCATCGACTGTCTACGATTCTTAGGATACAAGACCTGATTATGGCAGGTATTTTTTTTTAACAAAAAACAAAACCAGCGACAGCATTAGGAAAGATGGTGGTAGCTTAGCCATGCGGATTTTAACAAAGTCCTACCACCAACCAAACCGAGTACAATGATGTACTTCCCCTGGGGATCGAACCACTAGACAGAACAGAGGCGGTAAAAAAAATATTTTTTTTTTGCAATTTTATTTATTTATTTTATTTAAAATGGGTCGTAACAATTTTTATAATTGTTGTTATGGCGACAGAATTATGTAAGATGGTGGTAGTTAGAGCCATGCGGACTTTAACAAAGTCCTACCACCAACCAAACCGGCTCTTAACCACGAAACTTACGGAATCTTACAAGAATGGGATCTGATGGAGCGAGCCTATCGCTTAGTGCTTTTACATAGTGTGTGTAGCCTAGCTGCTTGCCAAGACTGGGCATCGATTTCCACGCCAAAACATTTCAATAATCATTGACGAAATCCTTCAGGCAGACCCGTTCACCTTTTGTTCGGGTACTGAGATATCCGATGAAGCCTATTTGTTTGGGGATATAAGGAAGAAGGCACCAACAAAAGTAGAGCAGTGGGTTTGTTAAAAGTAATCGATATAATCTTATCTTTGATGGTTGTATTTATGTAGAACACAAGATTTTACAACGGAATAAACGTCTGAAAATTTCTTACATAAAATTGTCTTTTTTTATTATGTAGGTAAATTTTCTACCATATGAAGGTCCTGTCTTCATCACTTTACATTAATAATGTACATCATTAAAACAAAAACATGCAATATCTCAAAGATTTATTACTATAATAATGGTAAATCATAAACATGAAAATAAAATAATGATTAATGTTGTACGCTTCTTATTAATTTTGTTTCTTTCTCTACCTAAGTTTGCTGTAAGACCACTTTTAGGTTTTAGCTCGCCTTTGCCACACATTTTAGTTATGCGTGTGTCCATTAAAGTTGAAATATTATATCTTAAAAAAATCTAGCTTAAATAAAGCCTTACAGTTCAGTTTGTAGTAACTCTACCATCTGCTCTGTAGGTTGTGGGTTCGATTTTCACCCAGGTCAAAATTTATGTGATAAATATTGATGTTTATTTATTCTGTGTTTGGGTTTGTATTTAAAAAAAGGTAAATGATACGTGACCCAAGGACTGGCTCTTATTAAGGCCAGGGAATTAGCATACCTATTCAGCGTGGCAATGCGGCCAGTGTCTTGGGCACGCTTTCGTCTGGTACTTGTCTGGAACAGTTGAGTTACCTATAGGCCGTTTGTAACGGTCATTAGGTAATCAGATTGATTGCTTTGTACATAGTTAGTTGAATTGTACATATTATTGAATAAAGTTCTTATGATTAAAAAAAGGTAAAACAAAAACATGCAATTTCTTAAAGATTTCTCACTTAAACAAAAGCATCTACATACATCTAGCCGTAAAGAGAATTATTATGCCGATACATTTTCTCCAACAACGCAACGAATTACGTTTATTCCAGTTTTAGTGTTATGCCTGATTGGTGATAAAAATAAGCAAAGACAAACATGTTTATCACCGCTTTGTTTACATTGGTGTAAATAAAGGCTTTTATTTATAAAAGCCGCTCGTTTTCCACCTTGTTTCTTTGATAAACATCATCCGCTGTCGCGGGTTGTGATTTTTTGTGTCATTATAACATTTGTAAATGTTGTGACCAAGTGCGATCACTTGAAATACATTTTTTTTATCATCTTTACACTCCAATAAGTCCTTGCAGGACATGGGCATTCCCAAAAAAGGAATAATAAGTTCAATTGGGTAAGTATCACCACGTTTGGCAGGTTAATTGATTATCGCAGTATTATTGTAAGTCATTCAGGTGAATACTGCTATCCCTAAACTACAATAATGAAATTGGTGAGGCAGTCTATGATTGTCCATTTGTTGTTAAGAGTCTATGATACTATGAAATGGCTTAGCTTCAGCGATCATATTTTCCACAATACTGTAGCAAATCAGCAAATCTTGTATTGTTATAGTTCAGGATTTATGCTAGAACACTTATGTTGCGAAAACTCGATTACAACAAATTGTCTCGATAGAAAAAAAAAACAAATTTGACTCAAATTTGTACCAAAAATGTTCGCCATTCAATAAATACGCCAAATTAGGCCTTGATACTTTGTACAGTAAATAAAAATAGTATACAGCAGACGCTCTGTGTTTTAAATTTTCAAAATTAATATTTGTTTTACCGTAATAAAACGTAGAAATTTGCACGTAGTTCTGTCCTGTCAGAATTACCAAGCTGGAGTGGCAGAGGCAGGCCATATAACAGAACCGATACCCGCTGGGGAGTAAAGGTTCTCGCATGGGCAAGATGCACTCGATGGACCGATGATGTTGTGGCTGTTGCGAGGAGTCGATGGCTTGAGGCGGTTTTTGAACCCTATTTGTGGCGTCGATTGAGGGAGGCCTATGTTTAGTTATGGACGTATATGGGCTGAAGGTAGTGCTTATTTTATTTTGAAAACAAAACGGATAAACAAATGTAACAGCATAAAAACCATAGGCTACGTTTCTTAGGAAAAAGCCTGGTACAATTTACTTGCTTCTTTATCATAAAACTCAAGATTCTTCGTGGTTCTTGGATGATTCGTGTATTAGGTACGGTACCTCGTTGGTGGTTCGCAAGGCAGTACACAAAACGTACCTACACCGATATATGTTGTGATTATGTAAGTAGATGCCATTGTCCTGAAGCGGATTCAGTAACCGTGCCAAAGCCACCATCGTTTGGCTCACATTTGGTGTTCTTATTAGCGCTTTCCAGGGTCCCTAGATTTAAATTTTGATCACGCAGTAATATTTATCAATCATTTTTTTATTGTCATCATCATCTAAGTTGCATGTGTTTATTTATATTATTTATTATTTAATCATACAAAGCTAATATGTCTACATCACATCACATTACATCAACATCCCGTTAGTGTTCATTGCTGGACAGAGCCTCTTCCAAAACTGGAGGGTCTTGCCATAATCACCACGTTAACTTATTATCATTTATATAAGTGTATATAAATGTTCATACTTATTTATTAAAGTGTTTAAAATGTAAGTAGGTATTGATTAATTCTAATGAAAAAGGTGTGTATTTTATATTATAATGTTATTTTTATAACTATTTATGTTTATGCACGTTGTATTGAAATATGTATAGATATTATACTAGTATGTTTTGTAACCGCATCTTTGGTCTAGTGGTTCAACCCACCGATTTCAGATCCAGAGGTCCCGGGTTCGAATTCTTCGGACCCACCGGTGGGCGAACCTAGACCACGGAGCCGTTTTTTTTGTGCGTTCTTTTAAAATTGTTGTATCTACTAATCATGTTTGAATAAATAATAATACTTCAGGACAATACATTTTCGATTACAATTGTTTTTCATTATATCACAAAGTATTTGTAAAATTCATTGGCACTTTCTGAGAACATGTTATACTAAGTTTAATAATTGAAATTAACGTTACTTATTTTGTTTGTTTGGTACGATCAATTACTTTACTAAATCAAAAATATGTAGCAACACGAATATTATTACTTATTTAGAAAATAGCTGCAACAGTTAGTTTTTTTCATTTATTCAAGATGAAAATCTGACTATTTCTTTATATGCTTACAATCGCACATTGGAATCTGTATCTATGTATGAATTAAATAGGTTATCCGGAAAATACATAAATATTAACACTCGTGCTAAAACCATCGTTAGATTTTCGACATCTCATTATTTTCTCTTGGGAGCCTTGTTTATGTAAATAATTTCTTATAGAACCATAATTTACTGCCTGAAATCAACCCCTTTCCACCCTTTGGGACAGTACCGTTTATTCGCTTGCTACGCTTTTATGATATACTCTGTAAATACGATATTCGAATCTCATAAAATTGGTCCAGCAATAATGAACAGACGGCGCCATAAACTATGGGGCGTTTAATTTGGAGTGTTTGGACTTATTGGGCATTTGGCTATTCGGCTGTGGACTTTGCATATTGGAACTCGGAAGCTCGTATCGCATTGAGTCCAAATAGCGAGCATATTGCAACATACGTAGGTGTTTGACCTCTATATACATTTAGAAGCTGCCTACCGATTCTAACAGAAAAATTTTATTTAAAAAAATGCTGGTAGAATAAAGCTTTTTTGTTTTTTTACGATTTTATTACGAGGTTAATTTATTTGGTCTCCACATTATCATGAAAAATGAATGTTAACAAAAATTACGAATGACTGGTTAAACTAACGCAAATAGGCTCGTATAACGTAAAACTTCTAGATTTAGTAGTTAGAGTGTAGTGATTCCGTATTAGGGTCTCCCTATATATTATGTTCTTAAAATATCTGTAGCAAGCTAACAAGCCTACTAGACATTTAATTTACAATATTACATTCCTTTATGGAAATGCCGAGTTTAATGTGTCTTCATAAAACAGGAGAGTAACCTATGATAGTGTTAATATCCCGGGAAGCAAGACTTATTGGTCGTTTGCCGTTTCGAGAAAATAAATGGGATAGCCTCGTTGCGCCATGGTAGTTGATCAGCACTTACAGTGCGCGCTATATAGGGTGTCAAAGTATTGGAACATTTTTTATCTTTCTTGATATGATTTTGAAATAGCGGCCTCATGTTTCTTAAAACATGGGTAAAACAATGTTTTAGAATGAAAGAAAAATGAGGAGAGAAGAAATAAATGAGAAAATTAAAAAAAAAAAAAATGAAAAAATGTATGAGAATATTATAATAATAAAATATTAAAATTTTCAAAAGAATATTTAGAATATTAACATTAGAATTACATATTTTATGTGATAAATAATGATCACTAGAAATATTACACAATGTCATTCAAATGCTCCAAACTACAAAAAGCTAACTTTATTAATAAAATAATTATTATTATTATATGACAATAATTTCACACACTGCCATCAAGTTCCAAACCAAGCAAAGCTTATAATGTTTTTAGAAACAAAATTGCGGATATAATACTTATATATAGGTATACTATTTTTTACGCAAACACAGAATAAACTTAAAAAATCATCACGCAAGGTTTGTCCATGGAATCAACCCGCCACCTACATAGTAGAAGGCAAAGTTACTAGCAACTGACCTGTCAGGCTTGTTAACATAAGAGTATGAAACTTAGATTACGGAGAATATAAATAGTTACATACCATTTTTTGAGTGAAATAAGAAACTCTGAGTCGTAACATTAAAAATCGGTAGACTTCGATTTTTGTGACAAGAATCTTTAGTTTTACACCCTGTATTCTTAATAAGTACGATTTGATGTTCAAATTTCACATAAATTTCGAAATTTATTACTTTAAACCATTTTTCTATTAGCGAATTTAATAAATCTCGACAGTATTTCGAAATAGTTTCCTTGAAAAATGGGATTGTTCAAAAATCTCGCACATTATATTGAGTACTTTCATTTGTAAAATGTATAAGCACTTTAAATTATTTTATTTTACCTTCGACGTTATGGTATCAATTTGTTAGCCGGTTTTCTAGCCCTAAGACAATATTAATATGCTTTCATCACCAAATAAATTCAAATTCAATAATCACTCCATATAACTAACTCGTTTGAAAATTAATACGTTTAGTCCGAAATCGAATTAGCCTTTAATATCCATGAAAAATCTGAAACGTTCATGTTTTGTTCAAACTTCTCTACCAAGTTATAGTCTGTCCGCTCAACTTGATCCTCAATAAGGCTGCAATCACACTGAAAGATGGGTTAATGAATCGTTCTTAGGGCTAACTGCTTTTTTAATAAATTACCAATTAGTGGTGTGCTAAGCAATGTCAAATAATAAATTCAAAAATGTTGTATAGCAAAAGCTATCCAGGAAGCTTATTATAAAATTTCAGATTACCTAGAAGATATGAAAGCCTGGCATTAAAAAAAATATTTGCTTAAAAAAAAATTTTAATAAGTTTTATAAAAAAAAACTGTCAAACTACGAATTCATATTCATTTTGATAATTTCAGAAAAAAAAGATCTCCACTTTCTGCGGCTTTGTAGAGGGTAGGAGCCGGGAGTCCTAGGCAGAGAAGACGTCAGGGTTAGTTTTTCAAGACCTGCGGCTTCCCCCAAGGACGGACAAAAAAAAACAGGACATAAGTTTTACACAGCGCCATCTAGACTAGTGCTAACCTTTGTGCTTTAAAAAAAAAGGCGGGATAAGACCCATAGCCGTAGGCACCACCTATCGCCACCTTGCAGCCAAAGTCTGCTGTCACAAAAAAGCCGTGCAGCTAGGCTTTGGTTCGCGAGGCGGTTGTGAGGCCGCGGTCCATTCTTTAAGAACCTTTTTAAAACAAAATTACGGGGAGGTTATTCTAAAAGAAGATACCAAAAATTCTTTTAATTCGGTTGACAGAGGCGCCTTGCTAAATCAAGTCAAATCCAAAATTCCCGAAATTTATCCTATTCTTTTTCAATGTTATGGTTCGCCATCTAAATTAATTTACAAGAACCAAACTATTTCGTCTGCAGTTGACTGTCAGCAAGGTGACCCTCTTGGCCCGGCCATTTTTAGCCTTGCCATTCACCCAATTATTCAACGCCTGAAATCTAAATTGAATGTTTGGTATCTAGATGACGGAACCCTAGGTGGTGATGTGGACTCAGTATTTGGCGATCTAAAAATTATTATAGATGAATTTCGGCAGATTGGCTTAGAACTAAATTTTTCGAAATGTGAAATACACATTTCAGATACATGTTTGGATAGAAATTCAATTATTCAAAAGTTTGAGACTTTGGCTTTCAATATTACTGTTGTAGATAAGAGTTCACTCCACCTACGACGGCAAAGTTCAAAATGTTATGAAGGTCTCGGACAGACTTTCAAAAATTAACTCACATATGGCTTTCAGCATTATAATTTTTTGTTTTTTTGTCCCAAAATTTACTTATGCTTTGCGATGTTGTCAACTGTGGAAACACAGTGAGATGGTGGAAGGCTTAGACAATATAATAAAGAACACCCTTTCCACGGTTTTGAATATTGAGGTGGATGACAGAGCATGGTCGCAGGCCTCATTGCCTGTTCGATTGGCTTAGGATAAGCAAAATTTCTAGTGTTGCTTTGCCAGCGTTCTTGTCTTCCGTCTATAGTACACATTCTTTGGTTGATAAAATTCTAACACCATCAATTTCGACTGTTCCTGGCAATATACTACAAATTGATATTATATCTTGACGAGGCTCGAAATGCTTAGCATAGTACTTGTCCTAATACCGATCCCCAAAACACTTTTCGGCACAACGGCATTGGGACGGGCCTCTGTGCGAATTGACACGGGATTATCTATTACATACGTACTCAACCTCTACAGATCGTGCGCGTCTCTTAGCTGTTTTAAAATGGGAATCAGGTCTTTGGCTGCAAGCACATCCATCTTACAATATTGCCACTTATCTTCGGTTGGGTGCAAGATGCTGCGCCTCTCACCAGTGCCGGTGCGGTGCGGCCGTAGATCAATTTGGTTTTCACGGACTTTCGTGCACAAGGTCTGCCGGCAGGATTTCGCGCCACGCCAACCTTAATGACATTATCCGAGCTTTTACCAGTGTCAATGTTCTAGCCGTTCTTGAACCGAATGGTCCGTTACGTGATGATGCGCCAGATTATCTGCCTGCGACATCAGTTAGGGCTGGTGCGGCGGCTGATTCGGCCGAGGATCTTAAAATGCGCAAACATAGTAGTCTCGACAGAGCTTACCTATTTGAGCCTCTTAC
Organism: Venusia cambrica; assembly: GCA_951394065.1. Classification (NCBI taxonomy): domain Eukaryota; kingdom Metazoa; phylum Arthropoda; class Insecta; order Lepidoptera; family Geometridae; genus Venusia; species Venusia cambrica. The sequence continues at coordinate 7,028,105 of OX596055.1, forward strand.
GGTGGAGACCTTGGATCCATGGGAAGCCGGTGCCCTCCGGGTTTTCAAAAACATTGCGGGGCTTTTGATTGAGGCGACACGTGACCCAAGAGCTGGCTCTTATGTAGGCCAGTGAATAAGCAAAGCTATTCAGCTTGGCAATGCAGCCAGTGTCTTGGGTACGCTTCTGTCTGGTACTGGTCTGGAACAGTTGAGTTACCTATAGGCCGTTTGTAGCGGTCCTTAGGTAATCTGTGTGATTCCTTTGTACATAGTTAAATTGTACGTTTTATGAAATGTGCATAAATAAAGTCCAAAGAAGAAAGCACTTTTGAGCGAATCAATAATAGTTTTTCGAGATGTTATTGACATACTTACGCTCAGAGTATTATTTTTTTTAGACAGGGGCACGGTCCTAAATCCATGCTGATTTCTTTGAACTTCCTTAGTTAGAATAATCAATGAAAATTAACTTTATCAAGTTGAAAAATACAATGATTTCGTTAGTCAAAGAGGAATTGACCCTTCATATTTTCTCCAATTACTTAACAGAATAATATACAAAAACATAACCAAATCAAAAACCTAAAATTTGGTTTTATTTTCTTACAGCGTAAAACTGCTTCTTGTGTAAATGCGGTATTATATTGAACAAGTTTTAATTAAAAGCCTTCGCTAGAAAGTTTGCACACAATTAGCGGGATCGACTTGAATACCTAAATCACAATCAGGATACTGGAATCAACCGAAAAATTGGGTAAGTCCCATTGTCTGTTAAAAGCCTCAGATAAAAGTTTCTTACTATTTATAGTGTAATACTTGTAGGCTTACAGATATGTAGTTATATAATTTTGCAATAATTTTGCCAGTTTCTATCTTTTTGGGTATTGAAGGGAAAAGTGCTTGTTGGTCAAGACAATACAATAAGACTGTCTGAGACTGAGTGTTGCTGTCGTTACACTAAGTTGCTGCTGTTATTTTGTTTCGATATTTGGTATTTATAGTTAATATCACAATATTGTGTATTCCAAGTATAAGTCAATTGCGTTTATTTATGCAAAAAATGTAACTTTGTGTATAGAATCATTGCCTATGACTATAAAAACATAAATTTTTGTATTGTTCGTTGGGGAGGTGCTTGGCCTTCATCTTATCTGATTTTAGTTCACCTTTGGCGTTATCAAGTTATGCTAAGGCCCAAAACTTCACCCAGAATCTTCAACAAACCATCTTCAGGCTATGTTACCTCTAACTATTATAAACGACATTTTTTGAATTCATATTTTTCGGGCGGGTTCGTGTCCCGTCGCGGGTTGTGAATTTTTATATAATTATAACATTTGTAGATCAATATTTGTTGTTATGGCGACATAAGTAGTTATCATTTACAAATGTTATTATGACACAAAAATTCACAACCCACGACGGGACTCAAACCCGCATCTTTTCCTAAAGCCGGAAACGCTCTTACCAGCGCTGAGGTATGACACAAAAATTTGAAATACGCGTCGGTACCCTCGTAGCTCAGTTTGTCAATGTTGACAATTGTTGTGTCATAATAACATTTATAAATGTTGCGACGAAGTGCAATCACTTGATATACAAAAAAATGATAATTAGGTAGGCTGGTAGTAGCTAGCCAGGCAAATTAAAACAAAGTCCTACCACCAACCAAACCAAGTACATTATTTTACTCCCCCTGGTGATCGAACCCGGGACCTCTGGATCTGACACCCCACAAGACCACAGATGCGGTTAAAAACTTGTAAATTTATGTACACTACGTATTACGTGTAAAATTGTGTATAATGACCATCTTGTTATGTTATATTCTAATCAAAATACAAAATCCACAACCATGATATCACGTTCTCTGTTTATATATTAATAAAGTGTAAATATTTAACAATATTACTATAGCAAGGAGTTGAGCTAACAACGAACGTTCCTAGTTAATATAATATTAATTAATTAAGCTCTCGGAGAATATAACACCGTGTTAACTCTGGTTGCTAACAAGTTGGCTGGAGGCGTATTAGCACTTTTATTGCCGTAGTGACACTTTTTGGCCACATATTGTTACAAAAACTGAAATATGTCGTGATTCGGTAAATTTACTTTGGACAGAACTGTTACTTTAGTTTTTTGTAATCCTGTATGGATTATAAAAAATGAAAGTAGCAGTTGTTAATTTAACATTTACTATTTTAGCTGGTGTACTGGTGCCATACCAGTTAGCAGCTAAAGCAGCTACTTTAAAATATTTAGTAGTACTTTGAGAAATAACTTCTCAAAGTACTACAAAAAATGTTTAATATTTAGTAGTACTTTGAGAAATTACTCCTCGAAGTACTACTAAATATTTTAAATATGTCAATATTATAATATCATGATGTATCTATACAAAACTGTTTTAAAACAAAACTGTTAACCTAGTAACTAATGAATGGTGTGTATATATATGTAATGAATTTAATATTGAAATTTTGGCTTTGTCTATGGTAAAACTAAGAGGCAGCCCTTTTCTCGATGGAAATGCAAAAAGTCAGCGGATGGAAGCGGCAAAAGCTCGCTTCTAAAGGCGTATTTTTCCTTAATTTACGGCCTTATTTCAGCAGTAAGAAGTCAATAGGTACCAATATTTTACAAACACTATTGTAATTATTGTTTATGAAATAAATAAAAACTGACTACTGCTGATATTCAGAAGCCAGTAATCAGATGACAAAAGCAAGCTTAAATGATAATCAAGATGATGATAGTATTCTCCTGCTAAAGTTAGCGCTAGGATCTTGTTTAATTTATTACCTGCAAATATAGCGCCCCATTCACACTTGCTATGAAACCGCAAAGCATCTGTTATTCGGTGCAGCTATTACGAGCTCCAGAACTAATTATTCGCCTTCAAGATGCTTGAATTCTGACATTCTTCATGGTTGTGCTCTACATGGAGGTGTGAAGATGCGATTTAGTTCATTTTCTTTGAAACTGCACTCCGCTTCACTAAACAATGAATTACTAAGTACTAACCATTATGTAGTGATCATATAGTGTTCTATAAGTAGCTCATTTATTGAATTCGTAGTATAGGCATACATCCAATATTGGAACACAAGATGCTGATAATGATGATGATGATAATGAAGTACCTAATGGTGAAAAATTGTGATGTTCGTTAGAGGTATGATAGCCAGTACCTCACACTGTTGAGAATTTTGGGTGTTGTCCGCTTCCACAACAAATAAAGAGTACAATAAAAAACCCGTGGCACTCCGGGAGTGCCAACTGAAATGAAAAATTGAAGCTTGTCGTCGGCAGTCTTCGAACGGTCCTTACCCGTACTCTTAGAATCGTAAAGATAACGTGACAATTTGCTTAAAGTCAACTATGTCAAAAGTGATGTCAGTATACACCTTGTATGGTGATGGTATGGTGTCGCAAGTTCAATGTTTTTTTCCCGTCTCAAAAATGTCCAATGCGCCTTAAGAAGTTGTCACTTCAATGATGCGTGGACAGGATTAGGGAATACCTTGACCCAGCAGCAATGAATTTTTATTACAGGACATTTATTGAACACATCGCCATCTAGCCCTAAGCCAAGCTTAGCTTGTAACATGGGAATTAGATTACGGATGGAATATTTAAATACTTTTATGTTGTAAATACATACATAACTACTATATGGCATAACACCCAAACAGCAAAAAAAACATCTTTATTCATCACAAATATGTTTATCCGGGGCGAGAATCGAACCCACAACCTACAGCTCAGTAGGCAGAGTTGCTACCAACTGAACTATGAGGCTTAAAAATATTAAATCGGTACATATAATTATACGAACATGTCGGACATGAAATTTGACAGTAAAAATCGTTTTTTTGCTACTTTTCTCCAATATACCTTAACTTTACCAAAACTCATACTCTTCCGAGCGCTCAAAAAACTTAAAAAGGGGGAAGTTTTATCTTCAGCTATAAATGAATGATCGTCTGTAGATTTTATGTTTAAACCAAATAAAATTTGGTAAATTCTAATATGAGTAAGTTTAAATATTACCACCCATTATACCCATTTCAAACTCAACTTACTGAACAAAACTTTTATATTAAAAAACTTTGCAAGTGAACCTCTGTTTCAACAAAATTTTTATCAACACCAACAACGAACAAACAAATTACCTGATCCAAAATTCTGCGATCCCATCTTGCTATGCGGTTACTACGCCTATGTACTACTCGTTCATCTCTGCCATAAAGCCAGTGCCTGTCGGTGTGGAAACCGACCCTCAAGGTATACTGATGAAGACGCTTCAACTAATTAGTCTGACTAGTAGCAAGCAATGAATTTTAATTCGCATTTCTAGTGTTTGTATTTTCATCCAGTAAATGAATGTCCATCGAAGCGCGATTGAACTCACAAAATAAACGAAATAATTCAAAATGTATTCAAATTCAGACTTAACCCCTAGGTTAAACTGGAATTAACCAAATAAATACTCAATTTTATGTAAAATTTAATGGTTTCGTCTCGTAAAATTGTTTTAAGTGTTCATAATTGCTTTGCGCTAATTACTAGATACGTAGGTAAAGTCAAAGTCAAAGACAAAATTTCTTTATTCATTAAGACTTTTTTGGATCATTTTTAGTAATGGTAGCAGTTTAGCAAACGAATCAAATTACAATGCCACTAACTTATTATTTGTAACACTTAAGAAACTACACACCAATATTTTTATGTAATTGTTTTTATATAATTGAAATGGGTCAGCACTCGTTACTTGTATTTGCAAAGTTGAGATCTAACCTTTTTAATAATTTGTACTAATCACGTTTTGAAGATATAAATGGTCGTTTGTAAGATACAGTGTAAATACTTAAACACTATAGTAAACTGCAAACGCTGATGAGGTAATCAAATTGCATTAGACATAATCTTAAACATGTACATATTTAGAAAATTTTCATTCATTAGTTTAGCAAACGAATCAAATTATAATGCCACTAACATATTATTTGTAACTACACATCAATAATTTTATATAAGGTATGGTCTAAGATTTCAATTTTTTTTTATATAATTGAAATGGGTCAGCACTCGTGACTTGTATTTGCAAATATGAGATCTGAAAAATGCGTATTTACCACGTTTTCAAGATAAAAATGGTCGTTTGTAAGATACAGTGTAAATACTCAAACACTATAATAAACTGCAAACGCTGATGAGGTAATCAAATTGCATTAGACAGCATCTGAAGCATGTAAGGGGATTCACAAACAGGATCGTGTACAGATACTCAGTTATATCGGTGTATGTTAAGTTTAGAGGGTTCGCCTCTAACCACAATAATCATAAATCTGGAAAATTATAGAGAGAGAGGTTATAGCTTACTGCGAAAGTAAATGACCTTTATTTTACTTCATATGTATTAGCACTTGTTTATATTGTTATTATTTTTTAAAAAATTATGTTGACCCTTGAATGTTTTTTTTTATGTAAATATTCTTCTTTATTTTCTGTAAATAAATAAATTAATGTAAATTAATAAATAAATAAAAAAAAAGATAAAGATAAATTAATAATTTATATTTTTTATTTATTTATTAATAAAAATGATTTATATATAATTTTTTGTTGAAAAGCCAGCAGCCAAAATTTCAGAAAAAACATGCTCGTATAAATACCTCGGCTTTTCCGTTGGTTTATAGGCATATTGTATGTTTTGACATAGTTTTCGTAGATGTTAGTAGGTAATAAAAGATCTCCGCCAGGAACGTTTGGGTATAAGACTCAGCTGCCATGCAAAAAAATATCCAAATGTATTTTATCAGATCCAAGTCAAAGTACACAAATAGAAATACAGAATCCTTTTTGCTTTGAAACTTTGAAATGAGCTTTATTTTTGTACATGCAGTCTCAAACTCTATTTCAGTCTCTTATCATTTTGCATTCTAAATTAAATCAATTTATTGAGGATTCCGGGTGAAGTGCGATTCCACCTTCGACCTTAATCAGGTGAGATAAAGACCAAGCACATCCAAGTCGTTAAAAAAGAGAATAAAAGAGGGAAAATAAAACAGTGTTGCCGCTTCGAAATATTCTTGTATCTACGCAATGGGTTTATAATGACTGAGGTAGGTGTCTTATGAATACTGACTACTTAGACTTAAGTTGTCAGCGTGGTTATGAATTGAGGGGGGGTGATCGTGTGGTGATTATAGCTGTCATAACTTTCTCTGTAATCCTGCCAGGGATCATTGGAAGGAATTGGGGAGACCTTTTCCCAGCACAACACTGGGATGGTCTTAGAAAGATGTAGGTACTTAGGCGAATTTCATGTTTTTGAATCCTAAATTTGGTTAGAAGCTTCGATTTGTTAAAAAATATGTAACGTTAACATACATTCGAATGAGTTGTTAACAGCTAGTAAAACAATTTTATGGATTCCTCAAAAAACATAATTATTTTAGTTAAGTTACAAAATATAGACATCATTTATAGTTTCTTTCACATCAATCAGTACAATAAAAAAATTTAGTATATGATTTACCAAACACGTCTTTGAATCTATTCCTATACCATAACCTTTGTTGTATGTTACTTACTTGCGTTATGCTTAAACTATAATATTTCGAATAGCGTGAGATCCTTCAACCACGAAACCTTTCAATTTCAAGTCCCCATTGAGCCATATTTTATGTTAATTAACAATGAGTGACTATGTGATTCCGACCCGTTTCAAGATTTCCCTTCTTAGAGGGTCAGTAGCAAACCTCTTGGGGGCTTCAGAAACCCTTTACATATTGCATGGCTAATTTATAGATGCCGAAATGCAAATTTGTAGGCTCTGTTTCGAATATTGATAAAATTGTAATCTTGATTCTGATAACTGAATGCCAATAAGCCCAGCTGAGGCCCTCGCGATATTTAATGGCTGACCTTCTAAAAAAAAATAGTTTTAAAATTGTGCGATTGAATGTTTGTTTGGTCTTTGGATTTGTCAGTTGTAGCTTTGCCTTTAACAAACAATTCCTTCATCTAGACAAAGACACTGTGATACATGTGACATTTTATTTTATTTTATTCGGGAAACACACAGATGCGATATATTAATTCATAATTGATATGTTTACTAGTGAGCCTACCAAAAGATTACCGTATTTTTATATGCGTAATGTAAGTGACTTTGAACTGCTAAATTTTGTGCTTACTATTGAATAAGGCGTGTATGTTTCATATTTTTTTACCATCCTCACAAGCAACTGTCCGTTGGCATAAACCTTGGGATAGGAATATTACTGCGTGGATTCACTGCATTACAGGAAGAAGTCCATCGGACAAACTGATTACTTTCAAGCCTTATTCAAGCTTACGGTAAGCCAGGTAAAATGGCAGGTCTAAGTAAATTGAATCGTTGCGAACAAGACACTACTGCGGCGTTTGATCCCGTTTTGTCGTTGCCATGGTAACCGTAACAACAGCCTCTCGCAAACGATCTGGCTGAATTGAGGTATAAAACGTACCTATCAATAGGAGGGTATGTTTTCAAAGGTTTTATTTGCTGTTGCGGCTCTCGCTACAAATTCGGATGTAAAACATGTAGACCGTATAGAAAACCTACCGTTTTACTAATCTTACCTTTCTTTTATATACCTATATCTACTACTGTATGCCGTTATAAGAAAGAATACATTGTACCTAATCTGAAGTTACTAACATGTATGTTTCTTTTATTGTATAACGTGGAAGCGCTTGGCCTTCATCTTATTTGGTTGCAAGTTAAGATATGGCCAAAGGTGGAGGCACACTTCACCCGGTATCCTCAACAGTCTGAGGAACTGGCCACCTTACCTCTAAAAGCTGGAACACACACATTTAGAATTGTTGTTATGGCGACAGCCTAAGGTGGACTTAAACATAGTCTTACCACCAACCTACCTAAGAACAATATTGTACTCCCTTGGGGATGAAACCCACAGAGGCGGTTAAAATACCTTTTTTAAGGTCGCCTTTTCGACTCTACCGGACATAACATAAACAATAACTCTTTTTTTATGCAAAATGGTCGTTAAAAATCGAACCATATGGACGTGTGTCAGGGCTTGATGCCGTTTGGATTTACCGAATTGAAACATGTCAGTAGCTGCAGGCAATCCAACAACAAGTGATGTCGTATAAAATATAGCGACGTACATTTTCAGCAAATTGTCATGTAAATTCAAATGGTTTCAATCCAGTAAGCAATTAATCCTCAATTACAACGCAGACGTAGCTCAGAATACAAATGGCTGGATTTCTTCATTTCTTACCTCAGGTAAAATTACCTCTAATGGTTAGTGCAAAACTGTCGAAATTTCATGTCCTCTGCAATTACATAAATTTCGTTATCCCAACTAAAAGCAGACATTAACTTTGAAGAAATTTCATCGGTTATACAATAGTTTTGTCTACCTTCAAAAACATCAGTGACCTACGCAGTAATGCATTGTTATAGGCAAGAGATGCACTTAACATCAGGTGGGCTATTTGCTTGTTCCGTCTCCTAGTTGTATTAATGAAAAAATGTGATGCAATAAACCTGACTTAAATAGGTACATTGAGGTATGAAAAATGACGTAAAAAGTAACTTGGCTGTTCACATAACATGCGCCACAGTAAAACATTTAATTAAACGTAGACTGATTTCGGTGAGGCTGTAATTTTGTTTTGTGCCTATCCTATTGTCGGATTTTCAATAAGGGATATTAGAGGCTAGACTGAAAATTACCAGCAATTATCTCAAAACTCTCTCTTTGATCTAGTGGTTGGTTTTGTACATTTTGAACTGAACTTTATGTATCTGAAATGGACGATGACAGCGAGTAGTTTTATTTGATACAAGTAGGAGATGGAACAAGCTAATAGCCCACCTGATGTTAAGTGCATCTCTTACCTATAACTATGCATTACTGCGTAGGTCTCATCTTCAAAGAACATAGCCTACACAGCACTGCATTGTACCCGTCAACTTGAGGCATTAAGGTGTTACCATAATTTCACTGGCCACCATACCCTTCGAACACGGACACGGAACACGGCGATGTTGCTTGGCGGCTGAAATAGGTATGGTGGTAGTACTTCCCCGGACGAGTCCTTTGACAAAGGGCTCTACTACTCTTTAACGTTTAGGTCCACATGAGCAACGGTATAAGTTGTCTGCATACATAAAGATCATTGAACCTACGAGTATGTTCTCACAACAGCCTCTCAAAGCATTATCAAGCAATAATGTTTTAGTGCTTATATAAAATGTTATTATATTAAAGTTAGTGCGCCAATTATGGACTACCATAAAGATTTAGTCAAATAAAACTCCAAATTTTGAAGAATAATAAGCCTTAGCTTATATCAAAAACTAGTCATAAATCAACTTTTTCTAAAATATGACATTACTATGAAACGGTAGTCCATATTACAGAACTGGTCCTTAACTGGCGCATTTACTCTATATATTAATTAGTTATATTTTTTTCACTGTCAGTGTAGTGCAGATAAAACGAGAACCATAGGTACAAAGAAAATAAAAACACAAGAACGCATAAATGAACAGGTTTTGGTTCTCCCCTTGATGGCATGACAAACAAGTTTTTCGTCTCCCTGCTACTTACATAAATAGGATATCACATACCTAATCAGATAGAAACAGAGATACCTGTATATTTAAATTATATTTTAACCGTCTCTGTGGTCTAGTGGTTCGCCTACCGGTGTCAGATCCAAAGGTACCGGGTTCGATCCCCAGGGGGAATTTAATATTGTGCTTGGTTTGGTAAGTGGTAGTATTACTCACCGTCATGAAAAAAAAGACAATTACCACAACGCCATCCAGCCCGGACTTAAGAAAGCTTGATAAGAGTAAAATAGAATACAACACCAAACAGAACAAACATCATTATTTGCCACACAAAAACATATCCTATATTATGTTTATGAAAAATCACATATAGGTACTTACTTAGAAACTCTGTGACTATTTATTTGGCCCCCTAAAACACAACTGTAACAATAGAGACGGAAACCAGTGGAGCAGATAACTTCGCAGCCATTTTTTAATTTTCAATAGCCTGGAGGCGCCGCAAACAGTTGCGATACTGTTTTGTACCTTCACAACTTTTGGCGATGGGCCAAGTTTCAAGCTTTTGATAAAGCTTGGGATGTGTCAAATATGAGTAAGAATCTCATCTATTATCTTGATATAAGTGGTGCGTGTGATGGTGAAATCGTTATTAATTTGGGAAAGTGATGCATAAAGATACTTCTAGTGTATATAAAACTTAATTACTTGCTATAATGTCTGCATGATTAAATTATATTAGGTATATGTACTTACCACAATTCACGTTACTTTACTAAACGTTACGTTGGATAGTTTCCTTCACTGACTGTGTACTAACAAGTTTAGTGCCTATTATTATTATTACGCATGTGGTGCAGTTTAAGTTTCAATAGATTTTTGCTGCCAACTGTAGTTGCCATAAACCTGTGGTAACCGAAATGTTGTTATATGTTGCAGGTCTATCTAGAAATGTTACGTGTAAATTGAAAATAAAGCATCAATGAATAATCTTCTAAATATAACTCTAATGTTCATTCTACAATTTACCAGTGTAATTGAGACTAATAATAGATTATAAATATATTATGCTTACTCATCAATTGTATATTATGCATACAATTGATGAGAATTATATATTATATGTTCCTGAACATGGGCTACACATGGTAACTCGAAATGTGTTCTAGGGCCTGAATTATGGTACAGGGTTATGAGTTATAAAAGAGACCAACCACCATTTTACATAAATCTGTCACCAAAACAACGATTCTAAATTGTTGTGTTCCGGCATTCAGTTCCTCAGTTCGTTGAGGATTCCGGGTGAAGTTTGTTTTCACCTTCGGCTTTTAAATAACAACAGCGGAGCGATCACGGTACTTACTGATCTATGCGATCATATTTGACATTAAGAATCGTTTAAATTCGATAAAATTGGTTATAACGACCATTCGACAAGCCTCATAGCTCAGTTGGTAGTAACTCTGCCTTCTGCGCTGTTGTGGTTGTGGGTTCGAGTCCCACCCAGCACAAACAGTTGTGTGATGAATATAGATGTGTGTTCTGTGTTTGGGTGTTGTATTGTATGATAAGTATGTATTTACAACAAAAAAATAGTATTTAAGTATTCTATCCGTAATCTAGTTCCCATATTACAAGCTATGCTTAGTTTGGGGTTAGATGGCGTTGTGTAAAATGAATGTCCTGTAAAAATATTTATTCCAAGTCTGCCTTATAACCAATTTTATCGAATTTAAGCGATTCGCAGATGAGTTGAATGCTAAACGATTCTCCGTACATAGTATAATAAAAAAACAAAACCAAAGAATCTACCAAAAATGCGATTGCTATTTTACCCTTGAATATGAGCCTAAGCACTGAAATGAATGGCTAACATCCTTCCTGGGCCTAAAATAGGTACTTATGGAGATGATTTTCAATTGATTAGCTATGAGACGTAAAAAGGATCCCTTGCTTCCCGTGAATGTAGTTAATGTTGACTTAGGGATTACACCTGGAGATGGGTTGTAGCATCCACCTTAATATATGACTACATTCACTAGTTCTACTGCCAAGCATGGTGTTTATAACAATTAATCAATTAATCCATTGAAGTTTGGGGACCCATGTCCTGCAGTGGAATTCTTTGGGCTGTGACGAAAACGCTTACGCTTGCAATGTGAACCACGATGCCGCAAAAACGCAACGCTACGATATCATATGATCCAAAAACTCCGACTTTATTTCAACCTTTTTTAAGCTTTCTTCCTTTATGTGCTTAGCTACCCTACACCTGTTGGCTCCGGGGCATTGCCCTTATTTTGTTAGGTTATGGAGGTAAATGGGGGTTTTGCGGGAATCAAAGCGGTTTTAGGGACCCTTTGCCGAATTTTGTTTATTACCTGTATCGTTTGAGGGTTAATTGAATTGGAAAATTGAGCTCGGAGAGTAATTGCATTGTTTTTTATTGAACTTTCGTTTTTGTGGATGAACACTTTGAAAGAAGTGTTGGGAAGTCTTGTAGTTTGCGTGTATGTCGAAGAGGAAATTTACGAATTTTTCTTTTATTTTAAGAGAAAATCTACTCCTTCGTGTAACTCTGATTTCTAGACTGATTTAGTCACTAAGAATAACTAAACTCACATAATAAAAACATACGGAACCATTTTAAATTTAAAATACAAACGTTATCTCCTTAAAACGTAACAAAATTGCGTTTTTTTTTATGGATCATCAAATTTTACCCCTTGCGTTTTGATTAACCTAAGCAAACATAAGGCGCAGCATAATAAATAGAAAATATTTCTACCCTGCTCATAAATTTGTAAAGGTATGCGAAAAATTCAAAGCAGATATGCACAATTATGTGATACAATAATTCTTTTTGAAACGCAGAAAAGAGAAAAAAAACTTTTGCTGGGACAATTTTGTCTCTTGCTCTGGATTTGATTGTGTTGTATAAATAGGTACCTACCTAAAAGGGAATATGGAATATTTGACTGCAGTTGTAGAACGAGATTCAATCTATTGATATGCGTAAGACAACCAAAGTTATTGGTATAGCTCTCAGAATTAGCAAGTTAAAGTGGCAGCAGGCAGGCCTCATTGCTTGCAAAACCAAATACCCACTAGGAAAATGGTTTTCGCATGATAATATCGTTTAAATTTGAAATGTGGAAGAGATAAGCTGTGGCCAAGTGGGTATGGGCCCGCCTTCCGACTTCCGAGGTTGTGGGCTCAAATCCAGTCGTGCGGTTTTTGGAAGTTTATGTGCGCTTGACACATGCTCATGCTCTGACTTTGAAGGTCATGATATATATCACTAGATAGTATTCCATTTCATTTCATGTTCTTGGTGCTTGTGATCTAGCAATAAGGCTTTGTTAGAGACGAGAGATGCACTTGATTTTATACAACTAGGAGAGCAAATAGCCAACCTGATATTAAGTGTTTTGATATCAGGTGGGCTTTTTTCTTGTTTCGTCTCCAAGTTGAATTTGTGTTATAATGGGATTCAGTAATAGACAAACTTAAATCCCAGCACTTGACATATGCTACCTGAATAATTAAATACATGACATAGACCGCACTAAATTCTTAGGGTCAAATATAGCAATTTAAGATGGACTATGCACATTGACATTATATGCAAGAAATTAAATAAGTTTTCCTATGCTTTGTATATGTTGGGTAAGGTTGCAAATATTAAAACTGTTTTAACGGCATACAATGCATATTTTGCAACTCTACACTTCGCTATGGAGTGATCTTTTGGGGGAGCGCAACTGACAGAGAAAAATGTTTTGTCTCACAAAAAAAATGTGTTCGTTCAATTGACAGGCTCAAACCAACTGACTCTTGCAACCCATCCTTCATACACCATAAGTTTTTTTTTTTTTTTTTTACCGGTATCAGTAACCCGGCCGTCGGCGACCCTCTGACTTAGACTGTCAGAGTCTTCTGTCAGATTCCTACTTTAGTTAGTTTTATTTTCATTTCTTTATTTTATAAAATAGAGACTTGTTGCTTCGCAACATAATGCTATGGCTTTACGCTTATATCTAGCTATATTTTAGGTAGGACAGACTTTGTACATTGTTTAGTCCTTTTTTAACTTTGGCAAGATAGAGTTGCAGCCTGAAAACTCTTCGGCTTTTTCAAGCTGCAACTCTACTTTGTCTTACATTCTCACAAAAAAATTATAGTTTCATTAAATACTTCTAACCTAGTGTCTTATTTTACTTATACTACTTATTTTCTATACAAATTTTTATTGCTGATTTTCAGATATTCAATAATATAATGTTCAGCAAAATTATTTATCCTTGTTTCTTAGGATGACCTTACTTGCTATTGTTAAATAGTATTTAATAAATTCGTCTCTAAGGTATTTGTTGGTTAACAGGTGGTTGGCATTTTCTGGTTTTAAGTCTATGTTTAACATTTGTTCAGCTTCGTATCTCCGTTGACCAAAAACAGGGCATTCGAACAAGATGTGGTCCACTGTTTCCATTTTATTGGGTTCACAGATGCATGATGGACTCTCCTTACACTTGAAGCGGTTCAAGTATTCAGAGAATCCACCATGCCCTGTCAAAATTTGTGTGAGTACTCCAGTGGGTTTTATCTTTTGTACGCTTTGGCGGCGTCGGGCAGAAACAGTTTTGTCACAGACGCTGTTGTATTTGACGCGTATCTCCCATAAGTTATTGACTTTTTCAAGTATTTATATGCTCGAGCTGGTCATATTTGTTAGGAAAAACATCAAAAACTTTGACTTTTTACATACTAGGCGAGTGCATAAATGAAGCATGCCTTCGCACAAAACAGCCTTGTTCGATAAAAGCGTTTTCTGCATGGCCCCCCGGATTTATAATCAACTACCTCAAAATATACGGGAAATGGATAGCTTAATTGTTTTTAAAGTCAGGGTCACCAGATTATTGATCGAAAAAGCGTCTAAGAATATCTGACAAATGAATGTATATAAGTAAATAATATAAGCATGAATAATACTTAAGTAAGTACATTAAATTCCCACTGACATTGTTTTGTATTTAGTTTTTTTTTATATACCTACTTACCATATTATTCGGAAATTTGTATTTACTTGTTAAAATTTGCATGCCTATTGGACGGCGAGACACGGCAGCTCTTATTTGAATCTGTTATCTTTTATGTTTTTGACACTGGACACACAGAAAAGAGTTTTATAGCACTACGTTTCTCTAACCTGATTACCAAAGTACGAGCCGTGTATCAACTCCAAGATTTATTCCTACGTTTTTTGGGGAATAAACCGGGCTTTTTTGTGAAAAACAAAGGAATTTTAAAATCCCGATCACGTCCTGCGGGCCATGTCTCACATTGTTAATGATTTATAAACCATTAACCTAAAAGCAAAGAAAGTAGAAAGGGAGGATACACAAGGGATTCTAAGGGATGAACTCTTACGTAGTAATGTAAGTTTTTTGTTTGAAATTAGGCAAGTTGAGAGTCGTCACCCCAAGAGATTATCTTCAGATACATTACCTCCTTCGAGATCATTTTGTGAATAGTTTTCTATTTTATCTGAGTCTGGTTTCATTTTTAATGTATAAAAACACGACATCAACTATATTAAAGTATAATCGCTGATAAAACTAAATAAAACAATATATTGAGTATTAGTTTGAGAAAACTATATATAATGAATGAATGAATGAATGAAAATGAAATTTAAATACTTACTTCTTTACTGCACAACTTAAAAATAAAACTTGATTATTTGAAATAAATGTAAATACAATGGGTGGTCTTATCGCTTAGAAGCGATAAGTATCTATATAATTTCTTCCAGACTTCCTTTGTTTTATGTACAGTATAAACTTATTTTTTTTCAAGGTTAACAGTGGGGTTGCCTTAGGACGGTCGATTTAACTGATCCAATTCAGTATCAGACGGAAGCGTGCTCAAGACACTGGTTGCATTGTCACATTCGATTTTAAGAGTAGTAAAGTTCCTTGGTAAAAAGCTCGTCAGGGGAAGTGCTACTACCATACCTATTTCGGTCGCCAAGCGAGGTGGCTGTTTTGGTTTAGAGAGTATGGTTGCCGGTGAAAATACAGACACACGGAGCTTAAAAACGTTATGCCTCAAGTTGACAGGCGTGTGGTAGTGCAGTATAGGTCATGTTTTTGGTGGATGTGAATTACGCAATAAGGCTTTGTTATAGCTTAGTGATACACTTAACAGCACAAAAAAAGCTTGCTGGCCTAAATATAACGTAGATATGATCAAGAAACCTGTATATCATGTTTTTAAACACACAAGACAAAAACAATGTATAACAACTAATATGAGTGTAAAAATAATTCTGACACTTCTATATTGCTATTTCAATAATGTTAAAAAAAATGCCATAACAACGTAACTCGTTAATCATTAAAATTAATTTCGTTTCATGTTACAAGCTAAACGTTTCTTATTCATTAAGATTCCTTAATTAAGCAATCTGCTAACAAAGAAGCAATTAATTGGCATTTTCCATTGTTCAGATTTGCTGAATTTATGACTGGAAGAGGGTCTCGAAATAGGAACTGTTAATTTATTGGCTGGAAGTCAATAATTACTGTTTTTGAATTAGTTATTATCCGACAGCCTCACAAGCATTAGTTTTTTTTTATTGTATGACGGGGAAGAGCTTGGCTTTCATCTCAACTGATAACTGTTTTGTAAAATCCTTCAATTTAAAACAATAATATCTTGCATTCAAATAATTACATTTTTTTAATTTCACCACGACAAGCTTTGTTCAACGAAAAAGTCGTCTATTTCTTAAAAAAAATGTCTACTATCAGTGTGTATTCACACGCGTGTTTGAAATTTACTTTTTTTCATCATAAAACGGCAAAACAAAATTGTTTATTCAAGGCCTTGTACCTCGAAGGCATTTTTCCAACCGTTGCATGTCCTGTGCCCATTTATAAACCGCTGGGTGAGAGCCCTTAATAGACTAGCGACAGCTAAATGTCACCACGTTTATTTGGTTACTTTTGCACAACTACCCATATTCACGATATTTTATTTTTTAGCTAAGCAATAATATTATTTAGCTATATGGATGTTTTGCCCTTCAGTACTGATCGATAGACCGATTCTAGTTCATTCGGCGCTACCTACCTCTAGATTCTGTCAATTTTGGGCACAACATTGACTGTGGGATTTAATAATCTAAGCGGCGTTTCTTAGTTGATGAGGATCTTTTCATTGCTATCTCGTCAGCCATTGCATCATCTTTTAACCGCCTCTGTGGCCTAAGTGGTTCGCCCACCGGCTTCAGATTCAGAAGTCCGGGGTTCGATTCCCAGGGGAGCAACATTGTGCTTAGTTTGGTTGGTGGTAGCTAACCTAATCATGTCGCCATAACAACAATTCTTATATTGTTGTGTTCCGAAATTTAGAGGTAAGATAGCCAGTTCCTGAGTTTATCGAGGATTCCCGGTGAAGTGCGCTTCCAGCTTCAGCCTTATCATAAATTGAAAAATCAGGTGAGATAAGCCAAGCACCTAGCCTTCGTACTGTAAAGAAAAACAGTTCTATGCCATTACTTTATCCCTCACCATCTATAATGGCTTATTTACAAAGCCGATTTTAAAACCCATAGCGTGAATGATTAACCGGCGTTTGTTTTCACCTCATTAATAATAACACTTTCCTTTTAATATATAGTTGCTAGTTTATAAATTGTTAACGAAGGCCGTAGATCACGTTAATTGGAGGACTGAAGGGCCAGTAGGTGAAGTTTATATGAAGTTGAAACGCACTCACGCAAGCTGATTATGTTTGACGTGCACCTAGTTCTGTGCGCTAAACAGCTACAGGCTTACCGTATATCGCTTTGCTGGGAATGTTAAGAAACAGTAATACCTACTCACGATAACAGTAATGTCAGAATAAAACGTAGTTCAATACGACGGACTTCGTCAGATATAATCAAATCCAGGAAGAAAGTTTTAAGAATTCATCGTGGAATGTTATGTTTTGAAGATTGATATTATGACCACAGCTTTACCAATATTTTTTTTGAAAATGCAAATTGGTATCTAGGGACACCTCCACTTAGAGATAAGGCCGAAGTTGAGGTGGAGGCGCACTTCACCCGGAATCCTCAACAAACGAAGGAACTGGCTTACCTATAAATGCCGGAACATTATGTCGACAGACTACGGTAAGATACTGGCAGCTAGCCATATTCCTGATTCTTCGTGACTTTCTTGAAGTCCATAAAAAAACTACGATCAATCTGTAATAGAGTATATTCCAGATTGATCGTAGTTTTTTTTCCAGAAATTAAAATTTAGACCTCAGGATCGATCACCACACCTTTGTTCTTGCTCCCTTGCAGTAAGTGTAATGTGTAAGAATATTGCCATCAAAGTAATTTTGAGCACATTATGAACTCCAACATGTATTATCTGATCGTCAAGGTCACGGGAGCTATTTAGTGGTAGGTATATTTAATGTGTAAAAAAAAACAACAGCAGCATTACCTTGTCATAATTATGTAGAAGTTAGCCTTTCAAAGTCTAACCTATTCGAAATACCCAATTACAGGTTTCAAACTCCGTTTATATCATACCTTCCAACTGAACCTGAAAAAAATGTTTCAGTGGCTTTTAATAACAAGTTTAACATCTCCGCATTTTTTACGGTCTTTGAGTTAATTAAGTACTTAGCTGTCTATTAAAAACTCAATTACAATATATTTTTTAATTAAGTTTTTATGGTTGCTGGGTCCGCGAATTTTGTGTCGTGTATTTTGTTAAGAAAATGTACTATTTTTGGATAAAATTATATATACCATTGAATGTTTTAACTAAGTACCTACGCTTTTACGAAATCGCGAGCATTACAAAGGAATAAGTCATCATCACAGGACACTTCGACCTGAACTATTACCTGTTCAAAACTGGAGTCACGGACAGCTGCTCTGCCGGGGCTGCTTACAGGAGGTGGAAACAATGGAGCGCGTGATGCTTCACTGTTTGGCTACATTATCAAGAAGGGAGAAGACGGGACTCAGGGAAATACTTGGCTTGGAGCAACATTATCGCCCACAACACCAGTGACATTTTCACTGTCGCTGTTGCAAACATGTTGTATGTTGGTTCGACTCTTCTTCTTTTCATAGAAGACGTAAATTACACTTTATCTGGGTCAATTAACTAACCATGCCTAATAGGGTTGCCTTATTAGGATCCTGCTCTGGCTACTGTGGTTTCATTAAAGTATTTAAGCTTAATTAAATATTTCACGAGCATTTTCAAAGATTATGAGGGTGGAAGTTTGAAAGAATTTGTGAAGAGCTATTAGTTTAGTTGAATATTCGATAGAGGCCACAAGTCGTTCATAGTTTAACTTATGTGCAACATTTTAATAGATTTACTAATTAGATATAATGTTACACATAGATATTTTTGTGTTATTGTTACTGTAGGTACGAGCAGTGTAAAACTATAAATAACTTAAAGATAAATATTCTAAGGCATAGTAGAGTTTTCAGCGATTAAGTCTGGGTTTTAATTATTCGATATGTAATAAAATAAAAAAGAATTTAATTTCTCTACAAGTTAAATTATTTTAACTAGGGGTGGGAATCATTCTGTTAAGATTTGAAAAAACTGTTTTACTAAATTTAGAGAGTGTGTTCCTTTTTTAAGGTATGAAATTATAGGATATCTTCATTGTATACATACTAAGATAAGATTTTAATAAACTCCCACGGGAAATGCCGAGAAGGGCATTTTACTATTTAGTAATGAACAGTTATTGAAATATTGATATTTAGTGATAGTGGAAAAATTTAATTTGAATTGAACTTTCAACAAATAAAATCCTTATAGATAGATCTCGTATGGTGGTCGTAAATTTTCTAAATACCTACTATATGCGCGACAAGCGGCTAAGTCGACTAAATCAAGATAAAGTGCGAGCATACGGGTTATACCTCAAAATACTTCAGAGATAAATCAATGTTCAAATAATAAATACACTCGACAAACTTAAAACTTCAAAGGGGATTTTTATAGCGAGGGGTGAAGGGTTAACTCGTAAAAGTAAGTATGAAGTGTAAACATCGGTGATTAACGTTACAATTTGTGTATGTAATTTAAAAACTGTGTATATAAGGCCTAAAGATTTTTCATATGCATTATACGTAGAATACATTTATGAGTTGTTACAGTATTACCGAAAAAAAAAATGGTGTGACAAGAGCTTTGAGCAATCTTTTTGAATCTAGAACATAATTTTGGACAAGAAGGCGCTGTGTGAGTTAATGTCCTGTAACATTGATTATTATATGTATAATCATAGCCCGTTACCCTTAAACATTAAGCTTCCTTAAAGATTGTGGTTTTGCTGTTTAACTACGCATTTGGATTGGTGGTTGATTTACCTACTCATTTTTAGGTGCTTGATGGATCGACGACATAGTGTTCACTGAAGTGAATGGATTTTTGGCGTCGATTAGGAGACTATCTTTCAGCAGTGGCCGTAATTACTCGTAAATTATGATGATATGACATTTAAATTAATACAATATTATTATTATTGCAATTATATGCAATCTAGATTAATATTTATACCATTAATTATAAATATTAACCAAGCTTGGGGAACAATAGGCAAAGAAAATGTTATGACTTAGCAGCCAATAGCAAAGCAGTATATTATAAGTAAGTCATAAGTTAAACAATGCATAAAATAAATCGATTCCACAAATAAACGGTCGTTTGTTACACCGACCGGTATCATGTAATGGATCACTTAATTTCGATTAACCAGACGGACACGGTAAGCCGCCATTTTGTCATAAAGCAGGTTGATCGGTGCCGATTACTTTTTACCCGTATCAGCAAAAAAAAAAGTAGTTCCTCTATTCATCGCCACGTATGTTTATTTTTAATACTCGGTTGTTGCTTTTTCCGAATTTTTCTATAAACACCTACTTTTTCTTATACCAAGACTTTGAGGATTTGTTTCTACAGACTTTTGACCGTTAGGTCAAAAATCAAGATCATTGTGCTTTTTCAAGTAGGTTTAAATAAAACATGTGTTTGTCTGCAATATTTAGAGACAGGTGGTCACTTGAAAGAAAGTGTAACTCCTCCAAATTTTGTTCGATGATTTCGTGATGTTGTATAATTAGTAATAAAGTTCATGATTTTGAAAATACTTTTATGTGTGGTCCTAAAGTCATCATCATCATCATACAAATAGTTCTATGTAAAAATAGCAATTGTAAACGAAAACAGTCGGGTAACTAAATTCTAAATGAAAATAAATGAAATGCCTGATTTCACAGACTATAGACCTAATAGTACGAGTAAACAAGTGCTGAAGTTAATTTGCCATGGAGAATGTCATGTAGTAGAATATATAATTTGTCATGAGGCTCGTAGTTAGATTATTAATGGATGGTTGGTGACTATTTGTAACGATTGCATTAGTAAGAATAACCTGTTTTCTTCATAAATGCAGTCATTCGAAACAATACCCACCGGATATTACTCGTTTTCGCTTTTTGATCGTTTTTCACGTAATTCTCGAGGCATGCCGATCTTAAACAAATAATAACAAACCCGGTGTAAGTTGAACCCTCCAGACTATATATTTCCTCTCTTACAAAATATATTATTTTTAAATCTACAAGGGACAGGGGGGTCTTTTTTAAATGGCTGCTCCATATTGTTTGATGAAGAATGCCCCTTCGGCCCACAGATATAGCTGAATCAAACACAGCTCAAGTAATTTAAACTTAAAAATATATTATATTTGTATTCAAATTCTCCGAAACCTAGTTCACATATCTGTAATGGGCTTTTACTTAGTTTGGGGCTAGATGGCATTGTGTCAAATGCCTTGTATTTTTAAATATTATCATCTTTTTGCTATAAATTTGTCTTGTAATAAATCACATATATATATAGCACACTGACAGTCCGTCCCAAGGTGTGTCATTTCAGATTATTATCAATCAAATATGCAAATATAATAGGCTTAATTCAATTGAAACGCAATACAACAATTGGTTTTTACTGGGCCTATTTTAATGGTGGATCCACATAGGCTAGAGACATTGCCGGCGGCTTAGTTACAATCAAAACCACCGGCTTGAGCCACTACATAGCTCTACGAACAACGAGCTAGAACCACGAACAGAAAAGCCGCCTCGTGTTTTCATTTATTCTATTTACACCACTCCTAGTTAACAAAAAGTTATCATGTTATGTTTTGCTTAGGATCACATCAACGTGTATTGTAATTACTTGGTGAAAAATTGCTACTATCACTCGGTATCACAAATGGTCACTTCAATACTAGAAATTGTATGCTTTTAGAGGCAAATGTATCTATTCCATATTCTACTTTGTTTGCTACAAAACGTACCTACAACGCTATCTGCAAGGAGAGTAGAAAGTGATAAGTTCGGAGTAACCCAGCTGTTTCACCATCTGTGTCACATTCGTTGAAGCGTGTCTTCCAAACTTGGGCCATTATTTTAATGGTCAATCAATATATCGCTTGTAGTTAAACAACATATTTCACTGCAACACTGAATATACTAATTAAGTCTGTTTGAATATTTACTTTGGAAATTGGGTTTCATGATTAAGGTATTGTATATTTGTCTCCGTAATTTGTTAAGCTGGTTTCATTGCAAGCTGTTTAATTGGGCCAGGGCACCTAGGCCTTGCTTGCAGTTCAAGACTGCGTAGGTTTATTATTAAGGAGTACCTATCCGTTGTGTGAGCCTGTTAATTGGAAAAAGGTATACTAGTAAGTCTTTCTTTCTTTCTTTCTATTTCTTTCTTTCCGTGAACCAATCTTTTTTCGGAACTACTTTTTTAGGTTTTGTCGTTGAAAATTTTTTCAGATTTTTCCAGTAAGACATTCCTAAATTGTAAAAACATTTTTGTAAAGACAGTAATTTGGTATGTTTATTTAGCTATTTAAAACAGTTCTAAAAAATAAGTCATATTCAAGAACACTTCCAAGAATGAGTTCTAATTCATCTGTCTTTCCTCATAATAATAAAGCCATAAACAATTTTCTAATAACACAAATGGACTTCTTCACCGCTCCAATAATATTGTGATACCCAACGTCTTCCGCGCAATAATAACTTTTAGGTTGATGTTTTATTTGGGTTTAGGAAGGTACGCCTTCACTTCTTTTGAGATATTTTTGCGGTAACGCAAAGTTTACAGCAATGCAATGCATTTATTATCCTACAAAAAGTTATCTTAGTTTAAATAATTTCAAAAACATATAATTTAATAGTAGATCTGAACAAAAGTTTCCAGAAATCATTGATTTTGTTGACATGCACCGATAGATATAGGCATCACTGAAACAAGACTGACAGATGCGTCATATTGCCCAAAATGGCGTCATCAATTGAGGGGAACTTGAAAGTTACCAACCGCCTGAGCCTTTGTCCCAGTCATTTCGTAGAGATTTTACACACTATCCTAGTCACGACTTTAGGTTGCGTTATACGTCTATTGGATAGTGTTAGTTTAAATTAGATTAGATAGCATGGTTCCATTCAAATTTAGTGCTGTCTACCTAGCTTGCTTTGGCAATAATTTTAACTGAATTTGTGATTTCCTCGGTAACACCGCCTGTTTGCTACCTTAGAAGAATAAAAAAATATGCATAAAGAATAAAACATAACATGAAATGTTTCCCATAATAACTAACCTATTTCTTACCCATTATTTATTTACTTTACTTTTTTGCATATTATTTTCCTACTTGTTTCCTTTCTTATAATGGTAAAACATAACTGAAACATCAAAAGCAAACTTTTCCTTGGCAACTTAGAAACGATATTATTTTTTACGGTTTTTCCGTGTGTTTATTTGAAATGTGTTCTCACATGATTTAATGAAAATATAACAGATAAGTAGGAGTTTATGTAAGCAGTCAGATTAATCTTAGATTATATTACTGCTTACAAAAACTCCTACCTACTTAACTTAACCTAATATATGGATAGATCCGCTTTCTTTATTCTGATTGTTTTATCTATTTTTTTATCAGAATTTTAAGATTGAATGAGTCTTAAAAAGCAGTGAATCTTTACAATATATTAATTGAAAAGATTCTGCATCCCTGACCGCAAACTTAGTATAAAAACATAAAAAGCTAATTTGAACTTTATCCAAATGCACTAAGAGTCCAAAACTTTTAATTCAATTTGTATTGATATGGCAAAGTCCGGCGAATAAGAAAAAAAAGTAAGAATCCACCATGTCTGACCATTTCCGACGGCTATTATTCTGTCTCCCTCTATTTCCGCTTCCGCCTGTCGCCGAAACAAAATACTGCTGTAGACAAAACAGTAGGAATTGTGTGCAGCTCTTGGAAAAATTTTCCTTTTGTTGATTGACGTATTTTGCAGGTATCCCGAGATATATTTACACTGTTTATGTGTTAAAGTAAGTAGTCAATAAGCTTTCATAACAAGGTTAGCGGTGCACATAACACGTCCTATCTAGATATACCTGTTTGGTGTACCGCCCATATTCGGCCTGATGATTCAAATCCACTCTATTATAAATAGCCTAGATGTGGAACATCCTCGATATTTCCTGCTACTCATAATCAGGGTCTTTTAAAAGTAAGAGTGTATAGGTGCCTCCGAGGCTATCGTGTTATACCGTAACTTAACATCTGGTGTGTTTAAGCTTTTAAAGCGTTTACGTACATTACTGATATTAAATTATCAGTAAATTACATACTATTATATATATATAAAACTAAATATGTTTGTTAATATAATTTACAAACAATAAAAAAAAATGTATACAATTAAACTTATAAGAGTAGTAGAAGCCCCTTGTGAAAGGGCTCGTCCAGAGAATGACTACCACCATACCTATTTCGGCCGCCAAGCAGCGTTTCTGTGTTCCGGTTTGAAGGGTATGGTTGCCGATAAAATTACGGGCAAGCGAGAGCTTTATACCTCAAATAGACGGGCGCAATGCAGTGCCGTGTAGACTATGTTCTTTATGGTTGTGAACTACGCAGTAAGGCATTGTTATAGGCAAGAGATGCACTTAACATCAGGTGGGCTACTACAACCAGACGGAACAATCAATGTTCCGTCATCTAGTTCAATAAAAAAAAATGTCAAGAAGATCAATTTAGCCTTGCAAGATTTGACCTATACAAGCTATCTAACTAGTACATATTGCATGTTAGTTGGGCCCAGGCATGTACCTACATACGCAGCAATCTGTCCACAGATTGCTGCCTAGTGTTATTTTCTTAGATTTTTTTTTGGTTAGTGTTTAGTGTTTATATTTTTATTTTTATTGTAATTCTATGGATATTGTCTGTATATAATGTGTGTAGATAATTCTGAAATAAACCATATTTTATTTTATTATTTATAAGTATAAAAGCTTTTTAAAGAGGGAATTTCCACAGGTAATAACCTGGACAGGGAAAGTCTGATAGGGAAAGTCGGATTAGGTTTATTTTTGCAATTATTTGATGCTTTGACACAATTTCAAATTTATATTAAGAAATGTGTCAACAGATAAAACTCTATCAAAGGTTCTAGAACGAAGAAATAGAAACTTGAGCTCTGAAAGACTTTAATTGCCACATAAAACAGTCTTCACCCTTTTAATCATATCAAAAGAACAATCTTCCGGCCGGATGGACTACGAGCGACATTTCAATAACTTCCAACCATTCATTTGAACTTTATGTAACAGAAAATAGAGCTCAAGATCCCTTGCATGCGCTCCCGTTTCGTAAGTTACTCGAATAAGATGATCTATCGTGTTACGAATTCGTTTTTGATTCGTGAAAATCTAATTTGGTGGTTCAGTGTTACTTGTCCTTTAATCTTGAAGGTGGTTTGGGTTACATTGTGTTTAATTAAGGCGTAAACGGTTTTGCAAAGTTTTGTTTACAGCTTTTTGAAGCTAGCTTGAGTGTTTCCATTGGCTAATATGAGAAACTGCAAAGATTTAGAATGTTTAGAAACAAAAACGTTCTTTAACCAAATCTTAAAAATAAGCACAAGTCAAAATGAAAGTTAGTTCCTATTTGTACTTTCTGTGCACCAGGAAATGAGCCCTTTTTTGGTGAACCAGACTATGAGAAGAATGATAATGAAGAAACACACATATAAATCCGTTGAAAAAGGGACTAGCAATACAACGTTTCATGTTATAAAGATCCACTCCAAGTATTTGTAGCACTACAAGCAACTTCCTACTTCTATTTCCACCAAAAAGTACAACAAAGCATGTTGTAAAGATCTTTAAGATCAAGTGAAGTTAAAACAGTTCCCATATTGCGTACATAAATCAATTTAAACACTGAACGGACAACGCTGAACTTTCCTATAATGTTATTCATTCAGCGCGTGTGTGCCACAGCTAATTAAAGTAATAGCTAGGACACTTCACAAAACTGTTTCTTTGATTCGCAAATTATTTTGATCATTCAAATAACTACCTACGTATTTTCAAACAACTAAAAACAAGTTACAAATCTTATTTAACTTATTCTAAGACCCTTAAAACTAGCTTACAAATAATAAAAACAATCTTGAACACTAGACACACAAGACTTAGATTAGAAACAGCAATGGGTGTCGCAATCACGGTGTCCCGTTACAAGCGATTTTGAATATTTTTAAAAGCTAAAAGCAAAATATAGTAAAATGTCTATATGGAACAGGTTATCACTAGCAGGAAAAGACAGAATATTGGCTTCTGTTTTAAATTTTGATCTTCAATTTTTTTTCCCCAACAAAAAGTTTAAACGGCAACCCAGCCCCGTACATTTTTAATGATGTATTGGCTCTTGACCTCTAGGTCTATCTAGCTCTAAGCGATAGCAAGAATGAGGTATCTAATGGAGCGAGCTTATCCAAAAGGCAATAGCTCTCCCGCCCACCGGCGGAACACTGCAAAGCGTTTGGCGCCGGACTTCGACAGGAGGGTGGTCTCAAGCCAGGTAAACTAGGTTTACCGGTCAGCTAGACCCCTTGGAGGCAAATTAGATCTACCCTAAATGTGTAAACCGCAAGCGGTACCAAAAACACTAGCTTGCTTGCCTCTAAAATCATATTTCAATATCAGAAATGTACTTATCTATCTTTTCAGTATATTTCGGAAACTAGCTTGCCTCTTAAATTATATTTCAACTACCCGAAATTTAGCTGTTTCTGTATTTGCTCTGTTAATACTTCGGAAGCTCACTGAGCTATAAATATTAACTTGCCTGTTTGTTTCCAGCTCTTAGGCCTCATAAAATTAATGCCTCCGTATTAATATTTATTAATGTAATAGATATACTGCCTTCTTCATTCGACTTTGCTTAGGCTATAGTTTCAAGAATATGAAATTATATTTTTATTTCGATAGAATATTAATATTTTAGACGGTAAATTCAGAACTTTTTTTTTAGATTAGAAATTTTTATTTAGATTATTCTTAAATTAATTTAATATTAATACGTAAGAGTATTTTTTTACATTTGATAGCGGACTTGACAACTAAGCCGGTTCTTATTTACTACTGTAGCACACACACATACCACAGGACATTTAATTTATTCATAATTAGTGTATGATTTTTTCCCTATGAGTCCTTTTTTATGGTTGTTTTTAAATTAAATTGTTTCACAAAATGTTATTAAAATATATTTATTAAATATAATATATTAAAGGAAAGAAAGAAAAGGTATATTACACACGTACACCACCAAATTAATTTAACCTTAATGAAACAGTTACATTAAATAATAGGTGGTTAAATTTTGGTCACAGCTCACTTTGCACCTAAAAAATTAAACTAGAAAACTTGAAAAAAATAATAATGGCGGACTTATCGCTTAGAAGCGATTTCATCCAGACAATCAGTTTTTGTATAATGTTATTTTTGTATTTTTATATATATATAAATTCATACATATTATTAGTGCTAAAGTTGGCATTGCAACACCATAAGCTGTAATCATAAAAAAACTAATCAATACTTCTCATGCTTAGAACTACTAATTCACTACGAGTAAGTAGGTTCATACAACTATTATAGGACGTGTCCCATAATAGTTGTATGTACTTACTTGGTTTTTATCGCTTTTCCATGTTGCTTAGTGTGCTATTGTATGTGAATAAATGTTATATATCTATCTTATGTTATAAACTTATTGTATTTTATTAGAAAACGTAAAATTTAAACAAACATCACCACTTCTTTTTGTATGAACGTTGTTACGTATGCAAGTCTAGGCTTCGTAGTAAACTTATAAAAGTGAAGTTTACGATGTAATAACGACCACTTTAATGTTGTAATGATTTCCTTCTAACTTGCTAAGCTTTACAACGTTTCACAGTACCAAATATGGACGTAAAAAGGCGGAAACAGTATTTTATTTGTCTTAAAACCGATGAAGCTAACATCAAACTTTAAACTTGTAAATATGAAAAGAGAAAAAAAATGTATCCTATGTAGCCAGCGCTATCTAGACAAATAATACTCACATTTTTTAATATACTTTTGAAACGCCTGGACTTTATTCTCACCACATTGTGGGAATTTCTCAGAATACTTTCTTAGTGCAACCCTACACAACACAAGGAAGCTTCCCCGCAAATGTGAAGTCCATTGACATTTTGTTTCAGCCATGCGCTGATTGACAATCAGTCCTTTTGTTCTTCATCTTCTATTTTATTAAGATAATCTTCAAGTCATTAGTCGTATTGTACGATATTTGTGAGTAGTAAAAATACTCAGATTTTCTTAAGACGACCCCGTCTTCACGTCCCAGTTTCACTTTATAGCTTTTTGAACCTCTGTAAATCGATTATAAAGTGACGTAGCGCCAAAAAAAAAATGTTTAGTTAAATCGAACATATACTCAAGCGCTGTGCAAAGACAGAAACGTGAATCATAATAATTGTCTCGATAAAAAAAAATCATAAAGATGACACTAAATCGATATTTAAACGTGTAGAACTAAGAAATTTCTTGTTGAAACTATGTTAAAGTTATTACAAAAGATAGGGCTTCTTATTTATTAGGGCTTGCCGTAAACAAATATTATAAAATTGTTATTATTAATCTTTGAGAACAAAAACAAAGGATATCTAGCCGGTCAAACGCTCGCGCCGGTCGGCCAGTGCCTACCGAAACGTCTTCATAAAAAGCTCTTGAATTACCTCGCCTTAATTGTAAACAGAAAAAGTTTTCCAGTACTGTTTGACACACAACTTTATAAAGGAAAAAATACTAATTAATTCATAACTTTTCTTTGTTAATTAGAGGACTGGAATTATTTTGTGCGTTTGCATAAAAATAACGAGCACGAATTTCCCCCGAAAATTCCATGCATAATAATTTTAACACTGCGAAAAAGCATTGCTCTAGTGTTTTTTTGCATCTCACCCAGCAAAGAATGTCTTTTTCTCAGTGCGAGCAGACAGTTTTTAAGATTTGTATGATAATATTTTGCTGACCATAAGACAGGGGTAGACGTCAAATTTTCATTAAAATAAAAATTGCTAACTTCTCCATCTCCATATTTTTGCATTAAGGTGTCGAGCTTGTAAAGATTCAACTCTGATTATGATTATTACAAGGAAATACTGCAATGACAGACGGACAAAACGTTCAAGATATGACGGTATTATTTGCCTTGCTTTTATTGCATTTTATTATTGAATGTGGAATATTTATAACTGGACAGATGTCGTCAAAGCTGACAGGGGATCTCACCAGAAAGGGCAGCAGCTTCCTTCTGTGTATTTATTATACTTTGACTTCGATCCACAATCCGCCTGTCACGCGTAGTGATTATGGCAAACCCTTCAGCTTTGGAGGAGGCCTTGTCCAGGTGGACAATAATGGTTGATGATGATGATATTGCTCAAATCACTCTTATCATTTGTCCAAAACACAACCGACACAATGGTGTCGGTTTTAGGTGGTAAAAAATCACTCTCATATTTTTTCTAGTTCTCTTATTAAATGCTTAGTTTAGGTAGGAGTTAGATAGCGCTGTGTTACAAACTAATATACTGTAATAATAAATGTATGTAAAAATGTAAATGCAAGATACAGAATCTTAGGATATGCTGTATCTACAGTAGGACAGCATTATTGAGTAAAAGTATATTTTGCATGGCGCCCCGGATTTATAACCATCTACCCACCAGCATACTGGAGCTGTCCTCCATTATGTTATTTAAAATTAGATTAAAGAGGTTTCTTACGCAAAAAGCCTACTATAGTGTAAATGACTATTTGAACGACAAATTATAAACCAGTGACATAATATTACAGGTTAGGACAGGACATTAATTTAACACTGCGTCATCTAGCCCCAAACTAAGCATAGCTTGTAATAGGGTAACTATATTACGGATAGAATACTTAAATACTTTTTGTAATTACATACGTATTAATAAATACATACGATACAACAACCAAACACAGAACAAACATCTATATTCATCACACAAATGTTTGCTCTGGGTGGTATTCGAACCCACAGCCTACAGCGCAGAAGGCAGAGTTACTACCAACTGAGCTATGAGGCTTGTTAAAATAATACAGTATTCGTTTTAGTATTTAATAACATAACTGTGCATTTTAAATTTAATTCTATACAATTTCTTAATTAATCTATTATACGAATTTAATTCAATTTTAATTTCAATTTCAATTTTAATTAAACAATTTTTTACACTTTGAGATTTTACAATATTTGCATGATGTTAAATTGATCATGGCTGTACCACCTTATTACAATTTGTCATCTTTGTTAAACCCATGTTTGCAAATAAATGATGATTATTATTATTATTATTTACAGTATAAATGTGCTGAAATGATGATCAAGATGAATGAATAAGAAAATAGTCTGGTTCCATGTGCAAGAGCTTGTACAGTGTAATTACAAAAACATCTGCATATCTTTGACGCCTCCTCGCGATTACTTGACACATGGATGGAGATGTTAAATGTTCTGCTTCATGTTTCTTTTTTATGAGCGAGCTGGAGTTTCTTAGTATAATTATTCAGTGCCTGCTTTACATTGTAATAAACTGAATATGAAAGTAAATTAGGGGACGGTTGTTTCTTTTTAAATTCAAGTAATTTTCAAAAGAAACTCAATGGTTATTTTGGAAAACAAGCTAACCCCCACTGCCGTGTTTTTTATCTCTTTTTTCTGTCTCTACCTAGGTTTGCTGGAAAAACACTTACTTTTGGCATACATTTTTTTATTTTAAGTTGACTTACCTATATCATTATTTATATGTGTTTGTGCAATAAAATATCTTTTTATCAATAAATTAAAAATGTAAATATCTCATATTTTGTTAAATGTTCTTAGTTAGAAGTCTATTTATCTATCTTTTCTTCAATCTGTTTTAAACGATTTAAAAAGGAGGTTATTGTTAAACTTAAACGTAAACTTAATTATGTAAAAATACTTATCTCTCGAGTTGTAAAAAGTAGATAGTTAAAGAATAATGTACAAACTTTACCAGGAACAATGACTTACAGAATTCGTGGTCCCAATAAAATGAAACTGTTGTACCGAAATAAATCCGCAAACGAATCGTGATAAATAAAATCACACAAGTGCCGATCTGCAATTAATAAAATTGGAAAACTGGAAATAATATCCGAAGGAAGTTTATACGTTAAATTCGTACAAAATTCGCAGAACGTAACACATTTGCAGCACACCACCTTGTGTAACTCAGCTTTTTTCACATTTCCTTGACCTAACAGAAACCTGAAGAATATTTTATTGCGATAAAGTTCTATAAGACTTGGTTACTTTTGAGACGCGTAAGATAATTTGTTTACTTTTTGCATGCGCCCTCCGTGCTAATGTTTACATTCCACATTTAAGGATCCCGTTTAGCGTAATAAAGTTCGCATCCAATGATTATAGCCAACGTAAAATAAACTTTGAAGGTTTGCAAACAGCGTCTAAATATTTTTGTTTAGTATACTTTCCTTGCTGTGTTATGGAGACCAAAATGTTGTTCTTAGAAAACTTTCGTTCCATCTATGTTACTCGTAAAAACATTAAAATATATTTTACGGGCTTTTTTCGAGGATAACTTTCAGATTTTTATGTGGTGTGTATTTTTATCCGACTTTCCGTAAATGGAGGATGTTCTCAATTCGGACGGTTTTTTTTACTTTCCAAATTAACAAATAATAGTCGTCGGTTCAATTCTGACCAAACATTGTCAATTTTTTTGTATTTAGTATAAGTGATATCTGTAATCGTGTGTCAACGAAATAATTTATCACTTAAAACATTGGAATCGACTCTACTAAAAACTTGAACATAATTTTATGGGTATGTTTATATATTTTTAATATAATGAACATATATGCAGATTTTCAAAAGATAAAATATTCTCAATAAAAATAATCTTCGTAGAATAACAAAGGATAAAATGGATATTCATGCGAAATTCTATGTTATTATATTACTCACCTCCGCGTGAAGTTGATGATATCAATCTCACACAGAATCAGGACAGCTCAATGCTCTTGATATATCGATGAGATTAGCCACTGACGAGAATTGGTTGTATACAGACGCGAAACTTAATCAAGCTTTTCTTAAAATTGGCTAATAACCCTCAGCTTGCGGCTTCCCTGGATACAAAGTATCTGCTTTTTCTAGTGCAGAACAATATCTGTGCATAGTTTCAGCTCAATCCATTGAGTAATTTAGGCGTGAAGGAGCAAACAGAGGAAAACAAATCAGTTTTGTCTGACAATGTTTAACATTCCATTTTCCCACGGCAACTGATTTATAGGATGAATAGGCTACTTGGCTCTATCTCATTTCTGGTCTCGAACATAAGTTCTAGCTCAATCCGCTCACTAGTTTTGGCGCGAAGAAGGAACCAATATCACCAAACACCTCTTTAGCCATAAAAACCTCTCCATCCAAGGGTTGTCTAGAAGAAATAGATTCTATGCGATAAGACCGCTCACTGTAAAATTTATCCTTGATGGAGACATTGATAGCCAAAGTAGGACAACCTGTGTGATCCAATCCCCTCCACCGGATGAGGAGATGTATGTATATCAAAATAATTACAGTACAACAAAATATTTAAATGTAATTAATGTATATATATATATATATATGTGTGTGTGTGTATTCATTGAATATCCATATTTTATTTATTACAGTAAGTAATGCTTAGCCACGTTGCAGCTATTTTGCTTGCTTATTCCAGTTCTAGTATAGTAAATAACTAAGCTAATAATACTAATTGCAAATACTTGCCTTATGCTCACAATTTTTTCGGGGAATCGAACACAGAACCTGAGAACTACACTCCCTAATACCACTAGAACACGGAAACGTTTATAAAAGTTAAAATAATTTACCTTTTGCAATTTCAATTAGCAAATCAGCAATTGAAAGTTAGCTTTGTCGTGCAACTTTAGTCGCTCGTACATTCCGATCCTCCCAAAGCCGCAGTGTTTATTCAGATGCAAGCCATCGCGAGCACAATTTACTGGAAATTAAGAAGACGCCACTGGGGATGCTACAATAATACTGTGCCAGAAATACTGTTGGTACTGTGGTGTTATTTCTTCTGTTGTCACAGCGAGATGGGTGTAAAAATATGTCGTCTGCGTTACCGTGAGAGAATTTTTATGCTGTGTTTTGAGGGTGAGAGAAGAGCTGCCTTCTATTTGCTTGACGCGTGATACATATGTTATAAAACAAAACAATTAATAAATCATACGTGTAAATACCTTTTAATTAGTTTCCCGATGTTTTTCCTCTATTGTACGACGGGAAAACGCTCGGTATTTATATCACCTGGGTTTCAATTTCTGATAATGCCGAAGGTAGAAGGAAACTTCGCCCGGAATCCTCAACAGTCTGAGGAGCTGGCTATCTTACCTCTAAATGCCGGAACACGAAAATTTTGGAATTGTTGTTATGGCGACAGAATAAGGTAAGATGGTGGTAGCTAGCCAGGCGGACTTAAACAAAGTCCTACCACCAACCAAACCAAGCACAATATATTGTACTCCCCATGGGGATCGAACCCGGGACCTCTGGATCATTAATCTGTGGGTTGAACAACTAGACCACAAAGGCGGTTAAATTGTGAACTATCAACTACCTCTTACCCAACCTCTTTATAATTTAACCTGTATTATGGTACTAATCGCTCCAAATGTTTACGAGGCACTTATTCTGATTACTTGATGACCGAACACAATACTCTAATCTAACTAGTGCTCGAAGCGTTAGTCATAGATTCATCAGAGCTTGGTATCTTATCTGCAGGGTTGCTACACTTCCGTTTTTTATATTTATTATGAATCATGCTAGATATTTTGTAGGGTAGATAATAAGCTTATGAAAGGCCTCTGTGGTCTAGTGGTTCGCCCACCGTTGTCAGATCTACAGGTCCCGGGTTCGATCCCCAAGGGATTAGGTACTATATTGTGTATGGTTTGGTTGGTGGAATGTACAACTAGGTACATCCCATCTACGGCCCATCCCATTCTTGTTTTCCCACTATTACATTAACATAAATAAAAACGATTTTTTTTCCGCCGTTTCGAATTTAACCGTCTCTGTAGAACAGATCTGGAGGTCCCTGGTTTAATCTACAGTGGCGGTACAACATTGCATAGATTGGTTGTATAAAGGGCTATGTATGAAATCAGATGATATATTCATCATCACCATCATTCGTTCACAGTATGTGAAAACCCTTGTTAAAGAAAATACACTTTCTTATCCACACATGATAGGTTTAGAAGCACTCTAAATAATGACCGATTTCATTAAACGCGACTGACTGGCTCTAGCTAGAGCATTGATAACGAAAGCTTAGTTTCGAAATGGCATTGTTTAAGCTGAGACTAACCATAAGCTGAAGTGATTTGACTTTTGGTACATAAAACAAGTCCGAGCCAAATTAACCACATACACTTGAATGCCCAAATATCAATCGGACAGGCTCTGTAGAGACATAACTCTTTAAATGTTATAATGACACAAAAATTTACAACCGGGACGAGACTCGAACCCGCATCTTTTCCTAACGCTCTAACCAACTGAGCTACGAGGGTCCTGACGCAGATTCCAATTTTTTTGTTTCATATTAATATTCAGCTTGAGCTTGTCCGGCTTTAGGAAAAGATGCGGGTTCGAGTCCCGTCGCGGATTGTGAATGCTTGTGTCATTATAACATTTGTTAATGTTGTGGCCAAGTGCGCTCACTTGAAATACAATGACATAACTCTATGTTACACACTTGCTCAACTTCCATAGATTCTCCATACCGTCATATCGACTTCCATTTTGAAACAGCTAAGAGCTGTTTCAAAATGGAAATCAGGTCTTTGGTATTTGGATTATCGATTATTTTGAATATGTTCAGAAATATTTGTATTTTAGTCTCTTAGTTTTTTACATACTTTTTATGGGAGGGTCTTGAAATTCTGATCGGATACTTTTGTGTGATGAAAATTGGTGAGGCTCGGTGTCTGATATGGCAAAATACCTGATGTGATGACTTGGGTCCTGGAAACGTCTAAATATACGAGTATATCTGTAAGATTCATCGAAATGGTTGAAAAAAAGCATATATTTTGATGAATAAAGTCCGGAGCTCAGTTTTTTTTGTGATAAATGAATTTTATTCATTATGCTTATCATATTTACAGGGCGTAACATTTAGATCGGTCAGTATATATAAGTCGGAAACTACAAGACATATGAAGATCTGTTCTTAGGAACCATGTCATCGATTTTAGTAATAAGGAAAACCGCATTCATACATTTTTAAAAAGACTTGTGATCAGCTTGGGAATCGAACTCGAACGTTTTAAAAAATAAGATTAATACTATTTCGATCTAGATATCGATTGTGTAAGTCTTTAGAAGTAAATTTTACCAGCAAACATGATGTCTAAAATTAATAAAATGCATGTTGTCATATCCTTTAATTCATTGTATATCGCTTGCGTTAAGAGAGCAATACAAATATTGTTAATTGTATGGAGATTTAAAGAATTTATCCCAGTTTTGATGAGATTCAAAATTGTATGGAGATTTAAAGAACTTTATCCCAGTTCTGATGAGTTTCAAAATTGTAATTATGTAGATTTAAATGACTTTATCCCAGTTCTGATGAGTTCCATAACCCGCTTGTGTTGAATATTTTTAGCAAGAACCTACAAAGCACCTGTTATTACCAAAATCATGGCCGAATAAACAAATATTTCAGTAAAAAGTTATATTAACGTATTACTACGTCTTCATCATAATTTAGTTTTAACACGATAGAAAGAATGTTAATCGATCATGTTTTTAGTTATTTTATTAAAGCCTTATATGAATTAAATGATTTGCATCGTTATGTTACAGGTAAGTTTTAACCTGTAAAAAATATTGGTTTGATATTTAGGAAGATACTGATTCTAGACAACATTGGGTTCGAGGGTGGTTATTTCATGGCTTAAGCCACCGCAATATTGATTTACAAACTTGAAACTGCAGTTGTTCAACAACGAAAAACTAATTTTGCTCCATTCACTGTCATATTTTACAGTTCAAACGATTTGTATCGGAAAACCGACTGACCTGAATGTATTTGCATTTTTGCCGACTGCTACTACTATTTATTTTTCATGCAATTCAAATGGAAACGGAGTTTTAGAATATTCAAAAAAAACTTTATGCGAATTTTTATCGGCCATATTAAGCTCATATCCCATCATATTCCATTTACAAAGCTTATGATGTTTGTAAAGGAAATTGGCTGCTTCTCTTGTAAACAGTTTTATTGAATAGTACATATTGTTCATGTATTCATAAATGAGAGGGGTTACATGTAGATGACTAGTAATTGGCCTTCAGCAGCATATCATACATACTTCATGTAGGCTCATGCATATCTTAAACAAACACCTAATAGGCTATAAAGCTATAAGTTTTATTATGAGTTGTAAAATAAAAAGTACATAGTATATATAGTATATAATGTAAATTTTAATGTGATTTATTCATTTATTTAGTTAATGATCCACTGTAAGTAGGTACCTATACTCTGCAACGAAACTAATTTGAAAGTAAAACTTTTTTTGCACCATTTATGATTTGTAACGAAAAAGCGACACTAAATAAACACTTTTTGAATAAAAATAGAACCGACTTCACCACTTAAAACTTAAAAATACCTCTAAGAGTAAGTTCATATAATTTGAAGTTGGTGCCGAATTGCCAAGCACAACAACATGTTTATTGTATGGCACCGCCTTCAAATTATATGAACTTACCCTTAGAGTTGTTTATAAGTTTTTAGTGGTGTAGTCGGTTCCATTTTAATTCAATATGAGTTTATTTTAAACTTTTTTTCGTTGTAAAACCTACGACACCACGACGTCTCCGACACCCTATTTAAGAGTCGTGTGAGGGTGCAATAATATTTTTCAAATCAGTTGATTATTATATTAGGTCCTTACATATGAAATTGGCGTTTTGTATGGGAGGAACATAAATGCAATTTTTTCATATTAAAATATATTTTATTAATCAAAGTATGTACCATTGCTATCTATACACTTTTGCCATCTTATAGGTAGTTCATTGATCCCTTTACTAAAAAAACCATTCGGACGGGAATCAATGAAATCTTTGAAAGCGGTTTGGACTGCCTCATCGCAATTGATTTTTTTTCCTTGCAAGAAGTTATCCAAATTTCGAAAATAATGGTAATCTGTTGGAGCAAGGTCCGGAGAGTACGGTGGATGTCTTAGACATTCCAATTGAAGCTCCTCTAATTTGGTAGTCGTCTGTTGGGCCGTGTGTGGTCTAGCGTTGTCTTGAAGCAGCAGTGGCGTAGAGCGATTGAAAAGTCTCGGTTGTTTAACAGCGAGCTTTTCCATCATGGTTTGCAGTTGCTGACAATAGACATCAGCCGTAATCGTCTGACCAGATTTAAGAAAGCTATAGTGTACGACACCGGCACTAGTCCACCAAACGCTTACAAGTAACTTTTTTTGAGTCAATTTTCGCTTGGGGCAAGATTTTGCTGGTTCACCAGGGTTCAGCCATTGCGATGAGCGTTTACGATTATCATACAGGATCCACTTTTCATCACATGTAATGATCCGATTTAAAATTCCTTCATTATTGTGCCGGTTGAGTAATGTAACGCAGCAGTCGACGCGCGTTTGTCGGTTTGCTTCACTCAATTCATGAGGTACCCACCTTTCAAGCTTTTTCACCT
Organism: Venusia cambrica; assembly: GCA_951394065.1. NCBI lineage: Eukaryota > Metazoa > Arthropoda > Insecta > Lepidoptera > Geometridae > Venusia > Venusia cambrica. The sequence continues at coordinate 7,066,009 of OX596055.1, forward strand.
TCCCAATTTGCTTCAAGTGGATTAAAACGGTTTTGTCACTAACACCGCAGCCTGCAGCTAACTGTGATGTGGTTTGCGATGGATCTGCTTCCACAATAGCCTTCAATTCATCATTATCGACCTTGGTGTCCGGCCGTCCACGGGGCTTGTTCTGCAGGTCGAAATTTCCAGAACGAAAGCGTTGAAACCAAAAACGCACCGTGTTTTCTTTTGCGACACCACCACCATACACATCATTAATCCTTCGAGCCGTTTCTGCAGCACTGGTGCCACGGTGGAGCTCGTACTCGTAAATAATGCGATATTTTAAGTTTTCCATTTTGTGAAATGAGTGACGCAGAAAAAAAAACAAAAGAGAAAAAAACAAATGAATTACGGTTTTCGAAACACAAATGCATGAGTAAATAGCTGTTTGAATTTGAATTTGGAATTCCTAGCCAAAGAGGAGATATTTAAGATCAAAGTGGCCAGTACGACAAAACGCCAATTTCATATGTAAGGACCTAATATTAATAATGGATTTCTGAGGTAATGCTAGTAGTCGTTACTGAGTCATGTTAGACGCCTATAGTGGCGGCTCGTAAAGTCTGATTCCAGAACTGTTATATAGTCTTTTTTAAACTTTCGCGATTAGAACGGGTATTTATCGCGTATTTTACCTATATTTATCCCGACGTTTCGGCAGGGTTGCACCAGCCATGGTCGCGGGCAGACTGGAACTTTGGAGCCACCGTCGAGAAGTGAAGGCGTTTTTAACTACCCACAGCTTGGTCTTGATTATTAGAATAGGCCACATTCACACAGAACGACAAACAACACTGACAGTATCAACACAATTTTTCTTAGGATCACACCTAGTGCACCTTGCTACCACTGGATTCCAAGAGGGAGAGTGTGAAACCGTCTTCGCGATTAAAATTAGGATATTTTTTAATCTAAATCGCTTTCCGAACCATCCTCTTATAGTAATGCCGTTCATTGGAAATCACTTTCGGGCTATGCAGCTCTATCCAGTGATTAGGACCTGAGTCCACTAAGTGCTCCGCGATAGCTGACTTGAAAGGTTAAATAGTTTTTTTACGGATTTTCGGTGGACATCGTCATCATCGCCATCTGATGATGAAGCCAAAGGCCTATTATAGACCTGCCGGAAGTATCATCATTACTACGATCACAACACGCCTGCTAAGCGTGGTGATTATGGCAAAACCCTGATAATTATGATGATGATACTGGAAAGTAATCAGTTCAATAGGTCTACTAGTCTACTAGTGACCGTAAACACCACAGGAAAGTTGAATACGCAATTTCGTTTACTTGGATGACATTTTTTTTCAGTAATTTTTTTGATATCTAAACTACTATACGGATTTAGTGATAAAATTACTATGGGATTACCTCGAAAGTATGGCCTACTAACAATAATTATTAAAATCTATTTCGAATTTGCGGAGAAATCGAGTAACAAACAAACAAAAAATTACAAACAGCCGAATTGAGAACCTCCTCCTTTTTTTTGAAGTCGGTTAATAATGACAAACATTATATCTATTGGATTTAGCCTGTGAGAGAATGATATATAATACAGTTAGGTTTGTACGCATGTTAGTACGTCTCAAGTATGGTACCGCTGTCAGATCCAAAGGTTCCGGCTTCAATACCCAGGGGAATATAATATTGTGCTTGGTTTTGTTTGTGCCCGGACTTTGTTTAAGTCAAAATTCCTAGCTATCACCATCTTACCTATATATATATGCCGCCGAAATCAACAATTCTAAATTGTGTTTCGGCATTTGAAGTAGCCAGTTGCTCGGACTGTTGATAATTACGGGTGAAGTGAGTTTCAACCTTCGGCCTTATCATAACATAAAACCAGGTAAGATGAAAGGCAAGCGCTTCCCCGTCGTGCAATAAAAAAAACTCCACAGCAAAACTCATGGAAAGAAGGATGAGTACTTGCACTTTGCTTGATATCAGCTAGTGCTATTTAATATAAGTTACAAATTCATGCTTTTATAAAGATTTATTTTCGATACCATTGCGATGATACTAAGACATCAAATATTCCCAAAGAAAACAATCTAACGCGCTAATGGACTGAATTGAAGAACAATAAGAAATCCGATATGAGTGGACTATGGACAGGACGAATGTTATTACAATAGACGAATGTTTGCTTTGTCCTTCGCGTGAATTGTTCATTACGGACCTGTCTGGCTTTCAATGCGGACCGATGGGCTTTGGAAAAACAGAAGGAATTGCGTTGGAACCGCCTGAATAAATGTTTAGCAGACTCGATTGCTTCTTATTTCCAATAAGAAGAAATCAGGTTCGATAGCCGAGGCACGCCGAGATTTTCACACACTCAAAACCAACGTATTAGTAATATTTCTTTCTCTTATTTCCGGTTAATTTTGCGAAGGTACCTAGTGATAAAATATTATGTATAACCACATCTTTTTAGTTATGTTTGTATATGGCGCCAATGGACCCCTATTACTTAGACAACGTTGATGTATGTCAGTCTATTTAACATTATATAAATCTTTAATATATAGAGCTGTATATTTGGAATCGTAAGATGTAGTCGATAATTTTAAAATATTATGTGTTGATGGTAGATTTTTTTATATAAATAATAAAAAATACAAATCAAATTAAAATTTAAGTGACTTATTAAGAATAATGTCCAGCACACGCTTGGCCGGTTAATTGATTGACACATATAACAATGGCTTTCATTTAGGGAGTTACATAACGCTGTATCGAATAGAAGTGATTCATAAAAGTGATTTCAAAGGATTTGTTACGTAGTTAATATACATTTTAACCAAACAGATACAGCGACATGACACCGAACAACTCATCCCCGATAAATTTTAATGAAAAATTTTGACTCGTAAAGCGATGATGGCTCTGCTTTGGTACTAAATAAAGTTTTTTTTTTTTTTATTATTTTGAACGAACCTAATCTATGATGTTTATTTTCATTTCATCAGCGCTCAAGCTGAGTATCAATATGACACAAAAAACCCCTCGTAGCTCAGTTGGTTAGAGCGTTTTCGGCTTTAGGAAAAGATGCGGGTTCGAGTCCTGAATTTTTGTGTCACTATAACATTTGCTAATCCATTTTGCTGCAAAATCGCTTTTTTGCTTTATCTGACTAAATTGCATTTTTTTACATAGCACAAAAGAAAACAAACCAAGCCTAAAATGACAGGATATAAACTATTTGGTCCATAAATCGAATTTAAGCGAAACAAGTACGAGTAATGTTCCGCTTGTTATCAACATTGATTGTGCATGAAACGCAGCACGCAGCAACGATCACGTAACTTTGGCTGCTAACTGCTTCACAACGATCATGACAAGAAAAATACATAATAAGTCAAACGACTTATTATGTATTTTTTAACCGCCTCCGTGGTCTAGTGGTTCGACCACCGGTGTCAGATCCAGAGGTCCCGGGTTCGATCCCCATGGGGAGTACAATATTGTGCTTGGTTTGGTTGGTGGTACGACTTTGTTTAAGTTCACCTTGTTAGCTACCACCATCTTACCTAAGTCTGTCGCCATAACAACAATTCTAAAAAAAATATAAAAAATATAGCCAGTTCCTCAGTTGGTTGAGGATTCCGGGTGAAATGCACTTCAGTACCTTTGGCCTTATCACGACTTGAAAATCAGGTGAGATGAAGGCCAAGCACCTCGTCGTACTATAAAAAAAACTACCATCAGATTGTCAACTGATTTAGAAAGGCATAAGATTTTTTTTTTCTTATTTCTGTGGCCAGAGTCATTCATGCCAACAAGCAACATTGCAATGCTATATATTTTATTGTAGGTATAAGTAAGTCTATATTAAGTATTAGTAGTAAATTATTACATCGTACTTTTATTTATAAGTGCAATAAAGTATTTTCTAACTATGTCTGTCCAAGTCCAGAATCAGTAGTCTAAACTCAGTCTGTCCTTTTAATGTTGCGCCGTGGAGTGAACCACGGTAATGTCCAATATAACCTTACCCCATTATTTTATATTCACATCCGCATACAAAAAAACGGGTATTCATCGCGTATTTTACCAAATTAACGCAACTCGTATCAAAATAATGTATTATAATAAAATTGTTCTGTTGTTTAAAAAGACGACATGTCACCACAGTTAGACAACTTAAAATTAAATTGTTTATGAGAAAGTTTTGCAGAACCAGTCTTGATAATTCAAACCTTTGCCTCATTACAACGAGATAGCACTGACCATGTTCTGACCTAGTACTGTTATCTGCTACAGGATGAGCCGCTGTTCTGGCGAGGCCAGGAGTTCAAATCCAGATAACTTGTGTTCAACAATTGTCGTTTTTAACCGCCTCAGTGGTCTATTGGTTCAAGCCTCCATTTCAGATCCAGAGGTCCCAGGTTCGATCCCCATGGGAGTGCAATATATAGTGCTTGGTTTGGTTGGTGGTAGGACTTTGTTTAAGTCCGCCTGGCTAGCTACAACCATCTTACCTAATTCTGTCGCCATAAGAACAATTCTAAAATTGTTGTGTTCCGGCATTCAGAGGTAAGATAGCCAGTTCCTCAGTTTGTTGAGGATTCCGGGTGAAGTGCGCCTCCACCATCGGCCTTATCTCAGCTTGTTACCAGGTGAGATGAAGGCCAAGTGCTTACCCGTCGTACAATAAAAAAAAAGTTGTTTGTTTTTATTCTATGGAAATCACAGGTGATTTATGTAGAATTCATACAACTATGAAGGATGTTATTCATGTTTTGTCGTTATAGCTCTTTTAAAGTATATCTTTACTAATCATGAGATCTAAATCGAAATCGTGAAAATGTAGTCACCTTCAACTAAATTAAAATTGTATTTTCAGCGTTACGTCATTATTGTTTGCCAACTATGTTGTAAAACATGAATGTTGTTTTAATACTTAGTGTTATCAGGTGTTATTCAATCATTCATGTGGCTTTTGGCTGTCAGATCGCTTTTCTTAATGGTCAAGCACACTTGATAACAAGCAAATGGAGCATTTTTTTCTGATAAGATATACTCTTGACTTAGATTTCAATATAGTGCGCATAAAATGTTACTCTACTACTACAATTTACTATAAACTGTCGGAGACCTCTTAAAGTTTAATGTCAGAGGTAAAATAATCTATCAATAACTTACACTACAAAGTAAAGTGTAAGCAAACAATATCTGAATCTCATTAAATTAGCATAAAATACAGTACTATATTCTTGACGGATTTATTAATCCCGGCTTCCGCAATAAACCAAGATATGATTTACCCCATGTAACCTTAGACACGTGACCTGATCATATTGGCACCGGTGCAACGATATTGAAATCTCCGATGTAGACACGTGAGAATGCGGTACTTTTTTTACGAAAATAACATCTAAAATCTTTCCGCCTCATTAGCTATGATTTACAAAGCAGACCAAGAAATAAAACCCAGATAATTGAGTGATAGTAGTTTACTACCCATCTAGGAAGAAAAAACGATATAATTACTGTCTTAAGTGCTGAAGGTCCAAACCGTCCAGGCTGTTTATTAAGTAGCCTTTCACGCTACTACTGCAGTGCTGCATCATACCACATTTGGGAATAAAAGAAAAAACTACTTTAGTTACTTAGATACCTTCTATTTTGGCATTAGTGCCAACTGATATTAAAGCCTTAGATCATTTTCGGCATTTAGAGGTAAGATAACCAGTTCCTCAGTTTGTTGAGGATTCCGGGTGAAGTGGAACTTCGGCCTTATCTCAACTTGTAACCAGGTGAGATAAAGGCCAAGCGCTTCCCCGCCGAACAAAAAAAGCCTCCCTGACAAGAACTAAACTAGTTTGATAACCTACTAAAGGTGGAATGAAACTTTTTTTATTTTTTGTTCGAGGCTTAGCTTTCATCTCATCTTGTTTCAAGCTATGAGAAGGTCGAAGGTGGAGGCGCTCTTTACCCAGAATCCTCAACAGTCTGAAGAACATGCTATCTTCTCAGTGCCAGAACACAACAATTTAGAATCGTGATTTATTATGGTGACAGGCTTAGGTAAGATGATGGTAACTAGCCAGGCAGACTTAAACAAAGTCTACCACAAACTAAACCAAGCACAATATTGTTCTCCCCTGGGGATCAAACCCTACCTCTCTGGATCTGACACTACAGTTACTGGGCAAACCACTAGACCCTAAAAGTGGTTATCATATATATTTATTTTAGAAGAGGTATATATTTTAGTAAGTAGGTACATTTTTATTATTTTATAATGTTTAAATTATTATTACGTATCAAATTAGATATGTTCGGTTTTGTAAATATAGATATTAATTTATTATCTTTTATTTTGTGCACCCTGCTACCATCAACCATACTTATATCCTCCCTATCCAAAGGTTGTCTGGAAGATATATTATTAAGCGATAAGACCGCCCATTGTTAACTTAATTTATAAAATTGACAATTGTCTTATATGGTTTTGGTGTATGTACAATAAAGAACTTTCATTCATTCATTTCATTTATATAAGCATGGTCATATATATGTATTTCAATTCAATATACTTACTTGATCCGCTACAATCTCTACAGTTTCTATACTCGATGATAGTAGCCCACTTGACTTAAACAAGTCAGCAAGACTTCGCATTCGCCGTAATCCGTCGCTAAAGGGTACACGATTACACGAAACAAAGGCTGGCATATAAGCTCTTACAAGAGCACGTTGCCTCGTGACGTATGTAATATCGGCTTGCAAAGTTTCGATATGGCGTATTAGCTTGCAAATATAGAACCCATACAAAACACTTATTGATCGAATGTTACGCGGTGCAAGTTGCAAACTGAAATTTATGAGTTGGTTGCTTTCTGGCTATAAAGTGCTGAGGCTTTTGAGGAAGTTCCGTTTTAAGATGCCAGAATCTGTCTGGCGTGTGGTAAGAATTTTCGATGCAATAGTTATGTTGCTTACAAATAATATAATTACACACAAATTTACAACCCGCGACGGGAATCGAACACGCACCTTATCCTCAAGCCGAATACACTCATGGCTTTATTTAACCAATAAAGCCATGATGGTCTGCGAATATTTGTGCCATTCTAAATTTCAGCTAATCGCGTCATAGCATTTTTAAACGTTGTGACCAAGAGCAAACACTTACAATATTAAAATTAAAATAAATGTGATATGGATTTGTTGAACATAATTTAACGTATTTTCGTATATTTTGTTCAAAAAGAGCATAAAGAGGTTCTTTACTTGTTATTTGTAATTATACTATACAAAGGCTCTCATGATCTTCCTCAGTATAGCGGTGGCTATATTCTAGGTCCGCTATCCGCTATCATACAAAATGGTATCTAAAAGCTCAAAGATCGGTTACTTTGCTTCACTACGCTAGGAGCTGGCTTTGTTTATCGCACGCTTCAGATACCATCTTGAACTTATGAATATTGATAGAGAATAGCTTTCAGTTCTACTTTTTGAAACGGTCCGACATTAATATTGGATACAAGTTCGCTTTAGAAGCGGAGAAAATGCTGCGTTCGTTTTTCTTACCGGAAAAACCAATAAATGGTTATATTCTGTTAACTTTTCTGTATCTGCAGCTTTCGTTTGCAGTCGATTTGAAAATGTTAATGAATATTCAAAGAGAATTGCAACAGTTTTGTGAAAAATGTTTTTTAATTAGAAATACAACAAACGACCACAAAGGATTTTAGACGCCTCTGTGGTCTAGTGGTTTGCCTACCGGTGTCACATCCAGAGATCCCGGGTTCGATCACCAGGGGGAGTATAATATTGTTCTTGGTTTGGTTTGTGGTAGGACTTTGTTTAAATCCGCCTGGCTAGCTACCACCATCTTACCTACCTAATACTGTTGCCATAACAACAACTCTTAAAATTGTTGTGTTTCGGCATTTAGAGGTCAGATAGCCAGTTCCTCAGTTTATTCAAGATTCCCGGTGATGTTTTTTTTTTATTGTATAACGGGAAGGCTTTTTTCCACCTTCGACATTGTAGCTTGGTGAGGTGAAGGACTCGTATAAAAATAAAAAAAACGATTTAAATATTATGAGTCCCCTGTGGTCTAGTGGTTAGCCCACCGGCATCAGACCGAAAGGTCCTGGGCTTGATGTCCACGTCGGTACAAATTAAGGCTTGATTTGGCTTGTGTACGTTTTTTTTTTAATTCACCTGGCTAGTTCACCATCTTTCCTAAGTCTATCGCCATAAAAACAATTATAAATTATATATATTATATAGCATTTAGATGTAGAATAGCTAGTTCCTCAGTATGTTAAGTGTTCCGGATAACGGTGTGGTACCTTCGGCCTTATCATAACTTGACACCAGGTGAGATGAAGGCCAATAAATATCGTATTACGCTTTCCCGTAATACGATAAAAAGGCTCTACTTATACCACGATTATTCACAATATCTTGAGTAGTTTTTTTCTGATCCAAGTAATACTAATAGATATTACTTCTTTGTAAATCACACAAAACTATAATAAAAAAAAAAAACAATCTGACAATAGGTACAAACTTACAAGTACAAGTTTAATTTTCTGTCCTTTCCTACTTTCAATTTTAATAAAACTCAAGGTGGCTGTTAATCAACAAAAAAAAATTAACATTAAAAAGTGAGTTAAAATACACAATATAAATTGGCGAAAATTATACTTCTAAATTAATTATAGAACCAAGGACCTTCTCTTAGTTAAGAAACTCCCAACATTCCACCTCATTACGTTTCAACTCGACCCAAGCTTTGACTTTAGTCTGTGATCAGTGAGATATTGGCTTTCTATTGATCTTGTAATCATATATTCTGCTTTAAGCACCCTTGTTACACTTGATGGCTATGAAACTCCTTCCCTTCTGAAGTGCCTACTTGTACAGTACAGTCGCCAAGATTACCGGCGAGTGACCAAAGTGGCTCTTATTTAAGCCAGCGAATTATCATAGCTATTCAGTGAGGCAATACAACCAGTTGCTCAGGCACGCTTCCATCTATTTCTGATCTGGAATAGTTTAATTTCCTATACAGCCTGATCAATTGTCCTTATGTAATCCAACTGCTTTCCATGTAAATAAATATAAAATAAATAATTAAAAATTATACAGGCCATAAATTTCACACAGCGCCATAGCTCAGTTGGTAATAATCTCTGCCTTGCGCTGTAGGCTGTGGGTTCGATTCCCACCCAGGATAAAAATTTGTGTGATGAATATAGATGTTTGTTCTGTGTTTGGGTGCTGTATCATATAGTACGTATGTATTTACAAAAGTGTTGAAGTATTCTATCCGTAATCTTGTTCCCATATTACAAGCTATGCTTAGTTTGGGGTTAGATGGCGCTGTGTAAAATTAATGTCCTGTTATATTTATTGATTTATTTAGTTCCAAACAAAGCAATGGTTATAATATGGGAGCTAGATTACGGAAATCATAATGATTACACTTTTCTTTTGCACGTACATACTAATAGTATTATAATATAAATACATAGTTTAATTGGATATACATATTTTTCAAGATATATGTTTCAGGAGTTAGACTTTGATTGGACACCAGACTAATGCATAAAACATTACTGAAATAGGGACTCCCAGAATAATGGTTGATAATTGGACATAAGTCTCATCCAAAAACATATTATTGTTTATGCGCAATGTTGTATGACAAATGTTCAGGGACATAATAAAACTTTTTGTTTTCATTGTCTAACATTAGAGCATTAACCTGTGTAGGTACTTGACACGCCAAAATGCCTTCCAAGCGATTATAGCCCCCCGTTATTGTGTTGTGTGAAGTTTTTAAGGCTATAATTCAATTTATTCTGATTATTTTCGTGACAAGGATTGACTCTTTTTAAAATAAGCAAATTAGCTTTATTATTTACATGGCATTGTAGTAACTTGGGATTGTTTCCTACTGGATCAGTTGGGTTACCCAAAGAACGTATTTAACGGTCCTTCCTTTGTAATTACAAGGGAAGGAGGTAAATTGAACATATCGTTTGTGTATAAACTTCATAGCTGTTACTACAAAGCTTTTACTAGCAGTGACTGTACTAACCAGATCTATTTCATTTGATCCTGTAACCCTTATCAAATATTTAGTCTGTTTAAACTTGAGTGAAAGATGTGGCGATGCGCCTAGGAAGCGGATGTGCAATGAGTTGAGTGGATCTTGCTTATTCAAGGCTTTCAATTTTAAACTAACACGGTTTCTTCTAAAAAAGAGAGAACTACTGACGCGTTTGTTTGCAAGAGCAAAAATATCATGAAAAAGTATTTCTTCTGTGAAAAAAAAAATCATTCAAAATCTTGTCAAAGTCAAAGTAATAGTTAAATATATTTATTCAGTAAGATTTTTTAGGATCACTTTGAAACGTCAAATCTACCGCTTGTTCGGAATCGCTACCAGCTTACAAGGAGAAAAAATTGATCAACTGATAGAGTACTTCAAGACATGAGGGAAACTCATCATCTCAATGGAGTTCGAAGGCGATTTGCCATAATCCACATCGCTCAGCAGACTAGAAAGAAATATGCATAGCACCAAAAACTATTAATTTCAGTGTATGCTTAAAGTCGACAATCTTCGTCGACACTTTAAATTGTTTTAAAGCATTTGCATAAGAATTTTTGTAGGGTTCAATTATGAGCCCATTTTTAGCTCAATTACTTCTAAACAAACAAAGGGATGACCCGGAGGCGGGCCGGTTAGATCTTACACATATTTTTTGAATTTTAAATTAGATGCCGACCACACCGAATACTTCCTTGTTATTCGAAATTGCTTATTCCGAAGTAATTGGTTTCTTTGAATGCATTAACAAGGTAAGAAAATGGAACTGCTATTTTTATGTTTATGTTTATAACAATTGGTTTTAAAAACCTAGACTGAATTGAACTCATAAAGGATGTTATAGCGAAGAACTATGTAAGTGCTCTTTTGGCACCTCCTAATCAAATTGTAGTCCGCATTAGAGGTCGTAGTTCCCCTGTAGAATTCGTTCAGTTCGGTCAATGCTCCGCCAGCTAAATCTGTCCTTGACGGTGTGAAAAGCGACGTGATATTTCGTATCCAAAATCGTACGCCTCTGTGGTTATCCTACCGGTGTCAGTTCCTAAGGTCCCGGGTTCGATCCCCAGGGAGTACAATATTGTGCTTGGTTTGGTTAGTGGTAAGACTTTGTTTAAGTCCAACGGGCTAGCTACCATCTCACCTAAATCTGTCGCAACACAATTTTAAATTGTTGTGTACCGACATTTAGAGGTAAGCCAGTTTCCACAGGTAAGGAATCCGGGTGACATACGCATTCACCTTATTATACCTGAAACCAATTGAGGTAAAGTCTAAGCGCTTTCCTGTCATACAATAAAAAAGGACATCTACCTTTCTCGTGACCAACAGTTGATATAGGTGTACCTATGGATGTGTCCGAATAACTCCAGAGCTTCGTGGCATTTCGTGGATAGTCTTGCCTTCACCTTGAGCTCATAAAGGATTGACGCGTTGGTTCGGAAGGCGTTACAAAGTTTTGTTGCGAAACCACGAATAATGACGGTTAGATACTAATAACATGGTTAGTTGGTAATTTTTTTTTTTTATTGATAATAGACAAGCGTTTGACCACCAGCTTACATGTAAAACAAGTAAAGATGTGAAACCTATTTATTCCGGACTTGAAGACTCCAAGATTGTACTCGTGCGGAAAAACAGACGAAGGCAAGGAATTCCATTCTTTACCAGCATTAAAAATATCAGGGTCGTTTTGCTCTGCACTTTTGTGAAACATTGAAGTTTTTAACATTTTTTTTATAATTAAACCAACGGAACTAACGCTTTTAGATTCAGCTCGTACTATAACTAAAAAAACAGTAGAACCCAAAGTAGATTTAAACAATCCTTTTTTTTATATAGTTAACAACACTATTCAGTTACCTCATTAAAAATATCACGCGGGAATAAAAATAGGCTAGTGGGTGTAAATAACCACAACCTCCGTATAAATCTTGGCTTCTGTTTTCAGGGTTGTCAAAATATTAAAGTAAGTAAATGATTAAATGAACACCTTCTAACTGGACATTTTAATGATTTAGTATTTTAATACGCAGGTGTTCATAACACAGTTACATGGTTAAATAAATATGCTGATATTATATCAAAATGGTAAAAGTTTTGTCTGTTTGTAACTCAATCGTGCAAAAACGGTTAAAAATATTATCTCGAACATATTTGGTAGAAATTCGGCTCACAGAAATCTTGTTATCTGGATTAGCATATAGAATACTTTTATCACGGGAAAGAACTAGGTTCCTATGGGAATATCAAAATCTAAGTACAGGACTTATTCACTTAAAATTTCGTATGTGTCCAAGACAACATTATTCCGGGATAAAATGTATATTTTATCCTAATCTGAGAAATAAACTATTTGTAGCCAGATTCCAATCTAATCCGTTCAGCCGTTTTCGCGTGATATTCATGTTAATATCGTTATTTTAGGTACATAATATAGCAGTATGTAGAAGTGTATCTATTTATATATTTATGCTACAAGAAACAGTCAACAGAAAAGACAACGCAATGGCCATAAGAAGCACGAGCATACAATTCGGTATCAAAGTTCCTCGCTGCTACGCTGCGCACAACACCCAATCAGGCAGATCTTTTTAACCTATACTGTCCCATCCAATCCCATTGCAGGGCAAAGGTCTTCCCCATATCTTTCCAAGACTTGCGGTCATCCGCCGTTTCCCACCAGTTCGGGTTAAATGCAGTCAGTTCATCATGCCAACGTTATCTTGGCCTGCCTCTAATTCGCTGTCTATCTGCAGGCAACCATTGCCAGACAGCCTTTTTGTTGAAATGCGTATAAATATTATTTTAATTTTATAACCTTGCATATATACACAATTTTTTGTTACATGTTTCAATACTCTCTGGACGAAATTATCACGTTAACGCGGATAACGTCAAGGGCAGAAGCTAGTCAATAATGTAGTAGACATTTTGCAGGAAATATGTTATACCAAAGTGTTTCCAACAATTTTCCTAAATTCTCGCTGTAACCTAAAATTAACAAACTAAATTATTATCAGGAGCAAACGAATATTACCGCTAAGCTGGAGAAGATTTCTATTCTCACTGGCGAGAATTTGCAAACGCTCGTCAACCCTCGAACTTGGCTACCCGCAATGAATACTCGAGTTTTCCTCAACCGTGGGGTGGAAACAGCAATATGGGAATAAAAACCGGGATTTAATCTCCGCGCAAGTCGCCGTTTAATCTTGTAGCGGATATGGCACGGGTAAATAATAAATGTATAACGCAATGACGCTTGATTGCATTGTGGGAACTTTAGATCGGACGCGCTTGAGGGTTCAATTATACATTTCTGTCTTAATTTTACACTATGCCTCATTAATCAAATTTTAAACATGCCTCGTAGCTCAGATGGCAACAACTCTGCATTATGGGCTCTAATATAACAAATAAGGTTTTATTCCCATCCCAGGACAAACATTTGTGTGATTTATATAGTGGTTCTGTGTTTGTGTGTTTGCTTGATATGCTTTATTATTTATAAATTCAAGTCTGTAAGTATTCTATCTGTAATGCCTATGTGTAACTTACCATATTACAAGTTTTGCTTTGTTTGGAGCTGGATGTGTGAAATTAATGTACTGTAATATTTATTTGTTTCATTTATAAAACTACCTTGTAACATTTTATTCAATAAATAAATATTATCTTCATTGCAAAAAAATCATTATAAGGTCTGCATAGTTTTGAGCTTAAAGTCAAAGTCAAAGTCAAATATTATAAGACTTTTTAGGATCACTTTGAAACGTCCACCGCCTGTTCGGAATCGCGACCAGCACACGAGGAGAAATGCAAGAACTCGGGCTAGTTTTCTGCATAGCGCTATACAAACATGAATTTTCTATTTTTATTGATTATCATTATCACATTTTTTTAATTATTTAGTTATTTCTCGAAGAAATTTCATTTATAGTTTCTAGCTAAATGGGTTTCTACAGCAAATCATTATAATTTTTAACAAAAGCCAGTGCTGATCTAGAGATAGTTGGTTTCACAAAGTAAAATCTGAGTCTATGCCCGATTCTCGATCCAGCTTAAATCGAGAAAAGGGGATTTTGTAGTCTGTAGGATTGTGGAGTTAATGGGGATTAAGGCCCTTACTGTTTAGACTAGTTAATAAGAACCCTTATGTCGAATTAACGTCAGAAGAAACAAGTTCCTTAGATAAGACAAAGAGGATTATTTGAACCCAAACTAATATAGAAACGACAAGCACTATATTAGGTCTAACGATGGATTAAAGTGGATAAATCATTGTCATAATTATTATCTAATATACTAAAAGGAATAATAATTAAATCCAATCAACCAATCCACTCAATAAATTATCTGGCCAAGTGAAGTGTGAGTAGGACACGCACACTGAACAACATTTGAAGTCAAATCATGCTGTTTTTTTTTATTTCGTTCTGGAGCATTCGTGTGGGTTTGAACACATGCCTATTTGTGATATTTTTTCCAAAATTTGTTATAATCTCACCAAATTTGATCTAATTAATTACGAAGTTAGAAGAAAAATCTTTTAAGAAATGTCGTAGGTAATCTAATATTATTTTATTTTTATTATTTGTTGCTAAAGTGACAATAGAACGCTCACACTAGAAATGCTCTTTGGAAATTTTAACTGTCTACTACGGCTCATGAGACACAGCCTGCTGATATAAAGAAAAAGGAAGCCTAGTAATAGGATCTCGTTAGCATCCTTTGGGTACGGAAACTTAAAAAAGGGAATTCTCACTAACCCTTTTGCCAATATCAGATGAAAATTTAAAAAGCCAGGTTAAATAACATGACCATGACAAAAATATCCGGGAAGAAACAGCAATCACTTTTTGCAACCACATACAAATGTCACATGATATGAAGACCAAACGCTTAACCGTCGTACAATAAAAAAATAAAATCTTTGGGCGTCAAAACACCCACAGAAGTAAAGACAATACTCAATTACATCGCCACCTACTCATTTATCCGTGGATAGCTTGCATGGTAATGACTAAGCTACCATTCATAAAAGTGTATGAAAGCTCATTTATCACTCAATCCGAAATGCATAAGGTTTGCCTATTGCATAAACAATAGAAACGTGGTAATGGTAATAAACAAATTTGTAAGATTATTTATACATGAGTTAGTGTTGTTATATTATTTTCATATGATAATTTGATATGAAAATTTAAGTTATTAACTTTGTCAAGCGTTTACGCATTATAATATATTGTAGATGGAGAGTGCAATGATTTTTAATATTATGATATGGCGCCATCTTATAGGCGACTGGAAATACGGTATCTATATAATAACATTTTAAGCCCACTTATGACATTTACTTAAAACTACGGGCTTTGTACAAATCTAAAGTAAGTAATTAATAGATAGAAAAGACTTTACTTAAGATACAGGCATTAATTTGGCTCATAAAAAATAACTGTCAATGGCGCAAAGACCTAATAAAGAGGTATAGAGATATATCATCAGTAGGTATTGAAAATTTGGCACTCCTATATGCTCAGTTTCAAAATTCATATGATTTTACTTTTAGTACACGTATATACAATACAAGTTCAGAATTAGCACACAAAAATTGCCATGTCTAGTGCCTCGAAAATGCTTTCCCTGCCCTTAGTGAATACAACAATAGCATTTAATCTAAATTACGAAACATTTGCGATTGCATATAATATTATTTGTTCACACTAACATTATGCATAGCTTCACAGAATCTTGTCTAAGCATCGTAACCATTGCAACGAATGTTAATGGAATATTTTCCGTGATTTTTTGGTGAATGAGTTTTCCGATAATAAGATATTAAGAATCAACCCCTCCAACTCAGCCCATGGATGTCGTAAAAACCTACTAAGGGATCTTACCAGAAGAAGGGCAGCAGCTTCCGTCTGTGTATTATCTACACCTTTACTGCGATTACCAATCCGCCGGCCAAGCGTGGTGATGATCGCAAAAACTTCCAGCTTTAGAGGAGGCTCTGTCCAGCAGTGGACACTTATAATCAATAATAATAATAAAATATTTTGTTGGTAACTAATAATCAATAATGATACTATAATATACTAATGGGCTGTCGATGTGCGATTTGATGTGTGTTATCCGATATTTCAACGCTGTTAAAAATCAGAAAAACTTGTCATATATCACGTTAATATTGGTTATTGTGTTCATAACCATGATAGTTTCAAAAGTGACATCCAGGAGCCTAACCAGAACGTCTTATAGCATTCTCGTTTTGATCTTACATTACTTTTGTCTCGTTTTTTCTACACTGGATAGAAAGCGACAAAAGTAAAGTAATATCAAAACAAGACTAAGTAAATAAATAAATAAAAATAAAAAAAAGACTGCTATCGAGGTCGTGGTACCGCCCCTGATCATGTTTGTCACTTATTAAAAATCTAAAAAGTGAGAGTCATCAAACAAAACCAGACAAATCAAGCAATAAGATTTATCAAACGCAGATAAGTTTATGTGAAACTGCTTTTAGAGACACGTGTAAAAAAGGAAAACCGAATCATGGATCAAATTACAAAAATCCATTAGAGCAGGTAATAAAAATAGACCGGCACATGTAAAGCGACCCTAAATTCAGTCATTCGAAATAAAACGTAGATAGTGAATTAGGCATCGAAGATCTTGATGATAAGCTTTCTTTATTCTGATTTTATGACCGAAACTGGAATGTTTATCAATCAAAACTATGTTGGTTCAAAAACTAAATAGAAAACGCCAACATTATTTGATCTTCACATTTTATACCATATTCAAGCTAAACATAATAAATATAGTATTATATGTATGAGACACGTTATGCGGAGGAACGAAAGTTAAACTTTTAAGCACTGTATATGTTAAGTATGAAATTAAACCGAAAAGGTGGCGTATAAAAAGACATGCGTGTGTGAGGAGTGGATGATGAGCTTACGGCTGGTGAATGCCAAAAAATTTATGTATGAGACACGTTATGCGGAGGAACGAAAGTTAAACTTATCAGCACTGTATATGTTGAGTATGAAATTAAACCGAAAAGGTGGCGTATAAAAAGACATGCGTGTGTGAGGAGTGGATGATGAGCTTACGGCTGGTGAATGACAAAAAAGAACATATCAGGCCGTTTATGTGTTTTAACCACCTCCGTGGTCTAGTTGTTCGACCACCGGTGTCAGAACCAGAGGTCCCGGGTTCGATCCCCATGGGGAGTACAATATTGTGCTTGGTTTGGTTGGTGATAGAACTTAGTTTAAGTCCGCCTGGCTAGCTACCACCATCTTACCTAAGCCTGTTGCCATAACACAAATTTTTTGAGGATTCCGGGTGAAAAGCGTTTCGCCTTCATCACCTGATTTTCATTCGTCATACTATAAAAAAAAAGTGGTGGACAAATAATGTGCTATGGGATATGCGCAGACATATCGTTTGCATGACATCCCAAAATAAATTCTTGGTCGTTTATGACATTCATGGTTTGGCAAGTCTATTGAGTGAATAGCAAAAACTATACAGACCAGTTTAAATGAGATTCTGAATACCTATTATATTGCAATACCTGATGATAAACCTTTGCCCCTTTATCCTAAAAACCACCCCTAATGGGTGGTGAATAAACCAACTTTGAAATCTACAGTCTAAACCCCCATTTTATATGATATTTCACCTTTTCATAAATTTTCAAGGATTCGATCTTATTTACCCCTTTTGTAACCCTTACCCATACAGGGGTGGTTACAACAAATTGAATAAAAAGTTAATAGTGAAGACAACCCCCTCTTACAGTAAGCGTTTTACCCTTTGAACGCACCCCTTTGCTACAAAAATCAGGGGTTTTTGTAAAAATGTTAAAGTAAAACATGTATTTTTTTAATATGCAGCAGATACTAGTGCCATAAATCTTCATGTCACACTTAACACCCCTATTTCTCATAAACCACCCTAGTGTCGCAAAAATCCTCGCACCGATTGATGAATATTCATATATTCTCTGCATATTGAAAAACATTAATTAATCGCATCAACCATACAAAAAATATGGTTGAAAAATGGTATTTCTTTTCACCCCAATATCTCAAAAACTATCCCACTTATCAAAAATCCCCCGCGACAATTCGCGCAATTTTTGATTCAATTTCTATTTATGTCTATAAAGTTTAAATTTCACCAAAATCGGATAAGCCGTTCGATAGTTATGCCGTCACAAACATTGCCACATACATACATACATACAGTGCCGGATTTCCTAACTTAACTGAGAGATCTCGTTTCGTAGAATTTAAGATAAGACCTATTTGGGCAGATTATACAAAATCTTTTGTTTTTTTTTATGTATCTTATACTCATATAAATGCAAACTGACTCACTGATACAACACACAGCCTAAACGGCTAATCGTAGAGACATTAAATTTGGAGGGTATGTGGGTTTTTTCAGTAAATAACAGTAAAACATATTAAAATCTTTGCGCGTTTTAAATGATTGTATGTGTGATACTCTTCTACGAACCATGTAAACCAGGGTCTTATGATGATGCCAGTGGAACTCTTGAATAATGCATGGTATAATAGTCGTGATTATACTTTTTGAAATCGATATAACGAGGCATTCAACGACAAATGTTTTATTTTCGTTTACCTGGCCGTAGCAGTCGCGGCCTCCAACTCAGCCCGCGGATGTCGTAAATGCCGTTTTAAGGGATCTTACCACATGAAATGGCAGCTTGTATGTTACATAACACCTTTACTGTGATCACCAACCCGCCTGCCAAGTGTTATGCGATTATTGCAAAACCCTCCCGTTTTTGGAGGAGACTCTGTCCAATACCCAACTAACCACTACATAAATGGGCTGTTGACTTGACTGTATTTACGACCCTTGACTAATGCAACTTGACTAATTGATACACAGTAATCTTCTAATGCATAAAATTACAAGTCCTAAGTGACTGACTGACTGATTCAACTAGATACAACGCACAGCCTAAGCTGCTGGGCGTACAGACTTGAAATTTCAAGGGCATGTTTGTCTTGGTGTGTAAACGCCTGCTAAGAAAGGAATTTTGAAAATTCTCACTTCGGGTTCAAGCTGGGGTTCAAAGTTCGGAGTGAAATGTTGCATATCCCTGAAACCACAAATGATAGGCACTTGAAAATTAGTATGTTGATTGCCCATAAGGAATAAATTATGGCATATTTTCGGTTTTTAATATTCAGAAATTAAGGGTGGGATGTTCAATATTCAAACCTGACTAAACAAATAATACAATCTGGCCAAACGTGAGTCAGACCGGCACTAAGACTTCAAAAAGCCTGCATACAAATATATATATTTATAATAATAATACATGCACATTTTTCAAAAACCCAATACGCGGACGAAGTCGCGAGTAAAAGCTAGTCTAAGATAAAACATTAAACTTTTTTGAAAACGAATCATCAAAAGAAATAATCAAAGCCACAGCCTACAGCGCAGTAGGCTGTACGCAGTAGGCGCTGTAGGCTGTGGGTTCGATTCCCAGCCAGGACAAACATTTGTGTGATGAATATAGATGTTTGTTCTATGTTTGGGTGTTGTATCATATATACGAATGTTTTTATAAAAGTATTTAAGTATTCTATCCGTAATCTAGTTCCCATATTACAAGCTATGCTTAGTTTGGAGCTAGATGGCGCTGTGTAAAATTAATTTCCTGTAGTAGTTATTTATTATTTATTTATTGTATTATGTATAAAACATGTCACAATGACATGCGGTAGGTAAATATAACGGTAAAATTTGCGTAAGATATCCCTGGCAAATTGTTATTTAATACATTTTATCGGAAATAAAAGAGTAACGCCATCTAGGAAAAGTAGTTCCTTCCACATTCAAAACTTCACAACCAAATAGTTCAAATATGGAATAACTACAAAAAAGTCCATGATCAACACCACAGCTGGCCAGAGGTATTTAAAAGTTACATGAGATAACGATGAGTTGATGTCACAGAATACGCTCACCAACAAAATAATCGGAGATATCTTTGGAATCAACACTAGCCGCCCACTGCCCGGGACCTTAACAAGATCCAAGCTCGTGATGGGGCTTTAAATTAGCCCCTTGGACTTTTACGGTTGTGC
This sequence comes from Venusia cambrica, assembly GCA_951394065.1. Lineage (NCBI taxonomy): Eukaryota > Metazoa > Arthropoda > Insecta > Lepidoptera > Geometridae > Venusia > Venusia cambrica. Next base: position 7,086,265 of record OX596055.1, read on the forward strand.
TTTGACAGCAATGTTGAAACCGACACACAACGTGTCAAAATGTGAAAAGGTGTGATTGCCTCGACAATAGCGTAGATTGTATTGTGAATCGTTTTTATTAGTCATGACCGTTATTGGCAATGCTATTTGAGGTTGACAATGGTGACGTGGTCTTCGAGACTGCTTATTAGCATTGCGATTAGATAATGCTTATAAGAAGTCTCAGCTACGTAACGTTAGTAATGGTACTTTGGTAGGATTGAAAATATGCTCTTTGAATAACCTTATAATATGAAGAATAGTATAAAGAGCATAATAATTATTTTCAATCCAACCAAGTTGTACCTAGGTATACAGCATAATCCGTTGAATTTTAAAAACTTTCAACATCACAAACTCAAATTGACAGTATTAATACGATGCTGCTGCGTTTAACAACCCGCCTGCCACACACATGATTATGTTTGATGCCTCCCAGAAAGTGACCTGAAGAATTCTATGAAGGTTGTGCTTAATTATGGTCTGTATCCAGCAAAGATTTAATCGTATTTCAATGATGAGAGTAGATAAAAAAAAAATGCCACAAACGGATTACAATTTTTTTTATATTGTATCTACGAAGTGGAAACGCCTTTAGCCTTCATCTCACCTGGTTTCATGTTATGATAGGTGGAAGTGTATTTCACCCGAAATCCTCAACATTTCGAGGACCTAGTTAATTTACCTCTCAATGCCGAAACACAAAAGTTTCGTAGTTGTTTAGACTTAGATTAGATGATGGAAGCTAGCCAAACGGACTTGGAACAAGTCCTAACAGCGTTGTATCCCACTGGGGATCAATCCCGGGACCTCTTGGTCTGCTAGACCAGAGATACAGTCTATAAGGTTCATTTGATGCCTTGCCTGGTCTGCTAGACCAGAGATACAGTCTATAAGGTTCATTTGATGCCTTGCCTGGTCTGCTAGACCAGAGATACAGTCTATAAGGTTCATTTGATGCCTTGCCTTTTATTTTTTAACCGCCTTTGTGGTCTATTTGTTCGCCCACCGGTGTCAAATCTAAAGGTCCCGGGTTCTGGGATCAATCCCCAGGGGGAGTACAAATTATCTTGGTTTGGTTGGTGGTAGGACTTTGATTAAGTACGCCTGACTAGCTACCATCATCTTACCTAATTATGTCGCCATAACAACAATTCTCAAATTGTTGTATTCCGTAATTAAGATGTATATAGCCAGTTCCTCAGTTTATTGAGGATTTCGGGTGAAGTGCGCTTCCACCTTCGGCCTTATCAAAACATAAAAATCGGGTGAGATGAAGGCAAGCACCTTTCGTCGTACAAAAAAATGCCTATTTAAAAATATAAAAGCTAGAACTCTTTCCGTACTTTGCTCTCTTTTATTTCTGTAAGATATGAATTGTCCCGAACATAAAACCGATTTGCATACTTCGGGGACTAGAGTCAAACTTCCAAAACAAGTGGGTCACGGCGGCTTTTCCTGAACTTGCGTGTTATAGCAAAATCGCCATAGATCTTTCGTTAACAGCCATCTTTTTGTACGTGGTACAATCACCACCAGGTATACCTAGAAGTTTTGAACACACAAAGCCGGGACTTTGCTTGAAGTACCAATTATTCATAAAACATGGTAGGTACCGCTGATGAAAACCGCATGTGGTCTAGTGGTTCACTCACCGGAATCAGACCCAGAGGTCCCGTTTACGATCCCCAAGGGAGCTCAAATTTGTGCTTGGTTTGGTTTGAGGTAGGACTTTATTCAAATCCGCCTAGCTAACTACCACCATCTAACCTAAGTAAAAAAATGTTGTGATCTAGCATTTTTAAGTGCCACCAGTCCCTCAGTTTTTTTGATGATCTCTGAAAATACTGAATAACAACATACGTAAGTGCAATCACTTGCCAAAATTGAATTATAAATAGCTACTTAAGCGTTACGTAGCTTGCCCATTTATTTGTTAAAATTTCTGATGGCGACTGTACCTTTTCTTTCTTTTATTTTGTGTTTGTGACTTTGTAAACTTATTCTGTTACATCACTAAGGATTGCTATCTTGAAAAAGGTTTTCTGATTTTATTCCTGACGTTGATATTTCAACGTAAGCTTGCATAGGAAATGATAAGGTATATGATGCATAGAGCCTAAATAGAAGGTGTCTATTAACTCTCTTTTTGAAAATTTTAGGTTAATGTCCTACTGTTGCTTTAAGGGCAACAGGGGATTGAGGATATTTTTAACGCAAAGTTTACCAATTGTTTTCTACTGTTTCCTTAGTTGTTACTGTTGGTTGTAGATTTTTAGCAATCTAGTATGACCCAAGTAAACTTCAGAGCTTATTATATTGTTAACGCTTGCACGAAAGCAAGCATGCTTTCCAATAAACTGTTACAATAACCTGTGAGAAATAGTTCGAAACTTCTGGGTAATTGACCCTTTCACGATTTACTTGTTACCGAACTTAATGGTAGTTTTCATAAGCTATTTAACGTAATTGGAGTAGGTTTGTATACCGACATGAGGGTTTTGTTTTGCAGAATGGTTATTTAATAAATTATTATATACTAGGACATCAATTTGACATTGTTTGCAGTGATGCCATTTGTTTGATAAATATGTATTCACAAACAATAAAAGATTATGAACAATTAAACTCACTATGTAGGTACCTACAAAAAAAGCAGTCGGATTACCTAAGGACCGTTACAAACGGCCTTTAAGTAACTCAACTGTTCCAGACCCGTATTGCTAATTTAATAATTTTATTTGTAACGAATATAATAATAAATAAATAGAATACAAACAATTAAATGTCACAGAATTTTATTGTGATTCGCTTTGTGTGATTCCTTACTGCAAGCTTGAAATAGTTATTTGTTATACAAGAGTGCAAAGTTGCTTTTTAACCGCGTGTTCAATTTTGATGACCGAGCAAGCGAAGGGTTTTAAAAATTAGAATCACGAGCGCAGCGAGTGATTCAAAATTAGAATCCTGAGCGTTAGCGAGGGAATCAAAAGAGCACGAGGTGAAAAATCTTTGCACTCGAGTGCAACACGTTACTTTTCATTCCACCTCAGCGAGGAAATCACTAAATGCAAAAAAAACGTTTACAATCACAAGATAGGTACTTTTATTTCAGTTTAGGTATGAACTACTACATTATGACAGGTAAGTGTTACAGAATAATCTTTAAATTATATCAAAATAATACTAAGGTATAATTAAGAAAATTTGAAAGTAACGTTGCTACAGTTATTTAAATTGAGTGTAATATTTTTGTTTGGTACTGTAATATTGGTGTTAGTTACTTGTGTACTGTTTTTCGGTAAACTATCTGTCATACTTAATAGTTGTACCGATTCATCGGATTCCCTTGGCGTAAATGTTGGCATGAGAGGGCGATGGTTAGGTGTTTAGTAATGGCTTATTTTTGATGTAAAAGGGCCAGTCCAAGGATCTGACTGAGGCTCTTTTAGTGTAATGGCTCCTACGATGCCTTTACAAGTAATACACCAAGAAGGTTCCGATTTCGAGTTTTTAACAAATTAGAAAAGGTTGTATGATGAATTCGGCACCATGGAGGTAGAAGTAAATAGGTTTATTGATGTTTTGAATTCACAAACTTAGTGCACACGATGCTCTAAATTCAATTTTACTTTAACCTCTAGCGGATAAAAACGGCTTTTGCACTCAGATATCGAATAGTAAAAATACTCTTTCCGAGATGGTGGGATGAAAAATATATTAATGAACAGCTATACAATTCAAATGTAGTACAGCGTTGTGTATGGAGCATTGACTCACGTTTCTGAAGATCTTGTTGTATGTCATTTATAATCGAGTCATTCATTAATTGGATGAACTGGACCAATCAGAAAGCGGCGACATTCACCACTCCTACAGCCGCCATCTTAGATGCGCGTGACTTGATCTAAAAACGTACATATTTTACTACAAAAGTTCAGCTATAGTACGGTACGGGTAAAATATATTTCGTTTGAATAAATATATATCTGAAAGATCACTCTTTTGTTAATATTCATACATTTTTCTACACCAATGCTCATCCAGTCTTCGTTCCAAAATAGGCATCAAACATCCTCTCTAAATAAGGCATAATTGGTTACAAACACACAAAACCTTTGTAAATATTGGCGGCTTCATTACACCTAATATAAATAAAAAAGCCCACGTCCCTTTTAACGGTTGAATGCAAGAACATTAATGTTTAGGGATGACATCATTATTTTTTTCAATAATTGCTCGATAACCATATATTTTGTACACCTGCCATTTTTGATGGCTTACTTTAAGTTATCTGTTAACTGTTTGCAGATGAATTCTGTTTTGTATATATTACGTGAAGGAGCAAATAAACAGGTGACTCGTGATCTATAGCTATTCAGCGTGGCAATGCAGTCTGTGTCTTGGGCATTATTTTATCAGGTTACTGGTCAGGAACAATCGAGTTGCATAGGAATCCCACATATCCTGGAATGCGTGTTACAGTAAAACGCAAGGAAATCCTCAAGAACCCGAGGTTACTCCGTGATGCCTGCGAAGACCCCAGGAAAATCTGCGCTTCTGGTTGGAGTTACACTGGCTATCTTAGCTTATCTTAGACAATCATAGCGCACAATGGACCACTAAGGAGTCCAAGTACAGAATAGAGAGTCTTATTACATTTACATTTACAGTTGAGTTGCTTAGACCGTTTGTTGCAGTACTTAGGTAACTCGACTATTTCCCACTACCTTGTACTAAGCATACGTTTACACCTAAGTTTGAACATCCCCACGGTTTGCAAGTAGCTTTCAATACGTGACAGGTTGCAAGCCATCGCCGCTCAGCGGAATACTAGCCAGAGTCACATGCCATTCGGATTTTTGGTCCTAGAGATATGCCAGGTTCCTCACGATGTAACATTCACCGTCAGAGCATGTGCATATGTCAGATGCACTCATAAACTTTCGAAAAAGTTCACGACTGAATTTGAACCCACAACCTCAGGATCGGAAGGCGGGATCATACCCACTTGGCCACTTGCCCCCACAGCACTCAAATACCACGTGAATATAAAATATTTTTATGTATTTATTTTTTTATTAAAAACAAAATGTTGATTGGAAACAGATTATAGCTGTGGTTTAGTCTCTGACGAAACTTTGTTGTACCTATTACATCAATTATGATATTATCACCATCATCATCATGTTCATCGATTTTTGGAAATACCGTTTATTTTACTATAAATAAGATCAGAAAAATTTCAAGAAAGTAATGTGGTTGAACACTTTTGTTTTGCCTACACCAATACGTTATACTTTACGTGCTAGTTAGAATACGACAAGTCGGAGAATGTATAATGTGTTACATTCTTCGACTGGTCATGTATGTGGAAAAACTTATTCATTCGTCGAATATTATTAGCCGTAATGCTTGTTCTATTATCGACATGCTATTTTACTTTGTGCTATTTGAAAGTAATGAAACATCGAAGAACATATCTACAAGCTAGTAGGCACATCACATGTAATGCGATTGTGAAATCGCAAGTAATAAAAACATGCATGCTAATATAAGTTGTTAAATAAACTTGGCTAGTACTATTAAAAATAAGTAATCTGAAAACAGAACGATATATATTAACAAATCTGCTAAATTCGTTTGAAAAATCGACGCGTGTTTCGAAGCAGCTCAGCGCTCGTATCGGCAACACGTCGGCAGAGGTGCCGTAGACTTAATTCACCAGGATTAATTCACCTAGGTTCATTAAATATACTATTTAGTAGATTTAAATACTCTTAGGTGATTTGAGGAGAATTGGGTATACTAATTTGTAGACTTAAATATGAGGGCTTAGCAGCAAGACTAACCTTCCTGAGGATGCTTCGTGTACCTAGAGGCGAAACACGTGTCGATAAAAATTTGTTCAAACGAATTTTGCGGATTTGTTACTATATAATTTTCTGTTTTCAGAATATTTATTCTGTACAATTGATTTCCGCAAAATAGCACCTGAATCAATTTGCTAGTCTGTTAAGTTTTTTTATAAAAAGAGATCATGACCAATCATTCAAAGGCGGAAACAGCTGTCGCAAGCATTCGATCTGGCATATCTTTACAAAGCAAACAACAGCTAATTCTGTTATAAACAAAGCAACTTCTCAAGGTCAAGGAATTTTAATCAAAATAATTGGTCTTTGATACATATTCATATTTTTTTCGAAGAAATTTGAACCATGAGACGACGTAATAGAGATGGTTGGTTGAGCAAGTTAGGACTCAAAGGGGGGCTTGTTAGCGCTATCCAAAAAACAAGCTCGAAACCCTTGGGGCGGAATTGATAATTTACTCATCCGAAGGGCTATCATTAACCTCGTTGGGTACAATGATTGTCGGTTACGTACATTTTACTGAGCGTCTAGACGATGCCGGCGTCTTGGTAGAAGAACAAATATCGTTTCGGGTCGTTAACAGCGAATTACACTGACAAGGGTGTTATTATAGCAACGAGGCTAAAATTGAGATCGTATGATGGCTTTGCAGGTACTTAATTTTTTTGAGTGGAGCAAGTGGCCAAAAGCAAGTGTATAATGCAACAAACAATTTGTAGAACTTAATTTGTTCTGTATGCGTCCGACCTTATAAGAATTTAAAAAACCACTCCAGGAGTGCGGAAGTGAGAACTTAAAGTTGGTCGATCTTTGCCGGAGAGAATCACCTGAGATTAATAGTACTTGAATCTCAATGTTCTTGCGTTGATTGATGAACTTGAGAATTATTTTTCTGCAAAACAACTGACAAAGTGACATCTTAGAACTGACGTGACCTGCCACGGCTGTCAACCGTCTGTCTATAGGTAGAGGCAGTCTTCGAACGGTCCCCGCCCGTACCTCTAAGATTATAAACATAACGTGACAATGTGCTTAAAGTCAAAAGTATGAAAAGTGGTATCAGTAAGATGTCGCGAGTTTAATGGTTTTTTATTATCTCAAAAATTACCCAACGCGCCCACAGAAGGCTTTTGCTAAAAATGAGCAAACAGATAATAGGATAAATGTATGGATTATGGTGTATAAATGTATTACCATACGCACACGTAAATTGATTATAAAATTAATTTTAATTTGTTGTATAATGTTGTGACTGGGTCACAACATTATACAACACTATGATAACAACAATACGAAGTCAGTTTGTTGAGGATTCCGGGTGAAGTGCGCTACCACCTTGTGCCTTATCATACTTGAAACCAGGTGAGATGAAATCCAAGTGCTTCCCCGACGTTTAATGTCATTTAACTTTTATAAAAAGGATGAAATTCATAATAAATTATTCATTGTTTTTCAGTTATAAATCATAATATTACATCTCTACGATTTTATTTCTTACCTTGTGACAGTAAAATCGTTTTGTTCGTTATCAATATTTACTTATACTAAAATTGCGGATGCTTTTTTTTTATTTTACTTCCTTTAAGAAGTTTTACGACGAATTTGTGACAAAACCACGATTTACAAAAGCGCAGCGAATAAATGTTACACACAACAATCTATTGATCTATTGTTCATTAGCACAAAACATTTTTGATCGACATCCGTTTGACCTTTTTTCTTCTAACATGTTGCATTGAATGGAAGATCAATAAGTAAATGTTAATTTCATGCGAGATTTTTTTTAGTTAAAATTCTAGGCATACATCACACAAAAAAAATGTATCGTATTAGTAAGCAAGAATAAACGAATTAGTTAGAATTACTTTTCCCCTTGAGGATTGCATCTGATTACTTATCTTAGTAAGTTTTTTTTTCTCAAACTATTAATTGTTATAAATAAATAAATAAATTACAGGCCATTTATGTTACACAGCGCCATCTAGCCCCAAACTAAGCATAGCTTGTAATGTGGGAACTAGATTACGGATAGAATACTCAAATACTTTTTGTAAATACATACATTCTATATAATACAACACACAAACACAGAACAAAAATCTATATTCATCACACAAATGTTTGTCCTGGATGGGAATCGAACCCACAGCCTACAGCGCAGAAGGCAGAGCTACTACCAATTGAGCTATGAGGCTTGTTAATATTGATTTGTACAATTTAAACCACTTGTTTACAAGGGAGGCAGTGGTTTTACCTAAGGATCGTTAAACGGTCTATACAGTTACCAATCCAGTACCAGATAAAGATAGCCAGTTCCTCAGATTGTTGAGAATTCTGGGTAAAGTGCGCTTCCATCTTCAGTCTTATCTTAACTTGTACTCAGGTGAGATGAAGACCAAGCGCTTCCCCGTCGTACAATAAAAAAAACATATACCATTAGATTATCAGTTTGCTAGAGCACGTGTTCATAATACACTTTATCCCTTAGATGAGTTTGTTGAATCAATCAATCTATTGACCAAATTGTTACCATGTTCAGTAAGTGATCTTATCAATATACCATGTTTAGTATCATGACTTTCACAATACAAACTGTAGGCGCACTATCCCCTATGGCTGCCAATTTTAATCGGATGACGACCGATGCATCGAAACGCATAATTACGAATAGGAATCTCTCACGGGACCCGATTCCGTATTAGTTTTGACATTCGGCTTGATTGATGGACTACAATCTCTGGACGAATCTCGTGAATGAACGCCCGTATATGGCACTACGCACCCATATAATAGTGCACTTCTCCTCGCCCTCTTCCCATTGACATAAAACTCATTTTCCTATGATAAAGCAGTATGCATATCTATGCAGATGACACAGATACCTAGGTGTGTCAAATTGGAAGCGTCGGGGCTGGCATCAGTTTGACAGAAAATGGACGGATAGTTGAATTTTTGATAGATTGCTAGTCTATTTTTTCGATGCTCTGTAAATGCTGTTGCTTTTTGTTAGAGCGGTATAGGTATGATTGGAAACACTGAAAACTTTAAGCAGCGTAAAAATAAGTCACACACTAATTAGTGTGACCAACTTTCATAACGCTATTTTCAGAGCATACTGCTAACAGCAAGAGTCGCTGTGGTCACTTAACACATTGAACGCAAATTAGTTTTGTGAAAAGTGTAGTTTGCAACAACTTGCGAGAAGTTTTGATTTACCAGTCTATTATCAAGTTCAATTTATGGTATACGGGTCACAAAGATAGCAACTATTGTGAAAGTGTTAAGTTTTTCAACGCTAGCTTAGTCAATAAATATTTTCAAAGTTAATATATATTGTTGAAGATTGCAAATTCAATTTAGGAAAGCTTATTGAAATTGTTTTGAACAAAAATTGGGATTCACTTATCTGTATTTTATAAATTGAGAAGCTTTGCGCTCTCTCGCTAAAAGTAAAATTGATTCTAGAAAAGTCGATTGAGGGTGGCCTGTGTTCAGCAGTAGACGTATGTGGGCTGAAATGATGACAATGAAAAGTAAAAAGCGCCGTCACTATATGGTGCAATATTTTTCGATAATATTTTTCATATTTTTTGATAAAGAACACCACTTTTAAACACCGTCGAGTACCTAGCCATTTTACTGAAATTTATTTCCTTACATTAAGTGCATGCTTATACGAGATTCAACCAAAGACTTTAAATAAAGAGATGTTACAATATCTCTTTGTTATGACATCTATTGCAGATTGACAAATTGTGTACACACCTTTCCAAAACATAAATATAAATCTTACTATACTAGTACACTAAATGGGACCTGTAACTTTCCGTATTGCCACTTGTCTTCGGTTGGTAAGATGCTGTGCCTCTCACCAGTGCAGGTGCGGTGCGGCTGTATATCAACTTGGTTTTACCAGACTTTCATGTACCAGGTCTGCCAGCAGGATTTTGTACCACGCAAACCTTAATGACATTATCCGTCATTAAGGTGTATTATTCCGTCGCCATAATAACAATTCTAAAATTGTTGTGTTCCGGCATTCAGAGGTAAGATAGCCAGTTCCTCAGTTTGTTGAGGATTCCGGGTGAAGTGCGCCTCCACCTTCGGCCTTATCTTTACTTGTTACCAGGTGAGATGAAGGCCAAGCGCTTCCTCGTCGTACAATAAAAAAAAAACCGTCAAGCTTTAACCATGCAGTGTGAATGTCCCAGCCGTTCTTGAACCGAATGGTTTGTTACGAGATGATGGAAAGCAGCCCAACCGGTATAACTCTTGTCCCTTGGGAAATGGGTAGGTCTTTGGTGTGAGACGCTACCTGCGTCGACACCCTAGAAAAAATACAACTTTTGGATGGAGAGGATTTCATGGCTAAAGAGGTGGTTGGTGGTGCACATATTAATTAGGGGTCTAGCTAAAGTATCTGTATATCAATTCAATTCAATTATCAATACACTATTTACTATACTATACAAATATGATACACAAATATATATTTACTTATGTTATGGATGATAATTATAATAAATGTTCTAGAAGTACCATGATAACACATATAAAACGGTGCAGAAAACAGCAAATACTTGTGGCGACGAAGGATGAAATAGGCTATTTAAAAAGTAAGGGTTAAAGGTTTATACTCAAATGAACCTGTCATTAAAGTAAAAACCTTTAACCCTAACTTTGAACACAGGCAGAGAAGGTGATTGCCTTACTGAAAGCGGCAACGCGTTCCATAAGCGTACAGCCTCCACAGTAAAAGAATCATTGTAAAAACTAGTTTTGTGAGCAGGGAATTTAAGAACAAGAGTATGTATTATAAGTATGTATTTACAAGATAAGAAGTATATTAGCATTATTTACGTAACATAATTCCCATATATTGCTTAGTTAGGGACTAGATGCCGCTGTGTGAAATTATAATGTCCTGTAATATTTATTTATTATTATTCACCTTCATCACATAACATAAAACTAGGTGAGACGAAGGCCAAGCGCTACCCCGTCGTACGATAAAAAAAAACGCGTGCTCAGCTATTTATGTTGTTTTGACACACAAGTTATTCTAGTAGAACATGGAAACGGAAGTTGACATTGTGATCTGCTTACACTGAGCTAAATAGGCATTGTTCCTTTGTAAAGAATAGAAAAAAAACGATAAATAGCTACGAGCTGATAAAGCTTAAGCTTCCGATTGTCGGTCTGTTTGCAGGTAAAACATATTTTTTATCTGTTACAATACCAAAGTTCCACGTTGCTTCATGCCTATTTTTTTCTTCAGTCTTATATTTATTATGTTGTATTCTTACCAACAGTTACAACTGAAACACAAAATTTTGAATTGTGATGGCAATAGTCTACCATCTTACCGAAGATGGTGGTTGCTAGCCAGACAGAATTCTCATAAATTTAAATAAATTTATAAGTATTCTAAGTAAGCTTGGTTTGGTTGGTGGTTGTCTTTATTTATGAACCAAACCAAGCGCAATTTTATACCCCCCTTAGTGACCGAGCCCGGGACCTCTGAGAGTGATACTGTTGGTCGAACCAATAGACCACAGAAGCGGTTGAAATTTAACACTAATCTGAACCTGATTATACTAAAAACCTCAACATAAAATTAGAAACATTGCTTTGGAGCTTACTGATAAATTTATTGTATTTGAACGATTAGGAAGTAAATAGTGCTATCAGTTCAACACAAAGCACTTGCACTTAAAATGATCTATAACCCCATCCACCTTATTATCATAATACGGACTATGAACAGTAGCACGTTGTAAATAGAGTGAGAATAATATTTTGATTGTCGTATGCTAATATTATTCATAATCGACATTGTTGATATGGCTAGGATCACGCAGTGGTTGAACGATTATAGAGTCACAATATGGGAACGTTTAGTCTATTGCCACGTATATGTACGTTTATACTCATACTTTTTTCAAGCTGGTGCTCAAACTCTAGAGTATTACCAAAAAAAACCTTTCCACCACTTAATTTATGTTACGATTCGATTTTTCCTGTAAGATAAGGCAAAATTTCAAGCAGCGCCATTCCGCCCCAAACTAAGCAAATATTGTATATATTTGATATACGTCTGTTTCACCTAATTGTTGAAACCATCATGTCTCAACACGGAAGTCTCAAAGGCAAGTCTCAAGGGGGTCTCAAATAAAATTATATGGTAAGATAAAATCCGAAACGTGGAAATCGTAGAAGTACATACTAATGTATTTGACGAAAATCTCAAAATTAACAGGCATCATAGCTTGTAGAACCAGTAACAGCTAGAGGGCAAAGGTTGGCATGGCAACCACGATTTAATGTGAATCTGAGTGTGAGAAGACCCTCTACTCGATTGACCAACAACGGTCGCGGAGAGCTGTCGATTGGTGGATTCAGCAGTTGGATAGTGAATTGGTTGAAATTATGATGATGATTTTGACTTGATCTTTAGACATACCACTAGTTGAGATCTCTCATTAAGTAGCCAGGCATGTGCTGTTGTCATGTTTCAAACGGTTTTGTGTGAAAACTAAACAAAAATAATAGCTGCAACATTGGATTACACCGCTCTTTGCTAAGTCATCTAAGTAATTAGATTTGGTATCATCACCGACTAGACAAAAATGGAATAAATGTTTTAATTTAGCAGTTATAATTGGTGACACAGTGTATGAGTACAAGTAGTGCCTTATCGCTTAATGCGATTTATTACAGTACACTTTGGAAGTAGAGTAAAAAGATTGGAATTATGAATATCATATCAACAAGATTTTCAACATACCTTCCTTTTTTTATACTACGACGGGGAAATGCTAGATTTCCATCACACCTGGTGTCAAGCTATAATAAGACTGAAGGCACACTTTACCCGGAACCCTCAACAAACTGAGGAACTGGCTATCTTAGCTCTATTTAGAGTAACAATAATAAAAAAATATATTATGTCATCATAGGAAAACAAGCACTACCACCAACCAAATTGAGCACAATTTTGTATCTCTCTGATGAAGTTTTTTTTATTTGATGGGATGGGAGGGTGGCGGGGAGGTGCTTTGCCTTCATCTCACGTGATTTTTCAAGCTATGATAAGGCCAAAGGTAGAAACACGCTTCACCCGGAATCCTCAACAAACTGAGGAACTGGCTATCTTACCCCTAAATGTCGGAACACAACAATTTCGGAATGTTTGTTATGGCGACCGAATTAGATAAGTCCTACCAAGAATAAGATTTTACTTCCCCTGGGGATCGAACCCAGGACCCCTGGTCTGACACTGGTAGGCGAAACACTAAACCACAAGGGCGGTTAAATTTGCATTCGGAATGTATGCAGGTTTACAATTCATGCAACTGTCATTCAAATAATTTGCGAAAACAGTACGTTTCAAAGATAGCTATACGACCGTTGTTCTTACGATTCATTCCGCCCAACCCATTAAAATTACAACCGTATTCAAAACATTCCTAGCCCTCGAAAACCACGAGATTTCCAAGGGTAGACTACTCCCAAAGCACGCCGTGGCACCTTAAATGCAACCTTGCTGCTCACCGCCATTATCTTTTTTATATTTCTCAAATAATATTTCATTCCTACCTGAAGATGATCAGGCAATGAGTAAAATAAAAAACGGGCCAAGTGCGAGTCGAACTCACGCACCGAGGGTTCTTTACAAACAAGTATATAAGTAATTGTTATGTTATTTTTATTGCTAAATGAGATTCATATTATAAAAATATAAATGTGATGTAACAGAAAATTATTTCCTTTCCCTGTGCTTTAAAAGGTTGCTTCGTACCAAATTTGAAAATTTTGAGTTCATCGGAAGTACCTAGGTTTCGCGAGTTTGCGAGTGTCGAAAATTTGCGGCTGTTTCTTTTGATTGCGATTGGCTTAGAAGTTTGATTTTTATAAAGCTCTAAGGGACAGTAGTTTTGAGTATTTTAAATAAATCTCAGCTTGATACAAAGAAAAAGGGTCTTGAACAACAAACTGAGAAAAAGGGACAACAGCGTGATCCTTTGTTAAGAGTGACATGATAAGGGTTTCGTCTTTTCTTTTTGTGGTACGGAACCCTAAAAAGTAAATAAAATAAAGTATTTGATCACATAATTATTATGTGACCGATAATCACGTGTCACGTGTGAGACCTCTTCGTTATATGGCAGTCAATGCTTAAATTTTAAATGCTTTTTACTATTTAGTAGATAAAGCTACTTGCAAACAGGCTGGATCGGGTAAGTATACTGCCAACATACGTACATATAATTATGTATATATATGCCACTAAGGCAGCATCGCTTGATGCATCATTGTTTGATGGGTAAGCAATACATTAGCACAAAGTCTACATTCTTAGTCGAAGCACAGAATAACTAAAGTACAACGTCGAAGTGAACCTATGAATATAACGGCTCATTATAAGTCTTTCAACGGATGCAATGTGGTTTGACCCTTATTCGTTTTCCTCGCCTTGTGGATTGTTTCTGACGACAATAACAGTAAACCTGATAATTTTATGTTTGCGACAAATGTAATGGCGACTTAATAAAGTTTATGTTCGTACCTACGCTAGAATTTGTTAAGGGGCGATAAATGCTGAACCTCAAATGTGCTTTGAATTTTTTTACTGGAGTTAGAAGCACCAATTTTAAAAGTCTGTCGGTATTGCCACAGCACGAGTTTGTATCAGAATGTAGGCTAACAAGATTATTCGATAAAATCTAATACATAAAGAATGAATTAGTAATAAGAAAATGAATTAGTAATAAGTTAACATTTTAAATATTTACTTACATAGTTTTTGAATATCCGCTTGTCTGCTGCCGCGAACAAAACATAATGGGGGTGAGCCCCGCTTACCGCGAATCCATACGAAAGCGCGAGCAAATCCAAATGCATTTTTTTTTCTGATCAGAACACCTTAAGTATGTGGTCTTGTTGGAATGTCAATATCATAAACAACTGCTACTAAAATATTCGAGGACGGTTGAATACATTAAAAAGATATATGTGAACTTAGACTTTTTCCATTTTTTATTTTTTTATTGTATTTTTTCACTATCTATTTACGATTTCATGGCTTGGAGATTTAGTCTTATTTATGTCTTCGATAAATAATACAAATGAAGGGGTGTAACAAAATATTTAATCATTCTTAAAACCCCACTGCTCAAATAACTCAAAAAGCACAAGCCATAGAAAGCACATTTTCATAACTTTTGTCAGCTGATTATGATAATTATAATCAAGCGTTATGACATTCTGGTGTATTTAAACTATAGCGAACACTGTTACAATATTCTAGAATTACTCACAAACCAAAATTAAACTAATAGGTACTTTAAAATAGATTTTAGTCGATCGAAATTCACTCGTCAAATGGGGGCCAATAACGGGAAGCAGATTTTGTCAATTCAAGTGACACTGACATTCTGGTGTATTAAGATTATAGCCAATATTTCTGCGATACCTTAGAGACTCTGGCAATCTAAAAATATACCATTTTTGAAGATAAATAAGAATCGTAATTGACCGGAACCATTGGCCACTCCAGTGGCCAAGGACAAACAAGGGGATTTATGTTGATTAATCCAATAAGACTTCTATATACATAGTAAAATATTACTTAACTTTACAAAAAGGTTATAAATCTCGTACTTTGTAGATATTCATTAAATAACTGCTATGTATTCTTATAATTGTTTCTCACAAAATGTATTTTTATAAAACAACGCTTAGTATTTGATCAGTTAAATATAACCATAATTAATGAATCGGTAAATCAAAGGTACTTTTTTTAGGATTTGTTCGGCCGTTTATTCGTGACAAACCTAAAAACAGAGACACTTTAGATTTTTAGAAAATATTGTTTCCTCTGTGGCTTAGTTGCTCAATTCGGTCATGTCTTAACTTGCCTAGGCAATCATCAAAAAATAATTTAGGATGGCTCTATTTCATGGAACGAAATCTTGAGAAAAAACAGAAAATTAAAATACCTGCTATGTTATATCAACTAAAGCTTTTCTTAAGACCACAATGAAAATTATTTACAAGAAGCCTACCTGCAAAAATGAGTATTTATTTATAATTATAGGGATAGCTAATGATATTTAAACAAATTAAAAACAACCATTAAGTATCAAAACGTCGTATAATTTATTACGTTCCAAGATATTCTTTGTACATTTTTATACAAAACAATAATTTTTCGTTACTTCTTATAATTACATTCGAAAAATTACATTTATTTTTTCAAGTTTATCGTTAAATCTAATATCACGATTTAGCTTAATTACTTTTAAAATAGATTCTCAAGCGATACATTATGCCAATCAACTTTAACAGAGCAAACATATATTATGGTACATTCTATGTAGGTTTATTCATAGTTTTATATGTAATGCCAGCACATAGAATACAAATTTTAAATAGAGAAGTAACAACATCATAATTAGTTACACATTCATCAACAATACTAATGAATCAATCGAAATAATATAATCAAAAAATAATAACGAAATATGAGGTAATTAAAAAAAATAAAAGTGATATTTTACAAAACAATAAAAATACATATATTAATAAACAAAGTTTAATACTGAAAATAATGTTTAAATCCTTATTATTTAGTTGTGATTATAATGTATGAATTATTAAAAACATCCTAGCCTATTTGGTGTTGCGTTACAGTGACTGTTTTGTGATTATTATACACAGCTTCAATAAATTATGATAATACAAGTTAATTATTTATTATTTGAAAAATGTTATCACGATCAGACTCAACATTTTCACAATAACTTTGTACATGTTACAATAAATACGTCCACAATGATGTCTTATTATTACGTATGTGACAAATTGACAAACATGTATCATATATAATACCTTATTTACAATATATATAAGAATAAAGACAATTCAACATTCAAATGGTGCTTTTAATTTTATGAGTGCAAGACGAAATAATTAAATGTACAAAAATAAATGAATGCTCAAACGAAGTACGTACGGCCTTTGTTGGATATACTTCCAGCTAATGAACGGGGCGCATTAGGAGAAATATCTTCAACCCTAGAATATACGTGACCGCTGCTAGGGGACAGCCTCAGGTCATAATTAAACCGAGGACAAGTCCTGTTGTCGATCGACATGTAGCTATTGTTCGAATTGTTCCCTTCACCGTATGTATTGTTGTCCGAGGAAGGAGAGCTTTCATTCTGAGACGACTCTCCATCGCTTCGCCTGCAATACTGTAGGGAATTTGTGAAATTCTGCTTTGAGCAACTATCGTTTGTTACAGGCATTGTAGTGTATCTCAAAGTCGGAGTATGACGTAAAGACTTTTTGAAAACGCTCTTGTCTGAACCCTTTAACGTAATAATAGTGTCAGTCGAATTCAGCAGAGCTACAAATTTGTCCCAGAAACGCAGGTCGCTCCACGATATATTTTTACACTTATCCAACGCAAAACAGAGTTCGTCGTTTATTTGTTCGTTATCTACAACCTTAATGAATATAATTTTGTTCAAGTCACTACGATTTAGTGATTTTAAATAGCTGTAAAAAATATTTTTAAAGTGAATATCGTATAGGTCGTTGCAGATGAAGTTCGATGTGAGCACTATAAGTAAACGCTTCGAAAGTTTACATGACTTTGAAAAACTATCTAGGGTCAGAATGTTTAATGTTGATTCAGTGGTTGAAAACTTTTTGGAGGACATTTTTCTGAATTCTATCTCAGACATAATGTTATGGTAAACAAAATTAGCGTCTTTGGTATTACATATCACGTAATAATCGTACATGTGGTTAGGGTTTCCCTCCAAAACATGATCGACATTGGGGCAGGCATGTTCTTTGAACAGTGGTACTCCATATTTTGTATAGAACCAATCGCTCAATTCATACCTGAACGCATAGAATATAGCACCTATTAAACAGATAATGACAATAATGATAATTATACCACAAATAACAGCAAAGTAATTATCTGGAAGAAATAAAGACTGAGACACAATTTCGTTTTTGGATATAGTCGGATCACTTATTGATCCCATATATTCCTTACAGTGACTTAGTACTGACGCAATAGTTATTGTGGTCGGTTTTCCTTCAGAGTCCGTGCAAAGCATTTTTTCCGGATCTCCGGGGTCTCTGCGTAGCCATGAATCTAATTCGGCTATACTTTTGCAATCACAGGAATATTGGTTTCCTTCTATTGATACGTGAGCCAGACTTTTGGAAGACGAAGCTAATAATTTCCACGGAAAAAAATTCACGAGCTTGTTATCGTCGATTCTTAAAACGGAAAGAGATTTTAATGAAGAAAAAGTATTATTTGCAACATGAACGATCGCGTTGTGGTCCAAATACAATTCGTTTAAATTATTCAAATGTAGAAATTCATCGCCTTTCAACTCCACCAGTTTATTATTTTCCAAATGTAATACCCTAAGCGAATCAAGACCTTTAAAAGTTTGGTTGTTAACTTCTTTTAACTTTGTATTGTTGAGATATAAAACTTGGAGTTTCTTTTTGCCTATAAAAACGTGATTTCCCAAGAGACTAATGTGGTTTCCATCTAAGTAAATTTCAGTGGCGTCCATAGGAATACGGTCTGGCACTTCTGTGTAGCCGGCGTTAGAGCAGTCAACTACGTTTGCATTCCAAGTTATATCGTGATAGCATCTACAGTTGTTAGGGCATATCATTTCACAATCACAAGCAAAGAAGTCACAACAATGACACAGCGCGAAACAATGGCTCTCGTACGGACAGAGAAAGTCAGAAGGTGACATATCTATTATCATCTTTTTCCCTTTATCACGCGAGTGTACCAACGTACACAAAGCTTTATCTAAATCTAGCACGCGCGGGTATTGTCCACTGTGGCTCAAATGGTTAATGCGCTGAATCCATTCCATTGAACAGTCACAAACAAACGGGTTTCCGCTTATAAAGAACTCTGGTAAGTCACTATCTTCATTTATTTGATCTAACCTGAACGCGTTCATGTCAAGTTGGACGAGCTTGTTATTATTTAGCGTCACAGTTGATAGCCTTTGTAGTTTAGAGAAAGAACCGACTTGAATGTTTTCTATTTTGTTGTCATTCAAAAATAGCTTTTCAACCGATTTCGGTATCGAAGTCACTGTTAAGTCACTTATATTATTGAAACTAAGATCCAATTGGTTTATATTAATATTTGAATACATGTCGTCATTGATAAAATTGTTAATAAAATTTTGGTGTAAGTCTAACCACTCAAGGCTGCTAGGGAATGAACGGAAGT
Source organism: Venusia cambrica (assembly GCA_951394065.1). Classification (NCBI taxonomy): domain Eukaryota; kingdom Metazoa; phylum Arthropoda; class Insecta; order Lepidoptera; family Geometridae; genus Venusia; species Venusia cambrica. The sequence continues at coordinate 7,105,456 of OX596055.1, forward strand.
CAAAAAAATCTATCTTGTTCGCAGACATGTTCAGCCAAACTAAGCTGTTTAGTGTGTTAAATATGCCTTCAAAGTTCGTTATTTCATTACCATCCATTCGAAGTAATTTCAAATTTATATTTTTTCTGAAGCACCCGGGTTCTACTTTTTTTATTTTATTCGATGCTAAATTCAGTACCTGCAACTGCGGTAAATGTTCAAAAGTATCATCGTTTAAATAGGGGATTTTATTATCAACTAAGCGTAGGCCGAAAAGTTCGGTTAGGCCGCGGAAGTTTTCCCGGTGCAAGTGGGTAATATTATTGTTTCCGATGTCCAATGACCTCAGAGAGCGAAGCTTGCGAATCGCCGCGGGTATAGATGATAAAAAGTTGTCGTTCAACCCCAAGTCACCGATTGCCGTCATATTATCGAAGGCGTTCTCGTCGATGTGCTTAATTTTATTATTATCAATAAACAACTCATGTAATACGTGCAAGTCTGAGAACAAATGAGGGTGAACATGAACGAGATTATTACCCGAGAGTGACAATGAGTGCAAATTCCTTAGTTCCCCAAACGAGTGCTCATCCATAGAAGATATCTCATTGTGCTCTAGATTTAATTTTTGAAGACTATACAGGTCCTTGAACATGAAACGATCTATTCTAGTTAGCTTATTATACGACAAATTAAGAATTACCATTCTAAGCAGCCCTACAAACGTGCCTTTATTAATCCACTGACTAGTGAGTTCATTGTATGATAGATCTAACGTCTGAAGTTGTTCTAAGCCTTCAAAAAGCCCAGGGGGCAGATTGTTTATCGTGTTGTTGTTTACGTTTATCTCTTTCAAAAACTTCGCGTCGGAGAATAGGTCCGGTGGGAGTGTATTCATAAAATTACTTGATAAATTCAAAACCTGTAAACTGAGCAATCCTTCAAAGGCACCATCTTCTAATGAAGAAATCGCATTATTTTGCATCAACAACTTTGACAGCGATCGCAATTTCGATAAGCTGCTATCGGTTATAACAATCAAATCATTATACGACAAATCTAAAGTCTCTACAACTAAATTACAACTTCTCACACTTAAGTTTTGCTCCTGTAGCGATTCAGAAAATCCGATAGTCTTTATGTTTTGCAAGTGATTCTTAGTCAGATTCAAACTTTTCAAACTGTACAACGGACAAAAAGTTTCCATTTTTGCGCTCCAGATGTTGTTATAACTTAGGTTGAGCTCGATCAACTCGTTCAGCCCCGAGAATGCTTGTTCGTGTATTTCCATCGTCATCGCTGACCACTCGCTGTTGTGGGTCGTAACATGAAGACGCTTCAGGTCCTTGAAGTTATCAAAAGCGCGCGCTGGGATCTGACGTATCTTACACTTGTCGATCACCAAGTCCCGCAACTTCCCTAAGTTTGCGTACTTCGAAGTTTTCTCCGGCTGAGCAGAAAGGATGCTCTCAAAAAACAAAATCTCACTACACTGAACGTGCAGAGATAACACTTCATCGAAATGCGTCCGACTGATATTTTGTAACAGGTGGTCTAAGTTGCTAATTGTTCGGATTTTGCAGAAGAGAACCGCATTTTCCGACGCTTCCGTCTCGGCGCTGCGGTAGGCGCACTCGTGTGGCATTTCAGCCGCCGCGACGCTCTTAGTGACATAGCAATATAACAACACGTACACTATGATTCGATTAAAAGTTCGGTTGAGTCTTTTCGCGGTTGCTTTTATTGGCATTTTACGTTCAAATGCGCGCTGTGGTGATGCATTGAGGTCGGCAGTGCCATTTATGAGGGAGCGAATCGGTCGATCGCGTTATAAATATTTACGCGGTTGATACAACATCGCGACTCGCGTGGCATGACTTGCGTGTTCGCGGGAATGGCTAGCGCGTGGCTCGGACGGCGGCTGCCCACCGACTGAGCGGAGCTCGGTAACTCCGCCCCACGGCGCCACAACGCCCCGCGCCGCCGCCACCGCCGCCGCCCGCCTCGGCGCCTCTGAAGGAACGTCATCTCATATTATCAAGGGTGCATATAAACCGTAGAATTATTCCCGCGCGAGCGTATCAGGCATTCATTATAAACAAACTGAGATCGAGTTTCATACAATGTGTTACCTTTTATTACTACTGATTTACGACTTAGACACTTTCAGACATATCAATGACAGTGCAAACAAATTGCTACATCACCTACTGCAAACACAATTAAAAAGTTTTTAAAAATGCACAGAAGTATTATGAAAAATATAAGTAGTAGACGTTCAAATGCCATTTTACAGTAAACTACAACTTTTTCCAAGTGTAACCTTATTACTTGTTTGAAAAAGTTTTAAAAATGTTACTTACACTTTGTACCAAACACCTGTTGTATGTAGAAAAGCTTGGGTAAACTTCTTACTCAGGATCTCTGTTCTCACGAAAATGGGATAAAAGACTTGCAAAATAGTTTTCTGGGACACCACATGCTTGCGAAGTAAACGTGTTTCACTTAAACTAAGGCTGAGAAAACCTCTTAAAGTCGAAGTTACTTCAGTGTTACGTTTTTTTGCAGCTTTTAGGAAGTCAAAGTTTCATGAGGCTATGGATCAAGTTTTTACTTTAACTTTTTGCTAAGCAACTTTCACAAGTTTCATATTTTCAACTTATCAACATTATTATTTTCATAAAAGTAACATTCAATTTACACATTTACTCAAACAATATGTACAATTAAACTAACTATTTTAAGGGAAGCAGTCGGGTTACCTAAGGACCGTTATAAACGGTCTATAGGTAGCAGCTCTAAATTGAGTTAGTGGATTTCAATTGAGTACCTGTAGTATATGGTACTGCTTTGGTACAGTTTCCACCTTCAGCCTTTTCATGATTTGAAATCACCTGAGATGAAGGCCAAACGTTTCACCGTCGTTGAATGAAAAAAAATAGGTAAGCACCCTCGAGTATATTTTTTTTCCATATTGAGTTCATGGCTTCTTTAGAGCCAGCATTTTTCTTTAGATTGCATTTGTAGGTATCTAGGTATGATAGGTGTTACGTTTTTTTTTGTAAGTATTATATTTAAATTGCTTTTGTCTAATATATTGTGCTTGTTCTTTTGAAGAATTTATTCTGAGAATCTTGGAGGTTAAAGATGGCATAGTCAATCAATGATTTTCATCGTTTCGTGATTATATAACTTTACACTCTTCAAACTATTTCTATAAATGTTTATTCTAGTAGCAGCTTATCATTATTCTCTTTTTTAAAACACATTCATAACAACGTCGTTTATCGTTTATTCGTTTATCGTTTATATTTGGTTCTTGGGAACCTACTTATTAATATGCTATGTATCATACATAGCATAAGTAGGTTCCCAAGAACCAACAATAAAACTCCCGCCCGTAAACAGATCATCAAATAGCTGCTATATTTATCATGATCTTAAACCGGATCTTTGAACTTATTTTCCTTAACGACCATCATTTTACCGAATAAATAATTTAATAGCTTAGAAAAAATGTAATTCAAAGCATTGGTAATTATAGTTTTGAGTTTTTGAGTGCATTATAGCCTTTATAGGCTGTATTCGTTGTAGTTTGAGATTGTTGTTGAGCCACGCTTGGTACATGACTTGACCACCTTTGAGTCTCATTTTAAAATATAATGTTTTCCACATTCCTTCAGACATTTTATGTCAAAAAACATAAATACTCTAGAAAATACTATTGAACTCTTTGGACTTAGTAGAGACGGTAATTGGTAAATTTTATCATTTTCATAATACCTTTTTAACTACTTAGTTTCTATTTGTTTACTTACATTCATGTCTCGAAGAAAATCGTACTAATTCTTTTTTATTATGCTTGGATCAGCTCTTTTTCTGCCTGCTAATTGTTTTCTTGCTAAAAAAACGATTTCATAGCTCTATAATGAGTACAATATATTTGGTGCCTTCTTTATCACATCATGAAATTCTATCTAATTAATACTCCAATATTAAAAACCGCCGCCGCTGTGGTCTAGTGGTGCCGAGTTCGATTCTCGCACAATATTGTAATCCGAAGGGGGATTTTATTGTGCTTAGTTTGGTTGGTGGTAGGACTTTGTTTAAGTCCACCTGGCTAGCTATTACCATCTTCCGTAATTCGGTCGCCATACCAAATATTTTTTTTTGTGCTCCGGCATATATCAAATTAAATAACGAGCCTCTACTAAACTGATTTTCCACTAACCACGCTTCGTGGACTAGTTATTGCAGTAAGGTAATTTGTTACCACGAAGAAAACTTTTACAACATCGGGAGTTGGAAAGATCTATCTCAAGTGTAGGACCAACCTACGTTTGCCCCCATGTCACTTGCTATATACTTGCTCAGTCTCAGTCCAAAAACAGCGTAGACATATTTTACCAAAACCTTCCGAAACTCATATAAACCGCCTCTATGGTCTAGTGGTTCTACCCACCGATTTCAGATCCAGAGGTCCCGGGTTCAATCCCCAGGGGGAGTACAATGTTGTGCTTGGTTTGGTTGGTGGTAGTACCTAATTCAGTCGCCATAATAACAATTCTTAAAAAACAGATTGTTGTTCCGGCATTTAGAGGTAAGATAGCCAGTACTCAGTTTGTTGAGGATTCCGGGTGAAGTGCGCCTCCACCTTCGGCCTTAACTCAACTTGTTACCAGGTGAGATGACGGCCAAGTGCTTCCCCGTCGTACAATAAAAAAAAAGTGTAGTAGGTGAGATTTAGCATCGCCTTAGGGTTAAAAAAAGCCTGTAATTATGTTTCTACTAAATAAATAAATATATCTCCTGTATCATGCATGTAGAGGTAGTTTAACGTACACCCACGGTCCATGATATAATTGACCAGTCAGTGATTGAGCCATGTGGGCTTTGGGTATGCACAAACGAGCCAGGCAATTTGTAGACAGATCGTGTCGTGAGACCACCCAGTTTGAGGTTTTAAGCTGACTTCTTACTGGTAAATGGACCTTTTTTCGTGAACACTGTTTGTGGCTTTGTTGATATTTTTCTTATATTGCTTACGATCAATTTCTTTCTATGATTTTGTTCATAACTGGTTTTTACAAGTTGATTCAGAAATGTCTACTCGCGTGTTAGAGTTGCAATGCGTAAAAGGCAAGACCTTTTTAAAATAGGTAGGTATAGGTCAATATTAAATACTTTTATAGAGTAGTAAAAAGCGAGGTCAAGGTAGTGTATTTTGTTTTGATATGTATGGGATTAGATTTCAAACAGTACTAGTTGATTGTGTGCTTTAGAAATACCTACGTATTTCCGGTTTTACCGAAATGATGGACCGTTGTTAAAAAAAGTAAGTAGCAAACTCACAACTTTTCTCCTTCGAGGATTCACCTCAGTTAACTACCGCATATGACCATTTGCAGGTAGAAAACATTACTTTGATAGTATTTTTTATATATAACATTGACCCTTTGTTCGATTGAACAAAAAGTCTTGCTATTTCTTAGTGTTTAAAAATACCGACATTTCACATTTGTCTGTCTGACAGCGTAAACTTAGAGATAGGGTTTTATCGATACCCTTTATGTCAGAATCCCTGATAAAATTATTGTAGATACCATTAAAATAATAACAACGTTTCCACCATAAACTTTTTATTTCTCTTTTGTCTTTATTTTAGTAATATTTATGAGTATAGTAATATTTGTTCCCTTATTCAAAACATGTGTGTGGTTCCTTTACAAATCAAATTCAAGACAATATTCAAATGCGTTTCCGTGCAGTACATTTCCATTTAACATCGTCTGGTTATATACGAATGTTTTATTTGTAAACTGTATAACTAACAGGGAAAATTTGAAATTCTGTATTACTAACTGCCTTTTAGCATAAGGAACTGTCATAGTTATGGAAAATATATTTTTATTGATGGCATGAGATCTACCAAAGCACTTGCATTAGATTGAGCTACCGACCGGGAAAAACACAACAAAGACAATTATTTAAGAGATATTAAGCTGAACTGGTACTTCAGAAGAACGATTAAATAATTTATAGAGGTTTATTCGGCACAACAGTTACATATTAAAGATAAAAATAAAGCTAATTTATTAAAAAAAATACAGGCTGGTCTTACTTTGTACCAAACTAAAACTATGAATATGTTTCTATTTATTAGTTTAAATAGGTATTACAGCTTTGTTCACCGCTAGTTCACTGTGTTACGGCAGGGTAAGGCTTCAAACCTGTTACTTTCGGTTGGTTGACTGGTTGTCAATGTTTCTTATAAATAAACTATTCTAGTGAATTTATATTAAAGTGACATACCTCTAACATAATATTAATTAACAAACAAATGATAAGAAAAGAGTAGTAATTATACGAGTATAATCACCAATTATTTACACTAATATTGTACACAGATAATTAAATAAAAACTTAACGCTGTGGCTACTGCCTTACACAGTAGGTAATATTAGATAAAATACTAGTCGTTAAATTTTAATTTCAATATTTAAAAAAAAACAGGCTGTTTTGAAAAGACACACGATAGAAGTGAAGCTGTTGCAGTACAGGAAAACATTTTAATTCTCTCCTTCTCTACCTAACACAGTGCCCCACCAATTTTCGTCACACAAAAAGGTTACGGATCAGAATTTCAAAATAAAAAGTTTCACTTCAAAAACTATTTTTTTTTCCAAATCCAAACGAAATTACTAAATAAACACAACCACATTTTTAGCTTTAACCAATTTTACAAAGATGCTTCCGATAACCCTACAAAAACTCATTGATCGCGCCACTGCCTCATTGGCATCGGTACCATGATTTATTTTCCCATGAGTTGTTTTAGGTAATTACATTCACCGCTACGTCAGCAATTGAGGCTCGCCACGCCTCCACCAATAATCACCCTGTTACTGTAATGTTATTATCGGCCTTTATCGGTATGGGATAATCTTGTGTTTGCGTTGGGATGGAAAATTGGGAGGAAATTAATAAGTATCTATATAAGAGAAACGATGGCAGTAACATATTCTTAGCCCTTTGCAAGATATGTTACGCGATTAATTGTGAACAAAAAAATGTTATCATTAATACCTATCTAACTAAATTTATATATATTATTTTCCAAGAACTAGTTGCGACGATGAGGTTAATCATGTATTTTTATACGTCGGTCTTTAAATCAGATATTTTTTTTACATTCCAAATCATCAAAATCGGATCAATTTGTTACATTATTTATATTAGACAATTATTTTGTCTTGGGCACGCTTCCATCTGGTACAGGTCTGGAACAGTTGAGTTACCTATAGACCATTTGTAACGGTTCTTAGATAATCTGACTGATTCCTTTGTACATAGTTAGTTTAATTGTGCTATTTGTTACATAATTAAATAAAATCAATTTGTTATTCCTGGACACATCATTTCGAGACGTACTAAATAAAAATACATATTGACAAATATTTTCGACAATAAACGCGATTTTACAGAAACTTTCAATAGTGGCTGTAAAATATTTTCATTAGAGAGACAGTCCGGTCTTGTTTTCCATTCACGGGCAGACGCACAGAGAAAGTTTCTTCAACTGGCTAACTTGCTCACGTTTTATTTAACACACATCGTGCGAACAAAAACAGTATTTTTGAAAATAGCAACTTCCTCTTTGTAACACTGTAAAGGATGAAAAATCGAATTGCACATGAAAAATGACAACGTAACGCGTGAATCACTTAGCGTTGCGACATTATCATTAATTTACTTTGCACTGAAATAGACCTCAACTGTATACTCATAAAGATTGATTTGCATTAATGAATTTGGCTGATGATTTTGTTGTTTGTAAAACAAACACAGTGTAAACTAGTTCAGGGAGCGTTTGACAATTAACACGTAAAGGGAGACGCGGAGAATCCAAAGTCATTAGTCATGATCAGAAGATAATCTTTGAAACACCCTTTGTCATTTGGGATTTGTACATCTGTTCTCAAGATGAAGACTTGGTTGAGGTGTGACACTAGGGAGAAATTACAACTTGAGTAATTCATTTCAATTAGGAATTGAAATTACACACCAAGGTCCAATGCTATGAGCTATGAGCCCCACAGAGCATGGCGTAATCCGCTTATTACATTCCGCTTAATCTTTTGACATTCATTACAAGTTATAATATCTCTTAAAGAGGTTCTTTATTCTACTTTTTCATGTTTCCAATAGTCAAATGTTGTCACAAATACATTGAAGAAGTCCAATATTTGTATCGGAGGTTCAACGCTTTTTATCAACACAATCATAGCCTGAAAAAAATGCCCCATAGAAGGTAATGAGAGAATTTGCCATAACCATGTTTATCAGGTGGTTTGGTTACCTCAGTGTTAGCGGTAAATACTCAAATAGATGTTTTTCTGGTAATCTGTTACGACCTATATCATTTTGCCGTGAAGTAAATGTGTTTTATTTGACTTAGGTCTAAAGGCGCATTATAATGTATTTTTTTTTTACAAAGCTTTAGCAATATTTTTACACATTAATCATTCTGCTTCTTGGTGTATTTGTTCCATTTTTGTGTTTTTACCTAATGTATAGCCATAAAAAGTGAATGTCACTACGTGTGATTTTTGTGAAAGATATCTACATACACAAAACTTCAAAAACTAAACCAAAGCTCATACATAGTTAAGCGGCAAGTGGATCTAGCAAACTCTAGTACGTAATGTAAACCAGCTCGCAAAAACAAACAAAAACTTTGCAAAAACCCATCCCCGACAACTTTTATAATGGAATGAACACACATTGCAATTCAAATTTGCCACATCCCGCGATAAAGTCGGATTATTGTCCCATATCTGGCTTATCGTATTTGTATCGATTTGTTAGAAACACGCAAAACAGGATTACTATAATATTGTGACAAAGTGGTAAACTAATACGGGGTTGATAAGTTAATTTCGCTAGTGAACTACCATCGGCTTTCCTTGCTATAAAATTTCGATTGAGGTCGGATTTTGACAGCTTGTTTGTAATCTCTGAATATCCAGGTTTTGTGTTTGGTTTTTGGCAATTTTATCTAATTTATGTGGTGATCCTCCGTCTAGGTGGAGTGATGACCTCCATACAGTGGTTGGCAAAGAGTGGATGAGATGGGCTGAAGATAGGGCTGAGAGGGGGCCGCACCTTAGGTGGTATATCGGTTCGCCTACCAGTGTCAGATCCAGAGGTTTCGGGTTCGATCCCCAGGGAAGTACAATATTGTGCTTGGTTCGGTTGGTGGTAGGACTTTGTTTAAATCCGCCTAGCTACCACCATCTTATCTAAGTCTGTCACCATAACAACAAATATAAATTGTGGTGTTCCGGCATAAAGAGGTAAGATCAGTTCCTCAGAAAGTTGAGAATTCCGAGTGAAGAGCGCTTCTACCTTCAGCCTTATGAAAACCTAAAACCTAGTGAGGTAAAGGCCAAGTGCTAACCCATCATACAATAAAAAGACCTATGTCAAGAAGTGGACTGCTATATGTTGATGATGATGAGCCTGCAGACATCGTAAAGGTGAGTGATTCAACAGCAACTTCTTTCTGCGAATTATCATTTTTAGTGTGATTATCAATCTGCCTGTCAAGCATGTTGCAAATGAGGAAACCCTTCAGTTTTGGAGGAGGCTCTGTCCAACAGTGATCTTCAATGAGCAGTTCAATCTCTATTGTTGGGGCAATGGAGATTTTTGGAATATCCAATTGTTGTATGTGAAAAGAGGCCCACTCTATTCTGTAGTTCTTGGAATCTAATTCTTATCATTTTTAATGTGAAAACTATTCAAATGACAAATGACAAAACCCTCTCCAATTTCGGTGGAGGCTCTATCCTGTAGTGGATATTAAAAGCTGTTAAAAAAAGAGAGAAAAATAGATCTTGTTATGTTGAAGAACAAAGGAAAGAAAAAATCTCAAAAAAATGTCTACCCATTTAAAAGCCTGTTATATTTAACACTTGTAATAATGAATATTAAAATTAAGTAGTCATAAAAACCATCAAGCATTCACATCTCAACAGGTTCCCGGCATTAAATACGTATTGTAATCAATGATTCCTCTATCTTTCCGTTTAATTTTTACGATCAATAAAACTCAATTCAAAAAGCCAATAAAAGAATTATTGTGAAGTGGTAAGCTGATTCAGATTTCCATATTAGTGATAAAAAACATTGTCCAATGTCGTTCACCCCTCAGTCTTTATAGACATTACGAATGTGCTGTATCAAAAAGAGGTTTCCCGAAAGTGTGTGTACGGAATATTTTATTTTTTTACGATGTAGATTGCGCTGATAGTGGTCGGAATTGAATGGATTTTATTGCTAGTCATAATGCCGGTGTTAGAACAATGATCTCGAGATAAAATTGACGAGTGTTCTCCAATAAAGTATCTACGGCTTGACAAACCATTTGGATATTATAAGTAATACTTTATATAAGGTTAACTAGTTTCTTTGTAGTGCCACGAGCTGCATGCAGCCCGCGGAGGTGGACATTCATTTTTTATTTGTTGTTGGGGTTTTTTTTTTTTTATGACAACATTTTTGTATATAAGTATGAAAAAAAATATACAGCTTGAGTTTTTTTCCAGGGCCTCTGAGGCCAAGTCTTACTTACTTACTTTAATAAAGGCATAAAGATGAATTTATAAATTTTCAAATTCGAAAGTGTTCCAACAACTTTGGGCACATAGTCATCATACATTATTTTTTTATTTGATAACAAAGATCTCATATATGTAATTTTTTATTTCAAAAACAATCTTTTCCAGAAAAACTATAAAAAAATAGGTTTTCTTTAACGCAGAACTTTTTTTATACTAAATCGAGCACGTAACTCCTAACATGACTTTCCGATAACTCTCACGGTTTCAGACTTGGCCTCAGTGGCCCTGGAAAAAAACTCACCCTGAAGATGAAAAAAATAATTAAATGAAAAAAAATATATGAAAATAATGGGTATGTAAAAAAAAATATGTTCAATAACTATACAATCTCGCTACGTAGTGGTGTGACGTCGCGAGACCGTACCAAGTGACTGTACCATGCGTCAATAAAAACCGATATTACAATTTTCCATCCCTACACAAAAAAAAACAACCATTATTCAAGGCAAAAATGACTGTTGCCTCATGTGGCAGTATATAAATATTGACATTTCAACATTCAAAAAAAACAACAATAATTCAAGGCGGTATGCAAAAATAACTGTTGCCTCATATGGTGGTTACAAATATTGACTTTTACCTTCCCTAAATAAAAAAAAAAATCTAGGCGGTATGCGAAAATGTCTTTTGCCTCATAAAAAAAAACAACCATAATTCAAGGCGTTATGCAAAAATTACTTTTGCCTTCTTAGCCTTCATCTCTATAATTCAAGCGAAAAAAAAATCGTATCCAAACGTCGTGATGGTGGAAAATAGTCGGATTTCTCCAAGGGATAGAAAATCGTATCGGATTCATTTTTATGTCGTGTTAAAAAAAAAAAAGCTACTCGTGCTTGACCATAATATTTTCAAATTATTTCGAACTCTGTACATAGAGCTTGGTAAAAATTGGCCGATTTAGAAGTGGCATTGCCATTTGTTTGAAAATCTCCATACAATTAGCTTGAAATTGCCACATCTGGTACGCTATAGAACTATGCAATTCTCGAGCATCAATCGTCATATTTATTCGAAATTGTTTTTTTTTTTTTTGCCATTTTTTCCGTTTTTTTTTCACTAATGTCAAGTTTACTACTACTTTTACTAAGAAAGTATTACAATTTTCGATGTTTCCTCTACTCACTGATAAATTTCCTACCGATACGTATAAAATTCCTCATACAGAGAGCACCTCTTTCAACACAAACAACCATGTCAATCAGTGAGTGAGTGATACAGTGTTAATGCAGCTTTATATTGTTGGTAAATGGTAATGGTAATGCTAATTGGTAATGTTAATAATGGTAATTGGTAATGGTAATTAACGGGATATTTTCCATGTATTTATGTGATGGTAAATGAGTTATCCAAAATTTGACAAAGTTGTAGGCGCCATTATTTTACAAGCCATGTCGTTAGTCGCAGTAAAAAAGGTTTTTTTTTCACCGCCGACCATACCCTTCGAACCGGAACCAAGCAATACTGCTTGGCGGCTGAAATAGGTATGGTGGTAGTAATTCCCCGGACGAGCCTTTTAACAATCGACTCTACTACTCTTAAAACCTATTGATGATGAAGGTAGACCTATCAGGCGATAAATAAATACCTTCATTCTTATTATTCGCAACGTCTTCAGTGTATCCAAATAAATAAGAGAATCACATAGAGAGGACTGTTTAAATGGATTCATAGCCTATCAGAATTGACATCAATTTGTTTTGGATGGGGCAGAATTAAATCCTTTACGTTTCTTTACAACAACTTACTAATAGCTATTACTATCAACCCAGTCTTCCCAATCACCATTTCTTCCAATTACAATAGAAATCACTTATCTAGAGCTGTTTTTTTTTAAACGATACACCATAGAGGCGGTCAAAAATGTTTGCCATTCTTAAAGAATGTTCAAGAGTGATAAATTAAATTCATGAAGAATTTCTGTTCCTGTGCACCTCATCCTTGAATCGACATGATGTTTAAATCATAACTACTCAAGTACAAGACAATGATATCGTTACCGTCTCCCGGGTCTTAAATTAACGACATTAAAACAAGCTTCTCTCATTCAAGATAAGCCCTTTGTAGGGGGAATAAATTGGATGATAGTATGCAAAAGAATGTTCTGAAAAAGTCATACCATTTGCAAAATATTATTTAAGCATTGACAATAAAGTAATGACTACCACTGAAAGTATTTTAAAACACCACCAAATTTAACGAATCTTTTTGAATAAATAATATGTGATACATGCTTAAAATGGTGATGAAACCACTCCAATATTTTTATTTTATCAGCACATTGAGTGTGTCGCTACACCGCAACGCTGGTCTTGGACACGTTAACTCTTTAGAACCTAAACGAAAATACCTGTTACAAGTACCTGTATGTATGTTTAAACTAATATATTTTGCTTTGCTACCTATGTATTTTATTGTACGATGCGGAAGCGCATGGCCTTCACCTCACCTGCCCCCTGAGCACGGGGCGGGGATAAAATTGTTGTCCTTTGTTTTTATCCACCATCGCGAGACAAAATGCTCTGACAAGGTGGATAAAAACAGAGGACAAAAGTTTTATCTCCTCTCCGTGCTGAGGGGGCTGGTTCCAAGTTATGATAAAGCCGAAAGTTGAAGCGCACTTCACACGGAATCCTCAACTGTCTGAGGAACTGGCTATTATACTTCTAAATTCTGGAACAAAACAATAAAAATTGTGGTGACAGACTCAGGTAAGATGATTTTAGCTAGCTAGGCGGACTTGAACAAAGTTCTTCTACCAACAAAACCAAGCATAATATTGTACTTTCCTGGGGATCGAATCCGGGACCGCTGGATCTGATACCAGTATATACAACGTACAAATATATACCACAAACGCGGTTAAACCTACGTTTAAGGATTATCTTACTTCTTATTTCAGTATATTCCATCCTAAAGTTGCTTTTTAGAGAGAGACAGCCCATTGCTACAATATTTTGATTGTTCTCCTTGATTTTTTTTTGTGTTATATCGGTGAACAATAAATAATTCTCTATCTATTAACGTCTTTTAGGACTTGCCAGTCAAGTAATCCAGTTTTATCTTTAAGGTGTGTAATAAGGTAATTTCATTCATTAATTAACTCGAGGTATAAAATACAGCTCTATTTCTAAGATGTCTGATTGTCTTTCAGATGAGAACGGCATAAGCCCATCCGCGTTGTTGGTGTATGATATTCTTAAAGTCTCCCGCGAAATTGCCCCCTGACTTGAGTCACGTACCAGCTATTAGTCCGAGTACTTATACTAAAGTTTCATCGCAAAACGATCAATGAACCACTTTCAAGAATATTTAATGGTGCGGCCAATGAACTCATAGACAGGTAGTCATAATACCCTCAATTTAATGGGCAAGTATAAAGATTTTCGATTGCGGAAAATATTAGAATCTCGTAAAATTCAGCCCAAATATATCATTTTAAATCAGTTTCAATTTCTTTCGCATATGATCAATATTCTTTCCGAACATCGTACTGGCCTAATCAAATATTTTGATCAACTTCATTCGGATTTAATTAATGAACTCCGAAGATAACTTCGTAGCTGCCAACTTTGTTTTCTGATTCAGAGTCTATGCAAATTACCCATCCAAGAAATGTTAGCCTAGCCGAATTCTCGATGTGTTTTCTTAAAGGCCAAATAAAGCGAGATTCGCAATGACAGTGAGATCGCTTGTTACTCGTGGACTTTGGCGAGGTACACATTTAGCTTTACATGGGAGCCCTCATCAGAACTCTTAACTAGGGAGAAGTTAACAGTTATCGACCCTTTAGGGTCCGTTATCTGAGAAGTTGCCGATCTCTTGTTAATATTGGGCCAATTAGCGTATGCTTCATCACATGTTCACGTCTCATCTAATGTTCATTTTCAAGGGCTTTATTACAAAGTTATTGATACCCAATTTAGAGGAAGGGTAAATGTAACTATATAAGGATTCATGGAATGGTGAGAGTACCTACCTACTTTATACATTTGCATATATTTATTCGAGAATCATTCAACCTTTCTGTCTCTATCCCGCTCTAAACTGGGTTTATCGGTCATGTTCTTCTCTTGCATTCTCTTCTCTGAGCCGTTTTCGCAATCCATTCAACTCCTATACTTCTATAGCTTTCCACATATTTCTGTAACAACGTGACTTTCGTCCCATAGTATAGTAAAATATTTGAAAAACTTATTCTTAACCAGTTGTTGTCACATTTTAACTGTAACAGGCTACTACATGAAAAACAATTTGGGCTTACTAAAGGTCGTTACAACTGACGCTGGTGGCATGCTGTTGAAGTACGTTTTTAAAGCCTGGGAAGGAAAACAGGATGCCATAGGAGTATTCTATGAATTATCTAAGGTTTTCGACTGCGTAGATCATGACACCTTAATCTCAAAGCTAAAACACTATGGCATTCAGAATCACAGCTAGAGTTCTTGATAGGTATCGCTTAGAAAAAGTAAATCATTCACTCTTAGTAAACTGTGTACTCTATAATAAGCTTCCTCAAATTGTATACAAAGAATAATTTAATTAAAAAGCCTACTACAAAATAAGTGATAATATCAACGATAAGAACGCGTGGCCCGATGCTGCAATACCAATTGAAAGTTAAATGGTGATTTCTCAATGTTAAGAAACTGCCCATAAGGTAGTTATGTAATAATCAGTGTTTTAAGATAATATTAATTATTTAGGTTTATGATGTAGGTAACACTTGTAATGTTATTAAATTATTATAAACACTGTATACCTAAATGATAAATGCATCATCAAAAATATACCAGCCCAAGGTTTTTGCGTTTCTCCTTGTGTGCTGGTCGCGAATCTAAACAGGCGGTAGATTTGACGTTTCAAAATGATCCTAAAAATCTGAATGAATAAAAATGTTTGACTTTGACTTTGACTTTCCCTCCGCATAACGCGTCCATACCGTGCTAGCTTGATACGTTTTATCTGTTTAGCCACTGGCAATACTTTTAAACTTCCTGTAATATATTCATTTCAAATCGTATGTACTTTATTTACACCACACATCCAATTCATCATTTTCATCTCGGTCGCATGCACTCATTTTAATCAGACCCTTTTCACAGAACTTTCACATAGCGCCATCGCCAGAACTAAGCAAAGTGTTAAGAATGGGAACTACTTTTGTATTTTTGAACTTTTTTTGTGCGTGCTTATGTATTATGTAAAACAACACCCAAACACAGAATAGACTTCGATACTTATCACACAAATGTTTGTCCTAGATGGGAATCGATTCCACTACCTATAGCGCATAAGGCAAAGCTACTACCAACTTAGCTGTGAGGCATGTCATTTGCGGCTCATCACAATTTTAAATAAAAAAAACTTATTTTTTTATAGTATTTATGTCAATAACAAATGTCTATTATAATAGAAAGAGCTACCGAACTATGAACGAAATCTTATTACGTCATGTGGCGATTTAGAATAAACGAAATCCCTATGCAATTTCACGATGTAGGACCGAACAAAAACAGGGGTGACAACACCTCGAGGCTCCCATTTCACGCTATTCCTCTAAATGGGAAGACTTTACGAACATTGCACTTTCATAAAGGGGGCAATGTTGGGGTTAATTTTTGCTTTGGGCGCTTATGGATGCTGATTGTATTAATGAAAGTGATTTTGCGGTGTCAGTGGCAGATTGCCGTCTGAGGACGCAGTTTTAGGGTTCCGAAATCTTTAAAGAGGTTTCAAATAAACCATTTTATAGATGCCTTATGGTAGAATGTTATTTTTTCAAAGTAGAATTGTTTTGCGTCCCGTACCCAATGGGTGCCTACGGGACCCTATTACTAAACCTCCGCCCGTCATATAAGTTTATAAATGCTAGATTACAAAAATTCAATTTTAATGATCGATTCCTTGTCCTGTGGGTGTGACCCTCTTGATTTTCACTTTCATTTGAATATCCTTTGTTATATATACCTGTCATCTACCTTGTCTGTTTACATTTCTGTGTTTGCGTTTGTAACTACCTATGGAAACTTTTAATGGACCTTCTTTTCTGTATCAAATTAATATGTTGCATATGAAATAATGAACTATTGGTTATAGCTGTAAGTTTTCTTAAAATTGTAAAAATAATTGAACACAACAATTTAAGAATCGTTAGAATTGGATCTATCTATCGTACTAAGAATGACATATAACGGCATTACTTATGATGGTCTTTTCCCAAGCTCAGATAGTTATAAAGAAAATAGTAACAATTAGATTCGCCTGTTAACAAAAACAACAATAATATGTATAATAGCTTCCAGGAAATTTTAAGAACACCTGGCCTCTTGAGAACTGACACAAGCAATGCCTGCTATAAAAAATACTCTAGCTCTAGTTCAGAGCTCAATCACGTAGAATCTGTTATCTTTAATAGCATTGGGGCAATGTTGCCTGAGAATTTCTTACTCCTCAGGCAACATTGCCCCTCACTCAACAAACAAACGGAATATTACGATCTATCGACGAAGACTGCCTTATGCAGATTTATGCAGTCTCAGGCTTATCTCACGGTCCGTTTGCTCAGTTCACAAACAGACAAATCAACACAGTTACGCCACTTATTCATTCTTTTTCACGTATATATTATTGCAGTACAGTACAGAAGAGATAAGTTATCCGACTGAATATCACCGGTATTTTTTTCATAATTTCAGTGCATATCTATATAATATATATAAATGTGTTCTTTAGAGACTTGAAACCGCGGTTTAAATTCAGTAATTCTCAAAAAAACAGAAGTCACTTACATGAGAAAAATTTTATCTTAACAAATTAATGGTAGGTCGTCCTAATATTAATTTGGGTCTGCATAATAAAACATATTGCAAAGCAAGTAAATGGGAAAATAAGTAGGTAGGCACATCAGAATTAGAATTAAGAAGGTAGGTATTCAACGCATTGAAATTAATTTAAATTACTCTTTAGGTAGGTACGTACTTTTTTTTAAGTAAAAACACTTCGGGAGTGCAGGCAGAAGTGAAAACTTGAAGTTTGTATGACTTGGAGACGGTACAAGCAAGCAGCCCACCTGATGTTAAGTGGAACTCTTGCCCATAACAAAGCCTTACTGCGTAGGTCATATCCACAATGATCATGACCTACACTGCATTGCGTCTATCAACTTCAGGCATCAAGTTGTTAGGCCCCGTGTGTCCGTAATTTCACCGGCAACCATACCCTTAAACCGAAACACAGCTATGCTGCTTGGTGGCCGAAATAAGTATGGCGGTAGTACATTCACAAGGAGCTCTCCAACTCTTTAAATGTAATGTAAATCAATAAAACAACATAGTGTCAATTATCATGACATTAGGTCTCTAGCATCTAGCATCAAACTAAGCAAAGTTTGTGATTCAGGGACTAGGCAAATCCTTGTTACAAAGTTCGTGTTTCGCAGTAATTGTGTCAGCTATTTCTATCTCCACTGTATTTCAGTTGCGCTCCATATCTCCGATGACGATAACCGTTCGGTTTTGGATGCGAATATTGTGATCATGCAAGAGGGGTCAGATTGGCATGGCTCCGCGATGGGCTTAGCCGTGCATTCGTTTGAATAATTCGTGTCAATGTTGTTTGCAACAAAAAATATCAGAGCTATGACTTGCGCTGCAACTTTATATCGTCATTTTGGATAAAATGCTCATCTGCTTTATATTCCATTTATTAGGGCTATCAAAAATGTAATATATAGTCTGATAAGATCATAGAAAAACATGGTATCATCAACATACAGCGTCTGTATTTCCGAAGTGTTACGACCCTAATGACTACAAGACGAGAGTTAATAGGATGCTATGTAAGCCCCATAGCTCAGTTGGTAGTAACCTGCCTTCTTCGCTGTAGGCTGTGGGTTCGACCCTCACCCAGGGCAAACAATTGTGTGATAAATATAGATGCTTGTTCTGTGTTTGGGTGTTGTATTTTATGATAAGTGTGTATATGTATATATGTTAGTATAATATCCGTATCTAGATCCCAGATAAGTAACAACAAATGTTTTAAGATAGTGTTAAGTATTTAGGTCTAGATGTATGATACTTAGAATGTAATATAAGATATACAGTATATCTTAATGTTGTATGGATCATCAAAATATTAACCAGCCCGAGTTTCTTGCCCATCTCCTTGTGTGCTGGTCGCGATTCCGAACAGACGGTAAACTAAGGGACCCGGCGTTTCATACTGATCCTAAAAAATCTTAATGTATAAGGAAACTTTGACTTTGACTTGACCCAAATTACAAGCCATGCTTAGTTTCCACAATTCCGTCCGCAATTGCACAGTGCCATAGTCATAGTCATAGTAATTTATTGCATTAATTATGTAAAGGTACAATGGTCTTAAGATTGAAAAAAGTTATACATAATAACCCTTTTAGGACATAGCAACAGAGTGAAAGCGGACCGACGCTTTGAACAAGTACAAGCCATATTAATGTTTAAGTAAGCAGGAAAAAATATATGTTAAATAAATTCAGAAAGTGTAATATTATCACTAAAAAGTCGTTCAAATTGTAATAGCAATTCTCAATAAGTAGGTATTTCAATTTATCTTCGAAGGTAGTTTAATTTAGTTCATATTTTATCTGTTCAGGTAATTGATTATATTTTTTTTATACCATTGTACTGGCCCTGAGCTGTGCATCTGTAGTTTAGACTTCGGTAGATCTATTTTGTTTTTATACCTACAAGGATAGCGTCGTGGTACTAATATCACCTTTTTTTAAAAAAAAATTGAGGGTGTTTTTTTACAAATTTACAAGATTAAAATATGTACATGTGAGTGTTAATATTTTTAGGCAACGAAAGTGATTTTTGCAGCTATCGGGAATTGTTATATTGGCAATGGTGCGGATGCAAGATTTTTGTAGGATGAAAAGTTTTTTATTATCAGCACTATTTCCCCATAATATAATTCAGTTTTGTAGCCAGGCGAACGCATAGGCATAGTATGCTGAGATAGCTGTTTTTTGGTCGGTAGCTCTTCTCGGTTCCTTAAGAGCATAATTGAAGCTAGAAAGTTTTGACTTTATCTCTTGGATATGGCTGTTCCAATTTATAGTTGAATCTATATTTAGTCCTAACAATGATAAATGATAAATAAAATTAATGTACAGAGGTGATCTTTGATACGGTCTAAACTGCATTATTTTTGTTTTAAAGTAATTAATGTCAAGGTTATGGTCATTCATCCAAAGTTCCACAGAATCTAAGATGTCAGTAAGTTTATTATTAAAATTAATGTCATTATTTTTTATTGATGTCAAAAAGGAAATGTCAAAAAGAACACACGATTCATTTAATATTTTTGAAAGGTCATTGATATTAATTAGGAAAAGTATACATCCCAAAGTTCCCACCCGGAAAGGATTTGATCTTTTTCTACTTGTAATGCCGGTTTCGTTGTCAAAGTGTTCAATTTCCACATACTGTTTGCGATTTTTTAAATAGGATTTTAACCAGTCGTGCGATAAGCCGCGAATACCTACTCCATATAATTTATCTTGTAATATATTGTACTGGACTTTGTCATAAGCTTTTGTCGTGTCAAGTAAAATGCCGATTGCGTAACTCTTATTATTTATTGTGTCGAGGATAGCTTGAACAATCATATATATATCATAAACGGCAAGTGTTGTCGAACGATTTTTTCTAAACCCGTTTTGCGCGTCGTCGTTTATACGGTATTTTTCGCAAAAAGGGTTCAATCTAGTTTGCATAGCTTTTTCAAAGATTTTTGATGAGGTTGGCAATAACGCAATAGGTCGACAATTGTCAGGATCGGTTTTTGATGCTTTTTTATGCATGGGTTTAATTATAGATACTTTAAGTAAATCTGGGAACATCCCTTCCTGAAAAGATTGATTAATTAGTAGATAATATGGGAGGGTAAGTTCTTTTGCGCCATTTTTCATCAAGATAGGTGGAAGTTTGTCGATTCCACAGCCACTTCTAAAACAGTTACATTTTAAATCATTTCCATGCTTGGTTGGTGGATTAGAGTTCGCACTGATGATCAAACACAACCAAATACAAAGTTGCTTTGGACGTCCACAGTTGTAATACACGGCATACCGTGTATTACAACTGTGGACGTCCGTATCTAAGATAAGATACACCTGTGTTTGGAAGCATTCAATTAAGTTAATCGCTTTTCAATTGTACCCGTCCACAAATTGATTGATATAATTATATTACTGTACACCTAAATCTGACAACCTCTTTAATAGATCTTCTCTGAAGACCCACAATCATAATACAATTTCATATAGTAACTTATTAAGATCTAACGGTGAGACGAAATTTTAGAAATTAATTCAATTGAATTTTAGAGCAACAGATTGTACCAATAGAAATTGAATTGAAGGAGCAAAATTAATTTTGTAATAGGGTCGTTGGATTGTTGAATACTACCAAATTTCTTAATCTAATTATTAATCTTGACATACAATTTTGGAGAAATTTCTACATATAACATTTAAATTTGGTTGAAAACCGACTTATTTGTTAACTTGAAAACCGTGGCCATGTGACGAACGTAAGCTTGGGCGTGCTTCAGATTATCCTCTAGTAGGTGATCCTCATAAAATCCACGCTCTGATTAGTGATCAGAGGTGAATCCTCGGGGAAAAAGTTGTGAGTCTATTGGTGCTGATGTTAAAACCTTCCTATTTTTATAAAAAAATAACAAATTAATTACTGACCTCGTAGGTACCTGGCTGAAGGTGAGGTCCTGAGGCACTCCCACGCATCGACAAAATAGTGTACTGCTGTTGCCATATTTTGACAGGTACCAATCTGTTGAAATCTGAAAACACGAGACCGCAAGCCAGGCGGACCATTTCATGTCTTACAACCAGCGACAGGATAAATCAGTCGTGGCCGTTGCCTGGTCAACAATGACATTGCCTAGGCTCCATTTAGGAGGGACCTCCCACCCTAAAGATGTGTGAATTATGATTATGAATGAATGAATGAAAATTCTTTATTGATCACCATAAACTTACAGGTCATGAGATTTTAGTCACAATTGAAAGAGTATTTGCAATGTTTTTTTTTATAATACGACGGAGAAGCGCTTGGCCGTCATCTTAGGTACCTGGTTTTAAGTTATGATAACGCTGAAAGTGGAAGCGCACTTCACCCGCAACTGTTGAGAAAACAGTCTGTGAAACTTGCTATCTTACTTCTAAATGCCGGAACACAACTATTTCGAATTATTGTGAAAGCCAAGCGCTTCTCCGTCGTATAAAAAAATGGCGACAGATTTTGGTTACTAATCACAAAAGACTACACATGGAACTATCTGTGCCTATACCTACTAATCTATTTCCTAAATATATATGTTAACATTCCTACAGATAGTCTTGTAATTAATTACACTTACGTAAATAATTTACCATTTAGATTAGAGCCTAAGTAAACCTATTTATAAGAAATAAATGTTTTTATCATTATTATTATTATAAAAAAACTAGCCAGGCTTACTTAAACAAAGTGCTACCACCAACCAAAGCTCATTTTTGAACTCCCTTAGGGATCGAACCACGGACCTCTGAACCTGACACCGGTGGGCAAACCACTAGACCATAGGTGGTTTAAACGTCACTACGTTTAAACCACCTATGGATAATCAGCTAAACGAACGATAATGCTCGTGCATAACGGCACGGGTTTAATTAGGGCTCTAGTTCAGAAGGCTGTTTCATTCATCATCACGTTTCATTGTGATTAGTACGTGAATACAGGATAGAGATTTGCTTTGCCGACCCTAATTCTATGCAAATCTAGGCAAATATTCAGCATTCATTTTGAAGAGTATTATTACAAGATTATATTACTCTGTGGAAACCCCAACCCGTCTATAGTCTATGCTTATTTTAAAATCTGTAGGTATACTCAGACATTGTAACAAGGTGTGCTCTGTGCTCTTCAATTTTGAAAAACGAATATCTTTTTTTTATACAGCTGGAGGCGGAACTAGCAAGCAGTTAACCTGCTGTTAAGGGATCTCTTGCCTATAACAAAGCCTTACTGCGCAGGACACAGCCACAAAGAACATGACCTACGCGGCACTGCATTGAGGCATAAAGGTGTCGCTCGTAATTTCACCGTATTTCAATATAATTCTTAAGGTTCTTCAGCATCTACGAACCGAAACCAGAGACGGCAGGCGGCCCCATATTCAATACATAATTATATTATATCATCGGATGAGTAACATTTTGAAAGTTATTTCTAGCAAACGAATATAAATAAATGAATCAATTAAAAGGAGCAGTAACAGGTTTTTCTAGGACTGAACCTTTATTATTGCTTATAACGTCACGTTCAAACTATAACTTACCTATTTGTTTCTTCACTTCAGTTGAACAGAGCCTCCTCCAAATTCGCCATGATTTGCCAATGACTTCGCTGGGTTTATTTATTTTAGCCTGCAGTATTTATTTGGTATTGGAATCTCTATAATCCAGCTATACCCCTGACTTTTGACCCCTCGTTCTGACAGTGGCATGTGTCGTACTTTTCTGTACTTATATAAAAAGTTACTCTGAAAGCGCAAGACACATTTTTTAGCTAGGCGACGTCTCAGAGTAAGTTCTCAAACAAAAAAAATAAAAAATGAATTGCCATTTTAAAAATCAGTTCATGTAGTCTTTTATCCATTATCAGACCTTGATAATTCTGACATAATAGCCGTTTCGTGGAACGCACTCGGTTTTCTCTTATTTCGTTCCTCTACTTTGAATCCCTTTCTATTAATAATATTATTCATTCCCTTTATCGAAAACACGCCCAAATACGCTTTATATTTTTCTTACCAACAACCCCTTTACGAAAACAAAATTATGCTACAAAAACATTGTTAACATAGCATATTTTAACCATATCGATTAAATTATAGTCATGTTAAGAGGTATACAGTAATTTATTTCAGTCAAATCTGAATAACCACGTGTACACTTAATTATTGGCTGATCGATTGGCTGAAACGGACCACATCATTTCGATGTATTTTTCGGAAGGAAGAAAGGTAGATTGAGAACAAAGCTTAGTATTTGGTGTTGGTAATCTTTGTATTAAGACTATCTATGACAAAGATAAAGCGATCACAATGAAACGCAAAACGGGGTGTGGGAGTTGATGGACCGACGAAATTGTGACGGTCGCAGGGAGTCTATGAGTGGAGGAAGCTCACGATTGCAATTTGTGGCCTATCATAATAAAAATAAGGGGAGGCCTAATATAAATAAGAGGCTACATAAATAAGAAAATTAAATTTTCTTTCTTATGCGTAGTGAAGTACTTGGTCTATTGTAAGTAGTTACTTGATATGATTGTATTTTTAATGACCTGATTGTATTTCGCTAAAGCAAGAAAAAACTACTATCAGATATTTATGACGAGTTAAAATAAACTCAAGTAATTTTCCAACATTCTTCACTGCTCTAGTTTAACAAAACAATCTTGAATCATGTCTGAATAACTCAAATGGTCCATCAAATTGCTTGAACTATTGTCGGTAATTGCCATTTATCTGGCTCTATCACAGAAGAGCTAACATTATTTTCTTGAAATGAATCACTTTCAGTAAAAATAATTTACGTTGAGGTACAAAGTAAACCGATTCAAACCAATTTTATGATATTAATAAAACATGTTGATAAAACATATTATACCTACATTCCTATTTGCGGTTATGATCTTAGGTCCGTGAAAAATATATGTAACATTCAAAATTAATCCATTTAGAAACACAGAAGATTTAAAGGCATATTTTTTTTGCAAAATTTTATAGAAAACCGTTTTATCAAAATTTCAGCAAATTAAAGTGGAGTAGGGTTGGTGTTAGTTGTCGTTTTATTCGCCATGATTGGATGGGTAAATTCTCTTTTTGCCCTTCGGTTTCCGACAAAAAATTATTGTAACTATTCAATAATAGCACCGCCACGTGCTACGGTGGAGTGATTTCCATGAGTGGAGTGTTCAGAAAAAAAAATATCGTGATACTTGCAATCAAATAAATGTTCTCTTCCATACAAATATGTCATTTTCTTGTTAATTGACCGAGCGAGCGAAGCGTCTCAGTTTCGAGATTGGCCAAAAATGCTTTCGTCCGCTGTCTGTCGGTTTGTTCTCGCCTACAGGTCGCATTTTTCAACTGAATTTGATGAAATTCGGCACACATGTTCCTTGATTAAATTTTTTTTTGAGTCAAACGCAAAAGAATTCAATTGAATTTGAAAAACACAAAAAGTATTTAATTCTAAAAAACATGTTGGAAAAAACAAAGAAAAAAGTTAAGTGGAGGGGAAAAGGGGAGAAGTTTTCTGTAGGATTTTAGTTTTCGTTTTTTTTTGTTGGAAAATTTATACCTATGTTTACTATTCAGACTATGCAGTCCTCTCCGCCTTTGCAAAACAAATCCGTAGACACCAGGTTCGATCTCCTCAGACCAAGGGAGTAATCGCTAAAACTTCTACCTCTATTTGCTCAAGGCTCACGGCTCGCGAGGTCTACTGTTTACAGAACCACTAGTTTACTTTGTACGGCGCTTTTACCCTTTGTAAAATACCCTTGGTATTGATCACATCAACGACTTTCCTTCATATCTTTTCCCATCTTCCTTTTCTAAGATTTAAGCTTACAAATTTTTCTAAGGTCAATTTTATAATTTCTACGCAGTTAGTACATCGCTTCCTGGGTATCTTTCTGGGTCTTTTGTCTTCCGTTTTCCGGCGTCTACTTTGATATGATTTTGATGGGTTTTGTGTCATTTAATCTAAGTGTCCTGACCACTTCTTATGATTTTCACTCATCACATGAGACATTTATGAGAATGAAAACAGCGTCAAATTCGATTACTTTAAGTTGAGAAATAAAAGCCATTGAAACGTCATCCAAGGCGTCTGTGCCATCTCATATTTTCCCGCCCCCTAAAACTTCAGCCAAGTGTGGTGTTATAAGAAATTTATTTTGTAAATTCACCATGTGGCTTCATCCCTTTGTCGTAATAGGACTATATTTGCCCAAATTTAATGCATTTTAAAGGGTGCATAACTTACTTAAAGCTAATTATTTTATAATAGGCCCGTCCCAGATGGCACAGTTTAATATTGGGGGCTAAGTCAAAGAAAATTTTCTGTAACAAACTTTGTTGGAAAATTTAATTAAAGTCATCTCATCGTGTGAATAAAATATCGATATCGTTTGAGACAAGGGAGATAAATATTTTTTTGATTAGTATTTGGTTCTTTCTAATTAATTTATAATTAAGAAATAAATTGCGAACAGTCCTTGGTATCAAAGAAGCGGCTCGAAAAATATATGCTGTTTAAATTTATGAGTATTTAATTTTGTTGTCTAGTTTTATAAATACACACTTTTTATTCACATCATACATTTTATACAAGCTATTTGTTACTATAATTATATTATGTAGGTACTATATTTAATAGGACTTGCTGGCCCACATCAAAGCAGAAATTGGAAAATTTTAACCCAAACGGTTAAAACTTCAACACATTTCGACAATTCACCCAAATGAGTTTCGTTGCAAAAAACCAGTAGATTTTTGGGGACTGCCGTCGCTACAGTTTCCAATTTTCTATACGTGACCTTTTACCCTTCTACCCAGGATGTCGCCACGTTCAACAAACGAGGTGTCTTTGAAAACGTAATTAGAAAACTGACTTCAACGCGATTGTAGTCGCAAATTAGTTTTGTTATTTAATAGGTTCAAATATTTCACTTACAAACTTGCGTGAGTTGTAAAATGATACAATGCAAAACTGTTTTTACTATAATTGTCCTTTTTTCTATGTTTTTTCTAGCTGTCAAAGACAAAATCTGACCTATGGGGAAAAAAAATGCTGTTGCCCAGACTAGTCTGTCTATCAATCTGATCACTAGGAAAACCCCGAGTATTATCGTACATTTTGAACTCTGGATGACTACGCTTTACGACCGCAATCACATCCACGTATCAAAATTACCCTGATTGTGGTTCCCTAGGAGAATCGAAACAAAGTTGGTGTCAACATTAACTTTCATATACGTGGGTACAATCCGTGTTAAAAATGTAGGCGTTTGACTTTGTTTGTTTATGTAACTTGTGGTTATTTATATATATATAAATAATACAGTTATATGTCAAGCTATTTACGCAAATAAACCAATTGTTCGGCTTAGCGCGTTCTTCGCAAGCCAGGTCCACGCAAAGCTGTTGCCTTCTCGGTTCAGAACCAGGCTAGCATATTCTTCTTGAATAATGGATAGTTTCTGATGCTTTCCAAGTTATTCCATATCACTTCAAAGATATTCGTAAAAGCCAACATCAGGGGTCCTCTTCAATTCTAAGTTAGTAGTTTTGGGTGTTGTATCATATAGTACGTATGTATTTACAAAAAGTATTTAAGTATTTTATCCGTAATCTAGTTCCCATATTACAAGCTATGCTTAGTTTGGGGCTAGATGGCGTTGTGTAAAATTAATGTCCTGTAATATTTTTAAGCAAGCATCAAATACTGACAAGAGGAGAAGAAAAATAAATCGTAATAATTTTTTTTCGTTTTTGGCTGAATATCGTTGTTAAAAATGTCGTCATATTTAATTATTTATTTATAAAGAGGGAAATTATGAGTAGTTAACATACTTAAATGCTCTCTTAATACTATAATCATAATGATTTGACACATAGGTCACTTATACGATGCCATAAAGAGCTTACTTGAGCCGCTTCTATCTACCGACTTCTCACGACGGTAAACATGTATTTATTATGACATGCGTCCTTATTACCAACCTCAATAATGGTTCACATCGCGTTTATTACTCGGCTATTATCGTCATATAACGAATTCACCGTAAAGTAGAGCATCAACAAGTCCACTTATTTTCCTATAAATTAATCTGCTTTTAAATAAACTTTTCTACACAATAAAAATAAGTTTTATGCATTTGGTAATAAAGTTCAAGTTTATCGTTCTGTGGCGATAAGTTTTCAATTAAACGGGAAATAATAGGTAGAATTGCCGTTCCCAATGGTATTTGCGGCGCATTTCTGTAATTGGTTCGGATAAATTAACAAAGTGGTTGAAAAGAGTGACGTCCCTGGAGTTGATGTAATTGGAAGTTCCGCCTACTGCAGGTTGCACGATTTTTTTAATAATGGAGTGACAATATTTCATCTATAGCTATATATTTATATCACGCAGTAGAGGTTTGTGGATGCCGACTAACTAGATATTTTGAGAAAAGTAGGTCTTCGTAAAACGACCTAATGACCTTCGTCAAATGGAGTGCAAAGACTGACGACATCCTCGTATGATGACCTAAATATGACGTCAAATGGATTGCATAGACTAGATAAACTGACGACATAATAGCGGTTGCGGGGAGTCAGGGGATGTAGGCGGCTCGAGTTACTGTTTTTGAAAACTCTGGGAGTGGTTTCTGGTCAACAGTAAACTAGTAGACTGCCTCTGGGGTCTAGTGGTTCAACCTACCAATCCATCAGTCCAGGGTCCGATCCCCATAAGGAATACAATATTTTGTGTAGGGCTTTGTTTAAGTATGCCTGCCTAGCTACCACCATCTTACTTATATCTGTCGTCATAATGACAATTCTAAAGAAAGAAATAAATAAAAATATTTATATGGCACCAAGAACAAAAAAACAACACTCCGCAGACATTTAAATGAACACACAACTTATGTAGGTAGATAGGTACTTACTTACATCTAATAACAAAAGTCTAAAATTTCTAAAATTGTTGTGTTCCGTCATTTAGAGGTGATGAAAGCCAGTTCCTCAGTTAGTTGAGGATTCCGGGTGAAGTGCGCCTCCACCTTCGGCCTTATCTTAACTTGCAACCAGGTGAGATGAACGTAAAGGCGCCTCCCCGTTGTAAAAAAAAAAGTTGGTAAAAATTATACTACATATTTGAATATCACTACCTCAAAAGTATTTCTATTCCTTTATTTGTTAGTCACATAAACGGATCGTTGACATGGATATTTGTGTGCGTAACATGGGAAAACATAGTCCATATTGAATTTCCATAGCATTTAATTTCTCAGGTTTGGTCCAGTGGTAGATAATGTCGGCAAATGCTATGAATAAAGCCGTGGTTCCACCACAGCCAGATGACGCCGCGCTGTCCGTATGTAGGTGAATGTAAACATTGCTTCTTTATGCATTTAATTTGAACGGCTATGGACGCACGCAATGGCGGCAGCGTGTCGCGGTGGTTTGGCGGATGCTCGCCCTAAAACAAAGATTTACATCTTTTTAGATGGTGCTGTGTAAAAAAATGTCTCATATTTTTATTTTAAGCATGTTGTTTTGAGGTTCTCAGTTTTAAGGTATGGTATTTATTTGGTTTATAGAAAATTTTATTAGGTCCTAATCGAATAGTGGAAAATTATAATAGAATCACCATCCTTATAAAAATACTCAAATACTGTTGTTAATAGGTATATACGTTTTTAAACCTACGATGTTTTTTGAAGCTACAATTTTCCAAAAACCGTATCATGTGTCCATACTTTAAACGAAAACTGTTCGATGCACCGGTGATACTGCGTCGGTAGCAGGGTTTCGATGGACAGAGGCACAGACAGGCTCTCAATCAATCAATTAATTTTGTTGTAAGATTTAATGGGATTATTTTGTAACGTCAAATCTACCGCCAATTTAGCTGTTTGAGTATTTACAAAGTTTAAAAAAACATTCAATGTAAATTAAAGATAAAGATAAAAGATAAAGATAAAAATTTATTTATTCATAGAAAGATACAGCTGGTACATGTTTTATATATTCTATTGTAAAATTGTAAGGAAGTTCTTGTCCCCTACACTAGAATTAAAAATGCAAGTCACGTGTCATATTTTATTTCGCTTTAATTTTTTTAAATGTATAACATATACCCTCTTGCTTTCCTGCAATCTGTGGGATTGATTTCGTGAAAAGGAATGGAAGTGTGTTACAATAAGCCGGGTAAGTCCGCATTATTTGATTTGACCAAAGAGAGGGCGCGATGGTAGAGTTGGCCGTCAGATGATACCAACCCATTTTTGGGTTGACAAGAAAGATAAATGAAAATAGAGTAGGAAAATCATCAGCTGTGCGATGAACCTACCGTGTAGTTTTCTTACGCCGTGCAATTAATGGCGAACGTAGTAACTTTAATCTAGTCTGTCGCTCGAATTTCATTTTCAGGATATAATGTTAATATTACTTGTGAGGTACTAAGGTGAGATTTCAGGTCATATAGAAGGCGACTACTGTAAGGCTTGTTTTTTTTTTATCCTTTGCCACTTCTAGTGCTTAAACAGCCTCTACTTGCACCATGTGTGTTTTGTAGGTTAACTATAAATTTGGTGCGGTATGGTTGTATATGTGCTTTATCACATTGCCTTTAATATGTTCTGCTAAAACTGCTTACAAAGACATCATCGATTGACACATTTTATGTCAATCGATGTCTAACATACCAATTTACCGAAAATTGCCTGTGTTTTGGTTTGTATGGTTGCTGGTTTATTTGTAATAGATAAGAGTAACACTAAACATCAGGTAGGCTGCTTGTTCCGGCCTAGTGTGGACATGCAAACTGAGGGTTCCGATCCACATTTTAAGACTAAAAAATTAGTTTTTTATAATTTTGTTATGGAGCATTTGCGATTTACTCTTGGTCGGTTGCAAGTATATTTTGTATAAATATATTATCGTAATACGGGGAACGGGGCCTTTATCAAAATAAAATTAGGTAAGACGGTGGTAGCTGGCCAGGAAGACTAAATAAAATTCGATCACCAACCAAACAAAGCACAATATTGTACTCCCCTGGGGATTGAGCCCGGGACTTCTGGATCTGACACCGGTGGGTGAACCAAACAGGTAGACCACAGAGGCGGTTTACATCAATATTAGGTCACGATACAAACTTTGTAGATTTTAGGCATCGTTTTTACGAAAGAGCTCAAATTTTATTTTTAACATAATAATATTTTAGAATGAAATTGTATCTTGTATTCGTACACCCTTCATTTTCTTGTAACTTGTCAAGTATTGTCGTTATAGTCATTTGCCATTAGTCAGTCAGACGGATGTCTTAGGTATCCCTACTACCTAAGACTAAGACTTTTTGCATTGTTTTGTAGCATTCGCGTGGGTCCAACTCATGCTTGGCCGGTTAATTTTTATATCACAAAAGCACCTTAATAAAAGGCTTTTCTTTAACCTCATAGGGTGTAATGAGTTTCCTTCTTATTGAAAATTCCGTTCGGAATAAGAAAATACCATGCAGATCATAACATTTTTAATAGAAAATTGCATGAATGTAAGATTAAGAAATAGTAGGCTAGGTACATAGAAAACACCGAATCAATGCAGAATGCTATGGCTAAGTAAAATTAAAAATATTTAAAATGAAAATTTTTGTAATCAAAATATAAAAACGTACTTTTCTAGAGTAGGGTATGTTTAATAAAAAAAAAAAGTTTTTTTTAAAAAGATTACCACTTTAATATGTCTTTACTATGATCCTAAAAGTGATTGGAGTGGTATTAAATCTAAATCCACGGTTTGAGCAGTACTCTGAAGCATCCTTTATGAGTACATACCTAGCCACCCCCGTATTTCTTTTTTTAAATCAGCAAATACCTTCGTCCTAGATAAAGTCTAGTAAATAGAGCAGCAGATTGCTGACTCATCCCAATGATAATAAAAAGCTCTAGCTAGTTGCCGATTAACCTAGATCGGGGTAAAATTCCCAGTTCATTCCTAACTAGGTTGGGATACCTTCAGTTGTAATACAATTTAATACTGATCTGGTGCCTATACATCAGGGGTAGCTGTAGAGGTATTTAACTAGTGCTCGAGCAAGCATTTTAAAATGTTTTTTAAAAAGCCGGTACTTACGTGCTGAGAAATAAAATGTAAGATATTGCTTGTGCTTTGTGAAAAAAAAATACTCTAGTGGTTCGACACCGGTTCCAGATCAAAAGGTCCCGGGTTCGATCCCCATGAGGAGTACAATATTATCCCTTATGATATCTTGAAAATCAGGTAAGCTGAAGGGTAAGAACCTCCCCGTAGTACTTTAAAAATCTAAACATAATTAATGTAAGGCACGTACAATGTAAAATCTTCATTTACAAGGGCAGTAGTCGGATTTCCAAAGGACCTTTATAAACGGTTTTTAGCGCCTGTTTCAGACCAGCACCAGATGGAAGTGTGCCTCAGACACTAGCTGCATAGCCACGCTGAAAACCAAATGCTAATTCGCTGGTCGAAATAAAAACCAGCCATTAGGTCACGCGTCGCTTAAATCTAAAGCCCTGCAAGAATGCGGCCTCCCAATCCAAGGTCTTAGCCACTTAAGGCTCAATAAAGCAAATTAAAAAAATATACTCATGCCTTTCTCCTTTTGAGGATTCACAACTCAGAGCGTGAATGTTATGAGCATCATCTACTGGGGCCTCTACACGTACAAACTTACGTTCGGCACATGCCCACGGTTTGCAAGTATTCAATAGGTTGCAAGCCGGTCGCCAATTAGCGGAATACTAGCCTGTGACACATGTCATTCGAAATTTATGAGCATCATCTACTGGGGCCTCTACACGTACAAACTTACGTTCGGCACATGCCCACGGTTTGCAAGTATTCAATAGGTTGCAAGCCGGTCGCCAATTAGCGGAATACTAGCCTGTGACACAGGTCATTCGAATTTTATGAGCATCATCTACTGGGGCTTCTACACGTACAAACTTACGTTCGGCACATGCCCACGGTTTGCAAGTATTCAATAGGTTGCAAGCCGGTCGCCAATTAGCGGAATACTAGCCTGTGACACATGTCATTCGAATTTTATGAGCATCATCTAATGGGGCCTCTACACGTACAAACTTACGTTCGGCACATGCCCACGGTTTGTAAGTATTCAATAGGTTGCAAGCCGGTTGCCAATTAGCGGAATACTAGCTTGTGACACATGTCATTCGAACTTTTGGTCCTAGGGACATGCCGGTTTCCTCACGATATGAACCGCATTTAATACATGCACATGCTATGACGGTGAAGGCACCGTCACAGCATGTGCATGTATTAAATGCGCACATAAACTTCTAAACGACCGAAAAGTTCATTGGTGCACGACTGGATTTGAAACTACAACTCAGTATCAGAGGCCTAACCTTAACGTCTTATAGCATTTACATTTTGATATTACTTTTGTCTCGTTTTTTCTACACTGGATAGATACTAACAAAAGTATAGTGATATCAAAACAAGAATGCTATAAGAGGTGTTAGTACCCCCTCAGAAGGCTTGACCATACCCACTTAGCCATACAGCTCTTATAGCTCTTTAGAGTCCCTAATATTTAAGCTTGTTTGGTTCTTGCAAGTTTCTGTTACAACAGACTGACCTAGTGTAGATAGTCCAGCATACACCTGAACATTGCCGTTTATTTCAATAAAGCTACGCTATATTCGCATCGAACGACGCAAACAGACGTAGCCATTCCACGTATCGTCATAAAGGCTATTTTTATTGCTTACAGTTAACATAAAGTTCATCCTGCTTCATGCCGTTTCATCCCCTAACGTCCCTGAATGCAATCCAAACGCAATAGAACCATGAAAGAGAAATAGTAGGAATTGCGCAAAGAAGTGAATTTCATACAACAAACTACAGCGAATTTATAAAAACCATTGTGTGCTAAGATTATATAATTTAATTTATAATTTTAAGCTTATGGAAACATGAGTTACTTGGGTAGTATTTTGTATATATTTTTTTTCTTGTAGGTAATATCTTTTGTCCATTATATAGGCTTTAAATTTGTTATACCTAGTTATGCTATATTTGAGAGCCCAACCCATTATTTTAAAATCAATGTAACGTTAACCTGTATAAACATACAAATATGGTACATTGACATAAATAGTTATCCATAAATAAATAGTTGGACATATGCTACGCAAGACTTTTTTCTAGATATTGATGTGTTCTCTAAAACTAGAACTTTACTTTGTTCGATCACCAATATAAATGCTTTCGCAGCGCACGCGACGACATAAATTTTACAGGTAAGTTTCCTTCATTATGGTTTGCATTTAGCTAAAGTTTTCTCATGGAACCCTGATAAAACCTGATAAAAAAATATAGACTATGCTACTCAGTGATACAAATAGTCTATTGGTGAAGAATTTAAGTACAAAAATAAATTTAAATCCTTTCTCTTTAAAATAATAGTAAGGATACGCAGTAAACACGCAGACATTTAACAGGTTTCTGTATTGCTTTGCTCTAGAGTTTCCCTTCTATGAACTTGTATTACTCACAAAAGCAGAAATTATACCAGCATTTACTTTCAACGATGCAGTCGAGATATCTTGAGGCGTGAGGGTTAAGCGAGGAATTATTTTTATTTCAATTTATAACTCTATCTTTGTCGGGTATGAGAAAATTGTAAAGGTTTTCTATTTCTAGAGGAAACGTGGCGATGGCCTTTATGATTATGTTTTACTAATTTGCGTATTCAGAAGGCTGGATAAAACTGTTATAAAATCTCGCAATGTGAAAGGATTTAAAAAAACACAACCATTTCTGTACAACACAGCACATTCTGTAATCATTACCATAATTCTGCCTTCTTATGTTAAGGGTCAGCACAACATATCTTCTTCTCTTCTTTTTCTTACACTCAATAGTATTTCAGCCGATATCGAAAAGTATGATCAGAAGAGGTGTGTGTGAAGAGAGTGAAAAATGGTGAAACTCGGTAAGTAGTGAAAATGAAAGGTTCTACCTTTATCAAGTGCTACCTTAATATTTCAACAATTTCACGAGCTAATGTGACAAAAATTAACATGGCTCTTTTCCTCTCTTCTTAACAGAAAATTCCATTTGGTAAAACTCTACTATCACTAAAAAATCTTCCGGATTCAGTTGTAAAAACGAAGGAGCAAGTTAAAATTTCTTCAAATAGATACTTTATATGCTGGCCTCGTAGCTTTGACCGTCTGCTCGTTTCACTTATTTCGATATTGGACCCACTAATTTTGTTTACTTATTCATTAAAATGGAGAGAAATGGCGGACCGTGTAATGTGCCCTCTCGTTTTATGGAAAACTGAATTCAAAAAAATGTTCGAAAATAACATCTTCAGATGAAAATAAAGATGAAATTTTAGATTGTCTGATTTCATTTCGCGAGATGGATCCATAAGTGATTTTAGGAAGGTAAATTTATGAAGATGTTAAAATGTGAGACTTATATTTTTTGAGTATACTCCAGCCTCAATATTATGGATGTTTGTTTTTAAATTGGTGATAGGCAGCATTTGATCACCAACTTACTTGAAACCCAAGGATAAATATGGTCAAAGATATACGTTTTTCTAAAAGGAACCTTTTTCTGTAAATTTGAAAACTCCAAGGTCCCCATTCTTTAACAGTAACTGTGATAACGGTACAGGCAAATTTACGTGTCCGGACACGCAATGGAACATCTACAAAGTAAATGTTGACAATAAGAAAGACAAATGGATGTCATACGAAATACTGGACACGATTTCCATGATCCATTTGCAGACAAATTTGAGAAACACCGCAGTCCCTCAAATAATACGGAAAACGAGAAGCCATTGAAACACCTCCAGACAAACTTAATATAGAAGTGAAAAATATTGGCCGTGAGCACTGCATACGATACGCTTAGAACAAATCAGATTTACAAAATGCATAGAACGCGGGCGAATCCTGACGGACTGCCGAGACGCACTCTGAATTATTCATCTACCACCGAAACTTTACCGCAAAACTATCGAACATTGCTTTGTTTTGTTGTTTATGAAATACTTTGCTCCTTCATACGAGAGAGAGAACATAAATAAAACAGAATCTTCCGCTTAAATTGTTTTTCAGTTTGAATTGATGTCAACTTATTTGAACGTAGAGTCATTCAAATTGATAATTTATTTCAAAGTATTGGCAAAATTAAACGGGACATCGTGTTTTAATTTGTACCAGCTTTTCTTAGCGGATGGATTGAGTCAACATAATTTCAGTCCACATACATACCACAGCTAGGCTGCCCCCAATGGGAGCCACAAATAGATCCTCAATCGCCTCAATCCATCGACTTCCCGCGACCACAACAATGCCATCAGTCCATCGAAAATGTCGCTTTCAATAATGGCCGCCATGCGAGAACCTTTACTCCCCAATTGAAGTTTAAGTATATTTATTTCCAATAGAAAGCTAATGGAAATAAATATACTTAAACTACCCATAATTAGGCAGGTAAGCATCTTTTAGATGATATTATTTATTACACTGGACTGGCAGTACCTAATTTTAACCGCCTCTGTGGTCTAGTGGTTTAACCCACCGATTTCACATCCAGAGGTTCTGGGTTCGATCCTCATGGGGAGTACAATATATTGTGCTTGGTTTGGTTGGTGGCTAGCTACCACCATCTTACCTAATTCTGTCGCCATAACAACAATTATAAAATTGTTGTGTTCCGCCATTTAGAGGTAAGATAGCCAGTTCCTCAGTTTGTTAAGGATTTCGGGTGAAGTGCGACTCAACCGAAATCCTTACTCAACTTGTTACCAGGAGATGAAGGCCAATCGCTTCCCTGTCAAACAATAAAAACAAAAAAATGCGGTTTTTGATGAGATTCCTATCCCTTACTAGCATTTTTTATCACGGACTTCCAGACTTCAGATAACATTTAAGAAGCTCTATGATGCAATGGCTTACTTGAAAAAGATACGTTATTTCCTGATAATTGCCACCAAGATTGCCATTGCACGTTAAAAAAAACG
Source organism: Venusia cambrica (assembly GCA_951394065.1). NCBI lineage: Eukaryota > Metazoa > Arthropoda > Insecta > Lepidoptera > Geometridae > Venusia > Venusia cambrica. The sequence continues at coordinate 7,142,008 of OX596055.1, forward strand.
ATTCATAATAAATGTGATATTTTACCTAAGAGAACAATTAAATGGAGAGAAGACAATGCGCCAATTCAGTTTCAATTCACTAATAGACTTCAATAAGCATTCCAATAAGTCAGGCTGGACACGTGCCTTCATGCAACATCCGTTACCCATTCGCAGACGCACATCGCTTCGTTTGCGAAGACAAATGACTCCTGTCTGCGCTCCGGCATAAATGCTGAAACCAGCTAAAAATTACTGCAAAATAATTAAGAGCGTATCGAAATTACTCCCAGTAAGAGTAGGCACTCTGTGTCTGGAAACTGTGATCCTATATTTCGGAACATAAAACTTTTAGCAGCTTATTAGCTAGGTCAATATGCAAGATCCACGAGCAAAGCGCCGCTGACAGCATTCCTTAAAAAATCAGCGTGGCATGGCATTATTATTTTATATCCTGATTTTATGAATATTAGAATACCCAGTATGTAATGCGCTCTCCCAGACAAATGTTCGAAGCCTGATTCAAAATAAATTTGCTGGTATTAATTAGGTAAGGATAACATAGGCTTGTACCACGTTACTTTTTCTCAAAATTCGATTAAAATCTATTGTAAATAGAGTATATATAATCGATTGTAAAATGTATGTAAAAGAGTTTTCCTTACATACAAACAATATTTTCCATTTCTAAACAGCGACAAACTACGTTAGCGCTGTAGATTGAAAATCAGCGGTATTTCAGAGGCTTCGAGCATTTTTTGTCTTCTATAACTTTTAGGCGAAATTTATGGGATCAAAGTATGTAGACAGTGTACGCAAGCAATGACAAAGCGTTTAGCGTTTTTGTTCAACAACAATAAAATCTATCGCCACGTTCGGTATGCTGTCGTCCCATTGTTCGATAAACCATCTGCTCTGAGTTTGTTTTGCTGGCTGTGTGGTATTTGACGCCAACGGTGGCAATGCAAGGCGCTTCGCAAAAGTTCCATCCAGCATCTTAATAGCGGCATTAAATCTTCAATTAAGATAAATTAGAAGAGATAAGAGTTCCGAACAGCATACCGAAATTGCAATGTCGAAAAAAAAACACCACGATGAATGTGGAGCCATCGAACTATGCCGGTCTGCCGCGGAAGGTGCTTTTGTTCGGACCTTAGGTGTTTCTGTTTTGCCCTGTAAAATTATTCGAACCAAATTTATAGATTCCATCTCTCAGATACCTTATTAGGAATTGGGAACGTTTAGTATGCAATGATTGAAATGCGCTCATTTGATCGTGCCGAACGCTTGCCACGTGTCGGTCAATGTGTCGTTACAGGTTTTAGTATTCAATGCTTTAGGTAAGATTGTTAGCAGTTTTACAAAATAAGATTACGATATCATCAGGATTTTATCGTTTTATCGTCATGGCTGAGTTGGCTAGGACTTTATATTCATTGAGTTCAAGATTCTTATTACACTTAGTCGCTACACTCTTGACAGAGTGGTCGTGGTTATCATGACTGTGTTGAGGGTTGTAACCAGCTTTACAATCGCCTCCTGAATTTGGTCCGTCCATCATGGGAGATCTGCCACTTCCTCGCTTGACATAGACTTTACGCTGTACCACGAGGCGCTCAATGGACAGTTCCCATGGAGAATGCGAGATTGGACTATAGATGACAGAAGCTGCTTGATGACGAGATCTTAATGTATTGAGTCATTGGTAGGAAACTCTGTGCAAGAATTCAAGCATTATCCGTAATCTAGTTCCCATATTACAAGCTATGCTTAGTTTGGGGCTAGATGGCGCTGTGTAAAATTAATGTCCTGTAATATTTATTTATTTTATTTATTTATTCTTTTCTTCCACCATAAGTTCAAGATTAGATTTGACAAAATCACCAGCGGTATTTGGTTGACGTTAACACCATACAATAACACAATCAACACTATACATGCGAAAAGCAGGCTAATTACCAATGTTCTGCAAACAGTAGACCAAAAACTTTTTAGCAACAATTTATGATCACAACAACCCATGACACATTTCACTTATAATTATGATGTCTTGGCCGATTTCAACCACAGCGGCTGTGTTACTTAAAATAATCGAAATGTGAAGAGCATAATTAAAAACATTACCTATCCGAATATATTTCCGAATGTTCCTGCCAAATTTATAAATTTTTGCAGCTAAATGGTAATATATTATGTTACTTCGTTCTGAACTAAGACTTCTTCACACTTCACAATCTTGACCTCTTGACCGATTTTACTTATTATATTCGTAATTCTTGTTAAAAATTGAGTAAGTACCGAATGTTTCTGCTAAATTTTATAAAAATCGGCCGATAAATGCTGCCGCAGAATACGCCTTATATGAATTAAGTATTTTCCAATCTAAAATCGCTTTCGTGAAGATTAGTTGAAAAACGCAAAGATTTGTTGATTTGTTGCAAAGTCGCTTTGCTTGCATGGTCAAATACCCATTTAGAAAACATTTGCATTGTAAATCCGATCAAGGCATTTTCACTTTTGCAGACAGTGAAAGCCAAATGAAAGAGCAGCTAAAGTGCAAAGTAAAAGCAAATCGAGGATATCTTAGATAATCCTATGCAAATAAATGGACATACTCCGATACGGTGAAATACAGGATAGGAGCTAACGCTACGATTGTAACATTCAATAGGATATAATTCTCAAGGATGTTCTAAATAGTTAGGGAGCTTTATTTAGTTGTGGTATACCAACACAACGATGTTCATTTGGTAGACCAATCCAGAAGGTCTACAATCCAAGAAGCTCATTCATAAGCTTATGCGCTGTAGGTTGTGGTTTCGATTCCCACCAAGGACAAACACTTGTGTGATGAATATAGATGTTTGTTCTGTGTTTGGAAGTTGTATTGTGTGATAAGTATGTATTTACAAAAAAGAAGTATACAAGTATTATATCCGTTATCTAGTTCCCATATTACAAGCTATGCATAGTTTGGGGCTAGATGGCGCTGTGTGAAATTAATGTCCTGTATTAATAATTATTTATTTATCACATGTATAACACCGTTTCCTTTTACGGACCATTGGTTAATTGGGTAATGCAAATATTCAACAAAAAAACGAAGAAGCATTGTATTATTCTATGATGAACTACGTAAGAAAATAGTCACTAGCCTCCGGCACCGATAGAAGAGGGAATTCAAATTGAGCATCCTCCAGCCGTCTCAATAAGCGGCTTGGCTCTCATCGCGCCTCGTATATTCCACGCCAATTGTTTGTTTTCCACGCAAAACGTTTGCAAAGTTAAATCATTTTTAAGGTTAGTGTTGTGTGGATTAAGTTGCAATATTTTACTCGATGAATCAACGTGCTGGCGGTCGCGGGTAGTCGATGGATGGATGAGGCTGATGATATTTGTGGCCTCGATTGGGTCGGTTTTACTCTGCAAAAAGAAAGGTTGATGTAGGTTATCTACCTAGCCTTTTTTAATTTAAAATGGATCAAACAGCTTTTGTCCTTCTAAACTTAAACAGGTAAGAATGAGGTCTAAGATGGAGTGGAAAAACATTTTTTTTATTGTACTACGGGGAAGCGCATGACCTTCATCTCACCTGGTTAAAAATAAGGCCGAAGATGGAAGCGCGCTTCACTCTGAATCCTGAACTGTCTGAGGAACTGGCTAACTTACCTTTAGCTGCCGTAACACAACAATTTAGAATTATTGTTATGACGCCAGACTTAAGATGATGGAAGCTAGCTATTAGGACTTATTGTACTCTCCTGGGAATCGAACCCGGGACCTCTGGATCTGGACACCGGTAGGCGAAACACTAGTTCACAGATTCGTTTGAAGATTAAAATCTAAAAAGTAACTGTAGGTAAGATAAAATTACACTGAACATATTAAACACAACAGAGAAGCAAACCTTATGCCTAGTATCATTGTAGCTGGTATTATATATATATAATAATAATATAGTTACATAAGCTTTATCCTGCTCTTGACCATTCTCTTAGTGGCTCTCAGCACGGTTTCATGAAGGGACGCTCTACTGTATCTAATCTTACACTATTTAATAAATTTCTTACGGGAGCCATGGATAAGCGTGACCAGGTTGATGTGGTCTACACAGACTACAGACTTTTATCTGTTTTCATCTGTGAATGTCTGGCTTTATCTTTCTATTCTTTACCTATATTAAACTGCTTATATAGCTGTAGACTTTCTTTTAAAATAAAATAAAATAAATATATAAAAATAATCGAGGCATATCAACACAAAACAAACCAAAAACTGGCGACGCAACCCGTAAATCTAAACTTTTGCTGGCAATCCTGCGTACAAAATCACTTCAGTGTTGCAATACTATAATACAACACGCCGATACCGACTTTTAGGTACCTACACGTAAACTAAATAGTGAGTAGTGATTTGCTAAACGCAGCGTTCTGATTTATATGTCTGGAAGACCTTGAAATTACTCGATTTTCGACCTTATCCTCCTTATTTTAGAAGCGTAGGGAAAATATATTTGAGCATAAAGTTTTTCAGATACTTAATCTGATGTGCTTGACTTCCATAAACGGTTGAATGAGTTTAATATCTGTTTGTCTTACTGTTTTTTTTTGTTACCAAATATTTTAACGGCTGGTTAGATCTCTTTAGGGTATTAGTATACCTAGGAATAAAGTAATCCAGAATGGTATTTTCGTTTTTACTTTAAGTGTTGATATTGAAGAATTAATAATCAATTATTCCTCTAGGAAGTAAATATTTAAGTATACAGGTAAATGTTTACGGGACACTCTATATTATAATTATTTTTTTTTCGAAAAACGGGTATTCATCGCGTCTTTTACCTATATTTATCACGACGTTTCGCTAAAACTATGTTGGATGAACATGGAAAATACTGCAATAAAATACAATAAAAGTGTCTGTTCCTTTATCCACAGAGACTTAGATGTGCATTGAACTAATTGTATCGATTGATTTATTTCACATAAATAGCATTCAGATGCGGGTTTAAATTTATTGGCTACTAATATTATTTAAATAGCCGCATATATTCAACTAAAGACTTTAACTATATGTAACTATAGGTAGAGGACTTTATAATCATCATTCTTCTACCCTTATCCCATGCTTAGAAGGGTTGGCATAACATGTTTTCTTCCCCCTCTCACTCCTAACTGCTGATATGACAGCAAAAAAAAAGTATAAGAGAACAAGAGGACATGGACATCCTTTTTAATTGACTTAAAAAAAAGGAGAAAGTTCTCATTTCGGTTGTTTTTCTTTTGTATGTTACCTCAGAAATCCATAATTTCTCAACCGATTTCAAATTTTTTTTTTTGCTTGAAAGATTAAGATTTCAGGTCCCATAGAAATTTTATCAAAATCGGTTCAGTATGGCTTTAAAGTAAAAAAATCAGAAGACAAGAAAACAGGATAATGAGAACAAAAAATAGTTCCCATTATCCTGTCATAATGCACCCCTACTCTGCACCATAGTAGGAACCGATTCTTAACGTTTGTTCAGGTCATCTGTATTTATCTTCGTTCCCATCATTGAGTAGATATTTCCCAGAGTCCCGTATTTTTGCCCCTTACACGACTCCTCAATAGGGTGTATAGACGTCATGATGTCGTAGGTTTTACAACGAAAAAACTAAAAATAAGTATATAAAAAAATTTAACCTCTTAAAAACTACTTTCAAAACTTATTTACCCAACTCATCTGTAGGAAAAGTATTTTAAACATACCTTAATCGTACCTACCTCTATAATTAGCTAGGTAGGTAAAGTTTAAAATTTCAAACAGAACGAAGTTAATAATCCAGAGTTTAGCCTCTGTACTTGGTAGTAGGTAAGTAGGATAAAAATAGGTATAATTGATATCCGTAGAGCTTTATTTCAAATGAATCATGAAACGTATTGTGATAGCATCAAATAAAGTTATTTACCGAATAACTTCTGCACTTGGCAACCTTCCAAATTTTCGCCCGTGCCAGACGAATTTATTTTTCAATTTGCAGAACGCCGAAGCTTTTTCTTCGGAAGCACCAGTTTCTCTTCAGACAGGCGTCAACGTTTGTCTGAGTACAAATATTTTGCACCATTTTTACCTTTTTTTGTTTTAAAAATAAAGTCAAATTGAGAGAAAAATAAACACATTTATAGCCTTTCCTATCGGTGTTTAGGTACAAGTAGAGGACTAACTCGCGTTATGACAAAAAAACTAACAAAAAATAGCTTTATGTCAAGGACGGTGTTAGTCTGTATGATATCGGCAATCTATATAAACCGGTATTTTATACAGTACCTAGGCAATATATAATAATGTAAGTATCTACCTATATATCGAAAACGTTTAGATAATAATATGAAATATGATTTATTATATACTTTACCTAGGAATTCTTACAATACCCGGTAATGTGTAAAAGACGATAAAATTAAGAAAGATCATATGGTAATTAAGTATTAGTTTTTTTCCTATCTGGTAAGTGAATTTTGAGTAATCCCTGAAAATTGTATACATCAGGTACCTAGGTAAAGTATGTAATACCAGTGTCAATGTGCCAGCCGTTCTTGAACCGAATGGTCTGTTACGTGATGATGGTAAGCGGCCCGACGGTATGACTCTTGTCCCTTGGGAAATGGGTAGGCCTTTGGGTTGGGACGCTACCTGCGTCGACACCCTAGCGCCATCTCATCTGCCTGGGACATGAGTTAGGGCTGGTGCGGCGGCTGATTCGGCCGAGGATCACAAAAGGCGCAAATACAGTGGTCTCGACAGAGCTTACCTATTTGAGCCTTTTGGGGTGGAGACCTTGGGTCCGTGGGGAGCCGGCGCCCTCCGGGTTTTCAAAAATATTGCGGGGCTTTTGATTGAGGCGACACGTGACCCAAGGGCTGGCTCTTATTTTGGCCAGCGAATTAGCATAGCTATTCAGCGTGGCAATGCAGCCAGTGTCTTGGGCACGCTTCCGTCTGGTACTGGTCTAGAACAGTTGAGTTACCTATAGGCCGTTTGTAACGGTCCTTAGGTAATCTGACTGATTCCTCTGTACATAGGTAGTTAGTTTAATTGTACTTTTTATTGTAATAGATAATATGCACAACATTTCATAAATCTACGCGCGTGCGCGTAGATTTTACATATCGGTTCCATATCTGAGCAAACTTTGCTCATAAGAATTCAATCAGTTACAGAACGAAGTATCAAAATTTAAACCAATAAAAAAATATGATGCTTTAAATCACAAAAAGCGCATCTCATGCGATTCCACCTCAAGTTCTTTGACCATTCCATAGATTTTTCAGATTGTATATCATTTGTATTGCATCTTCTTGGTTATATTCGTAGGTATAACATCCAATATATCAAACGCTTACATCATCCCTGACCTCGGCCCGTGTCCCGTCATATTTCAGTGAACCCGATCTAGAAAGAATCAGTCACGGTACTAGAATGAATCTGTTGTTTCATACCAGGGTAGTGATGGAAATATGAATAACCATTTTATCAACAGTATTAGTCTTAAGTATTAAGTTTTAAGACTAGTAGACCACTGGTGAAAGGACTCGTCCGTGGAAGTACTACCACCTCACCAATTTCAGCCGCCAAGCAGCATTGCTGTGTTTCGATTGAAGGTTATAGTTGCCGGTAAAATTACGGACGCGCGAGGCTTATCAACTTCGTGCCTCAAGTTGACGGGCGCAATGCAGTGCCGTGTAGGATATGTTCTTGTGGATGTGACCTGCTGAGTAAGGTATTGTTATAGACAAGAGATTCACTTAACATCAGATGGGCTACTTGCTTGTACCGTCTTCTAGTTTTACAAAAAAAAAGATGGCTCTTTGATTTCTCTTTTATTCTCTATGGTCTCAACAGACTGGTAGCTGAGGCATAGCTGTGTGTACGTGAAATAACATAAGATCCACCATGATCAATCCTGCCTTCTCCATGACTAAAACGGTATTTCAATTACAAATACTTATTTCAATGTGCAATCTCTGTAAGCCGTGCAGCATTTGCCGTGGTGGTCGCGATTTAAGAATCGACTCTTCCTTCTCAGCCTATGGATGTCGTAAAAGCCGATTAAGGGATCTCACCCAAAGAAGCGCAGGTTCGTTCTTCTGCGTATTATCTACACATGTACTTGTATATGTTGACTGTAGAAAAAACCTTCTTTGGAGGAGACTCTGTCCAGCAGTGGATACTAATGAGCTGTTGATGGGATTCCATAAGCAATGTCTTAAAAATTTACCGATTATAATATTTTAGTGTAGTTAATTAGAATATGAAATGATGAGCATGAAAGTTTATAAAAAAAATATTTTACACAGATGAAATGACTTTAAAATCTCGATATTCTCATGTATCGATAGTTTATGGTGATTCCCATCCCTAGAATAAAGTGATCGCTCACTATCACTGCGTTAATTCGATCAGTTGCCTCCACAACCAACAATGATCAACGATGAGGTTAAACATCACTTGAAAATTTTAAATTTACGAGCTTTAAATTCCCAGTTACATATTATATTATCTATTAAGAGTTTTAAAAGTCCAAGTTTTTATTGCCCTATCGCTTCTTCAACTTTCCTTTTCAGTTTTTTCGAGCGCAGCTGATTTTTAATAACTTCGTTTATGAGTTTAAGTTTTAATTGGGAACTTACTAATGACTTTGAAAATAATTACCTGGAAAATTCTTAATTCCTTTTTGAACTTGCTTTGAAGTGGAGTCTCAAATAAGTAGGTGGCAAATTATATTGATCTCACGAACATTTTTATACACAATTCATGCAGAATAAAATATTTGCCAATTGGTTCGACACAGTAAATCAATTTTATTTCAAAAAGCTTTGATATAAAAATAGACAGAAAATAAATAAAATTAAATCATAATTTTTAATAGTAAATTTTCAAACAATTAAAATACTAACTATACTCAAAGGAAGCAGTTGGATTACATAAGGACCGTTACAAATAGTATGTAGGTTACTCAACTGGTCCAGACCACGAAGCGTACCAAAGACACTGGCTGCATTGCCACACTGAATACACAGTTTTTTTTTATTTTATTTATGGTATATACCTAAGCAAGCAGTGTAAAGTCGATAGAAAATAGCAATACTTAGCAGACGATCACACCCAAAATATCTGAACAAAACAAACACTTCACATACTAAGCTGTGAAATATGTGTATCGCATTATTATATTTATGGCGTCTGTCTCACAGGTAATGGCATGAAAACACCACAAAGCATTACTTTGAGCAATAACTGTGGGGAAGTAAAAATAGAAAGAACACAATTCTAGCCCCTCACACTCGAGTTGCATAAATAATGGGTGGTTTGCATTGAGTCAGTAGACAAGTAACTGGGTCCCGATTCTACTGAACTACTGTACTACCTACTTAACTACTGAACTACCTACTGAACTAATAAATCACTTCACTATGACTATGACACTATAGGTGCCTTTAGGTATTCTTCTACCGCAATGTTTTCGAATCATTTTTTTGACAGTCGTTGTTGTGACAATAGCAACCATTGCAAAGATAGCGAAAATAAATGGCATAGCAATCGTTAGCGATAGCGTGCAAATGAGGGAAGATTTTGATAGCTCTTCCAATCATCATTATGTCTATGAACAGATCATTATGATACCACTGTAAAATTGTTGCTTCTACCTCAATTGTTATTCTATTGGTAAAAATCGGGGCCCTGGATTGTGAAACATCAAAAGTAAAAAACAACGATAAAAAAATTGTCAGTTCTTATATCAAACTTACAACATTGTCAAACTTCTCTTATTCAGTGATTTGTTTTTAAGGCATATGCCTCATGACAAATATCTTTTATGAAATTAATTACTTCCAGTCCTTTTACTTTGCTATGCGGGTGAGTGCATCCATCGTGTTAATGCCGTCAGTATTCTGGCCACGCTACAGATTGAACTGACAAAAAGTTTGCCTCCAGTAACTATCCCCTTGTGAATGAATCACGAGCAGTATGAAAAGATGCATTTCATCAATATTATGTTGCTAATAAATTAGATTTGTAACTTATTCACTATCTACCATTAGGAAACTCCCTTTGAACATATTTTGTGTACGATGGAGGAAATAAGACATCTTGCCATATTCCATGGGGTCTTTACGTTCGCTTCCTTCAACATGTTCAAGCTAGTTGAGGATTCCGGGTGAAGTGCACTTCCACCTTCGGCTTTATCTCAACTTGTAACAAGGTTAAATAAAGGCCAAATGCTGTAGTTCTTATGATATTCCAGCGTTTGGTCCATTATACATGATAACAAGTGAAGATTGTGGCCGTCTAGGATTTCCCTATAAGAAACATACATATTCAGATTTTGAAAATGGGTAAGGTAATAATAGTGATATGGGAATAATTTACTGTAAATATTCAAAATGTTGTACTTTTTTTGTAAATAAATATTTATCGTCCAAAACACACCCTGCTACAGATCAAACAGATCAGGATAACTTGTGTCATTTTGTCCAGAAATCCCTTTGCGAGCAGGTAGGGAATTTCTGTTTTTTTTATCTAGAAATCCCCTACACACGACATAATCGCAGGGGATTTCTGCAAGTCCCCTGCAGTGCATATATCTAAGTGACGTACCTATGCTGCTTATATTGTAGTGACTACGAGTTGGTGAGTACGTATATATTATTTAAAATAGGCCCGTGTATAGCGTCATACTATTCATCTTACCTCTTTCCATTATTTGAGATCACCCCTCCACTTTCTATTGTACGTACAACTACATTGAGTTTCCACTGTAGAACCTGTTCAGGTTTTTATCAAAGCATGACCGCACAGGTAACATCCATGTAGTTCAAGACCATGCAGCATTGCCCTCTTCGCCGAAATCACCATGAATACATGCTTTGCGGCAGATATATTATGTTTATTGTATTTTATATATTATATTTTATAGATTTACCCTCATATATTTTTGCTATGATTTTTATTGATGATAAATGTTCTATCGCTTCATGAGGTCGATTGACTGGGCTGGGTCACAACAGAATATCAGCGCTGACCTGTGTTGCAATGAAGCATAATGCTGAGTTGTGTCCAATTTGCTGCTGTAGCACACAGCACAAACTGTATTAACATTGTACTCGTGTTTTTCTGTTTGTCAATTTCGTTCAGTTATGTTTGTGAATGTGTGTTATAAAACAAAAAAATAAATGAATGTCGATGTCTATGTCTATATATTTATTAGCAGTTATTGTTCAACTTGAAAAACATGATCACACATATATTTCAACTGCTCTGAATTTTTAAAACGACAAATATGACCATTCAAAAATTATCTCCCCACATTTGGTATTCCAAACACAATCTATAAGTTCTTCATTACTTATCTTCAAACGCATCGATACGCAACATTTATTACGCTACCAATAGCAAATTTATATTTGCCTTTCCTGTAACAAATTGCGACCCTGTATCAGAAGTTTTAAGGTTACAAATCGTAGGAAAGTTTTGATTTGAGGGAAGTAATATATTAGTCTGCGAATGTCTAGAGCCGTTCTATCACGTCAAAACAAGGAGCTAGGGGACAATGTATTGCAGTTGGCAATCTTAGCGCCCTTTCCACAATATCTTTAGTAGACGCCCTCCTATATGAATAATGTGTCATACGATCGTGCCCTTTTATCTACATGAGGGAAACTTGTAGATTTGAGGAAACATCATTTGGGGTGGAAAATCTGAAATGTTTTGATATTTTCTTATTCTCATTCGGTTGAGGTGTTTTCTTACTAATCAAAGATAGCTGGTATATGAGTAAGATTATTTTACTAACAACAAAAAATATTGAGTTATATCAACCTTAAAACAGGAATATAATTCAAAACAAATAGGTATAGATATAAAAAAATATCATCAACCGTGTTTTGGGACACGAAATACGAGACAAATCTGCTTAGTTGACAAGCTCCCGGCTGAAGTAATGTCGAGTATTAACCGCCTCTGTGGTCCAGTGGTTCAACCCACCGATTTCACATCCAGAGGTCCCGGGTTCGATCCCCATGGAGAGTACAATTATTGTGCTTGGTTTGGTTGGTGGTAAGACTTTGTTTAAGTCCGCCTGGCTAGCTACGACAATCTTACCTAATTCTGTCGCCATAATAATAATAAAAAAAAAGGATCACTGTTTTTCTGTTATTATAATGACGTTTTAAAAATTAAAAAGAAAACCTACTTCAATGAAGAATATGATACAATTTCGTTTACACGCATGACGTATTGTTTCCAATTATTTTGATGACAGATGAACGGACAAACAGACGCGTGATCCTTTATGGGGTCCGTGCTTTCTTTATAGAAGGTAATACACCCAAATCGCTTTAAGTGTGCCTTTAATATTTGAAGAGTTCCCTCAATTTTTCCATGATCCGATCGTCAGATCCTGACCTGATGACAATGGGACCACCTGTGAAGTTTAAATACACAAAATAATAATTTTCCAAATCTGTCTAGGCGTCTTCGAGTAATCGGGGAATATACATAAAAAAAAAAAAAAAGATTCCGACGAATTGAGAACCTCCTCCTTTGTCTTGGAGCTATCTTACTGATAAAATGAATTAATTTAAAAACATAAATAAATAAAATAAAATAATACAAATATGCAATTGATAACAGATCTCGTTTATCAAGTTTGAACTTTTTAATATAGCGAGAGATCTAGAAAATTATTTTCAAAACCATCTCGCTGCTATAGGATTAAATTATATTTAAATGGAATATATACTTAGGTAAATGTAAATAAACCAGATATAGCACTAAAGATAATATCAATGATGACGAGTAAGGGGGCCAATCAAATAATGATAGAGATTGACTTTATAGCGCGGCAAGCAATTCAGCTCCACAAATATACAAATATACAGAATGGTTTAATTACATCCCTGCGGGATACCTATGGGGAGGTAATAGCTGTATTTCAGGATTCCAGATTTAATATCATTGCTCGGAAGACATTTTGATTTAGATTTCGTTGTACTAAATATAGCTTCAGTCAACAAATTGAAGGGAAGTGCAGCTTTAAATGTTTTTGGATATAACCGCTGTGATCTAATGGTTTACCCACCGGTATTAGATCCAGAGGTCCTAGATTTGATCCCAAGGGTGTACAATATTTTGCTTGGATTGGTTGGTGAAAGGACTTTGTTTGAGTCAGCCTGGCTAGCTACCACCATCTTCGGGTGAAGAGTGTCTCCACTCCAAAATAAAAAAAAAACTAATTCAAATATATTTATTGCTCCAAACATGGTATAAAGGTGGTAAATAATAATAATAAATAATGTTCTCATGTTTCACTATAGTCTAGCAGTCTAGTCTTCGGCCTTATTATAACTAGAAACCAGGTGAGAAAAAAAATGTAAATGTAAATGTAATTTAAAAAAAATAGGTCGGCAGGTACTTGAGAGAATTCTAGGTGAATAACTACAATTAACTAGTTAATTGCCTCGTTAATAAGTTCTATAAATATAAATAACATGCATAACATAATATGACAAACTTCATCATATTAGATAGACATTTATTTATACTGTTAATATTATATTACAGAATCTAACTATATTCAACACACATAATACATAATATAATATATAATATATCTGATTCTATACTATATTATATAATTTTAATACAAACATACATAACATACCATTATACAACTAAATTAAGAATACTACAATATAAACCATTGCTCATTGAAGTAATAAAAACAAATAGTAAACCGGAGGTAGAAAATGTTTGCCAATATAAATAAATTAAAGTTATCAGCACAGCTGTTTGGACAGTGGTCAATCTGGGATGCGGGCGCTGCTTGCATTGTGGATTCACAGATATACAGTTACAGCAAGCATATGGATGGTTCTGTATTTCAAAAAGTTTTTGTTTATTTTTATTGTGCGACGGGGAGCTGTTTGGCCTTAATCTCATCTGATTTTTCAAGTTATGATAAGACCGACGGTGGAAGTGCACTTCATCTTGAATCCTCAACAAACTGAGGATCTGGCTATCTTACATCTAAATGCCGAAACACAACAATCGACTTATTGTTGTTATGGCGACGGAAATAGGTAAGATAGTGGTAGGTAGAACCAAACCAAGCACAATATTGTACTCCCGGGATCGATTGAACCTCTGACACTGGTGGGCGAACCACTTGACAACAGAGACAGTTATTGTGTTGACTCTAAAGCGAGCTGTCGTAAAAATCTCAGTCGGTCTCAGATATAAAAGATCAACAGCTTACTTCTGATTTTACTCGTTTCACTGCGATCACCAATCCGTGTGTAAAATGTGGTAACTACAGAAAAACTCTGTAGTTTTGGTGGAGGCACACAATGAGTGGACATGAGTGGGCAGTTGACGTAATACGCTTCGTATAAGTAAATTAATCATGTAATTTCAGCCCCTGCCTCCCCCAATTTATGTCACTTATAGCGATCCTGAGTCTAGTGTAGAGATCCTTTCATCCATCTACTTCCCGTGACCGCCATGCCATAAGTAAAAAGAAGTAAGAATATGCTGATGAAAAAACTATTAATATTTGCGAAGAGATGTTGATAAAATTGCACCGCATTTCCAGAAAGAAGTAATAAGTAAGGAGGACATTATTAAAATACTAATATTATCCAGTACCCACTACACATATTAAAATATCGTAGAGATATTCGTGCTCGCTCATATTACGGAGTATTTAAATGGACGTTCTCTCCCTAAGGCAAGCAATGAGAGTACAAATACTTGTATTATTTCTGTGGGGGTGATTTTATGGGGTAAGAAAGCCAATGTTTTGCTCTTGCATAAAAAATTCGTGGGTTCAATGCAATATTTTAATATTAACCGTGTTATGGTGCTTAGGGTGCAGGGTGCATTTTTTGGGATGTACGTGTGGATCGTTGGAGTAGTGTGGATTTATTTGGTGAATGGACGTGGTGCGTATTTTTTCAGCTCATACAAATAATATATTTCATAATGCGAATGATAACAATGCTTGAAAAATCTTGGTCCAGCCCCCCACTCCCTGGTTAGTGTAGGTAATGTAAATTTATTTCATGAAAGTAGGGTAAGTACGGATTTTTCGGCTCATACAAATAATTCATTTCATCATGCGAAGAATAACAATTCTTCTAAAATCTTGGTCCAGCCCCCCACTCCCTGGTAAGTGTAGGTAATGTAAATTTATTTCATGAAAGTAGGGTAAGTACGTATTTTTCTGCACATACAGGTAATTAATTTCATCATGCGAAGGATAATAATGCTTCTAAAATCTTGCCCTAAATGGTAGAGATAACCTATACTTAATTATTTTTTTTTAATGTCGACGTTGTAGCACTTGGCTCATCTCACATTCATCTCTCCTGGTTACAAGTTAAGGTAAGGCCGAAGGTGGATGCGCACTCTCACCCGGGATCCTCAACAAACTGTGGAACTGGCTATCTTACCTCTAAATGCCTAAATGCCGAAACACAACAGTTTTAGAATTGTTGTTATGGCGACAGAATTAAGTAAGATGGTGGTAGCTAGCCAGGTGGACTTAAACAAAGTTCCACCAACCAAACCTAGCAAACCAAGCAAGCAATTGCACTACCCCTGGGGATCGAACCTGGGACCTTTAGATCTAACACCGGAAGGCGAAGCACTAGACCGCAGAGGCGGTTAAAATGACAGCTTCAGCAAATAAATTAAGGCTGTACGAAATAAAATCTCATATTATAAATAGGTATGTAGCCGTCTCAATTTATTATTGTTATTTTTAATGTTTAGTGAATGGCACATGAATATTTTAATCATCAATAGTATATCAATAAAAAGACACGAGCCTGCACCCAAATTTTATAACCTAAAAAATGTTCGTACCCCACGATTTTTTGAGGGTAACATCGGTTCGCACTCCCTGATATTAGACTAATATTCAGCTTACCCCAGCTTTATTAAAAACCAAGGGCTATTTGTATATATTTATAGATCCCCATATAACTGTCCCTGTCAACGGCAAACAACTCCCAACAGATTAATTTACCAAAAAAGTTTTGGTATTTTACGACAACTTAGGGGACAATTCCTGAATTTACTAACAAAACAATATCCATACCAAAGAGATAACAAGTTTTAAATAAAAAAAGTTTAAAAGTTAATAAAATCTGATATATCTGATACTTATTATAATTAACTAGCTTTTGGCCGCGACTTCTTCTTCGTAGGTTTTCTAGATATGAATTATTGAAACATTATAGAGCTTTGCTAATGGCTATTGCCCGTATATTTTATAGTTTTTTCTGTGCTGAGCGTCAATTCCGTTGAAGTTATATCTCAGAATCTGGAACATTTCAGGTGATGGCGCAGGCTATGGCATGTTAGAGGCCGCGATTTGAGCTGGCAGATTTTTCCACGGCTAGATAACATAATCTACAGATAAGTGACAGACAGACATACAGATAGACAGGTGGCAGTAGAGGTTAAGTCATAAACGCGATACACTTGTGCATTTGTTACCCGACTACGTCGAAGCAAAAATAAGAGTGTTTGACCAGTATGTAGGTATGTATGTTAGTATGTACCCACATACAAACACATACATGTATGTTCATTTGTTTCTCATAACTTCTAATTTTTAACTTTAACTTCGTAAAATAATTTGACAAATTATGTATTGTTGGAAGCGTCGTATATGCTGGTCATAGGCTATATCGTCACATTAAATTGAATATGGCACCCTCTAGAGGACATAAAGTCATGAACTAAAAAAACTATGTTTAATGATGAGATGAGAATCAAATAAAAGTGCATACCTAACTATCTCATTTTCAAAAATATACCTAGGTATATATTGTTAACTGTTGCACGATTGCATGCACCCTGTATAGAGTGAGGATTTTGACGTGGATCGATCGTGAATCGTGACTACTATAATTATTGTGAGAGTATAACTTACTCAGATATCAGACAGTATAACTTTATCTTTAATTAAATAAAAGTGAAGTTCAAAAACTAAAACCCGACTACTGAAAAATCACGCTCTAAAAAGTATGAATCAAGAAAATTTTCAGAACATTTTCTTGTAGGTTGTTTCTCTGTATACCCTACTAAATATATGTTACGTATCTATTAAATAAACAACTTACATGACGTAATATTATTAAATGTATTTAATACATTATACAGATAAATTGAGTATTTGATTAGTATAAATACTAGTAGTAGTACAAGTATAAGTACCTATAATAGTAAGTACTAATAAAAAGTCCCTCTTTAATAATGAAAGCTCTCAACTTTAACATGTATATTTTTTAACACTTTTACTGCGACTACCAATTTGCCTGCCAAGAAACAGTTATGGCGACTTCTTCAGATTTTGTAGGAGATTTTGTCCAACAGCCGCCAAGCAGCATTGCTGTGTTCTGGTTTAAGGGTAGTGGTTGCCGGTGAAATTACGGGTACGCGAGGATTAACATCTTTATGCCTCAAGTTGACTTCGAGTTAAGCAAGGCGTAATGCAGTGCCGCGTAGTTTTTTTTTATTGTACGACGGGAAAGCGCTTGGCCTTCAACTCACCTGGTTACAAGTTGAATAAGGCCGAAGGTGGAGGGGCACTTATTTTTAAGAATTGTTGCTATGGAGACAGACTTAGGTAAGATTGTCGTAGCTAGCCAGGTGGACTTAAACAAAGTCCTACCTCCAACAAAACCAAGCACAATATTTCCCGATGGGGATCGAACCCGGGACCTCTGGATCTGATACCGGACCACCGAGGTGGTTAAAATGTGGTTTAAGTTAAAGTGTAGTGAGCACTTAACTAAATGCATATTAAACTTTGGTGCTTTGTCTTCCATCCGTATATTTTGATACACGATTGCTGAAAACTTTTTTATAGAAAAAAGTAGGTACTGAAAATACAATGTTATGCACATAATATATCTCTGAACGGCACGTTTATTCCATTTATTCAATAAAATTCAATTACAATTATGTTGGGTTGACTTGAAATAATATAATATAAATTTTGAAAACCCCTAGTTGTTTCTTTAACATTTTCCAGTGTAATAGCTAACCTAAGATTGAGTAACGAGGTACCTATGTATGTTTTATCATTTAAAATGGATATTATCTTGAACTTGGTATTCATTCGCTAGAAACAGACTATACTTAGCAGACGAATTGGCCGCGACCTCACCAGGGGCTTTGTTGTGACCGACAGCGGTCACGTGGAATTGGTTGAAAGAGGCGGCTCACGATTTTATACGAAGAGTCAGCCTTGGATCCTGAGACTTGCTTGGATCCCGAGGCTTGCCTGGCTTTGAATGTGGTCTACGATGGAGCAAGCCTTCCGAGAAAATGCTTTGTTCACCAGGGCTCTGTTATATGGCCCGAAACTAATATATGGTTAGTCGTACTGATGTCGTCAAGTACCTAGATGTATATACTACTTCTCGTCTCCTGGTCGCCTTTTACGGCATTTAAGATGGCATATCTCATACACCTGTCATTATCTAATCTCATTTCATTACTTCTGCATTGCGTTTGCCTTAAAAGTAGGTGGTGCTACTGATGCTGTGGGCAAAGGCATATAAAACTATTTTTTTTACTAGACCATTCAGTGGCCTTGCTCTGAACAGAGCGACAGTCATTGCCACAACGATACGTAAACTAGAGATAGTATGAGCAATGTTTGTACTGGTGTCGTTTTTAGATTTTTGTATCATAATCATAGCCCAAAAAAGTACAACTGCCTGACATGGGCCACGCTTGACAAGCGATTCGGTAATTGCAGTGTTGGTATATATAGTAGGTGATCCTCATAAGATCCACGCTCTGAGTAGTGATCGGAGGTGAATCCTCGAAGGGGAAAATGTGAGTCTATTTATTTGTTTAATGGGGGATTCATTGCCGCTATCCTTTGCAGGTAAATCGATGATCACAGTGTCGGTGTTAGGTAGGTAGGTACTAAGATGGTGAAAGCTGCTGCCCATCTCCCGATGAAATCCTTTGGTCGAATCTAATGACATCCAGGAGCGGTTATCAGAGGGACCCATATTAACTGGAAACCTTATACTCTAAGATTAAAAATGCTGACCACAGCTTGCGTTAGAAATTAACTATATCAGTGGTGTAAAATCAAATACGTAGGTACGTCTTTCTAAAGAGCAAGCAGGATAGATCCAAGCTTATTTCTTGGCGTTTTATTTTATGTGCAAGTGACAGTGCACAAGTACAAATATTTGGGGCATAGGTGCCATAATAGTTATTTTTTTGGAATCATATACTTTTGATTTCTTGCATGTGAACATGTCGGACGTTGCAATTGCGCGTATACGTGCTAATATTAATAGAAGTTATATGAAAACTGATATCCTGGCATCGTTTTAGGAAATTTGAAACATCATCCTTATTTATCAAAAAGAAAAGCTACAGAACAGAAGAAAACTAGCCCGAGGTTCTTGCCTTTCTCTTTGAGTGCTGGTCGCGATTCCGAACAGGCGGTAGATTTGACGTTTCAAAGTGATCCTAAAATATCTTACTGAATAAATATATTTGACTTTGACTTTGACTTTGAGAACATGGGCAGAGCGTAGCAAGCAAGTCAGTATTTGTGGTGTTGGTGCCTCTATGACAACCGTGGAAGGCAGATTTTTTTATGTACCGCTCTTGACCTCTAGATTTGCACAGACAAGAATAAGGTCTACGATGGAGTGAACCCACCCTGATAACCTACCTATTTGAGTGTATACTGCCACTTATCTCTCAACTCTCAAGTCTTAATGAGTGTGACTGGGGGATTTACCATAACAACCACGCTTGATGGTGAGTTGGTGACCACAGTATTGGTGTCAGGTAGGTTCTTAGATGGATGGAAGGTGCTGCTCGCCCATTGCCTGCTAAAATCCCTTAGTTGAATCGAATGACATCCATGGACGAGTCAATAAGTACCTCTGTTTTATGTCTTTACCGCGCTGCTGCCGCCACGAACTAGAAACATTGCATTAGATAGGTAATATTTAGGTACCTAATGTCCTAAATGTTTAGGACAGGGGGGGGGGGAGGTGTTTCAACATGCATTGATTGGACGCACATACAATGTTCTACCATTTTCGATGGTAATGATATATTTTTTGTTATTTCACAGTATTGTCAATCTCCAGATTGGTTCACAAAATTATTATTTTTTCCTCTACCTTTTGTGCTAGGGAGCAATTTTTTTAAATGAACATAGTTGAATAGTACTCCTATCGAATAACGTTATCAATTTGTTGTTTTAGCAATATCTTGAACTGATTATGGTATGTATTGTGGGGAATACATTCGCTAGAAACACTACACTTAGCAGACGAATTAGCAACGACCTTACCGGGGGCCCGACTGCATGTGTGACCGACGGCGGTCACGTGGAATTAGTTGATAGAGGCGGCTCATGATTTAATACGAAGGGTCAGCCCTGGATCTCGAGGCTTGCCTGGCCAAGAATGAGGCCTACAATGGAGCGAGTCTACCGAGAAAATGCTTTGTTTATAAGTGGGTTTAGTTATATGGCCGGAAACTATAGTGATGATGTTAATAGTGATGACGTATAACTGAGCAGGATCACCTACTTTTTAATATATAGATAGCTATTATGTGCAGCAGATGGGGTGTTTGCATGTCCCGCCTCTAAGTGGTATAAAAAAAACAATACAAAACATTAATCGCACGTGCTGCTTTGCTATTAATATATTTTTATCAGTCACGTATATAAAACACGCGGAATGTAATAAAAGATAAAAAATAAGAAAACATAAAACTCGCTCTTTATTGCAATAGTATTTTGCGGTACCGCTATCTGATGTCAATAAATAAAGCGAAATAGTTTATGCGTTATAAGCTATGAGAAATGCATTTGCAGATTGCAGTTTTAGTAGCTTATGCGTTGAACTTGGTACTCACGTAGTTATCTTAGTTCGTTAATGTTCTGTGGTCAAATTATCATGTAAAATGTTGTATTTTATGGTATTAGTTTTATCATTTATATGCATGGTGCTTGTTTGCTAGTATTTTAGGATATATTGACAGTAGATAATGATAATTTTGAATTGTCTTATTTTCTGTATTATTTTATTAAATAACCTGTACCTATTGTTCTGCTGTCGAATTATCACGTTAGTTATGCATTTATGGCATGAGTTTTACTCTCTAAATGTATATTTGCCATTATCTTTTGATAATGATAATTTAGACTTGCATTTAGAATCGAATTAAATGTTATGAAAACTTTTGTAAAATCTAAAAATTACTGAAAGAGATATATATAGAGATAAATCAGCCAGTGGTCATAGCATGATACTAAACCGTAAACACTTGAAGAAGCACAACGCTGCATAGCATTTCCTTTGCAATAGAGTAATACGATAACCGTCTTAACCACAAGAAGTTGTTGCTGCCTCCTCTGTAAACAGCTTTAAAAACAAACTGTACTATCTGGTAACAAGCCAATAAACTATTACTTACTGTGAAATAGGCACATCAGCCCCAGACTTGCTCATCATATAAAAAAAGGTAAAGTAACCACGTTAAGCCATTTCTCAATTCAAAAACTCATCACGGCATAGCAAATAGATATAGAATTGAACGAATCACTCAGCTTTTTATTAAAAAATTAAGATGAAAAAAATATCTTAGAAGGTGCGACACAATGAAATGGCACTTAGCTAGAAGAGTTGACAAATTGGGCAATTCTTTCCGCTCACACCCGCGTAGGTAAAGAAAAGGTAAAGGCATTTCATAACAGTGAGGGAGGCAGCTTATTACAGTCCAACTCTTATTGACTTTAATTTTCTACTTTGTTGACGTTCCCAATGATATATACCTCTCCTCAAAGCGAAAATGGCCCTTCGCTTTTTCAAATAACAACCGTTGCCTCATCAATCGTTTTGCTAGCTTTACTTCACACGGATTTTCGTTTAATGGTAGGTACTTTGAACTTTATTGCTTGCCATTTACAGCTCAATATGTAATAGACAGGAATAATACATTTTCTTGTGAAAATGATTTGACTTAAAAAACGCTTAACAAAGCTTACGAAATAAATATTACAGGACATTAATTTTACACAGCGCCATCTGCCCCAAACCAAGCATAGCTTGAAATATGGGAACTAGATTACGGATGGAATACTTAAATACTTTTTGTAAATACAAACGTACTATATGATATAACACCCAAACACAGAACAAACATCTATATTCATCACACAAATGTTTGTCCTGGGTGGGAATCGAATCCACAGCTTACAGCGCAGGAGGCAGAGCTACTACCAACTGAGCGATGAGGTTTGTTAAATATTGTTTACATGTTCGGAGGGTGATTCTCTAGATAGCTGTCCGATATCTGGCCGTCATTACGGGCACACAACCCCGGACTGATCTTGCTGCTAGGGTCAAACTCACCATTCTCCCATGACATTTATTTTTATTATTATTTTATTTTATTTTATCAATATCGGAAAACTTACAGCTAACACAATTAAAAAAAATAATAGATAACTAAAGGATAGATACAAGTTTTCAAGTTTTTACTAATAGGTTCTTTGTTAAGTTAATTTACAGTCATTTTCCACTTAGTACCTAGACGACAAATTTTATATTTAATCTTTAGGGTGGTATGTAAGTTTAACTAAATATTATCAGAAGAAATTACATTTTATGTAAGCGTTTATGACGCTTAATACTTGTATTGAAAAAATCTATTTCTACATTTTTTCTATAAATACCAAATTGCTATTAAATTATGTACGTGTAAATTGTGTAAAACTGCCAAAAATCCGGCTTATTCGAGTTTTGGCAGAAATGTAAAGAAGACATGTTGTGCCGACGACTTTATTTAGTCTGGGATAACGGACAGAAACAAAGAGAATACAATACTACGTAAGAGGCAGGAAGATGATGACTCATAATAATGTTTAATTTAATGATGATGACTCATAAGAAAAATAATAGAAAGTCTAATAGAAAGATGTTTAAAGTTTTTTGATTTTGAAAATAGATCGAGTGAGCGTAGCGAACGTGATCTCAGAGTTAAGTTAGGAAATCCGGTACTGTATGTATGTGTGTGGCAATGTTGTGACGGCATAACTGTCGAACGGTTTATCCGATTTTGATAAAATTTAAAATGTTTTGATATAACATACATATAAATTGATTGTCGCGGGGGATTTTTAATAAATGGGGTAGTTTTTGAGATATTGGGGTGCACAGAGATACAATTTTTCACCCATATCTTTTTAATAACTGATTCCATTAATTATTTTTTTTAACATGCAGAGATAATGTATAAATACTCATCAAGCAGTTAAAGGTTTTTTTTTGACACTACGGTAGTTTTTGAGAAATAGGGTTATTAAGTGAGACTATTATATAGATTTATTATATTAGGTCCTTACATATGAAATTGGCGTTTTGTCGTACTGGCCACTTTGATCTTAAATATCTCCTCTTTGGTTAGGAATTCCAAATTCAAACAGCTATTTACTCATGCATTTGTGTTTCGAAAACCGTAATTCATTTGTTTTTTTCTCTTTTGCTTTTTTTTTCTGCGTCACTCATTTCACAAAATGGAAAACTTAAAATATCGCATTATTTACGAGTACGAGTTCCACCGTGGCACCAGTGCTGCAGAAACGGCTCGAAGGATTAATGATGTGTATGGTGGTGGTGTCGCAAAAGAAAACAAGGTGCGTTTTTGGTTTCAACGCTTTCGTTCTGGAAATTTCGACCTGCAGAACAAGCCCCGTGGACGGCCGGAGACCAAGGTTGATAATGATGAATTGAAGGCTATTGTGGAAGCAGATCCATCGCAAACCACATCACAGTTAGCTGCAGGCTGCAGTGTTAGTGACAAAACCGTTTTAATCCACTTGAAGCAAATTGGGAAGGTGAAAAAGCTTGAAAGGTGGGTACCTCATGAATTGAGTGAAGCAAACCGACAAACGCGCGTCGACTGCTGCGTTACATTACTCAACCGGCACAACAATGAAGGAATTTTAAATCGGATCATTACATGTGATGAAAAGTGGATCCTGTACGATAATCGTGAACGCTCATCGCAATGGCTGAACCCTGGTGAACCAGCAAAATCTTGTATCAAGCGAAAATTGACTCAAAAAAAGTTACTTGTAAGCGTTTGGTGGACAAGTGCCGGTGTCGTACACTATAGCTTTCTTAAATCTGGTCAGACGATTACGGCTGATGTCTATTGTCAGCAACTGCAAACCATGATGGAAAAGCTCGCTGTTAAACAACCGAGACTTTTCAATCGCTCTACGCCACTGCTGCTTCAAGACAACGCTAGACCACACACGGCCCAACAGACGACTACCAAATTAAAGGAGCTTCAATTGGAATGTCTAAGACATCCACCGTACTCTCCGGACCTTGCTCCAACAGATTACCATTTTTTTCGAAATTTGGATAACTTCTTGCAAGGAAAAAAATTCAATTCCGATGAGGCAGACCAAACCGCTTTCAAAGATTTCATTGATTCCCGTCCGAATGGTTTTTTTTTAGTAAAGGGATCAATGAACTACCTATAAGATGGCAAAAGTGTATAGATAGCAATGGTACATACTTTGATTAATAAAATATATTTTAATATGAAAAAATTGCCTTTATGTTCCTTCCATACAAAACGCCAATTTCATATGTAAGGACCTAATATTATAAATATTATTCAATATTTTTGGCTTGTGGGGTGTCATTTGAAAGAGTATCGGCTGCACATTCATAAAATATATATGTTACTTTAGAATATTTTCATAACAAAGGGGCGCGTTAAAGGGGTTAAAACTTGTAAGTCTTGTAGGATAGACTGTTAAACGGGGTTGACTTCACAGTTAACTTTATTTTGATTTGCAGAAACCACCCCTGTATTATAATTAAGGGTTGCAAAAGGGGTAAATAAGATAGAAGTCTTGAAAATGTGTGAAAACATGAAATATTACATGATATAGGTAGTGGTTGAGACTGCAACTGAGATTCAACATAAGTTTAAGTTAAGTCTTGTAAGATTAGAGATGGTATTCGGAATCTCATTAAACTTAGTAAATTTATATTTTCATTATTCACTCAATAGGGAGGGTGTCAATAAAATCCAAAAATTACTTTTGGGGTGTCATGCAAGGGTTTTGACATTGCATATTCCATATAAATAGTACATTATTGTCCACCACAACGAAAAAAGAACTGCCTCTATAACTGGAAGGTTTGGCCATAATCACCACGCTTGACAGACAGGTTGGTGCTCACAGTTAAAGTTTTGTATACACACAGTAGAGAGCTGCTGCCTTTTTGGTTGTTTACTTTACGACATCCGTAGGATTGGTAGATTTTTAAGCCACGACTAAGGCAACGGTTTTGAGAGCACTTCTCAAAATCTCATCAACTTTTGTTTCATGTTAGTAAGGATATTTTAATATGTTAACAACGAGAGAGAGCCTCGAACACTCAGGTGAAAAAAGAGAGTTCGAGAAAAAGAGTGCTTAAGTAAGGTGTGCTTGGTGTAACGCAAGCAATCTTTTATCGTTTGTTAATTACGTTCTATTTGAGAAATATTCTCCGTCACAAGACAGATATTACGAGATCTCTAGAGAGTATGTATATGTGTATGTATGTATGTATAATATGATAGGAGATTATAATAGATAAGAAAGTTTTTCACTTTCATAGGAATAAACAAACTTCACAGCTCGGTTGGTACTAGCTCTGCTTCTACGCTGTAGGTTGTGGGTTCGATTCCCGCCCAGGACAAATTTAATATAATGAAGAACAAGTACAATTTGTGTGACGAATATATAATTATGTTCATTCTATGCTTGGGTGTTGCATTGTATAAATACTCATGTAATAACAATAAAAAAATAATTCTAGCCGTAATCTAATTCCCATAATACAAGCTTTGCTTATTTTTGGGCTTGATGGTGTTGTGTGAAATTTACCACCTCTCCTGTAATATAAATGTTTTAATCAGCACTATTAGGTAGGTACATACATTTGTATTCGAAATAGTGACGTGGGAAATATCAAAAGTGAATCTTCCACGCGCATTACTTCTTATTATCTGTGATCTCGCTAAAGTTTCGCTGGAATCACGTCAAGAACTACTGAGTGGCAGTCCAAAGATAATATTTCAGTTTGATTATTTTTCCACTGTAAATAACGGGTCACGTGTCACCCTTGGGGCTCTCAGTATTTTTTTCCCGTCGAATTTGTTTGTTTTACCAGAATGAAGGATGATCTTTATTAGTTTCTATCGTTTGCTTTGCTATTGACTTCTTTTCAACTTTGAAAGGAGATCATAATGGACTCAGACTGCTATTATTATTTTTATACCTACGAGTAAAACTAACATCTCATTTTATTGAACGACGGAGACGCCATCACCCTTCATCTCACTTGGTTTCAAGTTATGACAAAGCCGAAGATATAATCGCTCTTCACTTAGAATCAACAGTCTGAGTAATTGGCTAAATACCTCTAAAATCCGGAACACAACAATTTTATTAGCTGTTAGTTTTCCAATTTTGCTTGGTTCCTTGTAATTAATCCTCACCTGATTGATGATGATATACTTTGTCTAATTGCTTTCATCTACAATATAGATTGTACCTATGCGTAGGTATATATATAACATATTATATAACAATTTAAATTTATTTTATTTAACTTTAATTTTACTTTTCAATTGAATTTATATTCGTTACATACCTAAGTATTATTTTTCCTATAGGTAGTAGGTACCATGCTACGGTTGCCTGGAAGAGATCGCTTTCAGCGATAAGGCCGCCCATTGTGTTACCATGCAATTTTTTAATATACCTTAGTATGTAGCTACAATATCCTCCGTCCTAAGAGCTCACATCGTAGTCATGAAGACACCCTGCCTGTGTAAGCTTTGAGGTCAAAATCCATTTCAAAAAACATGCTGGCCAGTTTTTGTTGACTGCCGATAGAAGTGAAAACGAATTAAATTGTGATTTGTATCGTCGTCGTGCTATTATATTATTATTTTTGGTTTGTAAAGATGTGTTATTGACCATTTTAATCCACTTAAACTTTTATTCCATGAAAATTTTAACCCTTAATATTAACACTACTTTATAAAACAAAAAAATATTCGAACCTAATAAGTAATCTAATAGTTCGACGATACACTTCACAAGAGCGTGCGGTGACGATGGCGCGAGTTTCACGCTTTTTGATCTCCCAAAAAGTACAGATACTATGATACACAGTATACATCATTACCGAACGCTCTTACGCTTAAGCTTTTCATGAGCTATAGCTCATGGAAAGCGTTCGGTGATGATAACGCGAGTTCCATGATTTTAGTTCACCCAAAAAGTGCTAACGCGCCTGAAGAAGTTTTCACTTCAATAATCCTCATCTAGTATTGATGGCACAAAGAGGTTACTAACAAGGATGCTGCAAGCGTCATTGATCTTAGCTCTATAGCATGTTGGGCACCAACTGCCACAGATTAGCAACATACTACTTTACTGTTTTCACCCTTTACTTAGTGTAATAAGATTACAAAGGGATCGACGCCAGACGTCACAGGGGTGGATTTTAAAAAATAAACCAGGGAAGTAAATCTAAATAAATAATCGATCTCGGGAATTTTCAGGTTTTATCTTATATCTATGCCTTTTACATACTAGTTTATTGACAATTTATATAATATGCTACGGTGATGCAAATAAAATGATTATGATGACGATGATGACAAATTTATTTACTAAATTAAAATAGTAGGTAATGGATAGTGGAATTTATTTGTTTGTATATCCCCGTAATTAAATAATTACTTAAGCTGCCTACTTACCATTGAAAAATTAACAAGCCTCATAGCTCAGTTGGTAGTAACTCTGTCTTTTGCGCTGTAGGTTGTGGGTTCGATTCCCACCCAGGACAAACATTTGTGTGATGAATATAGATGTTTGTTCTGTGTTTGGGTGTGTATTGTATGATAAGTATGTATTTACAAATAAAAAAAAAATGTATTTAAGTATTATATCCGTAATCTAGTTCCCATATTACAAGCTATGCTTAGTTTGGGACTAGATGGCGCTGTGTGAAATTAAAGTCCTGTAATATATATTAAAGTCCTGTAAAATAACTTTTTAGTAGAAACTAGCTTTTTCGAAGTTTTATATGCGCATTAGAAAGGTCACATCATTCCGGCACGTTCCTAGGACGAAAAACCCGAAAGGCATGTGTCATTGGCTAGTAGGTATTCCGCTACGCAGCGATGATTTTGCAACCTGTCATTGAATACTATCTACTTGAAAACGTAAGTTTGGACGTACCTCTGACTACTAACTAGAGTCTACGCTCTAAGTAGTGATCAGAGGTGAATCCTCAAAGGGGAAAAAGTGTCTGCGAGTCTGTTTTAGATACATTATTAGTACATTTTTAGGTGATCATATTTGTTCGTTAATTCAAAAGAAGATCATTAAAAAAATCTGAATGCTGCCCTGTTCTACCAAAACGAATGGGCGCCTGACGTTTCGGTACGTTAGCGGCCCCTAAAGGGGTAGGTAGAGGCATGCAGGGGCGATTCAATACATATTACGGACAATCGTACAAAACAAATTCACGGCAAATTCGATCTGCCACGTGTTCACGAGGGTATAATGGTGTGTTAGGCTAATGAGACTAATGAAATAAGTATTGTCTTGAGTGTAGTGGTACCTCAACATTTTCTTAGATGTAGTAGGTACTAACTAATTTCAATGGACATTCCGAGCTATAGACTAATAGGAATACTAATAATAGCCTGCAGGAATCTTCAGGTAAACGCGGCAAAACATGTCAAAACTATGAATTCTTTATATATAATTGTTTAATACTCTTAAAAAAGGTAGACTATTAATTTGTTCAGGTTTTATTAAACTGCACTCTATGAATAGCATTCCGAACTTTCAGAATAAAATTATCCTGCAAGCTCAAAGCTGTGGTTGAGTTGGCATTCACGAGAACTCAGAATTATAGACTGACAGCCAAATAGTTCTTCTTGCTGCCGTTAGATGTCACTTCCAAGAAATGGTAACAGCGCCACCTAGGAAATGTTTTACGAATTTAAATGCTTATACGAGCTTTAGGGTTCCTTCTTCTCTCGTCTCTGTATAAAAAAGCTGTGTTAATTCAGCATCAATATGGCAGATGTAGTTTTTTGTAGATGTGCAAAGTAATTTTGATGGTATTTTTTTTTCCTCCTAGGTGGGTTGGTACTTACTTTATTAATCTGAATAAGAAGATAAATAAATAATAATATACGTTACTAAATTTCAAAACTGTCCTATTTGTAGTCACTGTTATAATCAAACCATATCCAACCAAAAGGGCCAAGGGCCTTTTTAAGCCACTGCCTACGTAAATTACCTTTGGATATAATTATAGGATATATATGATTAATTTGTTACCGCTAAGAGGGCATTTGATACTTCTTGTCATCATCATCTTTTACGATGTTTATTTGCAAATAATACAATAAAACAAAGATGTAAAGTAACATTGTGCATTTTAATTCCATCACATTATAAATAAGGCAACAATCAGAGGATCACAGTAACCTTCGAGGTCTAATGGTAGGTGCGTGTGTGGATTCTATCAAGATGTTCTGGTAACTGGAACCTTCATCTTGTGTGTAAATGTTCTCACTTTTGAAGGTTTATGATATTGCAGACTAGAATCATCTATGATTGTCCAATAATTAAGATGACTCCGAGATGACTGCTTCTGAAGGCATGCTTAGCCGACGATCCTGGGTACCTACTACCTCTATTGGGTAATGGCAATGTGGCTCGTAAGTTCTGACACCAGCGCAAATAAAATGGAACAAATGAATAAGGTAGGTTACCTAATAAAATGGTGTCATCAAAAAGGTTACACGCTAAAAACTACATACAGCGTAAGTACTTTGTTTCGTCGTTTCATGTGTTAAATAAACTAAATAAACTGGCCAAGTGCGTTCAGACACACTTCCAACCCACATTTCATGGCAACAACATTTTGTTTCTTTTTACCCTATAAATTTTATCGTATTTTACTACCTAGATGTTGTTATACTTAGCTTCAACAGAAATACACACTCTCATAATTGTAACTTTTATTTAAACCTATTACGGCTCATTAGACATACCCCTTAGACAAACAAGCCTTATAGCTCAGTTGGTTGTAACATTGCCTTCAGCGCTTTAGGCTGTGGGTCGATTCCTACCCAGGACAAACATTTGTGTGATGATTATAGATGTTTGTTCTGTGTCTGGGTGTTGTATCATATGGTACGTAAGAATTTAAAAAAGTATTTAAGTATTCTATCCGTAATCTAGTTCCCATATTACAAGCTATGCTAAGTTTGGCGATAGAGGGCACTGTAAAAAAAAATTAATGACCAGCGGAGGCTTAGAATTAGGGTCCTTATGTCATCCTTTGGGTACGGAGACCTAAATCCACATTTTTCAGACTTAAGCGGCCAAACAGTCGGTGTTTAACCCTAATTCACATGCTCCTACGGACTACGTAAACAACATTAGCGCAAACCGTAAGGACCTCAAACTTCGGGAGGCTTGATTAATTAATAGTTTGGTCGCCACAATGAGGATTAGCGCAAGTTGCTAAGATGCCTCTTGAGGTTGGACTATGGGCTGCTTAAATAGTGGTGGGCTTTTGGATGCCATTTTGGTATCTCGTTTGGAGTCAAATTGGTTTGCTCATTCGGAGACCAATTAATCCTTTTACTTTTCTGCTTGTGTAAACACAGGTTAACATTGATCAGCTGAAAATGGTCTACTATGCTCTAGTTGAGTCTAAGATAAGATACAGCATACAATTCTGGGGAAAATGCAGAAACGTAGTATTCGAACAATCGTTAGAATTTCTCAGGTCGAATCATGTGTGGGACCTTTCAAAAACTTGGGTATCCTGACGGTACCGAGTATATATGTATATGTTCTTATAATGTACCTTTCAAAAAATTTATTTGATTTCGAAACTCCAGAGGAAAGTAAAACACGCTTAAATAGCAGAACCAAGAATCTAAGCAACAATTTACATCCGACACTCAATATTACAAAACACTCTGCACGGTATCAGGCAGTAAAAATATTTAACAAACTTCCACAAGATATTAAAGCTTTAATACACCAAAGGACGATATTGAAAAGTAAATTGAGGCTTTTTCTTTTGGATAAATGTCTATATACGCTTGACGACCTGTAGATACAATTTAAATTTCTGACATTGTTAACTTTATACGTAAATTATTGTTTGTTGATTTTTGGTAACCATTTTTTGTTTTGTTTGTTTTTTGTATTTTGTATTTTAGACTTCTTAAATTATACTATTATGAAATTAATTATTTAAATCATTAACATTGTATCTCATCACTCATTGCTTTATTGTTTGTTTTTGTTTTAGTATAAGTTTGATCTGACATTTTACATTTTTGCATTTTTTACTTGATTCTGAAGATTTTATTTTACAAACCGTTTGTTTTGACATTTAATTAATTTTGACATTATTCTGAACACTCTGCTTATTTGCTTTATTTTATTTAGATTATACTTTGAAATTTTTAAAAATGTTTTGATTTTGGTAGGTTTTCTATCGTAGCTGGCAACTCACAACCATGAATCTCTGTATGGTATGCTATGCTCTGTGTTTTAGCAAAGATAATGTTTGTTTTTACTTTTGGATAGGTAGTATTGTTTTTGTTGTTCTGTTTTGTTCATTTAACCTAATATAATCGTGTGTAATTAGGTATTAATTAAGCTCCACACACAATGTATTTTGTAATTGGAATAAAGAATTGAATTGAATTGGTTAACAGGCCTCATAGCTCAGTTGGTAGTAACTCTGCCTTCTGCGCTGTAGGTTGTGGGTTCGATTCCCACCCAGGACAAACATTTGTGTGACGAATGTAGATGTTTGTTCTGTGTTTGTGGTGTTGTAATGTATGATAAGTATGTATTTACAAAAAAAAAAGTATTTAAGTATTCTATCCGTAATCTAGTTCCCATATTACAAGCTATGATTAGTTTGGGGCTAGATGGCGTTGTGTAAAATTTATGTCCTGTAATATTAAATTAAGAACTTTTCTGCCTGTGTAAATATCAATTTAATAGGTACCTACCAAACTGGCACGTACATTATAGTAGGTACGTACTTTCGCTACGATTGTTATAGGGAATTAATGGAACCTTGCCATCGTCTGCTTTGCCGCACCAGTTTATCTTGGATTCTTCAAGTCCAGAGTGAATAGGTTCCTCTTTTGTCTTGTTCGTAATTTTTATCAGTGAATTCTTATAATAGGCTAACTACTTCTATATCATCTATCATCATTCCGACTTACCTGAGTCTGTCGCCATAACAACAAAAGATAACTAGTTCCTCTAGATTGCACATTACCCGGAATCTTCAACTGTCTCAGGGAACACAAAAATTTGGAATTATTGTTATGGCGAAAGACTTAGGTGAGGTAGTAGTAGTTAACAAGGCGGACTTGAAACAAGCCCTATTACAAACCAAACCGAGCACAATTTGATCACGTTCCAATCTATAGATTCCAGGTTGCCGTGATTTACACGTGCTCTGTCTTCTCTATAATATTATCACGAATAATTTCACCTTCATATCTCCGTGTGCGATTTGAATATCTTGTCCCTCGTGGTATGCCTTGTGGAACAGCTAAGTCTCTACCACGATATCTGCGCCAGACCCTTGCTAGCTATCTTAAAGAGCAAAGTCAAGAGTACTCTTTCTAAGAGTCTTTCTACCTCTCTATATAGATTTGGTATATATCGCCATAACAACAAAAGTCAAAAACAATAGTCTTTACCTATGAAATTGCTGTTTTGTATGAAATCAATGCAAGTCATTTTTTTCGATCTCATTTATTTCCGTCAATCAAAGTAATCGCCCAAGCAGTCGACGCATGTTTGCCAGCGCAGTGGCAATTTATCGTTGCCCTTCTTGATAAAGTCTGCTGGACAGGAGGCAACAAACTCTTCGAAGGCATTTTGTACTGCCTCCCGGGTATTGATTTTTTCCCGTTAAGAAGTTGTCCATATTCTGGAAAAAGTAGAAGTCAGTAGGCGCAAGGTCTGGTGAGTACGGCGGATGACGGAGAGCTTCCAGCCCCAGCTCTTGTAGCGTGGAGACGGTATATTGTGCGCTGTGAGGTCGCGCGTTGTCGTGCAGCAGTAACGGGGATGATCGATTTACCAAAGCTGTTTGCCATGTAGCCCCAAACTAAGCATAGCTATGGGAACTAGATTACGGATAGAAAACTTACATCCTTTTTTTTGTAAATACATACATAACATACGATACAACACCCAAAAACAGAACAAAAATCTATATTCATCACACAAAAGTTTGTCCTAGGTGGGAATTGAACCCACAACCTACAGCTCAGAAGGCAGAGTTACCGCACCAACTGAGCTATGAGGCTTGTCATTACATCCATTTCAGGCAGTTGGTTAAACCAAAACGATATAACTTGCCGAAGTGCTGATGATGAAAAAGCTTGTCTAGCACCAACGAAGGGTGTTGAATATTTTTTACGGCAACGTTCCCGTAATAATAACAACTGCAACTAATTAGAGGGACACAGCGGGAGGGTGCTTCCTTACCTTGATAACGTACCGTTGGTACGAAAATCAGATAGAGGCTGTCAACATCGTCAAGTTACCTTATTTATGTTCTGTTATAATAAGTGAATGTGAAGTGATAATATTGTATTATAATGATATATTAATATTATGAATATGTATGTTATTTTATACATTACAATACAATACAGTAAGTACAATATATTTATTGATACACTGTTGAGCACACTGCACAACATCACAAAACGATAAAAACATAGTAGGTAAGTACAAACATATTTTATGGTAAAAAACAACAATATTTTAGGCAACAGGAAATTAACAAGGTAGGTAGGTACTTTAAAATAAATGAAACACATAACGGTAACAGGTGTGTGTGTGCTACAGTAGCAAAAAAGTCTCGGTTCAGCATTAATGCCCGCTGAACACAGAGGGCGCTGTTTTTCAGCCTGGACTCAAAACGGTCCTAAGATCCTGTGAGAACTTAAAATAGTGCTATGGAAATAAAATGATCATAGTTTTATTCTGATTATTTGTAAAATTACATACATAAGCATACTACATAATTAAATGCTAAAGTTATACATTTTATGAATAAAAATTTGATATTAAACATACTGAAATATAAGACACCAAGTTATAGTTAATTTATTAGTTAAGTACTCAAGTACAATAGTGGCTGATTATATAAATACACTCAGAATATAAAATAACAAAAAAATAAGATATTAAAATAATTATAAATTGCATTATAGTTTTAAAAAGTTGGGAGTTCGTAGAACTCGTTAATGGAGTAGAACGAGTTTTTCTGACAATTTAATTGAAACTATAATTATATTTTATCATTCTCAGCCAGAAATCACTGTTCGTACTGGGTTTGTATCACTTTTCTACTACACCACAGATGTCAGATATACTAGTCTTATACAGAGTGAAAATTGACCAGAGTGGTGACTGTCAGTTATGGTTACTCAAGCCACGTTTTTAGTGCACACAAAAATATGTCATCATACTCAAGCATTGACCTTTGTAGGAAAGTGAGAAATAAGCTACTGCCTTTCATTTGATGAGTTTCCACAGTCAGATACAATTCATGTGTAGCAATGGCAACAGAATCAACGCACCACTTGAGCCAATAAAAGGGCCAAAAAAAATATGCCTTCTTCTTGTTGTGTGTAGCCAAAAATGTGTTTTAAGTAGTAAACGAAGCCCCAGACGTCACTTAGTATTATATTTTATTAAACTTTAATTTTCACTCCTCCACTAATTAAGTAGTACGTACTCAATTTGACTTTCCCAAGTAAATTTCAGTGCAAAACAGAATGAAAATATTTTATTAATTTTACAAGACAAGAACAAGACTATCTAAAAGTCTAAAGTAGACTACAACATTTGCATTTTCTTAGCCCTGTTTTGCTGACGGTCCTTTAAGACGGCTTCTAATTAGCAAGTTGAGAGCTAAATATTACATTTATGATATGCAAATTTTACTTAGCACAATAGCCAAGCTTGTAATTTAAGCTTTATCTTGCTACAAATAAGGTAAAAAGTAATTTTCTTGCTCAAATTTTCTTTACTAGAAGACGGACTCATTTTGTGTTATCTCATTTGTTTTAGTAAATTTAACTGTCGGCTGTTATTATTTTAAATTTAAAGGTATTCGAGGTAAAGAAATTTTATTTTGGGTACGGTAGTTGAATTTTCTCAAAGTAAAACGTTGTTGTGTTTAGTTTAAGCATTTTATTTTCTTTTTCATGTTGTTTCTAAGGTTGTTTTATTTTTATTCCATTCTTTAGCAGTCTGCTAGTTCACATTTTGTAGTCATAGCTTTGTTTATTTTCTTAAACTCAATTAGGCTACCTATTAATAAGTAAATGCTTAGCTAAATATATCTAAGTTTGCCTTGTTGTTAAGTAGCAGCGTGGAGGTTGTTTCGCAGTTATAAGTTGAAATGGTTGTCCTTACATTAGAGCATCTCATTTCTACACACAATGTTTCAAAACACGCCTTTATGTCATTATAATTAATCATTGAGAATTTACATCACGTAAATATCAAGTTCAAAGTGTAGGTACAGGTGGCCAGAATAAAATTAACAATATCATGTTCATAGAATTGAATTGAAGAAGGGGTCTCTAAATGATCTCGAAACGTCAACAAATCGACGTGAAAAATTTGTGGTAATAACCGTTTCATTTAGTTAATTTAGTTAATTAATATCATGTTCATGTATCAGTGTTCATGGTCATGATAAGTGCTCATTGTACTTGCAATGCCCTGCCCTATCCTATAGATATAAGGTTGTATAATTTGTACTATCAGCATGAACTTACACAGTAGTACTACTGATTCACAGCATATTTTTCAGTAGAACAAATAATTATTGACAGCGCCATCTAGGCTTTAATAGGTATACTTAATAGTCAGTTAAACATTCTATTGATTTTCTTCCGGACTAGGATCCTTACAGAAGTTCCATGCATTCTTTATAGATGGCAGTGTTTTCGATTATAATTATGTTCTGAGTTTGTGGTGGTACGACCTCTCGGTCCGCGCATAGCTGTCGCCCTCCCCAGCTGTCCTTTACTAAAGAACAGGTACTTTTGCTGTTCCGATTGTGAATTGACACTGATATTGTAATGATACCAATAAATTATGTCTGATGGCAACAAATCTATCATTTCACTTCTGTAAAGAAAATTGAGAGTGAAATTTAAATTAATTCGGGTTTGTCCTATTAGATTAGTTTCAAAAGAAGAATCTCTTTACTGACGTCATCGGTGATAGGTTCAAAGTCAATGTCAAAGTCAAAATGTTTTCAATCATATTTTTAAGGATCAATTTGAAATCTGCCGCCTGTTTAGAATCGCGACCAGCAGGTACATGCATAGAGTGCAAATGTGTAAAGTCTCAGATCAAGGAAAAAGGGAGATGTAGCACTGGTTATATGAAACTGTAACCATTTTTCGTAAGATGTGTGAGTCTGTCAGTGTTTATTCAATTACTTATTAGTGTGAAGTAATTTTCAGACACCAAACAAAGTAACAAATACACGCTTATAATCATAAAGTAAAGAACATTATGTAGGTTCGAGGGCCGTTCCTTCCAGTTCGAGTCATTTTAAACATTTCCCTTTTTGGTCTCGACGATGACGGCTCACTTTCTTAGAGGCCCTAGGATTTTTATTTCTATCCTATAAGTATTCTACCTTTTCTAAAAAAACCTTCATGCATGTATCGTTTTAGACAAACATGCCTCATAGCTCACTTGGTAGTAACACTGCTTTCTGCACTGTAGGTTGTGGGTTCGATTCCCACCCAGGAGAAACATTTGTGTGGTGAATAGATGTTTGTTCGAGGATGGAGGATTAGGTACATGACATTTTTGAAACTTTGACTAAAATATAAATTATCATCAAGTGAGTTGCAAATACTTCCCGCTGTCGTTATACATTAAAAAAAATATTGAAGTAGGTAATACTATTACTTAGTACACGTACCTATTTGAAAATTCGTATTTCATGAAGTAGGTAGGTAATAAAGGAGCTAGATTACGGATGAATGCATATGGATAAAGTGTTTATTACTTTTTAATATTCGGGATTATGTCGATTATGTTAAAACACTTTCGGAATTTTGATTATTATAGAATTAGCAATACGTACAAGTGATGTTAGGTAAAATTATCCTCGACAAAATAGGTTTCGGAATTTTGATTATTATGGCAAAGGTTGTTATGGATTGCTTAATTCGGATCATCAATTTTATGAGGGATAAGAGAGAACCAAAAATAACACTTAAGTGAATAAAAAGGCGAATGGGATATCGTTTCATTTGTGTGTACTTGTGAAATAATCAATTTTGTAATAAATCTAAACACAATTTGAGGATACTCGCAATACAAAACCTCACCGTCATCAAACCAAAGTCGTAACGTGGAGTGTTGCCAAATCCGTTGTATCAAATTTCCGAAAAATTGATTTGTAATGTGGTATTTTCTTATATCATTTTTATATTTTTTTTTTCGATAGAATAATAAGCTGATGAGATAACGATATTACCTATGTCAATACCAAAGATTAAGAAAATAAATCTATGTACCGTACCATAGATTTAGAATATAATTATTTGGTCAGTACTACCTACTCGCTATTCTTATATGTTTCCAACAATAAGTTTAGTAAGAGATAAATGGGAAATAGCTTTTAGACTGAGCCGGACTGAACCAGAATGGCGGCTATCCGCGTCCAGCGTAGTTTCTTCGGACCACTTCGTCGACAGCGATGTGTACCTAACAAAGCAAGGGCTTCGTCGAATAACCCGGACTGGATATCCTAAACAGATAAGTACATGTACTTCTACAGCGAAGTTAATTAATAACTGGCCTTACAGCTCAGTAGTCCTGCTTTCGATGGTCCGTCCTGGGTTCGATTCCCACCTAGGACAAATATTCGTGTGATTTAGATACATAGATACATACTTTGCTACGCTAGGTTTCACGGGTTCGCTCCTCTCAGGACCTCCTTTGCGAGCTTCTGGCTCCGCCTTTTTTATTTACACACCCCAATATCACGCACA
Source organism: Venusia cambrica (assembly GCA_951394065.1). Taxonomy (NCBI): domain Eukaryota; kingdom Metazoa; phylum Arthropoda; class Insecta; order Lepidoptera; family Geometridae; genus Venusia; species Venusia cambrica. The sequence continues at coordinate 7,180,247 of OX596055.1, forward strand.
AGACCAGGTAGAATCGGGGTTGGCCGTGTCGCGTAATTTATTCGCTACGCTTTGTTTCACGAACCACGCACATTTTTTTTGGCAAATTTACTGCACGACACTCCGAGACGAACTGGCGAAAATGAGCTTGGTTTTCATACATATGTGTGCGTGTATTTACAAGATAAGCTTGGTTTTTTTGGCTTCACTGCTGACAATGACGGAATTCCATCTCCCTTTTTTCCTTGATCTGAGGGTAAAGTAGGTAATTAAAAAGATACTTGTAGGAAAAAAATTGTAGGACCGCAAGAACAATTAACTAATGATATTTAATACAGACAAAAGTTATTCTTTGTAACATAGGTTACAGAACTACAGAACACTTTTAATTTAACTACACTACCTACCTCAACATATTAATGGCCTTTTAAAAAACGATCATAGATTATGTCTATAATTACCTGCTTTTTTAAGTTTGATTAGGTATAAAGAAAATGCGGCTGGGTATCTCGTTTCAGATTTCTGAAAAACAAAGCAAGTTTCAAGAAAATCAGACGACAGGAAATAAGTTCCACTCTTCATCTACTCGCTTGATAAAATAAACGTTTATTGCTATTCGGTGAAATCAGCTTAGATATTTCGCTGCTTGGGTTTGGTAGAACGTTTGTCTGTTTTTACAGCAAATAACATTCAGACCAGTGACTTTGTTTCATCCTAACTGATTATGGTACACAGATAAACGCAAAACAAAAACAAGGAAATTCGTAAACCAGAGAGGATTGACCGTAAGAATTTTCCTTTATCTTAAACGATATATAATTTTGTTTTATGAATAATATTCCGACTTCCGGATATACAAAAAGCCATTGCTCAGGTAGTTTCTCTGTGTTATAAATATATGATTGAATAAGAAATAAAGAAATGAATGTTCCTTGTAACCGAGCTTGTAATAACTGAGAACTAGATCGCGGGGAATATAAATTATTGTAGTCTTTTAAGGTGGCAGTATATTGTAGAAGAGGCATAAAAAAGGGTTGTAGCGCCGAAGAAAGTCAGTAAGTAAAGTAAGTACTGGAAAATAATACAATTTGAAATAATAATGTAAATATACAAAACGTTTTTTTTATAGTACAACCTAAAAGCGCTTAGCCTTCATCTTACCTGGTTTCAAGTCATGATAAGCACCGAAGGTGGAAGCGCACATCACTCGGTATCTTCCACAGTCTGAGGAATTGGCTATCTTACCTCTAAATTAAACACAGCAAATTAGAACTGTTGTCATGGTGATAGATTAAGGTAAGATGGTGGTAGCTAGCCAGACGGACCTTAATAAAGTCCTTCTACCAACCAAACCAAGCATAATATTGTACTCCCCTAGAGATTGAACCCGGGGCCTCTGGAAACTGTAAAATGTTATATTATTCTTATGATTCAATTCAGCCCCCAAACACAGAACAAAAATCTACATTCTTGACACTGTTGGTCTCAGGTGGGATCCTACAGCCAACTAACCTAGTACACAATTATATCAGGTATTCCGAAGATTCAATCAACATTCCTCACCTCAATGATTCACTACCTGCAAAACCCGCGGTACCAAGAATCAATATCATCAATTATTTGATTGTGTTGACACTAATGATATCCACGAATGGGCATTTGGTCCAATTAACCCGTGTTTGACCACAGTCAGGACGTCGGCTAGTATCTGAGTCACAAAGGTACCTGCTAGAGGTCTGGTCATCTTATCCTGTATTGTATCAGAGTGATGGGAGGTAACGATTTAAGTTTGGGCATATTTGGTGTATACCAAGCTGTTAGAATCCTCTATTAATCACCCGTGGATGTCATAATAGAGGGCAAATTATAAATAAAATAAAATAAATATTACAGGGCGTTAATTTCACACAGCGCCATCTAGCCCCGAACTAAGCATAGCTTGATATATGGGAACTAGATTACGGATAGAATACTAGTATACTTTTTTATTGTAAATTAAAAATTTCTTGTATCATTAAAACAGCCAACCATAGAACAAACATCTATATTCATCACACAAATGATTGTTCTGGGTGGGAATCGAAGCCACAACAGAAGCGCAGAAGGCACAGTTACTACCAACTGAGCCGGTTGAGTTCATTTATGAATCAACGGATTAATTAATGGATGAATAAAAGGTTGAATAAATGGATGAATGGATGGATGAAGAAATGGATAAATGAGTGGATGGGGTAGTGGAGTAATGTAAAGATGAATGAATGGATGAATTACTGTATGAACATTTTATTGTACATCAGAAGGTAACTTAGGGGATGGACAACAGCATACTCTTCTTTACCGTGGTATTAGTAATATTTGCCGCCGTTCCATTACGTCGATAGTGCAATTACTCAGATATTGCGATTGTTTGATAATCATAAAAATATCTGAGATTATTTGGGCGCCTAAATTATCGATCGATAAAATCCATCAATCACCTCAAAAAGGAGGTTATTTATATTGTTATATAAATAACCTCCTTTTGTAAACCAAGTTTACGAAACATCACATGAACACTTAATATTCGCTAATTCTCATGACCAAACTCAAGCCTTTATAAAGAATTTTAACAATACTTCCGCTGTCCAATAACTACTTATTACTTGCTTCAAATTCCTAAAGGACCACGCGTTGCGTTATTTTGTTACTTTTTACACATTAGCATTTAAAAATACGTTCGTTAAAATATTTCGTCTATTACGCACGTGGAATTCCAGTAAGGTTTCCGATTACTTTTTACGGTGAATATGTTTGGTTAAAAAAATAGATGCCATTCCACACCATTTGGATGTGTACCGTTTCTACCTAATAATGACTTATTTTATTTCGAATACCGTCTTCACCTAATGACTTATTTTATTTCGAGTACCGTTTTTACCTTATAATGACTTATTTTATTTCGAGTACTGATTTTGCCTAATAATGACTTATTTTATTTCGAGTACTGTTTTTACCTAATAATTATTTAATTATTTCGATTCGGGGATGGACTATTCTAGAATAAATATCTACTAGAACACGAGTTTATTCAGAAACGAATAATAACAAACAGTTAGCTAATTACTAAACCAACAGTCTTCAAATTTTATTTAGTCAGAAAATAAAGTAGGTAAATAATAAAACAAGATGTTTTTGGGTGTAAAAATGCTATCAGCCTACTGACGTACTCCACTATAAGTTAAAGTATAAGCATAACAAATAACTTTTTAGGTAATTTTTCTAGCTGACAAAATATTTAAAAAGAAGCAATGAATTACTTGCTATTTAAAAGTAGACATCTAGTAAGGATGGACAAATAAGATCTTGTATGTTTTAGACCAATGCAAAATTTTCAGCTTCTGCATTTTTAACATTTCCAACGTAAGAATAAAGCTTGAAATAATACTTCGCGGCACACTTTTCTGTTTCAAATTTCCCTTTATCCCACTTGATCTAAGACTAAGGCTCAAAACAATTAAACTTATCATCACAAGGGCTATTCATTTATAACATTTTCGGACAAAAAATGGATGTTTTGTTTACATTTATTAGGAAAGTGGCGACCTCATCCATCAAGTGAACGAAGATGAATGGGAAGGTTGCTGTATTTTGATGTCCGTTTATTTAAGCAAGTCGTCGATAGAATTAACTTTACTATTGTTTGGAAAACAAGAAGTAATTACTCCACTTATCTTTGTGTAGATTTTGTGCTGTAATTTTGTTCATCAAATGTATTTCTTCATCACGTTCCGACTGCAGGGAACCTAGCGGTCTACAATTGATATCAATGTTTACGTACCATCGTATCATTTTTATGAAAGTACAATACCCGTGACTAATCACGTGGTCGATCTTTATTTTTACATTATTTTATAAAAACGAATTAAATTTTAAATATTGTCTAAAAACTAAAACCTCCTAAGAAAATAGGAGTCACATATCTGACGATCCACACTAACGTTAATTACAAGAGGGCACATGCTTCCTAACGACTTCTAAAAAGTGTCCCTTTTTGTAAGCAGACAGCTACAAAAAGTGTCAAATTAACTTTTTTAAAGGAAACGATCTGTTTTGGAATGCCACGTGTGACAGTAACTGTATCTATTTCGGAGCAGCCACATGGGTCTCTGTTGATACTTTGTCGTCGATAATCCCTCATCATTTGGATACTATTTTTAGCAGATGGATGACCCGATACGACGTCTTCACTTGACTTTATTACGCTTTAGAGTTATGGGACCTTGTTAGGCATGTGCCCCCTGGTTTACTTCTTACTCACCATCGTTATTATCAAAACCCAAAAAAAAAACACAGAGAAACAGGAATTTATCTCAAAAACTTGATGAAAAAATTTGCTATTTACGTTTGATAAAAAGATAAGTCTCTTTCAAAAACATGATAAAAGAATTTGCTGGTGACATTTGATAGAGGAAAATATAACAGTAATATTCGATTTTCGTTGAGAAATATCGTGAAGATAAACTGACACAATAAAACGGTCTGAATTACGTTATTCTCTTTACAAACAAAACTCTTTGAATAGCTAACGTTTCGATCCATATTTCATTTCTCAAACGTATTCGACAGACGCAAGAAAAAGACAAAACAGTTTTATTTCGTTCCAAAGCCCCCGAGGAATATTCCGAGTAAAAAACACGAGTGTGCAGTTAGATAAGGGGAAGGGAATGTTCTTAACTGGTTCCGACATTATATTCGCATTTGTGAAGATCAAAGAGCATGTTGTGACACACGGGGAAAAAGTTCCGAAGGTGGTGAGGTGAACGTAGCTTGAGGGCTCTCACTTGAGGGAGCTAGGCTTTGAAACAAAATGCGTTTGCATACATTAAACTGTAAGAATGTTGAGATAGGGAGGGTATGGCGGTCTCGAGGGAGCGCTGTTTCGGCGATTACGCGGACAGAATTTCTTGAGAGTTCCCTTTCTTGGCGAGATAGTTTGCACGTTACAGTGGCCTCTTTGAGTGTTTTCTTAGCCAAAGCGCCTCTAGAATACTTCTGTGTTTCAAAGTATTTGAAAGGCAAATTAGGAACACATCTTGAGTTCCTCAAAAGCTTCCGAAGCGCTCGGTTTCGAGAACACGTAAATATTTGAACATAATACCTACCCTAATGAAATTAAGATCGTCTGAAAGTTTGGTAGCAGATTTTAGTCTCTGCTTAAGATTCATTGGTCTTGATTTTGTTGTATAATTATATTGAATATCGTGACTGAATATATATCTTATATCTGATCTATCTGTTATCCTACCATCTCCATAAAAACACACTCCTGGGTACAGCTAATTAATGTGTCATAATATTTGGATGTAATAATTGTTAGAAAATAATGTGAGTAGGACAGTATAAATATTTGTATTTTATGCGTACATTTTCCTGGATTGCAAATAGAAGAAGAGTTAATTAAAATTAAAGATCAAACATGAGATATCACTTATTAATAACAAAAATAAATAGAATAAAGTTAAACGTATCCATTCCTAGGAAGTATTAATGCTAAAAAATATTTTTTGAGTGACGACAAATGGTAGGGACTTCACTCAAAAAATATTTTTTAGCATGAATACTTCCTAGGAATGGATAAAATTAATATTTTTACTGTGTCAACTAAGTAAGAGGTAATTAAAATGTTTCTCTGTGATACAAAAGATGGGTGTGATGGGTTGCATTCTTTCGTATTGAATATTAGCTACTTGCAAACCGTGGACATGTGCCGATTGTAAATTTGGACGTGCCTATAACCACCCTCTAGGTAATCCCCATACGATCCTCATAGTAAAGATCACAGTCACAGGTGAAGTCTCTAAGGGGAAATAGTCATGAATCTGTTAAGATGTACGAATAATGTAACGAATCTTGGACTGCTGAACTAATTTGAATAATTGTACATTGGAGAAAGTGCCCAGGAGTTTCATCACTTTATTCCGCCATCACCATTCCATATAAACAATATCAGACGATATTTTTTATTAAGACTAAGCGCTTATAAAATTAAATATCATTGATGATGCGAGCTACAAAATTTGGAATAAGCTGCCAGCCTTCAATTTTCCAGTAATTAGTTTGCTCCATCGTAGATTTAATTAAACCTTCAAGGTAAAGGGCTTTTTTTTTAGCATGCCCTCCCATCAGGGTTTATGTGGAACTCCCTGGTAGCCTGGTATATCTACTAAACAACACAGCGGCACTCCCATATCCTCTGTGTGAGGGGAGTACTGGGAGTACAGCAAAGCCACCACAATCTTACCTGTCGCCATAACAACAATTCTTATATTGTTGTGTTGCGTTATTTAAGAGGTTAGATAGCCAGTTCCTCAGTTTGTTGAGAGTTCCAGGTAAAGTGCGCTTCCACCTTCTTATACTTATTCTGAGTGGGGGCGACCAAGGCCTGCACTGACGTCCCGCGTGGGGTGTATTGTACATTGTCCCCCATGGTTTTAACTAACCCTACCCCAGCCAGCCCAGCTCTTTAAAATACCGGAACAAAACTTTGGGTTGTTGGTGACACCTATCGAGCGCCTGAGTTCGCGACAGTGACAGTGAAAATGACACTGGTGTTGTGGGCGATAATGCTTACTCCAAACCAGGTCCAAGCATTTCCATATGGCCCGTCTTCTCCCTTGCTGATTCAAGGGTTACCGATGATACCATCAGTTGAATATCACCGCGTTTCATTTTGATAAGAATATTTGATATTCTCTTGTTCGGACTTGGGTCCCAAAACATTTTCAAATAATATGAAAAATCTGATGATTAAGGCCAGTAGTATAAAAAAATAAAATTTTTTTGCTAATTTAAGATAGTATTTTTGGTAACTCAAGAAGCTACCAGCTAGCACTGATGTGAATCGTGCTGAATAGTTGCACAGGGGTCGGCAGATTTGCCTCAGCCAATTTAAACGCATCAAATCTACTGGGAATACTAACATTCCACAGAAGATTATGAGTCATACGATAACTTTCACTGCACTATTTTACAATATATTATAGTGGACCATTCAAAGTAAAGTGCATAGTTTATTGATGTGTACTCTACCAAGACGGCTTCTAAACAAAACAAGGCAAACTTCTAAACAAGACAAAAGAAGGCGTCTAAAGCAAACTTGTACCAATACCAGTCGTATAAGGTGACTAAGAAAAACAAAATGGGATGATAGTCATTTGACCGAAAGGGTTATGAATATGATCGTGGTTGGATATGCAACATGCTTGCAGGAAGGCCGAAAAAGATATTCTGTGAAAGAGGACATGAGTATGATAAGGTGTCGATGCAGGGTTGACGGTTGATAGGAGTGAGCATATTAAATGAAAAAAAATATATATATTGTACCGACCCCATCCAGCGTGGTATAAGGGCAGGAGAATGATGATGATGAGTCGTAAAAGGCGACTAATACCACCCATAATAATAATAATTTGTTGTCAAAAGTACGAAACAAAACTGCATAGCAAGGGATATGTTATAAATGAATTGTATACTTATGTTATTTTGCAAACCTAACTAGTCTATCCCGCTTCCACGCAAGCTTACAGGCCTTCAGTCAAGCGGTTTTCAGTTCAGTCTTGTTCAGTGCAGTGCCTGGTCAGTTACAATAGTCAGAATCTCGCTCTGATTTTCAATTGTAATAGTAAAGTTAGTGTGTGTTACATTTCTCTGATTATGTTCTCGGGTAATCAAGTGGTTTTTATTAGAAAGGACTCCCGGATTGCCATCCTTACAGACATTTGAAAAAAGAACGTAGAAGAGTCAAGAAAGAGGATTCGACTAAATAGTTTTATATTTGTTTAACAAAAATAAATTGTCGCTAATCCAAAACTACAGCTAAAAGCAGCAAGGTAGAGTATATTTTTCTATAGACTCTATTTGCAATGACTCAGGGTAATTTCCCGGGTAGAGTGTGTACGAGTAGTATACCCCTCGTATATATGCGATATTGCGTTTTTTTTCGTAACCGCATCTTCGGGGCCGAGGAATTATCGCCAGTTATCTGTCATCTGAGTATTCAGACCGAAATTTTTCTGAATTTGTAAATTTTCTTCTCGACAGTTAATCTATTGTAGACCTTATCTTCGACCGACCCTCAAGGTCGAGGCAAGAGTGTTTAACGTTAAACAACCTACGTTAAACAATAATTCATACATTTCAATGTATAAGGTGTAAAGAATGATGATCAAAGATGATTCAAGGTTGTGCTTAGTTTGGTTGTTGGTATGGCTTGTACTTACCTTATCCGCTCTCTCTGCCTGTCTAGCTAAGTCAGCCACCATTTCAACGAATTTAAATTGTTGCGTTCCTGTTTAGTGGTAAGATGCTCAGTCTGTTGAGAACTCTGGTCGAAGTTTATTAAAAAAGTGCAAAAAGCTCACACTTGTAAATTAATCGCACCACAGCGTTATGCAAACCAAATATATTGCATCGTTCCCATGGGATATCTTAGTTTTCTCTGAAACCATAACAAATTCCCAGATTACTCAAGCACCCCTCACTGTCTTTTTCTGTATTTATTGCTCTCAGCCCCACGCCAAGTTATCGAAAATACCTCAATAATCCCTCTTACGCAAGGAAACTTCTACGGCTGATTACTACTTCGCCATGATAAGAATTCGCTAGCATAACATGGATTTTCACCACATCAGCCTTAAATCGTAGGTAATCGTAATCGTAGGCCTAACGCTGTATCCGATCAAAAGCCAAGCGTTTAGGATTCCGTACTTCTCTGTTATCTGTCCGACTGTCAGAGGACTCTGCTTGAGGAAATCTCTCTTTCTTATATGGATATATATATTATATATATATATTATATACATCTTATATACATCTTAGATAGAGCATTGGACATTGGACATTGCTGAGATAGTGCCATTTGGCATAGTTACGCGTAAACTTGCTACGTTACTTTAATATATTTTTAAAATGACTTAAATAATATGTCATATTGTTTTTTTTTTTTTTTGCGAACACCATGAAGTATTTTTTTTCTGCTATAACAACAAACAATAATAATAAAATAGAAATATAATTGGGCACAAGATACGTGAGTTTTTGTTTTTAAATGTGAGTCGGAACTCTTAGTGTATGTGAAGCACTTGGTTGATTTATTTCAACTTGATTAAAACTATATTAAATTTGGTTTCGTTTGGTTTTACATTCGTTTATTGACAATCAATGTTTGCTAAACAAAAAGCAGTTTGGAAAACAAATTGCAAATGTGATAAAAATCTTCAAGTATTTTTTAAAATTGTCCTTAAACGTGAGGTTTGAGCGAAATCGCTTAATACCTAATTTGCTCTAACGACGAGCCGAGATCACGTTTTATCCAAGTTCAAAAACTTGAATCATAAAAGATCGTTTGGATTTGCTCGATAACGCGATGTCCATGTTATTCTCATGTAGAACAATTTGGGGGTTATTCTGAAAGTTTTGCCGCGGATATAAGAATAAAATCTAGCGAAATCCCCGCGAGATTAATATTATTTTATCGCTAACAATAAATAACGAGTGAATTCAATAGTCGGGCGGCCACAGAGTTATAACTTTTTTGACGAAGTAGTAGAAAAGTTTGCCGATTCAATCTTGTGGGGATTTGAGCGGTCGCTCTGTATTCTGGCCGAGGTAGAGAAGGGATTAGGGTGACTTAAGGATTTAGCCTTCATTAGTTGCAATGTTTTTTTGGTATTTTTTGGGGCTCACCGGCCTAGAACAAGTGTCCTCAATATTTTAAACTGTACCAGGAAGTGAGGTCTGCATAAACTTCCGCACTATCCTAAAATTTGTGTTAGGGATGGTTCCTTACGTATTAAAATATAAAGGTAAAATTATCAGCTGATTTTAATTAATTAAATATATTCGCAATTTACAGTGTTTAAACGAATATACAACTAAATAAAACGCTAAAACTATAACAACTGCTTAGTATAAGTGGAAATAAACTGTGTAATAGTGTATTACTTCGGTCTAAACTGATTGTGCTAATTGTCGGCGTAATCTACCGCCGCCGCCGGTTCTGCTACGTGACCAATCTCTGGATTTAGAGTATTACCCTGACTTGCAGACGATACCTGAGCTGCAAATAATTATCAAATATCCTGGGAGTATTGTTTTTCAACATTCTAACAACATACACCAACAATAACAACATTACATGACTCATGTCTATGAGTCACTGACCCAACACACACAGGCACTGATGTACTCGAATAACTTGACAATCATTCGTGGAAGTTATTTGTAGTCAACCTACTGCTTCACACAGAAAATACTACAAAGACACAGCATAAACTAACATTATAGGTATCCAAATTACCTATAGGTAACTAACCTAACCTAATTCTTTGTTTACATCCATTATCTGTAATTGACATCCAAATCACCTGAATCTTGAGATACTTAATTACAAAGAATCCAAGAAGACTTGCTGAACTTAGAGTATATTTACTTGGATAAAATTAAAATTAATATATGATTTGTGTGCACCTATGTAAAACATTGTAATATCCATCATTAATTGTTCAACATAACTAAGTACTTAGTCTGAGATTATATTTGAGATAAGTACTACCTAATATAAATTATGTACCTTATAAAATCATTGTAATATCACTCATACAGAGCTAGTAGGCCCTAGGTAGGGGCCTAGCCACATCTGCAAGTGTAATATCTTTTTCTTTTGAAGTTTTCTTTTCCCCTTATAACTACATTCTAAGACTTTCTCAACTTATCTTTGTTTAAATCCCTAACTACTCCAACTTGAATCTTATCTACCACCGTCATCTATATCTATCTCTAATTTTAAACTCACTCACACTTGCTTACCGCTGTGTTCCAGAACAAAAACAATGCCTTTGACCCGGAGGCAATGTGATGTACAGACCAAGCTGATGGCAGCCAAGTCAGAGCTAACTGAGCTCACTGAGGCCCATAAGCAGCTTCTTCAAGAGCAGGATGAGAGTGAGGCTGAGATGTTGGTGATTCTCAGTCAAAACAAGACTCTCAAGAGACAACTTGCCGATTTACACAGCAAATATGAAGAATTATTGGCTGATCATGAACGCATGCAGTCAATGCTGAGTTCAGTGGACAACTGTTATGAGACTTATGAACTAGTGCTTCAACAAAATAAAGACCTACAGCAAGAATTATGTCAGTGCAGATCTAAAATTGACAATTTAGAATTAAGTCATATGCCCTCAGCAACCAACTTCAAAAGTCTGGATCTACAGACAGAACTTCAAAACAGTGAGGCAGACTCTTCTGTGATTGATCTCACTACACCAAACCGAATCTCCTCAATAAGAGGAAGTAACAAAATAAAAAAATATATAAAATTAAGTAACTTAATAAAAAAATCAGAAAAGAAATTAAAAAAACACAAAAATGTTTTTAGCTTTGCAAAATTGAGTAAACAAAAATGTAATTTAAACGAGGAATTAGAATCTTGTTACAGCTTACTTGGCCGTAACTCCAAAGAAATTCAGTACATGTCTGATAAAATAATAAGTTTGGAAATATCTTTACATGAGGTGACCATGAAATACAAGAAAGCTGAACAAGACTCTTGTGAGAATATTAAAAAAATTAATAATATTGTAGAAATGGTTAACAATGAAAGTATATATGTACAAGTACAACATAGTAGCTCCCAGACCGACCCATGTACCACAGACCAGCCAGTGACTCACATTGCTTCATCGGGATGTGTGGAACCACCGGTACCAGCAGTTGTGCAACCCGATTCCCCTGTGGTACTACTACCAGAACAACATGTGCAGGCTGAGGCAGGTCCAGTGCACACAACACAGCCTCTGGTTAGGCAACCTCAAACCTGCCGACAGACCCAGAAAACTGTGGTGTACTCAGATAGTCTAGGAGTAGGGTTGGGTCGGTTGCTAAGCGATAGGTTAGGAGACCAAATGGTAACTAACTACTGCTTTCCTGACTCTTCTATCCATAGGCTGATAAAGAGCTTAAATGAGGCGTCTTTTGACAATAAAACAACATTGATTGTACAGTTAGGTAATAGTAATGGTATCAAGCGCCTATATGTAAATAAATTAGTTGAATTACTCTTACATAAATTGGACATGGGGTTGGGTAAACTGATATTGTGTGCATTCCCATACTCTAAATTGCTTTCGAAAAATGAGAATGTTAATATTTTTAATATTAACCTTATGCTTTACAACTTGACATGTCGTCATAGTGACATTTTATTTTTTGACACTAATATTTTTATTAGTGACTTTAGGTTAACACCAGATACAATGTATCTCAGTAGATATAGTAGGATAATTATTGCTAAATTGTTAGCATTTAATATTTGTGACAAAGTTATAGGTACTATAGCTACAGACACTGACGGGCTTACAGTTAGTAGCAGTACTATCATGGGCGTTCAAACAGTAGGATCAGATGACAAGCATTTAAACTGACCACCAAGACAACGGGAAAGCCTAATAGGTTACACATAGTCCATCAAAATATTCAAGGCCTTTCCAGCAAAAACTTAGAAGTAGAATTATTTTTAAGTAAAATGAACATCAGTGTTATGGGCATCACTGAACACTTTATATTGCATCAAAAGTTACTACCTCATTATGAAGACTACTGCATTGTAAGCGCATACAAGCGTAGGAATACCACTCAAGGTGGTTCTTTAATTATTGTAAAGAAAACTCTCAAATGTAAGGAGCGTAAAGATATTGTGAAACTCACCATTGAAGAAGTTATAGAGCTGTCATGTGTTGAACTGGAGCAGCACATAGTGGTATGTGTCTATCGTCCTCCCCAAGCAAATTACGCGCTATTTGAGTCCACTATGGAAAATGTACTAAGCAAAATATTCAGTCGTAATAAATCAATAATAGTGCTCGGTGACTTCAATATTGATATACCTGTAAATCCTCTAACTGAAAAAATCATTAACTTGTTTAAATGTTTCAACCTTAAGCACCAATTCGATAAACCAACTAGGGTAACTCTAACAACTGCCACTTGCATAGATAATGTATATTGTAGTGATATTCCCCTTGAAAAAGACGTGTTTAAAAAATTTGATTCAGACCATTATGGTCAATATGTTTTATTTGATTGTAACTTACAACAAGAGCTACCGGAAATCACATGCAGACCAATTACCGAAGCTAGCATCATAAAATTCCAAAATAACATAAGTCAAAAGATTTCCCTGATCCCATGCTTGAATGATCCAAATGAGCTTTATAATATATTGTCTAATCTAATACATAAAGAACACGAGTATACGTTTCCACAAAAAACGTGCAAAGCTAAATCTGGTTCCATGTTTGCAGATTGGGCAACAGCCGGTATCTATAAAAGTAGGAGTAGATTGTATGAACTTTATGCAGAAAGAGAGTCAAGGCTACACGATTTATCATTTGTTTCTTTTGTCAAAAACTACTCAAAAGTCTTTAAAAAAGTATGTCATGCTGCGAAATCATTGCAAATAAAAAGGAAAATTGAGCAGTCATCAAATAAAATAAAGGCTACCTGGAAAATGATAAATAATCAAACAGGTAAAGCAAAACATTTGAAAAAGCAGATAAACTTAAAAGTTGACGATAGAATTTTGACTGATAACTATGAAGTTGCTAATGAATTTAACCGTTTCTTCTCTTGTGTACCAAAAATTGTTACTCGACCATTAAACTCCTCTGTTGATTGTGCTTTAGCCTTTCTTGAAACAAGTGTTGAAAGGTGTAATGCTTCTTTTAGCTTCAGACACGTCAATGCTGATTGTATTCTAAAAACTTTTAAGTCAATAAATATTAAAAATACTGAAGATCTCTGGGGGATGTCCGTAAAGATCTTAAGCACGATTGTTTTTGAAATAGCACCATGTCTAGCATATATATTTAATAGAAGCATCGACGAAGGAATCTTTCCAGATCTTATGAAATATAGCAAGTTGATTCCTTTATTCAAATCTGGAAATGAAAAGGATCCAGGAAATTATCGACCAATCTCAATTCTGCCAGCATGTAGTAAAATATTTGAAAAACTTATTCTTAACCAGTTGTTGTCACATTTTAACTGTAACAGGCTACTTCATGAAAAACAATTTGGGTTTACTAAAGGTCGTTCAACCACTGACGCTGGTGCCATGCTGTTGAAGTACGTTTTTAAAGCCTGGGAAGGAAAACAGGATGCCATAGGAGTATTCTGTGATTTATCTAAGGCTTTCGATTGCGTAGATCATGACACCTTAATCTCAAAGCTAAAACACTATGGCATTCAGAATCAGGCAATAAGCCTCATGCGTAGCTACCTATCGAATCGCATTCAAAAAGTAGACATTAACGGTAGCAAATCTTCGGGAACATCCACTAACATCGGTGTACCACAAGGGTCAATCTTGGGGCCTTTTTTGTTTCTAGTCTATGTCAATGATCTGCCTTCCTGTGTAGGGGATTTATGTGATATTGTATTGTTTGCAGACGATACTTCATTAATATTTAGAGTTGATAGGGCTAAAGATAATTATGATTGTGTAAATGCTTCTCTAGCTAGAGTTCTTGATTGGTTTACGGTAAATAACCTCTTATTAAATGAGAAAAAAACGAAATGCATTAGATTCACCTTGCCTAACGTTCAAGTCAGCAATGCTAACATTATCTTAAATGGGGAAATACTTAACTTTATGGAAGCAACTACTTTCTTGGGTTTAAATATCGATGCAAAGTTGCAATGGGGTATTCATATTAATACATTAGCTAGCCGGCTAAGCTCGGCAGCTTACGCAGTACGTACCATAAGGCATCTTACTGATGAAACCACGGCGAGGTTAGTTTATTTTAGTTACTTTCACAGCGTTATGTCCTATGGCATATTTTTATGGGGAAATGCAGCAGATATTGAAAGCATTTTTATCCTGCAAAAGAGAGCTGTACGGGCAATTTATAAATTGAAAACTCGTGACTCTCTCAGGGAACGTTTTAAAGAGATTGGTATTATGACAGTCAGCTCCCAATATATTTATGAAAACCTAATGCACGCACACAGGAACATTGATGAGTTTGTTAAAAGAAGTGATGTACACAGTGTTAATACTAGAAATAAAAATAAACTTGACATACCTAGGTATCGCTTAGGAAAAGTAAATAATTCATTCTTAGGAAACTGTGTACGATTCTATAATAAGCTTCCTCAAAGCGCCACCAAACTCTCTGCTCGTAAATTCAAATTGTATATAAAGAATAATTTAATTAAAAGAGCCTACTACAAAATAAGTGACTATATCGACGATAAGAACGCGTGGCCCGATGTTGCTATACCAGTTGACAGTTAAATGGTGTTTTTCAATGTCAAGAAACTGCCCATTAGATAGTTATGTAGTAATCAATGTTTTAAGATAATATTAAGTTTTTAGTTTTATGATGTAGGTAACACTTGTAATGTTATTAAATTATTATAAACAATGTACCTAAATGTTAAATGGATTTTCAAAAAAATTAATCAGCCCGAGGTTCTTGCCTTTCTCCTTGTGTGCTGGTCGCGATTCCGAACAGGCGGTAGATTTGACGTTTCAAAATGATCCTAAAAATCTTAATGAATAAAAATATTTGACTTTGACTTTGACTTTAAAGAATAGAGACTATGAAAGTTGTATTGGTAGTACACAGAGACAGAGAGTCCGAGGCGAGATCCTGTGTGATGCTGAGACTCTACTAAACAGGCTCAATAGAAACCTAGTGCGGAGAACAGAGCTCGACAAGGTACAATCGTTCTATCTTATAAGTAACTTCCATTCAATAAATTATGTACCTGATCTGTAAAACAGTTTGATCGTTAATAAGCTTTATAATTTATTATTATTAGTATGAATATTATTATTTATACGACGGGGAAGCATTTAGCCGAAAACTAGTGCCAACTAATGATAATAATGAAGGTACAATCACACATCACCTGGTAGTCCTCAACACACTGGGAGGAAAAAAGAAGAATCATCTTACCTCACAATGCCGGAACACAACAATTAGAATTAATGGTGATAGGCCGCAGACAGTAAGGGCCGTTTTCTCGTAGCAAAACTAAAATTTCAAACATGGCCACGAAGTAACTTAATTCCTCGTAGCTAAACCCTAGTTAATAGTTTAATCATCATCCGACCGAAAGTGGTAGCTAGCCAGGCGCATTTTAAATGAGCCCTACCAACAAAATTTGAACAAATTTGTACCAACTTTGGTTGAACCTGGGACCTCCGGGTCTGATACCAGTGGGAAAACTTTTAGAACACTGCCTTTATGCGTTAAATCCTCAAAGAACATAGCCTACACGGTACTGCATTGCGCCCGTTAACTTGAGGCATAGAGGTGTAGCTTTGGTTGACCGTGATTTCACCAACAACCATTAAAAAAACCTTTCAAACCGGAACACAGCAATGCTGCTTGGCGGCTGAAATAGTAATGGTGGTAGTACTTCCCCGGACGAGCCCTTATACTTATTAAAATATGTATAGCAAATTTGAAATTAAGTGACCTAAGCTGATCTATTTTTCAGCTTGAAGACATTACTTTCACCTCAAAAACCTTCAGCGTATTTGTGGCCTGTTGTTAAAGTATTTGCCATTTCCAAGCGTTCTTATTAAGAAAAATTGGCAATTTTTACTTGTGTGTCCCACTTTATGTTGCCAAGATTGAGTTATAAATCAAGGGCTGAGTTTCATTTGTACGCATCATCTAGAGATGTTGACAAAGTTGAGCATTTTTTTACGAGCTAATGATACCTAGAGTTGAGTATCCGGTTGTAAGTATGAGAGAATTGGAAAGTTTTAGTTTCAGGGAGCCAAAGTCCCAAAATTTGGATTTTACAAGCAAAGTTTACAAGCTAAGCTTCTGGATATTTTCAGGTTTATCAACAACAAAAGCTGAGGATGGCACCATTTCTTTTCTCTTAATGTCAGCAATTTTGAAATATCGCACCAATCATTCGAAATGACGGTATTTTCTGAAGATCAATCAGTTATACGTCTGCAACGATTCCTTATGTTTTTTCTTTGCCTTTTAACATTTGGAGATGATATTTTTTTCTTTCTACCAAGTATTCTGCTCGTCTGCTTCTGACAAGTGCTTCACCAACTTTTCATTGCTCTTAAATTTTGGATATTCTTCGATATCAGACACTTTGCAAAACTTAATAATAAAACTATATTTGTCCGGTCGGATTCACCTAGTTATACAAAAATAGCATATGTTCTGTATGGTCAAACAAACGGAGTTACTTTCTTGTAAGTAAATCTAGCTTCTGCTCGCGACTTTGAATGCTTGGTTCTCAGATAAAGAGAAGCCTGTAATAATAAGTTATTCCTGTCCCAAAAATATGTCGGTATAAATGTCAACTGAACCGATCGGTAGTTTGCCGTGAGGCGAATAATAAACCAATCATATCACAAGCTTTTTTTAGCTTAGGACTAGATGACGCTGTGTGAAATTATAATGTCGTGTAACATTTATTTATTCAGAGAACCTAATAAAAGCGTGTTTAAAAAGATGCTGTTGCTAGGCTACGTCAAACAAAATTAATCAAAAATGCCAAACCACGCATATCATTTTCATTCGTAATAAAATCACCAGACCATAAGCATTTCCGACAATGGGCCTGACCGCCGCTTTCCACAACCGTATTGCATTCCATAATATGTGAATGTTTAGGCTGATTTAGATTCTACCGACATAGAAATAAGGAGCTCGGGTGACAATTTAATTCCAACACCCTCAAAGTGATGTCTCGTCACGTTGAATGGAATGCTGAACAACCATCATCTGCGCCCCTTTCCCGCTTACACCTTTGCTCTTAAAAAAATCTACCCTCATTGTAAGTACGTGCATTTAAAAGTAAAGTAAGTTATATTTGAAAAAAAAAGGTACCGACATCAGCACCAAAAACATGAAAATAACTAAGGCCTTGCCAAGCAAAACAACATGTTTTGTATGGCACCGCCTTCAAATTATATGAACTTACCCATAGAGTTATTTTTAGTTTATAGTGGTGAAATCGGTTCCATTAAAAAAAAAATTTCATTGTAAAGCCTACGACATCACGACGTCTATGACACCTTATTTGATAGTCATGTGAGTGTGCAATAATACGGGATTCTGGGAAATATCTACGCAATGATGGGAACTAAAATAAATATAGATGACCTGAACAAATGTTAAGAATCGGTTCATACTATGGTGCTGTGCGCCCCTGGTGCATTATGTCTGTCACTATGCTTTTTGATTTAAAAGCCAAACTATTTGACCGATTTTGTTAATTATTTTATAGGACCAATCTGGAACATATACTTTCAAACAAAAAAATATTTTTCAAATCAATTGAGATACAACGAAGTTCTGAGGAACATAACAAAAAACATACAACCGAATTGAGTACCTCCTCCTTTTTTTTAAGTAGGTTAAAACGTTGTTTACAACGATAAAAAAAGATTACGGCTCAACAAAAAGAGTTGATTCTTATAGTGGACTTTAATATTATCGTAACGTTAGACGAAACCGGCAGACTAGTGAGTACACGAAACGTGTAGGGCAAGGTCGTGACAAAGTCTCGGGACGATCGATTTATTATGAGCAGTGGTCTAAGAAAACGCACGTTGACTTCTTCAGAGTTCAGGAATACGCTTCAGGAAGTTCGGCAAGGGACAGCTAGTATAACCGTAAGATGAATTCTCAAAGAGGCTGGACTAGGGATACTTGAGGACATGTGTCCATATTCCATTACTTGACTTGACCATTACTTGGTCATTGAGCAGCTTGGGCTTTGCTCGTTGATACCGAAACTAGTATGATGATGCTTGGTCAAAAGTACTGTTCACTGACGAGTCCTGGTTCGGTTTTAAGCCGGACTAAAGTTTGGAGACGACTCGGAGAAATATACGCTCAGTGTAGCATTTTTGGAAGAGAGCTGTATGGTGCAGGGTCAGTTTTTGTTGCGTTCCTTTACGTCCATTAGTATAGAACTCAGTGTATTTCAGTTTCATAAAATATTCTTCACATAAATGTTTGTACTGGGTGAGAATTGTACCCACAACCTAAAGCGCAAAAGTCAGAGCTACTATGAACTGAGTATGATGATACTCTATACGATTATCAATAAATCAACCAGCCCGAGTGTCTTGCCTTTCTCCTAGTGTGCTGGTCACGATTCTGAACAGGCGGTAGATTTGACGTTTCAAAATGATCCTATAAAAAAAATGACTTTGACTTTGACTTCGGCAGGAAGGTGATCGCTAAGATCGCATTTGTGTGATGAATATAGATAGATTTGTGTTAGGGTGTAGTATTTTATGACATAATTATGTACGATATTACGGTTTAATCAAAAAAATAAACGTTCCTTTATTTAGATTTGCTTAGTTTGGGTCTTGTGATAAATAAATGTCCAGTGATATCTCCAATTTTTAATCGTACGACGGGGACGCGCTTGGCCTTAATTTCACCTGGTTACAAGTGGAGATAAGGCCGAAGGTGAACTACGCTCTAGATCAACATGAAAATTGAAAACTTAAGAATATCAAAAGCGACATTCCAGTCTGATAAATCCGCCTTGAGCCAGTGATGAAGGTTCCCGTTCAAATGGAGCTTATTCATTCCGTTACCGACTTCAACAAAGGAGGTGTCCCGAATAGAGTTGTGTAAAATTGTTTTTTCCGAAACATTACCCAGTCGTAATTATGCCAGAACCGGGAACAATTTTCCTGGACGTTTTCACGATGATGGTGACAAAGTGCGGAGCAAGGACGCAATTACAAAAAAAGCATATGATATATTGTATAAATGGTGATCCTATTGGTTTTAAACATTTGCATTGAATATTATTTGCCCCCGCTAAAAGTGATATTTAGAGTGATCACTTGATATTTATTCCTATGTAGGTATTAATGGGTGAGTCCAGAGTGAACAGGCTACCTTTAGACATGCGAACTCTATCTAAGGCCACGTCTTTAATTGTTTTCAAGTGAGTTGGTGCTCAAACCCTTGGCTAATCAATTAAAAAATCATAAACATAAAATTATAATCTGGATAGTGACCCAGCTTGCGGGCAAATGTAAGTACTGCTACTTATTTTTTACTTCTTATTTTTAGGATGATCAAAAAAACATAAGATTTTGCATCATCCCTCCGAATGTCCCTCCTAAACGCACCAAAACAGCAGTTCAACATTCAGTTGTCAGTTTACTGTTGACATAAAAGATGGTAAATTGGGTGACGCTGTATAGTTAGTTTTAGTTTTTTGTGTAAATGTAGCCAGAGGAAATAATTTCGCGATGCCCGCTTGTTAGCTGGCTGGAAGCAATGTTAATTTAGGAGCATAAATTATTGCATGTGTTTAATATGAAGAAAATAAATAATGTAGGGAGCATTTTTAGGGATACAAATACTGTTTTTTTTTGTTTGACGGGTAAGCACTTGGGCTTCATCTCGCCTGGTTACAAGTTGAGATAGGGCCGGAGGTAGAGGCGTACTTCACCCGGAGTCCTCAACAAACTGAGGAACTGGCAATCTAACCTCTAAATGCCGGAACACAACAATTTTAGAATTGTTAATATGGCGACAGAATTAGAAATGATGGTGGCAGCTAGCCAGGCGGACTTGAATAAAGTCCTAACACCAACCAAACCAACCACAATATGTTGTACTACCCATGGGGATCGAACCCGGGACCTCTGAATCGGTGCGTTGAACCACTAGACCACAGAGGCGGTTAGTTCAGACAGTTCGGGTTTTAACTTATGTTTTTCTTCTAAAGAAGTTAAAAATTGAGTAAGTATACATTTAATAATAAATAGTTACCTTTTTAACCGGCTTTGTGGTCTAGTGGTTCGCCCACCGGTTTCATAACCAGAAATCACGGGTTCATTATTAAAATTGATTTGGTTGGTGGTAGGACTTTGTTTATGTCCGCCTGGCTAGATAACACCCGCTTACCTGAGTACCTTACTTCTATAACATTAATTTAAAATTGCATTTCGAGGTGAAATTGCCAATTTCTCAGACTGTTGAAGAATCTGGGTGAAGTGCGCATCCATCTTCGGGCTAAGCGCTTCAAAAAGCTAAGCGCTTCCTTTTGAACAAAAAAATGCGTTTGTGAACTTACGTTCAAAGCGTCTCCTACATGGGAGACCCGACGGCCGCAGACCGCCTGGAAGACCAAAGCTCAGATAGCTGGATGGAGTGGAGCAGGATCTATAAGCAATAGGAAGCTGGAAAGAAGGAGCTAGAAATCAAATTGGATGGTGGGAATATTCTTGACCAAGCCAAGGCGCACTCGCAACTGATGTGTACTTACGTACGCACAAATAAAAAGAATACATATCAACCATTAACCTCAAATCTATATCCCACATGAAACGGTTGTGAGGTACACAATAAAAAACACTTTTATCACGAATCCTAACAATAAATTCACACAAATAATTAATAAATAATATATTACAGGACACTAATTTCACACAGCACCATCTAGTCACAAACAAAGCATAGCTTGTAATATGGGAACTAGATTACGGA
Organism: Venusia cambrica; assembly: GCA_951394065.1. Taxonomy (NCBI): domain Eukaryota; kingdom Metazoa; phylum Arthropoda; class Insecta; order Lepidoptera; family Geometridae; genus Venusia; species Venusia cambrica. The sequence goes on from OX596055.1 coordinate 7,201,786, forward strand.
TAGAAACATAGATACTTTTTTTTTTTTGTAAATACATACTTATCATACAATACAACACCCAAACACAGAACAAACATCTATATTCATCACATAAATGTTTGTCCTGGGTGGGAATCGAACCCACAACCTACAGCGCAGAAGGCAGAGCTACTACCAACTGAGCTGTGAGGCTTGTTGTAAATATGTAACATATGTTGTCTCCACTGATATTAAACACGTACCAACTTATTAGTACTTATACTTACTAACTCATTACTTTTATTATCTTTAAACTACCTTGAATATAGTTTAATCTATTAAATTCTAATTTATTGGGAATGAGTACCTAACGCTAATTATTTTATTTTATTTTAATTGTAATGTGTACCTATTTGTCTTTTTTATGATTATAATTATTATAGTGTTATTATGGTCGTAAAAGACTGAAATAAAATTTATAAATACATGCAATAGTTAGTTTGAACCGCCTCTGTGGTCTTGTTGTTCAACCTACCGATTTCAGATCCAGAGGTCCCGGTTTCGATATTACAATATTATGCTTTGGTTTGGTTGGTGGTAGGACTATGTTTAAGTAGACCTAGCTAGCTACCACCATCTATCCTAATTCTGCCGGCATAATAACAATTCTAAAAAACCAAATGTTGTGTTCCGGCATTTAGGGTAAAATAGCCAGTTCCTCAGTTTGTTGAGGATTCCGGGTGAAGTGCGCCTCCACCTTCGGCCTTATCTTAACTTGTAATCAGGTAAGATGAAGGCCTAGCGCTTCCCCTTCGTACAATAAAAAAAAAGTTATCAGGTATCACGACAACTTGAGAGGGTCACCAACCACCTTAATGGTGATGCTTTTGGTTGAAGATGTGCGCGCGCAGCATAAAAAAAATCACTGACATATTTTTTTTCAAACGTGCCTAAAGAGGTATAACATAAAAAAAACTTATCCTATCAGAATAATCCTCTAATCAAGCATAAATTTTTATAATAGGCGACTGCTTTTAATTTGAACAAAACACTACAACAACTATCAAAGTAATTATACTTTTCTGAAACGTTTGAGGTATAAATACCGCTACCTACCCGTGGTCCAGCCGCTATATCCTACTGTTTATACCACGGGTAAGTAAATCAATCCATGGTCCAACCAATTTTACCACGTTGGTCCAACTAAGTAAACGCTTTCGATACGTTTACCTTATTATTTCCACGATAAACCAGTAAAAACAAACGTATTTACATAACATTTTTGAGCGTATAATTTTATGCTAACGCTTATGTTATTTTAATATCCAAAACAAATAATAGGCGCTCGTATCTTTTTTACCTCTATATATTGAGGCCCAAATGTTTGTATGAAAATTCCCTTGTGTAAAATACCCTCTTTATTGACTGACATAACGTTACATTCGTAAAACACGAGGGTTCTGTTACCAAACTTTTATGACTTGAGACGTGAGAAGTTGTAAAAAGGAATCCTAAAAAAAAATACAAACTAAACATAAAATTACATGACGTTTTCGCAGTTCTACGAAAAGTGCTACGGCGTAGAACTGCTACAAGCTGGCAATAAATTCAATAAATAAAAATCATTTCTTTCAGGCTCACTATGAGTAAAACCCAGGAAAATTACACAGTAATAAAACATAAAACAAAATGAAAGCTTGCATGTTATAATCTTGGTATATCGTTTAATAACAATAAGGTCATATTTGTCATTTGGGTTATCATAACCCAAATGGCATTACATATATTACATAATTATCAATATTATTAAATTATAAATGGACATAATTTTTTACTCAGTGCCATCTAGTCCCAAACCTGGTAATATGCGAACTAAATTACGACTTAACGAAAAATAAAGTATGTAAGTATTATACTTACATACTTTATTTTTCATACCTACATCACCAGTACCTCGGGAACCTCATAATAGCACGGTATGCATCACCTTACTTCTTGGTTTATTATAGACTTCATTTCAGAGGAGCTTCATGATCTGATCCCGCCATCTCCCTCCCACTACAGGAATAGCAGACGCATGGAGCATTACCATCCCTATCTCGATAGCGTCTCTTTCACCATGCAAACGGAAGACACGCCATGACACGAGACTTGTCGCAGTAGTTTATCACAGGCCCGTTGTAAGCTGCGGGTTCGGGTCACATTGATTTTCTCCTATCTCACTTTATCTCTTGCTTCTTCAATCGTCTTCAATCCAATACAATCAATACATAGCATTCGCCTTTACGCTAAACCGACCAAATAAAAGTTGCAGTCAACTGTCTTCTAAACCAGAGCAATAGATAAGCAGTGGATTGAAAAACGCGCCACTAATTCGAAAACTAAAATCCTAAATGATTAACCGCCTCTGTGGTCTAGTGGCTTAGCCCACTGATGTCAGATCCAGAGGTTCCCAGGTTCAATCCCCAGGGGGAGTACAATATTGTGCTTGGTTTGGTCGGTGGTAGGACTTGTCCATCTGGCTAGCTACCACCATCTTACCTAATTCTGTCGCCATAACAACAGTTTTAAAAAATTGTTGTGTTCCGGTATTTAGAGGTAAGATATGTTCTTTAGACTGTTGAGGATTCCGGGTGAAGTGCGCTTCCACCTTCGGCCCATTTTTAAACTTGTAAACCAGGTGAAATGAAGTCCAAGCGCTTCCCAATCGTACAATAAAAAAAAAAAACAGATTACCATAACCTCTCTGCCAATAGAGATAACTAGAAGAAGAAGGAGTATCACTTTCTGACCCATACAATAATTCACTTTTTGTTATACGAGTTAAACTTGTGCTTAATTTGGTTGTCGGTATCATAGAGCAGAAATTGATGTTGCATTTAACGATTATGTACGTCAACTATAAAACTGGTACGATAGATACTATAAAGTATAACCTCAAACGTTACCATCAGCTAGATTATAATCGTTACATCAAATTGTCATATTACATCAAGTCATACAGTTACAGTTGATGGGTCTCTGATGACACGTACCGTCCCTTTAGTGGGGGAAATGAAATAATTTGTCTCAGTAAGGGTGCATTTCATATTTACAAGGGTGAACGAACTTTAGTTACGCAGTACACGTGGAAGTTTATTTTGTAAACTTTGGAGGAAAATTAACAGGTCAAGGCTGCTGTTATGTTTGCTTATTAGTAACTTTAAGAGTTTATTATTAATTATTCATCTGAAACTGCCTGTTTGGTCTTAGTTTGGTTGGTGGTAAGACTTTGTTAAAACTTTTTTAGTTTGCAGCTAACTGCAAATAAATTCATCAATCACATTTTAGGCCCACACTATGTTTCGGAAACTTTTTATTCTGCAATATGACGTACTAGCTACGCCCCGTGGTATCATCCGCAACCACAAAATTAAACGCTGCTCTTGCTCGGAACTAAAGAAGCCTATGTGTCTAAGGTATAAGCTCTCCTGGTATCAAATTTCATCCAAATTCGTTGAGCCATATGAACATTGTGACAAACATATTTGTACTATTTGGCCATCCCACGAAACACTGCACTCTAATCCAATGTATGAACTATATATTTACAAAAATTCAGATCATTACGTTTTGTAGTTTTTGCGTAAAAGAGCGACAAAAAACCAATCAGTTTTGTATGGCGATGTTAAACCTTCCATTTCCACCCACAGAAACATATTCATGGCATAAAAAGTATTCTATGAAGTTATTCCAGTGGATCAACTTTCTTTGTACCAAATTTCATTCAAATTCGTGAAGGTGCGCCAAACTTTTGCTTCTTCGATCTTTCTTTCGATTACCAATCCACCTGCTAAGCGTGGTGATTGCGGCAAAACGCTACAGCAGTGGAAATGAATGGTCTGTTGAAGTGTTATGTTTTCCCAGAGCTGAACAAAGGTTTTCTACTTATGTTTCTGACAGTGATAAACTTTTACAAGTCATTATTTCTAACACGTTCTAAAACAGTTCCAAAGGAGTTATGCCAAATAGCTACGAACCATTTCTCTGGTATAATTGCTCATTCATAAGATACCATCAGAGTATCTCCGGAAGCGTATTAAGATAAGCCGGTCATGATAAGGGCATTCTTATTGGGCGGAACAGAGATAATGCAGCTCCTATCAAAATAGCTACTTCATTGAAACCATTTCTTTATTTTTTTTGGTATAGTCAAGCGTTTGCCTAGCTAAACAGCCACTTGAAAAAAGAGTAAGTGGCCTTGAAGTAATACAACGAAGTAGAACTCTCGTTTTTAGCTATTGCATTTTTACACTGTGTAACCTATTGTTTCTATCATTCAATGTGATTTTTGTATACAATTTAGTGTTTCTTCATTCATGGTTAATCGGCTTACCTGCATAATGATTCAGCCAAGTTCATCAGCTATACTCATCATGCTTGGCGAGAAAATTGATGATCGCATTAATTATGCTGTATAAGCTTTTAAAGTTTGGCTTTACAGGTTGGTATTTAATACAGAGGGTGGAAACAATATTTATTCAATTAACATGATTTTGGACATGGTTATCAAAGTGTTATAAATACTAGTCGTATACAATGCGACAAAAGATAAAAAATTGCTGGAAATAGGAGGTTGGAGGTTTTTTCTCAAGAATTGGTCATAACTAAGTATATGGCTGAAATGCTTGTGGTTATCTGGTTACAAGTTGAGATAAGGCCGAAGGTGGAGGTGCACTTCACCCGGAATCCTCAACAAAATAAAGAACTGGCTATTTTTACCTCTAAATGTCGGACCACAACAATTTTAAAATTGTAATTACGGCGACAGAATTAGGTAAGATGGTTGTAGCTAGCCAGGCGGACTTAAATAAAGTCCTACCGCCAACCAAACCAAGCAAAATATGTTGTACTCCCATTGGGGATCGAATCGAACCCGAGACCTCTGGATCTATAATCGGTGGGTTGAACCACTAGACCACAGTGGAGGTTAAACGAAAATGATATGATCATACTAACAGTCCAAGAATGCTGCGTTGAACAGTACACCAAACTGCAAGGTTATGCCATTACTACCACTGTCTGTATTAGTGATCGTATAGGTGCTAGATAACAGGATTTTGCTGCTTATTATCTGATGAAATCCCATAGTGGTGCTAGGTAGCAAAAAAGTTAGCTGCTGCTTATGATCTAAGCCCTGGATCCTGAAATACATCCGAGGCTAGTTCAGGACCCTAAAAATTCAATGTTATATTATTACAGTGTTTTTGTGTAAAACAATTGATTTAGTATTATTAATGTAATTATAATAGGAAATTTAATATTACGATATCTGCGGCCTGATTTGGAGCGATCGCAACGGAAACTTGAACCTAAAACCTAAACCTTTAAGCATAGAAAAGAGGTAGCGGGTAGCTTTTTGAGCTGTGACAGATATATCGCTGAACGTTATCGACATGCGATGGACAGCCCTAGATTATGAGTAATCCTGTTAACGAAATTAGCCTCTTTGTTTATCTTTATAGGCTTGCGTATGGTAGGGTTGTGAATTTAATTCGACCTTTATTGTTGGACGGCCATCTGTTTTGATAAAGCTTGACTTGATAGATTGTTTTAGAGATATATTATCGCATGACGGGGAAGCGCTTGGCCTTCATCCCATCTAGTGTCGAGATATTATAATGCCGAAGGTGGAAGCGCACATCACCCAGAATCCTCAACAGACTGAGGAACTGGCTTTCATACCATTAAAGATCGGAACACAACAATTACATTAGTTGTTATGTGAAATGGGGATAGCCAGCCAGGTGGACTTAAACAATGTCCTATACCAACCAAACCATGCACAAATATTTACTCATTGGAGATCGGACCCGGGGCCTCTCTGTTTAATACCGGTGGATGAATCACTAAACCAAAGAGGTGGCTTACTGTTAGCTTTTTCAATTTCTCATTTTACGTAAGTTATTGCTAAAGTATACAAATAGGTACACTATGTTCATTCGTATACACTTTCAGCATTAGTAAGTAGATAATATTACCTACAAAATCTGTTTTCTTATGTAGGTAATGTAGTTTCGTTACATGCTAAGCACATGCAAAATAACTTTTCTAATGGCAAAAATAACTGGTAAAATAAAATTTTCCAATCAAATTACTTTAAAGCTAATGGCCGTGCGTGACCAAAGCTATGCAAGTGTTGAGCTTCCATTGTGATGTGGAAATTGCGTCGTTTAGTTCCGCGTAGCTTGTGCTATAATTTGGCTATCGCAGACTGTACAGACAGCGGCTTCAAAACGCATATAAATACAAAAAATAGCTTTGAGCAACAAGTCCGCTCATCTTACATAAACACAATGTCACCGTTTGCTTGTATTATTCATTTTTTTTTCTACAATAAAGTTTTTGGTTGGTGGTTTTTAAATTGTCGCTTCTTAGTTAGCTTGCTACTACTGTCTTGCAGAAGTCCGACGCCGAGCACTTCGCTATGTTCCGTTAGTATCGGTACTGTTATAAGCAGCTTCTGGGAAAGCTGACCCTATCGAAGACCTCACCCACGCCCAGGTTACGTTCAGGCTAGCGAGGTCAATAGCTTTCCCATATCACAATAATAATAACGTTCTATAAACTTAAAAGAAAACCGACTTCAATGTCGCATATGATAATTTAAATTTTCAGGTTCTGTCAGTCCAGACAGTCGGACGCGTGATTCTATAAGGGGCCCGTTTTTTCCATATTTTTGAGGTAATACACCCTAAATATACCCAAATCGCTTCATGTGTGCCTATAATATTTGAAATGTTTCCTGGATTTCTCCAGTGTCCATCCCATCATCAGATCATGACCTGGTGACGATGGGACCACCTGTTACGTATAAATAAAAATAATACCCTTTCAAACAAAAAAATAATTTTCCAAATCGGTCCAGGCGTCTTCGAGTAATCGGGGAACATACATAAAAATAAAAAAAACCGACAAATTGAGAACCTCCTCCTTTTCTTGACGTCCGTTAAAAAAGTAAGAAAACAAAAAGTAAGATGACTGTCATAAGAAAATACCACCTTACTTTTCGATCGTAAGACTTCAAAAACATGAACAAATTTCTGGACTGTACACCTATTTCCACGAACTCCTCTATTCTGCACATACACTCGCTTTTAGCGAAATAAATTACGCAAACAATTAAATATCGGTAATAATGCGAACAAGGGGTGCGACAATTTGTCTGGACCGGGCGGCTGGGGTGACTTAACTTTTGATACAGGCTGATCATTATTCAGATACCGATTATTTTCATTGGGTATTTTTTGGGCTTTTATGCATTCTAAATAGTTTTTTTTTATTGTACGACGGGGAAGCACTTGGCTTTCATGCTGGTTTATTGTTAATAATTAATAAGGCCGAAGGTGTAAACATACTTCACCCAGAAGACTCATCAGAGATCAATAGACTGAGGAACTGTTTATTTTACCTGTAAATTTCGAAACACAACCATATAGAATGGCGACAGACTTAGGTAAGGTGGTGGTAGCTAGCCAGGCGGACTTTTTGATTATGTTTAAAAAGGTCAATGTTTGAATTAATTTAATATTCCTATCATCATTTTCCATCTTGAGCTTTAACAAGCAGAAGAGTACAAGTTTCGATAGAATTTACAAAGTTTGGAGCAACGTGTCCAACCAAAAGCTTGGACACTCTTTTAAAAAAAAATCCTTTGCTTTACTCTCCATCCTTTACTTTAACACACATACCAATGGCAAGGCAATGGTAATAAGTTATCCTATGAAACCACTAGAAATCCATAACCGAACCTGGTACATAACTATGAAACTCAATGTTGGTCTTCACAACACAGGGAATCCTAGTGTGAAAACCAAAGTTAGCGAAGAACCCCTCATCTAATTCATCCTACCCTACCCCATTACATATCTAATAATTACATACTTATCTAACTTACTCACATAACAAAACCCCTTATTTAGTACCTACAATATGCCTATTGAGGCTTCTCTATGTTAATTTTAATTTCTTAGTTTAAATAAGTTAGGTTTTTCTATTGTAAAGAACATGTTAAATTGTAGATAAGTACTGTATATGTAGACTTAAGTTGAGAGAAATAAAATTTATCTTATCTTATAAGTCTTATCTTCCATCTTATATGGAAGAGTGTCCTATACTCAACACATTACCACGGGCCAAACGGCTTGCCGTGTTTCTTAGGGTCTTTTCAAAAAGCTCCCTATGTTCTAGATCTAATCTTTGTTCTGACCTAGAGCTAGACAAGCCAAGGTCAAGTGCTAATTTAATCGAAGATTTTGTAAATTCCTAAAGGTGCTTACGAATAAACACATCCTGTACCACCATCCTGAATGTAACACATGCAATGCGTAGTAAATGTAATTATGAGGCCGTAACGTAAACGGTCCTGACTTGTCGCGATTAAAGAGTGTCTGTCCTCAGGGATAAAAAACATTTTGTCGATAAAGTATTTTCGTGAAAAAATATATTTAGATAAGCAATCTTAAAGCCATTTCATATGCTAGCACCTATCAGTAAATTTGTCATCTTCTGAAAAGGTTCGCTCCGTCGTAGACATTATCTTAACCCAGGAAAAATCGCCTGGTTTAGTTGGTGGTAAGACTTATTTTAGGTCCGCCTTGCTAGCTACCACTTACTTGACATAACAGTTCTAAATTGCTGTATTCCGGCATTTAGAGGTAAGATAGCCAGTTCCTCAGACTGTTGAGGGTTCCGGGTGAATTGTGCTTCCATCTTCGACCTTATCATAACTTGTAACCAGATGAGGCCAAGCGCTTTCTTAACGTACAATATTAAAAAAAGCATATAACAGAAATGTTCAAACGAAACCATCCTAATATTACGTCTTTACCAGAATTTAAAGCCTTTGTGATTTTTTAGTAAAAGTCGTATGAAATGTACCATATGCAGATATATAACATATGAAGTATATCCAAATGTTGATTGCCAATGTCACCAATCGGAGGCAAATGCCTGTATTCATTGGAAAAGTTAATGAAACTTACCCTAAGTTGGAATCCCCTGTCGTTGATTGTGAGTCGTACATCTGTACGTTTTGTTTTGGAAATCCTTTCGGAATTTGTTGTTGGAACTTTATTTTGTTTGCCGTGTTATGTTCAGCGATGTAAACAGCACCAGTGACTGATTCAAAAACAAGTCTTTTTTTTGTATACATTTTTGATCCATATGTTTTTATTTGTAAACTTGAAAATGTAAATTGTTATGAATAAATGAAATATTGTTATTATTATTATCATTATTATTAGTTGACTTATGTCAAAATCGCAGACCAAATATTTGACTAAATACTTCGTTTCGACGAAGTATTTTTAAAATATATTTTTGACGTTTAGAAAAGTGGGGCTATGCGAGCCCAAGGCCAGAGAATAATCATAACTATTCCACAATGGAAATACAGCATCTATAGCACGCATATTTCAGTTTCTGGTCTGGAACAGTAAAACTACACATAGACCGTTTGTAACGCTTCCTTGTAGTACAAAAAAATACGGTATTTAGCGAACCTATAACTCATTCCTCTCCCGTGCGACGGATCCTATTGATATTTTAACATGGATATATAGTATATGCTTTTGGAAAGAGTGTGGAAAAGTCTCATGTATCTCTTGATAAATGGTCATTGCTAATGATGATATTTTCCTCGGTTCCAAGTCACTATCATACTCGTCTTAAATGATTTCCCAAGGAGACATTGCAGTAAGTCTTGCATTAAATGCTCGGTAGTAAGACCTATACTAATTGGCCAATTGCTGTAAGTAATTACCCAATGAGGACCAACTGCAAACATTACCATGAATAAGCTGTATGCAACTGAGGGCATAGTTAGCTAAGTTTGTATGAACTATCTTGTGGTTCTTGTATCATAGTTTATTGGTCGTTGACATAATAATATCTCTATAATTTTCACTCACTTGGGACTGAAGATTAATATTTAACTTAGCTTAATTGTAGTGCACCATACATAGACTCAAGCCTGTTTCCCAGAGTGGTGGGTAGGCAGATATTACGGAAATACACCTTCAACGCCCTTTGCAACACTCTTTTGCCTCATTCAGTCTCATCAAGTTCTTCATCATGCTCGTCAGCTTAGGGTTCTTTTATTTTTGTTTTTTCTTGAGAACTTTTTGCTTAGAGAACGTTCGGTAAGGTTTACTTTCTGATCTGTACCATTCACATTGCACATTATACTTGCTCCGTCAAAAATTTTTCATCCATCTCTTAAAGCCTAAACCATCTTAGCATTCCTTTCTAAATATTTGTCACTGCATAAAATCAATCAACAAGCCTCACAGCTCAGTTGGTAGTAGTTCTTCCTTCTGCTCTGTAGGTTGTGGGTTGGATTCCCACCCAGGACAAACATTTATGTGATGAATATAGATGCTTGGTCTGTGTTTGGGTGTTATATTGTATGATAAGTATGTATTTACAAAAAAAAAAGTATCTTAGTTATGTTATACTTAGTTTGGGACTAGATGGCGCTGTGTGAAATTAGAATCCTGTAATTTTTTTTTTTTTTTTATATATATCCGTATGTTTATTGAAAGCCCGAGGTTCTGCAATATCAAAACACTAGTTCAATTTAAGTTTAATTTCTACATGCACTTTGTGACGATACACACGCCGCAAGCGCACACGTGGCGGGTGAGTGTGACATGCATTCTCCCTTTATCTGCGTTTGTTGTATTGTTTGTAGGATTGTTGAATTGGTTCAGGTTCGTGTTTGGTTTTAGATGGAGTTTGGTTTGAAGTTTAAATAAAATAGAAAATAATGGTCTTTGTAGTGCTGCCAATGTTTTTTTAATTTGTCACGCTTTATTTTATCCTGCACTCATAAAATTATGATTGATAGTTACATTTCCATATTTGGCTTGCGACCTCCACTGTTTTTCGTCTTCAATAAGCATCAAAGACCTAACCCTTCTTGCCCAGGTAATGACTAATGGAGCCGCGACGTCAAAAGCTTACTAATAAAAAAAAACTTAGTAATTACATGCAAAATATTTTAACATTAACTCTTTACGATATAATAATAGGCTTAAATTCATCAGATTGTAACAACATACAATTTTCACGAAATTGACTTATGAAACCTACGAAAAATGTATGTATTATGTCCTTACCAAACTGGGAACAAACACTAAGATGTGGCCCGAGATTTGAACCTAGTACCTAGTACCAAGAGCCACACGACTTAATGTCCTGTGTGTTATGTTTATGTGTTTAACTGATTTTGTAGTCTAGTGGTTCAACCCACCGATTTCAGATCCAGAGGTCCGGATATATTGAAAACAACAATTTTAGAACAATTCTAAAATTGTTGTTTTCCGGCATTAAGAGAAGATAGCTAGTTCCTCAGTTTGTTGAGGATTCCGGGTGAAGTGCGCCTCCACCTTCGTTCTTATTTCAACTTGTAACCAGGTGAGATGAAGGCCAAGCGCTTCCCCGTCGTACAATAAAAAAAAAATGTATGACCGCGAAGCTTTGATAATTTCAAAAAACTGATGTGAAGTTGAATCTTCGCAAAATATAATCAGAAACTATTTACGATCACTACAATCAAAGAGCAAATCTAAAAGCCCAAACGATCAACCGAGCCATAAGCTGTAATGAAATGACAGAAGTACAAAACACAATAGACATTTGGAATGAGATGCGCAGACCCAGCGACCGATCGCCAGAGAAATGAGAATTTTATGCAATCCTGATCTTAGATAACACGAGAGGGTGCTGAGCCTAGATAACCGTTTTATTTTAATGCAAACCGACAACAAATAACGAATAAATATGCCCCTTTTTAGTGTTCCGTACTCAAACGGGGCCAACAAGACCCTTTTACTAACTACGATGTCCGTCAGTTGGTCCGTATGACTCCTCTGATTGATCAGCTTATAATGTGTATAATGTATTATATTATATGTATATAAATATACAGGGTGAAATTTTGAGACGGGACAGTAAGGACAGGTACCTTAACCGTTATATTCAAATTCAAATTCATTTATTACCAATAAGTTTAAATCAATTATAAAATTACCAGAGTTATAGTTACAGGAAAACGTTTTTAGAAGACTATCCATAATTTTTTGTAATATTCTGAACTGCATTCTCAGATTTTGGATTAAATGTACGTACAGTCAGCAAGAATATTGTAATTTTACACAAAATCTTTTTTTGATGCCAATCGATCCTGTTTCTTATAAGGATCAAAAGTATCTACTGAACCGACTAAGGTTTGAGTACTAGGAATGTCAGAAATCGCAAAAAACTTTTCCCATACATTTGTACGGAAATACAGGGGGCATAAGATAATTACAGTTTTTGTTAGGCTGGCCTCGTGGCTTACTGTACCTAGAAGCAAAAGCGTCTACTTTAGGACCACAAAGACAAAAATAGCTTACATTTAGATGATCTACGAAATAAATTACTCAAAATGACCGCTGTTTTCACAAATACATAAGTTGACAAAAAAAATATTACTGAGCTTGTTGCAGCCGATAATTTTCTTGGATGGATATCATTTAAATGTTAATGCATCTTTCAGCTCCTGAATACTGTTTAATTTCTTTTTGTAGACTTCGATTTTTAGCCCCACAAAAATAATCGAGAGGCGTTAGATCGGGGCTGCAAGGTGGCCACTTAGTTGGATCATCTGTACCTCTACACTGTGACCCGAACTGTTTCGGAGATTCTCTAAAATTACGTCGTTATAAACGGTAGAATTAAGAGTACGTTCATAAAATTCCACCAAAATGTATGGAAATAGTTTTTCGCAATTTCTGACATTTCTAGTACTCAAACCCCAGGTCCAGGAGAGACTTTTGATCCTTATAAGAAACAAAATCGATTGGCATCAAAAAAAGTTTTTGTGTAAAATTACCATTTTCTTGCTGACTGTATTTTTTTTCCAAAATCTGAGAATGCAGTTAAAAATATTTAAAAAATGTATGGATAGTCTTGTAAAACCGTTTTCCTGTAACTGTAACGGTTAAGGTACCTGCCCTTACTGTCCCGTCTCAAAATTGCACCCTGTATATGATGAATCAGGTTATAAGACAGTGTTTTTAGCCTTTTTAATTTTTCAGGGAGTAGGTAGTTTATGCTAGTAGTAAATTGCCTTGCAAATAAAATGCATAGAAAAACAAAAATAAAGGTAGTTCCTCAAACAAGGAACATGTTATTATTAAAGTTTTTGTATTAACCTACGTGCAGCAAACTTGTTACGTTTAGACTTAAATGTTTGTTTTTGTTTAACACAAACTAAAAACTTAGCAATAGTGAGTTAGACCTGCACTGTAATTCTACAAAAAAATACGTATATTTTATGTTGATTTTTTTTTTAATTATGATGGGTCGGCTCTTGACCACGAAACTTGCAAAGTCAAGAATGAGATCTACGATGGAGCGAGCCTTCCCAGAAAGTACTCTCTTCTTGAAAACATTAGGGTCATAACACAGCGCAAAAACAGACGCTGGGAGCCTATTCCAAGTTCTTGCAGCCAGCAGAATGCCAGCCAGAACCCTTGGTGCATGTCTGTCTTGCGCTTGGCCAGTTTTATGAACGCTTTGATTTAGGGTAGATGGGGTGAGCGACGAATGTGGTTGAGATTGAACACAGGGATATTAGAATCCCCAGAATATTTCGGATCATGTTTCTTTCGTACAATGACCTTTACGGGCGAATAGACCCTGCGAATGTTGTAAATTCAATTGATCTCGTAAAAAGATCTAGTCATTTGGAAAGGCATTCCGAATTGATACGCAAATTAATGGAAGCTATAGATAGCGTGGGAGGGTTTTAAATGTAAATAAAAAGAAAGTACAATTTATCAGAGAAAGTCTCCGAGCGTCTATCGTTCATTTCATGAATAAACAATGACCACTGAAAAGCATTTTTTTTAAACTAAAATAAGAAATGAAACAATACATTATAAATGCATGGTAAAATGAACAGGTAACACGTAAATCATACCTAAATGTTAAAAAAATTTGTTCTATCCCCATCGCACCCTAACTGAGTGGCTATAAAAACAATCAGTTCCAATTCTTGACTGAATATTGGGGAAATAAGAAACAGACTTGGCCATCCTAAGGGGGAGATCAGCGTGTGCGAAGCGTTGGGTAGTTGTCATTCAAAAGTGAACTTTGTTATTCGACAGGATCAATAAATCACAAGAACCATCAAGGAAAGCTACAGAACGTTTTCGCAAGAAATTTTTAACCGCCTCTGTGGTTTAGTGGTGCGCCCATCGGTGTCAGATCCAGAGGTCCCGGGTTCGATTCCCATGGGGAGTACAATACCGGAATCGCTCTAACCAACTGAGCTACGGGGTAAAAGTTGTGAGCAAGTGCAATCACTTGAAATACGAATATTTTAATTCTTAAATTGTTGTGTTCCAGCATTCTGAGGTAAGAAGGTAAGACAGCCAGTTCTTCAGTCTGTTGAGGATTCCGGGTGAAGTGCACTTCCACCTTCGGCCTTATCATAACTTGAAAATCAGGTGAGATGAAGGCCAAGTACTTACCCGTCGTACAATAAAAAAAAACAACAACAGAATAATTGCAACAATTGATTTATAAAAATATGTTGCTAGCTACATACATATCATGATATTTTAGCATCCCTGGCAAGTTGGACAGTCTGAACTGACCTTTATGGGGGCTCTGAGTTAACTTTTTATAGGGGGACCAAAAAATTATGTCTCGGTGAAATATTGCGACACTTCTGCACTCAGAATTTAAACGTCCCATTTTCGGCACGGTTACTTACAGCCCCGAGGCAGGGCGCAAGTGTGACCCTTAATAAATTCAACATAAAAGATAATGTTCGCTAAAAATTGTTTCCTAAGATTTAAGAAGTGAATAATGCTACAAAGATATAGGAGTAGGCTATATTTGCTCTCTTTCTTTTTGTTCTAATAGTGAAATGCTGAACGAAATTAGAAAAATAGATATTATATACCGTTAAAAAGATATCAAGTTATGATTGTAATAGAATAAGCAATAAGAGCACATACCTAATAGTTTTTCTACTAACAACAAGACAGATAACAAAAAGCAGCTTTGATATTTTACTACCCAATCTTCATAATTATATATTGCATTAAAAAACTCATAATATAACAAAAAACTCAAAAATAATGTAGACGCATTTGTTAAATTTTTTGATCAAGCATAGACCATTTAGACTGATAGGCTGCTCATCTATCAGGCTAAAAGATGAAATGTCACTAACCTAACCTAACCTAACTTTATGGATAGAGCTTTTAGACTAATAGGGAGCACTTTATGGCTAAAAAAGAGATCCAATGTCTTGAGCACTGCAAAAAAGTCATGCCTATCTATATGCATAGAGCTTTTAGACTGATAGTGAGCACTATGTGGCTAAAAAAGAGATCCTAAGCCTCGAGCATTTCCGAAAAGTCATGCCTAACTATATTCATAGATTTTTTAGCATGTTAAGTGAGCACTTTATGGCGAAACTAAGATCCAAAGTCGCAAGCACTGCCGAAAAGTCACAGGTCTAACTATTTTCAATAGGTTGCATTTTTAATGGTTGCTAGGATTTACACTACCTGATCTGATACCACCTTCTACAATAGATACAACAGGACAAGCAAATGCACAAAGCACTACCATCGACCATGTTAGTTTACCACCAATCGGATCAAGCTGTTCAAATCCACTTCCATTACAAAAAAGCCAAGGTGTTGATTTCTCTGCTGTCATCATTATTTCCTGGTACTATATATATATATATATATCTTCTAGAGTCTTTCTATGGAAAAAAACTGAACATGACAACCACCTAATAACCCGTCATAAGGTACATTCTTTTCGCATAATTATTATGAGATAGTGGTAAAACTTATCCGTATCTCAATAATTTCTATTGTTACCAGAGAGGCAAAGTTTATCTCGATTCTATAGAAAAGCTATAATAGATTGTTTGATAAAACTTGCACGAACGTTTCTGTTTTGTCCTGTACCATAATAGTTTCTATATGCAAAATATAGATATATATAATATGCGGAATTCTTGAACTTGAATTCTATTTTTTATCATCGGATAAACAATGCATCCTATAGCAAATTACGAAGACCCTTAAATTCCTCGCCCGTGGCGTTTGCACAGAAGTCAGGCTCTTGTTCTCCAATCGCATTAAACATTTTTTATTGACGTACTACTCTGTTTGACACGATCAGCTAATACTGCCTGAGGCAATTTTCGGAGTTCTTTAATAACGTTATTTTGAATTGAAAGACAGTATGTTTGCTCCTTTTCAACTTCTTTCCAAGCTTTGCACATATTATGACGTTCTAGATCACGAAAGAAACTTAAAAAGATTATACTACTTTTCATTCCATAAATCCGTTTCCGTGGTATAGGAATGGGTATCTCAAACATCGCTCTACAAAACTTATCTGCTCTATTTTGTTCCTTCACGCATAAACTACTGAACGCATTAAGCTGAAACTTTGCTCATAGGTATATTAAGCCGGGAATATAACATAGGCTACTTAATAATCTACCATAAATTAATTCACGAAGAAGGGGAATGGAATAAATAAATAAATATTAAATATTACAGGACATTAATTTCACACAGCGCCATCTAGTCCCGAACTGAAATGAAATGAATTTATTGTTTGTCGATCTAGGTAAATAACATTAGTTGGTCTTAACAATTATCTTGGCCCTCTAGTCTGCCGTGTCAGGCTTACAAACATAATTATTTACTCGAAAATAAAAATAAATCACAGGTAGTCAAAAAAACAAAAACAAGAATATGGTAGTGTCTAACTATAAAAAAAAAAAAGTCAAATAATAATACTTAATACTAACAATGTCGGAGATCAGAATCAAATACTACCTACTCATTCAAAATGTCAATGCTAATTTAATTTAAGCACATCATTCAATTCCAAATAAAATAATACAAATAATACAAACAATATCAAATATTAAAAATTGTCATTAAGGAACTCATTAATAGAATAGTAAGCCCTTGCTTCTAAAAACTTGGAAAGCGAATTTTTAAATGCATCAAAATTATGAACGTTACGTATCGTGGGGGGAATATGATTATATATGATAGGTGCCATACAGAACACACTATTACGTAATAAAGCTGTGTGTGAGGCATGGTGATGTAGTGTGCCCTCCCTCCGACTGCCAACTGGTAATGGGTTAAAACGTTGCCAATTTGAACGTACAAATGTGGCAACTTCATAGATATATAATGAAGAGAGGGTTAAAATTCTCCATTGTCTGAAAACATCTTTGCATGTGTCAACCTGACTTAGACCAAACATCGCTCTGATGCATCTCTTCTGTGCTTTGAACACTTTTTTTTTTATTAGTAGAGTTGCCCCAGAATATGACTCCATATCTTAGTAAAGATGCAGTATGCCCATAATAAGCTGCAAGTAAGGCCGCAGTGTTGGCAATTTTACTTAATTTGTAGAGTGCATACGAGTACTGGTAAAGCCGCTGACATAACGTGTCCGTGTGCTGCTTCCAATTTAATTTGCTGTCTATTTGAAAGCCCAGAAATCTTGTGTATTCAATAAAATTTATTTTAATGTCTGAGTGCATTATGTTCAAATTTGGCAATGTATTTTGTCTCTGCTTAAAGTCCATTAGATAAGTTTTTGATAAATTTATATGCAAGTTATTATATTCCAGCCATTTGATAATTAATGTCAAAGTATTATTAATGTCAAATTCTATGTCAGTTAATGGATTGTTAGTAAACAATATTGTACTATCATCAGCAAATAATGTCATATAGTTGTTAGTAGTATTCGGAAGGTCATTAATATATATAATAAATAATAAAGGTCCTAGTACACTACCTTGGGGAACTCCATAACATACTGTCCTCTTAGTGGATGTGTACGCGGTCTCGCATTGTGTTAGCGGGCATAACCTGGAAATTTGCGTACTCTGTTGTCTTTCATGCAGATATGATCTAATTAGGTTATTAGCATTGCTTCTAACACCATATCTATCTAATTTGTCAAGAAGGAGATTGTGGTCTACGTGGTCAAATGCTTTTGACATGTCCATATATAGACCAATCGCTCTATGCCTTTTGTCTACGTTTGTGATAACTTTATCTAAAAAATCGTAGACAGCCATATTAATAGTTTTGTTTTTGCGAAAACCATATTGACGATTCGTGAATAGTCCCTTATTTTCGAAGTAAGTGTTCAACTTTGTTGAAATAATTTTTTCAAAGACTTTTGAGATTACTGGGATTAGAGCCACTGGACGATAGTTGTTTATGTCTTCTTTATTTCCTTTTTTGTAAAGAGGTTTAATAATGGAAATTTTCAATTTATCCGGGAAGATACCTTTTTCCAAAGACAAATTAATTATATGTGTTAAAATAGGAGCAACTATAACCGCAACCTCTTTAAGTATTTTGGTGCATATCCCATCATATCCTACACTATTTGTATTCTTTAGCGAGATAGTGGTTTTTATGACGTCAAAGGGAGTAATTGGGGTAAAAAATAGTGAATTTGTTGAAATGTCAATGTCTCTTAAATATGAATAACCTCCACCACTATTAATATCTATGTCAGTTTTTACATTATTTCCATTACTCTTATAAATGTCAGTGTTAATATCATTACCATTACCATTACCAATGTCCATATTTTTATTTGTCAATTTAACTACGTCAATAAAATAGTCGTTAAAGCTGTTTGCAAGTTCAATGGGATCAGAAATTTGCTGACTGTTAATAACCAGTTTTGCAATACTCTCCTTTGGCTCATTACTTTTTAGGTTGTTAATAACATTCCAAGTGGCTTTCGTTTTGTTATCAGAATTTTTAATATAGAAATCATTCTGTGCCTTCTGCGTTAGTGATACAATTCTTTTAAAACGCCGAGCATAACTTTTGAACTTGTTTTTGCAATCAATATTATTAGTACGCCGGTATTTCCACAACAATGCTCTTTTTATTTTGCTGCACTTTTTGATTCCATTAGAAATCCATTTAGGTTTCTTATATGTGCTAACCTTGACTTTGTTGTATGGAAAGCACATATTATAAAACAATAGAAACAGGTCATAAAAAAGGTTGAAAGCATTATTTGGCTGGTAACTGTTAAAGGAGTCACTAAACGATAGTGCAGTAATAGCCTGTTTAAATTTTTGAATATTTTCTGTACTAAAGTCCCTGACCATTACAAACCAGTGTTTTATCTTGCAGTATTTCTTTACAGGCACCTTTATGATTTGTGCCGTGTGATCTGATATGGCAAATTCATTTATATCCCCCGTGACACCCCTAATGTTATGAAGTACATTATCGATGCTAGTATTACTGCTCATTCTTGTAATCTGGCTGAATTGAAATTTCAGATTGTGTCCTATAACAAGATATTTAAATTTTGTAGATTGTGGTTTGTTCTTTAAAATATCAATGTTGAAATCACCACATACAATTATCTTGTATTTGTTCCCTTTATTGCACAGTTTAGTTAAAATGAGATCCAGCTTATCAAGAAACATTTCAACATTTTGTTTTTTTACTCGGGGGGGTCTGTAAGCACATATTATTAACAAATTTTGAGGTATTAGTTTAATTGCAGCACATTCTATAATACCTGGCAGAGACAGATTGACAATGCCCTGCATGTTTTCAAATTCTTGATGACTTCTTACCAATATACATGAGCCACCATGTCGTGAACCTCTGTAAAACGATGAGGCCAATTTATAATTGGTTATCGCAAGGCGAGGACTATCATCATTCACCATATTGTGCTCTGTAATGCACAAAACATCAATCTGTTTACCTTCTGCATTAAGATTTTCTAAAATTACCATTAAGGGGTCTGATTTGTTAATAAGTCCGTCAATATTTTGATGCATCAAAAAAATATGCTTAAACACGAAAAAGATTATTATCACTTACACATTTATCAATGATATCATTATCATGACTAGCCTCAGAGCCGGCATTAATGACTGTTGTAGTGGCCACATTCATATTTAAATCCACATACTGAAGAACGTCGTTAGTTTGTGTATGCTGATGTGTACACGTTACAGCTTCTCCCTCTGTTTGAGAACTTTTTTCGGCAGTTGTTACGATTTTCAACACTGGTCCGTTCTTAATTTTACTTAGATAATCGGAATAACTATTACGGTGGCTTATACGTAAGATGTCCCTATATAATAACCTACTTGCACCAACCTTATTTAAACCCCAGCCATCATCTAACGTAACAAATTCCGCATTATTATTATATTCACAAGCATGCCTTATCATAGTATTTAATGCGTGTACATTCAAATTTTTATTTCTATAGCATTTACATACTATGACATTAGTGAGCTTCAATTGTCCTATTGTGTAATACAAATATGACTGAGTCTTAAGAGGATTTTTGTCATTTGAGCCTGCCATTATTATAACAAAGTCTGATTTATTAAAATCTTTGCTAAACTCTGAACAAGACGCGACTACTTGATCAAATGACGCATAGGGCTTAATTATTGATGTAATTATGTAGTTAGTTCCAATGAGTTTCTGTAGACGTTTTCCTATGCCTCGTCCTGCTTCATCCGCTAAGACTATAATCCGGTGACGCTTCTCTTTTACATGTTCAGAGGGTGGGGTAGTTGCGGGGAATGGCCTACTCAGGCTCTTCGGCACGTCGTCGGGGAACGTTTCAGTTTTAGTGGAGCTTAAGATAAATGTCTGACCAATAGGCTGCACATCAGCCATGCCATCAATATCAGCTTGATTGGTGGCAAACGGAATTCCGCTGCTGCACTGTTGTACTGAAGAGTCTTTTTTTATTGGAGAGATCTTGAAAACTTTTGAGTTGTTAACAGGTGAAAACCTCGGTATACTTCTTCTAATATTTGTCAGTCTTTTCAGTACCGATGTTGCCGCAGCCGTCGGGGCGCTTAATTTTCGAGGGGTAGTTCTGGGAGTGAGATTTGCTTGCTCGTTAGATAGCTTCTTCAGAACGCTGATTTGACATGATTTGTTAGATAATTCATTTTTCAGTAAATTGCATTCCATGTTTAAGTTAGTAATTTCTTCATGCGCTATTTTCATTTCTCTTCGTAGATCTTTAAGTTCTTCTTTCATGTCAATAACCAAAGAGGTGTCCATTTCTGATGCAGTAGGAACACTTTTGGAGGACAGATTGAGTATGGTTCCGTCTGCTATGGTGGAGTTGAAATGAGAAATTTCGGTGGTGATGTCCGAGATATCTAGATGTCGATTGTTTCTAGGGGGCCTTGTTGTAACATAGGATTTATTATACTCCGTGTCCATTATTTATTTTCAGAGCCCTCTAGTGGTATAGTAATGAAAAAGGTGTGGTCAGGTGTAACGGCAATAATATACCACAGACACTACTCGCCACTAGGTGTCGCTATTCGATCATTCGCAATAATCGAAAGTAAAAGTTGTCGTCTATGGATACTTTTGTTATGTTGGTACGTTGGTAGTGTATCATCAAATGTCAGTTGTCAAAATTCATTCATTGATTGATAGAAATCAGCTGATTCAGGATTCTCGTCTCTTTTGTGTTCCGCGTTCAATATGATGAAAAGTGAAAGTGGTACTCACAGTTTGTTGTCCAAAGGAAGTGATTCATCCCTGTGTATTCGAAAATTATGTCGTTATCCAGATATCCGTATGTTTCCAGGGTGATTTCAGCAAGTATTATGCCTTGGTTCCTTTCAACAATTCTTCAGGTACATTCCTTTGAGGTTAGGTCACAGTTTGTACACACGAATATTACTCGAAAGTCGCTAAATCCTGGTTTTCCAATTTAAATTCGCAAGAGCTAAATAGAGTCTTTGTTTACATCTGGCCAGACCAGAGAGAAAAAAAGAACTAAGCATAGCTTGTAATATGGGAACTAGAATACGGATAGAATACATTTTTTTTTTGTAAATACATACTTATCATACAATGCAACACCCAAACACAGAACAAACATCTATATTCATCACATAAATTTTTGTCCTGGGTGGGAATCGAACCCACAGCCTACAACGCAGAAGGCAAAGCTACTACCAACTGAGCTGTGAATTTCAAACGTGATACGTAAAATCTGATAATCACCTTACAAAATGATTCGTCCTATTTTCTGCCATCTAACGGACTCAATCCGTGAGCTGAAATTTTGCATAGATATTGTTCTAGACTAGAAATGTGTAAAGGTTACTTTTTGTTTGTATGATAAGTTAAAGTATTTACAAAAACATGTGTTAAAGTATTCTATCCGTAATTTAGTTCTAATATTACAAGCTATGCTTAGTTTGGGGCTAGACGGCGCTGTGAGAAATGAATGTCCTATATATTTATTTATTTATTAGGGTACTACGCTGATAATATCGATTGTATCATGTGTGATCTAGGCAATCTGGCATACGCGGACTTCTTTCACACAAGTGTGTATGACAGTACACGTGGTTAAACTATCATAATATATTATACCTAGCAACTACAAAGCTGGATAATTAGTAGAGGAATAATTAATATACCCACAAACAACAAGTCAGACAGCCTTTGCGTTTGCGTCTACAATGTGTCCAAAATCGTTCTCAAAGTAAACCTTTCATCGTCTCACCCTCATGCATTTCTCTAACAACGTTTAACTTCATGTCGTGTCACAAAGTGTATGTAAATTGGGAAATGTAATAAATTGCATATATTTATCTGGTAATGGGGTCTTAAAATGGGGTGGAGTATGGGGAGCGGTTGGGAAGATACTTTGCTGGTGAGGGTAATCTTCGCTGGTCAATGAACTAATTTGGGTACTTATTATCGATAAAATGAGGAGAAAAAAAATAATTTGTGCGTATTCTTGTTCAGTTTTTTTTGTACAATTTACTGACTAAAACTCAATGTCCTAGCGAAACTACGATGTGTAATTTCACGTTTGAGCATAATTATGTAACAATAACAATTCGCGTATATCACTATGAGTATAGACACCATGTGTCATTATGCGTTTACCTACCTAACTGTGCCATTATGCGAATAATCCATTTTTTTTTAAGTGTACGACGGAGAAGCGCTTGGCATTCATCTCGCCTGGTTACAAATTAATATAAAGTCGAAGGTGGAAACGCACTTCAACCGGAATCCTCATCAAACTGAGGAACTAGGTATCTTACCTCTAAATGCCGGAACTCAACTTTTTTTTAATTGTTATTATGACGACAGAATTAGGTAAGATAATGGTAGCTAACCAGGTGGACCTAATTAAAAACCTACCAACCAAACCAAGCACTATATTGTACTCCCCTGGCTATTGAACCCGGGACCTCTGGATCTGAAATCGGTGGGTTGAACCACTAGACCACAGAGGCGATTTAACTACTACTAACAAATAGAGCTCCTCGAACCATCTTGCTTTTGTTTGCACTAAGAAAGGATCAAGATATATATCAACGGCATCTTTGACAAACAAAAGGTTTGCTATTATTTAACCAAATTAATTATATATCGGTTTTTAGTCCTTGTCAGTTCACCTGGGTGAACTACAAGCACATTTATTTACCCGTGCTACACCTAGGTGGACTAAGGTGTACCACGGGCATATTTATTTGGACGTGATAGACCTATTCCCACCTGGGACAAACATTTGTGCGATGTATATTGATTTTTGTACTATGTTTGGGTGTTGTATTGTATAATATGTATGTACCTATGTATTCACAACAAAAAAAGTATATAGGTTCTATATCCGTGATCTAGTTCCCATATAACAAGATTTGGTTAGTTTGGAACTAGATGGCGCTAGGTAAACTTAATGGCCATGGTATTTATTTGTTTATTTATTGTACGACGGGAATCGTTCGGCCTTCATCTCACCCGGTTTCATGTTATGGCAAGGCCGATGGTGGGAGCGCATTTCACCCGAAATCCTCAACGGTCTATCTGGCTGTCTTACCTTTAAATGCCGGGTCACAACAAGAACCTCCGAGCCCTTCAAGTTCTAGACTGGAACGAGGCAGGATAGAGACTGGTGGAGTTCCATTGTGTGGGAGGCCAAGACCCACTTCGGGGTTGATGTGCCAGGATAATATAAGTAGTAATAATTCTGATAAAGATTTTCTTATCGGAATATCTTTTGAATATTATTTCCTTTTAATCCTGAATAATCGGTTAACCACCCTTGCGTAGGGTAGTCTTTTATGATCTATGTTTGGGATGCTTTGTTTGTTTAGGATAGTTCATATACCGGTCAATGAACCGACGATGTCCAGATGGCAACTCTTACTTTCTATAAATAATGCCATGCCTATGGTTTTGTGTAGGTATTATTCAGAGCAAAACAAAGCTAGAACAAAATAAAAATCCTTTCTTTGATTAATGTTTTAGAAGAATTACTGTGTCAAATTGTGTTTTAATTTTAATTACCAATATTTTTGTTTAATTCACATTAAAATACTTTTTTTTTTACATTAATTTATTCAATAAAAAGTAAAATTAAACTAACTATGTACAAAGGAATCAGACAGATTACCGAAGGACCGTTACAAACGGCCTATAGGTGACTCAACTATTCCAGACCAGTACCAGACGGAAGCGTGCCCAAGACACTGGCTGCATTGCCACGCTGAATAGCTATGCTAATTCGCTGGCCTAAATAAGAGCCAGCCCTTGGGTCAAGTGTTGAAATATAATTTACATTAAATATAAATATATTTAATATACTTACTTAAGTCAACGGTACGTGTAACTTTAATATTTTACCTTCAATTCGAGTTCTCAGAAACATGAGTGGTGAAAAATTTTACGATAGAAAAAATATCTGACAAAACTTATTTGCACACATTATTCTCACTTAATTATTTTGAGTTGTTTTTAGTTAAATAGGTAAATATTAATTATAACCTAACTTTCATGCTTTTATATTTTTACAAAACATTACAGGGAATTAATTGCACACAGCGCCATCCAGCCCCAAACTAAGTATATTTGTAAAATATAAATTACGGAGAAAACACTTAATTATTTGTTATTGTAAATAAATACTTACCATAATATGTGTATCATACATAACATCCAAATACAAAACAAACATGTATATTCATCACACAAATGTTTGTCCTGGATGGGAATCGAATATACAACCTACAGCGCAGAAAGCAGAGTTACTACCAACTAAGATATGAGGCTTGCTGTTTTTGAATCGTTTTGTATTATCACGTAAGTCACAAAATAGATGTAAGTGCATGAAATCCCGCTTCTTCATTACACTAAACTACGTGCGAGTACCTATGCAAAGCCCGTTCCTCTCATTTTGCGCACCCAAGGTACCTACCTGGGATAGGTGTATGAAAGAGATGATCAATCGATCAAACAAATCAATCAAGCGTGAAAACATGTACAGGTTAGCTTAATTAATACTTGACAAAACCGTCGTTATAAACACCACCCACACACACACACACACACACACACACACCAACACATACTCACACACAATAACACACACACACACACAATAACACACAAACACACACTTTTTGTTGTTTATGTTTGGACTTTTGTTATTCATTTTTACTTAATTTAAAAATCAAGGAAGAGCGGAACTCTCTATCACAGGTATTTTCATACTTAAAAGAACTCAAACCATGAAACATGTGTGTATGTTAGATTGAGTGAAATAAATTATCTGTATTCGTAAAACCGCGTATTAGTCATTATGAAATGAAATTTAAGTCCCAAAGGATTTTCAAACAAATTAATTCGTTATCATCCTACTAACTTCAATGAGACACGACAACAAACTAATCTGTAGGTAGATATTTTATCTGATGCAGTGATATATTATGTTCAAAATTAACTCTGCTTACTATGCGGGTGCACTCAAATCTATCTGCAGACATTATCAAACATTCAGGAGGGGACGGGATTCATCGACTTAATACGTATCGTCATAGCAATAGCAATCATTATAGCACGAAGTACGATAGATGTCATCATAAAGGCGCGATGTTCGTTTTTTTTGTTATTGTACGACGGGTAAGCACTTGGCCTTCATCTCACCTGGTAACAAGTTGAGATAAGGAGTTGGTGGAGGCTCACTTCACCCGGAATCCTCAACAAACTAACGAACTGGATATCTTACCTCTGAATGACTGCGTTTTCCTAGGCCAAAGGTTAACATAAATAACATTAAAATTATCATATGAGATAATATCCTAATAAAATATGTATATTTGTGTGTTTTTTGTCAGTCTGTAAGGATTCCGGGTGAATTTTCTAACCTTCATAGCTTCACACCAGGTGAAATGAAGGCCAAGCGTTTTCCCGACGTAGAATAAAAAATTTAATCAAAAGGAATCGTAACATTGTACTTCAAATAAAGTTTAGAATTTAAAATGATGAACTGGCTTACTAATAAAAACTTAAAGCCTCATCTTTAACCGGAAAGGCATAAAGTTATCTACAAAAAAATTTATTTTAGTAAAATTGCGATTGATTTTTTTTCAGAAACGAAATTTTTCTCACTGGATGACGAAAATTAAATCTGAAACAGTAGGTTTCTAGTTTTCTTATAGATTAATAGTATATTTTACTTGATCTAAGAGTAATAAATTTAATTAACATCAGAAATTATTTGTCATTTTTTGTGATCTTTAACATTAAATTGTGTGTAGTAGTAGTGTCTCATAAGAAAACATAAATATTCCCATTGAAATTATTGATATCTACTCTAGTATTGCCTTGACCATATGCACTTAACCCTATTGACCAGTCCACAATTACAGTGGTTATCTCGATCCATACATTTTGCAGAGCAGCCATTATTGCTAATTTCCAAATTGGTTCCTCAGGTCGAACTATCCTGAATTAAATTTCCAATCTGAGCAATTAGTATAAGTATATGACTTGTTCTATCAGTTATATTGGAAACTTGATTAATAGAAGAAACTTGTACTATATTTGAATACGCAAAAATATTGTTATTCTCAATTGTATAGTGTTGTACCATTATTCCAATAGTCTTGAATGATGACAACAAACACTCAAGAGTGATATCGACTGAGATAATATAGTGTTGTAATAAGATGTTTATTATTGTTATTCAATAAAAGTACAATTAAACTAACTATGTACAAAGGAATCAGTCAGATTACCTAAGGACCGTTACAAACGGTCTATAGGTAGCTCAACTGTTCCAGACCAGTACCAGACGGAAGCGTGCCCAAGACACTGGCTGCATTGCCACGCTGAATAGCTATGCTAATTCGCTGGCCTAAATAAGAGCCAGCCCTTGGATCACGTGTCGCCTCAATCAAAAGCCCCGCAATGCTTTTGAAAACCCGGAGGGAATTATTATTATTAAGCTAAGATCAAAACATCAGACCCCTTTTAAAGGTTTGCCTACGTAGGAGTGTGTTATTTGACATAGGTAGTTAAAGTTTATGCGGAGGTAAAGTACAGAAATATTTTCTTTTCATTAGTTTTAGACATATTTTTACGGTTGAATTGACCACTGCATAGCTTCTAGTTATTATAGTTACACATGACATTAATTCAAAACAAAATTCAAATCAAAATTGATTGAATTGAATATGGTATTTTATAGAACATAGAATAAATAGATCTATTTAAACTTTAAACTAAATAGTTGTGCGCTTTTGATAGTAATTTGACTGTTTTTATAAGCAAGACTCTTTTCTAGCGAAATAAAACCATCTGTCTACACCTTGATAAAATCGAACCCCGGAACAGAATGCACCTAATGTGTCAAATAAAACAAGATTTTCTTCCCCCAGTACCAATTTATTTTGCGACACGTCAATAATAAAAAGAGGGCTCGGTTCTCTACTTCCCCCTAAGAAAGCTGTTTTGAGGAATTCAGTTATAGGTGGGATGAGTTAGTATAAAGGAACCGAGAATTCGAATAGCTGGTATTTAGATCGAGCCGTTATTCTAACAGGCGCCAATAATTGATGATAACCGATATAATTCAATCCCCAGAATCAAGTTCAGGTTTTTTAGCTTAGTTTCAGGATTCCGTTCGCAGAGGGTGCAAACGGGGCCCTATAAGCAACCGCTGTCTGTCCGTCCATTTGTCTGTTTGTCTATCAGCGGGCTGTATCTCATGATTTGTTCAAGTTTGACAGTTGAAATTTCCAGAGAATGTATATTTATTGCCACTGTAACAAACAATAAAAAATATGTACTTTTAAACATTTTTGATCTTGTATTGTTCCTCCGTGTTTGACATGATTTTTTCCATAATTAGTAACAAAAACAGGTCTTCATCGCGTACCTTTTCATATTCCCGACAGTTTTGACCGTGTTGTCATGAAGACCCGTTTTGTTATTAATTATGTACAATAATCGCGATACTTTATAAAAATGATATTATCCTTTTTAATGTGAGTCAGAACCCTCGGTGTATGTGTTAACACTTGGCCAGTTTTATACACATTAATTAGAAGAAATTGTAAGAGATTCCACAATATTCTCTCCATTTCTGAGCATCTTCAAGTTATTACCTGCTCCTGTTTCTATAGTAAAACGCTAGTAACTTTATTTTACCTTCTAATGAATTTCGTTCATAATATTTTCTGCAGCTGCAGTACTCATTCAACTAACAGGTATATACTGAGTTTCTATTCACCTAATGTTTGTATATTTTGTGTGTGATGGCTGTCGCTTGTTAATAATATTTAGCTATTTTTTTTTCTTATCAATGCAGTGATAAATTAATTAATATGTGCACCACCAACCACCTCTTTAGCCATTAAATTCTCTCCATCCAAAGGTTGTCTGGAAGAAATCGCTTCTTAGCGATAAGACCGCCCATTACATATACATTTATTTTTAAGTTATCCAGTTTTTATAAGTAGTTATTAATAGTATATAATAATTATAAGATATTTATTGAGTATACAAACTAGAATTTACTTGATATATTGGTAGGTATTTTTCATGTATATATGTAGTTTTTCTTTTTGTTATCAAATAGCTAAGCACACCGCCGTCCTTGAAAGCCATTGTCTTCTCTGTCCATCCAACGGTTGCCTGGAAGAGATCACTTTCAGCGATCCATTTTTTGCCAGTGTCGCTTAGATTAAGTTCTTTTATCAGTATTTTGTTATGTTTTTATGTAAGTGGTGAACATTAAAGAGTTATCTATATATCTATTATTATACATCGCAGTACTAAGTAGTATCGCTAGTAAGTACTATACATACCCGCCCTCAGGTTCTGTCTCTCTCTCCACTTGCAATCTGTTGTGTCAAGTCTACGTGTAATTTGTTCTGGACTATACTTAGATTGTATCTTATATTTTGAAACCCTTTGTCAATATTATGTGTAATTTATGTGGTCAACCAATCAGGGTCAGTCTAAAAACCAGCGTTGCACCTCACTTCGGCGAAGTGCAACATAAAGCAACACAGCGCAGATATAAAAATAATGTACGTATTTAAACCTTCTTATTTTTATTTATTACATAATGTTACTGTACATTTATTTATTTACCTTACTTTTTTTTTGTCATATAACTATTACTCCATTCTATTATTTTCTATTCTATTAATGACAGTTAGTGAAACGGTAACACAATAGTCACGAACGCGTCGACGCTTTAATCACATTTCTTTCACCAATCAAATTAGGGCGGTTGCTGACTGACGAGAAAATAACAGCCTTTATAATGCCGTCATTCCCGAAAGGTTCCCGAAAACCGGTCGGCACGCTCCCATTCAGCCGTGGACAGTAATAATAATGATCGGTCTTCCTGTCGCCGCTGCGACTACCATCGGAAACATTTCACCATTGATTTTTCCGCAAATAATACGATGTCCAAAATCCGTTTGGTTTTCTCATTGTTTCGAATGTCGCCCCCATTCTTATACCCCTCGATTCTGTGTCGCATGGTTCTGAGTGCATTAGTTTCGCTCAAACTCATCCGACGGTTTCCTGAACGGTGGTGGAGCACGTGACCTCCAAATATAAAAGACTTCACGCCTGATCGCAACTCTGATATAGATGTGAATAGAATTGCCCGTATTGTGTCATATTATATTGGGGCGAATAAAACAGGGCCGATGATGTGTGTCGATAACACCTTTTATGAAAATTGCTTTTATCGAATCTCAAGTCGATACTGATTTGAGATTCGAACGCTAATTGTTGCTCGCTGTAAATTTTATCGGATTTCAAATCTGCCAATAAACTAAATTACTTTCGTCAAAAAATCTCCCAGCATAATGAAACGTGCTTTTCATATACAGAGTGTCGATTATGATTTATTCGAATTTGCATGTTTTAACAGAGACGAGTACCTACTCGTAATCAACTTTGACATTTCATGCAAATCTTTTTCTGTCCTTTTTATCTGAAGCTCTTTCGCTCATAATGAGATTATGTAGGGTCCCAATCGGGGTCTCTTCGGGGGCGCTAAATAAGATACGACATTTTCCGCCTCAGGCACCTTTGATAGTACTTTTTAAAGCTGTGTCACGAATTCGAACCTCTCTTTTATTGGTCGCCATTATGATAATTACATTAAGGGCTGGTAGCCGATACCTCGTCTTCTGAATTTGTTCTATTGTTACTGTATGGTGCTCGCTTCTTGAATATTGAGGGGCTCATTTAGAGAAATCGCACCTATTCTCTACGTGACACTTTTATTTCACGAACCCTTAGGTATTAACTCTCCGAAGGAATAAATTTAATCGAAATTAAAAATGGATCACGGTCGTTGACTGATTTTGCAAAGTCAAATTCAAAGTCTTTAAAGATCGCCTTTATAAACTGCTTTATCATACTTCAGAACGATTTAATGCTTAATAAATATTCTTTAAATTATATTGCTAGACCTTAATATTTTAATAAGTAACACTAATTAGCTGAGCAAATAAATCATGGCTCTAAAATATAGAATGTAAAGTAAACTTTAATAGACATTACAGACGTTTTCAGAGTACACAATTACTGTCTGAAATATATATGATTTCTGTGACCTCTCGAAACTAAAGCAAACATGTTGACTTTATAACATAATATTAAGCAATAACGATCTTTTTACATGTATTAAGGATAGATAAAAAAAAAAAAAAATTACAGGACACTAATTTCACACAGCGCCATCTAGTCCCAAACTAAGCGTAACTTGTAATATGGGAACTAGATTACGGATAGAATACATAAATCCTTTTATTTTTGTAAATACATACTTATCATACAATACAACACCCAAACACAGAAAAAACATCTATATTCATCACATAAATGTTTTTCCTGGGTGGGAATCGAACCCACAACCTACAGCGCAGAAGGTAGAGCTACTACCAACTGAGCTGTGAGGCTTGTTAAATATTTATATATTTAAAAAGATAGATATTTACATTATTCTGATTGCTTTGATTTCACATTATTAAAAACTGTAAATTTCTTAAATTTTACCAATACCATTTTGAAGCAGGCTATATAATGTAACATGGTACATTTATTTGTTTTTGATATGGAACATACATGAGGTATAATGCGATTTTAGTCGAGACCCAAACTAGGCGTGTGATACCAGTGTCTTCGGGTTCTGGAAATCGATTTTCTTAATAATGATTTGTATTATACTCATTTACAGAGGCAGGTCATTTTTAGAGACTATTTCTACAAAAAGGCAGTACTAAGTACTAAGGTGTGATCCTATTTTTAATTAAAATAAATTACTTAATATCCAAGCTATATTTAACAAGCCTCATAGCAGTTGGTAGTAACTCTGACTTCTGCGCTATAGGTTGTGGGTTCGATTCCCATCCAGGACAAATATATGTCTGATGAATATAGATGTTTGTTCTGTGTTTGGGTGTTGTATTGTATGTTAAGTATGTATTTACAACAAATAAGGTATTTACGTATTCTATCCGTAATCTAGTTCTCATATTACAAGCTATGCTTAGTTTGGGGCTGGATGGCGCTGTGTGAAGTTAATATTCTGTTTACTTATTTATTTATTATTGAAAATTTGACATAATAAGTAAGACAAAAAAAATATAGTAATAGAGTTAAACATAGGCATTATATGTGGTAGAGTATCTAACAGAGTGCCAATAAGTGACATCAATCGTTGTAAGGGATAGTCTTGATCTGCTCAATCATTGCTGGATTTGCTTTGTCATGCAATTCATTTTATGTTGATAGTTTTGCGTAGTACATCGTTGGAAATGAAAAAGGTCAGGTTAGAAGTACCCTAAGCCGACGAGTTTGTATAAAGAAAATGATGCGAGTGAATGAGGCAAAAGAAGTGTGCAAGGAGCGTAGTAAATGGAAATCCGTTGTCTCCATCTACCCCTTTAGGAAACAGGCGTGAGTCTATGTATGTATGTATCGTTTGAAATAAGTATATTTGTTTATCTGAAAAAAGAAAGATGAGCATTTGTTTTTTAAGATTTCGTATCCAAAGGGTGCTGACGGGACTTTATTACTCAGACTACGTTGCATATCTGTCTGTCTTTTCAACCTTCAAAGGCTTGTATCTTTTGATTTGTAGTAGGGAGCTGGTTAAGTTTTCAGTTAATTAATATGCTAGAATGACACCCACCACGGGTATTGTGGATTATATAGAATGTATGCAAATATGTGGATTAACTGACAAATTATAAATAATATTAGGTCCTTACATATGAAATTGGCGTTTTGTATGGGAGGAACATAAAGGCAATTTTTTCATATTAAAATATATTTTATTAATCAAAGTATGTACCATTGCTATCTATACACTTTTGCCATCTTATAGGTAGTTGATCCCTTTACTAAAAAAACCATTCGGACGGGAATCAATGAAATCTTTGAAAGCGGTTTGGACTGCCTCATCGGAATTGAATTTTTTTCCTTGCAAGAAGTTATCCAAATTTCGAAAAAAATGGTAATCTGTTGGAGCAAGGTCCGGAGAGTACGGTGGATGTCTTAGACATTCCAATTGAAGCTCCTATAATTTGGTAGTCGTCTGTTGGGCCGTGTGTGGTCTAGCGTTGTCTTGAAGCAGCAGTGGCGTAGAGCGATTGAAAAGTCTCGGTTGTTTAACAGCGAGCTTTTCCATCATGGTTTGCAGTTGCTGACAATAGACATCAGCCGTAATCGTCTGACCAGATTTAAGAAAGCTATAGTGTACGACACCGGCACTAGTCCACCAAACGCTAGCAAGTAACTTTTTTTGAGTCAATTTTCGCTTGGGGCAAGATTTTGCTGGTTCACCAGGGTTCAGCCATTGCGATGAGCGTTTACGATTATCGTACAGGATCCACTTTTCATCACATGTAATGATCCGATTTAAAATTCCTTCATTATTGTGCCGGTTGAGTAATGTAACGCAGCAGTCGACGCGCGTTTGTCGGTTTGCTTCACTCAATTCATGAGGTACCCACCTTTCAAGCTTTTTCACCTTCCCAATTTGCTTCAAGTGGATTAAAACGCTTTTGTCACTAACACCGCAGCCTGCAGCTAACTGTGATGTGGTTTGCGATGGATCTGCTTCCACAATAGCCTTCAATTCATCATTATCGACCTTGGTCTCCGGCCGTCCACGGGGCTTGTTCTGCAGGTCGAAATTTCCAGAACGAAAACGTTGAAACCAAAAACGCACCGTGTTTTCTTTTGCAACACCACCACCATACACATGATTAATCCTTCGAGCCGTTTCTGCAGCACTGGTGCCACGGTGGAACTCGTACTCGTAAATAATGCGATATTTTAAGTTTTCCATTTTGTGAAATGAGTGACGCAGAAAAAAAAAGCAAAAGAGAAAAAAACAAATGAATTACTGTTTTCGAAACACAAATGCATGAGTAAATAGCTGTTTAAATTTGAATTTGGAATTCCTAACCAAAGAGGAGATATTTAAGATCAAAGTGGCCAGTACGACAAAACGCCAATTTCATATGTAAGGACCTAATATAAAAAGGGTATCCGTACAAAAATGGATTTAGTTATTGCTTTTTATTTTAGCTCTATCGTTAAAAAAGTAAACCAACAAAATTAAAACATGGTGTTATTACCTGACAAATTAAAATATCTAACAAAATTAAATGGTCCCCATACAATTATAATAAAAACATTCAATTATGTTTTTATTTATCGTTTTCTATTTTAGTTCAACAAAGCTTAAACTTGATGTCATTATAGTCCTGTTTCTGACTGATTTTCTGACAACAAATACTAAAAACCTTTTCTATTATTTCGCAGTCCAGATTTCGTCGTAGCTTCACTTGTGGCTGTGCAGTGTCAAATTGCATGCTTCGCTGTCTCTTCCTCCTGAGCACCCCTTCACAAATCCATAATTCCGATATTTACGCGTTGATGGTGTAGATAAATAATAAATAAATAATAATTAGAGTTCATTAATTCCACATAGCGCCATCTAGCCCCAAACAAATAAAGCAAAAACAAAATGGGACTACTGATAAAATACTTATCCTTTTTTGAAATGAAAAATTCTTAAGGTGCGTTGGGCATTTTTTGACTGGGAAAAACCATTGAACTCGCAACACTGCTACGGTTACCGATACTACTTTTAACACATTTTACTTTAAACACATTGATATTAAAGTCTGTGGTTCTTACTGTTCTCTTCGGCAAAGATCGACAAACTTCAAGTTTTCACTTCTGTCGGCACTCCCGGAGTGCCACTGGTTTTTTTTTAATGCCTAGGTACTTTACTTTATAATTACATACGATCAGTGTCCTTTGTCTTGTGACCAACGATCTTGTGTAGGTCATCACGTTCTATCTTTAGCAAAGTGTTATCGGTTTTATTATAAAGTTTTGGAAATATTCGTTTCGTGTTTAGACACTCTGATATGCTATGGCAAAAGGTAACAGACCGTCTAAACACGAAACGAACTATGGTGTTTGATATTTTTCGTCAAGTTAACGTTCAGGTTTTTCTTAAATTCTACTTAAAAAGGCTAAACTCACTTAAGGTTGGATTAAGTTTAACCCCCGCTTTTGCTAAGGAGTCTGCAAAACAAAAATAAATCATCATTCTGGGAAATTATACATATTGGGATTTCAACTTTATGAGAATTCAACTTTCTGTTCCTGAAGCCTGCTATGTTATTGCCAGTGTATGATGTCAGTCTTATGGCTTTTCGTTCACAATATCTTGATTTTGTACTCGCAAGTTAGTTTTTGGCACTGTTATATTCCATGACAGATTTGTACCTGGTGTCAGGTCTACAAAGTACTGCTTTTATGAATTCAATCTTTTATTCCAAAGAATATTAAATGAGGATATGGAAATCCTTTTTATTTGAGAATTTTAATTTAAAGTTTGTTGCAAGCCGGTATTTCGTAGGCGGCGTTCGTGCGAGCCAACTGCAGTGCCTTATTTTCCTATAAGCTTATTTTCCTTCGAGAGACTCGAAAATTTTCTTTAGATTAGTTTCTCTTGTTGAGAAAAATAGGACGGAATAAGGAATAATAAGTTCCCGTCGACTCTTAAATTGGACTTCGCTTCTTTTGTACGAATTTTTTTTGTTGGTTTTCCGTGGAGCCGGGGAAATGGCATTGCTTTAGTTATTAAGAACTTATTTGTGTAGTTAAAACTCTGCAATACATTTCTGCAGGGTTTAGTTATAAAGAGGGATCGGTCAAGTGCGGCGGTTAACACGTTTCTTGTCTATTAATAATTTGTTGTTATAGCGGTTGTAATCAGTAAAATGGAAATGGGATTATCTGGATGTGTCCCGCATCCAGATAATGCAAAACGAAAGGTGGTCAAAAATTCAATTTACAAAAAAGAAGAAAGGTAGACCTAAACGATAGGACGAAACCATCGTACATTTAGCAGGCAGTACATGGAGCAGAGTCGCTGAAGACCGAGAGAAATAGAAAGAACTGGAGGAGGCTTTTACTTCCGATATAAGCGGTCTTTGCATAAGTAAAGAATAGAAAAAAAACCGACGTTTATCTACTTTAGCCATGTACATTAGATTAAATACTTTTTACGTTGTTAGTTTAGTTAAAATATTTGTGTTATGGAAAATACAAGATATTATTATTATTATAGCGGTTATAGAAATACACATTCAATATATCAATTGTCAACCTATTTCAGGTCATGAGATACAGCCTGTTGACAAACACATGGACGGATGAACGGACGGGCAGTAGAGGGTTCATCGTAGGGTCCCAAGGAATTCTAAAAAGACAAACAAAAAAATATATAACTTTTTGCCTATATATATATATGCTAACAGGATTTACCTCGATTTTACTCAGATATCCACTCTGTTTCAAGAAACACCTACTAAGGGGTATTTAGAGGCACGTCAAAACATTTATCACCTTGGTTCTCTTGTCCCTCATTCCTGAACACGCTAAACGCCTTGCAAGTGGCGGACCAGCGTTATGGACAACGTGAAGTCACTAAATTAAAAAAAAAACATAATATTACAGGACATTAATTTCAGCGCCAAACTAAGCATAGAATTTTTCACAGAATTTCATTAAATACTTATTTATTTTGTTAATACATACACGTACAATACAACACCCAAACAGAACAAACATCTACCTATATTCATCACACAAAATGTTTGTCCTGGGTGGGAATCGAACCCATAACCTACAGCGGCAGAAGGCAGAATTACTACCAACTGAGCTAAGAGGCTTGTATATACGCCAAGAGAAAACTTTGAACCCCATTTTAAAAATATTGCGCGTTCAGGGGAGATACATTTGGCAATGTTAAGGTATCGCGGGAGTCAAAGTGTAGAGAGCTATTATTTTTTTTTACTTTTTTATGGTCTAATTTCGAACACATGGCTTCTAGTATTAATAAAAAGTCTTGTAACTGCAAATTTAGTAACTATTGGCTTTGTTTTATTGTTCACAACCATGCCAATATTCCATAGCTCTTTAAGTTAATTCTCCCCAACTCGAGGCCGTACTCGAACTTTCCTTTGACTAATGAACTACCTGCAGGTATTGCATGGTTTTATAAAGTTGATGCTCGCTGCGCTTCTCTCTGGAACAACGGAAATTGCGTTATAATATTGAACTCTACTGTTTTTGCCATTGAGATTAAACTGTTGAGAGAGTTATGCAGTTACATAACGGATTTAAGTTATTTTAAAGCACTCATAAGACATAATATTAAGTTTCAATGAATAAGGTGTGTTGTATTATTAAGTAAAAACTATTTGGATGTACGTATTGAGCGCAGGATAAATAATTTTTATATGTATTATTGCAATCAAAAAATCTATGTTTTAAATTTAACATTTGGTTCAACTGGAATGTTAGTCTAAGCCGTACTATTACAGCCTCGTTCGTTTTAAGAATATTTGAACCGTCACTGCGGTCTAGTGGTTCGCCCATCTGTGTTAGATCGAGAGGTTCCTGGGTTCGATCCCCAGAGGAATACAATATTATACTAGGTTTGGTTGGCAGTAGGACTTAGTGTAGTCCGTCTGCCTATCTACCAGCATCTTACTTGAGTCTGTCACCATAAAAAACAATTCTAAATTATTGTGTTGTGGAAGTAAAGGTATGATAGCCAGTTTCTCAGACTGTTTAGGATTCCGAGTGAATTGCGCTTCAACATTATATGGTTACTTTAATTCAGATGAGACGAAGAACATGTGCTTTCCGGTCGTAAAAAGTAATAATTATAATGTACATACACTCGCTTGCTCTATACATAAACCATGAAAATGTAAAATGTTTTTAACGCTTTGAAAGCATCTAAAGCAACTTTTCAGTCGGCCAGTAATATAGCTGCGCAAATCTCGCTAGTTCATGCGCCGCTGACCACCACAGGCCGAATGCACCCCTGCCTTTACATTGAGTATCATAACCTTAATGGATTGGCCATTTTGTTATTAGTTGCAGTTTCCGATTGATGTCGTTTTTCCTATTTATTAGCCATTGATGTTATTGGACTATTGGACCTTACGTAATTTGAAGAGAGTGATCAGGCCAATTAACGTTTTATAGGTTGCTTTCAACGTAAGTATGTATTCAAGGTTCACTATCTTCAAAAGTACAAAAAAGAAAAAGAGTCAAGAACATGGGATGGCTCAGCCAAGTATCAGCTCGAAGCCCTGAACTAGATGGAGCATCGTGCTGATAGGTGATAGGTTATAGGTGATGATTCGCTTGTTAACGGCGGATTGCCAGGCTGTCTGGTGTTCTAAATATTTCATTTTGGCAAGTGTGCGCACGATATCATTGACCTAATCCCCCCCATCCTCTTTCCACTAACGGACTAGCAGACGTACGGCAGGTTACAACCGTTACCTTCTTAATGTTTCACTGTGCTGAACATATCGTTTCTACCTTTATCATGAATACTGGTAAGGAATAGAATTCGTTGCCCTCGCCTGTTTTCCCGCAAGAGTACAATTTGGAGTCTTCAAGCTTAGAGTAAATAGGTTCCTTTTAGGCAAGCATGCTCCATCTTAGGCCACATCTTTCCTTTTTTTTAAAGTAAGCTGGTCGTCAAACGTTGGCTATCACCAATAAAAAAAAGAGTTATATTGTATGATCAGAGGTGCCCTGTAAAGCCATTCGATCTTAATTACCAATTCCATATTTTATTCAAATAAATTGAATTTGCTTACAGTTTGACAAATTTGACTGAGAAAAAGCTTTTTCTTGAGCAATAAAGAGGAGACAAAATATTCTTTAACATAAATATTTCTAACAAATATTATTTTAAGCTTAAAAATTATATTAAGGTACATATTTATTATGAACTCTTCACAAAATTACAATCTCAAACAAATCAGATTCAAACTTACGCATGAACGTTCCCAAAAGCTGAAACTTTGAGTTAATACATTTTACTAAAGATGAAAAGGCAAAGAAATATGTCTAGATGGAACCATTCGTTTGGGAATAACTTAGATCGTGAATTGAAAATGGAATTACGCGACTTATACCTACAAAGTATAGAATAAACAAAGATTTGTTAGCTCTTGACTTCAAGGCTTGCCTGGGCAAATAAAAACACTAAAAAAGTTTTAACAACATATATTTATATTATTGTCATATTTCTGTAAGTAGGTACCTACAGTTTTTTAATTGTAAATATTTTTTGTGCCGGTAAATTATTCTATAAGATAATATTCTGCCGAATAAAATATTATACTAACCTTCTGCCTAACATTAAAGTCTCACGGGAAATTTGAGAGTGCACAAGTAGTTTCCATAATATCGATACGAACATTCCCCAAACAATAACAAACAGAGTGTAATGCGGGTAATATCATTAAAAACAATGTTTTGTATGGGTCTCGGGAGTCTACCTTCGTAAGGGTTTGTACATTTTAATACCTACTGAAGTTTGTCAATGATAAATTGAGTTGAGTAATATTAACATACCAAATACACCTGTATTTAATTACAAGAATCTAAGATCATAACTATAATTTCGGCTCATATAAGCACATTGCTGAACAAAGCATTTTCTTTGAAGGCTTGCTCCATTGTGGACTAACTTCTTGCCCAGGCAAGCATCGTGAACGCTAGGTATGTATTAATGAGTTGCCACTAACCATCGACAATAAGCTGGCACGGCGGTCACTTAGAGCAACTATAGGACACAGCCTATAGAAATAGATGACTTGAATTGGATGTCAGAGAAGACCATCCAGGTAAGACCCATCGCTCATAGTAACCTCTTTTTACAGAGAGCTCATATAACGTTGGATTCTTTTATTGGTTGTTTTTTGTTTTTTTTTCGTAAACTCGTAAACGAATGTTTGATAACTAACGTCGCTTAGATCTATAGGAATGTTCTAATAGGAAAGTCAATCAGTTAATTGATTTATTGCATTAAAAAAACTTTGCAACCCTGTAGTACTTCAACGGGGTTTCAAGTAAGTAATTTTCAAGAAATTGATGATGAGGTTATTGTTAACCATAAAAAAAATTATATATAGGACGTGTTTTAAATCCTTTACAGTGAAAGTTACATTACAAACGTTTTACACCTTTTCACCCTTTCAGAGGAAGGGATTTTCTCCTACTACTTTTACTATATCAGTAATAATTATGCAATGATTCATTAAAATCCATCCTATATTAGTAAAAGGTATAAATTATAATGTAAAGCTTCATTCAAATGCATCAATCCCCCCAGGTGTAGTTTGATGATATTTTTAAATTCACGAGATGCCTATTTTGAATGGAACGTCCCATTTGATATAAATATACTTAGATATAATTCAAAAAGTTATCTCAACGGTAGTGAAACAGCCTTGACTACGAGGTGATATATTTAGATAACTATGAATATCAAGCTTCAAATAATCTGGTGTAGATATAATGTATAAAAATAAAAAAGTAGGCATAGTGCCATTTTTTTGTAAGTATTGTATGTACTCTCGAAAGTTGAATTAGGTACTTTGTTCCATCATCAATAGTTTTAGCGCACCAGATGTAAGTATTTTATTTATAAAAAAAAAAAAGACGGTCGCAATACAGTGCTGTGAAGGCTATGTTCTTTGTGGATCTATATGGATGTGGGCTATTTGCTGGACTCATAGTTGTGTAAAAAAAATCATTTTTAGAGTATGGATTCTTAATTTACCCTGATAAAAAATATAGCCTATGCCACTCGGTAATTATTCTCAATTGGCGATAGAAAATCGGTTCAATAGTTTTATTGTCTATCAATAAATAAAAACAAAAATATAATTCATTTATTTTTCATTCGATAATGTTAATTTATAACTTTGTTGAGAAGATTCGATTGCCAAGCGTGGAGATTATATTGAGTTTCGTTCTAAAAAACATTTGTTTCAAATAATTACGTCGAGTTATAAATCCACGGCATCTTATTTTCTGACAGCTTAATGGCACTTTACAATAAAATACTGCTGGTTTCTTTTTATCACAGCATTGGGATATCGAAGCACGTTGCAACAGTAAATTCTAGACCTGGCCATTTAGCAGACTGAACCATACTGCCGCAGAACGAACTCGCTAGCTTGTGGCAGCTGAAGATTCTCTTAAGCGTTCTTGTACTTGTCATAAAGGTTTGTAAGAACAGAGCAAATACAATCTTACTCCGAAGAATTCCTTGCGAAAGATAGATAGTATATAAAGACGCTAGTAAACTTGAGTTTGGTTTGATGGTAATGCTTGTTTTAAGCCCGTCTGGCTAACAACCACCATCTTACCTAAGTACGACACCATAACGATGATTCTTATGCTGTGTTCCGGCATTCAGAGGTAAGATAGCCAGTTCTTCAGTCTATTGAGGATTCTGGGTAAATTATGGTGAGATGAAGGCCAAGCGCTTCCCCGTCGTAGAATAAAAAAAATGAACCCGTGCTGCTTTTCCACTATTTTTACATTAAATGGGTAAGCTCTTGACCTCAAAGCTTGCACGAAGACATTTAAACAAGCTAGGATAAGATCTATGATGTAGCGATCTTGGAGAATGGATGCTGGTTATCCTTAGCGACGGAACACAGCGGACTGCTCGGCGCTGGACTTCGGTAGGGGGTGGTCACTTACCAGTGGCGGTTTGTCAGTCTTACCACTAGAGTTGAGATTATAAAGCCGTAACCTATTGCAAAATCCAGCAATTTCGTTGCCCACTATATATCCCCCATAATTGATATTTATATGATATTAGATATAATATTATAAATATACACTTATTGGATATTTTGATAATGTAAAAGTTATATGAATGGTTGGTGGTAGGATTTTGTTTAAGTCCACCTGACTTAGGTACTAGACCAACATCTTACCTAATTCTGTCGCCATAATAACAATTCTATCAAAGTTTTTGTGTTCCGGCATTTAGAGGTAAGATAGCCAGTTCCTCAGTTTGTTGAGGATTCCGGGTGAAGTGCGCCTCCACCTTTGGCCTTATCTTAACTTGTAACCAGGTGAGATGAAGGCCAAGCGCTTCCCAATCGTATAAAAAAAAAGCACAAGTGGCACAAGCCGTGGGCTTGGTTTAACACAACTTGCATTATTGAAGCCTTTGAACTGAAAGGAATCTTAACACACGGGTAATAATTTATGAGCTGAAAAGCTCATGAAACGAGCAGTTTTCAGTCTAGGTGCACTAAAAGTGAAGAGGTTATTTCCTAGTACCTAAGTTTTATGTTTTCGGGCTTTTCTTCAACTTCTCTATCGAAATTGATTCGTTTTTTAACTACCACCGATTATAGTGCCATTATAAAATAAGACTCGGGTTTGATTTTGATCGAGGTCTAGATTCAAATTGATATTTACCAAAACCTAGGATTCGAGTGATTTTAAATGTGTGGAAGGTGTGATCTTCCTATTATTGGCTTTTGCTAGCGGAAACGACTGAATTAACTCTACACTGGTGGCCCTGTAAAGGTCCACCTGACTAGCGACCACCCTCCTGCCAAGGTTCTGTTGCCAAATGGCGTCCCGTCTGTGCTCTGGAGAGTCAGTGCCTTCTGGAAAAGCTCGCTTTATCGTAGACCTGATTCTTGCTCTTGAGTAAATCTAGACAAGCCTAAAGATCAAGAGCTAACCCATTACGAAAAAAAAAATCTACTGTCATGATACTGATATTATATCTTAACTATTAAATACATTGACCCACCTGCCACGCTAAAAGGGCCCAGAAGAGATCTAGTTGCGGAAAACGGTCCGCTTTACGAGTAACAAGTAGTATCTCGACTATTTTCACAAGTTTAGACTGTTGAGAATAAGTAGATTATATTCTATAGAACTGGATATCCCTAAATATATTCAAACTAAAGGGTTATAGGTATTCTGATTTCCTAATATTAAAGTTTTCAGCGTAAGATAACGTTTCAAATGTGCATAATCCTATCGTATATTCCCGTACGTTATCGTACATTACCGAATATTACCGTAATCATCCTTCAAAATAGAGAAATCAATGGTTAACAAAACAGATTTCATTCAGTTTAAACCGGGTCGAAACGAAAAAAAAATACGAGTAGAAAAACTTGTTCTATCTGTTTGAAACGTTTTTGTAATTCGGCTTGATTATGCAATCCATACAATTATCAGCTTTTCCACTGCCCATTAGCTAACTACTTTGTACACAATTTATGCCGTACGTTTCAGAGCTAAATTATTTAATTTTGCCCAATAATATCCACAAAACACGCAA
This sequence comes from Venusia cambrica, assembly GCA_951394065.1. NCBI lineage: Eukaryota > Metazoa > Arthropoda > Insecta > Lepidoptera > Geometridae > Venusia > Venusia cambrica. Next base: position 7,244,899 of record OX596055.1, read on the forward strand.
CATCGCGGTCAGCTATGTCAATAACGATCCATGGAATTGTTATTGCTGTTTCCACGTTAGCATAACACGACCTAAAAAACGCCCCTCGTTTTCAGGCCATAAGCTAACTAGAGTTTGAACGCACGGAAGTTCAATTTTACCCGACGATAAAGAAATGGTTGTGTTTGATTTTTTTTTTTAACACCGGGGAAGTGCTTCGCCTCAACCTTACGTTACAAGTTAAATAAGGCCGAAAGTGGAGGCGCATTTCATCCGCGATTCCGAATAGGGGATAGATTTGATGTTTCAAAATGATCCTAAAATTCATCATGTTCTGATCCGGCATTTAGAGGTAAGATATCCAGTTCCTCAGTTTGTTGAGGATTCCGGTTGAAGTGCGCCTTCACCTTCGGCCTTATCTCAACTTGTAACCAGGTGAGATGAAGGCCAAGGGCTTCCCCGTTGCACAAAAAAAAATCATTTTGACTTTGACCTTGACTTTGACCCCAAATCCTCAACAGTCTGAACTGGTTATATTACCTCTAAATGCCGGAACATCTGATGACTGATTTAGGCGAGTTGGTGGTAGCTACCCAGGCGGACTTAAACAAAGTCTAACCATCAACCAAACCAAGCACAATATTTTACTCCATTCTAGATCTGGGTGAAACAGTGGACCACAGAGGCGGTTTAAAAATAATGTTAATATAGTACATCAAGTATTCATTTTTGTGTCAACAATATTTGCATCATCTTGAATCTGGAAATCAATAAATAGTTTAGAATAGGTATCGAATAAGCCGGTCAAGTGCAGACATGCACACCAAGGGTGACAACACGTGTTTCAAGGCAAAATATCACGTTTCTTTTTATTTGTTGTTATAGTGTCAAGATACACCATTCTCAACACTGTGAAAATTGGAATCATCTATTCCTATTGTGGTTAAAATTTAATATTAAAAATCAATGGACAGACGAACAAACAGAGGAGGCTTAGTAATAGGGTCTCATTGGCACCCTTTGGTACCTTTTATTACTAGTGGTTCTGTAAGAACAGTAGACCTTGCGAGTTCTCACAACCATGCAATAACCGAAGGTTTCCTCTTTCACTTTTCCTTTTAGACTTTTGAGCAAATAGGGGTAGAAGTTATAGCGATTACTCGCGTTTCTTTGGTCTGAGGAGATCGAAGTTGGTGTCTACTGATTTGTCTTGCAAGGCGGAGAGTCTGAGACTGCGTAGTCTGATTAGTAAACGTAGGTATAAATTTTCCAAAAAAAAAAAAAAAAAATCCTACAGCAAACATCTCCCCATTTCCCCCTCCACTCCCCCGTTTTTTTTTTTTTTTATAACATCTTGTCATCATTTAATTGAAATTCGTTGATAAATAATGCTACAGCAAACTTCCCCTATTTTCCCTCCGACCAAAAATCACGATCGACTAAAAAAATTTAATTAATCAAGTCGAAAACATGTGTTCCAATTTTCATCAAAATCAGTTGAAAAATGCGACCTGTAAACAAACCGACAGCCGACAGCCGACAGACAGCGGACAAAAGCATTTTTGGCCAATCTCGAAACTGAGACGTTTCGCTCGCTTCGCACGCTCGGTCAGTTATTTCTTATAGAGCATTATGGGCCTCCTACTGATTTTACCAATCGTCACGATCCCAAAAATGTTCAATCTATGCGTTTTCATAAATCTCAAGCTCATTTTGCCATAATTTTCTCGGTCTGACGGGGCACCGTTTTGCGTTTGCAGGGCTCCATTGGGTGGTGATATATGTCCATAAGTCAACGCGCATTCAGCAGACATGACCAGCCCAGCTCCATTTAAGTCAGTATTAGCGTTGGAACCTACCTAATATTACTGTTGTGTTTGCCAATTTAAAAACCATAAGAGGTTTTAGAAACACTTTTATCTAATTAAATTTTTATTCAAATGAAAGTTTAATCGTTTCATTTTAGAAGGAATGGAATGTGGAGTGATAGTTTAGTGGGGATTATGGCAATATACCTTGATGAAGAGTCAACTGTCGCCTACTATTCTATATACAATCTCGTTTTATAACTTCCTCAAAAAATATGTAAAAACAATTCAACGTTATTAACAAGAGTAATTTACTTACTTTGGCCACACTATTTATAACTTTATCATAATTACGAGATTTTTTTCCGCAAGGATTCTATATTTACAAATAAATTGATAAGCGGCTAACTTATACGATACAAAGGCGAGGAATGAACAAGATTTCCTGTCCCGTAACTTTATTTACCTGAGTAATAGGAATAACTTTGGGAAAGTATTTTGAGTTGGCAACTTTTCGGGTCTATGCGGAAATAAAATAGAACCACCCTACTTCAACGTCACATTACTTGTGGCGTGGCTCAGAAAGTTTTAAAGAATCAACTGAATTTGTAAAGTGTGACCAGAAAAAAATATAAACCAGGTTGGCACTGTTTAGCTAAACAGTGATTTCACAATGTTAACGAATTGCATTTACGTACCTAGTTACCTGTCAGATTTTACCTAGTTTTACCTAGAGTTTACCTAGTTGGATGGTGATAAATATTTTGAAGATTAACCTTAAAAATAGTTCTTTAACAAAGAGCTCTACCACGCATATTGTTCAAACCGGAAGCTCTAGCCGGAACTTCGGGCTAGTTACTTTTTAGCTACCAATTCAATGTCACATATTTAGGGCGACTTGCATTACGATTGTGTTGAAATTGGTACTAATTCTGATAAGTTAAACACGTATAGCTGTCTAAACCCGTTTGCACTGAACATGTTAAAGATTGCCTTGCACGAGGTGGTTTTCGATGCTATTTAGCTGCATCAGAAAAACAGGCTCATGCGTTCCGTTTGACGTACATTATTATCTCATATACTATCGTCAAACTTGCGTCAATCGAGCTACTTTTCCGTAAAACGGAAGGGATAATTGTCGTTCTTGTTGTCAATGACAGACAGATAACCGATGCACCTGTTACCAGATGAGATCTGTACCTATATAATAAGCTGGGTCCACAACGGATTATCCAACACGCTCCAGCGATCGCGCGCTTTGCGATCCAAGACTATGATGTATGGTTCTCACTAGGCCGATCCAAGTTTATTGAAACTACGATCCTGAACTACGCTTCAAGCGATCCATAGGCGATCCGTGATTCAGTCTATCTCTTGCTGGAGATGGAGTCACACGTACAACAGCGGCTTCAAATTGCTGTAACAACCTTTATTTTGCTTAAATATTTAGTACTTCTTAGGTGTCATTGATGCTTTGAAGCACTGTAAGAGGCTAAAGTGGAAATGGGCTGGCCACGTCGCGCGCATGTCAAATCTAAAGTGGGTCAAAAAATAACCACATGGATAGGACCCCACAATAAAAGAAAGAGAGGAAAACCAAAAGAGAGATGGACAGACGAAATAAACAAGATTGCTGGCATAGACTGGATACATAAGGCAAAAGATAGAGAGGTGTGGAGAAAAATGGAGGAGGCCTTTACTCGATGAGAGGTCCTTATCTTATATATAAGTATCTTAAATTATCAATGAAAATAATGTAATTAATCTAAATGTATTTAATATTTATTTTGTTTTGACTTATTAATTCAAATTCAAATTGTTAGTAATTGTTAATGTATGAATAAGGAAATAAAGAGGCTATATTATATTATGATATTATTATTTAGTACTTCTTATTGGTTTGTTGCCCAGGAGAAATCTGATGTCAAGCATCATCGTAAAAGACGATGCCTATATTAAAGTACAGGAAATTGTTTGGGTAAGTACCATAATCATTTTATATACCTTGTAAAGGGATGTTAAGCGGCGATTTTACGGGATTTACATGGCTGATCACGCGATCTACGCACAACCATTCACACCGCGCGCTCCACGCACGCGAGGCACTTTTGAGCCATGCCAAAAAACCGACCAAAAACGGATCAAGCCCGGCAAGCAGCGCGTGGTCCACGGGTTGTACGACGGGGAAGCTTGGCCTTCATCTCACCTGGTTAGAAGTTGATATAAAGCCAAAGGTGGAGGCTTCACCCGGAATCCTCAAGAACCTGCGGAACTGACTATGTTACCTCAAAATGCCGGAACACAACATTTTTTTTAAGAATTGTTATTATGGCGACAGAATTAGGTAAGACGGTGGTAGCTAGTTCGGCGGACTTAAACAAAATCCTACCACCAACCAAACTAAGCACAATATTGCTCCTCCTGGGGATCGAACCCGTGACCTCTGGGTCTGAAATCGGTAGGTTGAACCACTGAGGCGGTTAAAAGCACTTGCGCGTTGGATCATCCGGTGTGGACCCAGCTAGTAATATCTTCGTCGTCATCGGATAAGTCCGAAAAAAATATTCTGCACTACTAAATCTCCGCAAAACTCTTTTTATTTCACCAAAGGTGCAACAATCTTTGTCCAGTAGAATATAAATAATACAATGGTGTAGTTTCAAAAGATCGGCTGGTCATTCAAAATGCCACTAATCACATTTAGGCTTTGTTTTATGGCAGTTTTGGGATGTTTAACTTTGACAGTTCATTAAAAATGATGGCTTAATTATCGTTGTGCAAGACGCTTTAGCGTATTGAGTTTCTTAAATGTATTTAGGGACTCCCTAAATGCGTTTAACAATGGTTATGTAAGCCACTCTTAGTAGCGAGCTCTTAACATGTGACATTGAAACATTAAAATTAACGTCGTAGCACTTTTTTTATAGTACGGGCAATCGTTTAGCCTTCATCTGACCTGGTTGCACACTTCTCCCTGAATCCTCAACTGGAGAATTGGCGATCTTACCCTCTGAATACTGGAACACAACCACTTCGAATTATTATAATTGTTATGGTGTCAGAATTTGTTATTTGAGGTGGTGGTTGAAAGACCAGGTGGCCATGAACAAGTCCTACAACTAACCAAATCAAGCATAAAATGTGTTTCTTGGGATCGAACTTGGAACCTGCCACGTTTATAACTGCCTTTTTGGTCGTCAAAGCCTTCCTTGATAATGTTAAGTTATTGTGAATCAACGACGCAAGCAACGACGACTTCTAATTTGAACTGTACAGTTGAAATGGAAGCGCATTAAAAGTTTCTTTCTTTAATTTGAATGTTTGAATTTCTGCGCTCGGCACTCAGTCTAGATTAAATTTTCATAAAAGATGCATTTGTGTTCCAAATGCTGGAGGTTCTTAGCAAGTTGCATGAATAGTGATGCTGCCGAAGTCTAAGTCGTTGAATAATTGTCTAGTGAGGAACGGGTCTTGATGTTCTATGATAGCATGACTTTAAGCAGTTATTTACCTAGTGAGGAAAGAATAAAAAACGAACGAAGTATTTGAGAATTATTAAATACTCTGCTTTACGTACACAGAAACAGCCTTTTTTATATAACTAGGAGACGGAACAAGCAAGTAAGCAAGTAATTGTATTAGGCAAGAGATGAACCTGATGTTAAGTGCATCTCTTTATTTTATTTTTATTTTATTTTATTATAATCTCTTGCCTTACTGAATAGGTCACATCCACAAAGAACATATCCTACACATCATTGCATTGTACCCGTCAACTTGAGGCATAAAGGTGTTAAGCCTCGCGTGCCCGTAATTTCACTGGCAACCATACCCTTCAAACCGGAACATAGCAATGCTGCTTGATTTTAAAAACAAATGTCGCAAGATGAAACCGCCTCTTTGGTCTAGTGGTTCAACCCACCGAGTTCAGATCCAGAGGTCCCGGGTTTGATCCCCAGGGGGAGTACAATATTGTGCTTGGTTATGTTGGTGGTCTTACCTAATTCTAATAAATTGTTGTGTTCCGGCATTTAAAGGTAAGATAGACAGTTCCTCAGTTTGTTGAGGATTCCGGCTGAAGTGCGCCTCCACCTTCGGCTTTATCTTAACTTGTAACCAGTTGAGATGAAGGCCAAGCGCTTACCCGTTGTATAATAAAAAAACATTGCCCGGGATAGATCACTAGCAAATTAGTAAAAGAAGCACCAAAATTAGGTTTTTTGTTACATTTATTCTCATATGAATTAAGGTTTACTTAAAATTAGATTAAAGGTTCTTAATAATATTTATTTATTCATAATATTATACTTCTAGGCTGTTGCTTGTGGTGAATACATATGATAATGACGTAGATAGTTAAATATGAATGATCTATCGTATATAGGTATAAATTCTGTTGCATGTTTTTTCAATTATGCGTCATCGAATACGTTAAGCTTAAATTTGTTTCAAGTGTTTGTACTGTACTAGGTCCTGTTTGGGCATATAAGCATTAATATGCTTATTTATAACAGCCCAAAAGGGACCTAGACAACTGTCTTAGTCCCTTTTGGGCTGTTATTCATCTATTATCTATATAGTTATTCAACTGAATACGATACTCTTTTTTTCTATTTTGTTGTGTTAATAGTACTTACTGTGGGCACAAAACTTAAGAAACCAATCACTTGCAGAATATGAGTAAAATACATGAACTAAATTCAACTGCGAGATAATTAAGATTCCGTACCCATCAAACGCAGAGGTACCGAATAGACCCATTCAAATGGGACGAGAATAGGAAGTTATTTCTCGCCTGCTGACCGGGTCAGCTTTGCATTGGACATAATGAGATAAGGAACATGGACATTCGGGTTGGTTCGACAGGTGGGAATAGAGTGCCGTTTCTAGCTCGCGTTAAGATATTTTCGAAATACCTTTACGTGAATTGCCTGTTTGTTGCTTTCAATTTATTTCTAAATCTTGAAAAGTTAGCATCGGCCTTAGTTTATTTTAAACTCGTTTAAAATCACACTACCGTTATAAAAAATGAGCTGATTCTAATTTTGCGGAAAAATGGTTCCCGGTATTAATTTAAACCTTTTTGTCATTGTAACGTGTTTCGCACAGTTCAGACGTGATGGATACAGAGTTATATAACGCTAAAGCTTGTGTGGCTATTACGAGTATATTACCACTTGGTATTAAAAGTAGGATTAAAATAAAACAACGAAGATAATATATAAATAAATAAATATACCTATGAATAAACGCGATGCATACTTTTTTTTCACACAGCGTCATCTGTCCCTTACTAAGTAAAGCTTGTAATAAAGGAACAAGGTTACGGAATTAGTACTTTTCTTTTTTGTGAATACATATCTACCTACTTATCATATATAATCACCCAACTACGATACCGTGACATTTAATGTAAATGTAAGCTAGTGTATTGATGGATGTCAGTATTTCTCACAAACTGTCATTCCGGAATTCAGAAATCTATAAATCCGTGGTAAATATTGACATCCATCAATATACTAGCTTAAAAGTAAAATCACGATATTTGGTGATGGATAACTGATGGATCACAATATTTTTGAAACCAGTTATAATTTTCCAATAACATTTATCAAAACAAAATAGACTGTTCATCCTAGACTGGAAAATTTATCCGTATTAAATCATGAACAAAACTAAGCTCGAGTCAGAGCTTTTTCTTTATCCAATAATGTCTACTGTTGAACAGAGCCTCCACTGTAACTGGAGTGCTTTGCCATTTACTCCACGTTTGGCAGGTGGATTACTAATGGCAGTAAAGGCGCTATACACAAGGAAACTGGTGCTCTTTTTCTGGTGAGATCCCTTAGTCGACTTTTACAACATCCGTGGGTGGCAAGGGGTCGATTTATTAGCCGTGACCACCTCAGCAAGGCATAAACAAACTTACTTTTTAGAATGCTTTGAAAATTAAATGTACAGTCACCTACACTAATATATATAGTAATGGCTTCGAGACGGCTAACTAAAAGAGAGGGACCGATATTCACTGGCAATGCATCCCCAAGCACAAAATCTTCCTTTAAAAAAAGTTTCGCAAACAACCCGCATCTGCTTTCCCAATTTCATAAGGATAAGAATCTGAAAATTCCGGCACCCGCGTCCCTCTCTTCGGATTAACCCTGGGCCTCATCAGTTGAACAAATAGGGCGCGTCTAGATACAAAGCCAGCACATACGTACGAGCACTCCAGGGAAATAATGTCATAGCACGTCTGATTGCAGCGTTTATAAGATTTTTTCGTGAACCTCTTACCAGCAATAAAAAATCGAGTTTGCAAATAGAAATAGAAGTTGTTTGAGCATGGTTCTAGTTCAGATATTAAAAGTTTTGCCGACATTGCAAACGAGTTCGCTTGGAGAAAATAAATAGATGATTGCTTTGAAATAGCTTTGGTAATCGAATAATCAGTATTTTATTTCAGTTCATATTTAGAGCTCGGTCTTCTACACCTAACCAGCTGTTTTTATTCAAGTTCACCTCACTACATTCAATGCCTATATTAAAATTGAAAAAAATGATTGAAAACAATCTTGCTTAGTGAAAAGATGTGGTGTAGAACGCCTGTCTCAGAGCCAGTTCCTCAGTTTGTTGAGGATTCCGGATGAAGTGCGCTTCCAACTTCGGCCTTTTTATAGCTTGTAACCCTAATGTGCCATAAATGCCAAGCGCTGCCCCACCGTAAAGTAAAAAACATTCCGCAAAATGTATTGTGGTAAATAAATATACACACCTTTTGGTCCAACTTCTATGCCCCTGAGTGTAAACATTATTTATTCTGTAACCTGAGCGACTCAAAGGATGCTAAGGAAACTTTGGATATATACCGGAACCGAAATGGCTGCGGGTGCAATATTGAGAAAAGTTCATGCAAAATGTACACGAATTTGAGGAAACAATTGAACGTACGCCAATTTCAAAAACAGAATGAATTGAATTTATTACACGCCTGTAACGGAAACGGGAAACGCTACTCTACCTGAGCGCCTTAAAGTTCTGCAAGACACTTTAATTTCCCTTGGGTGTGGGTAGCTCATAATTCATGCCAAGTTAACATTTTGTCTGTTCGTTGTTGAGCAATACCGACGTATGGTTTGCTTAAAGTTTTAACTTAATTCGGAATATGTGTAACTTAATTTTCTACATCTAAACTATTGTACAAAAGAGAAAAGATTTATATTTATGTATTTTTGTTTGTATTGAATAGGTTTAAAAATTACTGGACCGATTTTTTTTTCACGAATGTAATGCTATTAGTATCACTGAGTATTATAGGCTATATTTTTTAAGAGGTTTTATGAAGAATATTTACAGAAACTCTTTAATGTAACACAAGGTGAATAAAAATGATTGACGATATATCAAAGTAATGTTGTACAGTTTTAGAACACATCAATACCTACAAAAAAGTCGACAATAGCAATATATTATTATATGTCCAACTATCCAACTATTGTAGATTATGTCTTCTATTCAAAAGATATCGAGATTTTTTTAAGGTTATCAAAGAATAAAAACTATTTAGTAAATGAACTTGAACGAAACTATGCATAATTATTGCTGATATCATTGGCTACGATGTAAACTTTTTATCTATAAATAATAAGCAAAGAAATTCATGAAACATTCGTTTCACGAGTTTATGATACTCATCGTTTAATTAATGAAACTATCTAAAACGTCTTTCTTAAAGTCTCTCAAAATTCTCTGTACAAAGAGTTTACTACGCGCGAGGGGATGTTCTTTTACATATTTATAATAATTGTAAATATGATTCCGTAGAGTGGCGGGTATATAGAGAGTGGATTAAAAATACCAACGAACGGGATCAGAGGCGCAAATTGGGAGGGACCAGCGTCCAGCAGTGGTCTTTTTTTATTGTACGACGGGAAGTGCTTGGCCTTCATCTCACCTGGTTACGAGTTGAGATAAGGCCGATGGTAGATGCGCTGTAGTGCTAAATGCCCGGAATCCTTAACTAACTGAGGAACTGGCTATCTTACCTCTGAAAGCCGGAACATAACAATTTTTAGAATTGTTGTTATGGCGACATAATAAAGTAAGATGGTGGTAGCTAGTCAGGCGGACTTAAACAAAGTCCTACCACCAACCAAACCAAGCACAATATTGTACTCCCCCTGGGGATCGAACCCCGGACCTCTGGATCTGATATCCGTGGGTCGAGCCACTAGACCACAGAGGTGGTTAAACTTCGGAGGACAGCAATAAGTTAATGAAAATTATGAAATATTGTTTGATTAAATTCAGATGAATAGTAGGTATAAATATATTGTTAGAAGCGTTACAATACACAGGAGATATAGATATCTTAATATCTATCTATTTTTACAATTACCTACTTATTTAGTCAACAAATGATTGAATTGATCAAGATACATTTACATTAATGAACACATAAAAGCTATAAACTGTTTATTAAAAGTTTTATTTGAATTTGCTCATCAGAATTCAGCCAACGCAATCACAATACAATTTATGATTACTATGTTAGCTTAGCCTGTACGTACATTAAAATTTACATAGCCAAACAATGTTTAGATATGTATGTTTGCCTCGGTTAATTAGTGTACAAAGTAGAGCTGCGAATAGAATGCTATTTGTTTCTCCCCCTAAAGCCTAATGAATCAGTGATTCGGTTTGAGCGGCTCAAGTCAACACGGACTACACTGAAACTGCACGCCACATGTAATATTGCAGCTGCCGATTGCCAGTAACGGTTCGTCAGATTGCACGCTTTGCATTGTATATTTGTAAAGTTTCAATGATAAATGTAAATGTTGATGGGTTTGACCCATCATTTATATTAAAAATTAAAATCAAAGTATATTTTTTACTCATACAATTTTTAGGATCGTTTTGAAACGTCAAATCTGCCGCTTGTTAGGAATCGCGACCAGCACACAAGGAGAAGGGCAAGAACCTCGGGCTATTTAATTGTTCGATGATCCATTCACCATTTGTGTATACCTACTCACAATTATATATAAATCATTGTAAGTAGGTACATCATAAACCTAAATACTTAATACATCTTAATACATATGCTATTATAACCTCTAGACGAGAGCAAGGAGGTTTCAGACATTCCAGGCTCTGAATCTCCCAGGCACCAAAGGAACAAGGCAAACCGTTTGGTGCCGCATCTGGCAGGACAGTCCCGAGCCAGGACCTTGACAGGACTACCAGTGTTGTGTTCAGCTGTAACCGCTAGCAAAAGCAACAAATTCCGTTTCCCGGGGATCACTAGGAAGAAGATGATACCTACCTCACAATTGATTGACATAATTCCAACGAATACCTGATTTTTGCGTCTATGGCTTATAACACAAAATGCAGTAAAAACATAGGTTTAAATGATTAATAAATATATTAATTTAGTTGATACCAATAAAAAAAATATATATATTAAATTATAATTTATTAACAATATAAATTATAAAATTTCAAATCACATATTTGGGATTAGTATTTTTTTTTATTTATATATTTTATTTATTTATTTAATATTTACATTGCCATTCCAGTATAAAACCAAGGCGACAAGGAAATACAACAAACAATAACACAAATCAAGCTAAAAACATTAACCATCACAATCAATAATAATTGGTCCTACTTAAAAATAACAAAAGAGTTTCTGTGAATTGCGTCAACATAATGTTGAAAATTTCAATATATTCGGCTGTGCGAAGACAGTTAATTGTACGAAGGGCCCGCGTGAACGGTTACCCAGGAGGTTAGTTTTTGCCCTCGGGATAGCAAGTAGCCTAGGTCGTCGGCGTGCGTATACATACTTATCAGGTACGTATAATCCTATGCTCATCAATACCTGCGGGTTGTGTATTATGCCTCTAAGTAGACGGAAAATGTATGTTATTAACATCATTTCCCGTCTTATTTAAAGTTTGTCGTAACCTACCATGCCAAGAACAAATAGTGTCGGGTACATTAATGGGAAAAAGGGGTAAACTCCATAAAACTTTAAGTACAGGAATCTTATGAATTTGTTCTGCATTTTAAAACTTATCGGTTAAATTAGTTTTTATTATAATGTTTCATAATATCAATACATTCCTCATATATCGAGGTGCCGACGGTCAACTAAATTACCGATACATTTTAAAGATTTAACATCAGTATCATCCAACCAGCACTACCGCCAGGCTTATTATTTATTGATGTTTCTAATCATACAAATGGATAATCCATTATGTACGTATACATTCCACTAAAACCACAATGTGATGAGAGTACGGGATTAGATCGTTAATGGATACGTCAAAAGTTCCGATTGATTCGATGTCCTTCTAACGTAATGACAAAAGCCAGCTGTAATTCAGAATTATCGGATCATCATCACCAACAGTTTGTATCGGTCCATTGCTGTGACATGAGCCTTTTCCAACACTTAAAGTTTTCAATACTTGCGTTTCAAAATGTATAGTACTAATACATTTTAAAACACAAGTATTTATTAAAGTAAGTATTTACTCACGTATACAATTATGTTGATGTAATTGAAAGGTATATTTTGTTTTAATGCTTAAATACCAGCTCGTAAGCCAGGTGAGCCAATCAAACATTTTCATTGAGTGACAATTATATCCCATTAATGGTTAATTCTTAGAGATTCATTAATACCTTCGTAGTCTTCTTTTACATGTATTTATTTGAAATAAATTGAACAATATGTAGGTTAGATAGCACAGTTTCGTGTATGTTTATTTAAATAATTAGTTTTGCATGCAACTTCTTTAGTTTTATAGCTTTTTTATTGTTAAACTTTCGTCCATACGTTTTATTTTACTTTGTGTTTCAAAATTTTACAATTTTCTACGTGGCACGGTACAAGTATACTAAGTAATTTGGTTTACACATAAAAAAAACGTGTGTTTCAATTGAGTGTGTGTGCTTAAAAGTTACAGAGGTGTTTTGCTTACAGCGAGAGTAAATGATCTACCAATATGATATCTCGTATGTAAGAATGTTACATAAGCATTTGTCTCTTTACATAGATGTATATACCTATTACTTATTTATTTTTCCAATTAATTAATGATTACCTACTTATTATAATTTTGCTACACGTACCTTATTATTGAAAAGTATGGTCTACATAATAATGATTAAATCTTTTCTAATATAACGCAGTAGATGCTTATTAATAACTAGCTTTTACCCGCGACTTCGTATACCACGTATTAGTTTTTTGTAGTAGGCTTAAGTATTGTTTTATTAGAAATATATATATTTTTTGGATATCTGGATAAATTTGAATGACTTTGTTATTATATAGGTCAAAAATAACAATTAATTAAAACGTTTAATGTATGGGTATATCCCCCTTTTATTGTGTATAGTTTATGTTTATTATTAGTCAGGTCTGAAAATTTCAACCTGCTTCCTATAACAGTTCAAAAAATCTCTTAAAAAGGTGTTTTAGGAAACACCTTTTTATATTTGAAAATTCTTAAAAACTTAAAATATACCATAACTTGTTTCTTATGAGCAATCGACCTACAAATACTTTTTCCTATCATGTGTGGTTTCAGCGATATGCAACATTGTACACTCATTGAACTTTGAACCCCATTTTAAACCCTTTAGGATGCAAATTTTCAAAATTGCTTTCTTAGAAGGCGACTACTCACCAAGACAAACATGTCCTCGAAATTTAAAGTCTGTACGACCAGCGGCTTCGGCTGTCCGTTGTATCTAGTTGATTGTGTCAGAAATTTTCCTTCTTTTTCCCGCTACGTTCATTTCCCGGTACGTCAATTAACCCGCTATTGGAATGCACACTGAAGGTTTCGACCCACATTTCCAGGAAAAACAATGCCCGTTTTATGCAGTTACTTCTGAAGCCTCAGTGCCGTCCGACTCACGCTTGGCCAGATTTTATAATTTGTTGGTATACTTTAAATAAATAACAACACCAAGTTTTAAAAATATAGGTATTACCGTTTTTATGTCAGAGTTATAATAACAATTTATTAAAACGTTACTTGTATGATGGGACCCCCTTTTATTTTATTTTTTTTTATTGAATGATTATATTTCAGATAAGTCAGCGTGATACTACATATTTTCTAAAAATTTCAACCTCCTACCTGGTGTAGTTCGAAGCATATAGCTCTTTGAAAGTTGTTTCCTTAAATATTTGATCCCCTACTCTTTAATTTTGAAATTATAAAAAACCCTGAAATATGCGATTGCTTATTTTTATTTGCAAACTCAAACGTCTGTCATGGACGGTAACAGAGATATGTAAAATTAACTCTGAACTTTGAACCCTATTTGAACCCCTTGGGGTGCGAATTTTCTAAATTCCTTTCTTAGTGGACGCCTACATACCAAGACAAATTATACCCTCCAAATTTCAAGCCTGACCAGTGGTTTAGGCTCTGTGTTGTATCTAGTTGAATCAGTCAGTCAGTCAGTCACTCAGGACCCATCCTTTTATATATTAGATGTAAGTAATGTCATACTAAAATATTTTTACATTAATAAATTACATTAATAAGTAACCCGACTGCTTCCCTTGTATAAAATTAGTTTGATTGTATTTTTTTTTGTAAATAAATGTATAAATTTATAGATATAGATTTGAATAATCTAGTTGACATGTAAAGATGTAATGTTTTTACTGTACGTCTGGTCCTTCATCTAAATAGAAAGAAAGAAAGAAAGACACGTGTACAATCACAGATTACAACAATGTGCTACGCACATAAAAAATGTACAAGCAATTTTCAACCGGGCCAATTTCATCAGCGGCCATTTTACAAAAATATCAATTAAAACCTGTTTGTACGAGACAAAGGGTAGAATTGCCGATCGCACTAATTAATAAATCAAGAACCGTCTGCGCAAACAGCTGGCTATGGAGCTTCGGACCCTGGCAGTTCATTACCTATAATTATCAGAGCGGTGGTTGACTGCCGGCTAACTTTACTGACGCTGAGGATGCACATTGGAGTACCTGCCTAGCTGTTCACTTGCAAAGACTTCGCTTTTTTATATTAGAATGCATATCTAAATACACCCCAATTGCATTACGACCTAGCCAAGTGGTAAGCAAATGAGTAATTCAAAACTGACCTAGATTTATACATATAGTTATAACTTAGAACTATGTTTATAAAATAACAAGTAAAACTAATAACGCTAACAAAATAACAATGAATCTTATAAGTAAATAGTAGTAACTAAGAATGTGTCCGTTATTAGCACTTTTATTACTTCTCTATCTAAGGTTATTTTACTTTGTTCATGTGTATTTAAGTAGCACTAGCACTAACACTACATTATTATATTATTTACATTACACTAACTCAAAAGGCTTAGCTCTTTTAAATATTCTCACTATGTCCGTGTTGTCTAAAGACTTAGAAATGAAAGTTGAACGATGGGGAAGCGCTTGGCCGTCATATCGCCTGGTAACAAGTTGAGAGTGGAGGCGCACTTCACCTGGAATCCTCAACTAACTGAGTAACTGGCTCTGAATGCCGGAACACAACATTTTTTTTAAGAATTGTTATTATGGCGACAGAATTAGGTAAGACGATGGTAGCTAGCCCGGCTGACTTAAACAAAGTCCTACCACCAACCAAACCATGCCGAATATTGTTCTCTGAATCTGAAATCGGTGGGTTGAACCATTGGACCACAGAGCCGGTTTAAATTTGTTTTTGGTTGCTAGTTGAATTCAAAGAACGCTGAGCATATGTATGGTTCATAACCATCAAGCCTATTCATTTTTACCCAAACTTCCTTTATAGGTTTTTACAATAGTTTACATGATGGGCATAGTTTAAATACCGAGTTCCCATAGTACAAGCTGCTTAGTTTGGGGCTAGATGGCGCTATGTGAAATTAATGTCCTGTAATATCTAAAAAAATATTAAACACACCTATATCTCAAAAATTACCCTTGTGTCAAAAAGATCCTCAAACCGATCGATGAGTATTAATATATTCCAATTATTTTATTGATCGGATCAGACATTCAAAAGATATAGTAAAAATTGTATTTCTTTACACCTCAATATCTCAAAAATGGAGTAGTTTGCGTATCAAAAATATCCCGCGCAATTAATTTTTATTTGTTTCTTTACAGTTTTAATTTCATGAAAATCGGATATCCCCTTCGAGAGTTATGCCACCGTCACAAACATTGCCACATACATTCATACATACACTGCCGGATTTCCCAACATAACTCAGAGATCTCGTTCGCTTCACTCACTCGATCAATAATTTATGTTATAAATATAACAATTGTGATTCCATAAAACTAAAGTAACCTGTAATATTAATTGTTTGCTAATTATGAGCGAAAGCAAAAAGCGATGACAGCAAGGTACCACGGCTATCGCGTGCATAATTAAGTGGAAAAAATACATCACCTACTTTCAGCCATATCTTAAATTTATGTCAGAAGCGGGAAGATTTAAGAGATAAATAATTATTGTAGACAGACTTTATGAACTTTGTTAATTCTAAGAATTAATATTAATAAAATTGAAAACAATTCAAGCTGTATTTATATTAATATATTTCTTACTTAGGGGGTAGCCACATCCTAATAATTATGATCTATAGTTTTGATTGGCCTTTGATTAAGGCGACACGTGGCCCAGTAGAACAAAGTTGATGCCTTCATCAACTATTGTATACATTAGTTAAATCCGTGTTTAAAAATATGGCCCGTTGGCACGCTTGTGTACGGAACCCAAACTAGGGTGTCAAAATTCTACATCAGTAGTCTGCTGCGTATCCTGTTCTGGCTTTTGAATGAGGCCTTTTCAAATATCAATTATGTCCCCCAAGATGCAGACAAAAGTGATTAATTAATTACGGGCTTACAGTCTGCAAGATTTTGTGTAGCGCTAGAAAGGATGGAATTATTTGAAAAGGGAGATGTTCATGGTTGGGGGTCTTCATTGTATTGTGATTATCTTTGCTGCTTACGATTCGCTACAAATATTCATATTTAAAATAAACCTCATGTAATGTTATGCATTGCTTTATATGAGACAGTTATCTAAAGCTATAACGTAAACAGACCATCATCATTCTCCTGCCCTTATCCCACGCTAGGTGGGGTCGGCACAACATGTCCTCTTCTTCCACTCACTCCTATCAACTGTCAACTCTGCATCTACACCTTTCATACCCATGTCCTCTTTCACACAATCCATCCATCTCTTTTTCGGCCTTCCCTTGCTCACATGTCCATCCACGCTCAAATTCATAACCCTTTTGGTCAAATGACTATTATCCCTCCTCATTACATGCCCATACCATGCCAACCTAGCACTCCTCAACTTTTCTACAACTGGTGCCACTTTCAAACTTCCCCTTATAAACTCATTTCTGATCTTATCTAACCTTGTCACCCCACACATCCATCTTAACATTCGCATCTCAGTCGCATGCACTTTCCTCTCATCCGCCTTCTTCATAGCCCAACCCTCTGATCCATGCATTGCGACAGTAATTACATAATGTAAACAGACCAATGAATTTTTTTATAGATACTCACTAATCTCACTGATATTATAAATGTAAATGTTTGTTACCACTAATCTTCGTAACTACTTAACCAATTTAGATGAAATGTAATATATAGACAGTTTAGGTTCTGGAATAATATACACTCAAAAGTCGGTTTGAATAAACAATGGAGTAAATAATGAAAACAGTATTTAATTTTTCCAAAAATACCCTCACAGGAGACGTGCAGTAAATTTCTGAAATTTGTACGTGATAAAAATATTCCTTAGTTCGATTCACTCAAAAGTCGGTTTATTGAATGAACGATAAAGTAAATGACGAAACATGTATATATGTATTATAGCTTGACTATACAAACAAATAACTGCACTCAGATAGACTCAGAGCCCATTCAATTTATTTTTTTGGTTTAAATATAACAAGATTACAAATAATATACCTACGTACGTATATTATTAGGTGTTTGTAAACCTTTGGTATTTTTTGCAAGTAGTTATAGGCACCTTGGTAATATAATAAGATTAAGTAGTATTTTAAGTAATTAAATAGGTAGGTACTGAAGGTATTGAATTAATATTAAGTGTTGTTCTACATCTGACACATAAATTTCCACGCGGGCGAAGCCGCGAGACGCAGATAACCTTTAAAAATGACATTAATTTTGTCAATTTACAGGACGCTTGTTTATTCACAGATTCTACACCAGTACGTGCCAGTTTCCCCTAATCCACTTAATAAGTAGGTGTGTACATACATAAAATATACACTATGCAAATAAGTTCTATACTTAATTTTAATTCGAGAAACTGGTATTTATCGCGTATTTTACCTATATTTATCCCGACGTTTCGGCAGGGTTGCACCAGCCGTGCTCGCGGTCTGCCCGCGACCTAATCGCGAAAGTTTAAAAAAGACTAGTTCTATACTTATAATCTTATATAATTTAATGTACAAGTTCTGTATGGCTTGAGGCATTATACCTACATAGTACTGAGTAAAACATTAAATCAAATTCAAATTTCAAAACACTTGCAACTAATTATAGCCGAATCTGTGGTCTAGTGGCTCAACCCACCGATTTATCGATATAGGTTCTGGGTTCGATGCCCAGGAAGAGTAATATTGTGATTGGTTTGGTTGGTGGTAGGTTTTTGTTTAAGTCCGCCTGGCTAGTCTCTTACGTAATTCTGTCGCCAATGCACACTTCTGTCGTAACAATTATTTTAAAAAAATGTGTTCTGGCATTTAGAGTTCCTCAGTTTGTTGAGGATTCCAGGTGAAGTGCGCCTCCACCTTCGGCCTTTTCTCAACTTGTAACCTGATGAGATAAAGGCCAAGCGCTTCCTCGTCGAACAATAAAAAAAATGAGACACAAACAATCACTTAGTCAATTGTACTTACGTGACAAACAAATATTGGTTTTGTACCAATAGCCAAAAATTTTTGTTATGACAGGGGATTATTTCGGAATCTCGCGACAGTGACAGCTCCCTGCACGCTGACATTAAAATTGCACACAATCCCTTTACCCAGCTTTACCCTACTACTATAGATGGGTTCACATTTTCTATGTGTTCGTATTTCCACTATGAAAACAGCTGGATCAGTACAAATAAAAGAAGTACAAAATACAAACCTAAAGTCCGGGAAAATGTACGACAACTGCAAAATAATACACGCATATTTGTCATATTATTTGGAATCAATATTGAATCGAAACATGGTTCGTATAAGTCACAAATATTCATATAAATAATCATCAACAAAATATTACAATAGTTAAACCAGCAAGTAGATAGAAACGTAACCAAAGATGAACAAGCAGGTCAAAAGAACGTGTAAAGAGGAAGTACTTGAAATTAGTAGAATGTAGCTGGAAAGTCGATTAAAACCATTTATTTGAAAAATTAATAGCAACAGAATAAATGACATCAGATAGGCTCAAGAGCAGACGCAGAGACATATAATTTATTTACTGTTGATGTGCCCTGCGGTCACCAGAGAGATCGCGTAGCTATTTTCGTTAGTTCTTATTCATTGCATCGCTATAAATTTGCCGTGGTTTCGGCATTAAGAGGTAAGATAGCTGTTCCTCAAACAGGTGAGGATTCCGGTTAAAGTGCGCTTCCACCGTTGGCTTAACATAACTTGAAACCAGATGAGATTAAGGCCAAGTGCTTCCCCGTAGTACAATAAAAAAAGTTGCCGTAAATAATGATGTAATGTTCAAGCTGTCATAACAGCGGCTGTGACCACGTCCTTTGCAATGTGTCGTTTCGAGTGTGGTTGACAGGATAATAAGCCCACACCCTCACTGGATCGAAATTGGTATTATCACTGTTATTGTAGCAATGAGCAAATCTGTAATCTTTTTCTTTGTCTGGTAAATAATCGAAAATTTACTGCCGGCAGAACTTGAACGTTTATGTTATTACTTAAGTACCTCGACTAATTTGTTTACTCTATTAGTTTTTATTGTATTAGCAAATGACAAGGAAACCGGGTGAAGTACGCTTCCACCTGGCCTTAACATAACTTGACACCTTTTGCTGTATGTGTAGGTGTCCCAAACGCAAACGCGGTTTTTCAAACGCGTCGTGGTAAGGAATTTCAAAAATTGTATTCTGTATGCCACAAGATAGGTTGTCTATGCCCCTCGTTTTGATTTTTTGATTACACGATATACGTTCAAAATCTACTACCTAGTCTTTTCGAAAAAATCTCGGTTTATTTTATTAATTTCAATCTTTCGTTTCCAATCTTCATGTAGAGTCAATTATGTCTTGAGTTATAAGATTACTCAACGGTAACTAATAATAATTTCATTAATTTGTTATTTTTGAGCTCAAAAAGTGATTAGATATATTAAATCACGCAGAACTAGTTTCGGAACGAATAGCCAAAACAATTCAAAACATTCATTCCATTTAGCCTGTCACAACTTTGAACAAAAAAACTATGTATGAAGCTAGGCAGAATTTTAATGGCGGATATTATAATCTCACTAACTATTTTGTTCTATCATAACCTGGATTGTCATGTCAGTTCTCCCTCTCCCGGCATTGCTGAAGCTTAAACAACAATATTGTACCCATATTTTTGTGATGAAAGCGAAATACAAAATAAAAAATATTGTTCGATATGCTCGTAATTAGGTGATCAAGTCGGTTTTAGATTCAGAAGTATAAACAATACTTCTGATAACCTAGGATATTTACGTTATTTTATATTAATGAAGATCGGTAAGCAAACCATTAGTAACAGTCCCATTTAGATGTATATTTTCCATCTAAAATGTAAATCAAAAGATAATGTTGTGACCCGCAACGAACATTTATACATATCGAATTCGACTTTATTTAAGGTGGGAAAATGGTAAAATAGTTTTTTTATATTTTATATAATATATCAATAACAAAATAAATATTTTTTTACATTCATAACCCTGTACATTGCGCTTCCAGTTGCGTAAATTTAATGTTCTTCCAAGTTTTCAGCTATACTAGAAGGTGCAAAAAGAAAACACATGTTCGGAAATAAAATGTATCTATTTTTGTATTCCAAGATTTCCAAGTGTACTTGGCCACAACATTTAAAAATATTATAATGGCACAAAATTCACAAAAATGCGTCAGGAGACCCTCGTTGCTCAATTGGTTAGAGCGTTTCTGGGTCGAGGAAGAGATAAAGATTCGAGTCCTGTCGCGGGTCGTGAATTTTTGTGTCACTAAAACCTTTGAAAATCTGTATTATTTAAATATGTTTTTTTTATGTAGGTACATATTTCGCAAAAAACAGAAACTTGCACCTCTGATTTTGTTGGTGCCTGGTATTAATTCATACTTATACTGTAGCAGGTATGGAATCGTTATAAATAGATTTCAGATGTTACGGGTGCATATCACTATTATATTCCAATATGTTGATAGAATTTACTGTCACCACTTCAGATATTTTGTCAATTTGAATAAGATAGATAGCCGATAACATTTGGTAAATTTTTCTTTTGACTATTTAGTCATGTTTCTTCTTACGTAGTATTTACATAGTTAATGTTATTATCTTTGACTTATTTGCTTGTTTGTATTTACGAAACTAAAATTCTTTATTTACCACACGAAATAATTTCTGATAAGACGCTGGCGACAACAACGTACAATACGAGTACAAGGCAGGACAAAATCAGAAACAAATAATACATAGAAAACTAAATTGACCTATATTCTGGAGAACATCGATTGTCTGAAATGGAGATGGACTGGCTACATGATGCAGGACACCAAAGGCAAAAAGAATAGAGCGGAAACAGAGTGATATCCTAGACATGGGATTAGGAATCGGAGAAATTCGTTATCGCGCTGGGAAGATGCCCTAAAATGAGAGAGAGGTCAATGGAAGTCATTGGAGGAAAGAACAGAAATTCCCACAGATATTCTTTGAATTTAGTTAACATATTCGTAATATTATTACGAATAATTTTTATTTTTTAATAACACATTTAACAACATTTAATTTTAATTACAACTAATAGGTAGTAGATATAAGTAATAGGTTTAAAATAGTGAACTAACTAAGGTTTTCCAAATAAATGGCTCTAATATAGTAAATAATGTGTAAGAATACACATTTACTATACCTATACCCTACAAATAAATAATTGTATTCGTAGTATTTACCTACATATTCTAGAATAAAAATTTGGTAAAATTATCATAAAGCTATGTATAAATTATATAGCTATATCATAATTTTACCATATTTTTATGGAAAACCGCGTTACATCCAAGTTTACCCAAACGCGAATGTTTGAAGCGCGTTATTATGACAGTTCGAAACACGTTTGAAACGCGCCTTGTCGCGTTTAAGAAATCTAATTTGGCTTACAGAATACGAACCCATGATGATTCCACGCAGATATCGTAACGCGGGCGTGTTCAGACACGACTGGTCATACAGAATAAGGGTGCAGGTAAGATGAAGGCCAAACGCGTCGCACAATAAAATAATAATAGGCCATACCATCGCTTCTCATCAAGCGAGATCGTTGTCTCTTAAGAAAATAGTCACTTAGAATTTGCGATCGGAAAATATAAACGCCGGTTTTCTATCAAATAAACATACTAAATATTCATACATCCTTATAACGGTAAGATAGTGGTAGCTAGACAGAAGGACTTAAACAAAGCCCATCTGTTTACCACCTATCAAGCGCAAATGTATACCCCTCTGGGGGTCGAGTCCAGGACCTATGAAACCACTAGATCACAGAGATCCATAGTACAAGAAACATTGGAAGTTAAATGTTTAAAGGACTAGGAGACGGAAGAAGCAAGTAGCCCACTTGATGTTAAGTGCATCCCTTGCCTATAACAATGCCTTACTGCGTAGGTTACATCACAAAGGATATAGCCTACACGGCACTGTATTGCGCCCGTCAACTTGAGGCATAAAGGTTAAGCCTCACGTACCTGTAATTTCACCGGCGACCATACTCTGTAAACCAGATCACAGCATTACGTGTGGCGGCTGAAATATAGTTGTAGTACTTCCCCGGACGAGCCCTTTTACAATAGGCTCCTACACTTAATATTTAATGGTTTTAAAAGTAAGCGATCAAGAGATCTATCCTGTGGTACTTTACCATTTATTCTGAAGTGTTCCTTCGATAAGTTCTGTGAAGGCTGCGAAGGCGTGGGAACTGATTTCCTTTCATTTCCTCTTAGGAAACTTAAATAGAACTGAGACTTCCTTGACGACGGGGCACCAAATCAATTATTTGTGTAACGGAGTTTTCCCCTTTTCTTCGAGATACAGTTATTCTTGTGTAAGTGAATAGTTTTGCGTTGCCAGATCTTATTTGTAAACTAATTACATAATTTAAACTATGCAGTTTTAATAGTTATTATTCAAATAAGTTTAAATGTTAAATGTATGGACCTACCTACTTATGTTTCTTTTTTGTGAGGCATTCATTCAGTATGTCAGTATATTTTTGTGTGAGTGAATAGTTTTGCGTCGCCACATTTTATTTGTTAACTAAAAATATAATTAAAACTATGCAGTTTTAATAATTTTCATTTAAATAAGTTTAAATGTTAAATGTATGTATCTACCTACTTACTTTACATACTATTCAGTATGTTCAGTTATTTTTTTACTGTACCATGGTTGTTGCTTGGCTTCATCTCACTTAATTTTTCAACATAAGAAGCGCACTTCACCCGGAATCCTCAACAAACTGAGGAACTGACTCTTACCTCTAAATGCCGGAACACAACAATTTAATAATTGTTGTTATGGTGACAAAATTAGCTAAGCTGGTGGTAGCTAGCCAGTAATACGTATGTTTAATATTGCAATATAATAAGTATGTTTATTTATGTATCACCTATTGCATATAGGTCACACATAAATAAACATACACACCAAAGATTTGATGAGTTTTACCTAGCTGGTAAACCGTTAAAACAAAAAGCAATCTCGATAGCTTACCAAGACCCGTTTTTTTTCATTTAAAAAAGCTAAACCCGAATAATCCCTAAAGCTGATGAATAGCGCATTTATCAGTGAGTGGGATAAAATTCCATCAAATATTATTTTTTATCTCTGAACTGTAAACAGTGAATGCAAATAAAATAAACAAAACAGTGTTTGTTGATCGTGACTACCGCTGAGCGCGTGTGAATCAAACCAGATAGGGGCTTACTGCAAATCTTATGTTGAACTGATTGTAAATGTTATCATGACACAAAAATTCACAACCCACGGAGGACTCGAACCCGCAACTTTTCCTGAAGCCGTTCTCGCTCGTTCTTGGGTTGTAAATTTTTGTGTCATAATAACATTTGTAAATGTTGTGACCACTGTAAACACAAAAAATTGATTGTAAATGGTTTTGAAACGGTAGTTACCGTGTGGTGATATTTTTGCACTGAAGATACAAATATGCTCTAGCTGGTCCAAACACATTCTGAGGAAACCAGCCTGTCCATAAGACCAAAAATCCGAATGATACTGTCTAGTATTCCGCTTAACGGTGATGAGCTTGCGACCTGTCAAGTATTGAATGCTTGCAAGCCATGAGCATGTGCTGAACGTAAGTTTGGGCGTGCTTCTGACTACCGCCTTGAAGTTGATCTTCGTAAGATCCACGTTTTGAGATCTTCCTCGATCAAAAAATACGCTGAGGCCTTAGTTTCTGACAGCAAACTGAAACTATTTTCGTTTTCGCGGGCGCTTATTTCCATACATTTGGTTAGCGAGCATTGAAAGGATCTACAATTGCTTTACTATTCCGCTAGGGGCGCTTTTTGTTAAAAGGTTTATAATAAACGTACTGAGTAAGTGAACAGATGGGAATTCTCGAAGAGGAAAAGTCTAAACTCAGTTGTGTAATTTTTAATAAAATTATATACCAATGGTTCTTCATTTATGATGAAGACTTAGACTTTGAATTTAGAATGGGTAGTATGAAGCACCAATTTCAAGTTCCAACTGGAATATCTTCAGCAACATACGTGTCTAACTAACTGTATAAAGGAACGTCTCCCGAAACTCTGCGATACAAACTTTCAACTTGCAAGATTTGCGAAAACGCTAGCGGCTTCGTGAACTAAGGTGAAGATACACTCGAGAAAACCAAAATAACAATTCTATCAACATCATGTTCAGCCCATTTTATGTCCACTGTTGGACTAAACTTACACGTTAATATTTATTATTGTTCTTTGTTTGAGTGTTTTAAAAAAAAAAAAAAAGTTACAGGTTTACGAATTTCCCCCTTGAGCATTCACCTCTGTTCACTTACTCAGAGCAAGTATGTATGATCTGTATGTATTTTAATCAAATGTATGCAGGTATTCTCTCCGTAATCTGTAATCCTTAGTTCTTTTTTTTTATTGTACGACGGGGAAGCGCTTGGCTGTCATCTCACCATATTACAAACTTAGTTTTGGGATATATGGCGCTAATTTCAATAAATGTCAAGCAATATTTGCTTTTAACAAAGTGCTCGACTGATATTCAAACCGAATCTTTATTGTGTATTTTCAGATTGCAAAACACGTATGGGTGGTACTTATTTATGAAGCTATTCATATCTATAATTATAATTATGTTACACGCCTCACTGCTCAGCTAATCCCAGTAGTTCTGCCTTCAGCGCCGTAGCTTGTGGGTTTGATTCTTGAGACAAACATTTATGTGTTGATTCTATTTTTTGTCTTCAGTTTTAAGGATATACGATTATTATAGTAGGAACTATGTATGTATGTATTCACAAGTTTTGCTAAGTTCGGGGTAAATTGGTGCAGTTTTATTTGTTTGTTAATTTATTTTTATGTTAATGGCAAACTATTCTGTGTCTAAAACTGACTGAGATGTTTGTTTGTAACCTATGTTGATAATTAATTTGAACATGCATGTTTTTTTTCTAAATTGCATGATATTTTGCTGCGATGATAATTTTTGTTGCAAAAGAAAGAAGATTAGTACTGGCAACCGTTATTTAAACTATAATTTTCAGCTGCCGCGTGTAAACACGCCCTCACAAGCGACACCTACGGATGCTAAAGTGGATTTAGAACACGTCCTCTTCATTTTAACTTGCTATGTATGTGCTTAGGAGGTTAGGAGAAAAGTGATTTAAGTTTCCAAACATTTAAAATTTTTCACTATTTAGGTAGTAGACATTAACATTTCGATAAGCCATCATCATTTTCTAATTGCGTTTTGTACTATAGGCATCAAACACAGCGGTTTTGGTGCCTAGAGTACAAAACGCAGTTCGAAAAAATCTACGCCTTTCTAAATCTCATCTCATCCAGGAAGCACACTCACCCTGATGATGCTCTGGGAGAGCCGAAACTTCTTCAGCCCGCAGCCTTCATAAACTATCGTATACCTACGTGAGTGAAACCTGTGTTAAAAAATTATCATCATCATTTATATAAATCCAACATCAACTGCGGAAAATACCATTTGACCGCCTCTCCAGAAGTGCTAGGTTCGATTCTCAGGGAAATAAAAATTTGTGCTTGGTGTGGTAGGTTGTAGAACTTTGTTAAAGTCCGCCTAGCTACCACCATCTTACCAAAGTCAGTCGCCATAAGAATAATTTTCAGTTGTTGTATATCGGCATTTAGTGGTAAGATAGCCAGTTCCAATATGTAGATTACGAGTGAAATGCGCTTCAACATTTGGCCTTATCATAGCTTAAAAAATCAGGTGAGACAAAGTTCAAGCGCTTCTACGTCATACTATAAAAATAACATTTACATGATGTCAGTTTTCTATATTTTTTTTTATATTCATTGTACGACGGGGTCCTAGGTACTTGGCCTTCATCTCATCTGATTTTTCAAGCTATGAAAAGGCCGAGGGTGGACAATTTAAGAATTTTTGTAATGGCGACAGAATTAGGTAAAATGGTGGTAGATAATATAATAAATAATATAATAATAAAATAAAAATAGTAATTCTTTACGTAGCTGGTCGAAAATGTTTGTCCTCGTTTACAAAATGAAAATCCAAACTACCACAATTCAAATAAAAGTTAAACGCGATTATGTTCGGAAGTAGGCTAACTGGCACAAGAGTGTTTGGCACAGTTGGCACTTGGCAACCGGAGGGTATTTCATCTAAATATACTGGCCAAGTGTGAGCGAACATTCAAGCCAATGATTCGTGCATAACAATGAGCACAGATGCCATTTCACATAACACTCGTGCCAGTTTTGAAAAAATTGTCCGTGGAGACAGCGTCATTTTTGCCGCCATCTTTCTTTACAGTGAAAACTTCTTTAGCCGCGCCTCGTCGGCGTGACAAATCAATTGTATTGTTAACGCAGAGCTTAATGTAATAATCTACACAATTACTAAATCATTTCGAGAAACTAAATTTATTAAACGACTGTTTTTGTTCTAATTTGCAAAATGATTATGCATAAACTCCACACAACACCTGTTTACCACAATAACAGCATAAGTGCAATAAATCACTTGAATTTGAATTTGAATTAAACCATCTGAATTTAATTATTTTTCACGTAGAATCCGTAAGATTACCTAAGGACCGTTACAAACGGCCTTTAGGTAACGTAACTGTTCCAGACCAGTACCAGACGGAAGCGTGCCCATGACACTGGCTGCATTGCCACGCTGAAAAACTATGCTATTTCGCTGGTCTAAATAAAAGACAGTCCTTGGGTCAAGTGTCGCCTCAATCAAAAGCCCCGCAAGATTATTAAAACTATATTAAAATACTAATTTCAAATAAAATTAATTTCTAGTCCAAAGCTTTATGTTTCCATTTCTGTCGGCAGTCCCCATGGTTAGCTATTGACCTAGAAACTGGCACATGCAAGTATGAGATCTTCAATGGAGCAAGCCTTACCAGAAAGTCTCTATTGACTCTCCGAAGTCTGAAGACCGTGGCGTGTTTACCACAGCGGAAATATAGATACTTGCTTTAAATGCTCTCATAACGTTCACTCAGAACGATTATATCATGTGAAATTATTTATTATTTACCGCCTCTGTGGTCTAGTTGTTCGCCTACCGGTATCAGATTCAGAGGTCTCGGGTTCGATCCCCAGGGGAAGGACCAATTTGTGCTCGGTTCGGTTGGAGGTAGGACTTTTTTTAAGTCCTACTACCATCTTACCACTATTCTCTTTGTGTGCTGGTTTCTTATTGTGTGCTGGTCGTGATTCCTAACAGGCGTTAGATTTGAAGTGTTACAAAATGATCCTAAATATCATAATGCATTAGAAAATATACTTTTTTGAATTTACCTTATTCTGTCGCCATAGCAACAATTAATAAATAGTTGAATTCTGGCATTTAGAGGTAAGATAGCGAGTTCAGTTTGTTGAGGATTCCGTGTGAAGTGCGACCTTCGGCCTTATCATAACTTGAAAATCAGGTAAGATGAAAGCCAAGCATCTCTCCGTCGTACAGTTAGGTAAAAATGAAATAAATATTGGTACCATACTTTATGTAATCATTATTATATTTAGTGTTTTATTTTTTATTACTGTCACGAAATCATATTATATTTGAGTATACTTAATAAGACTATTGTCTATAAAAGTCGTGTGGTTTTATAGTACGGTACCCTGAAACGAATAACTGTTCTGTATACAGCGGAAGTCATTTGAAACAACACATTATTATGTTTACGTGTGCTTTATGCCAGAGGTTTTGTTTATGATATGTTATGTCATTTCGTTAAATTAGGATAGATAATTAACTGGTAAAATATAGGATTTGACATAGCTTGAACTCGGATAGTGATGATGTAATTTCATCCAGAATTCTTCTAGTGAGAGAGCTTAATAATACACTTATAACTAAGTCAGCTAGGTATAAGAGTTGTGTGGCCAAGTGGGTATGAGCACTTTCCGTTCCGAAGGTTGTGGCTTCAAATCCAGTCGTATTCCAATGGACTCCTCGGTTTTTCGGAAGTTTATGTGCGCATTGGAGACATGCTCTGACGGTGAAGGTCACATCATGAGGAAATAGGCATGTCCCGAGGACCTAGTCTTAATGACATGTGTCAATGGCTGCGATGGGCTTGCAATCTGTCACGTATTGAATGCTAGCGACTTGCAAACCTTGGGCATGTGCCAAACGTAAGTTTGCATGTGCCTCTGACTAGCCTTAGTAGGTGATCCTCATAGATCCACGCTCTGAGTAGTGATCTGAGGTGAATCCTCTATGGAGAAGTCAGTTGTATCAACGTTTTTTCCAACTTCCCATTCATTGTACCATCCAAACCGTTCGAGTTGAAATTTAATACCCTTATCAGAAAATAAAATACTACCGCTGAAGACAATGGCAGTGTTTTTGCTATTTACTATTTATATTATACTAAAATAGAACACTAGAAATGTGTCCGAGTCGTCAGCGACACATGTTATCATTGCCACGTTGAATAGCTATGCTAATTCGCTGGCATAAATAAAATACTCTCAGATTGTATAAGGAATTACACATGAACTTGCGTTGTTTAGTGAGATGTGAGATGAGTTGACTCTAACAGTTCTGGGTTCTATATTGGGATAGGACACCGTTTGTGAGGTTTGATCTCAATATACCTTTGTTATAAAATTGAAAAAATATCCTTGCTTTACAGATTTACAGGTTTACAGGTTGCGGTAAGCCGTCGTTCTCAGTCTTATATACCCCAGGTCCTAGCGCTGTCTTTGTATTTTGGTCGCGAGACTACAGAGGCGGCTAAGATTACGTCAGAGCGGTAGATCTGACGTGGTTAGAACCGCCTTAGTGGTCTCGTGGTTTGCCAACTGGTGTCTAGCAGTGCCAGGTTCGACCCCAGTTGTACAATATTGTGCTTATTTTGGTTGCTAGGACTTTGTTTAAGTCTACCTGGCTAGCTACCACCATCTAACTCCCAATAATTCTAATTTGAATATTTATTGTATTTATTATAATTTATTGTGTTCTGGAATTTAGAGATAAAACAGCCAGTTCCTCACACTGTTGAAGATTCCGGGTGAAGTGCGCTTCCACTTTCGGCCTTATCATAACTTGAAACCACGTGAGATGTAGAGCAAAGGCTACAATAAAAAAAAAAGTACTTAAAATTTTACAGACTGATTTTGTTTTTGATTTTGTATGTCACACGCCTTGACACCAAGGCTTTGTATGTAAGCTGGACACAAAAAATAAATAAATAAGGCAACGTTTCTCGGCAGCAAATTTTGCTATGGCTATCTTCATATATATTTTTGTCACCCT
Source organism: Venusia cambrica (assembly GCA_951394065.1). Classification (NCBI taxonomy): domain Eukaryota; kingdom Metazoa; phylum Arthropoda; class Insecta; order Lepidoptera; family Geometridae; genus Venusia; species Venusia cambrica. The sequence goes on from OX596055.1 coordinate 7,275,024, forward strand.
GATGGACATAGCATTTACGCAAGTAAATATTTCAGAAATCATTTAATTAAGTTTTAGTTATGGAGCCCTTATCTACTGGTGAAGCATTGAAGCAGAGTTTTCTATTCAGCAAACTTCATTACGCTCCGATAAAAGAGACAAATTGCCTAGTTTAACCTACATTTGGGTACCGTACTCATAAAGGTCTCGGAATATGTTGTATACAGGGTAAAGGGACAAATTTATGTTACAGGGACGCAAAAACCAACCGCCGCTGTCCAATGAGGAGATAGTTGCGGCACACAGAGTAGACATCGGAGCAAATAAGGTTTATTTATTAGAAAAGTTGGAAGGCAACAGTAAATCAGCAAAGTCCGGCGACAACTAATATGAGAGAATTGTGAATAAGGCCAGTGACGGGCATCATAATATTTGTGTTCAAAGCTTGATAGTAACATGACGGATTCGAGTTGGGGAAGATCAACGGACTGTGAAAATAGAGCTTCTGTTTTTGTTCGCATATTAATGTTGTTGTGTTGTACTTTGAAATATTAATCTCGGTAAGTTGATGGCACAAACTAGGTTTGTGGCGTAAACAAATAACTCAGGATTTGAAAATGTTTTTTTATGCAAATGATGGGTTAGGTTTAAACTATGTTTGTCTGGATTTAGGCTCGAGCCAGGATAAGGTACACGTGGGAACACGAAAAACCGTTTGGCGCTGGACTTTGGTGCCAGATGGACGTAAGTAACCTCCAGTGTTGTGATCATTTAACCGTAACCGCTAGCAAAATCCAGCGTTTCCGTTTCCTAGACAACAAGGAAGTTGATCACACCTATTTTTTTTTTCGCTGCATAAAGTACATTTCGCACACCCTCCCATCGAGGGTTATGTGGGACTCCCCGGTTGTCCAGCATACCTACCAAACAGCCCAGCGGAACTCCCACATTGTCTGTGAGAAGGGAGGACTAGGAACCTGCAGAGCCTTTACATCCAGTCCTCCCCGACGACCGCCTGCCCTTACAGCGGACCCTTCCTAGTAGATCACACCTACCCCAACACCAGGCTTCTTTACATACTAAACTTTACATACTTCAGTCTACATGTTACTTTACTGTATAATGTAAATTCAACACTACTTGCGTTGGCGGTAAATGTAATGTTTACCCAAAGAATTGCACCATGCTCAATAAACCAATACCAGTGTCAATTTTACTGTTACAACCACGTATTTACCCAACTAATAGTCATTCAATGTGACAAACTTCATACTAAACGAAATATAATCATTTCTATGTGTAGTCACGCAGCGGGGGCTTGAAAGTTAAAATTCAATATCGATCAGTTATTTTAACTGATGGCCAATTTATAGAATTTACAACTTTTTTAATAGCCCAAAACAATGACTGTTTTGTGTGTCGTTTTATTTGTGTATTTATATCGAACATTAAATGGATACGATACTGTTTTTTATTTATTTTACGACGGAGAAGTGCTCGGTCTTCGTCTAACTCGGTTATTATGTCACTAAGCTATGATAAGGCCAAATTTGGAGTTTCACTGAATCCTTATCTGACTGAGGGACAGGCTATTTTACCTCTTAATGCAAGAACACAACATGTAGAGCTTTTGCTATGGTTAGCTATACTTAGGAAAGATGGGGGTAAATGGTAATCTACCTCATGCCCAGGAAAATGGAATCACTGGCTTTGCCTAGCGGTTACGGCAAACATTTAATGATCTCAACTCAGGTGGTAGGAAGTACAGCATCAAGCAGTTTGCTGTGTTCCGTTGGAAGAAGAGCCAGTTCCCACAGGGTAAGTTCACTCTATCGTAGACCTTATCTTTACCAGTGCAAGATTTGAGTTCAAAAGAAATACATGAAAAAAAAAGTGGTAACAACTAGGGTTAGTCCCATACCACCAACCAAAACGAGCTCAACTTTGTACCACTTTGTGGATTGAACCCAGGGCCTCTTGGTCCAGAACTGATGGACGAACCGTTAGACCATTCAAGAGGTTAAAAAACTACTGCTTCATCAAACATCGAGTATGTTTTTTTTTATTTAACTATGACTATAAGGTAGTGGCAATAGAAAACTTTATCGTGAAAAGTGAAAAGATCAAGTTCAAGAGATTTTTTAGAATGTGTTGCTATAAATAGCTATTTAAATGTCATTTTTTTTTCAATATAAACATTTAACAAATAAAATGTACAATTAAACTAACTATGTACAAAGGAATCAGTTGGATTTCCTTAGAACCGTTACAAACTGCCTATAGGTAACTTAACTGTTCCAGTACAAGACGGAAGCGTGCCCAAGACACTGACTGCATTGCCGCGCTGAATAGCTATGCTAATTCACTGGTGCCTCAATCAAAAACTGACATTGTTTTCCTTTTTTTATTTCGAAAACCGGGTAGTTTTCGTCTATTTCCCTATATTCATCCCGACTTATACATGAGTTTGCCAGCGACCACGGCTGGTATAACCCCATCGAAAAGCCGGGATAAGTGTAGGTGAAATTCGCGATAAATACCGTTTTTCCGAATCAAAATAACGTGTTCTAATCGCAAAAGTTTAAAGACTTATTGTAAGCCTTTTTTTCACTACACTTCAAAAAGATCACTACAAGAGCATGGGTGGGTATTTGAAGTTAAATAGTTGTGTTAGTATTAGTATTTCGGGGCCAATAAAACGATTTCTTATGTTTTACCAGCGTCTTTTGATTAACTTTTACTATGATTATGTATTTGATTGCGACACCTTAAATACATGGAAAATGTTTTTTTTACATTCTATCAGCAAAAACAAAGCTGTGTTCTCGCGCGATAAAAATGTGGATGACAGTTTGATAGACAGCAGTATGGTGTGGTCAATACAATGAAAAGCTTGTGAAGGTTTGAAAACAGGAAATGCTTCCAAAACAACTTCATTAATTTATTTCTGACCTTATCTTATCATATAAACTAATATAAAATGCTAACTGACTCACTGATAACACACAGCCTAAACGGCAAATCGTAGAGACATGACATTTGGAGGGTATGTTTGTCTTGATGCGAAAATGAGTGCTAAGAAGGGGATTTTTAAAATTCGTACCTTAAAGGGTTCAAAAAGGGGTTGAAAGTTTTCATTACAAGTATGTTCTATCTCTGAAATCGTGCATGATAAAGGTCAAAATTGTCATTATAGATTCCTCACATGAAATAGATAAGAACGTAATTCATGGTTTTTAGTTTTTTTATTAATTGAAGGGAAGATGTATTCGAATAAAAAAAAACATTGTTATTTAACAGAAAAAACGCGATGTACGCGTGGTTTCTATAATAAACTGGTGTATATTGAGTGTTCTTTATGCAATGGATGAATGTCAAAACTACCAAGGTCTGATGATGGAGTGGAATCAATATAAAGGGGTTTTTACAGTAAATAACAGTAGTACATATTAAGAGCGTTGCGCATTTAAAATGATTGTATGTGTGATACTTTTCTATGAACCATGTAAACCAGGGTCTTACGATGATGACAGCGGAACTTCTGAATAACGCATGGTATATTAATCGTGCTTATACTTTTTGAAATCGGTATAGAGGCATTCAATGACAAATGTAAATTAAAAAAAAAAATGTCCGCTGATGTCGTAAAAGCCGATCTAAGAGATGTCACCAGAGGATGCGGGAGCTTTCTGATGTATGTTACATAACACCATTACTTTAATCACCAACCCGCCTGCCAAGTGTGGTTGTTATGGCAAAACGCTCCCGTTTTTAGAGGAGACTCTGTCCAATATCCAATTAACCACTACATAAATGGGCTGTTGACGTGACTGTATTTACGACCCTTGACTAATGTAACTTGACTAATTGATAAACAGTAATCTTCTAATGCATAAAATGACAAGTCCTGAGTGACTGACTGACTGATTCAACTAGATACAACGCACAGCCTAAGCCACTGGGCGTATAGACTTGAAATTTCAAGGGCATGATGGGCATGCTTGCTAAGAAAGGAATTTTGAAAATTCGCACCCTTAGGGTTCAAAATGGGGTACAAAGTTCGGAGTATAATGTTGCATATCCCTGAAACTACAAATGATAGCTACTTGAAAATTAGTATGTTGATTGCCTATAAGGAATAAGTAATGGCATATTTTCGGTTTTTAATAATTTTCAGAAATAAAGGGTGGGGTGTCCAATATTTAGACCTGACTTAATAAACTAAAAAAAATAGGGGGTTCCTATATACATGAAACGTTTTTATAAATTGTTATTTTCCACCCGTATAATAACAAAGTTCATGTGAGTATATAGTGCTTACTTAGTGGTAAATAAATAAATGAATAATACAATCTGGCCAAACTTGCGTCGAACCGGCACTAAGACTTCAAAAAGCCTGCATTTTTTGTCTGGGAACGTGGGTCAGAACCCTCGGTGTGCGTTTCTGCACACCATGTAGGAGCGAATTGGTCAAATTTATCCAGATATCCAACAAATATAAAAAATATAAAAAAAAACTACATTACAATTAAACAAAATCAATCAAACTCAAAATAATCAAAACCCACCACTTATGAGGTCTAGTGATTCACCCACCAGTGTCAGATCCAGGTCCCGGATTCGCTCCCCGGGGGAGTATAATAGTGCAAGGTTTTTTGGTGGTAGGACTTGTTTAAGGTCTCCTTCTTACCTAAGTCTTAGAGGTAAGATAGCTCAGACTATTGAGGATTCCGGGTGAAGTGCGCTTCCACGTTATCATTACTTGAAACCAGGTGAGATGAAAGCCAAGGGCATCGCGTTGTGTGAAATGCATGCCCAGTAATATATAAAAAAAAACCCGACAACAAACTTTTCAACCATCTAAGCAAGTTCAAAATGTTATAAAATGTTCAAATAAGTTTCTTAGTATAATTTCAACCACTCAGATCATTCAATTAAATAATTGATTTAATCTTCAGAGAACAATAGCTGCTCTACTTACGGGTCTGTTGCACTTGTCTGGTTCAATTACATTCAACTAGAAACAACCATTTGTATCAATTACGACCAACGTTTAATTTAGGTAAATACCAATTTTATGGGTACACAAGATTACTGTGGTAAGCACTCTGAAAGGGCTAAAGGGTTTTTGAAATTTAATAGCGAGGGTCTAAATTAACGATAGGAACGACCTTTGATTATAATTTATTGATTTAATTTCATAATAGACTATTCTTGTTGTATTTTACTTCATATGATAAACCTTGATGATTAATAGCTATAGCAGCTAATGGGCAGGTTTCCTTACCTTACCTATCACCAACCTACCTACCTACTTTCCGTACTCCAATACCGACTACCTTACCTAATTACATAGATAACTATTCTGATAGCTAGATAAGTAGGTACAGCTATATTTTATCTCCATTACATATATAAAAACTAAATAGATAGTAATCCGCGTCCCGCGTACCTACCAATTAGTATACTTCCTAGTTCCTACCTAGTACCTTCCTAGACAGACATCAGACGGTGTATTAAGTAGGTAACTATCAAGAAGGAAAAGTTAAACACAGATACCAATTCGAATTGGTAGGTACCTGCGGCAAACTAAATAAAACGTGACCATTATTTTTCGTTGACCGTCGTAGCTTAACGCTGCCATCTAGCGCGTAAGGTACACAAACTAGCATAGGGTTGTTGACGAGCGCCATCTATCATCTTAGTAGTGGAAACAAAATAGCTCGAAGAATAGGCTGAGTTATGACGGTCGTGTTTCGTTGTATGAGATGAGGTATCTGTACGTTAGTATTTTATTATCTGTGGGTATAGTAAACAACATCTAAGAATTTTATTCCTTCTACAAATTTGAACCGACTTCAAAAAAAGGAGGAATTCTCACAGAATTCCGTTATTTCTCAACCGGTTTTTTGTTTGAAAGGATTGATTCCAGATTGGTGCCATAGACTTTTTTCGAAATCAGTTCTTATTATCCTGACATAGTGCACCCCTACACTATACCATAGGACGACCCAAATCTTAACATTTGTTTATGTCATCTGTATTTATCTTCGTTCCCATCATTTCAAAAATCTACCATTGCCCAGAACCCCATATCAATGCACCATTACACTCTTAAATAGGGTCGTAGACGTCTTGGCGTCGTCTGAAGGTTTTACAACAAAAAAAGCTAGAATAAGCTATTTTTGAAGGAAGTTGGTTCCATTTTTTTTTCAGAACTAACTTGTTCATATGAGATTATTTGGTTTTGATAATTATTATATCTCTGGTTTTAGTGTTATACAATAACATATATATTACATTTATTCAATAAATGAAACTAACTAAGTACAAAGGAATCAGTCAGATTACCTAAGGACCGTTACAAACGGCCTATAGGTAACTCAACTGTTCCAGACCAGTACCAGACGGAAGCGTGCCCAAGACACTGGCTGCATTGCCACGCTGAATAGCTATGCTAATTCATAACATATATTATAAATTATAGTATAGCCCCTTGTGAAAGGGTTTGTCCGGGGAAGTGCTACCACCATACCTATTTCAGCCACCAAGCAGCATTGCTGTGTTCCGTATTATGGTATGGTATGGTTTCCGGTGAAAGGCTTTACACCTTTATGCCTCAAGTTAACGGGTGCAATGCATTGCTGTGATCTACCCAGTAAGACAATGTTATAGGCAAGAGATGCACTTAATATCAGGTGATCTACTTGCATGTCCCGTTTCGTAGAATTGAATGTACATAAGGTAATAGTTATAATAACTATCTAGCATGTTAACGTCAAGTCAAGTCAAGTCAAATATTTTTATTCAGTAAGATTTTTTAGGATCACTTTGAAACGTCAAATCTACCGCCTGTTCGGAATCGCGACCAGCACACAAGGAGAAAGGCAAGAACCTCGGGCTAGTTTTTTTTTTCATGATCCATTACAATAGCTTAAAATTATCTAATACTAATTACAATTTATTCACTGGAGCAAATTCATTTTTTTAATGCCAGGCTTTCTTATCTTCTAGGTAATCTGAAATTTTATAATAAGCTTTCCTGGATAGCTTTAGTTTTACAAAATTTTTGAATTTATTATTTGACAAGCTTAGCACATCACTTGGCAATTTATTATAAAAGCGTACAGTTTGCCCTATGAACGATTTATTAACCTTATGGAGCCTAGTTGTGGGAACAGCGAGTTTATTCTTATTTCTAGTATTATAATTATGTTTATCACAGTTTTTGTCAAATAAGCTTATGTTTTTACGCGCATACATAATATTTTCATAAATATATTGGCAGGGCATAGTCGTCGGCATAACGACCTCTGTGGTCTAGTGGGTTCGCCCACCGGTGTCAGAGAGTTCTCAGGCTCAATCCCCAGGAGAGGACAGTACTGTATTTTGTTTGATAGGTTGTAGGACTTTCAGGTTTTTCAACCCACCTGGTTATCTACAATATCCCCAATACTGTCGCCATAACAACAATTCTAAATTGTTATATCATGGAATTTAGATGTAAGATAGCCAGTTCCTCAGTCTGTTGAGGATTCCGGGTGAAGTGCACTTGGACTTATCATAACTTGAAACCAGATGAGATGAAGGCCAAGCCCTTTCCCGTCGTAAAATAAAAAAAACATAACGTCACACAGAATGACATAACAGTATCTCAAGTCCCATCGACAAATAAATTTCCTTTTAAACCAGGGTCCACCCCATATTATTAAAAATAACATCGTTGTATATCAATGGAGTTTCGCCCACTTCATCAACATAAGTACACAAAGGTAAGGAATGCTACATTACCATATCGATGATATAGATTCGATAGCATTGTCGCTGCGAGCCATCGAAGCGACTGATATTGATCACTGAGAAAAAGGTCGCTCGACCCTCAGATCAATCCGCTTGACGAGTTCTAATCTGTACTCTATTCCGACAGCATAAAGTCTATGAACTTACCTCACGTTGTAATGTAGAAGCTGATTCTCATATCTTTCTCTATTTTAAATGGTTGGTGACTCATTCCAGCTTTCGTTTTTATGCAGGCAAATCCTTACAATCCAATCCCAAAGTAATACATAAAATTATCATCATACATTGACCGAATTCTAATATTGTGGTCATGCCTTATTTAGTTTGCAGACTCATGACAAACATGTTTTTATTATTATGAGATTGTAGGATCCCGATTTTGATAAAACGGCCGCTAATCATTTACAAATAAGTGGATCGCCCGGGACTTTGTTCCTGTCCTTCGGAATCTTAACCATGAAGTGATCTGACAAACTCACATAAATAATCTTAAAATCGGTCAAGTCGTTTAAGAGGAGTTAAGTGACAAAAACAGTATGGTTTGTTTTGTGCCGCCTCTGTGGTCTAGTGGTTCTACCCACCGATTTCAGATCCAGAGATCCCGGGTTCGATCCTAGGCTGGGTAAAATATTTTGCTTGGTTTGGCTGGTGGTAGGACTTTGTTTAAATCTGCCTGGCTAGTTACCACCATCTTACCTAATTCTGTCGCCATAATAACAGTTCTAAAATTGTGGTGTTCCGGCATTTAGAGGTAAAATAGCCAGTTTCTCAGTTAGTTGAGGATTCTGGGTGAAGTGCGCCTCCACCTTCGGCCTTGTCTTAACTTGTCAACAGGTGAGATGAAGGTCAAGCGCTACCCAGTAGAAAAAAAAATGTTTTCGATATGTTTTTACACACTCACTCCCACACTCGGATTCAATATGTTCAGTTTAGTTTTATATGCTAGTTTAGTGGCAGCCATTTTTGGTTTAAATGCTTTAAAATAGAACAATAGATGTCGCGAGTAAACTTTTACTGGTAACCAATAGGATCAAAATATTAAAACCTCATACATCAATCAATAATTAATGAGTGTTTATTTATGTAAAATAATTATAGTAACAAATTATACCATAAAGTATTGCACCATATAAACCATGGTTTGTTTACAACTTGCTTCATAGACTAAGCAATTAAATAATTTCCACACGCCTACGAAGATAATTATATTTACACCTGTGAAGAAAATATTATTCGAAGATTCACTGTTTCTTAATATTAGTTGTGATTTATTGAGAGTTTGTAAAATATAATTTAAGTTATGTCAGAGTTCCTTTATTGCTCTAGAAACTTCCTTCGTGAAAACAGTTAGTAAACAAAAGATATCAAGTTGGTGTTGGTCCAGAATCAATATCGTCCTGTGTCCATTAAAAGGTACACTGCACAACAAAATCAAGCATTGTTTCTTACCTGCACATTAATTTGTGCTTTAGACTCTTGTTCTATCAGCCTTTGTACTAAAATTTGCTACGCATATCTCCACGATACCTTTGTATTCAGTGAGCATCAGCAAAATTCAGGGAACAACCTACCCCAAGTACCTAATGTTGGCCAATAACCGTTATCGTCTGGCTAAAGTGCTTGCCTTTACGGATTGCCGGCAATTACCTAAGATAGCTACGGTTTACTTGTTTTAATCTGGGTACTTTATGCTACTACCAGAACTGAGAAGATGTGCATGAAATCGTGAAACTTAAGGTAGCAATTTTATTTTGAACTGTTTTTTTTTAATTTGCGATGGGAAGGTGATTTAACTTCATCTCACCTGAATTTTCAAGTTATGATCAGGCCGAAGGTTTAAACGCACTTCACCCGGAATCCTCAATAAACTGAGGAACTGGCTGTTACCCATTTTAAGTAAAAAACTAACTCAGGGTAGCCGTTACAAGTAATTTTCTTGTGTAAGTGTGCACTAAAAAGTGCACCTCAACATTACATTGCAAAGTTCCATGGGATAGCGGGAGATAGGTATGTTCTAGACATCCTAAGAATTCCACCAACATTTTTTCTAGGACAGTTGTCAGCACGTTTTACTATTCTTTTGATTCAATAAAGCTATTTGATTTATTATTCATTTTGATTTATCAAGATTTATTGCCACCGGAGTTAAACGGGACGTTCCTAATTCTTAATAATTATAAATCAAAGCGAAGGAAACATCTGTTTTACGTTTATTGTGCACAGCAACCTGTTTCACAATAATTATATTAAGAACATCATCATCATAATTTCAGCCCACATACTTCCAATGCTAAACATAGGCCTACCGCAATCGGCAGTAGATAGTTACAATGAAATAGACAAACACCCTTACATACATACATACTCTCGAAAAACATTATCCTAAGTCAGTCGGGTAAAATAGGTCATTGATGCGTAAAAAATGCAAATGTTGCTGGACATCCTATATCAAAAAAGGACAACAAACAAATTTGGGAAAACTTTTTACCAAATCTACATATATGCTGCCCTCCCGAAAATAGGTTGCATAAATTTAGATCCAAATAAGTTTTTATCACGACCCACATCGTTTATTGTATCGTAATTCTTTGAATAATTTATATCGAATAATGGATTGATAGGTGTGGTCATTTGGACTCTACCTGGTTAGTAGCTACGCCCATTGAGAATTTGAATACACAGTTGGTTTTTAAGCATATTTTTTATGTGTCGAAGTTTTTTTCGTCTGCTGGTACAGTGCCAGTTCCTCAGATTTTTGAGGATTTCGGGTGAAGTGCGCCTCTATCTTCGGCCTTATCTCAACTTGTTACCAGGTGAGAAGGCCAAGCGCTACCTCGTCCTACAATAAAAATTATTAAAAAAAAACAAGTGCGATATTCTAAGTGTCTGTTGACCTCGACGACAACGATATTATTATCAACTATACCTTTTACAATTCTTAATAAACCACGAAGGATAACATTTTTTTGTTTTTTTTCATTAACCTATGCTGTCCCACTGCAGGGCCAAGGTCTCCCCCATATCCTTCCAAGAGTTACGGTCATCCGCCGTTTCCCACCAGGGACGCTACCGCCGACGGCGAAGCCGATCTCCATTGATGGCTTAAAATTAGCTTCATGAGAACTAGAAACGATTTTTACCTTCCGAGTATGTGTCATATCCAAAATGGCGTTTCCCATCTCAAAACTGTACACATGTTATGAAACCTATCCGTTCAGTACATATGACGGTAAAAATCGTTTCTAGTTCTCTATAATATATAATATAATGCATATAACCTGTCCGGGTTATATGCATTCAGGTCGTCACGCCAACGTTTTCTTGGACTGCCTCTACTTCGATGTCCATCTGCAGGCACCCATAAATATTAATAAATATTACAGGACGTTAATTTCACACAGCGCCATCTAGCCACAAACTAAGCATAGCTTGTAATATGGGAACTAGATTACGGATAAAATACGTATATAACTACTTTTTTTTTTTGTTTGTAGTGTTTTTTTGTGTAGTACATACGTATTGTATGATACAACACTTAAACACAGAACAAACATTTGTATTTATCGCAGAAATGTTTATCTTGGGTGGGAATCGAACTCACAATCTACAGCGCTGAAGGCAGAGTTACTACCAACTGAGCGATGAGGCTTGTTAACATAAAGTGTTTGTAACAAAAACTTAAGCTATAGAACCTATATAGGTATGTCTTTTTCTGTATGTGTTAATATAATAACAAAAAAACTTTTTTTTTCATATCTCGCTGTACCATAAAAATAATACATATAATATAGAGGTACACATAATCCTGTAGGAAAAATTTAAACACAGGTTAAATAGAAAACATGGAACTGAAGAGTTATCTCTACCGTATCGTGAGACAAAATAAACTCTTAAAAATTGGTTTAGTGTCGCCAGCCGGTGTAACACCTAACAAAACAATAATATTTACACATGGGGTTCACATAAAAGTAGTTTAGTTTCATTTTATTTCAGCGATTGAAAAGGAATTGTTCTACTTTACAAAACAAGGCTCAATCAGATCAACATTCCAAGGTGGCCTTTCTGTTACATTTATCTGCTTTAAGTCCTTCTTGATAAAATTGCAAGACAAACAAACTATAGGGTATATAGGTATGCAAGAATGCAATTGTTATTTGAGACATAAGCCCGGTGCGAACATAGCTAATTTTGATCATGTAGCTATCTAAATGAACATATCGATAAACTCTATCAAAGTATTTACATTCAATAAAATACCGCTTAGAAATGCAAAACAAGGCTCAATCAGATCAAAATTCTAAGGTGGTCTTTCTGTTACATTTATATACTTCTCTATAATATTGCAAGACAAAAAAAACTATGCGGTAAATTATGCAAGAATGCAATTGTTGTTGGAAATATAATCCCGGTGTGAACATAGCTACACATTCCGTCATGTAGCTGAATTAACATATCGATAAACTCTATTGAAGTATTTACATGCAATAAAATATCTTGTATTGTAACATTGTAACACCATTCGGTGACCGTAGAGAACAATTTTAAGCAATTACCTATGCCCAAAACTGAACTCACACCTACATTTATAGCTGGTAATTGGTAATTTATATGGTGTATTCATGTTCTCAAAGGTGTAGGTACAATCTAAATACCATTTCCTAGGAAAAAAGTACATACGAGGCAGAAAATTTTACTGTCATTCGTCAGGAAACTGAGCAAACCAATCTCCATTACTCTTCTCTTGGTGTTGATATGAACTTCTTTTAAACGGCTGGACCGACATAAATGTATTATTTAACCGCCTCTGTGGTCTAGTGGTTCAAACGACCGATTTCAGATCCAGAGTTCCCGTCTCGATCCCCAGGGGAGCAATATTGTACTTGGTTTTGTTGAAGTCCGCCTGGCTAGCTACCACCATCTTTCCTAATTCTGTCGCCATAATAACAATTCTTAAAAAAAAATGTTGTGTTCCGGCAATTAGAGGATCGATAGCCAATGCCTCAGTTAATTGAGTATTCCGGGTGAAGTGCGCCTCCACTTTTGGCCTTATCTCAACTTGTAAGATGAGATGAAGGCCAAGCACTTCCCGTCGTTTAATAAAAAGGGGTATTTAGTTGGACCACTCTGATTATTTAGGTTAGTATGGTTGCACTACCTAAGAATACTATAAAATTCACTCAGTATGTTGGGAATTAAATTCTAGTCAGTCTCAGACAGTCTCTTTTTTTGCAGGTCGATTTCTAAATATGTTCACTTTTATATCGATTTGCCTAGTAAGATGTAAAAAAAACAAAATCAATAATATATTCATAGTCCCCGTATCTAGTATTATAAGTGTTATAAGCTTTGCACATATTGTAAGCCCATAAAATAAGCTTTGCTCTGTTTGAGGCAAAGGTTCAATCTTATAAGGCACCTTTTAACATGGATTCCTGAATTCCTGGCAGCGTATAACAGTGTATACTATGTAACTTTGTCCTAGAGCTTCAATAAGCTACGCACATAAAAGGTTTCCCTAGTGTAGAGCTATCAAATAACTAAAGTTCCACCATTTTGATTTTTTACGTAAAATGATATCGATTACGGAAGTAAAGCTAAGTGACGTGGAAACTGTCATTTGGCGAGAAACCGAAATCCATTATGGTGTAAAGTGACTCGTTGTGACATAATGATGGTCCTATCCTTTGGCTAACTTCGGTTTTACCATTTTTTGTGGCAGACTTTCTGGTTGACGTCAGATATTGTGATTGAGTTTGGGTGGTATTTGGTGTAAATTATTAAAGACTAGCTGTGCCCACGTAAATTCAGTTTGTGAAATATATCAGTAAAAAAAACTCAAAAATCCAAATTAACCTTAAAATTAAGTATTAAAAAAAAATATGGACATTTTAGAGATCTAGAACTATTCTAGAAATTAAAAAGGTGGCGTTAAAAAAATGCATTCAATGGACCGTTTTTTGTCGCTTGTAGTTGCAAAATTGGTTGCCACGAAAAGCCATTCAACATTTTTACGGGATATTTTCAAGCCTATGTTCACTCATAAATTACACAAACTTTACACCTTAATAAAGATAGTGTAACCTTTTCGTTTTTGTGGGATACATAAATCAAATGTATTTTTTAATTCTGATAAAACTTGACAGGACTAACTCAAGTTTTTTTTTTAGTTAATAGACCTACGTGTGACGACCATTTCGCCTGATGGGAAACGATGAATGATGGCCTATAATGTAGCACGCCGGTCCAGAAGACACCTATCACTCTGGCCTTGAAGAGGCCCATATTTTTTGTTTTGGTTCAATAGTTTTAAATTTTTGTTTCGTTTCGTGAAATGTTTGAGTAAATAATTTCAATAATAAGATACTTATAAAAATTACTAACAACCGGAATTAATCTTAAAATGACGAGAATAATTTAAGTAACGAATAAATCGACACCTTATAGGAATCATGCAAGCCTGTCCCACTGTTCATACACTATAACGTTCATCATTAATAAAAAATAAAAACCATCCGGACGGTCCTAAAACGCATTTAATTCTTGATAAGGGTAACAAATTGGATAAAGATAGCACTAACGTTGGAGACAGTGAGATCGTAAGTGCATTGCTGTGATAACTTACGTGAGAACGAAAGAAAAGTATGGATTTACTCAGTAACAACGTGGCGACATTGACGCGCGTATGGCAAGTTGTTTTTGATTAAAATTTGCAAAAAGTTAGAAAGGGGCAGCTTTTTTGGGTTTCGTACCCAAAGGTTGCCAATGGTCCCCCTTTTCTAGGCAGCTGCTGTTCGTTCGTCCATCTGTCTGTCAGTGGGCTGTATCTCATGAACTGTAATAGGTAAATAGTTTAAATTCTCACATAGTGTGTATATTTTTATACTATTGCCGCTATAAAATGAAAAAAAAGGGTTCCTTTACAAATAAACGTGATTTTTTTACTTTAAATATTGGTCTGAACCCTAAGTATGCGTCTCTTTTAAAGTCGTTTTTAGTGAAACAACTTTGACCGCGAGTTACACTCACTCTGATGATGGCGCATAGTAGGAACTGAGCTTTTTTTAACATATTTATCATACCTGAATAAAACCAGTGTTCATAAATGTAAAGCTATGACTAGATTACTCTCGGGTATTTACCATATCTCTCCGATACACAGATGTGCAAAAACGACACATGACTAGATGCGACATCGAACTCTTTTTTGAAAAACAGTTGAATGTATATAGTATATAGAATTAACAGAATGGAAACGGGCTGTAGAAAACCAAGTTAACGCATTCGAAGAGGAAAGAGAACAGAAACCTAATACGAAGCGTAACCAGTTTGAGAGTACCTTCAACTTTTTCTTATTATTATTTTAATATCGCCCTTATTTACATTAGCGATGACCAATCTTCATACAGTTGTAAAATCTAGTCTTTGCAGACGAAATCGAGGCAACTTGGCGAGAACCTTACTTTTTATATAATTTTGATATAAATTGTGCTTCTTACATAATGAATGGGCCTACGAATGATTCTCTTGCAAATCATAGATACATACGATACAAAAATATTAAATCATAATTTGTATAGTTATCGTGATGGTTGGTTATGTAAGAAAGGGTAGATCCACACTATCCTTTCCTTAGATCACCATCCACTTCTCAACATTGTCGGGTCGATGTTTGTAATCTTGAAATGTCAAAGGTATTTAATTTGAATATCATCTCTTATCTACCTTCGGCCATTGAATTTATCGATGAAATATCTATCGAATGGAGAAACATATTACTTTGATGAGATTCGAAATCGAATGTTCAAACTTACCATGTCATCGTATGATAGGTATATTATTTATGACGCTTAATATAATTATTTTTCACTAAACCTCAATAGTGTTTCAGAACCGTTAACATTTATTTCGGTACAAGCATTTCCTCAACATTGTTACCATTGCTATTCTATAAATTAATATTTATTATCATCAAGGACAAGACAGTCAGTTACTTTAATAGATGTACCTAGAAGGAAGGTGCCAGGTCAAATTGATACTTTTTTGCCGAAAAGATCTTTCGTTGAGCCATTAATAGTACTATGTTTTTTTTGCCGTGTTACCATTGATGATACTGTGGCTATTTACATGCCTAAGATTTGAAAGCATTGAAACGGACTCTATCAAGTCTCCTCGTTGGGAAACATCGGGCAATAGGTGGATTGGTTGCCTTTTCTATGGTGAGATCTGTAAGTCAGCTTTGACGACATCAGCGGACTGAGCTGAAGGGGTCAATTGTAAGTCGCGATCACCACGGCGTACATGTACTTCTCGTAAATACCTTAGTCATAAAATTATAAACTACAGTATTACTACTAATAAAGGTAATAAACTACTTATAATAAAATAATAAAGGCTTCAAATAAATTTCTAACTCAAAATGTTAAATCTGAAAATCACGGAATACTGTTTTTCGTATAATTACGTGTAGCCCAGAATAGAGATAAGATTGGTATTTTTATGCACTATAAACACGTTGTCTAAAATATCTACTTCTTTTATTGTCATAACACACGGAATGTAACTGTGCAATGTAACTATTAATTATACTTTTAGTAATTTACATTGGTTTAGCAACTTGCATCATTTACTGCTAATGCCAGCTTGCCGAAGCTGACGGCTTGGCGTGTTCCGGTAATGCGCGGGAGAGCCAGTGCCTTCTGGGAAAGCTAATTCCATTGTAGGCTTCATGCGTGATTTAGTCTAGAGCTAGACAAGCCTGTAATATAGCCAATCCATTGTTTATAATGAAAGTAATAACCCATAGACAGATGAAACTTACTGAGTTTGGTGTGCTAAATTTCCATACTAATTAAAATCAGTGGGTCAGCAAACAAAAAGCCGTCAACAAAGGAGGGATACACTCGTAACTTATACTATTCTGATGGACAGAACATTTTTATAGGCCGCATTTTTTTTTATTACAATGCCTCACCTCATAACCTATAAACTTGCAGATGCAAATGTGAAAGTCAACAAAGGAGCGAACCTACCCAGAAGGTGTATATTTACTCTCTTCTTGAAGATATTAGTGTCTGAATACAGCAAAAATACAATGCGTTTGACAAAAGTTTCTTATAAAAATGACTGATAATCTTTATATTAGATCGTAGACTCTGTCTCCTCTGTTTTTATGTGTTGTTTAATGTTGTTCATCCATACTTGTTTACTACCTTACGTAGGTACTTTACCCTGAAAATTACTAACTGCTGGTATTTAACTGGCGCCAGTCACTAAAAGCATGTGAAAGCGTATTAATTTTAAATGATTTGCATTATCTCTAATAGTTGTCGCCTCAAAATATAGCTTGCGTGTAAACCTACGATTAACTCGCTTATTACCTGTTATTAATGGTTGCTAACTCGAGTTAGTTAATCAAAAAAGTGATGTTAGGGAAAACATTTTATTTACGAAAAAGCACTGTCGTAATGATGATTTACAACATATCTTTCACATAAAATACCAACGTTTGATCAAAAAAACGGAATATTACAATATTCTGTAACCTTTTCAGTTAATGATACGCAAAAGCTAACGATGTTCACTGTGTGTAGAACCGTACGTGATCGCAGAGCCGAAAAACAGATAGCTCAGTAGCAAATCATATGGTAATGACGCAAACAAGAAATCAAGCGACCACGATTGAATATGAAACGAAATGTTGGAAGATTCTCCTTCGATAGACCAACAACATTGTAGCGGTCGCGGAGAGTCGATAGATGGAGGTGGCTCTAATCGCTACTTGTAGCAACAGTTATTCAGCAGTGGTGGGTAGAAATTATGGAAACATTTCGATCAATGTAGGTACCTAGTTGTTTTGGCTATAACGAAGACGTTCATGGGCAGGAAAAATCAATTACCTCTTGTATAATGTGTATTAGGCTCGTATTAAAAAAAACTCACCAAAAGAAGAACAGCAGCTTCTGTTTATTATCATACACTATTACTGCGGTCACCAATCCGTTTGTATCAATGTTTGTATAAATATAAATTATTTCTATTCATTGATTGGAATATTTGTCCAGCATTATCGTCATTATTACAGCCTGGACATGAAAATGAAATGAAATGACAAACACTTATTGCACACCTTAAAAATTAAACAGGATAACTTAAATAATGTATATACAATAGGCGGTTGATGAAGAATATGTAAAGCAAAACAGAATTGGGGAGAATTTCCGATGTCTAAAACATAATTTGCACTTTTGTTTGAAACGATTGACCAAGCTTCATCACTTCAAATTCGTTTTTAATGAGCATCACGTGACCCCAGCACGGAGAGTACATAAAATATGATTTTTCAGTAATTACAGCGTTTGCCGTCTGATTTACGCAAAGCACCCTTTTTTACCTGTCCAGTCAAAGGGGTGTTATGGTTTTAATTTGCAAGGGACCAGCTTTGGGTACTAGAGGGTGAACTCATGTTTTTTTTCCTATATAACCTGCTTATACCCCAATATTGGGGTTAAATTGCTTGTACTTATACTGCATTTTTTGTTGGTAGAAAGCCTAGCGTTTGATCACCACTTGAAAAACAAAAACATTATGTGGCTTAATATAGAGAACGCATGACTTGCAGAAATCTATTTACTCTGAATTTGATAAACATACGCACGCCGTAAAATGTGGATTTCAAAATATTAGTTCAATAAAAAGCTCACTCAATGGTCTTTGATTTACTAAAATGACATCTCATTTGCAAGCTGTTTGAATTTTACATTATTCATAAAACACGCCTTGCGTTCATTCGTATGTCTTCAATTTATTTTGCTCTCACTTCATCGCATCTGCGAGTCAAACTACCCACATAGCTAATCGATTCGCATCGCCCCGCACGCACATAAATCACAAATCAAACACAGACAATCGCTAACGAACGTTGGGCAAACACTAGAACCGAGTTGCGAATAAAAACGAACCGACCAACACCTCTATCACACTTCAATTTGCCAAAATGTGTCAGAATAATACTATTTGCATTTCCTCGTTCTGTGGTATATAGTGTTCTCAGTTCAGGATCCACGGACTCGCTCTCAATGAATATTGCATTACCACCGGCGGAATGGAAAAAGTTGAAATTGTAGCGCGTTCTTTAAAAAAAAATGATCGCCCGCAGCCATAGATACGCAACGTAGATTCGAACGTTTTGGTTTTAGTTGCCGCCAGTTTTAATCCTTTGTCCTGTTTTCAACTCATTGGCATGGAAAAGCGACAAAACGTATCAGTATGGTTGAATGTGATTCTATGTTTTTTTCTATTATTTCAATCCGATTTCGTTCTAAACAAATAAACAACGAGACTATTTTATTCTGTTACTATCAATGCAAATACTCAACAATAAAACTTACCTTCCAAAATTGATTGTTGGTTCAAACGAAACAAAGCGATATTCACAATAGAAATGCTTGTAAACATGTCTTGTATGGTACAAATTTTCATTCGATTTTTGAAAATAAATCACTCAGCTTTGCAATCTGTGTGACGTTTCAACAAAACTGACTCTGCAATTAGTTCGCACAATATGTCGAGCAAATATCTGCATATTTATTGAAACTGTTTTGTGGAGCTTTTGCACGAAACTTGTTTGAAAAGCACTGCAAAAATCGACGGTCAAAATCATAGTGAATCGGGAAGTACCACGATCAAATAAAGCAAAGAGTTGTTAACTAAAAGTTTTTGTTGTTTTATTTAGTATGAAAGGATGAAGTCTACAATGGAGTAGGCGTTTAAACTGCCTCTGTGGTCTAGTGGTTCGCCTACCGGTTTCAAATCCAGGGGTTCCGGGTTCAATTCCCCAGGGGGAGTACAATATTGTGCTTGGTTTGGTTGGTGGGAAGACTTTGTTTAATTCCGCCTGACTAGCTACCACCATCTGTTCCAGCATTTAGAGGTAAGTCAGCCAGTCCTTCAGTACGTTGAGGATTCCGGGTGATGTGCGCTTGCACCTTCGGTCTTATCATAACTTGAAAAATTAGGTGACATGAAGGACAAGCACCACCCCGACGAACAATAAAGAAAATACGGTGCCAGAAGTGGCCTACTAAACTCAATCTTTGAAGATATTAGCGTTATAACACAGCGGAAATACAGACGCGGTAAGTTAATTCTACGTTTTTAACCGCCTCTGTGGTCTAGTGGTGCAACCCACCGATTTCAGATCTAGAGGTACAATATAGTGTGCTTGGTTTGGTTGGTGGTAGGATTTTGTTTAAGTCCGCCTGGCTAGCTACAACCATCTTACCTAATTCTGTTGCCATAATAACAATTCTTAAAAAAAATATTGTGTTTCATTCAGAGCTACGAGTAAGATAGCCAGTTCCTCAGTTTGTTGAGGATTCCGGGTGAATTGCGCCTCCACCTTCGGCCTTATCTCAACTTGTTACCAGAGGAGATGAAGGCAAAGCGCTTCCCCGTCGTAAAATAAATAAAAAAGTAAGTATTGCAGTTATAAGTTATATATTTTTTAATTTTTGTTGAGTATTAGTCAAAAAGATTTGCCGGCTAGCGGTCAGTAACCCGTCTATTTAAAAATGCACCCCGATTTTGCATTTTTCATTTAGGATTTTCATCGAAACAATCACTGAAAGAGGGACGTGACATGCAAAGGGTCTTCTCACGGAGCGTACAAAATAATTTTCTCAAATATTCCATTTCAAACTCATTCTTATTTCAAGTGCACTGAGTAAAAAATTCTATAAAACCTGAAAGGTACGATCACTTTTCCAGTCATGAGTTATGATCTGGCGGAATTCTCAGCAAATTCTCTTGCATCTAAAATGAGTTTATGCGAAAATATGCTTTATCCACTCCGAGTGGCAGTTTACTTTCGATGAAGAATGTGTTCGTTTTCGTTTTCAGTGCCTAATGGTTATTTTGGCTTGCATGTTGGAGACGGAGTGTTGATAATTTGGCGCTTAATGAAGCAAGTCTGCTGCGTTGTCTCCGACGGAATAATTATAGAAAAATGCTTGGAGTGAATTCAAATTTTCTCCATTACTTTTTGGTTATTGTTTTGTTTATGTAGTGATTAAGTTGCTTTTTATTACTTTTAAGGTCCATTGATTTGGGATCTGCGCCAAATAATTTTTATTTTTCATTGTTCTTTTTACGTTTGTAATACAAAGCTCTATTTTATTTATTTTAGCTCTTAGCAAGGAGGTAAAAGTCAATATATGTATAAAATAACTTCATCTATGTTTCCAAGCTCAGCCCCATTGATGGCACCTATTCTATCGGTTTAAATTTCGTTTAATATTGAACCTCCTTGATTTTGTTGAATCATCCTAACTGTTATAGAGATGAGATCATTGTTCTGGAATTATCGCTGATCTAAAATAATTGGATGGCAGGAGAATCCTTGAAATATTATCTTTTAAGCTATTACATTTTTTTTCGTTTGTCACTGTGCAATACATCTCAACAGAAATGCATAATACGAATCCTAATAAGATGACAAACACTTTTTGCAAATTGTAACTGAACTAAAAATTGTAATATTGATTTTTATGTATTATTTTTATGATATTCAATCCACCAAGCTCGTACTCGCTTCACTCTCGTTGTCTGGAAGAGATCGCACTTAAGTGATATGACCGCCTATTGTACTGTTAACGCTTAGGATGTTTTTATTAAGTCAAATATTCATAGAATGTATAAAATATATACATTTAAAAGGTATTTTATATTTCCCATCTCTATTCCCAAAGTATCACGTCGGTTCTTGAACTCGAAACATTTTAATTGTAATGGAGATTAGTGGTTATCTGATGGTGCCTAGCGCGCATTAGTAATAACATATTTATTTTGTTCGTTTGACAGCTGTAGGCGGATCGATGCTCAAGATATTCGAGATCACAGAACAACGAAGCTTTTTTGGTAACCTTAGTAGACGCGAACACTAGCCAAGTCTCCAATAATATGAATTCGTTGGGATATTTTAATGTTTTGCAGCCAGGAGTATCTCTAAGATTAAAGTTCACTACTACAATATAGTGGCTAATAATAGTTACAATTTATTTTATTAATTCAGACAACATGATTCATATTTTGTTGGTATTCATTTTTTTTTATATCTATAGAACTCTGATATCATATTAGTAGGCATAATTAAATTAATTAAAATTTGGATTAAAGATACACAAATTTGACATATATAAATTTAGGTAGGTACTTACATAAAAGTTATTGATTTATCTAATCTTCAAATCCCGATCTAGCAGCTTTCATCACAGGCAGGTCATATCGGTCAGGTATGACCTGCATAATATTGGAGCCGCTGTTGAAGTCTTCTGAGCTTTGAGGCAGTTTTCTGCAAATAATGGCGTGAAACCCATCAGCCCGAAAACATGATAGAAGCACTACAGAAGCGGGGCAGGCCCATCAACATCCTGACACCATTATTTTATTGGACTCTTAGGGCATACAGAGATATTTCAGTGTATCTGAATAATCATAGGCTGCTTGTATAAAAATATTAACAGCCGGCTTTGGAGAGTGTAATTTTCTTTAACCTACTGCCCCGAGCAAATTGCAACAAGCATAGCGCACAATGTATAAAAATACTCCGTAGACTTCTAGGAAACACCCAGGATGAGAAATCAAAATGGCGGGTTACAGTAGAACTTCAGAAAATTTAGTGTTTTTAATTAACAGTCTATTGAACATGTAAATATTCCAAAAACTGTAAAAATAATTGAACGTGGGACACGTTCAATTATTTTATACTTATACTAATATAATACATATACCAGTGTCAATGTGCCAGCCGTTCTTGAACCGAATGGTCTGTTACGTGATGATGGTAAGCGGCCCGACGGTATGACTCTTGTCCCTTGGGAAATGGGTAGGCCTTTGGTGTGGGACGCTACCTGCGTCGACACCCTAGCGCCATCTCATCTGCCTGGGACATCAGTTAGGGCTGGTGCGGCGGCTGATTCGGCCGAGGATCACAAAAGGCGCAAATATAGTGGTCTCGACAGAGCTTACCTATTTGAGCCTTTTGGGGTGGAGACCTTGGGTCCGTGGGGAGCCGGTGCCCTCCGGGTTTTCAAAAATATTACGGGGCTTTTGATTGAGGCGACACGTGACCCAAGGGCTGGCTCTTATTTAGGCCAGCGAATTAGCATAGCTATTCAGCGTGGCAATGCAGCCAGTGTCTTGGGCACGCTTCCGTCTGGTACTGGTCTGGAACAGTTGAGTTACCTATAGGCCGTTTGTAACGGTCCTTAGGTAATCTGACTGATTCCTTTGTACTTAGTTAGTTTAATTTATTGAATAAATGTATTTCATATAATACATTATCTTATTAATCTTGTATACTAATATAAAATGCTTACTGACTCACTGATAACATCGCATAGCCTAAACGGCTAATCGTAGAGACATGAAATTTAGAGGGTATGTTTGTCTTGATGCAAAAATGAGTGCAAAGAAGGGGATTTTGAAAATTCGTACCCTAAAAAATTCGTACCGTAAAAAGAGGTTTAAAGTTTTCACTAAAAGTATGCCCTACCTCTGAAACCGTGCATGATAAAAGGTCAAAATTATGATTATAGATTCCTCACATGAAATAGATAAGAACGTTATTCATGGTTTTTAGTTTTTTTTATTAATTGAAGGGAAGATATGTTCGAATAAAAAAAAACATTGTTATTTAACAGAAAAAAACGCGATGTATGCGTGGTTTCTACAATAAACTGGTGTATATTGAGTGCTCTTTATGCAATGGATGAATGTCAAAACTACCAAGGTCTGATGATGGAGTGGAACCAATATAAAGGGGTTTTTTTCAGTTACTAACAGTAATACATATTAAGAGCGTTCCGCATTTAAAATGATTGTATGTGTAATGATTCAAAGTTCGGAGTAAAATGTTGCATATCCCTGAAACCACAAATGATAGGCACTTGAAAATTAGTATGTTGATTGCCCATAAGAAATGAGTAATGGCATATTTTCAGTTTTTAATAATTACTCTTGAAATCCATAAAATCTTATAGGATTCTTAAAAATATATAAAAATTTAATTTTGGAAATAATATATGTACGTGTAAATTGCTAGTCAATTTGGTAATAACTAAGTAGGTATACCTACTATACATCCAGTTAATTAATAGGTGATAAATAAATTACATGGTCGTCAGTCAGCCTTGCGAAATAACATTAAGTAGGTATTGGGTGTTGTATTGTATGATAAGTATGTATATACAAAAAAAAAAAAGTTATTAAGTATTCTATCCGTAATCTAGTTCCCATATTACAAGCAATGCTTAGTTTGGGGCTAGATGGCTCTGTGTGAAATTAATGTCCTGTAATATTTATTTATTTATTTACTTATATAAAACGTAAAAAAAAAGCCGTAGTATTTTTTATTTGTCAATACTTTCTAGTCAAGTTTTAATTCTTCTACTAGCAACTATTGCCAATATCATAAATTGTGATACATTAGTATTGTTAAAAGATCCATCGCGCCATTGGTCCATTCCATGCTCTCGGACCGAAGGCGACTAGGCATAATGCAAACTAGAATGCTTATAAGAATTCACTGCAACTGGTCTTCAATTAGTTGAGCTCTTTGTTTTTTTTCAGATCTTGTTATGGAAGTGTCAGAATGAAAAGAGAAACCATTAATTTACTAAATCGTTCTAAAAGGTAACAGGATTATTTTTTTACATTTACTTGCTGCTGTATATGACTTGTACTCTTATCAATACATAAAGGATATGTTTATCAAAACTAACTATGTATTTACTAGATAAGTAGGTAGTTGGGTTATCTAAAAGCTCTAATATAGACCAGTACCAGATAGAAGCGTGCCGAATCTTGAATTCTTGAGTCAAATAAGAAATTAACAAATGGAAAAACATAGTAAGAAACTTTTTTTAACATGTCATTTTCTAACCGTCAGAGCATGTATCCATTGTGGTCTTAAACTTTCCGAAGAACCGAAAATAACACTAGCGCACGACTGGATTTGAACACACAACCTCCGGTTTGTGAGTTCAAATTCAGTCTCCAGGCTCTAATCCAGTTGGATACTTTTCCACACAGCTCTTTTTCCTAACTGCACTTTTAAACAATGACTTTTATAAAGTTTCAAAGCTTGTCTAACTACGCGTACCGATAACACAAGTCATTTACCCATTACCTCCCTAGTCACACTGCGTACAGGCGTCATTTTAAAAGAAAGCGGGTAGAAATTAATTTTTTTTTTTTATTATCTGGCGTAAGACAGAAGATTATTTTTTTCTAGGGTGACATTCATAGCTTTTTTATATAAATTATTTTAAGTACATACAAACGCCCGGAACTAGGTTTACATTATTCACATTTAAATAAAAGGTTTTCTTGATTATCCAAAATAGTATCGATAAGGTAATTAAAAACAAAAACTCTCAAGGCTTGATATATTTACCAGTTGAATTTTATATTTTTATATTAGTGTTCTTGTTCAATCAAATCTGATTCCTAATAGATTAATATTAACAATTTATGATAAAAAAGTGATTAGAGGTGAATTCTCGATGGTGAGAAAGTGGCGAGACCGTAAGTTTTTTTACATATTCATCTGATTTATGTGTAAGTTAAGTCCTACAGGCGACAACTCTGTTAGGTCATTAGAAAAACTGCATCTCATGTATTTAATAACACCGTCAATGCACCCCACACGGGAAATCTATTAGTGTCATGAACGTAATCCATCAAACCACCCCTTGGGTGAAAAACGGTTGGGTGTAAAGTAAACATTTACGCAGAAATTAGTTTATTTTGAAAATTTTATTACGACATGTCTTTTTTTTGTACATGATGGGTTCGTGTCTCTTGATTTTTAGGCTTGTCTAGATACCCACTAGGCCAGAGCAAATATTATAACTGTAACTGTTACAGGACATTAATTTTACACAGCCATCTATACGCCATCTACCTATATGGGAACTAGATTACGGATAGAATACTTAAATACGTTTTTATTTGTAAATACATTCTTATCATACAATACAACACCCAAACACAGAACAAACATCTATATTCATCACACAAATGTTTGTCCTGGGTGGGAATCGAACCCACAGCCTACAGCGCAGAAGGCAGAGTTACTACCAACTGAGCTATGAGGCTTGTTAATATATAGGTTGATAATTATAAAGGTATTATATATATTATGAGGTGTACTATGGAAATCGAACGTCGTCGAATTGAAAGATCGTCTGTAATTTTTGTATTGAAAAACGTGCAATACATCACCGGATCCGATGACGTTTGTTTTTCATTGTAGGCCTCCGGCTCTGCACGGGAAGCCGTTTGGCGCCGTATTCGACTGGAGGTTGTTCAATCATTTAATTCTAATTTAAAATTATATAATAATAGTTTTTTTTTAGTTAAACATTGGGTAATCCTGCTTTGTGATAAATAAATTGACATTTGATTTTAACAATTTGTTGTTTGAAAAAAGTATATATTTGCCGAATTGTAACTGTGAGTCCCTTTTTTATATTTCCATTGGTTGGCCAAGCGTTTAAAGACTAGAGTGAACAGGTTCCTTTTACAAAAAGCGTGCTCCATCTTAGGCTATGGAGTTGGTGGTCAAACTCTTGGCTATCATCAATAAAAACTGAAGGAGGCTCAAGTGTTATAGAGGAGGATAACAGATTGTTGATGATATAAAAGGAGTAAAATCTATATAATTTGACCAAAGAAAGTATTTAGGTAGTCTTCAATTGATTCCTGCACTAATCGAGCTCAATTCGCAGCGGCAGACTAGGAGTGATTGTCACAGGCAAAACTCAAATAGCAGGTTTTCTACAAAACGTTCGAGTGACATATATATAATTGGTGACTTTTATAAAAACCAGAGTTACTTGCGTAGACATGATTTCTAATATTAATTCCGTTTAGATTTTACACCACCGTCAGCATAACTTACGGAATTATAAAAATGTTTCTAAAATACATTATCAGCTTAAAATACTAAATAATACTATACAGTTTGTACTACAATTTTGTAAAAAAGTGTTTTAACAAAGAATGTTTCACACATTCTTTTTGAATCATTCTTTGCTATTTTTTTTCATCATTCATCATCTTCTTGTCCGTTATTTAACACTAGGTGGGGTTAGCACAACATGTCTTTGGTAGAGTTTTGGTGCCCTCCTCGGGAATACTCAGTTGTGTGGAACAATGGGATAAGGATTAAATAGATTTCAATTAACGGCCTCAGATTAGCAACTCAATTCAACTTTACTCTAGTTTCGAACAAAGATATCGTTTTAATAAAGGTGACATTGCTGTACGCTCAACCACGGCGCTTATGACCACTAGGTGACAGATATTAATTTTGAAAACACAGAGCGTCTGCTACATACTTTGTTGCGAACATTTTTGGTACAAATTAGAGTCAACTTTTTTATCGAGAATATATTATGTAATCGTGTTTTCGCAACACTAGTATATACAAGTAAATGCTACAGTATTGTGGAAGATAAATTCGCTGATGCTTAGCCATTTCAGGTATCATAGACTCTTAAGTAGATTAAAAGGGATGAGGATATAACAATATGGAGGGCTTAGGATACTAATTATTTAATTATTAGTTTGTATATTATTTATAATATGGACATAATGCAGGTACATTTTAATTTACTGGTTTGAAACCATAATAAAAAAACGTTTATTATTATTGTAAAAGTCCCGGTTGATTGGTGAGTATAACAATAGAAGGTAGATTATATTATATTTATTTTCAAGTGCTCCATTATTATTTTAATCACGCACAAGATTCTTTTTTCATAACGTCTTTTTCTGATACTCTGGAGAAACGTTTGCTTTCTCACCACGTTACTGGTATATGATGTGTATGTGCCATCACACATTTGAGCTGTATAACTGTCGCCCCACGAATTGCGCAATGCGAAAGGAATTCTCGGTCTAGATGGAGCTTAATGGGTGCAAATCATTGCAAATTGCATTCCCGGGACATCCAAGTGATGGTTTTAATAACAACTGTTTGTAAAGATTGATAGCAAAAGCGATTGTTTGGATGATCTCAGATGTTTAAATAAATTTGAGTTGACGATTTATTTGCAAATTTAGTGGCCTCTACAAAGCTTATATATTTAAGCCTTTCAGGGTCGAGACCATGTGTCACAGGGGAGTCGATGCTCTCTCGGTTTTCAAAAATCTTGCAGGGGTTTTGGTTAAGGGCTGGCTATTAGTTAGGCTTAGTTATCTTGGGCACGCTTCCGTCTGGTGATGGGCTGGAACAGTTCAATTACCTATATGGCATTTGTTACGATCCTGTAATCCAAGTGCTTCCTGTGTACATAAGTATCTAGTTAGAATACATTGTAAATATAATTTTTAATGCTTGCAAGAGAAAACAAGCTGACTGTAGATCCAACATAGAATACTGTGTGATACTAGCAATTGATAATAATTAATAGGTAGTATTACACGTGTTGGCTCAAGAGATTCTGGGGGTGACTGATGAAATGCAGTGCTTTGTGTAGGTTTTTAGGGTTCCGTCCGATCTTACGTCTGTCCGTTTTTGCATCTAACTGTCAGCGCTATTTCAATGAATCTAAATAAGGTGAGAGTTGAAATTTATACAGTGTGTATTTCTTTTGCCGCTACAACGATCAATAATAAAAATAAAACCAAATTTAAATTAAAGGGCTCTCTCGCGCACCTACGAAGCAACCGTTTGGCGCCGGTCTTCGACAGAAGGGTAGGTCCTACCACCCAGTGCTGCCATAACTGTAAGCAAAACCACTAGGACTAAAACCATTTTAGTGTTGATTTGGCTTGATTAAAGTGTCTGAGTTAAATGTTCAAAGTCGATCCGAACTATTGAATTGGCATTATCTGCTCTAATTAATATAAATCTGCATGCTTGTATTGTTATTTTGACAAGCAATTTAGATATCAAACAGAGATATAAGCGTGTGTAGGTATGTGGTACATAAAAAAGGCTTACTAAGTCCTTTGCAACAAATATATGATTGATTGATTTTAATAGGAAACGATATTTGAATAAGCAAGCATGGATTTAATATGTAATGTACTTAGTTACCAAGCGTTCAAAATTAGCAAGCCTTAGTTGGTAAAACATCTGACTTCTGCGCCACTGGCTGTTGGTTTGATTCCCACCTGGGACAAGCATTTGGGTGATGAATATAGATGTTTGTTCTATGTTTGGGTGTTGTAGTAGTCATAAGTCTGCCTTTTTTTTATTGTACAACGGGGTGCTTCTTGACCATCATCCCACCTAATATATTGGTCTTTGACCTAATATATTGGTGTCTGTCTGCTTCTTGCCAGTCCGGTACTTGAAGGGCGCGGACATCTTTCTCCACCTCATCCTTTCACCGGTATCTGTAACACCTGACTAGACGTTTATCCCAGGTATCCCAGTTTCGCAGCCCCATCCGCCTCCATTTGCAGCACGAAACCGAGCTAGCGCAGCCTGTGTGATTTTATTTTGCAACCTCCCGATTTTTTCTCAGTCTCTCCATCAACACGCTGGTCTTTTTACCGCCTTTGTGGTCTTGTGGTTTGCCCACCGATATCAGATCCAGAGGTTCCGAGCTCGATCCCCAAGGTGGTACAATATTTTGCTTGGTATGGTTGGAGGAAGGTCTTTGTTTAAGTCCGCCTGGCCAATTGTTGTGTTCCGTTAGTAAGAGGCAAGAAAGCCAGTTCCTCAGACTGTTGAGGATACCGAGTGAAGTGCGCCTCCACTCGGGCTTATCGTATTTTGTAATCAGGTGAGATGAAAGTCCGAAGTGCTTTCACATCTACAATAAAAAAACGCTTGGCCTTAATCTCATCTGTGTATCGATTTTATCACACGGTAAGTTTTTGAATTTTTGGAGTTCAAAATGTTTCAAAAAGTGATACATCACTTTTTGAATGATTTTGCTTAGAATCCGATATAGTAGATAGATTTCTACGCAATTCTCAAACCACATCTGAAATCTTCTGTGGAAGTTTCAAACACTAATGTCACAACTATTTTTTTTTCAGATTTTCGGAATTGCGTTTCCGGAATCTGCATCGGAAATTTCCGAACTAGATCGGATAAGGCTTCCGGCCGAATGTTTGAGACTAGCAACACTAATGTCAAGTAATGATCATTTACTTTGTATTTCCGAGCGACCTAATCAATAAATTGATGTCACAGTTACAAATAAAGCCTTTACAAATATTCAGCAAAATATTAAGTCACGCAACAATAAACTTATTTTCAATTAACCTTCGGTATGTTAGCATTAATACATTATTCAGTACCAACAGGAGGTCACTGCTGGTTGCCTCAGCTACCAACGAATTTTAAAATAAGTGGCAATCAGACGTAAGAGCGAGTTTAATATGCAGTAAAATTTGAAATCAATTTCTTTTCGAGCAATAAAAACGCTTTTTAGTGGGCTTTCATATGAATCACCCGTTTTATTCCGAGCCAGCATGATTTGTTGGTATGAAAGTGAGTGCGCTCAGCGAAGATATCGTAAATCAAAAGTCCTGACACTCATATGATTCCTGCAGCAACAAAAATAGTATTCGGGAATTTGCGCACAGACCTTTTTAATATTTATGGACTCTTTTGAGATATTGTAAGCGTCTGTAAAAAGCGGGCTACTTCTTTTGTTGATTGTTTTTCAATAATGAATATTACTTTTTGTCATAATAATCATAAACATGTTGATTTTTTTGCACTGAAAATATTGTTTTATTATATTTATCACATGTTGATTTTAATAATGGTGAAAAATGTTTTTTCTCATCGTGATAAACAGAAACGAATTGATTGTTTTTAAGAATATATTTTTATTTGTCGTCATAATTGACCGAGCGAGCGAAGCGTCTCAGTATCGAGATTGGCCAAAAATGCTTTGGTCCTCTGTATGTCGGTTTGTTCTCGCCTACAAGAAGCATTTTTCAACCGATTTTGATGAAAAATTTGCACACATGTTCCTTGTTTTTTTTTCTTTTTTTTATTGCGATTTTTGATTGGGGGGAAAATAGGGGACAAAAGGGGGGGAGTTTGCTGTAGCGTTACTTATCAACGGATTTCAATTCAATTTGAAAAATACACTCAACATTTTATTCTGCACAAGATGTTGTGACAAAAATAAAAAAAGGGTGAGTGGAGGGGGAAGAAGGGAAAAGTTTACTGTGGGTTTTTTTTTCCGGAATATTTATTCCTACGTTTACAAATCCGACTAAGCAGTCCTCTCCGCCTTTGCAAGACAAATCCGTAAACACCAGGTTCGATCTCCTCAGACAAAGGAAACGCGAGTAATGGCTCAAGCTTATGCCCCTATTTTTTGTAATAGGAAAAGTGAAAGAGGAAAGCATCGGTTAGTGCATGGTTATAA
Organism: Venusia cambrica; assembly: GCA_951394065.1. Lineage (NCBI taxonomy): Eukaryota > Metazoa > Arthropoda > Insecta > Lepidoptera > Geometridae > Venusia > Venusia cambrica. The sequence goes on from OX596055.1 coordinate 7,306,214, forward strand.
GGGCTCGCGAGGTCTACTGTTATTACAGAACCACTAGTAATAAACATTATCGTTTCACCGAGTGTACTGTACTCTTTGAACTTTACGACATTAAATGACGGGGATCTTCAAGTTGATACAGTCAAAGTACATAATTATAAGATAGGTTGCAGAGCGAATTCTGTCTTCCACCAGTTATTTCACCATTTAATTATTATTATTTTTGTACGACGGGGCAACACGGGGAACACAATTTTTTTTAAGAATTGTTGTTATGGCGACAGAATTAGGTAAGCAAGCTAGCCAGGCGGACTTAAACAAAATCCTGCCACCAGCCAAACCAAGCACAATATTGCTCCCCTGGGGATCGAACCCGGGACCTCTTGATCTGAAATAGGTGCGTTGAACTACTAGACCACAGATGCCGTGATAACATATGAATTGACTAACCTATTGTGATAAAAACTTAGCTTCTAATACCTTAACATTATAAAGGCATAGCTAGTACCAACTAACTTCATAGAAAACAATCACACTTTTACTCCTCACGGGATAATTAGTAGTAGCTCTGTCTACTGCGCCGTAGGTTTTTGGTTCGATTCCCACCAATAAGTATTTGTGTTATAAATAAAGATGCTTTTTCCGTGTTGAAATAAATATCTGTTAATATGTATCTTATTTAATACATGCCCAAAGAGCAAGAAATATTAAAAACCGCATGCAATAAGAGAACGTATCAAAGAACATAGTAATTTGTGTGCAAATATTTTCTTTTTCCGTTAATTTGTGTGTAAATGATACTTCCTGTGCGACCCAAAGGCACAGAATAAATACTAGCTACCTAGTAAGTCAATAGGGTAAACGTTTCATTCTTTCTTTCTACAACATTTTCGGTTTATCGCTTCTGTGGTCGAGTGGTTCACCCAAGGGTATCCAGAGGTCCCGGGTTCGATCCCTAGGGGGAGTACAATATTGAACTTGGTTTGGTTGGTCGAAGGAATATGTTTAAGTACGCCTGGCTAGATACCCACTATCATACCTAATCCTGTCGCCATAGCAACAATAATAAAATAGTTGTGCTCCGGCATTTAGTTGTAAGATTTCCTGTGAATGTTGAGGATTCAGAGTGAAATGCGCGTCCACGTTATCGGATGAGTTGAAACCAAGCGCTTCCCCGTCAGACAACAAAAAAACCGTCACAAATGTTTTGAAAAACGTTTAGTTTGTAACCAAGTCTTATGTAAATTAATTGTAATACCTACTGGCATATACAATGACATTGTATCCTCTCAGGATACTAAAACAAACGCTTTTCTTGTCTCGAATTTGAACGAGTCGCTTAGCAAAAACATTAGCTTCGACTTGAAAGGCTTTTAAGCGTAAATTGTACATGAAATTAGAGGGTATTGGGGAAGGAATCAGTAGGTATTTTATGATTGTACTTAGGAGCTGTTACTTTCAGCTGGTTGCGTCAGTACTTTTTCTTAAAATTACTCTTGAAACCTCATTAAAAAAAACCATTAGGTATATAAAGTTTATCTATATTTGCATTTCCTAACATCAAGTACATTTTCATATGAAGGGTAATCATGTACCTATATTAATTTCTATAAAGATCCGAACTAAAGTATTGGTCCAGGGGGTGGATCTATTAGATATCTATTTATTGAGATATATGGCCAGAAGCTAGAAATTACGGGTATTTTTTATTTTTTATTGTTTTAACCGCCTCTATGGTCTAGTGGTTCAACCCACCGATTTCAGATCCAGAGGTCCCGGGTTCGATCCCCAGGGGTAGTACAATACGGTGCTTGGTTTAGGCTAATTCTGTCGACAAAACAACAATTCTAAAATTCTTGTGATTCGGCATTAAAACGGTTTGGTACGCAACCCCGGACAGTTCTAGCTGCTAGTGTCTCACCTCTTCCGCGACATAGTATCCTCATTCCTTCTTATTCCTCTCCTTTTCCATATTCCCTCATCCCACACAACTTGGTATTCTCAAGGAAGGTAAACGTCAGACAGGCGGCTGGTCTTAAAAATCAGCTTAAACATTTATGTCATGGCCTCAAAAGACTTGTTGTGCCGACATGTTGTGCATGACCTCGAAACCTGCTCATACAGAGATGAGGTCTAATATGGAGCGAGCCTATGAACTCCTTATAAAAGACATTCGGGTTGTAATACAGAGGAATGGATGCATTAAAATTAAAACACACGAACAAAATTGCTACAAGAGGATGGTTCGGGAAGTGATTGAAATAAAAAAGTATCCTAATTTTAATTGTGAAGACGGCTTCAGAATTTCTGCTTCTAGGAGTCCAGTAATAGTAATAGGTATGATCCTGACACAAATTTTGTTGATACTGTCAGTGCTGTGTGTTGTGCTTGTGTGAATGTGCATGTATCTAATAATCCAGACCAAGCTGAGGGTAGTTGTTAAAGTACCTTTAGTTTTCATCGATAGCTACCAAGTTCCAGTCTGCCTGCGAACACGGCTGGTGCAACCCTGCTGAAACGTCTGGATAAATATAGGTAAAACACGTGATTAATACACTTTTCTTCGTATGAATGTAAGATATTTATTGCACTCGAAAAAAACTTCTTACATCTTTTTTTTTATTCAACTAGGAGACGGAACAAGCAAGTAGCCCACCTGGTGTAAAGTGCATCTCTTGCCTGTAACAATGCCTTGCTGCATAGGTCACATCTACAAATAACATAGCCTACACAGTACTGCATTGCGCCTGTTAACTTTAGGCATAAAGGTGTAATTTCACAGGCAACCATACCCTTTAAACCGGAACAATGCAATGTTGCTTGGCGGCCGAAATAGGTATGGTGGTAGTAATTCTCCGGACGAGCCCTTTCACTCAGCTGCTGTAGTATTTTTAAATTGCAAAAGAGATAAGCTTTGCAATTTAAATATACATAGTTCAATACAGCACACAGGTTTTAAATGCACTACTATCCACTACCACATGTTTTTTTATCAAATCAAACTCAACATTCAAAAAAAACAAACCAACGTGAGTGGTCTTTTTAAAGTAAATCCTCTAAGACTTGACCAGCCTAAAAAAGCACAATACAAAAGACCAATTGAACCTCAAAATCACTTATCAAATAGTAGACAATTTATTCATAGTTGCCACAAAAAACTATTATTGGCATATCAACTTGAGCCCCGACTGGTGGGCGTATCAGAAGTGTTTACTTTGATCTTTGTAGTCTCCACAGAGCAAATACTTTTATCATTATTGACTCAGTGTTCGGTTGCCGTCTACCGAATGCCTACTGGTATTTTTTTAATATCTCTCTGGTCTTAGCAAATAAGAAAATAATTCTTATTGTTTTAGGTAAGACAATGCTTTAAAATATCTTCTATTGAATTTGAAGCGCATATGTCAGATACTTTACAAGCGTTTCATTAAAATACTTGAGATGGCGCCGGATACTGTGATTTTGTCTATTCAGTACAAACGTAGTCAAATAAAAGTTAATTGGAAATAATGTATGGAAAACTCTCGATTCCGTTTCTTTTGAAACGGAAATGCCATTTTAAAGTGATCGACAAATTACGTTTGTATGGAAGAGGAGAACCTATACCTTTATTTATATTTTTTATTATCATTACCTTTATTGTCATATACCTTTGTTTATTAATTTAATATTAATGCTTCAAAATAAAATGTTAAAGTACTGACACAAAATTAAATATTGATCGGATTAGGAATAATTCACGCGTCATTAAAATGTTATTCCTTCTAAATTATTTAGAAGTCACCAAACATTTACGAGTATATAAACATAACAGAATACAAATTGAGACAACATTGAAATTCACGCAGCGGAAACGAATTTAATTTATCGACATCTCATTCAGACTGGGAACGTCTCCATTGCGTCGACGACAATTACAATTTTGCAAACTTACTCTTCACCTGTAATACTCCTAAACCCCAAGGTATAAGGTTGGAAATCGTTTCAAGTGTATGGTTATAAGTTGGCAAAGGTAGCACTGAAGTGACAGAACTTAATAGGACTTTAACAAATAGCTAAACATTTTGTAATTCGAGGAACATCTTCAATGCTTAGTTTACTTAACAAAGGATGGGCAGGCGACCTTTTTGTTCGCACTCTTGTTGGATCACAACATCTGCCGTTTTTTCTAAACAATACCTGGACATCTCAAAATGTATATTTGTTCAACTAGCCAGAAAATCAGTAGCTTTTGTATCAGAACAAAGCAGGTGGTAATAACTTAGTTTGGTTAATAGCATTTGGTGCGGATGAACGGTGCAAATTGGTATTGATGCAATATTTACGAAACATCATCGTTAACTTGATTTTTGATACAAATAGAACTGTTTGATTTTGCTGTAAAAAAAATAGCATGAAAATAATTAAAAATAAAGAGACGTTATCAATTACTAATGAACAACAGAAGAAATAAAACTGTGAAGCCGCCTTTGAGAGTTAAGATAAAATAAAGTATTCTGCTCAAGCCTTCAGGTTGCAAAGTAATTTCAGCCGTTCTGTAATCAAAGCCCACAAACCACAGTAAGCTCTAGACCGTAAATGATGTTAACTGAACCTTAAAGGTTCTTTAGTCTCTAAAATCGTAGTATAACCGTCTAATAACATTGCCTTCGTACGTATAATAAATAAGGGGGTGGTGCAATATCTGTCTCGCTTGTAGTGAGTGCAAGACGTATATAGACACACTGAGTACTTGGAGAAGGCTTTTATCCACTTTCAGTTGCCTAATCAGCTATTTTATTATTTTGCCTAAATTTTACAATGAAAACTTACGATACCTCTTTTTTTATAGGAATACGAATAAATAAATAACCGCCTCTGTGGTCTAGTGGTTTCAACCCACCGATTTCAGATCCAGAGTTCCCGGGTTCGATCCCCATGGGGAGCTATTGTGCTTGGTTTGGTTGGTGGAAGGACTTTGTTGAAGTCCGCCTGGCTAGCTACCACCACCTTACCTAATTCTGTCGCCATAATAACAAATCTAAAATTGTTGTGTTCCGGCATTCAGAGGTAAGATAGCCAGTTTCTCAGTTTGTTGAGGATTCCGGGTGAAGTGCGCCTCCACCTTCGGCCTTATCTCAACTTATAACCAGGTGAGATGAAGGACAAGCGCTTCACCGTCGCACAATAAAAAAAAAGCTCCATCCTTCGTAGACCTCATCATTACGCTAGCCTAGAGGCCAAGAACCCGAGCTAACCCATCATAAAAAAAAACACTTAAACTATTGAATGCACTCGGTGCGTTCTTTCCTAGCACAGCGGAGCCATTTGCATCGGGACTGAATGGGACGAAACGGCCTCCAGTGGAATTTAATAAAAATATCTTTCAGCCCAGCTTAGAGTTTCTTTAAAATACAGCCGACTTTATTACTTTGAATATATTATCAAGAGATTGTAAGGAAGTATCTGATTATGAAGTGTGCTTGGAATTGGCTGGAAGTTCGCGTTGGTTCATATTGAGTGCATTTCATAGTGGAGCACACCACGATTATTTTATCTTTTAAGAAATCCACAACCTACAGCAGGTTGAGGGTTGAAAACATTTATGTGATGAATATTGTTTTTTTTTCTGTGTATGTGTTATTATATTGTAGCATTAGTATCAAATATGTATTTATAAAAATGGAAATTTACATTCATATTTTCCGTATTCTAGTTCACATTTTACAAGCTATTTTGCTTAGGGCATTGTGTAAAAAATGTTACAAGATGTTATATACTAAGTACTTATCTATAGTGCATGCTATACTCAATCACTTGCTTGTTCACGTCATTTTGAATGCCTATTCTAGAAAATTATATTAGTTGTGAACAGCTGACTGATGCGATGGAACCGAAATGAGGGTTATCTCTCATTCAAAATTAGCATTCATAAGCCGACTCAGACAACATAAATAACATGGAATATTTACTTCAGTACATGTCGTGATAGCAACCGCAATCGTTCCAACTTAATTATTATCAGTCCTTATCATAAGAGGCAGAAATTAAAGCAAGAAATAATATATAATAATAATAACTATTACAGGCCATAAATTTCACACAGCGCCATCTAGTCCCTGACTAAGCAAAGCATGTGATATGGGAACTAGATTACGGATATTATACTTTTTTTTACACACATATCTATCAACCAATACAACACACTTGCAAATAGTTGCAAGCTTCATACTAGGCACAATGTCTTCAAGAAGAGAGATAGGCTCCTTCTGCAAAGGCTTCCTCTATCTCGAGAACTCGAGTATGACATTCTACAAAAAAAATAGTTTGCCCTGATGTACAAAACGAGACTTTCAACACAAAGACTCTACGCCGCGACCGCGATCTCATCCAAGTATTACACTCACCCTGATAATGGTTCCCTTGGAGAACCGAAACCAAGTTGGTGTCTTATGAGAGTGTCGAAGAAATACTCATACCTATAAAATAACATCTACCTACTTAATTTACCTTCTTAATAATAGTCCGACGATCGTAAAGTTTTTCGCAACAATAATACCGATTTCCTCGATACAGTCCTATCATCGCGAGGAAATTGTATTGGTAATTAGCTCCTGTAAAACAACAACAAACTGTCCTAGATATTTAAGTATGCTTAGAAATAAACTTAGTTTAGTTAGACTATACTTAATTGTAGTTTTGCTGAAATAAATCATTTTTACTTCACTTTTTACTCTTCTAACAAAGTTTAACTTAATGTAAGCACAACTTATTAAAAACACAATAAAAACCTGACATAATTACCACCTCCGTTCTCTAGTGGTTTGCCCACCAGAGTCAGATCCAGTGGCCTCGGGTTCGATCCCCAGGGGATTAAAATATTGCGCATGGGTTGGTTGGTAGCAAGACTTTGTTGAAGACCGTCTGGATAGCTACCACTATTTTACCTTATTCTGTCGTCATAATAACAATTCTAAAATTATTGTGTTTCGGCATTTAGAAGTGAGATAGCCAGTTTCTCAGTTTGTTGAGGATTCCGGGTGAAGTGCGCTTCCACCTTCATCTTTATGATAACTTTAAACGCCTTGAAGCTCAAGCGTTTCCTCATCGTACAATAATAATAAAAAATAGTGGCTATCTAGTCCTTGTTGCCAATATAAAGTAACACGAAATGAAACCTTAGACCTCTACCACACAGATTATTTTGTATTCAAGACTCGACTTTGCCTAGTTACGAATAATATTGCCTTTTGCCCGCTGGCAAATATCCCATGTCTATTTGATAGGACGTCAACTTCATTGACATTGTTCTGGCAAAAGGCCAGAATGCCACAAGACTTTGTAGACAAAAGCTGCGCTTCGTTTCAGCTTCAATGAACAAAAAAGTTGGTTAAGTGTTTAATTCATCAAATAATTTTACCGAAGTAAAATGTGGAGCTGAAAATTCTTACTCAACCTTATAGAGGTTTAATTCAAGATATTTTATTTCTGAATAAAACTGCATGAAATGATGCTATTTTAACTACTGGCTGTTTGATGTTACGTACAGTTTCTTTCGTTTTTTATTTTATAGCTCCTTCAGTCCCTTTTCAAGCAAGCTTTAGAAAAATCCCTCTTATTATATTATTCTGTAAGTAATATAGGCATTACCATGGGTTACTGTAGTAGTAATAAACGTTTGACGTGACAACAAGTAGTTTGGCTTGCATAGTAAGCGTGCATTAAAAAAATAAAAATAGAGTGCGTGGGGAAATTTGAGATTGGCGCCAGTTATAGAAAAGACGAGGAGTGCTAGCTAAGCATGGTTTGAGCATATAATGAAAAGGGATAACAGCGTGGTTGGACATGTGAGTAGAGAAAAAGAAGAAGAAGGCTAAAGAATAGGTGGATGGATTATGTAAAGAGGACATGGGTATAAAAGACGTGGAAGCTGACGATGAGAAAGTGTGTGAAAGAGGCAAACATGTCGTTTCAACCCCGCCTATTGTAGGTTAAGTAGGTAACTAGAGAATAATGAGTAAGCGTGCATATCTTTTCAGTTTCATTTCAAATTAGCTCGTGGCAATTTAGTTTTGACACTGTATTAGTCTTATGCGTAATTTTGCCCTACACGCTAGCATGTACAGTAATCAAAAACTCGTGGTGATCACACTGTACTGCGCCAAGTCAGTATCACATTTAAAAATCGATTGCTCCACTATCCTGGCTTACTCAGGCAAAATCCCCAGCCATAATAATAAACCGCTTGGGAACTAGTTTTCCGGAAATCGATGAGTATAACATTAAATTACGTTTTCATGTTATAAGAGCTAAAATTGGAGCAGATTTCGTTTAAAACTCAGAAAAATTTATATTCGGTAAAATAAGAAACCCTCAATGATTATCGAACGAAATTTATTGCAATATCTTTCATTCAATTGTAAGGTTACACCAAGGTGTATAGGTACACATTTTCAGGTTTCAGTTTACAGGTTTTATTTCAGGTTTGCACATATGTGCAAAGTCTGAAATAAAAAAAACAGTCTCAGAAATACAACTAATTAGGTAAAAAAATATAATTATTATTTTTTCCCCTTTTTTTAAGGGTTGTGCATACATGAATAAGTTCCTATGGGAATATTCGGCGAAATTCATATCACGCAAAACAGATTTTATTCAGAATCGCCCACTGAAAGATCTCTGAGTGGATTCTCAAATATAATTTGCAATAAAGCAGCACATGATTTCTCACGAGCTCACCCTTGACTACTTTATTACTTTTCCGTGAAGCAGTCCTTTATAACTCTTTAATATTTCATTCGTAACACTCCTTGCTCGGCGAAGCATTGCAGATTTTATTCCAGCTTTTGTACTGAATTCTCCAATGACCGCATTATAATGCTTTATCGGCTTCCCATTTGGCAATTCAGTACTAAACCGCAAAAATGGTTTATCCGACTGATATGAATTCGAGAGTATTCAATTAAAAGTTATACGGAATGGAAAGTCAATATGAGTCTCGCAAAACCATGAGTTTATTTTTCCGTTCTCAGTTTTTAAATTAACAAAGGAGTTGTTCCGGCGCATTGGAAAGTTGCTAAGCGAGTTGCGGTAGGTACCTACTCGTATTTATTTCCATGCAATTTCCACAACCCAAGTTTCATTAGAGAGGCAAAAGTTTGATAGCATTTCAAGTGTTGCACTCGCTTGAACAGAGCTACAGACCGCTATGCGCCTTGTTGTTAAAGCCCTCGTGTAATTATTAGGAAAACCTTAACAAAAAGTACCGTCAGACTCTATTCAAAGCTGCTTTGCTTTTTTAAACTAACAAAAACGAGCATTCATAAAATAATACTAGATTACTGTTTATTCTACAACCTAATTGACCGAGTGAGCGAAGCGTCTCAGTATCGAGATTGGACAAAAATGCTTTTGTTCGCTGTCTGTCGGCTGTTGGCTGTCGGTTTGTTCTCGCCTACAGGTCGCATTTTTCAACCGGTTTTGATGAAAATTTGCACACGTGTTCCTTGATTTATTAAAAAAAAATGTTAATCGCGTGTTTTTATTGGGTTGAAAATAGGGGAGAAAAGGGGGGAAGTTTTGCTGTCGAGTTATTTATCAAAGGATATTAATTAAAAGAAAGACACACTCTGTATTGAATGCTACATAACATGTTGTTAAAAATAAAAGGGTGAGTGAAGGGGAAAAAGGGAAGAAGTTCACTGTAGGATTTCAATTTTTGATTTTTTTCGGAAAATTTATATCTATGTTTACTAATCAGTAAATATACTACATATATATAGTATTCTTCGCCTTTGCAAGAAAAATCCGTAAACACCAGGTTTGATGTCTTTAGACTAAGGGAACGCGAGTAATAGCTAAAATTGATATCCCTTTTTGCTCAAAAGCCTAAAAGGAAAAGTGAAAGATGAAAGTTTCGGTTATTGCATGGTTATAAGTGCTCGCGAGGTCTGTTCTTACAGAACCACTAGATTACTAGGTTCTAGTTAAACTTTCTAAAGCCTTATACGGACTGAGCGTTCCAATATACGCGTCATCTAGGTATGTACGATTATGAACGCGTGGTGACAAGTCGCGAGTCGGCCAGCCAGTATCACAGATTCGGACTCCAAGTGGACCTTTACAGGTCATACCACCAGTATTAGAAGTAAGTTCATTGTAAACCAGCATCTTCTTATTTTTATATTTATTGTACTACGGTATTGTATTGTATTGTATTGTAGGCGCACTTCACCCGAAATCCTCAACAAACTGAGGAACTGGCTATTTTACCTCTAAATGCCGAGACATAACAATTTTAGAATTGTTGTTATGGCGACCGAATTAGGTAAGATGGTGGTAGCTAGCCAGGCAAAATTACACAAAGTACTACCAGCAACCAAACCAAGCACAATATTGTACTCCCCCTTGGGGATCGAACCTCTGGATCTGAAATCGGTGGGTTGAACCACTAGAGCACAGAGGCGGTTTAAAAACGGTGTATCTTAAAAAAAATAGTATTTTCATAAAGCGTGTATAGTTTTTTTGTATATTTATTGAATTTTTCATTATCCTTTAAAGCTCACTGCAATTTTCTATGTAAACATCCGGTGTTGCAAAGTGAACGTTTCATTTTTAATGCTTTGATCGTCGATGCTCGCATAAGTGTTTGATATTCATGGTTTCTAACGACTGTTAATATAAATTTTAATTTTATGTAATACTACAAGTGTACCAGATATTAATATATTTATTCAAACAATGTGTACAAAATTCCAAATTTCAAGATTCCGGATAGGCGGGAGATTTGACGTTTCAAAATGCGTTTCAAAAATATTCTTAAAAATCTTAATGAATAAGGAAATGTTGAATTTGACTTTGACTTAGGTAGTTACCTACTAGAGTTAATTTCAAGTGAAATAACATAGCTTGGTGAAAAAACTTTCAAGGCTGTGTCGATATCGCTAAAACTTCTTCTTCTGCAAATATTTTTGTGACAAAGATAGGTTTGTTAAAATTACGACAGCAGTTCCTTCCATATTCGCTGCATGGACCCACCCGTTTAACTCGCGTGCCGTTCTTGACCTTCGTGCTATCTCAATCTGATACCAAGATAACCATTGTTCTCAGCGGGGCACCACGAAGCCACTATCTCAATGTTTGAAGGTTCAAAATTGCCCGAAAGATTGGATGGGTGTGATAGAATCGTCATAGGACTAACATAAGAGGATAACACGTTGTAGTCGTGCTTTCGCCTGGTCTGGGTCATGAGTTGTTGGTGTGGCTGTCAATATTTCCCACGAACTTGCAAAATGTTTCAGTTAGGCCGGTTCCTCTGGATTATGGAGGTGCAATATGGATTTTGGTAAAAAGTAGCTTCAACACTGCTAAGAACAATGAAATTCGCTGAACCAATTTTGTTCCTGAGATTCAGTTAGTAAGGCAGCCAATTTGAAAAATCTAAACATTTCACATTTCAAAAATGTTATTGTTATTATTTAAATGTAAAATATAAGTAATAATGAATGTCACTTACTTACCTATTTGTTTCCACGATGTGTAGATAGATTCAAAACTTTTATTGAAAACTGTTTTATACGTCTCTAGCCCCGAAGTTAAACCTTATAGTAACGACGTTTTAATATATGAATTATTATTGTTACGCTGTTAAGTAAAATACCCATTGTATATCTAAGTTATTTTTATGGATTTAAAAACAGAAGTTGATTTGAAAAGATCATAAAATAAGCACACTTCTAAAGTGCTGTCCGAGAGCACTCGTAAATATTTGACACGAAACCGTTGCTTCAAACGAATAGCCTGATCTCATGAGCCTTAAATATTTCGTTACAATATGCCATAAAAAGAAAATATATGACTTTTAACTTACGTGAATACTCAATTCCGGGCTCCTATTGTGCAATCTCCTTGCAAATGTTACGAGCGCAATTTCGCTCCAATATTCCTCAAATACAGTATGAAATACGCTGCGATTCGTTGTGGCGTAGCAAAACCGCATCCATTGCAGTTTCTTCTTCAATTCCATATCGAACGTGTTGCGGAAGTCTTCCGGTATGGATCATTTTGGTCCCTATCATTGAAAGCTACTTTTATTATCAATGTAAAGGCAAAACGATTACGATGAATTGATTCTACTATTATGTTTTTTTACTCCGCGACTGTCTTTTCTGCCCGCTCAAATCCGGCGGCTTACATTGATATATATTTAATAAACAACTGACCCACATTCCAAGGCAAAAAAACCTGTTCTTGTATCTCCCTTTCATTACATTCTTTTGTTTTTTATTATTGTACGACGGGGAACCGCTTGGCCTTCATCTCACCTGGTTACAAGTTGAGATAAGGCCTTAGGTGGAGGCGCACTTCATCCGAAGTCCTCAACAAACTGAGGAACTGGCTATCTAACCTCTGGATGCCGGAACATAACAGTTTTAGAATTGTTGTTATGGCGACAGAATTAGGTAAGATGGTGGTAGCTAGCCAAAGACCCAAATAAAGTCCTTCCAGCAACCAAACCAAGCACAATATATTTTACTCCCCATGGGAATCGAACCCGGAACCTCTGGATCTAAAATCGGTGGGTTGAACCACTAGACCACATAGGCGGGTAATCGGTAATTCTCACAAAAAGTTGATGTTTTTAGAGGAAGTAGAAATATATTCAAACAAAGGATCGATATACAAACAACAGGATATTTTCTGTTAAATGTATATCTAATGTTTTGTATGTAAAATTGTACCTTGCTAATGAGATATTTTCAGATAATGAAGACAGACAGTTCTTTGAAATGCGAAGAACAAATCGTAATGCAGATAAAAAGACGATACGAAATCACGATAGAGTTGTACGAGCAACGAGTAGCGGACCGACATAGCCAATTCAGACTTTCTGGTAGATACCTTATAAGCTTGCGTCACTATCTTTTCACAGACAATCTCTCGATAACAATCGAATCATAGCAATCAACTGATACCCAAGAGCTGATTCTTATTTAGGCCAGCGATTTAGCATAGCTATTAAGCGTGGCAATGCAGCCAGTGTCATGGGCATGCTTCCGTCTGGTACTGGTCTGGAACAGTTGAGTTACCTATAGGCCGTTTGTAACAGTCCTTAGGTAATCTGACTGATTCCTTTGTACATAGTTAGTTTAATTGTACTTTTAACTGATACGTTGTTGACTTAACTTTAAAAAGTACTGACCTGATAATTTTGAAAGTTTTACTAAATATTTATGATAAAGTTTCATATGATTTTTTTTTTATTGCACGACGGGTAAGCAGTTGGCCTTCATCTCATCTGGTTACACAAGTTGGAGCCAAAGGTGGAGGTGCACTTCACCCGGAATCCTCAACTTATTGAGGAACTGGCTATCATACCTCTAAATTCCGGAACACAACAATTTTAGAATTGTTATTATGGCGATAGAATTAGGTAATATGGTGGTAGCTAGCCAGGCGGACTTAAACAAAGTCCCCATGGGGATCGAACCCGGGACCTCTGGATCTGAAATCGGTGGGTTGAACCGCTAGACCACAGAAGCGGTTTATTAAGCTCACTCATAATTTTGTTAGTGATACTTTATGATTATAATTGAAAATTATATCGATTTTTTTAGATTATAATTATATATATCTTTAGATTGTATCTATGATTTTTTTTAATATATTCTAAGGCTTTTAAACATAATGTTTAAGTCTGCCTCATAGGGTCCGAAGCCAAGTGAATAATCAACAACATTACCAAAAACACAAAAACAATATTATAAGCAAATTTGATCGAGTGTCCACATTACTTAATATACCTACTTAAAAAACCAATCCCGATTTCAATTAGGTAACAATACATAAGTATCTTTCGTTCTCATTGCAATCGAATCTTGAAGCTCGATAAAACTTAATTTATAACGTTCTATGTTTAGTTTTTTGACAGTCCCAGATATTATGTAAGACATTATTTAGTTTAAAGCACTGGTCTGAATACTGCTTTTAATTATGTACAGTCAGGTAGTTTTGAAATCAATAATTTGAATAGCCCGTATCACTGAACTGAATCTTCTGTACTCCCTTACTATTAGCTATGCAGGAGAGTACATGCCATTCGTGACTTACATTCAGTACAAAACAATTCTCGGACAAGGATACTGGCCAGAACAAAGAGACAATGACGTAGATGTCTCTGCTTCATTGCAACTGGATAGAAACTGACTGTCCCTTCTATTATCCACCCAAGATGCTAAGTCGAGCGAATTTCAATAAATTTCTCAAATTTTAAATTCTCATTTAATTTTTACCTGCCATTAATGAAAAAAAAAATTAGAGAAATATTACAGGACATTTATTTCACAGCGCCATCTAGCCCCAAACTAAGCATAGCTTGTAATATGGGAACTAGATTACGGATAGAATACTAAAATAGTTTGTAAATACATACAACAACCAAACACAGAACAAACATCTATATTCATCACACAAATGTTTGTCCTGGGTGGGAATCGAACCCACAACCTAAAGTGCAGAAGGCAGTGCTACCACCACTGAGCTATGAGGCTTGTTGTAATATGACGACTGCCCATTATACTTTTATCTTTTGCTTATAATGAACAATTGTTCTGTAATATTTTTATGTTAAAGAAATGTTACAGAATAATATAAATAAGCCAGCAAATTAGCATAGCTATTAAACGTGGCAATGCAGCCAGTGTCTTGGGCACACTTCCGTCTGGTACTGGTCTGGAATAGTTGAGTTACGTATAGGCCTTTTGTAACGGTCCGTAGGTATCCGGCTGCTCTCATTGTACATACTTAGTTTAATTGTAAATTATTTATTCAATAAATTGTTTTTAATGTTTGTACAATAAATAATATTAATTCTTTTTTTCTTTAAAACCTACATATTTTCATTTTAGGCAGCCGAAATATTGTTCCAATTCACGAAAAAGTTAATATTTATTTTACTCAGTCTTTACAGGTCTAACGGATTTATTTACTTTATTTAATTAACGATAGACATCTTGTGAAACGATTTACTTTGAATTAATAAGTTTGAATTTTGATCTGATATAAAATGTTTGGTGAATCTTGAAAACATCAATCTCAATTTACTTACTTTATCTTCATCAAAATTACTTTTCAAACGGGATCAATATAGATGGAATTTACGAATTTAAATTAAATTAAAGTAAGTCAGTGTCGAATTGAAGAAAATTTTTGAAGATTGACTGTAAATCCAATTCATTTGAGATTTATGACTCTAGAGTATAAATGATTTTTTGAAGTTTTGTCTTTCAACATTAAGGTAAAAACATCGTTGAATTGAATTGAACAGATGCACAATGTCACAAATTATTTTTGGACCTCAATAAAAATAAGTATCCCGTAGAGTTTTACATCGCTGATGAATGCATGACGGTTCTTGGTTGAGGTAGGTGGTCGTAAATAGGTATTAGAAATTTAGTGTTGCCCAAAAGGTCGGATATAGCAAACACAGGAATCACACTAATAACGTTAACTTATCTGTTATCAGGTTTCTGGCCAGGACGTACACTAGATGTCATAAGAGTTGTTCAATTTGTCTACTGTGTCTGTTGTCGAAAATGTGATTATGCCACCGCTGTTATATCTGACGTTTTATATTATTTTTCGAATATGATGTGTTTTTTTTTTTTATTAAAATAACTAATTTAAGATAACATATTGAGCCACTAAGTTTTGTATTTTGCTGTCGTGAGCCATTCCTATAATTAAACATAAAAATCAATCTATAAATAATAAGTCTCCTACATGAAATTACTGCTGAAAAGTTTTCTTTAACTTACTTTTAATGTTTGGTGTAATTGTCCCGTAGGTCATTTAACTATGATATACATATAAACTATAACTATAACTATAACTATTTCGTAAAAATACACGTAAAATTAAATTAACTATTTACAATGGAAGCAATCGAGTTATCCAAGGACCGTTACAAACGGTCTGTAACATTCGAGAGACAGAAATGCCGGACCGATCCTACAATGTCCGGCTAACTTAATGCTAGCCAACGTTACTCAACACCCTATTGTGACCACGATGAATGTCAAACCGAACATTTGGTTTGAGGTCTTGATTCTGAAACCAATCACGAATCAGGCTCAATGAAAACAGGGTCAATGGACACACTACGGTTTGCGGTTAAATATTTGTATTGATGTGAAAGAAACCATTGTCAGAATGGCAATAAATTGTGTTACAAGAGTCACAGCTTAGTTGGTTAGTAGGTACCTACCACCCGGGACTAACGTTTATGTGACCAATATAGATGTATCTGTGTTGTATTGTATGATAAATATGTACAAAACAAAAATGATTGTTAGTATTTTTCCGTAATCCAGTCCCCACATTACGAGCTTTACTTAGTTTGGGGCTAGATGGCTTTTCATGTAAAACGAAGCTAATGAACATTTTACTATAACTATTACCACAAAAGTTTGCACTTTAATATTCGAAGGCGAGTGAATAGATTGTCCGACGGGGAATAGCTTGGTTTTCAACTCACCTAGTGTCAAGCTATGATAAAGGAGAAGATGAAAGCGCACTTCAATACTCACCAGACTGAGAAACTGGCTATCATGCCCTTTAAATGCCGGAACACAACAATTTTGAGAATTGTTGTAATGGCACCAGGCTTAGGTACGATGGTGGCTGGTGGACTTTAACTAAGTCCTACCATCAACCAAACATAAATTTGTACCCCCTGGAGATTGAACCCGAAACTTATGAGTCTGATACCGGTGGGCGAACCGCCAACCCTGAAAGCGGCTAACATTTTCTACTTGCACTGTCTTAAAACTGATGATACACACCTTTAGCCACTATAAATAAACCGTTTGAAAGTACCTCCTCCAACACTGGTAAGTTTCGGCATTAAAACCATGCTTGGCAGATGGATTGTTATTGCACTGTAGGTATTTGTTATTTATTATTAAGTAACGCTTTTATGACACCAGTGCAAGCTGGTCTTGAAAAAAATATACGGTCACGAATAATAAAAACCGGTTGGCTTTATCTATCCATTGTGACAGCGATGGCAAATTTGCATTGTAATGGGAATCCGTTGTTTATGTGGTCATCTTCACAACGTATGGACGCCGGCACTCATTTGTAGTGTACATATCATAAATTCACGATTTAACACGTACGTGAACCGATTTATATTGTTTGCTTGGGTAAAATTACCGGTAATATCCTAAAAATATTTTTGGTCACGATTCCGAACGGTAATATATTCAAAGAGGTATTTTTAATGAATTAAAATTTTAATGAATTGCTTATTGACCTTTATGACAGACTTAATTGATTTGGCTAAGTTTTATTTACTTTGAATGCATTACGTCAATGCATTCGAAGTAAACAATGCACGACTTTTAATATAAAATATTATTTTGACATTATTTATCTAAGATATTGTGTATCAAAATGTTACTACACTTTACCTGTGCTTAGCAGAACATGCTGTTTCCATAGTCTAATATTTAACATCTTTTGTACTAAGGCTCATAAACCATTAATAAATTTAATTTAATTGAGGATGAGCTAAAGATTAGGTAGATATTAATATTATCTAAAATAGCCAGGTAAAATATTAATGGTACAATTATGGCTCTAAAATAATCTAATGTGATCTAAAATATACAAAATGTAGTAAATACAGCTTTTGCTGCATTTTAGCGAAATACAGCGTTGAATTTTTTTTGCTCTTACGATAGAGTTGATGATTTAAAATGATGCTAAAATCCTATAGATTTTATTTACCGAATCAATGTTAGTAAAAAAAGCCAGCTTCATTTGCCATTCAATTTATAATTTAGACTTCGTAGTAAAAGCGCTCGCTTAGACTTTGGTATACAACTTAGGTACAATGTAGGGTGTGTATTCATTTTTTTTTAAGTCACTTAACGCTACTTTATTTTGGATAATATTCCACCAAAGGAAACCACTAGGTCTAGATTAAACTAAACCAAACTTATACAATACAATCAAATATTGCCATAGCCTGCTAAATATACCTCTTTCTACTAAGTTTAAGACCATTAATCAATAAGATTGTACTAGGAGGCTTTATTACCTAAATTTTTATGTTCAACATCAATTTAATTAATCAGAACATTTAGATAGCGATTTCTGAATTTATTTATATCGTCATAAAACCTCAACTGATAAATACATTTTAGAAATAATATCTAACGATTGTTTAACAGCAAGTTTTGAAAGATAAACATTTAACGACCGCTTTCAATTTCTTTTATTAGTCGTTTTGATTCTACATTTAACAATATCCATATTTTTACCGTCAATTTTGTTCATCTGAGGTAAACCTTAAAACCAATTGAAAAGCAATTAAGCTGAACAAAAAAAAAAATTAAGATTCCACGAGCCTCTCCAGGAAGGAAAAGCTTAGGTAAAATACACGAAATAGGCCTACTTTTTGAAGTAGAATAACAAAATATTTTTTTTCAAATTAATGTTAATTTAGACACAAACTTTAAAACGACTATTTACTTTCGTAAAATAACAAAACGGGTGTAAAGGAAATGAACTGGCGTTTACAAAATAAAAAGGCTTTTACATTACTCGCACCAAAATCTACGAAACAAAAATGAATCCTGATTAATTGATAGAGTGAGAGGAACACGGAAAATATTTTTGTGCATCATTAGTCTGATGATGCGAGTATCAGAGACATTCTATTACGACTATAGACCAGTGGAACGTGTTATTTGTGTAAGTATGAACCTGATCACGACGGGTTGTCAACCTGAGGAACATAATTATATAATTAATATGTCTATAATTACATCTAATTACCGGAACACAACAATTTTAGAATTGTTGGTATGGCAAAATAATTAGGTAAGATAGTGGTAGCTAGCCAGACGGACTTAAACAAAGCCCTACCACTAACCAAACCAAGCACAATATTGTGCTCCCACTGGGGATAGAACCCGGGACCTCCGGATCTGAAATCAGTTTAATACGAATAGGAGACGGGACAGGCAAGTAGTCCACCTGATGTTAAGTGCATATCTTGCCTATAACAATGGCTTACTGCGTAGGTCACATACACAAAGAACATAGCCTACACGCACTGCGTTGCATCCGTCCACTTAAGGCATAACGTTGTTAAGTAATTTAACCGGCAACCATATACCATTGAAACCGGAATACAGCAGCTGAGTGGCGGCTGAAATATGTATGGTGGTAGTACTTCCCCGGACGTGCCCTTTCACAAGGGGCTTTACTACTCTGAAAACAAATGCGTGGAACAACTAGCCTAAATTCTGCTAATATTGTCCATGTATAACCGCCTCTGTGGTCTTGTGGTTCAACCCACCGATTTCAGATCCAGAGGTGCTTGGTTTGGTTGGTGGTAAGACTTTGTTGAAGTTCGCCTGGCTAGCTACCACCATCTTACCTAATTCTGTCGCCATAAAAACAATTAAAAAAAAAAATTGTGTTCCGGCATTCAGAGGTAAGATAGCCAACAGAATCCTCATCAAACTGAGGAACTCCTCAGTTTGATGAGGATTCTGGGTGAAGTGCGCCTCCACCTTCGGCCTTATCTTAACTTGTTACCAGGTAAGATGAAGGCCAAGCGCTTCCTCGTCGTATAATAAAAAAAAAAAATGTCCTGTAGTAAAACTAGGTGAGGTACTTAGAAATATCTATGTTTTTATTACTCTTATGATGAGCTCTCGACTCGTATTAGCTCTCTATGGCACGTGTTTACTATCTTCGTAATAAATTGAGTCATTTGTTTACATTCCCTCTCATGAGGTCATCAGGATGGTATCTTAATTATATTTTTAAAGGCATTGTTTGGTGAGAGAATCCGAATAACAAAACACTCTAAAAGTTTGAACAATTTTCATTTGATTATTTCGTATTCCAATAGTATAGATAAATGCAACCATGGCAGATGTAGTGGACGCTTATCTGAATTATCAGAATACTTAATAGTGTTTTTTCACAATTTTTCATTAATTCTGGAACGTTTGCATTATATTCCATAAAATTTACGTTTTTTTTTGGTTGGCAGGGATGTGCTTTTCCTTTATTTCACCAGATTTTTCATGTTATGATAAGGCCGAAGGTGGAAGCGCACTTCACCCGAAATCCTCAACGGTCTAAGAAACTGGATATCTTACCTCTGAATGCTGGAACACAACCATTTAAGAATTGTTGTTATGGCAACAGAATTAGGTAAGTGGTGGTCTAGCCGGGCGGACTTAAACAAAGTCTTATCACTAACCAAACCAAGCACAATATTGTCCCCTTGGGGATTGAACCCGGGACCTCTGGATTTTACAGCGGTGGGTGGACCACTAGTATTTATCATGCATCAAAGCAATATGTAGTGTTGTGGTGTGATTTTTTCTGGACTTCGCGGTACGAATGTGTGCTTACTGGGATCAAAGTGTGGATAGACCGACTACTTCAAGTTTGAATTTGGTGAGGTCTAAGCTAATTCAATGATTAAGTAGGACGCAATTTACATCTAGATCTCATCTCATGGCGGCATCAATCAGAGGTATGTGAAGTTAAATTTCAAGAATCACACTCTGTATTTCAACACGAACTGAATACTTTGAACTTGAAGAATTGTATTATCCTTGTAGCCTATTTTATGGCTCAGTTAATAACAGTTCACTGCCTTTACATTTTAAATCGTCATCGTCAGGAATAGTCGAGAAATTTTCCTGATGATGATGATACTATACATCAAAACAGGTAACAAAAACCTTGCGGTATAACCTGCTGTTCAAGAATATAACCTTATACACTCACCTGACGACATTAAAACATAGAAAACAAATAAAATCGATATGAAATACCATTCACGCAGTTCCTAAATGAATAAACTGGTAGCTTTTAAATAAATCACAATTAAAAACCTATTCGTGAAAAGCGTTATCATTAATTTGAATAAAACCGCACTGTCCTTAATAAAAGTAATGTCTTTCCCCGCGTTCATTGATTTAAATAATTCATAGAAGATGATTCAAAGTTAATAAGGTCAAATTGAAACTTATTTACATTTGACAGTAAAGGGAGTACGTTTTCATTGAATATACGGTCGTGTTTGAATACATTTTTGTAATCTTTAGAGTTTAAAGGGTACTTACTCAAAGTAAACAGTAGACCCACTTAAATTATATGGATAATCCTTACGATAAATTTCGTGATTTTGACATGATTTATAAGTAAAAAATATATAAAATGAACGAGTAGCTGACTGATTTATAATCAACAAACAGCCTTAGCCACATAGGTTCTAGAGACTTGAAACTGTCAGATGTTCTTTTATTGCTAATGGGTGAAAACACATTTCAGGAAATTCCCGTAGCATAGCGGAAATAAAGTCCCAGTTTTTCTACTTGTAAAGCTTATAAATCAATTAGTCAAGTCGCACCACATCATAACCATACAAAATTGATACGGGACATTTAATTTTAACAACTCTAGAACTAGAACACAGAAAATATAATTACCTACAGTTTTTATGTAAATACATGCTTATGGTACAATATAACAAACACCCAGACAGAAAAAACATCAATATTCGCCACACAATTTTTTGTCTCAAGATTTAGGTACACACAGTTTATAATCATTTAAATAGGTAATAAACCTAAATACTTAAAACTATCTTAAGACATGTATTATTATCTTACTACCTAATGGGCAGGATAGATAAAAACCTTACTCAATTCAAATAAAAAAACTGTGAAGAAGGTTTTAATCCTAAATAATAATTTGTCTTATCCATAGTGTATTTTCTATGTCTCATCGAGTGCCTATAGTCTGACCACGTCGATAAAGCTTTAGTTAATAAGGCGAGTAAACGCATAACTAAGCCCGATAGTGTCTCGGACACTTGTTTAAGTGTAAACTGCTGTTCTTTCTGATAAAACGTCAGATTCTGATAATTTAGCAGCAGATTCTCCATCGGAACGGGTTTCCTATTCAATGTTTATTAAAATGAATACCATTAAATTATTTACCAAAACAGAGATAACTTTTGTTGAACAACATTGTGCTCTACGATTCTGTACCTTATTAACTTTCAGTATTGATACTGAGAGCTTAAATAAACGCAGTGTAAAGTTGGTTAAATTCATAGATAAGATAGGGCATAGATTGGTCGGATAAGGGCCAAGAATGAATGTTCATGTCACGTATCACTTAAATTGCACTTGGTAAATCAAAATCACGATAAAAGAGATACATTAATAATACGTAACACGGTTGAAAGTTTTTTAAAATTATTTGTTGGTTTTGCTTAGGCCTACCATAACCCCGAAGGAATATCCAAAAATCCTTTGTGCACCTTATAAAAATACACACTCCAAATTGTTGCTAAAAAGTCGCTAGGCCAAACGGGCAAAGCAATGAATTCAATGAACAATGCGATTTATCAAAATACTCTATTTTATTATATTTTTATTGTACGACGGGAAAGTCCTAGGCCTTCATCTCACCTAATTTCAATGTTATGACAAAGCCGATCGTGGAAGCGCACCTCACCCGGAATTCTTATTAAACTGAGGAACTGGCTATCTCAGCTCTAAAGCCGGAACTTTGTATTTTAAGAGTTGTTGTTATGGCGACAGAATAAGGTAAGATGGTGGTAGCTAGCCAGGCGGACTTAAACAAAGTCCTACCACCAACCAAACCAAGCAAAATATTGTACTCCCTGGGGATCGAACTGGGGACCTCTGGATCTGACACCGGTGGGCGCACCACTAGACCACAGAGGCGTTTAAACTCTATCGAATTTCAAGTCATTTCGAAGATTTCAAGTCTTGAAGACCTCAAGGCCCCAAAACCTGTTTTGAAAATGGTTTTAATACACCATACTCATACATCCCGATACTTAAAAGGAAAATTCCCCTATACTACAAGAAACTGTCGGTATGATTGATGATAAATTACATCATTAAATAAATAAAACACTTCAAAAAGAGAAGGAGAGAAACTAGCAGAAAATGTATGGGATAGCTTCAAAGCCACCTTGTCTAGTAATGGTCAACGATGAAAACATTTCACCAAAAATCTATATCACATTTTTAGTAAAATTAAAACAACGCCACAGGTTAAAGTTAGCATTCCAGTTCTCACGTCAAGATTCAAAATACAAATTGGCAATGTCAGGAAGATGCATACGCGCCCTTGGCTAAACAGCTCATTGGAGGTGTTAAACCAGACTCAGATAATTAGGTAATAAATATTTATAAACGGGGTACCTCATCACAGCTGCAGGTTCCTCTTTTTTGCTCTTTGCACGTCAAAGAAGTTCATTTCCCATGACCATCCTTACACACACCCATTCTCCCCAACCTATTTTCGATCTTATTTTTACCGCGCGAAAGTAAATTTTATTTTGTTTTTTTCTGAGATTTACGCTGGTTCGCGCGAGGGTGCAAGAGGTGTGAATAATCATTGGGTACTTATTTGCAAGTGGTAGTAAGGCTATGCGAACGAGATTTCACAGTTACCCGTAGCTAGTTATAAAACGAAATACACTGTGTGCTTCCTTGCTAACTGGCTACCGGCTATAGACGTTTATGTTGACGAGCTTAGCCTGTCAACAATTCTGTCGGGTAGATGTAATGAGTTGATGGTAGTTGAAAGGTTAAACTCAAAGTTGTGTTTAGTTTTTCACTGTAAACTATGTGTCACTATTAAAAGGTTATAAAACCAATATTTATCTATATTTCAATGCCATTTTAAAAGCGTGAGTTGATGATAGTTGAACGGTTAACGCAATGTTGTAAGATTTTGTCACCATTTAAAGGTTATTAAATCAATATTTATCTATGTTTCAATGTCATTTTAACGAGGGATGATATAAGTTTGAAGCCTTAGTTTATCTGTGGATTTGTTTATCTGCTGTCTCGTAGCTTCTAAAATCACTAGTGCTGCGATTCAATGATTTTTTATGGTGTGAAAGTTGATTATTCTTAAATGGTCTTAATGGTGTTTATCAGAATTTCGGGCGAATAATCGATTACATTGGAATGTTTGGAATCCCTGGTCTATATTTAAGAGTTTATATGGCTAGGTACTTTTAAATTGACAATTTTTTTTTGAGGATTTAGGGCCTAGGTCAGGAATAGCAGCTCCAGGGTTTAATAGTGGTCTAAGAAGAGCAAGATTCATAATGAGCAAGATACTTAAATAGAGCTGTAATATTGTGTGAGTTGAATAGTTTTAATTTTAAAATAAATAAAAAGTTTATTATTATTATTATATTGAGTCTGCTCAAAACCAGCCTACATACGCAGCGTATAGATAGAAAATGTGTGTTTATTAATGAGTAAGCATAGTCGACATTCTAATCCATTCCAAAGTTACTTTATAAGTAAAACATGCGATATGATGGCACAATATTTTCCGGTTATCAAAATAAAACAAAATTTATGACAGCTACGCGACAAAAATCAAATAAAGTAGGTACGTATTTCGCTAAGTTACAAACCGTGCAAGAATGGTGAAACTACGGATTTGCTTATATTGTTTTTTTCCTTGTATCTTGTTTACCTATGTATTTGTTTATGTGATCTCGTTATATTTTACGTGCGAAGTTTACAAATGCCAGTTATGTTTTCACTTGTAAATATTATTCTAAAACGTTAGATGTGCAAGATTATTCTACAAATCCGGTTATCTATGCAAACTATAAATTTTGATAGGCAATTGTCTTTTCGGTGGTTCTTGAGGGTTAGGATCTTAACTTTTGCTGCATATAGTGCTCACCCTCAAGTCTGAAAGTACTAAGCTCGATCGAGTCTAAGTCATATAGCTGGTATTTCTCCGAACCATCCCAAAGGTTAAACCCGTACTACACACCATAACGGACTTGTGCCTTGTACAGGCTGAGAAGCTGTTCAGGTGTGAAGTACCGCCGCCCCTTATTTAAGATGCCTATAGCTTCATTTAAGCGGTTTTTGCTTTAGACTCGATGTAAGCTCCGAAATTGAGTGCGACATTGAGCGTGACGCCTAAAAGGTTAAGGTGATCTTGTAAGGCTACTGGGACATCCCTGAATGTAGGAAAATCAAGGAACCAGTTCCTCAGATTGTTGTGAATTCCGGGTGAAGTGCGCTTCCACCTTTGGCTTTATCATAACTTGAAAAAATCTGGTGAGATTAAGGTCAAACAATTCGCCAATTTTTTTGTCCTTGAATAGTTCTTAAATATATTATGTTTCCCTAAGTGATTGTATGCGCTACTCTGTTATTAAAATGTATCCTTAAGCAGTTATGTGTGATCTTATTTTGCCAGGACAAGTGAGGGCTGATGCCATAACTGATTTCTAGAAAATCTGAAGAAGGTTGTGTTCATGGAAATCTCGATTTAGCTTCCATAGAGCTTTAACTCTGGATCGATGGGACAACATCCCTCTGACATTAATAAAACTTGCAGGCAATTTTTTTAAGTAAACATATCCTGAGGATCCTGGCAATCTCGCCATGTAAGGATGGGTGTAGGATGCAAGTGAAACCACTCACATCTTGGTGACAACTATATTTATTTAGGTTATGCAACAGCTCATTATGAAGATCACATACTTACCTACTTATACATACTATACATCTCTCTACGTTTGACCACGATCTTGCCTGATGGGAAGGAATGGTGTTGCCTGCGATGGAGCACACTGGTCTAGAGAACACCTATTAATTCTCGCCATGTCAGGTACTTGTAGGGTGGACCGTTTTCCGCAACTAGGTTTCCTGTGGGCCCTTGATACGTGACATGTGGGTTCCTACTAGTCCAGCCACCTGATGTCCTCCAAAAAGGCCAATAGTTCGATGATACCAGCCCAGGCCTCTTTGGATGTCCCCGGTGTGCCAAGGTATTGCAGCCATAGAGACGAGACTGCTGCACTCTAAAAGTACGTACGCAGCTGTCTCCTCTTCTGCCATGCATCCTCTGCATCGAGGGCTGTCTGTTATACCCAGTGTATAAAAATGCTTATTAAGTGAGCAGTGACCTGTGACAATACCGATAATTTTCAAGAAAAACAGACGCAGACAATGTTATCCACTCCCAAACCGTTCGCACTTCATTATTATTAATTACCCTAGTGCGCAGGGTGTGGGTAGGCACCAATACTACCCTGGCCATGATAGTAGCCAAAATTGACTGTCCGTACATAAGCCGTTGTACTACCGTTACTAGTTTTTTTTTTAATTGATTATTTTAATATTTAGTTTATTTTAATTAGTATTGTTGTCCTGTTGTTATAACATTTTAAAACTGTATTTGTGTAAAATCGTATGAGTGAAAATTTGATCTATTTCATTATTTGATTTTATAAAAATAAAAACATTTTATTATTGCTATAATTTTTTGGTGAATAACAAAACAATAATTGCCCTTTGGTCTAAAGGGCAATTATTGTTTTGTTATTAGGTTATTTTATTGACAAATTACATTTAGACCACATCAAAACCTCTTTATATAATTAGCAGACCAGCAAATTAACTTATTTTTTTTGCGAAGTCCTGGGAACTAATTGCGGTATAATAAAACCAAAGTTAATAACGTACCGAATAATTGAAATCCGTTTTGACTTTAACTCGGACGTTTACACACTCAGGTAAGTAATTAACGTTCTGACCTGCAGGTTCAGTGCGATCGTTAAATTGAAACAATAAAAGTCCGTATAAATTTCTCGCGTGTCGAACATGTTACTTTTTGGGTCGACAAGACGCATATTGAGATAGTAAACTTTTATTACGGAAAACATTCCCTGTTTGATTGTTTGTTGTTTTCCCTAAATACTCCATGTTTGTATCGCTGTGGACATTCGGTGGTCGAAAGTGCTGTGACAACGGAATATGAACAAAGAACGTATTATACAAAGAGACTAAAAGAATCAAGAAATAAACTAATGCAAGACAGAGACATCGGCAAGAATATTGGGCTCATAAGCTTTTTTTAATTTTTGACCAAAGGTACACAAGAGTTTCTCATTGTTAGGGGCTAGATGGCGCTGTATTAAATAAAACATAAATAAAGTTTATTATAGGCACTCATTATAAGACTTATAATATTAAGTTTCAAGGAATTGTACCTACCTATATCTTAGTCAAACCTGTAAAAGTTTACAAGGTGTATTGTATTATTATCAAAAACTTTGTACTAGAAGTACATACGAAATAAATAGAAAAAAAATATCAGAAATATTGACTACTAGAGAAATGTCCCTAAACCTTCTTACTACTAAAGGAAGCTACTCGGAAAAATTCAAGTCCGTATAGGAGTTTTGGTCTGTGCGTATATTATTGTCAGCCAGTCACTCAGCTATGTCACATTTTAATTTACATATATTGTTTAATGTACTTAGTTTCGTTCACTCTATTTTTGTCACAATCACAATGAAATACCTAAAGGCAATTAAAAACATCAAGAGCACAGGAAGAATAATAATTTAAATCGTACTAATGAAGCTATTCAAATGCTAAGCAACAAATTAAATTAGCCTCTTGCATTGCAACGTTCACAAAATCCCAAAAGGTTCTCATACAAAACACTAATTCCAGTACTCAACGACCATAACCGATTCCACTATTACGGGAAACAAAATTGAAATAGTGCAAACGATTCTCGACTCTATTTAGAGCGATGGCGTTCGAAATCAGAAGCTGAATTGACTAAAGTTTGTCACGTTAGTTTGTTGTCATAAAACCTTCCAATTATTTCCGCTGTCTAGTTATCAGGTATCTACATCAATCCGCTCGTATTACACTTGAATTTACGATAATTGTTCCAGGATGGTGTCTACTGGACCCTCATTTTGTCAGTAACAAGCTGACTAGCAAAGAAGAAAAAAGTTTTTTCGATTGTATGACGGGAGGTGCTTGGCCTTCATCACCTGATTTCCAAGTTATGATAAGGTGGAAGGTTGAAGCGCACTTCACCTGAAATCCTCAATAATCTGAGGAACTGGCTATCTTCTATATTATTCCAAATTGTTGTTTTCTGGCATTTAGAGGTCTAAATGCCAGAAAACAACAATTTGGAATTGTTGGTATGGCGATAGAGGCGGAGTTTAACAAGGTACTACCACCAACCAAACCAAGGCTAATATTGTACTCCCCTGGGGATTGAACCCGGTACCTCTTCATCTGAGAACAGTGGGCAAACCACTAGTCCACAGAGGCGATTAAATATAGTCATAATAGCTATTATTGTAAATAGTCCCTACCATATACTCTAGCGTCCTGCGGTATATAATTCGATTATAAATCTTAGTTATATATAGATAGATGGAGATGTTTACTCACACAGTAAAGACAAAAAACACAAACATAAATAATACAATAGCAGTAGCAGAATAAAAAACAAACGAAAAAAAAGGTACTAAGAGTTGTAACGTAAAATCCAGTGCACATATTGAAACGAATAAAAAGGTACAAGATGGAGATAAAAGCTTATACGATGAGCAAATGGAACTTAGAAAAATAACATTGCCATTGTATTAATGCTGCGTAAAACGCCCTTAGCTCAGCGTGTACTGCGACTGCAAAGAAAGCCATAGCGCTGATTATCAGTACATGGATTATTGTAGATAAATCATCTCTTTGGAAAAATGGAACAAAGACTGTAAGTAACCAACAAGTCTGACAGCTCAGTTGGTAGTTGCTCTGTCTTCTGAGTTGTAGGTTGTGGGTTCGATTTCCACCCAGAACAAACATTTGTTTGATGAATATTTATGTTTGTTCTGTGTTTGGGTGTTGTATTGCATGATAAGTGAAAAATAATTAAGTAACATTTCCATAATATTGTTCCCATATTACAAGCATTGCTTAGTTCGGGTCTAGATGGAGCTTTGTGAAATTAATGTCCAGTAAATAAAAAAAGTTGCCATATTAATAACGGATTAGTGATCAGCATAAGTAGCAGTGTTGGTTTTAGGTACTCAGGTGGATGGATGATGATGTCATTATAAGTGTGCTATCCAATAGTCGCCTTTTACTTCTTCCGCAGAAATAGAGAAAGGACTTACCTTAAAGTATTAATAGAATAGAATGTATCATTTCTAGAATTCATTTTGTAATCAAGATACAAAAAACTTTTGGCACCTATTTCTTTGAATAATAATGTTACTTTGCATTTACTAAAACCATAAAACGACTATTTACATCGTATATCGTTAACGCAGCCTTAGTATCGTCCCGTGGTTGCTTTGTTCAAGGGCAGACTTTTTTGGTCATGATGAACCATAAATTGTATCTGAACAGGCCGCCGTCAACCGTCTGCTCTTATCCATACCTACTTCCACAAGGACACAAGCTGATTTATTGTACTTCTCCGTTGTTTGTTCTTTTGTTTTTTATTTTTTTCACTGTCCCGTTTACTTGAAGCCTTCTTTTGTTTTGCCGCTTTACAATGCTGGCTGTTAAGAAATTAATTGTCACGTATGATACGTTGACATCTGCTGGATTTTCGTTTACGAAGACAAATGTGATTATATATTTTATCGCTGGAACAATTTCTGGTGTTACGCGTTTATTTTTTTTAATTATGGCGAAAATTATTGTTTAAGTATGAATTGAAACAAATTACAAATAGGTTTGTATTATATTACATATTATGTATGTTGAATGAGATATGTAAATATTATGTTAACAGTATCACTAAATGTATAATATTATGTAGTTTATCGTATTATGCTATGTATTTATTAATGTTGAACACTTTTCAAAACGATTACTCTTGTTTCTCTCTCTACCTAGGATTGCTGGAAGGGAGCACTTTTTGGGGTAAATCTTGAATTTGCCATACTTTTTTAGTTCTTTGTGTGTATGCTTAATATATCTGTGTGAAATATTGCTTAAAAATCTTTAGTGGACATTTTCATACATTGTGTAGAACCATATGAATGTATTTCCATAGGGTTCTTTCATTGATATTAACTATAGGCTTTATTGAAGTATCGGAGATGACGACATCAGAGCAAATTATCAATTAGGTTTCATTGAAGACAAATTAAAAAAAACTTGTTACTAACGAGACGAGTAAGTTGCCAAGTGCCGAAATAATACATTTTATTAGAGATCAATGCTGAAACATCAAAGCCATCTTCTTCAGAGAAAAACAAAGCCTTATAATTACCAGTTTAATTGGATAAAGCAAAAAGCCAATCAAACTCATCACAATTCCACGAATCTCGACGATCAGATAAAATTACTGAGCGGCGTATCATCATAAAATCAGTCCAATATCCTTAACAAGGGAACATGCAAGCTAATTAAAAGTTTCAACTAAAATGACCGCCACGAGTATTGACAATGTACAGTCACCTGCACAAATATGTATTCACATCATTTTTTTTTTTTTTTTTTAAATAGTAGACACATTTTCATTCTTAAGTAAGATTCTTTGATGTAAAATAAAATAAAATACAGGACAGTAATTTCATGCCATTTAGCCCTTATGTAGCCTTTATTTATATCTACGCATTTAAAGTTTCCAAAAACTGCAGAAGAATCTCGATAAAATTTAGGCCTAGAAATCAATTAAATCTCGTGAAGAATGTTTTTATTTACGATTAAATTTTTATTTAGGTATATTATATATCAAGGTGTTAAACCCTACTAAGAAAAAATAATGAATTAATGAAGAATGGCCTGGACGTGTATATGAAAGTGATAGCGTCATTTAAATAAAATATGAGTTTTAACATAAGTGAAGGCGACTGTACATTGAAACGCATATAAAACCGAAATATACAGCAATATATCTAATTAAGCTTTGCAATGGTTTATAAAACTATAAACGTCGAAGAAGGCAAGGTATACAACGAACAAACATACAATATGCATTATTTTCATTCGAAAAACGGGGTTGCTACAGCCGAAACGTCGGGATACATAAGGGTAAAATTAGCGATAAATACCCGTTTTTCGAATCAAAATAATGTGTTCTAATTGCGAAAGGTTTAAAAAGAATACAGCATGGAATACCAAGCCAACTAAGGGATCCAACCAGAAGAAACAGCTTACTTCTGTGTATTGTCTAACACATTTACCGAAATCACCGTCCATCTGTCAGGCGTGGTACTCAACTTTTACAGAAGGCTGTGACCAGCAGTGAACATTAATGGTGGTAACTTTTTTTTCATTCCCCTAGGGGGGGGGGGGGGGGGACAAAGTTGAATAGGTGTATGGCAACCAGATCAAACACAAAATCTTCACAGTCGTTCTTTTTTTTTTGTTCAGTCAAAGTAATTACAATTTCGACAAAAAATTGTACAGTCTACTTGAAAGGTGTGTTCTTCTTCATTACTAGCCCATGTCCACTACTGGTCAGATGTACATTTTACATATATTATGGCGACAGAATTAGGTAAGTTGGTGGTAGTTAGCCAGGCGGACTTTAACAAAGTTCTAACACCAAACAAACCAAACACAATATATTGTACTCCCCATGGGGATCAAACCCATGCGGGGATCTGAAATCGGTGGGTTGAACCACTAGACCACAGAGGCGGTTAAAATTAGCATTGCGCTAATTTTAAAAACGAGACCAACAATAAAGTAACTGGGAGAACTATAAACAGTAATCATCAAGTATATAACAGATCAAGGTGCCTTCGGATGCTCTAACGAAGATTAGTGTAATTTTAAAGCATTCTCTATTTTATAAGCAACATGTAGATTGGTTATATAATTTTGCTACATCGATGATATATTTTCAAATGAGGTTGAAACTAATTGATTTACTGGTAAATACACGATGCTGTTTACCTAACCCAAGCATAGTTACAAGTTAATTAATATGACATACAGTACAGGTCATACATTACACTCAGCACTGTATGCAAAACTTGCTCAATGGAATCTCGATTACAGGCAGATGCTAGATTTTTTTGGTTGGTGGTAGGTCTTTTCATAAATTACACTCAACACTGAGGCCTTAGTATGAGTTTCTGACAGCTAACGGAAACTAGTTTCATTTTCGTATAGGGCGCTTATTTCCATACATTTGGTTAGCGGAATAGTAAAGCAACTGTAGTTCCATTCAATGTCCGCTAACCAAATGTATGGAAATAAACGCCCTATACGAAAACGAAAACAGTTTCCGTTAGCTGTCAGAAACTTATACTAAGGCCTCTGTATGCAAAACTTGCTCAATGGAATCTCGATGCAGATGCTAGAATAATTTGGTTGGTGGTAGGCCTTTTGTGTCCGATTTAATCTGGTGTCAAGTTTTGATAAGGCCGATGGTGGAAGCTCTTTTCAACCGGAATCCTCAATAGACTGAAAATTAAGATTTTTCTTCGGTCAGATCTGGGTAAGGTTAGGTTAGATCCTACTCTAGTCTAGTGTTTTTCGGACATTAAATTATGTTTGTTTTCTATTTTTATTGGGTGTGTTAATAATTATATGTATCAAAAGTTATCATCACACTTTATGTAACAGCATTAGTCATCACAAACCTGCCCCAATTAAAATTGTATGAGGCAATTAAAATGTACCAAATGATTTTTTCACACAAAACATTGTTTCCTGTAGAGTTTGGTCTATGGCTTTGGCTCCCGCTGTTTCAATTAAATCACTGACAATACTTTGAATACTTGACCAGTCTGTACCAAAACATACCGCTTTCGGTTGTCAGTATAGCTTAACTAAATCGTCTTGATCTGATTTCAAGAAATCAATTTTGCCAATTTTCATGTTATTTCAAACATATTATTTTGAAATAAATATGAAAAAAAAAATACAATTAAATAGATTCTAATAATTAAAATCTATTTTTTTATTTTATTAATAACATAATCAACAGTCCACTATGTCCAAATATGTTGGACAGGACCTTCTCCAACATAGAAGATTTTTTTATAGTCATAACGCTTGGCAGATAAACAATTCACAGAAGGACGCAGTTTTTATCTCCTAAAGTGATCGATTAGTTATAGATAGATAGATAAGATTAGATTAGTAGACGATTTTGATGATATTCACTGTTATCTTTATGGATATTTTAATCAAATCATCATCATTGGCTTTGACGATTTTCACTAACGAATATTTTTAAGCCTTGAAAAATTTGTATATCCTTAAATCAACGGGCTAATAAAATAGGATCGTGAATCACTCAGGTAACGTTTTAAAGAGGTATTCTTACTGTTAGCTCTGAATACATTTCTGAAAACCTATTGCACGCTCACAAGAACAATAATGAGCTAAGAAGTGATGTGCACTATGTTAATACTAAAAATACAAATAAGCTTGATATACCTAGGTTTCGCTTAGGAAAAGTAATTCAAGCATTCTAAGAATACTATGTACGATGATGATTTCTCAATGTAATCAAACTGTCCATTAAGTAGTTAGGTGGTAATAAATGTTTTAAAATAGTATTAATTTTTTTGGTTTATGATGTACTCTACAAATAATGTTATTTTTATTAGTTATAATTTTGTAAACCTAAATATTGAATGGTTCATCAATAAATTTATCAGCCTAAGTTCTTGCCTTTCTAATTGTGCGCTGGTCGCGATTCCGAACAGGCGGTTGATTTGATGTTTTCTAAATTATATTTTGAATTTGACTTTGAACAAGCGAAAATATTTATTGAATATAATATCATCAAGAAAAATATCAAGACTGTAATAACTTTCAAAACTTGCGTAATTTAAACTGTATCTACATTTTAAAACAAGAGAAACGTATATGTGAGTAAATCCGCCTCTGTGGTCGAGTGGTTTGCCTACCAGTGTCCGTTCTAGAGGTCTAGGGTTCGATCCCCACAGGGAGACACACTATTGTGCTTGGTTTGGTCGGTGGTAGGACTTTCTTTAAGTCTGCCTGGCTAGCAATTACCATCTTACCTAATAATTGACACCTTCGGCCTTATCATAAAATGAAAATCAGGTTAGAGGACTCCCCGTTGTAAAAAAAGCCGTGTTTTTTAAATATAAAGTATCAAGACTGTTTAGAACATAAGAATCTTGTTACGAGTCTCACGATGCGTGTGCCGACAGAGCCCTGATACTATCTAATCCAGATCCCCCCTCCACTTAATTGATTATTTCGTAAAGATTAATATGACTCGTCATTCTTGACGGTTGTAGGTATCGAACATAAAAGTTGGACCAAACAGTCGTCTGTCGGTCACGATAACCAAACCATTGTAAATTGGACTGTGTACTTGAAATGTATGTTGAGTGACGAAAATCTGCTCAAGTGGTTTTGGACCCTGCTAGTACTTTTTTCTAAAATATATTAGTGTAACAAATTCATATATTACTTGATTGAGAGTTTTATAAAACTTTGGACCCATTTATGTAGGTATATTGAGCGCATTGAGGTATGAAATTTGGTAAAGCTAAAGTTTATTGAAGAAGCAGAGCAGATGTTTTTGTTCATTATATTATGTGATCAGTTGGCGTACTATGATGCAGATGTATTGATGTGTTGATGGCGAGTAGGATCTCTCAATAATAAGGAGGTGCTTTTCATCCACCATGCTATTTGGATTGACAATGAAAGATCCATTGAGAATCAATGTCAACCCACTCGCAAGAGCATGCGAGTGGGTTGACATGGTATTCCAGATGATCAATGTTTATAAAGAAAGAAAGAAAGAAAGAAAAAAAAAACCTTTTATTGACACACAACAACACAGCACAGACAATTTATATGATGTAAACACTAGAGTTCAATTAAAATAAGAAGAAGCTAGGTACCTACCCTCATTACAACATTATCCTAGTTAGAAAATAATAGGTAGGTGGTTAGGAATGCTAAATTTTCTTATATATTTGATTCTTCCGTTGATTCTTGACCACTTCATGGTTTCTTGTTATCATTATTATCTGCATATTTTTGATTAATGTAGTACTCGAGTTTGTCTTGTATTGGTTTAATATTTTCTAAACAATTTGATTTGATTTTGATTGTGTAACTATTTAATTATATAAATGTATTGTTGTCATTACTATTATATGTTATTGGCAAGTTGTAAGCTGAAGAGACATCTCATTTAGCTCACAGACTAGCTCAATCAACCATCTCATGAGGAGAGCTGTTTCCCCCTGAGGAGGGCTATTTTCTCCAACTGTGCCTTATTTTTTTGTACGACGGGGAAGCGCTTAGCCTTTATCTCACCTGGCTGCAAGTTGAAATAAGGTCGAAAGAAATAGCGCTTTTTTTTTTAGAATTTTTATTATGGCGACAGAATTAGGTAAACTGGTGGTAGCTAGCCAGACGGACTTAAACAAAATCCAACCACCTACCAAACCAAGCACAATATTGCTCCCCTGGGGATGGAACCCGGGACCTCTGGATCTGAAATCGGTGGGTTGAACTACTAAACCAAAGAGGCGGTTAAAAGTGTGGTATCAAAGATAACATTCACCATAATATAGCTGAGTGTTAAGAACTTATACCTTATGATTATGGATGAGATATGTAGATATGTAGGTATTCAGTTTATTATTTAACAGAAGTACCGGACGACATAACAGTAACCTTACATTTAGTACCAAACTCATAGGTTTCACAAGCCGAATTGTCCATTGTCCTAGATTAACGAGCCATATCATTACGCCTAATGAATCGGGTACGATCTTATCTTCCCATCAACGTCAATCTCGAATCTATTAGTACTGTTAGCTGTACGTGAAAGTACCTACATGTAGCATGCATGCTACAAATGATTATTTTATGGCATCAAAATCAATGAGGCAAACCTTTGGACGCCGAGACATTGATTCAATTTATAGCTACTTCAGCAAAGTAGATCTATATAACATCTAGCTATCGTTTATTTTTTTAATGATGGGTTATCTCTTGATATCTTTGCGTCTACGAGGGAGAAATCTTACCCAAAAGGCACTGGCTTTTCCGCGCACCAACAGAGCAAGAGAAAGTGCGTAGTCGCTAGCCAGGTGGATTATATGTCCTAGCACCAGTGTTTAACCGTCTCTGTGGTCTAGTGGTTCGCCTACGGTGTCTAATCCAGAGGTCCCGGGTTCGATCCCCAGGGGATTACAATATTGTGCTTGGTTTGGTTGGTGGTAGGACTTTGTTTGGGTCCGCCTGACTAGCTTCATCATCTTTCCTATAGTTCTGTCGCCATAACAACAATTCTTAAATTGTTGTGATCCGGCATTTAGAGGTAAGATAGCCAGTCACTCAGATTATGGATTCCGGAAGAAGTGCGCTTCCACCTTCGGTCATCATAATTTGAAAATCAGATCAGATGAAGACCAAGCATTTCCCCATCGTGCAAAAAAAAAAAGTTAGTTTTGAGTGCGATTTCGTTGCATGGACCCTAGGAGGTAGATTACACCTAGCTCAAATGAATTCAAATCGACTTTATTGTATTCGTGTCGGTATATTTCAAGCTTAAAAAGTTTGTTAAGCTAAAAAATCAACGACAAAGTTTAAATAATGAACCAAGATTAGGGATCATTAAAAATACTACAATTTAAGAATACAAAAGAACCCGCTTACGTTCATTAGCCTCTCATGCAAATATCACAATCGATGGTCAAATCGATTTTCTTATCGATATAATCAGAGTTACTCTAAGCCTCGGGCCACAGCACCATGTTTCTTTATCTAGACATCTACAAGCTTAACGCGACATTAAAGGACTACCGACAGAGCTTGGGGCATACCTCCATTGTTGGTTACTTGGGATTTCTATGTAGCTGTTATTATAAGGGGACATTTTACAAGCTTTAAAGATAAGGCAAATCTGGTACAAAACAGTAGCGTTTCCATGTCCATATATAATATAGTATTTATAGAATCTACGCTTAAAATAATTTCTTCCTACTAGAAGGAAAGAGGGGAACACAATTTCTAGGAAAGGAGACCTAATTACTATGTAGTAATTTTACATATGAAGTGTTTATTACACCTAGTGTATAAGTAACATTTCCGCAATCTTCCAATATTACAAGCTTTGCTTAGTTTGGGACTAAATAGCGTTGTGTGAATATCCTTTAAATCTTATATATCTTTTATTACTTATATATTCTTATTAACTATTTTACCGAAAGCTTAGGCAAAATTGATACGAAACTCGGCATTTTTTCCGTAAGCTATAAATATTGGTTCATAAAATTGTGAGTTCGGTAAGAGTTCATTTTTTATTTATTGTTCTCTAAAACTTAAAGCTCGCCCTTGTTACTTAAGGCGATTTACGATCGGGCAGACTTTATAAAAAGTTTAATGCACCTGTTCAGTCCATTTAGCAGAGGTGACCGAGACTCTTAACATTAAAAAATGGTTGAAGCTTGCCGCTGAGTAAAAAGTTTCTAAGCAACTGCCATTGGATAAAAAATATCCATTACTGTATGTAGGAAAATTACTAAATATAGAATTTATTTGTTTTTTTTCTTATAAGAAACAAAACGCAGAATACAAGTCGAAGCATTTTTTTTTTATTGTATGACGGGGAGGTGCTTGGCTTTCATCTCATCTGAGTTTCAAGTTATGATAAGGCCAAAGGTGGAAGCGCACTTCACCTGGAATCCTCAATAAACTGAGTAACTGGTTATCTTACCTCTAAATGCCGGAACACAACAATTCACGAATTGTTGTAATGGCGACAGAATTAGGTAAGATGGTGGTAGCTAGCCAGGCGGACTTAAACAAAGTCCTACCACCAACCAATGTAAGTATTTTTCAATGCAGGCTTTTCTAGCTTGCAGAGCAAAGATGAAGTCTACGATGGAACCAGCTTTTCCAGGAGGCACTGTTCTGATCGACGGATCACTGTAATCCTCGGTATCTCAATGTATTCTGGCAGATGTGGTTAGGAATCGCAAACGCAACCAATTGAAACCCTCAAATGTATGACCGAAAGTTGATAGTTTAAGAGTTACAGTGAATTCTGAATCCAAAAATTTACTACTTTCTTTGGTTCTTGAAGAAGATTGGTCTATGGATTTTACTGGATTTTTTAACCAAAAACATCATGCATGATTATCTTACAAATATTTTCTTTCGCAGTATTATTCGACCACTGTTATCTCAACTCACACTACGCTTCGCAGAGCGTATGTTACTCATGAATATGCAGGTTCTATGATTATTATTCTGAGGCATGTAAATACTATCCTCTTCAAATACGTGAGGTTCAGTGGTTTTGAATAATATCTGGCACATACATTATGAGAAAAATCGGTTTTAGTCTAAATATGTGCATTTATCCGAGCACCATGCTTAAATATGAATAGCAACACATAATTTTCTTGTAGGGGAACATTTTTTATTTTTTTATTTGTTAAGTAATCCGCCATAATAATACACAAGAAAATGTTATCAAAAGCCTAACAAGCCTCATAGCTTAGTTGGTAGTGCCTTCTGCGCAGTAGGCTGTGTGTTCGATTCCCACCCAGGGCAAACATTTGTGAGATGAATATAGTTGTTTGTTCTGTGTTTGTATTTTGTATCATATGGTATGTGGGTATTTACAAAAAGTATTTAAGTATTCTATCCGTAATCCAGTTTCCATATTACAAGCTATTCTTAGTTTGGGGCTAGTGTAAAATTAATGTCCCGGAATATTTATTTATTAATTCCAAATAAATTAATTTGAATTAGCTTGGTCAAATTGTTTTGACAAAATTAACAACAAATTAGATAATTTTTGTATCTTCTTGCTGCACCCGGTCTAACCCGAGATGGGGTTAGACCGGGGAACCACTACCGCCATACCTATTTCGGCCGCTAAGCAGCATTGCTGTGTTCCAGTTTAAAGGGTATGGTTGCCGGTGAAATTACGGGTACGCGAGGTTTAACACCTGTATGCCTCAAGTTGACGGGCACAATGCAGTCCCACATAGGTCATGTCCTCAAAGAACATGTTAACTTGGTCACACCTACGCAAAATGGTTTAATTATGAGGCAAGAGATGCATTTGACGTTTTTTTTTATTATCTTAAGTTGTTTAAAAATATAGTATAACTTTGATCAATTATTGTTACCTAGGGTCCCAGACAGACAGTCCACGTGAGCTGTAATCTATGTAATCTAATCCTTAATACTAGGTCCCGTCGGCACCCTTTGGGTACGGTACCCAAAAATACAGAGCCTGTTTCTTTGGCTAGGTTGTGAAACGCAAGAATGATACCAACATTAATGGAACCCAAAAGAATAATGTCTCAGATTATTAGATAAAGCTTGCGATGACAAACTTATACGGGTCCAACAAAATTGATGTCACAGGTAGGCTGTAGACAGGAGATATTGATTACACCTCCAAGATTTTAGTCTTCTTTTAATTGATTTAAAGGTAACTGATCGATATCAAGAGGCGATTAATGTTATTCATGGTCACCATGTGCTTGAGTTATGGTAGTATTTCGGATACTTAAAATTCCTGTTTTGTCCAAGGTGCGCGATTACGTTATTTGAGGAATTGCACCGGAAAGCGGTTAAATACCTCACAACCTAATTGAATACGCAGGCCATTATCTCGAAATAACAAAATGGAGACAAAAATACCTTATAGACCTTCATTCCGTTAATACCTAAGGTGTTTTTTTATACTTAATGGGCATTCCCTAGGAAAATATTTTCCCAAAGCTTTCCCAGAAGCAGGCCCGCGCACGGACGGAACACAGAAACCTGTTTGGTGCCGGACTTCAGTTCAATAATCTATGAACAAAGACATTACCTACCTGTTACCTATATATTATATGTGTTTGGGTGTTGTATCATATAGTAAGTATGTATTTAAAAAAAAGTATTTAAGTATTCTATCCGTAATCTAGTTCCCATATTACAAGCTATGCTTAGTTTAGGGCTAGATGGCGCTGTGTAAAAATTAATGTTCTATAATATTTATTTATTTATTTATTACGTCATATTATAAACGTTACAAATAAAACAGTATCTATAATTAACAAGTTATTGTTGGTTGATAGTTGAGCGTTTATCAACCAATCACTCGATAAAGATATGGCTTAAAAAGGAGCACGCCTGTCTGAAATAAATCTGGAGAATAGGCCGATTTCGTAAGTGTCTCATCTAACTTGATACGTAATCTCCCCATTTCATTGATCAAGAAACTGCTGAGTGGGAACAAGAATAGGCTGATGGGGGAACGCCTTTCGTTGCCTCCAGGCTTGTCAGTACTTTTACCCTTGCGCATTCTGATTTAGGCACAAGCATCAAGGCTTTTATTTATTCTTTGTTTTTGAAATTAGTTTTGTTATAGCTGAGAGCAATATTGTTAACACAAATTATGCAAAAAGCCCTTTTGTTTATAGTTTTGTGATTATAAAATTGGCTCATGGCACACCAGATGGCAAGCGATATCATAAAATTAAAATTACATCTGTCTCAGTAGCCTTGCGTTGTAGTTTTGTCGAGCAAAAAAGAAAAAAATGAAGAATTCTTGCTCTTACATTATAAAAGTATATACCTATCTTTAGTTTTAGAGAGATTTGAGCATGTATAATATTTATTGCAGTATATCGTTTTTAAGTCCACTGTTGTACAGAGAGAGAGAAAGAGCCTCTCAAAACTTGAGGCTTTGTCATAATCACCACGCAGTTCCTCAGTTGAGGATTCCGGGTGAAGTGCGCTTACTCCTCCGGCCTTATCATAACTTGCTAAAGCAGGTGAGATGAAGACCAAGCGTTTTCCCATCGCACAATCAAATATATAGATTATGTATATAACCTGGATACACAATAATACAAGATCAAATGGCGCTAAAGAATAGACGTCCACAGAAACCGAAACACATTCAAAATATCAGATGACAAAATGGACTGTTTATTACAAAGTAACGATCTATCGTTTTCGAGCCTCCGAAAAATAAAACCAGAGATAAAATATCGGTGAAAAAACTGAGATTAGAATCAAAAAGTATTTATGTCGAGGAAAGGAAACCCGCGCTTAAAGGTTAACGATTCCTATCAATTAAGGTTATGGGTCGACACGACAGGTCTTTTGGACCCCCGCCGGGTAAGGATTTGGCACCTGTCCTCTTCAGTTTAGTTTTAGTGCCGACGGCTCCCAAATGAAAACAGGTGCAATTTTATTGGAGTGACCATAATTGCGTGCTGGACAGGAATCAAAATAAATAAATGGCGCCGTGAAAGAACGGTCATAGGTTCAACTCCGGTAAGGTACTATTTTTCTAAAATGTATATGAATACTTGATTTGATTGAATCTGAATTTTGTTAGTAGGTATCTACTACCTACCTTTTTAATAACTATAAATTCAAGCGATGCTATTCAGCGTTCACGTGTTCAGTTAATGCAGCCAGCGACTTGGGCATTCTTCTGTCTAGTAGCAGCAGCCTTGATCAGTAAAGTTACTTAAAGACGGTCCTTAGGTAACCCGACTGTTTCCCATGTAAATACTTATTTTGATTGAACGTTTAATAATTATTTAGCGATAATTTTAGCGATAATTTATTGTATATACTTTTAATAAATCAAATTATAATGAGAACTCTTTTCACGGGAATACATACCATTTTAATTATATGTTTTAATATTGCAAGCTATTCTAAGTTTGAGGCTAGATGGCGATGTGTGAAATTAATGTCCTGTGGTAAAAAAAAAACTTATTTTGTTGGATTAATTTCTCCAAATTATGGTGTCATTTTATTGGTTGTTATTTGTATATGTAGATTATAATTAATTTTTTTAACATTGTTTTAATTATAATTACCTTTCAATTGAATTGAAAATATATAACGGAAACATTGTTCGGTGCTACCACTTCTTGCAATTTAGGTACAAACTATAGTTCTGGTTTTAACTGTTTCTAGAAAAAATAAGGAGTCAAACATGAATATGGAAAGTCTGTCCTTATATTTACAAATATAATGTTCCCCTACCACTTCTTTCAACAATCTCAAAACAAGTCTCACATTGTGTAGATATGATAATTTTGATAGAAAGTGCCAGAGTCCTACTGCGATCGAGTGGAACAAATAGTTTTCTTGATAGGTTGGCGCCTTCTGAAGATCAATTCATTTTCACCACGGGATCGGTAAACCTTAATCGTAGCTGAACTAATGTTTACTTTTTAGATTGGATCGGCAGGTGAAACTGAGGTATCTTGGTTCATTAAAACAATTTGAATCTCTCAAGAGTTTCCTTGAATTAGAACTTAGCGCAAGATTGTGCTACGTGAAACATTTTAGCTGGCGCAATAACTGGAAACGGAATAACTAGAAAAAACAATTTAAACTTTAATTTCACAAAGATCTATCAAAAACCTTAAAAACAAAATGTAACAAAAAACATAAATTATAAAATGCGTATACATTAAAAAGTTAGACTCGTTCGGAATACCTTCGAAGTTTGTCGCTTAAATTTTTATGTCTCCCATAGCAGCAATACAAACGTTTGCAAGTCAAACTGTACCCTTGGGCTGCAAAGTACTGAAACAGGAAACCGCCTTATAAAATATCGCGAAACATAAGACTAGTCTCCGAGGGATTTTATTGTTTGTCTATCATACATTTTACTGCGTCACTGAGGTACCTAAATACATTTATTCAATTTACCAATTCAATTCAAATAATATAATATAAACATATTTTCAATACTAATAATTACATAACATTTATCCACACCCGCATTTACTGCATTATATTCGAAATTCAAAAGTGTGTGTTTGTGTTTTTGTGTTTGTAGCCTTTTCTATCCTCCACGGCTGAACGAATTTTAATATTTTTTTCATCTCAAGGTTTCATGTTATAAAAAGGCCGGAACGGACGGTTAGGAGAGGGTGGAAGCCTGAGGAACTATGTAACCTCTAAATTCCGGAACAGAACAGTTTAGAATTGTTGTAATAACGAAATATTTAGTTAAGTTGGTGATAGCTAGTCAGGCGGACTTAAGCATAATCGTACCACCAACCAAACCAAGTTCAATAATATACTCCCCTGGGGATCGAACCCGGGACCTGTGGATACACCGGTGAGCGAATACACGAACAGACTAACAGTTTAAAAACGGGGAAGACATTTTACTCTTTTCTCTATTTTGAGCATCTATAAAATTAAACATAAAATTTTACAACGAGTTTTACACTATTTTAGTTGTTTTTTATTATCTCAGTACCAAAATCTTCTGCCTAAATTGATTGTGGCACTTTGACAAGTTGGTAGAATATTATACAAGTGTTCTATCCGTAATCTTTATTCCACATAATTACTAGCTTACTTAGTAGGGGCTAGATGGCGCTGTGTGAAAATAAAGTCCTATCAAAAAAATTACGTAGGTTTCTAGCTCATTGTCTAGTCGTAATAAAATAATCAAATATTTGACAATGAATCGAATTAAATGTTACTATAATATTGCTTAAAGCAACTCTATATTGCTGTTTTTAGATAGGCGTTCGACTACTACTATATCCGTAATCTAGTTCTAATATTACAAGCTATGCTTAGCTTGGGACTAGATGGCGCTGTGTTAAATTAATGTCATTGCAATATTTATTTATTTTATTTATCTCGCCCTTGCAGTCTACGATGGAGCACGCTTGCCTAGAAGCTATTCACCCTTATTGTTTGCAATATTACAACCCCTTAACCCTCGGTCAGTTGCGCGTCTTTTTTAATGCGGTTCGTCGCGTGGTGTCTCTAAAATCCCAAAAATAAAAAGCTTAAAAAACACTTTCTACGTTTTTTTCTTATTATCAAAGCAATTCATAGTTAATTAACTTAATGACAATAAAACTACATCAAGTATATA
Organism: Venusia cambrica; assembly: GCA_951394065.1. NCBI lineage: Eukaryota > Metazoa > Arthropoda > Insecta > Lepidoptera > Geometridae > Venusia > Venusia cambrica. The sequence goes on from OX596055.1 coordinate 7,349,915, forward strand.
TTCTTTAATTACTGCTAATACTTTAAATCTTATAGAAGAAACAATTTTGTTTCTCTTTGTGATCATAATGAATAAAAATGATTTTATGTAAACTAAATGAATTAGCTATTATTTCTAATAAATCTATATGTGCGATAACACTAAAACGACGAACACTTTTAGATAAAATTTGGAATGCAGCGACAAAAAAATATTCAAACGTTTTCCAGTTGAAGTCAGACAAAATTTTCATTTTCACAGTCAGTACATACCGATAACATACTAATGTTACCTTTGCAAAAATGGCAAACAGTTTTGAATTCTTTATCTATGTCTAAGATAATAAATACAATGCTTTCTCATTGGAAACAATTTTGTTTATTGGGTTGAACATCCTGAATCGGTAGCAAACATGAGCGACGGAGTCACTTAATCCGTCGCTCATGTTTGCTACCTACAGGTTTGTCCATTACGTTGACTCTCCCTTCATTTTATGTAAATCTTTACGATTTCTGAAAGCTTTTTCTCAGAAATTATATCAATTTTACTTACACGGTAGGTTGCGTGGGGTCTTTGAAAGCCCGCACGCACAAAGCACATCTTCATCTCACTGCGTTTGCACGCGAACTGAATTTAACGGCGATACGTGGCAACTTTTACCAACATTTACATATTTATAACACCTAGGCTTTCAAAGACCCCACGCGACTAACCGAGGGTTAATAACTTGTTTTCATCTTAGCAACTCCTTTTAATATCAAGAACAACAATGCGAAAGTTATTTAACTTATGCTTTAATGAAGATCCCACTATTGATTCGATATCCTGAATTCTTTATCAAGTACCGACGAGTACACGAGGGATCTGAATATTTGAACTTTTCCATACAATTTAATATTTATTATTATTTGCTGAAAAGGGTAAATTCTTGGCTATTTGCGAAGCATTATCTAGGGAAATTAGTTGGTGAAGATATTTAATTGTTATGTTGACTTTAATATTATCCCAGCTAACCCAACGAGAGACTAGCTTGGTGTGAACTCTTAGGGTTACGTACCCAAAGGGTGCCAACTAGACCCTACCACTAAGCCTCCGCTGTCCATCCTTTCGTCTGTCTGTCAACGGGCATTATCTCAGGAACCGTAATAGTTAATACAGTGGTTATTTTAATTGCTCAAAAAATATAATAATACAAATGATATTAAATAAAAAAACAAATAAAAGAAACGTGTTTTTTTTATATTTTTATGTTATTTCTATCGTAAAAGCAGTAACGCCTCAATAGGTCAAGCTTAGTGTGTCTTAAAGTTTGACAACAAGCTCAAAAAATCAGCCCACGCCACTCCATCTAGCAAACTCAAAACCGTGAGTACACCTACATTTGTGTGTTGGGTCTAGTTCCACTAAAAAATTATATGCAAAAAAAAAATATGGTTTGCCTTGACATTGGTCGCGGCACTTGGCCTTAAAAATTTCTTCATCATTATAACGACTTAATATTCGTAAAAAAATTTCAGCTAGACTCCTTATTTCACACCAATGCCAATGAGCTGAATTGATGAGTCAGGAACTCCTCAGTGAATATAGAAAACATACTAAAACAAAGAGACACCGAGATTGCGTTACACGTCGCAGCATCTAATCGTGTACCTATCTAGTAATTAAGCTTTTAATATGAAATACTAGATTTTTTTCTAGAGATTTACTTGCATATTATATTTTTTGTGAGAGATTTTTTTAATAATTTATTATTTTTTTATTTAAACAAAGTTATATTTTGTAAAATTTAATTTGAAAAAAAAAAAAAAAAAAATTTACATTAACCTAAACATCAACTTTCATCAAGTGAGTTGAGGGCCAAACGCTTCGCGCTAAAGTTCTTTTAAAAAAAATGTTATACAAAATATTTCAAGATGCTAGTTTTTTAAGGTTATATAGTTATATAGGCCGTAGAATGTGATAACATATTTTGTTGTCTGAAATAAAATATGTTATAATAGCGCCATCTCATCTGCCTGGGACATCAGTTAGGGCTGATGAGGCGGCTGATTCGGCCGAGGATCACAAAAGGCGCAAATATAGTGGTCTCGACAGAGCTTACCTATTTGAGCCTTTTGGGGTGGAGACCTTGGGTCCGTGGGGAGCCGGTGCCCTCCGGGTTTTCAAAAATATTGCGGGGCTTTTGATTGAGGCGACACGTGACCCAAGGGCTGGCTCTTATTTAGGCCAAAGAATTAGCATAGCTATTCAGCGTGGCAATGCAGCTAGTGTTTTGGGCACGCTTTCGTCTGGTACTGGTCTGGAACAGTTGAGTTACCTATAGGCCGTTTGTAACGGTCCTTAGGTAATCTGACTGATTCCTTTGTACATAGTTAGTTTAATCGTACTTTTTATTGAATAAATGTAATTATAAAAATATGTTATTATCATTGTTATATATGTGTTTGGGATCATAGATTCCCATATGTATAAATAGCTTCGTATCCAACAATCTGCTCAGTTGCCAGTACCACAGGCCACTGTGCCAAAACCGACAGCGGATTTGGCAAACAGTGTCCGACTCGACGAACTAGCGCAAAATTAGTGCATAAATCTACCCGGAATAGCCTAGACAGGCTTTCGCTGCGAGAAATGATTTACAATTGGTCCTGAATTATAGAATCGAGGAGAATTAGGTCAGTTAAGATTAACTCTGTGGGAGGAATTTTTAGTTTTATTTTAAATCTGCGATTAAACCTAGCTTTAATTTTTTTTATCGGTATTAGAATAGAATAGAACCTTATAAAGTAGAACCTACACACTTCTAATAAATAAATATTACAGGACATTAATTTCACACAGCGCCATCTAGCCCCAAACTAAGCATAGCTTGTAATATGGGAACTAGATTACGGATATAATACTTGAATACATTTTTTTTTAATTTATAAATACATACTTATCATACAATACACACCCAAACACAGAACAAACATGTATATTCATCACACAAATGTTTGTCCTGGGTGGGAATCGAACCCACAACCTACAGCGCAGAAGGCAGAGTTACTACCAACTGAGCTATGAGGCTTGTTAACTTCTTATAGCTATGTTATTATGCTAAGGTTAAGATGAGACATAGGAAGAAAACGAACATTTCGTAATTGCTTATTTAGATTAGCGTCGGCGTCTAGACTTGGATTAATAAAACATAACAACAAAAAAATATTACTTGAAGAGTGTCTATCAAGCTGGCTGTTTGTGATAAGCTTGCATTTTTGACGCTGGCGTAAAAGTATTTATACAAGACTACTAATAGAATACTAGAAAAACACTAGGGTATATCGTTGCTATCCCGTAAGAGTTCTATAATATTTTACTAGTACCTACACTACGAAACGAAGAGGTCACTAGGACCCCTGGCTTGGATTGTGTGGCAATAGACAGCCAGTCGAATACACAAAGATTTAAATAAACATACACCTATTCTTCCCGCTCGGTTCACTATTTAAAGAGTAGTCATGGTCACTAGGGCTGATGTGGTACCCCTCACCATAGCTATTTTTCCATGTTAGTGGACGTGTCAGACTGTCCACTAAAAAATAAATAAAAATGCATATCTAGGTTGTTGCCCACTGCAGATTTGATTTAGTCCTGTGCATAGGTGACCTTCTCATAATACTGTTCCTTCTACTCTTATGAGGTGCTCATTAGAGTCCACATCTCGCATTGAGACATGTTCGAAAAGCGTAAGAATGTGAAACTGTACTAAATAATGATAAGCGCTGATTGATGCCTAGACAGAGTATCGACACAAATACATATATTTTTTACAAATAATCATGTCCAGTAGAAAACTACTTCCAGTTCCCAACTAAGGACGGTATAGTTATTTCTGGGGCATGTCACCTGGTGGACAGCCGTCCGCGGGTTCCGGACAACGGGGAAATAGTTCTGATTTTATGTGTATTTTAGGTACGGCTCGTGAATAATTTGCGATTTGGACCTGTGGCTGGGATTACATTCGGAGGAAGTTTTAATGTGCCATTTTGAATATTAACTCGTAAACCCAGTCTATACTGATATAGACCAGATTGGCCAGAGGTAAAATAGCCAGTTCCTCATTTTGTTGAGGATTCCGGGTGAAGTGCGCTACCACCTTCGGCTTTATCATAACTTGAAAAAAGCCTGTTGAGATGACGCAAGCACCATTGTAGCACAATAAAAAAAAAAGATGTAGGGATAGTATTACTTAAAACACATTCATAAATTGCGCTTGATTAACTACCTAGTGTTTGAAAATAAGTGTGTCATGTAATTATCAAAGCTATTGCCATTTGTTTTGATCACAATCAATATCATCAAAGTATATTTTTGAAACATACTGTATAACACATTGTACAGGTGTGTGTACTGTGAACTTGCCAGCTCTTCGTAATACACCTATATGTATAATATTATAACCTTAATCGCTATTTACTAGATATAAATCGAGTAATAAAACTATATCAAGCTCTACTGAACATTCAAACCGATACAGCGACGGTTTACTGTCCAATATCCGCTTTGGACGTCGTTTCCGGAACAGTCTGAATGCCGTGAACATCTGCTGTTGACCAAATGATTAATAAAGACTAAGTATTTACCTCAAAAATTGATTTAATACACATTTTTTGGGAAAGTTTTCTCAATCGCAAGCCTCATCTTTGCTCAGCTAATAAAAATAGGGAAAAAAAATGGGGTAATAAATACGAATTAGTGGGAAAAATTACTATACTATTTACTAATTACCATTACGTCCACGTATATGTTACGTATATGCAATTCATAATTTATGTGTTCACCTTTGGACGAGTGAAACTATCTACATAAAAAAATTGCAGCTTTTCTTTGACCTATCAATGAAAACAATATAACGTTGAGAAGAAAAGCCGCCATTTTTAATTATACTATTATTTAATTATACTACATACGTGAAACAAAGTTAGATAGTACGGGATCAGCAGTAGCTGCTTTCCAATAATGAAGAAAAAAAAAGAAGATGTAATTAATAACAAGTAAATAAATATAACAGGACATTAATTTCACAATATGGGAACTAGATTAGGGATAGAATACTTAAGTAAAGACGTTTTTTGTGAACACAAACTTATCTTACAATACAACACCCAAACACAAAACAAACATCTATATTTATCACACAAATGTTTGTCCTGGGTGGGAATTGAACCCACAACCTACAACGAAGAAGGCAGAGTTACTACCAACTGAGCTATAAGGCTTGTTAAAGTGACACCATACTAGACTTCCCGCTTTGTCGTTCAACATTGAAAACTCTTCTCTTGGGTTGTTAAATTGGGACAAAAGAAACAAGATGAACGTTAAACTTTTTAACCGGCTCTGTGGTCTAGTGGTTCGTCTACCGGTAGAGCTAAAGATCCCGGGTTCGATCCCTACGAGGGAACAAAATTTTGCTCGTAAAATTTCTTGAAAATCCGCCTGGAGCTACCAGCATATTACCTCAGTCTGCCGCCATTATAAAAAAATCAAATCTTTCCGGTAATATAGCCAGTTCCTTCTGTTGACGTGGAGTAATGTACCTACGCCTTTCAGCCTTTAAAACTTGACACGGTGAGATCGCCAAGCGCTTCCCCGACGATGCATAAAAATACAGTTTTCAATATAGTTTAAAATGAAGTCCGGATACTTTAAGTTTACATATTACAAGTATTGTAATTTTTCTTTTCCAATACTGCCGTCAGATTTCTATAAGGCCGTTAAGTGACAAACACAAAATTTTGGCTACGAGCAAAAACGTGAAAGATGTTGTTTTCAAGACATCTGAAGACTTGCAGTTTTTATTTAGATACCAAAATGTTTGTATTTTTTGTTATCATTTATTGTTTTATTATCCGAGCACATAAGTTTCACCATTGATTTTTTATTCAACTTTTTGTGTTTTAAGTAAGGTTGTTTGTTTCAAAATGTTACCATCTGCAAAATAAGAAAACCGTTAGCTGAAGTTCAGCCGCTTTTTAGTGTTGTATTTAATTGAAACTGTATGGCAGTTTGAAGACTAGTCACAGTTATTAAGAATTATGTAGCTAAAAAACAGTGAAGTCACATAACCTTCTTTTTGCCTTGCATGTTACGGAAAATTATACTAACATCATTTTTGAAAACAACGTAAAAGCCCCTTAACTGTGTATTTATTATTTTTAAATCATAACATTAATCATTATTTCAGACTAAAACACAGTCTTGGGATAAACAATTCGAATTAACTGTTTTTTAACGTGGAAAATACTACATAAATTTCCATGACATAATATAAATTGACGGCAAAGCGTAAATTGTTCCTATACTTAATGGTTAAATTAAACAAAATTTAGCTTCCTAACATTTCTATTTTTAAATGAAACAATTTATGTGTATGTGTTAATAATATATTAATTAATGAAACACATCGCCAAGCGATCAACATCAATAACTAAATTAAAATAAATTAGGTACCTAGGAGCTCTTCTAGGTTCGGATGTTATTTTTCATTTAGGTCAATACCTGGAAATATACATATTCGTATTTCGTTCTTTTCAAGACAGAGCTGAATAAATATGATTTATTTATTTATTTTCGTGCTTCTGAAGTAAACATAGCCAAAGATCTTGTCATACATTTATCGTCACACCCAGTCTTCACGTTGTAGCTCGATACCATTTCATGGTGTTGTTTTAACTTTTTTTTGTAAGCTGATCCATCATTTTATTCAGCTGTAGTCGATTATTCATGAGTAAATCAGCGCTAATAGTTGCAATGAAGTTTTTGTTGCATCAAATGTTTGAAAAACAGGCAACATCATAGAATATTCTGCTGCATTAACTACATCAACAAATTCTTCCACCATAGATATTTTTGGGATTTTTACTATAAAATATTGCATGACTGTATTTTATTGCATACCTTGGTAGAATCCTTTAGAATTAGAAAGTTGAACTTGAATTATCATAAAGTTGAATTCCCAAAATATATAATTTCCAAGAGTGTTGATTAATTTTTAATTCGCAATATGTTGAATTCTTTAAAAGTTGAATTCCCATAATGTTGACTTTTTTGGGATCACATAGTTTTATCAATCACTAAAGTTGTAATGTATAATTGTAGGGTATTTATCTTCAGGAACCGAAAGTTCCATGCCCACGCTCTGTGGTACCCTTATTCGCCTTCAGAAATATCCCCTATAGTTTTCATCAAGAAAACTAATTCCATCAAATTGAAGAATGAAGTTGACAAAGCGGTGGCTGGATTTCTTTGTTTTTGCGCACGTTTGATTGAGATCCTGCATCCCTTTTATTTAATATTATTTTATTTTATTTTATTACATATGGCACACAAAACAGGATACAACCAAACAATCAGATACAAAAAAGGAAACATAAATTTTAAACTAATGTGTCATGTGTACACATCACGATTAAACAAATTTAGGTACAAGCATAACAAGAAGAAAATTAATGATTAAGCAGAGCGACATAAGCAAGTTTTTAAAAAATATTGCTCCATATTACCTATATTGATTCTATAATAAAAGTTTGATTATAGTGACTAATCGAATTATATCAAATCGTCACGTAGCTGAAAGACCGAATTAGTCTCAGAGACTTGACATTTTCAGTTTATCGTCCTTTTATAGTGTGCACTAAGAAAGGATTTAGGGAAATTATCAGGGAATGACAAGAAAAAGTCCCGGAAGTTTAACATTAATTTTAAACGAGGTATTTAAATAAATGTAACCTGTATTGTAGCACGTACGTACGTTAAACAAATAAAAATACATTACAGTCCTTAACACGCTTTCGAGTCCATTTTAGGCGGTATCCGCGACAACGCGCCACACGTCCTGCCTCCACAGTGTCTTAGACACTTAAACACGACTGAAGTAGTGCGGGTGGGGGGCGCCCAGAAACACACAGTAACTAGACGTTTTTTTAGCGTTGAAATGTGGCCTAGCGGTATTCTAATGTTGTTATTGCTAACATGTATTCTTATTTTGCACTACTAAAATACAGTCACCGTCTTTTAGAATTGTAAATTGTTTTAGTTTCACGTTTCCGACCATCGAATGGCTGACTAAATACGTTTAGCGGCTGTTTAGTGTAGCATGAGTACGAAAACTGTCTTTTAGACGCTGTAGGTCACTATTACGGCAAGCTAGTTGTAAATAACTAAAACACTTGTAAAGTCAGGTAACGGTCTAATTTAAATGTAAGTACATGTAACCGTTTTTTAAGCTTGTTTTACCGATGAAATGCAAATCTTAAATGCACTGCTAAACATGTTTAGCAGTATTTTAGTGTTGTCGAGTGTGTTAACCGTATTTAAGTATTGAAGAAATCCAAAAAAGATGTAGTTAGCGGGGTACGTGGTCTCAATATCTCTGTAACCATAAATGATAGAACTATATGACCCAGACTGGAAGATGGAGAAAAACTAGCGCTTTCGTCTAGTGAATAAAACTCAAATTTGCACAAATGTCACTTAACGGCCTTTTAGTAATCGGACGGCAGCATATTGCTCTTATTTGTAGCTAAACATTTTTTTAAACTCGCTTTCACCAGCTGCTTCCTAAAAAGGACTCATTAAGCTCAAACACATTGAAAGGGATACTAATGTCTCCAAGTTACACCCTTCTTTGATTTCCGTTACACTTATGTCTAATTATGTCGTAAGATAATACGACCCATCGGGCGTAGGTCATATGACACACCGGACTTAAAAAAATCTACGGCTTTTTATACTGAGCTGAAATGACTTTCGTTCTTTCCTTTCGAAAATACTTTTTACGTTACTTTGGAGCAAAAACAAAGTTATGTAGGAATCAGTAACATTCTGCTTGTCTTTTTTACATTGAATCAGCCAAATAATAAGCTTCAAGCTATTTTAATAGTATACCTAAGTATAATTCGAAGTAATGGCGAAGCAGGTTGTTTGGTTTTCTTTGCACCAAGAAACACCTTGTTTTTTTTTATGATAATTAATCTACATGCTTAGATTTATACTACATCACGTAAAATTAATGTTTGACCTTGTTTTGTCCCAAAGTTATAAAATTAAGTTAAATTTTAGCGCTGCCCAATAACCGCTTTAACTAGCTGATCGTTTATTTGATAAGCTGACCGTTTATACGCTAACATAATATTACCTATACGTTAACCGGAGACTTCGTTTTGAAGTCGGATATAGCTGAGCTGATTGACTGACCGAATGATAATTTAGAAGTAAGCTTATAAGAAGGCATAGTCTTCACTATTGGAGGTATTACATTATACATTGTAAAGACATATCACATAAACAGTCCATTAGTGTCCACCGTTGGCCAGAGCCTCCCTCAATCAAAACTGGAGTGGTTTGTCATAAAACCACTCTTGGCGTCTTTTCACGGCCATTTTCTTTACCTCTCTGGAAGTAATACTCAAGTATATATGTTTAATCGCCTTTGTGGTCCACCGGTGTCAGATCCGGAAGTCCTGGGTTTGATGCCGAGGAGAGTACAATATTGTGCTTTGTTTAGTTGGTGGTAGGACTTTGTTAAAGCCACCTGTTTAGCTACTACCATCTTACCTAAACTGTCGCCATAACAAAAATTAAAAATTGTTGTGTTCCGTGCAGTGTCCGGAGATATGATAGGCAGTTCTTCAGACAGTTGAGGATTCCGGGAGAAGAGCGCTTCCACCTTCGGCCTTATCATTACTTGAAATGAAGATGAAGGCCAAGCGCTTCCCCGTCGTGCAATAAAAAATGTGTCTCAGATTCATCGATTCAGTCAAGCATCGTTTCCTGTGTGCTTAGCAATAAAGTTCATTTTAAAATGAGCAATTTCGCTGTAACTGATATTATTTGAACGTTACTCTGACGTCACGTGCATCTGATTCGGGTTGGCCTGGAGTCGTTAATCATTGGGACAGTCTACGTGCTGACCCCTCGGTACGGAAATACGGAACATTGTTTGCTGTTAATAAGAAAATTGCTGGTTAAATTTAATTTTGGGAATTGTTCTGTGTAAAATAAATGACTTTTTTTATTAAAAGGTTAGGAGCAAATAAAAGTAAAGTAATAAAAGTCCGCACTAATAATGTTAAACAGTTATCATGATAAAAGTTTCAACTTTCAAAACATGAGATATTTGGTACTGAAACTACCTACATTCAAAATATATATGTGTTTTTATTATCGTACGACGGGATGCGCTTGGCCTTCATATAACTATTACTACTTATGTACTCTACTATGATAACTAGAAGCTTAAATGTATAAAAAAATATGCATTTTTACTCTTTTATCTGTATTCTCAAATAAACATCTCTAGACATTCTATAAAGCAACTTCTTACGCTTCAATCATTTAGCTCTGATCACTACTCAGAGCGTGGATTTTATAAGGATTTCCCTAAGGGGTAGTCAGAGGCACGTCAGAGTCGAGTTAGAATTAAATACTTAACAAGATACACCTGTGGCTTGCTTAAATTTCACATCCATGCAAAACTACAACCGCCTCTTTGGTCCAACCGCCTTGTTCTCCAAATGCTTCGCCCACCGGTATCAGATACAGCGGACCCGGGTTCGAATCCCAGGGGGTACAAATATTGTGCTTGGTTTAGTTGGTGATAGGGTCCACCTGGTTACCTTACCTAAGTCTGTCGATACGGGAAGTACGGAAGTACGGGATAGATGGATTTCGGGTGAAGTCCCTTCCGCCTAGCCTTATCATAAATTGAGACCAGCTGAGACGAAGGCCAACTTCCCCGTTGTATTTTTTTATATTCAATAACATGTAATACCATTTTCATTACTATAGAAGTGTGTAATTGGAATCAATTTACATTTCATCAAATTATAGCCCACACCGAACGGATACCACACACTTTTTCACAGAAACAAACACAGGATTGAGATATTTTTGAAGCAGGTTTTTCAGCAGCAAAAAAAAGCAAACGCTCTGTACGCTATTTTATTTTATGAATAGAACATATTTCTCCGTTCTAAAGTTTACCCTTCAATATCCGGGCAAAGGCGCACTTCCTCCCGCTATACGTTGCTATAGATTTCAAGTTTAAAAGGACTGACCGCTGTTGAATACGAGCTCACGTGAATGCCTTTACGAGGTTAAATTTGAAATTTGTTTCGTTGCATTTTAAATAAGAATTCCTGCGTCTGAAGGCATTTGTTAGGATGTAAAATTTAAAAGGATAGATGTGCACCATATAATGAATGTAAAAGTAAAAAACCTGCGGAATTTTACTCTTAAAATTCACAAAGTATTCAGAACATGAATCTATGGATCTCTATATCTAGATTTTCTAAACCCTGCAAGGAGGTTAAAAAGTGACTAAGTATTTTTAAATAAACAAAAATACCAATCAAACATAACACACACAGAACATTTAGCCCATTTTAACTTACTATAAGACATTTATTTCTACTGATAACATGATAACGAGATATTTTCGGATACATGCAACCAGTATTTTTAAAGATATGTTTCAGAATTCCGTACCCCAAAAGGTGCCAAGTCAACGTGACCCTTTTACTAAAATTCCGCTGTTCGTCCGTCCATTCGTCTGTCTGTCACCGGGCGTATCTCATGGGCAGACATACATTTTCACAGAGTGTATATTTCTATTGCCGTTACGTTGTAACAAGTAATATAAAAGGGGTCTTCTCACCCTTTAATCTTATTGTAAAGTGATTTTTGTCTTGAAATTCGGGTCGGACCTCTCGGTGTGCGGATCAGTTTGGCCAGTTACAGTATATAAGATTACAGGACATTAATTTCACACAACGCCATCTAGCCCCAAACTAAGCATAGCTTGTAATATGGGAGCTATATTACGGATAGAATACTTAGTATTTTTTGTTGTCTTTGATATTTTGTTAATGTTTAGTAGACTTATGCTAGGTATATTTATTTTTATACTAATGGAAGGCAGTACCAGTACTAGGATGTGTACGGATTTGGTCTGCTTGACTTAATAGAGGTATAGAAAGGTATGACTCATCAATGTGGGGTGTTTTGTACGGGGGGTGATCTAGAAGTCTCCGAAAACAGTTGACACTCTTTCATGTTGAGTCATCTGAAAAATACTACTCATGCACACCGAGTAGGTAGGCACCTACCACTCGTTTTGAAATAAATTACTTACACCTAGTATACATATAGTAGCATTTGGAAAACTTCGTCTGGTCTCATCGTCGTCAATCCCCCAGTGCCTGAAGACGAAAATCTTCAACCAGTGTGGCGTATCTATGATAACCTATGCGCTGCCGAAAAATGGTCACTGACAATAAAGCTAGTCTAAAAAAATAAGTAACTCAGCGAGCTATGGAAAGAGCAATGCTTGGCGTTTCTCTGAAGGATACAATTAGGAATTAGATTATCCGACAAAAAATCAAGGTCGACATAGCTCAAAGAGTTAGCAGGCTTATGTGGCGGTGGGCGCCATATTTGTCGAAAAACTAACATCCGGAGGGGTCAACGAATCCTTCAGTGGAGACCACGTCTAAGCAAGCGTAGTGTAGGAGGTTCTCCAGCTAGATGGAGCGACGACCTCTTTACAGTGGCCTCAGAGAGTGGATGAGAAAGGCCGGAGATTGGGCTCAGTGGTGCAACTTGGGAGAGACATACGTCCATTAGTGGACTGCGATAGGTTGATGATGATGATGATGAGCACCGAACAGGTCTGATATAAATATTATTTATATATTAATATCTCCCAGTAAAGTAAATAGTCAGTGTAAGAGCTTTACACTCTTGCTTATAGATGCTTGTTTGCTTGCTAATATTTACTTTACTATATATAGCAAGCCTCATAGCTCAGTTGGTAGTAACTCTGCCTTCTGCGCTGTAGGTTGTGGGTTCGATTCCCACCCAGGACAAACATTTATGTGATGAATATAGATGTTTGTTCTGTGTTTTAGTGTTGGTATTGTATGATAAGTATGTATTTACATATAAAAGTATTTAAGTATTCTATCCGTAATCTAGTTCCTATATTACAAGCTATGCTTAGTTTGGGGCTAGATGGCGCTGTGTCAAATTAATGTCCTGTAATATTTATTTATTTATAATATTACTATAGGTATATACTTTAGTTAATAAGTCAGTGTCACTTCAGACTAGCTGTAAGTACCTAGTAAAAACCAAAGGAATCATCATAAAGTGACTGCAGACTGCTAATCAATTTTACTAGATGCATAAAACTTGTCGTGAATCCTTCAAGGAAACGTGGAGAAGATAAGCTCGGCGCCTCACCATAACACAATGCTTTGAAAAAAAAAACGCTTTGAATCTCTGATGTACCATTAACTTACAGCTCTTCATAATTGATAATGGTTTCTATATGCTTATGAAATTATAAAATAAAGAAAATTTGCTAGCGATATTTCATGTCCAAAAATAGTATGCTTTAAAATTTTCAAGCTGCATTGTATCCACCGGACATTGATTTTACAAAGCACCATCTCTAGCATTAAACTAAGCCAAGCTAATAAAGGATTATTTTTTTATATACATAAATAAATATTACAGGACATTAATTTCACCCAGCGCCATCTAGCTCTTAACTAAGCATAGCTTGCAATATGGGAATTAGATTAAGGATAAAATGCTTACATTTTTTTTGTAAATACATACGTTTATCATACAACAGAACACCCAAACACAGAACAAACATCTATATTCATCACACAAATGTTGGTCCTGGGTGGGAATCGAACCCACAACCTTCAGCGCAGAATGCAGAGCTACTACCAACTGAGCTATGAGACTTGTTATAATATTTTTACAGTTTTATTGTTCATACAAACATATCATACAATACAACACCCAAATACAGAACGAACCTCAAATGTTTGTCCCGGGCGGAGATCAAACCCACAACCGGAATGAAGAAAGAGCAGTCCACGTTCAGGTGCAGAAGCTAGAACTACCTACAAACTGAGACGTGAGGCCTGTAAAAATAAACTGGTCATGAAAAGGCCTCAGTTCAATAAAGTATTAATGACCAACTGAATCGTACATTCCGCTTATCGCAAACGTACGAGTCAGCATCTCAGATCAATTATCCTGAATAAGCAGAGATAGACAAAGTAATAGACCAGTTTGTTCTTTATTGCGAAGCGATAAGAGCTTTATGTTCCGGAGCTGAAGAATCATGCAAAATTCGATGTTTTCTTTCGATAGTGAGGTCTTCTTGCATTTATCCCAAACTTAGGCGGGGACTAGAAAGTTCTCTTATTTTCTTCCACTCTACCCTGTCATTCGACCACTCAGCATCCAACACTCATTTTTATTGTACGACGGAGAACCGCTTGGCCTTAATTTCATTTAATTCACAAGTTATGATATATGAATAAGGCTTAAGATGGAAGCGCAACTCACCGGGAATCCTCAACAGTCTGAGGAACTGGCTATCTTACCTCAAAAGCTGGAACACAACAATTTTTAATTGTTATTATGGCAACAGACGTATGTAAGATGGTTGAAGCCACTCAGGCGGACTTGCACAAAGTGATTGCACAGTCCGAATATGTGCATATGCACTCTCATATGCATATTGTCACTCACACAAATATCCACCGTTCCCTCGGTCTATCTATTCCTACTCTGTCTTCATTCATACATTACATTCCTTTAGTTATGTGACTTTCTTCTCGTCCCAAAACATGTCCATACCACTGATGTTGTGAAAACTCAATTTCGCTGCAATTTTTTACCGACTTCTAGTAAAAGAGGAGGTTCTCAATTCGGCCCGTATTTTAAATCTTTGATTCATCATATTCTTTTACTCATCTCGTTTTCGGCAGGATTGAAACAACATGATCCATTTACTATTTACTCCTATGAGAGTTAGCTCATCATACAATTGCGTTCCACATTCATGCTCAACTTTTTGCGCAATGTGACTTTCCACCATCTGCCTAATATATCCATACAATGCTAACCTGATACTCCTTTTTACTGTTGAATAAAACGGCTTGATGCACTGGTATACAAACATTTTTAAATACTACTATAAAAGGGACCGCGAAGACTGTAGACCATTCATGTGATGTATGTACATCGCGTAATTGACCACTCCAACTCAGCCCACGAATATCGTAAATGATGACTAAAGGATCTTACCAGAAAAAGAGCAGCAGCTTTCTTCTATCCCTGTGATCACTAATCCAACTGCCAATCGCAGAGATTGTAGCAAAATCCTCCGATTTAGTGACTCTGTCATATGAATAATAGACTGTGGCATTGCAGCCAATGTCTTGGGCACACTTCCGTCTGGTACTGGTCAGGAACAGTTGAGTTACCTTAGGCCGTTTTTAACGGTCCATAGGTAATCTGACTGATTTCTTTGTACATAGTTAGTCAGTTTAACTGTTATTTTTATTTAATAAAGATATATAAACTGTTGTATAAGAAGTACATCGCAACAAAACTCGTCAAGACAATGGACCCATGACATTGTAACAGTGTGGAAACACCCGGTGGACTGATGACATTGTGGTGTTTGCAGGGATATAATGCAAGGAGGTGGCACAGGATATATTTGAGCCGTCGTCTGGGTAAGGCCTATTATCAGCAGTTCGTAAGTTGACAGAAATAATTAAGGTGATTACGTAAAAATTCGGGACCCAAATTTTAGTAAGTTGGTTGAGGAAGAAGAACAACTAACTTATTCAAGTAAATTAAGTCTGATTGGCATCCGCAAACTAGATTGATGATCCACCAATTCTTCGACCAATAAATTAGCAAGTGGCACTTGCAAACTAATCTTTTGCAAGTTACGTTTCGGCAAATGACTTCGCCAAAATTTGGGCCAGTTACCTCAACTAATGAGCCTGACGTCCGAGATGACTCCTACAAACAAGCACAGGAGATGTGTGGAGGGGCTTCCGTTTATTTTATTTGAAACGAAGATTTATTAAGGCGTTTTTATCTCTGTCTAAAAAAAGAACTCTTCTGAATCTGCTAGCCGTAGCGTTGCAGCCTTAGAATCGACCTCTCGAACTCAGCTCGTGGATGTCGTAAAAGATGACAAAAATATCTCAAAAAAACGCAAGACAGCAGCTTCCTTCTGCATATTATCTAGCACCTTCAGTCACAAATCAGTGATGATTATGGTAAATTCATAACCAACCTTAACCTAAGACAGTCGCCATAACAACAATTAAAATAAAATATGTTCTGGCATTTAGAGCTAAAATAGAGAATAAGATAGAGTGAACTGAGTAGTTATATGAAAACCAGATGAGATGGTTTTCATATATATTGGAAGACCAAGCGCATCCCCGTCGTATGGATACAAATACTTCAGTTTTGGAGTAGGTCCTGTCCACCAGAGGACATTAAAAGGCTTATAATGTGATATTATAATATGCCCGTGACTGTCTCACCAGAGGAAGGGCAGTGTACTTTCAAATGCCCATCATAGAGATTACACACCGTAGTAATACCTGGGTAGTCTTATGGAAAGGACCATAAGGCTTAAATTTGTATATAATAGTTGTCGTATTTTGCTGGGAGTCGCTAGTCAGATCCACACCGTGAGAGAGAGAGTATCTATTCTCAGTACGTATAAAAAATAAAGTTGAGGGATATAAAATAAGGAATATGGATAAAGTAGGCGTGTAACCACGTTTCCAGACTGTTGTTGAAATTTCATTCTCCTTAGCTTTTCTGTCCTACCGATGTAAAAGTTAACACAACAGCCCCCGTGATAAACGATTGACTCAATGACTTGAAAAAGTAGCACCCAGGCTATCGCAACTAACGATGTCTATTATAGGAACTCGGGCATGGAAGCACAAGTGAGCCTAATTTGAGGGAATTGGACGACTTGTGATTAGCTTAACAGGCTCTTACTTAGTTTTAGTTGGGTTATTTTACTTGCAGTGGATTACTAACTCTATAGTGCGTGTAAACAGAGTTTTTCAAACCGAACTCAATTCGAAATAATGTTCAATAGTAATCTCACCGATATTGAATGAACCCTTTTATAAGGCTATGCATTTTTTAAATATGACCAATCTATATAATATGTCCTGAGACAAAACTCTGGACATCTTGCTTGTTGTGCGCACGGATGATTAGGAAATTTGGCATAGTTGCTCGCTAATGCTTTATTCTTTTACGGTTGGATTTCGACCATTGGACCACCACTTACTTACATAATTGTATAACCTTTAAACTGAGTTACACCGGAAACCAGCCGGTATTCGTATTAAAAGTAGACGAACATATTTTGAAAAGAAGCGCAGCAGTTTTCTTTTACGTATTGCTTTACATCTTTTACCGCAACCATCTATCCATCTGCAATGATGTTGACGTAATGAAGAGATAGAAAGAGAGATAGAAGTTTCGTCTTCTGTTTTACGTTCAGCCGACTATCGATTCAAAAATACAATTTCTCGTACAAAGCCCAAACGACGATCCTCGTTAGAGCAGAAGCGTGGCTCATTGGATTAATTAGTTACCCGTTCGAGAAGCACGACATACTTTCTAACCAAGCATCGGTGATGAACTAAAATCCCTAATTTAGCCATTGCACATAACGTATCTCGTTGCCCTGTATCCATAGGACATTTCATAATTCACTCCTATTTTGCACATAATAATGATATCATTTCAACAGCCAATTAGTGTCCACTGCAAGACAGAGACTCTTCCAAAGCTGAAGGGATTGCCATAATCACCACGCTTGGCTGGCGGATTGGTTATCACAGTAAAGTTGTAAATAATACACCAAAGGAAGCTGCTGCCCTTCTTCTGGTGAGATCCCTTGGTAGGTTTTACGATATCCAGTGGCTGAGTTAGAGGGGTTGATTCTAAAGCCACGACAATTTGCACACCATAACTATCACAAATTTCACACACAAAAAAAACATGACAATGAATAAAATGAGCTATGAAGGCGTTTTATGTAAAATTGTCCATCATGCAGAGCTGTTTTATAAGTTGTCTATTTTATAAAACAATTTAATAACAGACTCGCGAGTTTATTTCCCTTCTATTACTTCTTCCTTTCCGGTTTTTAGGCTTCTCGTCTGATCACAGATATTTTATTCTTTTATTCATATTGCTATCATAAAGTTAATATAATATTTATAGGTAAGGTCATACCATCTTGCCTTCCAAAACCCCTGATTACTTCACTAGAGTTAGAACAAAATCCTTATTAAGACATTATGGATTTTGTCTTATTAAGAATGTCTTATTAAGACATTATGGATTTTGTTCTAACTCTACTGAGATAGACAATTTATGGATTCTGATCCGCAGCAATGTAATTTGACCAAGTATTGCTACTATTTCTTAGACACCCTTCATTGCTGAAGACGGCTCACATTTTCATGTATATTTAAACTTTGCCGGGTAGTACGTTACTTTGAAATCCCTTAACAATGTTAAGGCAAAGTATTCAGCATGCTCAACAGAGTTATAACTTTACTTGGAATGAATAGTTAATCAAGAATTAATTAATTTATACTTCAAAATGAAATTGCTATTGAGGGACGAAATACGTTTATTTTAGACTATTACGGTATGCATGCAGATTAATTAATTAAAGCGCAAACAAATTAAAAAGTATTTTGTCGGTACGCGAATTTCATACAATTAATATTTCAGGTCTAATAAATATTAATCATTAATTTCTCAGAAAAAAATTCACGCCCCAAACTAAGCGTAGTTTGTAATATGGGAACTACTTGAATACTTTTTTTTGTCAATAAATACTAACACAACACCCAAACACAGAACAAACATGTATTATACATATACAAATATCTATTATATACAAATATTTATCATATATTCATGACACAAATGTTTGTCCTGGGTGGTAATCGAACCCACAGCCTACAGCGCACAATGCCGAGTTACTACCAAGTGAGCTATGATGCTTGTTAAAAATAGTAAAAGCCGCGGCATACTAAGAATCGATCCCTCCAACTCAGCCGATATATATCGTAAAAGCCAACCATGAGATCTCAGCTGAAGAAGGACAGCTTGATTCTGCGTATTATCTACAACTTTACTGCGTGTGTGGTGATAATGAAAAACCCTCCATCATTGGAGAACTAATAGGCTATTAATGTAAGTGTGTTACTTGGATCCTCTCGAAATATTCAATATTAAACTTGCACTAACAGGCAAATGTGTGATCACAGTATTGTTGTTAAGTACTGAGACAAATGCTGCCACTTATCTTCTGGTGCAATACATATAGTACCCACTTTATCTGTTTATTTTATTGGTAAACTAGGTATTCGATTATAGGTATCTTAGTTTAAGCTCAATACTAAAAAAAACTTACTTATAAGTGGAAAACGAAGCACTAACTTTTGTTTACACAGGTAAACAAAAGTTGCCTCCACTTAACAGGCTCATCCTGGTGTGAATACCATCTTTACATATATAATTATTATGTACATACGTGGAGATATAATACCCATCCATAGGCGATCCACTAGTGTAAGAATTGGCAACTGCTAACAATTATGTCAGTCAAAATTTTTTTTCATTATTTTTTTATCTCCTAATTACTTCTAGGAAAATAGCTATTAAGAGAAAGACCTGTATTACTAAAGCTTTTTTAATTGTGTGACAAAACGCTTGGCCTTAATCTCACCTGATGACAATTTATGATAAGGCTGAAGGTGAAAGCGCACTTCATCTGGAATCCTCCTAATACCAGAACTCAACAACTCACGAATAGGTATGTACTCCCATCCCGTTGGATGATCCACTAGACCACATACACGGCTTCAATTCTTTGGCCCCGCGGCGCTTACATCAATAGTCAAATTGAAATATAAAACCTCTCACAGTAGCTGATGAACACGAAACTCTAAAGCTGGAAGGATGACCGACTAGCAGTGCAAATTATCACAAAAAGTTAGACAATGCCAGCGGTATCCACAAAGCCTGACGAGTTTTTATTTCCCATTCCACAATCCACATGTGGCGGAACCGCAACGTGTGAAACATTTTGCACGGTTGAAAGCGCCTGCCCAAATCTGTCGGTTTGTTGGTGATTTGATCGCATAGAGCAGTCGCAGAATATACTGTCTTTCATAACCTTTTGATTATTGCACCTCCCGATCACTGATCACTGCAACTGTTGCACATGCGCGCAAAAAAGATGGCCGCCTGCATTACCACATACCACAAAAACGTTGGGGATAACCTCTTTTTAACCGCCATTGTGGTTTAGTGGTTCGCTCACCAGTGTCAGATCCAGAAGTTCCGGGTTCGATCCCCAGGGAGTACACCATTGTGCTTGGTTTAGTTGGCCGACATAATCTCAAAGCATCTCAACTAAGTCTGTCGCCATAACAATAATTCAAAATTTGGTGTTTTTCTGTGGTCTAGACCACAGAGGTGGTTTAAATCAGTTTCTATCTGGCTATTATCTGGTACTGAATAATATTAGATTAACCACGAGCATTATTATATTAAACCATTGGGCAAAGGCCTCCCTCCATTCCCTCCAGTGAAATAACATTAATATTCATAATTTCACAGGCCAAAATACCGAAATATACTATCGTATCTAAATACAGGGCTCTAACTTACAGAGCCCTGCTTCCAACATAGCGATACACAAGACTGCTACATTCTTTCTTCGGTTTATTTTTCAAATGACACTTCTGTAAGACCAACATCTGTGGCCAAAAAGTAGCTGACAAGGGCATCAGTCATTTCTCTGACACGGTCGTGCGCTCCTGCAAAACATGTGTGAGATGTGATTAGAGAAACTATAAAGAGCATTGGACCGACATGTCCCAGAACAAAGATCGCCGCCAGCCTGTCTTATGTAACAAAGTTGGGTAAAAAGATTATTTCATCTATGTTTTTCTTTGGTAGATTTAAAATGACCATTGTATTCATATTTATTCGTATGTATAGAGATATTTATGTCACTTTTTCTTGGGTACAGTAACATAAAATCGCAACCACCATCTCAACTAAAAGGCTGTGGCAATACTTATCAAATATTCTAAATTATTGTGTTCCGGCTTTTAGAGATTTAGACAGCTCCTCAGTCTGATGAGGAGTCCGGGTGAAGTGCACTCCCACCTTTGGCCTTATTACTTTACACCAGGTGAGATGAAGTGCTTCCTGACGCGGATGCGTTATTATCTCAAAATGTAAAAATGTTGCATCTCTTTGTTTCATTTTACTTACTTGCGTTGATAGTAAAAAAAGTATTTCTAAAGTTAACGTCGCCGGTTGTGACAATAAGAATCCTGATTGACACCATATGGGTGAAAGCAATAAAACGCGATAATGATCGAACGACAGTTGCTGATGTTTTCAAGATTTAAATCTTTTATTATGTAGAAATCCCCGTTTACAATCGTTTAGTATTATATAACTTGTTTGAAAAGTATATTTTATTGAAGATATACTTCTTTTGGCGCGATATGGAAAAAATATGAAAGTGTTTTTTTACAATACACCTAAGAGCAACACAATGAAGTTAGTTGGTAATAACAACCTAAATCA
Source organism: Venusia cambrica (assembly GCA_951394065.1). NCBI lineage: Eukaryota > Metazoa > Arthropoda > Insecta > Lepidoptera > Geometridae > Venusia > Venusia cambrica. The sequence continues at coordinate 7,371,431 of OX596055.1, forward strand.
TATTTAAGGTAGTTCAAAGAGTATTACAGTATTCAGGTAGTTATTAAAATATCTAATAATCTGCAAAACATTAGAATAACAATTACACTTTATTTTTTTATGTGGGGTTATAGAGCTGCTTTGTGATCTTTTTATTTGTATACATCATAAATTATTCAAAGTCAAAGTACGTTTTGCGTTTGGCGTAACCAAAGATGCATAAATTCTTCCGTGCGCTCAAAAAAATGCTTACAAAAAACATACAATAAAACGTTTATGTGTGTGCACATAAGTTTTTTGTTGAACAAAACAATTTTCATATTTAAGTCACTCAAAAAGACACAACATAGTTATGTATGAATCAATTCCTAAATAAGTACCAGGTATGCAGAAACCGCAAAGAGATACGCAAAACGTCAAACAAAGCATAAACCCTTAGAATCTTGAAAGCAAAAACTGGCTACTTATAAAGGATTTAAAGTGTCTAAGTTTGTATAAGCCTCCAGGGAATGAAATGCTTTCGAACCGAAAGAAAGCGAAAAAGATTTTTGGTATTAAATCGAAGGAGTTAATGAAGGATGTAGCCCCGGGCGCGCCAGTTCCTTTCAATTTAAACGAGAATTCTGATCCCACTAATCGGAATATTATGTTTCAATTTCATTTCTAGATAAACGGCATTGGAGCGGACTTGAGCTCATTGATTTTTTTAACTTTGTTATTTCTTCTTACGTTTTTCTCACGACGAAAATACAGAATCCATCCTAATCTGTAGGTAGCTGTTTGTTTTATTTTAGTTTAGCTTTTACTTTTACTGCTTCAACGTCTTCTGCATTTTAAATTTTATTATTATTTACAAACATTTCTAATAATTATGTAGGTACATACAATAAAACTAACTATGTACAACAAAACTAACTATGTACAAAGGAAGCAGTCAGATTACATACTTCATTAGAACAATAATGTTTACTGCTGAATATATAAACAGTGTTCTCGTTTGACCACCAGCTAAAGGATGAGGTGATAGGCCAAGTATTTGCTTGGCTATCACCAATAAAAAAGTAAAAACTTCTAGAAGGCTTTACAATCATCACCAAGCTTAGCAGCAATTGGGAATCGCATTAAAATTGTGAGATCATAAACAGAAATATGCTTCTGCTTTTTTTCTGGTGAGTTTCCATAATTCTTTATTTACGATGTATCCCTGAAAAGCCTGAAGACCCAAAGATCTTGAATAATATAACTTTATTTTGAGTTTTTTTTCTTTTTGTCGTTCTGTGGCATATAAATATTTACTAGGCAACACATCCATTACAGAGATATTTGTGAAGGTAAAAAAAAAATGCAGTCTGCAGTTTGTACAATGAGCGCACAGCCCAAGCCAGAGGTATTAGACACTTGACATTTGTGGTGTAGCTTCCTTTTGTGACATAAAGAAATGACATTGGGAAATTCCCATACATGACGGAAAGAAGTCGACCGGGTTGCTAGTTTTGTTACTCCTAAAAAAAGGTTTTAATGTTCTTTGGCTTACAAAAACTTTTTCTAACAGTTATCATGAAAATTCTTATAGATATTACTTGTCAGTTAAAAACGGTTGCAGCAAGTCTACTGCGGCCTTTTTTTTTCTCGGTATGGGAAAATCCTCATTGATACCCGTGCAAGCACAAGCGGGGGCCGAACGGGCTATGTCAGACTCTTACTGACAAAAAAACCACACCTATGTTCCATCTCTCGCCTTTATGCCGGGGCTACGGGAACTTTTTTACTAAACATCCGAGGCCCCAGCAGCGTGTACCTATTTTGGTCCCCTCTCTTTTGCGTCGCCTACTCAGGGGAGTACGGGAACACCGCACGTGCCTCCTCAGGTCAGCTTTTTATCGACAGTAGACCCCCCGAGCCTGCTACCAAAGCCCTTATTATGGGGGTTGAAGGAGGACGTCGAAGAGCCTTCGTCGTCCACCTCGTCTCGATCTCCGGCTGCAGATCGGAAGATCGGAAGTAATCTCCCTCTCCTGCTCCGTAGCCTCTTCCGCGACATTATTTCTTCACAGAAGGACAACGCCTCATTCCATGAGATCTCACTCTCCAGCATTGACTTAATCAGTGCTGGAAGCGAAAGATCGTCTCCTACTACTGCGACGAGGGCACGGCGCTCCCACTCCCAAGCTGTACACGCCTCCAGTACGTGTCTTGCCGTGTCTTCGTCGCTGCTACAGTGATGGCACGCAGTTGTCGGTTCCCTTCGACGGGGCACGGTTGCTTCGGTACTTTCCGAAGCAAGCATGCCCCGTTAGCACCTGCACCAGCCGGAAGGAAAGCGATCCGTGTGCCCTGTATAACCATGCATTTAAGACAGTTTGGACAGCCTCTATAGTCTAGTGGCTGGCACTGGGTTACTCTGCTGCGGCCTATTCTAACCGTTTCCTATACCCCTTTGACATTTGAAGCAACATAATATGTTTGAACTAAATCTAGGAAACTAGGCTCATTATATACTGTATGTATGTAAACGAAACGTAACGAATGATTAATTTACTCTAACTGTGTAAATTTTAAGGCACAAAGTTTTTAATAAAAACACGAATACTTATCACTATACTTATCTGCCTCATACTTTGGGTACGTATCATAAAGTACGTATTTATTAACAAAAAAAAGGTCTTAAGTTTTATATCCGTAATCTAGTTTCCATATTACAGCTAAGCTTAGTTTGGGGCTAGATGGCGCTGTGTGAAATTAATGTCCTGTACTATTTATTCATTAATTTATTATTTATTTATTTATTAGACGCAGACGTGAGTCAGACTTAACTGTTCCCTATTCCCCTTTGACATACAAAATTAGATTTAAACTAGATGTTAGCTAAGGAAACTTGGCTCATAGTTACTGTATGTTCATAACAAGTGATTAATTTATATACTCCAGCTGTGTAAATTTTAATGCACGAAGCGTAGGTATTACGCAATAATTAAAATATTAATACTTATCATTGTATCGTCAGCCACAGACGATTGTTGCAAGCCTGCGGCCTGACGTAGGCTAAACTTAACTTTTACCAATTTCCATTTTAACATTTGAAACAAGGCTTAAACTAGATCTTAGGTTAAAAAACTAGGCTCATGTTTACTGTATGATCAGTACGAATGATAAATATACACTCTAGTTGTGTAAATCTTATGGCACAAAGCTTATTACCCAGAAAAAAAAACAATAATACATATCATTGTATCGTCAGTCACAGACGGTTGTAGCGAGCCTGCGGACTTACTTACGCCAAACTTAACTGTTCCTTTATTCCTCTTTGACATTCGAAACTAGGTTTAAACTAGATTTTAGGTAATGAAATAAGGCTCATGCTTACTGTATTTTTAAAACGAATGAGTAATTTATATTCTCTAGCTGTGCAAAATTTAACGCACGACGCGTGTTACGCAGTAATAAAATACTCTATAATACTTATCATTGTATCGTCATTCGCAGACGGTTAAAGTAAGCCCGCGGCCTGACGCAACCGTTTCGATTCCCCTTTGACATAAGTCGACAATTCGAAACTAGGTCCTTGCTCATATTTACGTTATGTTCACTACGCATGTTTAATTTATTTACTCTGCTTGTGTAAATCTTCAAGACACGAAGCTAATTACGCAGTAATAAATATTCACTAGCTATGAACGCGGGGAATAATTTACGACGGATTACATCTAGTTCTGTCTATCTCTGTTTTCATACCTACCCGTGGCACGTGGCCGTGACCCACCTACCCACCTGCCAAGCATGGTGACACATTTACTTTGAGAAAGGTTCCTGGTCATGCAGAGCTGTTTTTAGACGGTAATGCTTTTTAGCACCGGTCAAAAAAAGCAACCAGTAAAATGCATCCACACTTTAAGCCATGTTCAAATATGTTGAAATTGTAATCAAAGTAAATGAAGTAATAGTAAAGTGCTTGAGCACAACCTATACCAGTCATCATCAACAACAACAAAGTTTTTTTGAGTTATTTTTTATTATACTGTCTTTATCTTCATCTCACCTGGTTACAAGTTGGGATAAGGACGAATGTGGAGGCGCACTTCCCCCGGAATCCTCAACAAACTGAGGAACTGGCTATCTTATCTCTAAATGCCGGGACACAACCATTTTTAGAATTGTTGTTATGGCGACAGAATTAGATAAGATGAATACCAAGCTAGCCAGGCGGACCCAAACAAAGTCCTACCACCAATCAAACCAAGTACAATATATTGTACTCCCCATGGGGATCGAACGCGGGACCTCTGGATCTGAAATCGGTGGGTTGAACCACTAGACCACAGAGGCGGATAACTTGCTGTTGGTTTACTGCTAGACAGGGATTCCACACTCGGCAATTAGTTTGGTGATCGCAGTTTAGGTGTAAATAGTGTGACTACCATGTCATTTTGGACCATAAATCGAGATAATGCGAATTAATTTAATTTTCTGATTAAGATGTGTCAGTACCAAAACTAGGATCAAAAGACAAACTACTATTGTAAACCAGTGGAACACCCAAAGTTTCTTACCAGTAATTCTTTAATTCCTTTTGACTTCATGGGACTTTTTTTGAGCATGGTTACCTATTTTTTTCTACAAACGTATAGTCTAATTTTCTTAAAACATCGACTATCTGCAATTTAAAGCCCCGTTAATAAGATTTCATGCTTTAGAGAACATGTCGGTCCTCGGTACTTCATATGAAAAGTCGTTAAAAACCATGTTAGATGCCTAGGGCAGCACAGCCTGCACGAAGAAATAAATAATTCAATATTGAAAATAATGTGACCTAGTCAGGTTTTACAAAAAGTCTATAGTTGAAGTTGGATGACTCTAGATTATGAGAGATCTCATAGTCTGCTACTCCAGCAGAGTTTTCTCTGTATTCGCTATGTTTAATTTTACCCAACCTTAGCTATATTTCACAAAACAACATTAAAATAGAACCAAATAGAAAACATGCAACTGCAAAGAAGTCCCATCAAACTTGCGACTTACGCAACATCGAAACAAATTCAAAGCAAACGAAAGCAATTTGCAATTCGAAACTGGAAACTTTCCCGGTTACGTGTAAGAACTTCGACAAAACACATCTCTGATATTAAATACAAGTTAAATAACCGCAGACTTGAAATCGAAAGATATGGCTTGAAGTACTCAACGTAATCAGCACGAATCCATTAATTGCTTAAATTATTTCAACCCTGTGGTCAAGTCGTTTACCTACCGGTACCAGACCCAGAGGTTTGCACCTCAAGAGGACATTTTCTTACATTTGTGCTTGGTTTGGTCGTGGTAGAGCGGTTTTCAAGCCTATGTCCCAATCTTACGAACATTTTTTTATTGTAAGACGGGCAAGCGCTTGCCTGTCATCTAACCTGGTGACAAGCTATGATAAGGTCGACGGTGGAAGTGTACTTCACCCAAAATCCTCGACAAGCTGAGGAGCTGGGAGATCATACCTCTAAATTCTGGAACACAATTTTTTTTGAATTTTTGTTATGGCGAAAGACTTTGGTAAGATAGTGGTAGGTACCCAGACGGACTTGAACAAAGTCCTACCACCAACCAAACCAAGCACAATATTGTTCTCTCCTGAGGATCGAACCCGGGTCCTCTGGATCTGATGTTGATGGGCGAACCACTAGACCACGTCTTTGTAAATTATCATATATGTTATGATCAAACATAACAAACTATAAGTAATAGATAGATAGATAGATAACTCTTTATTGTTCACCACTTACATAAAAGCATAGCAAAATACTGATAAAAGAAAACTTTATCTTAACTTAACTTACTTACTAAACCTCATAGCTCAGTTGGTAGTAACTCTGCCTTCTGCGCTGTAGGTTGTGGGTTCGATTCCCACCCAGGACAAACATTTGTGTGATGAATATAAATGTTTGTTCTGTGTTTGGGTGTGGTATCATATAGTACGTATGTATTTACAAAAGTATTTAAGTATTCTATCCGTAATCTAGTTCCCAAATTACAATCTATGCTTAGTTTGGGGCTAAATGGCGCTGTGTGAAATTAACGTCCTGTAACATTTTATTTTTTATTTTTTTAAATCTAAGCGACACTGGTAAAATAATGGGCGGCCTTATCGTTGAAAGCGATCTCTGTATATAAATATAATACAGTAATTTGTCGCTTCTAATATTATGTAGCTCTACGCTAGTATTTAGATATTTCGCAAGAATTGTGGCTCACGTGGATATTATTTCACAAACAAAGTTTCAAAAGTTTCAACCGTTTTGAAATTAATTTTATACGTATTTCGCATTTAAAAGTCTACAGAATCTACGTGAGATAAATGCCTCATTACTTGCGAACGCTATCTTTGAAATTTTATCAAAACAGCAATTTGCCATTAAACCGCGTACAAGTGTAATTCATGTTTTAAATACGATCCCAGGCTCCGAAGGTTTCTGTTATCAACGCCGTAAATTATTTGACAGGGAAGCATTAATCTTTATTTTGCTGGAGCGGGTAAGGGCCGTTACAGATGCAAGCACGCACAATAATTACAAATTAGTCCATATATGATGTACCAATGGGCATAAAAGCGAACATTTTGTAAGAAATACTTTTGTATTCGATTAGATTCAGCACCGCTGCTATATAAGTTACTTTTATATTGCAAATATTTAATCTATTATCAAATATAGATATGTAAAATAACAAGAATATTATCAAAAATAATATATACAAAAGAAGCAGTCGGATTATTTGAGGACCGTTACAAACAGCCTATAGATAACTCAACTGTTCCAGGCCAAATGTAATGCTTTATAGAAGTGCCAGGCGATTTTTGCCAAAAACCTTAAGGACAGCACAAATCCTCTGTGAAAATTTCCAGTAAAACACATCCGGATTAAAATAGCCCTGAATAATGACAATGTCTTATCATTCAGGTGTCTTTAACTGTTTATACTTCAGTAAGGTGATAATCAGTAGAACTATTTATTGTGTAAACCGTCCTTAAATAAAATGGCACAAAGCTGTGAAGGTGGTTTAATTTATTTCAAAGAAAAAATACGCAATGTGTGGTCTGCTATCAAATCGATACAGGTTGATTAAACGTAATCTTAGTAATTTCATTTTAATTGAGGATAAATTGTAAAAATAAGAAAAAAGTTGATTATATGGATGATAATACCTTTGAAATAAACTAGAATTTATATAAAAATATTAATCAAACACTAATATTATTATATTGTAATGTTTCTGTTTTAGTGGTCGTTTTTTTATTTATTTATTTATTATGGATCTAAAATAGATGACCAGACTAGAGTATTTATTTGCTTAGGTTGCCTGGCTGTAAAACAACTGCTCGTTGTTAGAGCAGGTTGTAATACAGCCAGGCAAGGTAGTAATAAATATTATGAATTAGTATAAGTATTTCAGCATAATTTAATGATAAATAATATTTCAATAATTAAAAACTCTGAATGTAGGTTCTTGCTTTCTTCCTTCGCAATTCCAAACATTCGTAACTTGAAACCAGGTGTGATGAAAGCTTGGCTTCCATCTTTTTTTATTGTACGCTTCACCGACGTGACTTTTTTAGTGTACGACACTAAAAAAGTGTGTAAGTTTATATATAGTGATTCAAAATGATCCTAAAATATCTTAATGAAAAAAAATGTATTCACTTTTTACTTTGCATATGAGCTCATTAGGAGCTGATTGACACAATCTGTGCTGTGTGTTGCAGACCAGCATTTTGCCTTGTACGTGTTTTAAATGCGAGTTAGCAATCCTTCAAAGTCGTTTCGCGGCGTAGGTATTATGATTAAAAACGTATCCAACCGATCCGGATACGGAATACTGGTGATCCTGTTCAAGCCTTTGTAATAATAAACACAATTCACCCAAAATCAAACAAAGCTGGAAAACAAAAAGTTTAACCAAACAAAACTGAACAACTCCTGTTATTTGTACAAATCAAAACATTACCATCTAAAACATACAACTCAAAGCTTTTTAAAAATCTAAAGCTTAAACCGTCAGTCAAAGTCAAAGTCAAAGTCAAATATTTTTATTCATTAAGATTTTTAGGATCATTTTGAAACGTCAAATTTACCGCCTGTTCGGAATCGCGACCAGCACACAAGGAGAAAGGCAAGAACCACGGGCTGGTTATTTTTTTGATGATCCATTTAACATTTAGGTATAGTGTTTATAATAATTTAATAACATTACATGTGTTAATAAATACATCATAAAACTAAAAACTTAATATTATCTTAAAACATTGATTATTACATAACTACCTAATGGGCAGTTTCTTAACATTGGGAAATCACCATTTAACTGTCAACTGGTATAGCAACATTAATTAAATTATTCTTTATATATAATTTGAATTTACGAGCAGAGAGTTTGGTGGCGCTTTAAGGAAGCTTATTATAGAATCGTACACAGTTTTCTAAGAATGAACGATTTACTTTTCCTAAGCGATACCTCGGTATGTCAAGTTTATTTTTATTTCTAGTATTAACACTGTGTACATCACTTCTTTTACCAAACTCAGCAATGTTCCTGTGAGCGTGCATTAGATTTTCATAAATGTATTGGGAGCTGACTGTCAGAATACCAATATCTTTAAAACGTTCCTTGAGAGTGTGACTGACGAGTGGTCATTCAGTCTTGGATAAGAACACATTTACACTAAAACATGCCGATTGAAGTCCGATTTGCAGAACCTTATTCAAGCACCTTGCATAAACTTTCAAAAAATTATCTATGTATATGTATATTAAAAATATATTAAACAAGCCTCATAGATCAGTTGTAAGGATCTCTGCCTTCTGCGCTGTAGGCTGTGGGTTCGATTCCCACCCAGGACAATCATTTGTGCAATGAATATAGATGTTTGTTATGTGTTTGGGTGTTGTATCATATAGTACGTATGTTTTAGAATAAATATTTAAGTATTCTTCCGTATCTATTTCCCATATTACATATAACAAGCTATGCTTAGTTTGGAACTAGATGGCACTATGTAAAATTAATGTCCTGTAATATATATTTATCATTTATTATATGTATATCATATAAAGATGTTTGGATGTAGGTATGCTTGTTTCTCTTTCACGTCAAAACTGAACTGATTGAGCTAAAACTTTGCATATTATGTTGCTTTATTTAGGATTTTCATTGCGTAAATCAGTTTCCGTGGGATGGAAATGGAACAAAAATACTTTAAATTAAATTAAATTAAATTGTTGATATGGCGACAGACTTAGGTAAAATGGTGGTAACCAGGTGGACTTGAACAAAGTCCCGCCGGCAACCAAACTAAGCACAATATAGTACTACCCTGGGGATCGAACCCAGGTCCTCTGGATCTGACACTGTGCGAACCACTAGACCACAGAGGCTTATACTCAGAGTTATAAGTGACTTTGTTGTGTTCCGGCATTTAGACTCAAGATATATTCCTCAGATTATTGAGGATTCCGGATGAAAGTGCGTCTCCACCGACCATATATTTACTTAACTATAGGTAACTTAAAAATTCTGGTGAGGTGATGGCCAAGCACAAAAAAACAGCATGAGTACTGTTAATCTTGGTTTGTACTACGTGAGTAAAATATAGAAAAAACTGAAAAGTAATAAAAGTGGAAATATGTATATTAAGTTTTTAGTGATTTTGAACGCCCAAGCTACCTAATGTGCTTACCCCTAACTCCAAACAAAAGTTGGGACCCCATGCTTGCAACTTTGTTATTTACAAAGTATTTACAATCTGAAAGCGGATTTTGGCTGAGACATTTTAGTTTTAAAGTGGCTTGCAACACCCAATAATTATTTTGAATTGAATCAGCCTATGAATGTAAAACTTTTGATGTGATAGGACTTGTTAGGTAATAATATTCTTCCAAATCTGTAATTACCGATGTCAGCGCCTAATTCACTAAATAGTAAGGTACCTCAAATTCAAAATACGTTTATTATAGTGAACTGTTAAAACTTTATATGACATGTAGACTTGATAAACTTGTACGAATCTAAAGTTTTCCTTTGAGTATTAATAAAAGGCCCACGTCTAGAAAGTTTGAGCGCAATACAAGTTTGATGTAAGTGAGTACAATTTGATATATGAAATATATGAGCACAGCATACACCAAGAGAAACGAATACCAACTTGAAAATCATCTGGGTCCCATTAGTAGGAGAAAGCTGCGGTGACACGAAACCTAAACCTAATTTTAAGGGTATAGAAATGTACTTACTGATTATACATTTAACAAGGAAATAAAATGTAAAATTAAACTAACTATGTACAAAGGAATCAGACAGATTACCTAAGGATCGTTATAATAATAATAAGTATACATTTGTATGTAGTCTTATCGCTAAGAAGTGATTTCTTCCAGGAGGATTTTACGGCTAAAGAGGTGATAATGGTACTTTGGCAAAAGCAAAGTTAACTTGTGTTTTAGGAATAAATACATGTGTCTTAAAATTTGGACATGATTTCAAAGTATTTTGTCCTAGCTGCGCGCGCCCCCCGGTGTTACCCGCTGTTAATATTGACAAGCCTCATAGCTCACTTGGTAGTAACTCTGCCTTCAGGTTGTGGGTTCGATTCCCACCCAGGACACATATTTGTGTGATGAATATAGATGTTTGTTCTGTGTTTGGGTTTTGTGTTGTATGATAAGTAGGTAGATATTAAAAAAAAAAAAGAATTTTAATATCAATATATATTATATCCGTAATATAGTTTAATGCAAGTTTTGCAAGTCACTAAACATTTTTCGGTATAAAAATCAGCCTATGTTCTAATCCAGGTCATAAGCTATGTATATCCAAGTTTCAACCAAATCCGTTCAGCGTGAAAAGTAACAAGCATACTGAAAAACTTTCATTTTATGATATTAGTGTATCCCACGTGAATAATTCACTTTTCCAGGGTAAAACGTAGCCTATGTGTTATTCCAGGTCATAAGCTACGTATATTCCAAGTTTCAGACAAATTCGTTCAGCCGTTTCAGCGTATAGGAGTAACAAACTCACACACACACACACACACAATGACAAACTTTCGCATTTATAATATTAGTGTGATGGAGAGTGAAAAGACGCTTTTATGAAAACATATATTTTACAAAAGATATGATAGAATCTTCAACTCTGCACTTATTGTTTTGGATATGGAACCCCAAGGATTTAGTCGTGTGCATAAGCTCTTAAAGCTTCATTTTGTTAGCCAAGAGTTGTTTCACGTCATTAACGAGTTTGCAGACGACCACAAGCTTACGTGACAGATCAAGCTATGAATAAGCATATAGATATGAAACTACATTTAGTGGAATAAAGTACTTTATAAATGAGGGTATGGGCCCTTCTTCTGACCCGGAAGACTTCTATGTTTTTTTGTTCAAGTTGAGATACGAGCGAAGGCAGAGGCACACTTCACCCGGAATCCTCAACAAACTGAGGAAAGTGTGTGTGTTGTGTTTTCAGAAGCGTATGTGTGCATTTGACACATGTACACATAATCAGACGGTTAAAGTCAAATCATGTGTCAATATCTAGTATTCCCCTGAGCGGCGATGGGCTTGCAATCTGTCACGTATTGAATGCTAGCGACATGCAAACCTCGGGCATGCATCGAACGTAAGTTTGGACGTGCCTTCGACTAGCCCTTAATAGGTGATGCACATATGATCCACGTTCTGAGTTGTGATCAGAGGTGAGTCTTAGAAGGGGAAAAAATCGTCCATTTATTTAGTTTTACGAAAAATGTCTCACAGATATACAGAAATACAGAGTTATCCAATAATATTAACTTTCATCATATGGGATACAAGTTGAACACCCGCGACTTTAATCCTATTGCCCTATAAAGAACACACCCTCTATAATAATATCTCAAGCCGCTAACTGCCGGTTTTGGTTGCGCGTTGTAATGTATGTCAGTCAATAAATTAGGTGAAGTTTAGGCCAAGCGCTTCCCTGTCGTAAAAAAAGTTGTGCATTCATTCACGTTTTTTTTATCATACTATGTTTATAAGGAACATCATTGTGCGTAACGTGACATTAGAAACATCACCTACCTAGCCTACCTAGAAACATAATTATATAAATGAATTCTTACAACATTTTTTTTTTATTCCTTAAAAAAACTTACAAAAGTTGTTAATATATTATTTAGTTTTATTTATTACTTTTGACCAAGATTTGACTAGAATCTTACAATATAGCGAGATGATTTAAACACTATTTTTTTTCCGTAATTGACGTCTTCACAGTGCTAATAGCACTTGGAATTATTCATTTCATATTGCATATTGAGATTCACTTCTATAGTGTATATTCTAATTTAATGCGTAAAGAAACTTCTAACTTCAGTGATAAAACATGTTTAGAGACTTTGTAAAACTTTTTAATGTTATGAACTCGCATAAGAGCAAATAAGCTTCTTAATGTTATAAGAAAGGAAGGAATTTGTTGCATGAAAAGGAAATTCACTTTTCACTGTACATTATTAAACAACTTTACTTAAATGAAAAAAACATTGCTCGCTGAAAACCCGCATGTCCTAAATCAAAAATTGTAATACGTGTTCAGTTTTTCAACCGATGTACCGTAGTGAACTCTTTAGCGTATGTTAGGAAGGAAGCATTGTAGACTAAATAGAGCCTTCAAATTTATGTATGAGATCATGTAATAAACTCTTAAGTTTCGAAACTAGCACCGATCACTGGCCACGTAAAGAGCTATAGTCAAAAACATCTGCCTGAAAGTGCAAACTTTACCGTAATAACTTAAACAATTTTATTTTCACCTTCTTAGTAGCTCGTCGCAGATATACGTACTTTCCAAAGTCATCTGACACAAACTGGCTCTCTTAAACTAAACAGACACTAAACTTTGTGCGCTCCAAAGGCAAAAGTTAGAGCAATGTTGAGTTCAGTAAAGCTAGGTCACTACAGCCGTAGTGTACTGTCGCGGACCGCGATCAGATTGGGCGGCTTAAATGCTGTCCCAGTGATATGTGCTATGTGCGAGGAGTATTAAAACATCCCAGGGGCTTCATTAGCATCTCGGCCGGTCACCGAAGGGGTTTAAGTGAGTCGTCGGAGGCCCAAAAAAAAAAGTCATCATCGATCACCATTTTTGTCGACCGTTTACAATATGCCGAGGCATATTACAAATGGACGGTGCTTATAATCTAACGCTGACATATACACACTCTATACGCATGCACCTTCTCCATTCCGGCGTAGGTAAAATAAATCAAAGTTCAACCCAAGCTGAAAATTGTTTAGAATGTGAATGACCTAGCTGTCTTATAACCAGCATTGCCAACAGTTTGTGGGCAAGTGATGGTTTTTCGTCGATAACGCTACTTGACTCTTGCTGAATTATGATTTATTTAAGTTATTTGCGAGTTCGTAATCTCTGTTGGATTACTTGTTTGGAGTTTGCGAGCGTATTTTGTTTCTTGGAAAATTATCGCTTTTAGGTACTTCGATAGGATTTAATAAATTGTTTTCGATGATAATAGAAGTCTCTGTCAAGAAGATTAAACCAAAACGTTTCTTGGTATCATAACTAAATATTACTTTTTATTATTTTAAAGAATGTTAAAAGTAGTTTAAATAATGTTTTACATTTTCCATAACTTCATAAAACGGTAAGGGTAAAGATGTCGTTGTAGGCTGTAAAAACGTTGGTATGTCGATATCGCTTCCTTCCATAATAATAAGTGGGAAACGGCTGATGATCGTCTGTATTTTTGTAGGATATATGAGAAAATGTAATGAGTCCCAATTTGTACATCAAAAATGTATATTGGCAGATACATTATTACTTAAGCCAAAAAAGCGTCTTTTTTCTATTTTTGCCTGTTTGTCTGTCTATTTATCTGTCATGCTGAAACGAATAATATAATTTTCAGTATAGTTACTTTGACAAGCCTCATAGCTCAGTTGGTAGTAACTCTGCCTCCTGCGCTGTAGGGTTCGATTCCCACCCAGGACAAACATTTGTGTGATGAACATAGATGTTTGTTCTGTGTTTGGGTGTTGTATCATATAGTACGTATGTATTTACAAAAAGTATTTAAGTATTTTATCCGTAATCTAGTTCCCATATTACAAGCTATGCTTAGTTTGGGGCTAGATGGCGCTGTGTAAAATTAATGTCCTGTAATATTTATTTATTTAGTTACTGGTATTATTGGCTGCGATCATATAAACTTATCGTGTCTTAACGTATCACCCCTTCACAGCAATCTATTGATTAAAGATTTGTTTAAATCGGTCCTGTAGTATTTGCCTAGGCAATTAAAGCAAAAATACGAATATTTTCTCTTAATAATAATTTTAGGTATGTATAGATAGTGGTTGCTAGCCAGGCAGACGAAAACAAAGTCTCACCACCCACCAAATTGTATATATAATAACTTTTATGTGATTGTGCTTCAAATGAAATGTCCAAACACAAGATCAAAACTACCCCTACAGACCAAATACTTGCAATTCCAAAGGCAACAATACAAGTGCGATATATATAATGCAAAATTACAGAACATTATTATCCCAACCAAAATTATAATAATGAACCCACCATTTTAATTTAATAAACATAAGTACGAACATGGGTGAATTAGAGCATGGCTGAACTTAACCACCGTAATGCTATTATGCATCTCTGGCTCCGCACTAAAGTAAAGCTGAAACACACTGATCATCAAATTTAGCAAATTTTATTTTATACTAGCTTTTGCTCGCGGCTTCGCTCGCGTTAAGAAGTATTGTTATTAATTAGGTATAGTTTTTGCGGCTTTACTTTTGTTTAGCGTGTGTCAAAAATTAGGGCCCACAAAACTTAAAAACAACAGTACATTATTCAACTTCTCCATTAACGTTCAGATTTTCTTTAGCCATTTTAAAAAAGTCTAACCGACAAAACCTATACTTAAACCAAACGAAAACAAAACAAATGCCAAATACAAAGCAGAGTCTATAACCAAAACTACTAAACCGAAACAAAACATATGCAAAATCTCAAAATCCTTCTTAGGGGATGCCTACGTCATAGTAGCTTTATGCATGCAAAGTCTCAGCCCGATCGGTTTCAAATTAACAAAGTTTCATACAAGCGTTCATCCCCTATTTTATCCCCTTGGGGATAAAATTAAACAAAATCCTTTCTTAGCGAATGCCTACGTCATAACATCTACCTGCATGCCAAATTTCAGCCCGATCCGTCCAGTGGTTTGGGCTGTGCGTTGATAGATGCCAGTCAGTCAGTCACCTTTGAGTTATATATATTTAGATTATTTGCTTATTTTAGGAAAATTAAATTAAATAAAATGCAAAATTTTATAATCAGTGTGTTTTCCAATACTACTTATTTCCAATTATAATACAAAGCCCTTTAACAATTTTAACTCATAATCTCAAAATCTCGAAAAGATTCTAATTTGTTCATTTAACAAAGCATATAACGCACAATAAATGAACAATAAATTCAGAAATTTTACCTAGTCATCACAATTCCACAATCACACAATAAGAGCTACAGCTAGGCAAAATAACAAAAAGTTGACCTAAAGTGTGCTGTTTATTTTATTAGGTAAGGCACCAATTGATGAAGGTAATCAGTGTGATTGCGTAATCTAAAGTTATGTATGTATTAAATGCCGCGAAAGCCCAGGATGAACGGAAAGCTTTGATGAAATTTCCTTATAACGTTGTCAATACACGCATTTCCTATTCCTATCGCAATCAATCAGGGAGTTGAATAATTTTTCTTTTCATTAAATAAAAAGTTCAGTAGAAATACTGTACACATTTACAAAAAAAACACCACTCTTCACTTTATTTATATAACTTATCAAGTTCTGTCTTCGATACTCATACTTTCTTGAAAAAAAGCGCCTCACAAAATTATACTATTGTAACTATTAACACCAACATTTTTGAAATTCAATGACATGATTTTCCATAGTGGTTCTCAAACTGACTGAATCTTTTCAAGTAAAGTTTACTCCGTTAGGCATTAATTTGGAAAAAAAATGACTTTGAATATTTTCACTCAAGCTGTTTTTCAATTCTTGTAGCCTGCAGTGACCAATTGCAGGTTTTTGAATCTACAAAGTGTTTTCCAGCTACCGTTTGCCATAAACCATACAATGAGAACTAGAGCGAAATTTTAGAATGCCATTATTTCAGAGTGAAAGTTCTACTAGGAAGTAACTTTAATATCTGTGGCATTATATCCGGGCAGAGTTCCAACGTCTTGTACCAGACACATTTAATTTACACACATAAATGTAAGGTTATGATGATTAAAGGCCCACAATGTCCTCTTGTAATGCTCATAACAAAGACCGTGTATTAAAATAATTAATACACTGAACATCTTGCGCGTAAGGGATAATTATTGGGGTCGTTACTGTAGGGTTAACATAGAAGCTGTGTCAGAAATGGCTGTAAATATTTAATCGGTATGGGCAAACGGGATTTACATTTACGATAGTTAGGCATATCTTAAATATGTATAAAATTGCTGCTTAGCTGATGGCTGATTGAGAATCAAGGCACGGCTTAAATCAAATGACCTAGCAAAAAGCTTTCATCTATCCGGGTAGCTTGATTTCACAATCTTCACTGACTTTGACTTTTTTTTTTTGCTTATGTTTATATTTTATTGCTATTGCTGTTCTACAGATGAAAATATTTTGGAGACTTTGACGGGAAAACGAAAAAGCCTTTGGTGGCTTTGTTTTCGTTTTAGTCTACATAATTATTTCATACGTGTTTAATTGATGGCAAAATGTTATGAAACGAACTTTACTAAAATAAGTCAAATGTGTTGGAAAACTTGTATCCTTGCACAATTTATTCCCCAACACAAATGTAATAACATTAAAAACGTTGTTTTTTTTAAATATTGTAAATATATTTTATTTAAACATTTTGAAAGAGACTCCCGTAAAGTTCCACGAGCTACAAAAACACCGTTCGATTCCCACCCGGGACAATTATTGGTGTAAGAAATGTATATGTTCGTTCTATGTTTGGGTGTTAAATTGTATGATTACTACGAGTAATGTTTTAAATAAATAAATAAAATAAAAATTGTTTATATCAGATACTAAAAATCCAAAATTTTTAAGACGTTTAGCAACCACAAAAGAAAGATATAAGTATACAACTTCTACGTAATTCAGTTACCATGTATTATAATATTTTCTTAGTTAAAGAGCCAGCTTAAATGCTCTGTATGAAATGAATGTGCTATCACTATACATGTTTTTAATACGTTTAAAAATAACGAATACTTTGCAAAACATTTTATGTTTTTCTAAGTATTTACCTACTGAACCAGCCAGTAGTAAAGCTTTGAAAAATCGCACCGAAAGTGCAATAGCCATAACAACCATAGCTGATATTTACGAAGTGTGCCTGTGTAGTGTTAACGACTTTTGGCAAACTCGCAGGGAGTACGCCGTGAAATCTAAACAATAAACAAACTGTTTCCTGCGGGAGAATCTACACGGCTGGTCAAACGTTTACGTTGTATTGATAGAGGATTTTACCTGCGATGAAATGGAAACGGTATATGCGTTTCACTGAGGAGTTATTTTGGTCAAGTTCGTGAATTTGGTAGCAGTTTGAACCATTAATTATCAATAAGAATCCGAGAGTCAAAAGGAGTGGTAAGAAGAACTTGCGTGTCATCACGTTTTTAAACGAAATCTTTTTTTATTTTTTCTTGTTCTACGGGGAAGCGCTTGGCCTTCATCTTACCTGGTAACAAATTGAGATAAGGCCGAAGATCTCCACGCACTTCACCCGTAATCCTCAATAAACTGACGAACCTGCTATGTTACCTCTAAATGACGGAACACAACATTTTTTTCAAGAATTGTTATTATGGCAACAGAATTAGGTAAGACGGTGGTAGCTCCAGGCGGACTTAAAATAATTCCTACCACCAACCAAACCAAGCACAATATTGCTCCCCATGGGGATCAAACCCGAGACCTCTGGATCTGAAATCGGTGGGTCGACTACAAGACTACAGAGGCGGTTAAATCAAAATCAAATAACGTTTATTCAATAATATTTTTAAGGATCATTTTGAACACTTGGCCGGTTCAACACTTACTCGCTATTTCAATTTCAATTTGTTTGAGTATTTTAATACATCTTAGGTGCTTCCTAAAACATCGTAATCGTGAGTGAAATCCGTATTAAAAAGTGTACTTTCTCAGTAGTTAAGGAATAAGGAAGAGCGTCTCAAAATATTTTATTTCGCTGCAAATACTCAGAATTATTAAAACTAAAGCCGGCCAAGTGCGGACACGCATACCGAGATATAAGGTTGAAAAAGGCGTTTATTGTATGGAGGCCCCTTATATTTTTGTGTTTAATTTCATTTGAATCATTTGTTGTTATAGTGGCTATAGAAAGACACTCTATGAAAATTCAAACTATCTACAACAACTATAACGCCTCATGAAATACAAGTGTCCAAACTGACAATCAGACAGTCGATACTTTACTTAGTAATAGGGTTCTTGTTGGCACCCATTGAGCACGGCACACGATAGAAATGAAATTTTTGTACCACAAGAAACATTTTGATAATCTTCCACTCTACCCGAGACAGTGGCTTTTACCACTTTTCGTCACACAAAAAGGCTGCGGATCAGAATTTCAAATCCCATAAAAAGTTTCACTGCAACTAGATTTTTCGTTACGCCATCTAGCAAGTAGCGGATAAGTAGATGAACAGAAACCGCAGCATTACTAAAATACCTACAGACGTGGCGTTCATACCGTAGAGTCCAACCGAAAGCAACATAAAGGACTCCGCCGATCGGGTCTCCGATACTCGGAAACTCGGAATTAACAGTCGACAGGTGCTTTTTACGGCCACCCGTTTGATTTAAAACTAGAGGATTCGCCATTAATCTCGCCCCAATAGACGCGAATAGCAACAAAACAAACAATGGTGCCGAAATCCGTTGCGAAAGTTGAGTTTACCGGGGTTTTAGGGTTTTGAACAATACACACTATTGTACCTACTTGAAATTGATATTTTAAATTATTATTTTACTTCTACCTTCAGTTGAACACGTACTATCCTCGCCATTCTAACAAGCCGTATAGCTCAGTTGGTAGTAACTCTGCCTACTGCGCTGTAGGCTGTAGCTTCGATTCCCACCCAGGACAAACATTTATGTGATAAATATTGATAAAGGTTCTGTGTTCTGGTGTTGTATAATATAGTACGTATGTATTAACAAAAGTATTTAAGTATTCTATCCGTAATCTAGTTCCCATATTACAAGCTATGCTTAGTTAGTGGCTAGATGGCGCTATGTTAAATTAATGTTCTGTAATATTCGTTCATATAATTATTATTATAATAATCTTAAGGATGTATTTAAGAGATTTCTATCAATAGTACACCGCCAATTGAACTTTAAGCCTTCGTTTTACTATAATTTATGAATTATAGTTTCAAATTTAATATGAGCTCCTATAACGTGTTATTACTTTTAAATATTAAACATTTACAAAACTTTCAGATATAAAGTAAGAACTCCATAGTTACATCACATTATAGCTTAGACTATTTAGTTTAATTTATCATTAATTCGGTCATTCATATGCAACTTTTGGTTAAAAGCAATTCAAAAAGTTATATGGATAGGTAGATAGCGTTTTAAAAATAGCTCATTTTAATGTTCTGAACGATAGTTAGGGTGAAAACAGCTCGAGTAGAAACTTTATTGGAAGGACTTGGGTCATAAGAGTAGTAGAGCCCCTTGTGAGAAGGCTCATCCGGAGAAGTACCACCATCTTACCTAAGTCTGTTGCCATAACAACAATACTAAATTGTTGTGTTCAGGCATTTAGAAGTAAGATAGCCTCTTCCACAGACTGTTGAGGTCGTACAATACAAAAAATAGTACTAAAACCATAAGTGTTCCGGTTTGTTTTCTGGTGCGAGGCTTTACACATTTGATCATCAAGTATAAGTTGACGGGAGCATAAGTCATGTTCTTTGTGGATGTGACCTGCACAGTAATACATTGTCATATGGCCGCTTGTTCGTTTCCAAGTTGTATAAAAAACATGATTTTCCTAGGTTTTCTCTTAGCGATCTTCTTTTGTAATCCAAGTATCTAAGTTTCCAATTTCTCTCAACCTGTACTCAGCAGCCTCCATGGCTACATTAGTTGCCTATATCGGGCTTAAGACAGTTGGGCAAAGCGGGCAAGATATTGGGTGGGCTATATAACTTGCGATGTATAACGATGCATCAAAGGAATATCTGAAAACCAGCAGGAGATCAGCGATCAACATTGTTTTACATCAACAGCTAAAAATATTTCGCAACAAAAACACCGCGACCAAAACATTCCAGACCAAACCACGGAGCTTAGAACTAATTTTAAACCCAAATGCGGGATTATAGAAAAACATTAGAGAATGCGCCTCAAAGCTTGTAAAATGCATTTGTTAACACGAAGGCGGTATGCTGTTAGCGACAAAAACCATCGACATCTGAGAGGATTTGAGAAACGTTGGAAAATCTTCAATCTTACAGGTTTATATAAATTCACAGAATATCAGTGAAGATAGAATTCAGATTACATAGAATCGCTTTGTGTGACTATCTACATCCTTAATTTAAAAAAATCCATTTCCTTTTTTTTCATTTATTACGTTTGGATACTGGTCCAATCTAAACTATTTAACTGTATAGTTAAGTTATATAACTAGCCTCATAGCTCAGTTGGTAGTAACTCTGCCTTCTGCGCTGTAGGCTGTGGGTTTGATTCCCACCCTGGACAAACATTTGTGTGATGAATATAAATGTTTGTTCTGTGTTTGGGTGTTGTATCATATAGTACGTACGTGCTTACAAAAAGTATTTAAGTATTCTATCTGTAATCTAGCTCCCATATTACAAGCTATGCTTAGTTTGGGGCTAGATGGCGGCTGTGTAAAATTAATGTCGTGTAATATTGATTTTATTTATTTTATATATAAATTAATGTTTATTTTAGTACTTAAGTAATAAAGAGTTTCTATCTAAACCTCTGCGTCGCTAAACACTTGCCAGAGTATTTTTGCGACTTGGTGTGACTATGGTTATTGGTGATTGCAGCTAACCTCACAATCCAGTATCATTCTTTTCTGGTAGCAGTTTAGAGGTATAGGTACTCTTCGTGTAAAGGACTATCTAGACAGAATGACCCCAAGATCAAAGAAAAATGCTAATATTGTCATTCTGATAGTTAAAAGCTGCGGACTACCGATAAGTGAAATTCTACAGAACGACCATCTAAAATGTTTCATATCTCTGACATGCACGAAACCTCCCTAACGAGATGGCAGACCCTTTAACACAACATTAAATTGCCTAGCGATGGGGTGAAGAATTTTTAAAGGTGTTAAAATGTTGATACTTATTACTTAAAAAGCTTTTTAGATCATTTGAGAGCATTTTGTGAATAAATTATCGCAATTTATTAAGTTTTAATAAGTTCGATGGATGAGAGCATCTTAGTACTATTCATTTAAAAATTATAATAAATTCTAGAGCGAACTAAAGTATAAACGTTTTCGGCTTCAATTTACTAACAACAAAAAGCAGCTAATGCTGTTTCTTGTAGTACACTTGGCCGCAAAGCTATAGCGCCCTACATTCCGATACGGAAATTGTAGGTTCAAATCCAGTCGTGCACCAATGGAATTCGGTTTATCGGATGTATATGTTCAATTGATACGTGCACATGCTCTGTCGGTGAATCCATCTTGAGAAAACCAGCATGTAGGACCGGAAATCCGAATGGCATGTGTCTTTTAGTAGTATTCCTCTAAGCAGCGTTGGACTTGCAACCTGTCACAAATTGAAACTGTTACTTATAAACTGTGACATATGCCGAACATAAGTTTGGAAGTGACTACCCCCAGTAGGTGATCCTCATAAAAGCCACGCTCTGAGTAGTGACCAGAGGTGTACGTTTTTTGAGAAGCAGTATTTCAGGGCTTGAAAATTTAAAACATGTTAGTAAATCGTATGAAGTACATAAAAGATAACATGTTTGTAATTAAAAGTACACAGATTACCTCTGACAAAAATGAGATACAAATAGCACATATAATAACCGGTCTAATATTTTAAGAACAAACTAAAAAAAACAAACAAAATATGTAGGTATGTATCTAATAAAACTCAGTCGTTTAAATTGTACAATAAAGATGATTTCTAAAGATAATTTATGATGAAGTAGCTATATTTCACAGTACTTTACGAGACACAAGTCTTTATATCCAAAGCGACAATGCCTATAAATGCGGTTAATAAAAATAAACGCCATTCTAGTGTACATTGTTCAACATACGATTGTAAATCAGTCACGAAACGTAACATACAGATATAAAGGCTGGCTTACACTAGCGATTAGCAAACACAGGTTCGGAAAAACAGACTATTTTTTTATTTATTTTGGTGCTGGGAAGGCTCTCCCCACTGTAGACCTCATCTTTGCCTAGGCAAAAGCAGACTAATCGTATAGAAAAAATATATTGATCTAAAATTTTGCCCTCACAATTTCCACCATCTCTTAACTTGAATCAAACAGGACGATTATAGGAGGATTAATGAGTTTTTGTTGGACAGGAGTTTAAACATACTACAATACTATCAAGTCACTTATTCTTGTGATATATTGGTATACATAATAATATTTTTCATATATATCAATCTATATTCACAAGAATAAGCAAAAAGGCTAGGTTTAATTGTTGTTTTACAGAGTTTCGGTAAACATCGTCATCATCGTCTTCTGATGATGAAGCCAAAGGCCTACCCTAGACCTACCGGAAGGCAGGCAGTTCATTGGGACTACTACGTAATCATCATTACTGCGATCAACAACACGCCTGCCAAGCGTGGTAATTATGGCAAAGCCCTAATAATGATGATGATGTTTCTGGAAGGTAGGCAGTTGCAATAGGTCTCTAGTGACCTTAAACACCACAGGAAAGCAGAATACGCAATTTCGTTTACTTGGATAACATATTTTTTCCAGTTATTTTGCTATAAAAACCAATTTTCTATACCGATTTTGATAATTTTTTTATGGGACCACCTCAAAAGTACGGCCTACCACACATATTAGGAATCATCAATATCTATTTCGAATTGACGGAGAAACCTGGTAACAAACAAACAAAAAACATGGTACAGCCGAATTGAGAACCTCCTACTTTTTTTGAAGTCGGTTAAAAAGTAAACTGTTCACTTTTTCCTTTAAACTTTAAACTGTGTCAAATCTCGCACTCCTCCGTCAATGCTTAGCAGGAGGCTCAATATGTGAGGGGAAACCTTCGGAAAAGATGATATCGAAAAACTGTTGAAAACCAATTTTCAGAGAGTACAGTCAGCCCGCGACCACAGCTATTCACCAGGACGGGCGGAAGACTGTTAATTAGGAGCTATACTGTCGAGAAGTAAAGGCGTTTCAGCAACTACCCTCAGTTTGATCTTGATTTTACGATATGTTAACACTGACAGTAAGTAGTGACCACGATTCGTGTAACCCCACCAAAACGTCGGGATAAATATAGGTAAAATACGTGATAAATACCTTTTTGGTGTCAAAATGTTCTAATCGCGAAAATTAATAAAAATACTATGAAAACACTAATCCATACCGCGCAATTTCGAAAAAGCGTTTCGAATGTAAAATAGCTTAACAAAAAGTTACAATGGCCTTAGGGGACACACACACTGCAATAAAAACGGCAGAACTTGCGGTGGCAAACGAAATTGTCTCGCGTTTTATTTGTGTTGCACCGAACGCATTGTGTGTGAATGATTGGGTTCTAATACAATCCACTATCTACTGAGACAACATATTATTTGTTGAAATTTTGTTTTGCTTACACACAAAAATGATCATAATACTCGTACATATTAAGATCACTTTTGTGACAAGTGACAAAATGTATACTAAATAGTAGACACATTTTGTCACTTCTTTTCCTGGATATTTTATAAATAATGGTTTAGCTCATGACTTCTATGCTTATTCCATGCTTATCTATGTCTAAGCTAGAGTATGAGGTTGAAGAGAGCTTTCCCAGAAAGCACTGGCTCGTCTGTGCACTTATGGAACACAGCAAACCGTTTGGCGCCGGACTTTGACATTTACAGGTCCTACAGTATTGTGACTATTCGCGTAAAGCCAGCGATTCCTTTGCTTGGGGTTGACCACTACGAGGTAGGTCACATCTACCCCAAAACTACTAGTATAGTATTGCTTTACGGTCTGATGAGTAGTTTGTGATTTTAAATAGCTGATTGACAACTGCTCAGGCCTCAATTCAACTAAACCAATCGCTTCACTATGACTACAGTTTCATCACAAACTGTTCACTAAAATACGCAAACGCAAAATGGCCATTCTACGACGATACCATTGTCATAGTGAAGCGATTGGTTGTGAAGTCATAGTGAAGCGGTTGGTATGACAATGTTATTATCGCTGAACGGCCACTTCCTCTAGAATACCAAATGATACATCTTACCTTATTCTGTCGCCATAATAACAATTCTAAAATTGTTGTGTTCCGACATTCAGAGGTAAGTTCCTCCAGCCAGTTCCTCAGTTTGTTGAGGATTCCGGGTGAAGTGCGCCTCCACCTTCGGTCTTATCTTAACTTGCTAAGCGCTTCTCCGTCGTACAATAAAAAAAAGGTATGTACCTTTAGTGGTCATTCTGTGACGATATGTGCCTTTTGGTATTCTAGTGGCCGTTCTTCGATGATAGCATATCATAGTGAAGCGATTGGTTAAGTAGAGTCGTAAATATAGCTCAATTCAAAACACCATTATTTAGTGAATGTTGATTCGCACAAAAGGTGTGTGCGTGCCGCCCCCTTACAGCTCACATTACAAGTCGACGCTGGATCTTCACCGGAGGCATTTATAACTCGGGCTGTCTTCACTGGCAGTGAAATATTCAACGCAAGTGTATGTTGGCCCTAAAGTGGCACGACGCTGGTCTCCATACAATGGGGCATCGATTATTTTGGCAGGAGCTGATAGTAATTGGCACATAAATAGTTGTAAAACGACCACGGACGCCTTTGATGTTTAATGTAACGTGTTGTAAAAAAGTGTCTGAGCAAATGTTTACAACGGAATGGTGTGATTTTTTTTAACGAAAATTATGGCTTAAAAACAGTTGAAGTTATTCGGGTTTCTAAAAATTTTTTTGACCTTACCATAACCGGATGGTGTTGACGTAATGATTTAAATTTTCACCCAGAAAAGTTCAAAAAGGAATAATAATAGAAACATGTTTTTAGGACGACGGGGAAGCGCTTTATCTCACCTGGTTTCAAGTTACGATAAGGCCGAAAGTGGAAGCGCATTTCACCATAGTCTGAAGACTCTGAATACCGCAACACAAAAAAAATAATTTGTTATTGTGGCGACTGACTTAGGTTATATGGTGGTAGCTAGCCAGGTCTTACCACCAACCAAACCTAGCAGAATATTGTACTCCCCTGTGGAAGAATGGGATTCTGGATCGATTTCAGAAGTCCTGTTCTAGAGCTAACACCACTAAACCACAGAGAAGGTTAGAAATATTAATTATAGCAAAAATAAACGGTACAGTACGATACTACTTTTATAACAATAACTGTTAGTTCTAACTGTAATAAGATTGATAGGTTTTGACTCTCGAAACAATGCGTAAGAATATCAGCGCTGACCGAGATGACCTACTGTATGATAGCGAGTAAGTCACAATGTTTTGATTACACCTTGTTGATGTGTTGATTGATAAAGAACCGTTAGTAGGCATTTTATGATAAGTATTAATAGTCTGTAAATAAAAATATCGATCGATGGTAAAATGTTTTCAAATAAAAACAAAATACGCATAACAAGAACAAAAAAGTATTAACGAAAACATATTGAAATAGGTAAATTATATTGGGAGTCTACCTCGCGAAATTTTAGTCACATCACATCAACAGCCCAATAGTGTCCACTGCTGTGACAAAGCCTCCTCCACAGCAGGGTTTATGCCATTATCTATATAATATACTGATTTTTGTGCTATCGTCAGAAACATCCAAAATATTATAAGAATGAATCCAGAAATTCACAGATCATTCTGACGCTATTGCTGTTCGCAGCTTACCCTCGCGTGAGCACTTAGTATAATTTCTAAGAGCTTATTCAAAGCCAAATGAATTATTTCGCCGCACCAGATTTGAAACAACCGACGTTTACAATAAAATTTTGATGAAATCTTATGAAATATACGAAGAGTCGTAAAACAGTGCCGAAGAATTCTCGCATTCGGCTTATTGACACATGTTATTCTGTGATGCGCTCATAAAAACAAGAAATCTTATCTTGTTGGATGATGTTTGGATAAAATATGCTTTGAATCCGGCGAGACTGGTTTCAGACACGGTTTCTGATAAGAAAAACGATTTCGGGGTTATTCTCAAGTCAATTAGATGTTTCACCTTTATTGATAGACTCTATTTCGTTTTATGAGAGTTAATATAACATGTCATGATAATGTAAGCACGGAGTTCAATCACACGAACCGTTTCTGGACTGACAAATTATAATACCTAAATTGACCTAAATTTTTTTTTATGACGGGGATGCTCTTGGCCTCCATCTAATTATGATTTTATCTGATCATGATAACGATTGTGTTGCCATGTGGCTTACGCGCAACTCTAGGATTTATGTTTGTCTAATCAGTAACTCCTTGATGTTTCCGATTGAATTGGATAAAGCCTCCTCCAAAGCTGGAAGTGCCAACTCTTTTAGTTGAATCAAGTTTAACTAAGATTCAACTACAGCTTAAAAACACGTATAAGAAATATGCCTACGATGTTTTTATCAAAGAAATAAAGGAGGTGCTAACATTCGACAGTGATGGATGAAAGGAACGCGTTATCTAAATAATTTTCCACATTTTTATGGACCCAAGAAGGGCGATCCCTTTCTCAAGCGGAAACGAACTAGGTATTTCAGCCGTATCTGGCCGAATCTTGGGATTTTATGTCAGCAATATATTACTGTCATTGCTGACACAGCCGCATTCTCGATAATAAAGTGAGATTTCTTAAATACTGCTTTAATTATATTGATATCAATCGGTATTTCTTTCGGCATTGCTTTATCTTGTATGCCTTGTTTGTAACCTGCTATTAAAATATTTTAAGCACCTTTGGGTAAAATAACTAACCAAGTGAACGTAGCACGACCACCAAATATGTCACCTACTAGGGGGTAGTCAGAGGCACGTCCAAACTTTGGCACATGCCCACGTTTGCATGTAGGTAGCTAGAATTAATTATGTGGCAGATTGCAATTGCAAGCCCGTCGCTGTACAGCGGAATACTAGCTATTGAAGTGAGACATGGCATTAGATTTTTTGGTCTTAGGGACATGCCGGTTTTCTTTTTCTTTTTACTTTTACCGTCAGAGCAATGTGCATATGTCAAATACGCGTATAAACTTATTTTATTAGCGTATAGCTTGATTTGAACCGACAAAATACGGATCGAAGGGCGAGCCCGTACCCACTTGCCAACACAGCTCTTTTGGTGTCTCTTGAAACCCATACAAATAGTTGGCCATATTTAAATAACAAAAAAAAATTAATTGCACCCAGAAACTGCTGAAACAAAATTATTATCTTTCACTTTGTTTGCCGACGGCTTACATTTTGGAGCTGACCAAAACCTCTTTCACTAGCTGACCGTCAAAACTTTAGTATTAAATTATAGTCCAATCATCAACATCATAGCCGGCCATACGTAACTACTCGTATATCTATGAACATAGTTTCTTTCAGCAAGACTTGCTGAGGAATGAATAGAAAGCTCAGCAATATTCACAAGCTTGATGGGCCAGATAGTCACTTTTTCAAAATGATATGCATAAAATATTAGGAGAAAGGATGAAATAGGTTTGAAACTAACTAGCTAAGTTTGCAAGCTACTGAAAAGGCCTATCATAACGAAGATGGATCAAATCAATAATATTAAAAATCGAATGATATAAATAAATCGCTATCTAGCCCCAAACTAGGCATAGCTTGTAATATGGGAACTAGATTACGGATAGAATACTTAAATACTTTTTGTAAATACATACGTACTATTATGATACAACACCCAAACACAGAACAAACATCTATATTCATTACACAAATGTTTGTCCTGGGTGGGAATTGAACCCACAGCGCAGAAGGCAGAGTTACTACCAACTGAGCTATGAGGCTTGTTAAAATATGAATTAAGATTTAATGGATCTCTGAGACGAGGCCTCGTGGATAAGTTCAATGTCACACAGCGAGCTATGGACGCTATACTTGGAGTTCCACAGTAGAAGGACTAAAGTCACTGACATAGCCCTCAGAATTAGCAAGCTGAAGTGGCAGTGGGCAGCCACAAAGCTCGCAGAAGCGATAGCCCTTGGGGAATGAAGGTTCTTGCATGGCGACCGCGATTAAACGCGAAATGGAGTGTGGGAAGACCCTATTCAATAGACCGACGACATTGTGGCGCAATCGCGGGGAGTCATTGGATGAAGGAAACCCAGAACCGCTATTTGTTGCGTCTATTGGGAGAAGCCTATTGTTCAGCAGTGAATGTGTATGGGCTTATATGATGATGATTATGGAGATGGAAATCAAGGATTGACGTAATAAGTGACTGCAAAGAAATCAAAAAGCAACTAAATTGTATTCATAACAAATATATCTGGACCTCAATTTGTTAGATCATAACTTGTAGCAAACCCAGTCACACTGCTAAATAAAATAAAAAACTTGTCTCAATTAATTACCCTCTTCTGAAACGGCTCTCATTTTGTAATGAGGTCTTTGAAACAAAGGAATACAAACAGCCAATTAATCTATCGAGAACAATAAATAACTTTGCCATCATTTATTAAGAACAACGAAAAGGTGTCAGCGATGAACGAGACAAAATTAGACTGAAACAAGACTCAAGTAGGATATTACAAACTTTGTAAAGATTATGAATTATTTAAATACAAGAAAACATACAAACCCAACTGAGCAGTTGGTATTGGTAGTAACTCTGCCATCCACGCGGTAGAATGTGGGTTCGATTCCCACACAGGATAAACATTTTTGTAATGAATATTAGACGTTTGTTCTGTGTTTGGGTGTTGTTTCATATAGTACGTATGTATTTACAAAAAAAGTATGTAAGTATTCCGTAATCAAGTTCCCATATAACAAGCTAAACTTAATTTGGGGCTAGATGGCGTTGTGTGAAATTAATGTCCTGTAATATTTAATATATTTATTTATTTCAACTTTGTAAAGATTATTTATTAGCTAGATGGGCGCTGTGTGAAATTAATGACCTGTAAGTGTAATGTTAATTTTATTATTTTATATGTGTACTAGTACTGTGTACTTTTAGAGTGTATACCCACTATTCATAATATAAGATACTCTTTATCCAAAGATTGTCTGAAAGAAATAGCTTCTAAGCGATAAGACGCCCATTGTATATACAGTATTTAAGTAAACCAGTTTTAATTAAATTCATTCATATTTCTAATCCTTTTTTTAAATTACCATTGTGTATTATTGTTTAATTGACATAATATCTATGTGTTTTATGCATATATTATGTCTATAGATGAATAACATGATTTTGACTTTGACTTTAACAATTATTTGAAAACAATAAAACGCTCAGTACTGTACCTACTTTGCTTGTAAATTTAACCGCCTCTGTGGTCTAGTGGTTTACCCACCGATTTCAGGTCCAAAGATCCCGGGTTCGATCCCCATGGGGAGTACAATATATTGTGCTTGGTTAGGTTGGTGGTAAGACTTTATTTAAGTCCGCCTGGCTAGCTACCACCATCTTACCGAATTCTGTCGCCATCATAACAATTCTAAAAATTGTTGTGTTCCGGCATTCAGAGGTAAGATAGCCAGTTCCTCAATAACTTGAGGATTCCGGGTGAAGTGCGCCTCCACCTTCGGCCTTATCTCAACTTGTAACCTGGTGAGGTGAAGGCCAAGTGTTTACCCGTCTTACAATAAAAAAAATATAAGTAAGTATTGACGATCTTTTTAGACAAAAATGCTTTTGTATGTCCAGCGTTTAACCGGAGTCCCGATGTCTGTCTGTTCTCCTCTACAGGCCGTATTTCCCAACCGATTCTCGTGAAATTTTGCAAGCAGGTTCGATAACAATAAGCAAATTATTTGTCAATTCTGTTTTTGGATTTTTGTCAATATGGCGGAAATAGAACATTTTTTGACATTGACATGCTTATCAGCTATTTGTTCTCGGAGAAGAAAGAATAATACGCCTTATAATGGCTTGCCTGTTAATCAACACGTTAAGGAGGGAGAGTGATGATTGAAGTCAAAGCTTAAGAAGGCCCAGTAGTCTCACTTTCCTATACAAACGTAGTTCTATTTTCATTTCGAAATGGCCAGTCTGATTCAATAGATTTGTTGCAGGTATAATCGGATAGGAATAATCTGTTTGTGGTGCGTTATTTTTTCTAAAAAACGAACACAAACCAAAATATATGGATAAGAGCTCTTTCTTTTCCATATATTTTCCTTGTTATTGTGTTAGCGCACCTCGGATACATATAAAGGTTTTCCGATTATACCTACAAAATTTAATGTGAAACGGGCTCACCACTTCGAAATGAAAAAGAAACTACGTTTGTACTGGAGAGCGAAAATCAGCGGTACTCCGGGGCCCGCTTAAGTTTACATTATAACGAAGCGCATGCTTTCTTCTTTAACCAGATAAAGATTCCCTCAGCGCAGTTTGATTTAAAGTGGTCTATTATATAACCGTGACCACCACTACAATGCCTAACTTTATTTTTATTTTGTTTGTTAAGGAGCAACAAACAGCCACTTAATAAATAATTTAACCGTCTCTGTGGTCTAATGGTACAATACATTTTTTTTTTAGAAAATTGGTAACTTCTCTGGATATTAGTCGTATGTTATTAATTTTGTATTAAAAACCAAATTAATAACATATCTGCCAATGTGGACGCAAAACCATTAAGAAATATATGTAGTGTGTACATTTTAGTGCAGGCGTCAATACGTCAATGTATTTTCTGTACACAGAAAGTGTAGCAGCCACTAAAGTACTCCAATTACACTTTTGAGACTCCAAAACTCTCTTACTTGAAGTACAAACGTTTGCAAATTGCCAACAGCTAACAATTAAATCAATCAAGCTGTTAGTTTAGTCTAGTAACTGCTAGTATAAGCGCGGTTTTACAATAGCACTATGTGTAATGTTGATATTGGCCAGTGTGATCATGCGTAAAAATCTTTTTTTAGTTGTATTTTATCAATCCGGTTCGAGTACGTATTTATTTATATATCTAATCATCGTGTAGTTGACTGAGTTAAAAATCCTCGGCCTTCAGACTAAGCACATAGTCAAAGTTAGAAATATAATGCACTCGGTCAAAAATTGTATGATGTAATATGTACACATTTCATAATCAAAATTGTTTTGAATACACATGTGGTAGATATGTTATTAATTTGGTTATAAGTGTAGTTATAAGTAATGACATAATTTTAATGACGTGAATATAAAAGAAGTGCCTTTTGCAAGTTTTGAAGTGCATGCAGATACTGTACAACTTTATCAAAATAAATTCTATTTTATTAAGTTTAACCGTATGAAAGCTCTGGACGTGGATTAAAAGACAATAATTTCGCATTTGTTAGAGCTTACTTTCGTAACCGCGTGGTTATTTTTGCATCACAATAAGTGTTCTGAATGGCCAAGATTCATCGTTTAATTTTTCAGTGCTGAAGTTAAATCGTCCAGTAAACTGTAATTTATCGACGGCCACTAAGAGCGGGCACAGATTGTAAACAGTTAGTATAGCTTGCGCGGATGCTCGTTACTGAGTATTTTTTATTCGTTTTGTAGCGGCTTTTCGAGTTCCCGCCATTTCAAAACATTTTTCGTGCGCTTTATGAAAAAACCTCAATTTTGTTCGCAAAGCGTCAGAATGAATTGTCCGTAAATATTTAAAATATAATAGTGAGCAATGACAACGACAACGAGAATGCCGCTGCAAATTAAATATTCATAAATAATAACATTATGCAGTTCTACGTGGCAAATGAAGATTGACAGGCCTCTCAGCTCAGCTGGTAGACAGAGGTCAGAAAGCAAAACTACTGCTTTCTGCGCTGTAAGTTGTTAGTTCGATTCCCACCTTTCCCCCATGCCGTTGAGAGATTTCCTATCTCAAAGTGCTAGTAAGGTCCTTCGCATGGTTCGACTTGCTAGCTTTCGGGTAAGATTTTCTCCATTCCGACTATCATTGTACCAACAGATCAGCATTTTTATCGTGGTTATAAGATTAACATTTAAACACCGCCTCTGTAGTCTAGTGGTTCGCACACCGGTGTCAAATCCAGAGGTCTGGGATCCACAGTGGGAGTACATAATTGTGCTTGTGTTAGGTTGATGGTAGGATCTTTCAAGTCCGCCTGGCTAGCTACCACCATTTTACCCCATTTTGTCGCCATAACAGTTAAAAAAATGTTGTGTTCTGGATTGTTGAGGATTTCGGGTGAAGAGCGCTTCCACCGGCCTTATCATAGCTTGAAAACCGTCGTACGTAAAGTACAAAATTAAGTATATTGAATGTGGGATTACGGTGTTTGAAATAGTAGCATCAAAAACCTGATCCTAGTCCTATCAAGTAAACATTTGGCCAAATATAGAGCACGCTAGCTTAAAAGAAATCTATGCACTCTGGACTTGAATACCCCAAGATTGTGCTGATGCGGAAGAACTGACAAAAGTAAAGAATACCATTATTTACCCAATTCACGATGAAGCTGAATCAATACGTCTTAAAACGAATTTGAGAAAAAGCGGTATTACAACAAAATGTTTTCGTATTGGTTCTACCAATAGACTAACAAAAACACTAGTGGAAACAGACCGTACCTTACACTCGAGCTTCAATTTTCCTGTTAATCAAAGCCAAGTACACTAGCCTTTGGCATAATCGTTTACGGTAACACGAAACACGACTGTGATTCTAAACCTCTCAGACGTGTGATGGCGTCAGTCCAACACTAAACATACAGTAAGGTACGCGATGAAAGAATCGAAGCTATAGCCTGAAGACATTTCAAGCTCGCACGCTATAACAACCAGACAGACAGTGTTGGGAAATATTACGTACGTACATCCACAATTATATTCATATTTAATAAGCGAAAGTTTCTTTGGATGCTTGTTGTAACCAAAAATACGGAACGGATTAGGCTAAGCTTTGCCATTATGTTCTACATTGGCAAAGATACATAAGCTACTTTTTGTACTATAAATCAGTTCGAATAGAAATGCGACATCAAAAATGCCCACACGAAACAACAGATTCGTTAAAACACATTCTGTTTGGATACTAGTTTGGTACATACATATTACTTATTTATAATATTAGGTGGTTCAGTTGTCCACCAAAAAGTTTCTTGAGAGTATGTTTCCCTTGTATTTTGTCTGTGTTTCTTGTTGTGTTGTCTTACCTAATAGTCCAGGGTCGATAATTTTTAAAACCAAAAAAAATCATAGTAGGATGAAACCCATTAGAAAAGGAGGGAATTATTATAAAAATGAAAGGAAACATAATTTACGGGCGATCTGAGGTCGGGAAGGGGATGGGGGTGAGTTTTTAAGGGTAAAAAACGGTTTTTCCCGATTTCCGTCAAAACTAAAAGTCCTATCGAAAAAAGTCAAATGGCAAAGTTGTAGATAATGAAAAGATCTAAAACTTTTCTATTGACACTTTTTTCACATAACCTCAAAATTTATGTGAAAAATTCAAAAAACCAAGTTTTTGGTTTTTTATTTTTATCTTTTACAAAAAATCTTTTTTCTTAACGAAATTTTGTGAAAACTTACCTTTTTATGTCCCAAATACGCTGTAATTTATTTGATTAAATATATTTATTTTTTCACCTTATTTTGAATTAATATCGAAAAAACACCCTAATTTTCAATCGAAAATTCACCCGTCAAAATATCAGCTTTTTTCAAAAAGTTGGTATGGTTTCTGTTTGTTGAAATCTCTACTTTTCGATGGTGAAAAAAAATATATATGTTACTATGGTAAATCTTCTCAGAAAATGCAAAAATTAAAAAAAAACTTGAATTCGAAAAATTCCCTTTTAAAAAAAATTCCCGTCCCTTTTAATTAAATGACACTCGATATCGTTTTGAAAATGCTCTTTCAATTTATTTTTAATAGTTGTGTAGTCTGGAAGATCTCCTGAAAATCCCTCTTTTATTTCATTTACAGAAAATTGACATTCTGTTTCGTTGTCAACGATATAATTAATAAGATAATTAATAAAATTCTTAGTGTTTTCACATGCTGAGCGACCCCTTTTTCTTTCTGTTCTTTTGTTATAAAAATTAGCCATACAAGCAGTGTGATAATGCGCTTTTACTGCGACTAAATCAGGCACATTTTGCAAACGAGCTGAAATCTTTTTATCAAAATCATTTAATGTGTTCTGTTTTTGAATATACTGTAATATATTATCTCTTGTATCGTTGCTTTGAACACATGAATTTTTTTCTTTTGAGATATTACCGAAAAATCCACCACAGATAAAGCAATGAGATTCAAAATTAAATCCAAGAGCATCTTTAATTACTTATTTTCCTTCCTTTGCTTTTTTTTGTCTTAAACTACAAAATGTAGCTATTGCGGTCTCGTCATTATATTGACTTTGACAACTTCGATGAATAAAAGCTGATGTTAAAGTCTCAATTTTTTGTATTTACTGTCGATTCTTTTCTTGCTGGATACCACTAAACGATTCAAAGCTGCTTTTTTTATTGCATACACTTGCTTATCATCTGCCTTATTGCAAATGATACAAACATATTCATCCATACTGATAATCTGAAAAGACAAAATCGAATTAATAATGTCTTCCCTATTTAATCGTGAATAAACTCTCATGAAAAAAAAAATGTTAAAGAAATAAATGTCAAAATGTATGAATAATATATTATAAATCTATAAAAAATGTATCTGTATAAATGTATGTAAAAAATGTAACTTTCTCCAAATATTGTAGATGTCTTATTAAATATTAATTTAATTAACTTATTTGTTTCTTGATTATAGTAGTATA
Organism: Venusia cambrica; assembly: GCA_951394065.1. Taxonomy (NCBI): domain Eukaryota; kingdom Metazoa; phylum Arthropoda; class Insecta; order Lepidoptera; family Geometridae; genus Venusia; species Venusia cambrica. The sequence continues at coordinate 7,406,700 of OX596055.1, forward strand.
TTTTTATTTGCAATTTTTTTGCTATCAACGTCACATGAAATCTAACGTTTTTCGAGTAATTAAAGTGTAAATTTTAATAAATAGCTCAAAATTATTTATAATAATTAAAAAAAAAAATTCGAATTCAAGTTTTTTTTGAATTTATGCATTTTCTGAGAAGATTTACCATAGTAACATATATATTTTTTTTCACCATCGAAAAGTAGAGATTTCAACGAACAGAAACCATACCAACTTTTTGAAAAAAGCTGATATTTTGACGGGTGAATTTTCGATTGAAAATTAGGGTGTTTTTTCGATATTAATTCAAAATAAGGTGAAAAAATAAATATATTTAATCAAATAAATTACAGCGTATTTGGGACATAAAAAGGTAAGTTTTCACAAAATTTCGTTAAGAAAAAAGATTTTTTGTAAAAGATAAAAATAAAAAACCAAAAACTTGGTTTTTTGAATTTTTCACATAAATTTTGAGGTTATGTGAAAAAAGTGTCAATAGAAAAGTTTTAGATCTTTTCATTATCTACAACTTTGCCATTTGACTTTTTTCGATAGGACTTTTAGTTTTGACGGAAATCGGGAAAAACCGTTTTTTACCCTTAAAAACTCACCCCCATCCCCTTCCCGACCTCAGATCGCCCGTAAATTATGTTTCCTTTCATTTTTATAATAATTCCCTCCTTTTCTAATGGGTTTCATCCTACTATAATTTTCTTTCACTTTTCATTATTTTTAAAGGCTTCTACCCTGGTCTATAAGTACTATTTTAATGTTTTATGTACTATCTACCTCGGTTATTTTTTTTTTCTTTGACGAATAATTGCAAAAACAACTTCATTATCGTATTCAAATATATTCTTAAGCGTTTCCTGTGTATAAACAGTTCGATCTTAGCGCTCTGATAAAATATTTATCACATCCCTAATACCTACACTTCTACTCACTTATTACCGTCTTATCTGCTTCAGATCTAGCACTGTTATTAAAGCCAAGGGCGAGCAATGATCGCGTTATTTGAGATGTGATTTAAACTTATTTATTTTTGAGAGGATAACTCGTATTATGTCATGTAATTTAGTAAGTAGTTATGTTTTGATAAATGCGTATTTTATAAGTATAAAACAAAAAGGTGTTGGTGGCCGAAGGTGGAAGCACACATCACCTGGAATCCTCAACAGCCTGAGGTGCTGGCTGTCTCACCTCTAAATGCCGGAACACAACGAAATAAAATTATTGTTACGGCTAAGAAATCATGTAAGATGGTGGTAGCTACCAAGACCGACTCATACAAAGTCCTGCCACCAACCAAATCAAGCACAGTATTCAACTTGAAAGGATCAAACACGGAACCAACCACTGACCACAGAGGCAATAAATTTCAAAAGCGTGGTCATTAGAGTAAAATCCGGGACAATATTATTTAGTTTTGTCAATAATAAATGCAACAGATAACCTAATTTTCCTAATTTTGTTTCGCAATTCTTTACAATAATATTTGTTTTGGACTCCTAAAATATTTCATAGTACCATTATGGTACCTAGCTATTGATAAGATATAATTTATGACCGCTTCTTCTCCACTCGCTTCTTCTTCTCCTCTCAAATAAATTGCTCAACTAGTTGAGCAGTAGGACATAGTATTGAAATTGAAAAAGCTACTAGTTATTTTGAAGCCATCTAGCTTCTTTAACGGCCAAATTCACTTAGGTCGGCGCCTACAACTATTCAGATACCTATTTTAAAAGACCTGCCATATATCTGTAGAACTGCTATTTGGAGACAGTATTCGCATAGCAGAGTGGAATAGTAGTTCATTATAAAGATATATGCGGTCATTACGAAGACATTCCAACTTCACTTGAAGGTTTAAATGTATTTTGAGGAGTGCTACGATCGCATTATTTTGGAAATACATGCATTGAAAGTTAGTTGATCGTTGTGTATCGGAAGGACTGCAAAGTTTGTTACTAGATTAATGGTTTGATTATTTATGTAATGATAATGATACATATTGATTTATCAATCAGCTTTATCTAGCCAACGCAGGGCCTTCCACTGCCCTTGGTAATCGCTCATATACAGTTAAATTGTATTTTTATTTTACGACGGGGAAGCGCTTGGCCTTCATCTACCTGGTTATAATGTTAAAATAAGACCGAAGGTGGAAGCGCACTTCACCCGGAATTCTCGGTAGTCTAAGGAACTGGCTATTATTACTCTGAATTCCGGGACACAATAATTTATAATTGTTGTAATAGCGACAGACTTAGGTGTGATGGTGGTAGCTAGCCAGGCGGTCCAATAGGTCTATAAGGTCCTAGTACCAACCAAACAAACCACAATATTGTACCCCATGGGGTTCGATCCCGGGACCTCTGGATCTGATAGCGGTGGGCGAACCACTAAACATGGAGGCGGTTGAAACCTATACTCAATCTTAAGTGGTTCTTAAAATATATAAACGTCTACAATTCTAAAGTTGGTTTAGTTTATTTTTCAGCAAATCGTCTTATTTAGTTTGTCTTTTGATGAGGTCATAGCTCAAGTTAAAAACTAACCAAACATTGCTTCTGGAAACTCGCCAGAGGCTCCAATTCGGGCATCGAGCCAGGTAATGGAATAGACTTTTCGACGACATTTTTTGCGGAAAATGTAACTGGTATGCTCACTTCAATAGTTTTGAGTTCTAAGTGATGAGTAAAATACTAGCCAATCGTGGATTTATTTTGAAATGTGCAGAAGGCAGAATAACTGTGACCTGCGAGGTCTGATATGGTAATGGCTTTACTTAGTTTCAGGAACTGTCTCCACCTGGTTATATGATGAAGTTTAAGAGAAGCAGAGCCCCATGTAATAAAGCTTGTCCGGAGAAGTACTACCACCATACCTATTTCGACCACCAAGCAGCATTGCCGTGTTCCGGCTAAAGGGTATGGTTGCCGATGAAATTACGGGCACGCGAGGCTTAACACTGGGCGCTTTGCAGTGCCACGTAGACCATGTTCTTTGTGGGTGTGGCCAGTAAGGGAGTTGCTTGCTTGTTCCATCTCCAAGTTGTATAAAACCTGACACCAGGGGGAAACTTAAAAGTATGTCACTGCAGTGTCACTAGGCTTTTCAACGACTGCTACCATAAGGCTACTTGATTGTCCCGTCTTTTAGTTGTGTAAAAAAACATCCTACCGAAGTCCAATGTCAAGAAGCTGTGTTCCCTGGTGCGTGGGAGAGCCAGTGCCTTTAGCCAGACCAGTGTATTAGCTAACCTCATACAAAAAGCCGTATCAATTTCAAAGCTCACGCTTCAATTTCCTAGCAGGCTGTTAAAATATCTCGTACATCATTTTTGCAATAAAATTATTCAAAAGAAACATCTTACTCTCATATTCTCGACTTTACCCCGAGGGGTTGCCGCATGAAAGGAAACTGCATCCACTCAAGATTTTACACTGTTTTACGACGATACATCATTTTCTTAGCTGCACTTTTAGAGTTCCGTACCCAAAGGGAGCCAACGGGATCCTATTACTAAGCCTCCATTCTCCGTCTGTCCTTATAAAATAAAATAAAGCTGCCCATACAATAAATAAACTTAATTATGGCCCTGAAATTTGGGTCGGATACCTTGGTGCGCGTGTGTGGTTTAACTCTAACCTGTATATATTCTTCTGTAATATCTTAGCTGTACCTGACTTCATTTTTAAAAATAAGTCATAAAAATAAGAATTATTTGAAAAATAATCTTGTAAAAGCTTTCGTTATGCTCTAAAATTCTTATTCTGAGGGCTAGAACGCGCAGTAGTCGAATTATTTGGTTCATATTGAATACACAATAGATCTTCTAAGAGTAGGTATGTATTTTCAAGTTTGGAGACGACCCTGGAAAAGATACGCTCAGTGTAACATTGTCAGAAGAAAGCCATACTATGGTGGAGGTTCAGTTTTTGTTGCGTTTCTCTAATTATGTCCATGAGTGTATATATTATTAGAAGTGACCTTGATCTTGAGGCTGCTTGAGCAATTACCTGGGCGAAAATAATATTTTTTTATAAACATATTAGGGCAATAATTACTTATTAAGCTATATAAATTTTTCAATGCGAAATTAGTGCCGTATTTTGTCATGTGATGCTAGTAAAAGATAGCAACAATAGCTAGCTCGGTGCCAAACCTTTGTTTTTTATATAAGAGCTACACGATTATATCAATAATGTTGATATGCCATGTGACAGGCATAATTATGCCTAACAGTGGGCTACCTAAAAGCTGTTGATGATGATGATGTGAAGTTGATAAGATTTGATAGCAAAATATAAACAAAATACATTATTATTGTTCAAAGAATATTTAATAAACCAACTTATACGTAAAGCAATTCTATCAAAGTCAAACAAACAAAATAATAAAACGATTCGCCCGAACACAAAATCAAATACACTAATACTAAACCAATATTCATTCACAAATCGTAGACGAAAGAAATTCTACAGAATCAAAAGTGCGATTAAATATAGTATTAACCGCCGCTGAGGTCACAAAACCATTAAGAGAGCTTATCGAATTAACAATTTAGTTTCTTAAACCCTTAGTTTTGTTCTCAATGGGTTTAATAATCGATATAAGAAAAAAACATTCGTGCAGTATAAAACAAAGAACGAGACTAACAACTTTTCATTCAAACAATGCAACGTAATAGCCAATCAAATTGAAAAAAAAACTTCTCAGTTGTCTAGGTCACAAAATCATATATATAAATTAATGGATCATAGTTACATAAGTCACTCTCGCAAAGGGACATCCAGTAGTTGTACAGAGGAAAACTCACGCATCCACGCCATATATAGCCATCACCTTTTACAGATTTGATAGCACAGACTTCGCTTTCTGCACATTTTTGTGTTGGAAGGGATGCACTAAAATACAGAAAAAAAACATTGTTGAACTTAAACATTTTAAACACGGGTTTTACTCACGTATTCGATTATATTGATTGTTAAACCTATTACTCAATTAAAAGCCATCAATCAAACATTGTGAAATAACTGACAATGTTATTTATGCGAGTGTTTTGTTAAGTATTCGCTACTTGAGTGAAGAAATTTCTAGCACTAGAGATCTGGGCCTTCTACAAAGAATGCAATGGTGTACTGTCATTATCACGACTATATTCAATATCCGGCTATCCACCAGAATTAGAGATCGCAATATTGTTGTCATAATGTCAGGTGGATGTTTTTCATATCCTGATCTGATCCCAAAGTCGCCTCTTACAACACGATTGCCTTATCTTATTGGGGCTACCATGGCTCGCTTACAAGTTCAAAATAATAAAACAACTAACATATTCCCTTCCAAGCAATTTGTACTATCCAACGAATCTCCCTTTTTGCTGGTCGTGTTTACTTCGCACCGCAAGCAAGCCATGTCTTTATACACAGATTTTCTTAAATTTCTCGCACGTGAGAGCTCAACAACATTATCGACCCAATCATGCTTGGTCGTAAAAATGTGTGGCAGCTCAGAAATGGCTGCGTAGTTGCACAGATTGCAGGCACACACGTAGGTGGTAAGGTTCTCATTCACGTTAAAGCAGCCGCGTTCGATTATGCCGAAAGGCGTGTGCAGCGAATAGCAGAGATCGTCTTCACGAGTGCACGTGACTGATGGTATTCTAAAATACAAACAAATACAAATTAACAGTCTTTTTCCAAACGATTTATTTTAATCGCTGTGCTGCTAATTGAACACCAGATAGATAGAGAGATGATCTTAGATATCATGAAATAAGCTCCCTCACTAAACACACAAAGGACAAAGATCTAGCTATACATCCATAAAAAAGTCATTAGGTAAGATTTTGATTTTCAAACATCACCCCTACCACTTTTTCAGAAATTGCTGGCAGAACATAAAAAGAAAGGCTAAAACCAAACGTTATATCGTTATATCTCCATAGAGAACTTAAAAATATCTTAGTTTACTCACATCTTATTTTGAGGGTCATCACAGTTATCAAATAAAACGTTATTGCAAGATATGCAAGAGCGTTTTTGTTGATACTCGTCTACACTTCGATAAGTTTCGTTTATCCCCAGATCGCACGAAGTAGTTGAAGCTGTCGGATCAAACATGTTTAAATCAGATTTTTCTACTCTCTTCTTTTCTTTAGTAAGTAGCATCAATTGACTTTTAAGCATTCTTTCAGTTCTATCTGTGTCCTTTAATGGTTCAAAGATATGATTGTCTACCAAATTAGTTAAAGATAAGTTTTCATAAAGCATCGCATCGTCTGTATGTACTATACTTTTTCCTTTATTATGGTTTTCCTTTCTAGATACAGTAGTAGTTGATGATGACGAAGGAGTTTTACTAACAATTGGTTGTTTGATAGGTTCATTGTGGTCTGCTATTTCAGTAAAGATTTCTTTAACGTTCTTTACAAGAAATGATACTAAACTGTTTTTGGAATCATCATTGGAAGAACCTACAGAAGAATCTTCAGTTATTTCTTCTACTTGTCTTCTAAAATAAGGGAAAGGATTCTTACTTTTACTTGCGTCGTTTTCTTCTTGATACTCTTTCGCTAAAATTGCTGAGATTAGTAACATAATTATCGGTTTTATAGTCATTTTGATTTTAGATAGGACAAATGTTCTTGTAAGTAATTTTTTTTTTTCAATCTAAACAATTTGATAATTGACAGAAAAATGATCTATCACTGTCAAATGCAAAAAGTGCGTTGTATTCTACTTGTAATGAGTTTTATATAAATGTATTGAATAGGTATAGCAATTATGCAAAGTGGCTTGATTGTCTGTGTACTAGCAGAATTAGATGATCTTTTTTTGACCAAAGGTAGAGTTCTAAAATTGATTTCAGGGTTAGCTCTTTTTGGATTATCGTATACTTTATTATTGCACTTGGGCTCGGTACAAACAAAGTATAGGGCATTATAGACTGGTTGATCTATGCATCCTCTAGAGATAAATTCAGTTTGGTGATCTATGTTTGTGTAGCACAGTTGATTAACTCCACATTGGTCGTAACCAGCACTAAAAGGTTAAAGAAAACATACAATTATTATTAAGTTTTTGATATACACTAATATACATTAAGAGCTTTAAAGTAAATAATTTTAAAAATTATTTAGTACATTAAAAATACGCACTATTTCCCTTGGATGCATTTTGAATCAAAAGATGCATTCTCCCCATGTGTTGCGCAAACTTTACACAGCAATTCCATGCCCACTACAGGCATTTGGAGACGTTTATTATCGAACTCCCAATCGCTGATCGTCCTATATTCGTAATAGGTTAAATCATCTGAAGGTTTGTCGTTACATAAATGACATTTGCATACAAATGTCCTGTTTACGCTTGAAGGTAACATACAGCCCCTCTTAATGTATTTCGGGTGGAGTTCGGTGAAACATTGTTCAACGTCATCGCATTTTTTGGTTTTTCTACTGCAAGGAATATTGTAATCAGTTAATAAAATAGTTAAACAGCACAAATAAAGCAGGTAGGTAAATAGGTATTTGCGGTTTAAGCAAAGTAGGTACCATGGAAATGTACCAAAGTCAGTCATAATTAGTGTAAAAGGACATACTTTGTAGTTTTTCAATTCTAGTCTAATTGCAAATCACAAAAATAAATCAAGCGTTTCTCTCAGAGTTGAGAGATCTTTATGTACAAGCCGTAGTGGTCATGGCTTAGAAATCGAGCATGCCACCATACTGACATCTTGCAAGTCAATATATTATATGCATATGCATGCTGATATCTTGTAAGTCGAATTATGGCCTAAAGGCCACAGTTTCCTTCTGTGCATAATCCATCAGCTTTACTAAACTGATCAACCTGTCAAGCAAGCGTGGTTATAATGGCAAAAGCTGTCAAGTTAATCGGTCAATATAAGTATTCTTTTTTTTTAAATACATTGCAATCCCTTTAGTACCCCATCAGGATTGCTTTTCATGAAATAGATTGTTGGTCGTTTCCTCGAAGCCAAACTTTTGTTATAGTTTAATTATAATCCGCTCAACTACAATTAATAACACACTGTGCTATATAGTCAAATACTTTTATCGCATCTCTTTGAGAAAATTCCTTATATTTCTCGATGAAATAATTGCAATTGAGTATTCATAACAAAATCATCCGTTTATAATTAATTGCTCCTTTGCACGTGATGTGAGGACTTAAACATCTCCTTAAATTTGATTGACGAGATAAAATAAACATAATATCTTTTCCATAAAGAATATTAACATTTAAGTTTCAGGTTACCCCTTTTTCGCCCCCTTTTTCGCCTTTCAGAGGTCCCTCTGGGGGAGACAAAACATTCCAAATGATATGGACAGTAATTTTGTAGTCTCATTTATATCCATTTATTCGATAGTTTCAGTGTAATGTGCGTTCTAGATACAAGCAGACAGACAGATAAATATGGAAAAAGATGTCGTTTTGGCTTCTGCATCAGTAATAGTGTTTCATCCAATTTCAATATTCAAAATGAATAGATTTTGACCTGTTACTATGTTTTTAATATTATGATAAATAAATATTTAAATTATCATCTTTTTTACATTTTACTTACTCTGTTCCCTTGTAGCATGCATCATCTGTAACTGTAAGGCCACTGCCATAGCACGAAAAACATTCTATTCCATTTTCAGTCAATATATTCATAGTATCCCTTGATTTTCTCTCTGTTTCGCTACTTAAATTTATATTAGCTTTATCATTTGCCTTTGTTATGTTTGTAGCAACATAATTATTTTGATGACCACCTGATTTCAGTTCTGTATCATTATTCTTGTTGCCTTCATTACTAGTTATGGCTGCGGACTCATTTTGGCCTTTATTGAGATTATTTTCCAGCAACAGTTGGGATACAAGTTTGTTTTCTGTGGCATTATCCGAGTCCCCTGTAATCTCTGCTAATAATGAAAGTAGTGCAAGAAAATGGAGAAATGTAGAAAATATTCTCATTGTTTACAATCCCGAGAGGTCACAGCTGAAATGAGACAATGTCATTATTTTTGATAATCTGCCACGGATTTTACAAAAAGTTTCCTTATAACGTAATTAAATTTCTTCAAGAAAACTTTTTAAGAAGACTGACCTTTATAGTCTTTGTATTTTTAGGTGATACAATTTCGCGTTTAATAAGTAAATAAAGAAGGTACTTATAAAACTAGTGGTTCGTGTTCTGAGGAGATCAAACTTGGTGTCTACGGATTCTAGCAAAGAAGCAAAGAACTGCGTACTCTGTGATTAGTAACTTTCAATCAGTTGGAAAATGCGACCTGTAGGCGAGAACAAACCGACAGCGGACAAAAGCATTTTTGACCAATCTCGAAACTGGGACGCTTTGCTCGCTCGGTCAATTAAACTTTTAACCTGAGTGACTGTTTTAATGAGATACAAAAAACACCACAATATGTCGTAATCACTAATTGTGTAGCTGAAAATTCACAAGAATTGTTATTAGTTAGGAATTTGTACTTGTTTTTAATGGATAATTATGGATTTATAAATCTGAAATAAATAAATTTATTGTTGTTAGTTTACCAAAACAAAACACAAAGTGAAAGAGTTGTATTCGTGGGAATATTTCATTACTTTATAGTAATGATTTATGATAAAAAAGGAAACAATAACATAAGTGAACATGAAAACGCTTTTAGGGAAATTATGATTATATCCGCAAATTATATCAAGAAAATGAGTGGTTGTGCGTACGGCTTCGTAAAACAATGGACACGGGTTAATCTTATGGAAATTGCTGAATTTAATATTCAATGACGTGCATTCAGGTAACTCGAAAACCAGGGTGCACCACGACGTGGCTTGATAACTTTAAAAGATGTAACAGCTGTATCTTCTTTACAAAAAATATGTATTCTGTCCATTATCTAGTTTCCATATTACAAGCTTAGCTTAGTTTGGTGCAGTGTGTAAATTCATGTCTTGTTACATTTATTTTATGATCTTATTATGGTATTAAGAAAAAATCTATAAAATATTACAAAAAGAAGGATTTGCCACATAACCACATAGTTATTGATCTGAGCATAACCACAACGCTTCGTTCAACTCAATGTAAGCCAAAAGTGACGCCTATATTTTAGTGTAGATACTGTCGATTTAAGTCGAAATATTTATGAAATCCCCTGTAAAATAAGATTAAATTTCCTCTATTTACCATAAATTTATTTTACCTTGTTTTGAATTAACATTACACATGTTTTCTTTATTGCTTCTACAACCAAGCTGGTAATCAAGCAACTTAAAAAAGTTTATTTATTTGTAAGATACCTCCTTTCTTTGCGAGTCAAATTACTAATATTTTTTCGTTTACAAGTTGGCGCCATACGTATAGCAATTCTCAATAACCATCAGTACCACCATATCTAAGTAGAAAGCCATTCCAGTAATCATACCGCGCATGACTTCTCTCTCACGTTGGAGTAAACGTTGGCGGCTCACGACGACCCACTATAATTCAAGGCAATAATGATTCATATAAATTTGCAAAACGAGCGATAGGTGTAAACTGAAGACTCAGGGATGCGGTGTGTAATTTGTGCAAGTACGTCCGCGGGCGTGTTCTATAGTGATGTGACATGCTTACCGATATATCGATGAAAATTATGATGAGTAGTACCATAAGCCAAACATGACGAGTTGGTATCAAGAACATGAGAGTGAATATGGCTTATGAAGAGCGTAGTAATAAAAAAAACTGTTGTCTCTGGCTACCCCTTTTGGGAACAAGAGACGTAATATCAGTATTAGCAGCAAGAGCCTATTAATATTCAGTTGTATTCCTTCAAAAATTCCATGTATGTTATGTTTGTAAATACAATTTGATAACCACGAACCTGTTCAAAAATCTGACAATCGATAAAACATTTTGAATAGCTACCCTTACCTAAAAAATAATTAAAAAGACTGTCGTGCATAAGTTAATAATGCTTGAAGACGTCAGTCCACAAAATTTGATTCGACTTCGCAATTGAAGGTTTATATCTCAAACAGTATTTTTTAAACTAGTATAAGAATCAGTTTCTGTATTCCCGCTGTGTTACGACCTTTATGTCAACTAAAAGAGAGTTAATTGACATATATCTGGGTTAGGCTCGCTCCTTCATAGATATCATTCAAGTTTAGAACAAGTGTAGAGGTCAAGAGCTGTTAGTACTTAATAAAAAAAGGTCGTTTCCTTTAGATATTTAATCGATAAGCATACGGCACCTGAATTCGGCACATCACTATCAAAGCATGTCATTCAGGTTTATAAACCGATCTGCTTATTGAAGCATCACCTTGAATCGATATATGTGAAGAAAATAAGTGTTTATTATAACACCAATCAAGTTCTGACCTCGACGATTACAATAATTTAGCGCCCCAAAGGCTTCAGCAGATCGACTTTTTATAGCGTCTTCAAAGGCTTTGATGTGAAAAGTTTTAGTGACTTTGATACTAAAGGCACCTACTCAAACGTTGATAGGCAAATTGTAACACAAAAAACGTCCGCTACGTCCAAAGTTTAAAGTTTGACTCCCTCTCCAACAATTAAGTCGGGAGTCAATTTTGTTCAAGTTATTTGTTCCCCTTGAATTTATTGGTACTCCAGGGCGAACAAACTTGAAGAATCCGACATTGGATGTATAATTCGATCTAATTTGAAAACTTGTGTAATCTACGGACGGACCCACCAGCCGCAGAAATACAGCGTTCTAACTTTCAAGTAAGGAGGTTTCAATTGGACAATTGATAATATCCAAATGATATCATGTATATGATTTTTATACAATTATTTATAATTTATAATGATTTTTAACCCTTTTTAACCCTTGCAATTCTTTGCAAGTATACATATGAAAAAAAAGAGATTATCAGATTCACATAATGCATACAGGGATAGGTGAAGGGGATGAAGTGCGCTTTCTACTTCCTACCTTCGGCCTTATCATAACTTGAAAAAAAACAGGTGAGATGAAGGCCCCCGTCCCCCGTTTCTCGTCGTACTATAAAAAAAATTGTATAGCACTTACTTCTTAAATAGCTTATTATGGTATCTAGTATCGATACCGTTTGCTACGTTCCTTAGGTAGCTCTACTACTAACTTTGTAAATTATTTATATATTAGTTGAAATGTGTAGGTACATATCATAATTATGTATAAATGTAATATTTGTATGTTTATTATCTATCAGTATATATTTCAGAAAATATTTCATTGGTATACTATCAATTATCGTTTATTTCCCAAGTCACGGTATAAAATCACGAACCGAGACGCGTAATGTGTATTACTTGCATCGCATTCACTAAAGTTTTTTTACTGCAATGCCCTTCGTAGATTGTTTTACCTGCAATTCGTACATATGACTAAATCACAGTATATACATACTTTAGTGCAATTTATTGTTTCATTCATCAAACGCAAAATAGGTGTCCTCAAATTTACCTGCAATTCGTACATATGACTAAATCACAGTATATACATACTTTAGTGCAATTCATTGTTTCATTCATCAAACGCAAAATAGGTGTCCTCAAAATCACCGAATACTTCAGTGCAATGTTTTGTTATAAATTAATGCGTTTTGCAAGCTATGCAATTTTTTACATGGCATCCATCACTGAAACATAATTTTGTCTTTCGTACCTTTAATGGGATGTATGTACCTATTGGTTAGGTATTGGCTGGTTATTTTCAAAACGTTATTACGGCGTATGACCTGGCAATGAATAATAAAAACAAAATTTAAGCGGGGTTTTTATACAAAACCTGTCATTTTAAAGGTTATCATGTAACTCTATTGGATGTGTACGTACTAGGTATTAAATTATGTACTTGTGTACATAATTTAATACTTGTATCAAATGCGAGTATCGTGCGTGCTTAATCTGGATTCATGTTTTTATAGCACACTTATTTTACGGGGGTAAAAAGTATAATCCCTTTTCACGCTCCAGGTTTCAGAATAAGGTAAGCCTTTTGTAATGAAGTACTTACTTAATGCCTACTCGTGTTTTTGTTTCACAAAATCTCGGCAAACGGCGTCGCCCTAAATTGTTACCTCGTATAATATTATCAAAGTTTGTCTTTGTCTCGTGAGAGTCGGGCCTTAACCCTTAAATGGACAATGTTGTTTTTAAACAACATACTAAACATCACAGATAAAATTATCTTTATTTTATTTTTTTGTTAATTTTGACAACTAGTTCTTATTTCTGAACGAATTTTGTACTTTTTTTAATGTTGGCACTATCCAATATTTTTATGCATTAAAAATAAATGAATGTCAAATGTCACTTTGAAGAAAACTTTTCTAGTGGCGCGAAACTAAGTTTTGAAGCTGTGTTCGGACTTTGATAAAATATAATGTAAGTATATAACATATTTTTATTTGCTTGATTATATCTTCAATTACATGTTCATGTTGTAAAACATTGAAAATTACTTGATGCTACTGTCGAATTACGCGAAATCTGGTATGTTGTAGGAAAACTACAATGCGCATTGCCTGCTAAATAAATGCATGTTTGGTGAAGGGTTTTTATTTTGCTTTTCAGCATGCCGCGATTACTAGAAAGCGAAATTACAAAGTATTTAGAAACTCTTGAAGATTCAGAAGATGGCTTAGACGGCTCGGACTCCGAAGTAGAGGATGAAGGTCACTATTATCAAACAGCTCGAGATGTTCTTCGGGACCTTGAAAATAGTGATGAAGGTGAGAATGCCCAGTCTGATAAAGTGGATGCTGATCCTCCTCTCGTAATTGACAACGATCAAAATATGCCAGACCCTCCTATTTTGGAAGCCGGAGAAGCAGTACCCCAGAGTAGATCACAAGGGATTTCTAAGCGACCTCTGGTTTGGCGAAAACGGAATCTTGTTACTGCTGAAGACAGTGAAGCAGCAGAGGTGCAAATTCCCGAAATGTTCAGGATTTACGTTCAAAATGTGCCAAAAATGTCATGTATCTTTATGTGATACGAAAAAAAGCAATTGTTTTTATAAATATCATAATTTAGAATAAATAAACACATTTCAAAAACAATATCCACTCTTATTTTACCCATACTTGCAAAATGTCATTGAATGCGCAATGTAGTTTATAAACAACACTCACATTATTGCAAAAAAAAAATAGTAAATTCATGTCTAGATTTTTTTACTCATTTTTCCTAGACAGTAATACATGTCTATTACACAAATATATTTTTTTAAAACGTAAAAAAAAAAACGTCCATTTAAGGGTTAAGTGTGTTTTGTGTAGTAGGAACATTGGGAAAATACTTCGCTTGAGTGAACCGTAGTATGAATGTAAAATCCGTTCGCAAGCTATCGAAGAATCTTGATATCGAAGGCAACATATCTAGGGCTCCTTACCCAAAGAGTGCCAACAGCTTCCACTGTCTATACGCCCTTCCATTCATCTGTCTGTCAGCGGGCATATCTCATGAACTGTTACAGTTGAAATTATCGCAGTGTAACAACAAATAACATGACATAACTTTCATGTCACACAGCGCCATCTAGTCCCTAGTAATTTAGAATTGAATCGATGTGTTCGGCACAATGGAACAGCTACTTACAAGGTACCTACTGATTGTAACCTGCCGTACGTCTGCTGGTCCAGTGGTAGCAAAGGGAAGGAAATATTACATCAAGCATATCGTGCGCTAATTCACCAAAGTTGAATTTATATATGCAATAATGATTGATGTTCTTGCAGCCCACAGTCTAAAAATAAATACAACGACATGTTTAGTTTTTCACAAATTATTGAAACAATAGTTCCAATTAATTATATCACTACAAAGACCCAAGCACATATAGAAGTCAAGAGCTTAATTAGAGCGTGCTTGATCAGTAATGCATCTAATTCAATAGGCGACAATATTAGGTACCTATTCCTTTGAAGACATTGAGTACTAATAGGCATGTCAGGTAATATTAATTATTCAGGGATACCTTCAGTAATAATATTAGCAATATTATTCGTTTAGTCTCATTATCTATGAACATATAGGTATATTATTATAACAATATTATAAATTTACTCGTACAGATTCAGTCTGGAGATCTGCAGGATGTGTAGGGTCAAGCTTGTGAATTTTGTTATGGGTTATCGCATTTTTTATTTTTTTTATTGTACGACGGGGAAACTCTTGGCCTTCATCTCACCTAGACAAATCTAGTAGTAGTGTAGTAGTGGTATACACCAAGAAGATCTCAGAAATAAGATATCTTGGGGCCTTCATCACATTATTTTTTAATTATACAGTATATATTTTTGAAATCTTCTCACATATAATGAAGACAATTATTTGGCATCTTTGGCAAATTCTCGCTCCATCGTAGACCTCCTCGCTCTGGCAAGCCTCGATATCAAGTTGATCCACCGTGATTAAAAAAGAACCAAACCCGGAGGCATTATCTTGATGTAATGACGTCACTAGATTCCAGAGTCAGTGAAGTTGATCAGTGAACACCGGAGTGGTTTAAGATTGCCACTGGCCTCTCGTGTAGCGTTACCTGTGAGACTTGGAACGTCGATCATTGAAGCGACAAATCGGATATTCTTTATCTAGATAAAGAAATTAACAGCCTGTAACCATCATTTCAAGAGTAGTGTAATTCTTTTTGAAAGGGATTGTCCGGAAAAGTACTACCTACCACCATACATATTTTGGCCGTCAAGAGGCATTACACACTCAATTCTTCTATTATAATACTTTCAATCTCGCCGGATGCTCGTCCTCAATTTTAACTCGCTATACAGCTAAAACAGTACGGCAAAACGTTAAAACATTTATTTTTAATAGCACTCACAAGAAAAGTACAACAAATAAATTATGTGCGCAAAGATGAATGAAGAATGATTATCCCTTCAGCTAATTTGAAATGAACAATTGAAGCAATAATGTACCCTCCTAGAGACTTCTCAGTTTTAGACCTTGTAAATTTATGTTGGTCAGTTTAGCAGGCTGGAACAATATAAATACCTTCTCCAAAAATTCATACAGCTTTGACGTTCAATGTAACCTGACTCCGGTGGCCATAGTCCATTGCTTTCCATCCAGTTCTGTTCCCAGGAGTGTTGACACTTGTAAGCTCTATCGTACATCGCTTTATCATCTATTACTTAGTCAGTCAATAAATATTCTTGTTATCGAGATTTGTCGGGTACATGCACCAAAATAAAAATTGATGACAATCAGAATAACCTTAATTTTTTTGTACGACGGGTATGTGCCTGGCCTGCATCTCACCTGATTTTCAAGCTATGATAAGGCCGAAGGTGGAAATCCTCAACAAACTGAGGAACTGAGGAGGCTATCTTACCTCTAAATACCGGAGCACAGCAATTTAAGAATAGATATGACAGAATCAGGTAATATGGTGGTAGCTAGCCAGACAGTTTTAAACAAAATCGTACCATGAACCAAACCAAGCACAATATTGCCCCCCTGGGGATCGACCCCGGGACCTCTGGATCTGAAATCGGTGGGTTGAACCACTAGACCACGGAGGCGGTTTCTTTCCTACATTACAGCATAGGCTGCGAGAGCCAAATTAAATAACATTCTGAAAGATTTTCCTATCACCACACCACACCTGCCCAAAGTGCCACAGTCCAATCACAGGGCTTAACTAATTGTCTCTGCACATGTACCGCTGCAATTAACCACATCGCCCTGACGGCTCTAACCGAACGAAATTGCCAATCAGTTAATTGTATGTGCCCAGTATACATACTTATAGGCCTAGGGTAGGAGACCTTGAGACGCGTCTTTGTCGCCGCTTGAAGCTTTATGCATTCTGTACAAGGATTAGAAGATTGATACGCAACTAATTCTTCGAATGAATTTTAGGCATGCTGAAATGTTTGCTCACGTTCTTGAATGGCGTAGCAGTAGTATTCATGGGTGCCCGAAAAAGCTTGAACAACTGAATAATGGGTCAAAATTAGTATGATTAGACCAAATAAAACGCACACAGAACTTGGAACTTCGAAATACCTGCTGACCAACATTTATTAAATACACACACAAACCACACAATAAATATTGCTGAGGCTATTTCTCTACCTGGTTTTTACCGCACCAAGTTAAAAGTAAGTATTGGTAGATGGATAGACGCCACTTCTAGTTAATAAGATGGTAAGTGTCTGGCCAGTAAGTTTTAAGTGCGACCAAATCGCGTCCGGTGTTTCCACAATAAATAGACACTTCCCACCAAACACAGCTTTACATGTTATTGGCTAGTTGAGGTGCAGGATTGTTTAATTACCCAATGAAGTATATGTAAATGCCGTTATTTACGTTATGGTTATGCGCAACATGTCTATCTGCAATAGGCCGTTGAAGTTTATGCGCAATTGAGTTTGAATTTGTGTTCCTGGTTTGGTGATGTGTTTATACCTATATAATTGACCCCGTTTGGAGTTCATGTTATGCTTAAAAAGGAATCGATTCTTCTAATAATGTATAACAAATCTGAGAATATCACTTCTCTTTGGATTTATGGCATCGCACTGCCTATTACTCGTACACCTAAAAAAACGAAAATGTCACATAAACAAGTTTAAAATTCACAAAACAAAAATTTAAAGATTGTCAAATGCGCTATACGGTGGCAACATACCTGAACTCAATAATTTAGCTTAAATTTGATGTGACCGCAAAAAGTAATTCATTTGCAAACACTCATTTATTTACCACTAATGCTGCGACTGAAAACCCGCGCTACCAACTGAGTTGACAGGTCGGACACTGAAATTATTACCATGAAACCTCCACAAACACCAATCAGAATATAATATATAGCTTTGAAACTACAGGACATTATTACAGGAAATTAATTTTATACAGCTACTTTCTACCCATTTACTTCCAAACTAAGCAGCTTGTAATATGGGAAAATTATAAAATAGCACTATCAATATGATTTTTTTTTAAATACATACTTATCACACAAAACAACACCCAAGCACAGAATAAACATCAATATTCATTACACAAATGTTTGTCCTGGGTGAGAATCAAACCCACAACCTACACAGAAGGAACGGAATATTTACCATGATCAGGCTGTATTCGAGACGAAAACCAAGTGGTAGTGCCATTGGTCGCAGTTAAAGACTGAGGGAGAGGGTAAGTCGTTTAGGCAAACCTTCATTCCTTCTCGCAAAGACTTGTATGAGATCATGGCTCACCCGCCTCCGTCTCCGTTGTGTTCCTCACATTCAGAGGTAAGATAGCCAGTTCCTCAGTTTGTTGAGGAATCCGGGTGAAGTGCGCCTCCACCTTCGGCCTTATCTCAACTTGTAACCAGGTGAGATGAAGGCACTTCCCCATCTTACAATAAAAAAAAAGTGGTAGGACCACCGGTGTCAGATTCAGAGGTCCTGGGTTCGATTCCCGTGGGGAGTACAGTATTGTGCTTGAATTGGTTGATGGTCAAATTTTCTTTAAGTCCGCCTGGCTAGCTACCACTATCTTACTTAAGTCTGCTGCCATAACAACAATCCTTAAAAAAATGTGTTCTAGCATTTAGAAGTGAGTTAGAAAAGAAGTTACATAGTAAATATTCCAATAATATTTGTAAAAAATAAGTAACGCATCTCGTAAAAGACGATTAAGGATCATACCAGAGGATAGACAGCCATATAGAGTTCATCCTTACTTTTCTTACATGAGCTCTTAACTTCTAGGCGTGTCCAGCTCTAGGCTACAGCAAGAACGCTTTGGTTCCACTTTCACCATGTGAACGGCTAAGGAGTGGAATACGTTGCCTTCGTTTGTTTTCCCTGAAAATTACATTAGGCCTCGCTAAGACCACGGCGAATAGGTGTCTTCTTGACCGGCGTGCTACGTCGTAGGCCACATAGTCGCTTCTCTTCAGACGAGATCGTTGTAAAAGTAGGTTTGTTACAATTTTAATTTAAAAAAAAAGGCTTAGCTACTATTAACTAAGCTGTGAGGCTTGTCAATGCAATCAAACAGATTGTGTGCTTCATTCCAATCCACCAATCGGATAAATTATGGTTGTCCACAGACGGAACATGCTCATTAAATTTCCGAGTCCATTATTTGCCAATTTCTAGGCAATTTGGATTAATTATTGAGTGAAAAGGGTCACGCCTCTCATGATTGGTTCTGCAGACTGATTAATTGCAGCCTTTTTGACAAATTTATTTACGTATTCGAATTTCCGATAAATGCGTGCAGTATGCATGCAGTGCATGCTGTTTCATAATGACAATTAGTAACTTCCAATAGTTAATTCCTACTTAGTTTGGGGGCTAGATGGCGCTGTGTGAAATTATTGTCCGATGAAATATCTATTTATTTTTATTTATTTAAAGATGTAAAGGACAAATTAAAATTTGATTTCATATTTAATGCTTCCTAGCCCATATAGCAATGCTTGTTATATGAGAACTAGATTATGAAGAATATTAAATACTCATATTAATATTTTTGTAGATCGTTACATACTTATGCTAAATATAACAAAACCCAAACACTGAAATAACATCTATATTAACCACAAAAATGTTTGTCCCCGATGGGAATAGTGCCCACAAGGCAGCACAGAAGACAGAGCTACTACCAAGCTACCAACTGAGCTGTGATGGTTGTAAAATAAATAATACATTTCAAAATAATAAAAAATAATACTTTCACTTTAGAAGTAGGCTGAAATTTTAGTGATAAATCAATTCTGACCATTTTATTTTAGTGTGAACCAGAAAGTTTCGTTTTGTTTTTTTTTTTTTTTAACTCGAAGCACTTGGCTCTCCCCTCATCCGGTAACTAGTTATATTATTATAGTGAAAGTGCTATTCCCCGGAATCCTCAACAGACTGAATAACTGGCTATTTTACCCATAAATGCGATAACACAACAATGGCGACTGACTAAGGTAAGATGGCGGTAGCTAGCCAGGCGGACTTAAACAAAGTCCTGCCACCAACCAAACCAAGCACAATATTGTACTCCCTGGGGATCGAACCCGAGACCTCTGGATCTGACACCGATGAGCGAATCATAAAGAGTCGGTCAAACATGTATTTTCAACGTTTTTATTTTTAGGTGTATCTAGAATTTTCAGGTGTATCTTTAATGTAAGTAACATTAAAGATACACCTAAAAATAGAGATTAGAAATCTTTTTCCAGAGGCGGGAAAATTGAAACGTATAGAATATTTTTTATAAAGTACGGTTGGCGAGAATTAAGTTACCGGGATTTAAACTCACTACCTCCGATTAGGAAGGCGGACGTTAACCCACACGGCCGACACAGATAAGTAATCAATCTGCAATCTCCACTGAACAGGCTCCCATTCAATTACTGAACCTTTTCCGGTGGTTTTTTGTTTATTCCGCTAAAACGTTGTAGCAATTAATGAAATTAAAGGGAGGCTCTGAAATTCCGATTGCCTTCAAACTCAAATAAAGTTGTGATTGATTGAAAGGCGACCAGTTCTGTTATTTACATTCATATGTATGTTAGTGTATGCTGGGTTCGTGTATGCTGGGATTTTTTACGCCCATACA
Source organism: Venusia cambrica (assembly GCA_951394065.1). Taxonomy (NCBI): domain Eukaryota; kingdom Metazoa; phylum Arthropoda; class Insecta; order Lepidoptera; family Geometridae; genus Venusia; species Venusia cambrica. The sequence goes on from OX596055.1 coordinate 7,427,295, forward strand.
AACCTTATTTCAATTATACGAGCCTCATTTTGTGAAAATAAACCGGCCAAGTGCAAGTTGGACACGCACAACGAGGATTCTGACTTTACCTAAGCAAAGCATAGGCGTTGTTGCATAAACATAGTTCTGGCATTGTATGTATGGCGTTATAACGCTGTGTTACGACCCTTATGTATCCAAGAAGATAATTATTAGGCTCCTTCTGGGTAGGCTTGCTCCATTGCAGATCTCATTCTTGTGCCTGTAATTATCGTGTTCAAAAGCCGACCCATTTAAAAAAAGCTAGATCGCTTGATCGATTAAAAATACTAACAATGACACGTTTTTTGTTTATGAACCCTCAAAATGTCACATATTCTCTCCTAACTTACACTGACTCGTGACGGACGACGAATTGTTAGCAAAAGGGTACGGAACCCTACAAGAAAAGCAGCTTTAAGCTCTTAGAAGTCACACTCATAGGAGCTTCACGTATCCTTTGTGCGGTAAAACGAAAACAACAATTTCCGTAGCTTGGTTTGGTTTTATCTGTTTTTTTTTTATGTATAACTAGTATGTTTGGACCAGCACTAATTATTTAAACTACTCTAACTAACTAATTAATTTATCTATACTTCTCTAATCTATCTTTAATAATAATACCAAATTATCACAAACCGCAGTAACCTATAAGCTAATAGGTTATGCATAACTCTGTACAATGACTTCGAGTTGCATGCAACGACCATTATCGTAAAAATTAACTGCCTTCCTTGTTTTAGAACTGACCTTTTGCATTTGTACTACTGCTTTTTAATATGGTTCTTGGAAACTTGGCGGTAATTTTCATACGGGTTATGGTTTTGAATTCAATTACATTCAGTTATAAGACACGAAAAGCTTTAGTTAAATATCGTCATCGCTTTTAGCGATAAGACCTCCCATTATACGTAATGCTACGTATACTCTGTCACCTAATGTTAGTATTATTCGAATAAATTTTAGATAACAATAGTTTTTATTCTTTTATTCATTGAAATATATCATATCAAATCAACAGTCTATTAGTGTCCACTGCTCCTCCAATGCGGTTTTGCAGTAATCACCAGGCTAGGCAGGCGGATTGGTGATCGCAGTTCTACAGATATAGATAATACAGATGCGGGGCTTTTGATTGAGGCGACACGTGACTCAAGGGCTGGCTCTTATTTAGGCCAGCGAATTAGCATAGCTATTCAGCGTGGCAATGCAGCTTATCTTGGGCACGCTTCCGCCTAGTACTGGTCTGGAACAGTTGAGTTACCTATAGACCGTTTGTAACGGTCCTTAGGTAATCTGACTGATTCCTTTGTACATAGTTAGTTTAATTGTACTTTTTATTGAATAAATAAATAAATAAATAAATATTACAGGACATTAATTTCACACAGCGCCATCTAGCCCCAAACTAAGCATAGCTTGTAATATGGGAACTAGATTACGGATATAATACTTAAATACATTTTTTTTTTAATTTGTAAATACATACTTATCATACAATACACACCCAAACACAGAACAAACATCTATATTCATCACACAAATGTTTGTCCTGGGTGGGAATCGAACTTACAACCTACAGCGCAGAAGGCAGAGTTACTACCAACTGAGCTATGAGGCTTGTTAAAAAAATGGAAAAAAATTTGAATAAAGAAATTGTAGATAATACACACAAAGAAGCTGCTGGTTCTTCTGATGCGAACTCTTTGTTGGATTTTACGACATCCATGGGCTGAGTTGAAGGGGTCGATTATAAAGATTTTAAATAATTTAAGGTATACTACAAACCAACCAGTGATCCTGCTTGTGGTATTAAAAGGAGCAAGAAAAGAACAGTGGCACCCGGAAGTGCCAACAGAAGGAAAAACTTGAAGTTCTTTTTTCTTTGGCAAAACGATTTTTACCAAAGAAAACAGTTGAGATCGTTGGTAGTTGAAACTAGCTTATTAAATTACTTCCTCATTAAAATTACCACTAAACAAGAACACGGCACACAACACACCATATTCAATTCAAAACGTTCAAAACAAACTCGGAAAACTGTCAAGTCAGTTCAATCAACTGTCATAGTGGGTTGATTGGTTGCTTGGCAACAGTCATAGTTGATTGATTGGTTGCCAGGCAACAGGCAGCAACATGGGTAACTCAGATAAAATAGTTTCTCTAATTCTCAATAGCCTAACTTCGTGGTGTTGGTAAGGTAAACTTGTCGCGAGTTCAATGGTTTTTTCCCATCTCTAAAAATGTCCAACGCGTCTTATGAAGCTTATAAAGTTTACCTATATTAGTAAAAGCATTTGATGGATTTAAATGTAGAGTGCTTAGGATAAACAGGATCACAGGAGTCTAATAACTAACGTGACATGTGACAGTACCTATGCATTACTGAGTTTGTACCAAATTTAATACGCTAAGGGCATAAACGTATGAACTTCCATACTTTTTCTTTACTGTACCTACTCACTAGCGACTGTCGTTGGGATAAACCTGTCTTAGCCACTTAGATTCGCAATGCAGGCCAGATGTAGTAAGGTATTTTATGTTTATCTCTAGGTACCTACAAAATGTATATCCGATGAAATCCATAGCTAACCCGTTCAGTGTAAAAATAAAAAGATCAGGTAATTGCTAAGAAAACTCACATGAATCTACCAATAAGCTTACTTTACAAGTAAAACAAAACCACTTTATGATCAAAGCCTAGGTCCCGACAGACCTTTGCTCACTTCACTGGGGTCACTGCATTATTGTGGCTAAGTTCACCTAGTTCACAAGGGGAAGAAGACACGCATTGCGGCAGGAAGGGTGCCTTATGTAATGTGAATGAAATGACGGGGACAAGGAATGAGAGAAAGCGTAATTTTAAATTTATCGAAAAAAACAAAATACAGATACTTTTTTAGCATAATTTATTTTATCTTAGAAAGGCTATATGAAAGATCAATAACTTTCTTGACCATATTAGTCAATAATAAAAAAAAGGAAGGAATTTTAACATGTTGAATTTAGTAAGATGACAATGTTCTAGTAGGTACATTGCATTGAAAGATTATTTAAAAGTCTTAATCAATAATAGAAATGCTTCTTAAAAATCTGTGACATTTTACTCCATATAATTAAAAAAATATTTATTACTGGCAATTTTTTCTATAGAGCTATCAGTATTTCGAGCGATTCAAGAAATACCTTTTAGGTACCCAATTTCGCATACGATTGCAATGAAGCACAATCAGCAGTTCCAACAATTTGATGCATAACCGTGGCTTTACCACAAATGTTTCATCAACAGCACTGTACCACAACAAAGGCGTTACGATACAACGTTTGCACAGCTCAAATGAAAATAAACCGCACACTCCATACCGAAATAAGCATTTCCATGCTACGAGACATCCGCATTTAACCGTATCTGTGGTCTAGTGGTTCAACCCACCGATTTCAGATCCAGAGGTCCAGGGTTCGATCCCCATGGGAGTACAATGCATTGTGCTTGGTTTGGTTGGTGGTAGGACTTTGTTTAAGTCCGCCTGGCTAGCTACTACCGTCTTACCTAATTCTGTCGCCATAATAACAATTCTAAAATTGTTGTGTTCCGGCATTTAGAGGTAAGATAGCCAGTTCCTCAGTTTGAGGATTCCGGGTGAAGTGCGCCTCCACCTTCGGCCTTATCTCAACTTGTGTAACTAGGTGAGATGAAGGCCACGAGCTTACCCGTCGTACAATAAAAAAAAAACTTTTCTTTTTTCGATACGTTAATTACAGAACTCTTAAAGAATAGTACTTCGTGCTTAAGAAGGCACGTACGTTTGTTCCCGAGCACTGTATATATTATGACATATGTCAGACGCCTATAGAGGAGGCTCGTTCTCTCGTCCCAATTTCTGTTAAGTACACATCCCAATCGAATAAAAAAGTTTTTGAAAACACCATAACATAACGACATGCATGGAAAAAAGGAAATAGTAAACTAATTGATTCGGGCGTTATTTTGCGGGACTCCATTTTCAAATAAAAAAAATAAAATAAGAGATCTCTTTCTGTTTTTAGATTATTTATTTTTAAATAGTAAAATAAAAGTAATTGACTCACGACTTTTCCCTTTCGAGACCTCTGATCACAGAGCGTGGATCCTATGAGGATCCCCTACAAGGGTGTAGTCAGAGGTACGTCCAAACTAACGTTCGGCATATTCTCACGGTTCGCAAGTTGCTTGTAATCAATACGTGACAGGTTGTAAGCCCATCATTATTGACACATGTCATTCGGACTCTTGGGAGGGAAAGTCCATTGGTGCACGACTGGATTTAAGCCCATAACTTCCGGGTCGGAAGACGGGTCCATACACACTTTGCCACACAGCTCTTTTGTGCTTGGTAACATAAAGGAAAACTCATGCTATAGTAATTTTAGAGATACATAATAAAAAAAAAAATTTTTTATTACGAAATTCTAAAATCGTTGATTAAACGTAAGTTTGAATTTAATTCCTCGTTTCCTTTCGGTTTTAATAGTACCAAGTTATACAGGTTGAGTTTTTTTTTCGGGTCATAATAGGTGCTCGATTTTCACTTCATTAAGTTTCAGATTTGGCCTCAGTGGCCCTGGAAAAAACTCACCCTGTATACAGGTCACCTGTAAGGTTATGATTTACTTCCATGGCCTCAAATTACTTCACTTAAATGTTAGGATAGATGTAATTTTGAAAAGCATGGTCTGCCAAACTCTTATATATGTGTTCCGGCATTTAGAGGTAAGATAGCCAGTTTCTCAGTTTGTTGAGGATTCCGGGGGAAATGCACCTCCACAATCGGCCTTATCTCAACCTGGTTACACCAGGTGAGATAAAGGCCAAGTGCTTACCCGTCGTACAAAAAAAAACCATTCTGATGGTTTTTTTCAAGGAAACCAGCCATATTCAATATTTCACTGTGGTTTGCACTTAATGCTGTCTTGACTGCTACTATACGCACGCGCTTTTGCATTCTGAGCGGTGCCACTCGGCACTGGAGAAGGCTAATTATATTCCGTTTCAGTAGTGTTTAGTAATTTATCTCTGTGTTTATTGTTTGAGGCTATTTACCTAATAGCTACCTAATCTATTAGTTTTGATAGTAAGCTCGGAGAGTTGCAAAACCTAAAACGGTTGTGCACATTAAAATTGATATCGTCCTTCGTCGCTTCTTCCCAATAAATGTTAGGATATAATTTTTACCGCCTCTGTGGTCTAGTGGTTCAACTCACCGATTTCAGAGGTCCCCCAGCGGGAGTACAATAATACAAAATGTGCTTGGTTTGGTTGGTGGTAGGACTTAGTTTTAGTCCACCAGGATAGTTGACACCATCTAAGTCTGTCAACATACCAACATTTCTAAAATTGTAGTTTTTCGGCTTTAGAGGCTAGATAGCCAGTTCTGTCTGTTGAGGATTCCAGGTGGCTCTCCACCTGGAATCCTCAACAGTCAACAAATCCTCAACAATCTTCCACCTTCAGCCATATCTCAACTTGTAACGTGGATCAAGGTCAAGCACTTCCCCATCGTACAATAAAAAAAAAAAAAACAACCAGATGAGGATGACAATAAGCAGTGCGTCTGAAGAAGCGGTAAAGGCAGAAAAAGGTCATAAAGCTCCTGGACATGTATAACACCTGTATAAAACCGACAAACACTTCACCTCGCGACGTTGGTTCAAGCAATCGCCTTGATCTCGATCTTGTACGCCATTATTATGGTTTGACTGACTCTGAAGTAAAACTTGTTTGTTCACTTGATCCGTCAAAAAACAACCAGCTCCGTACAATGAAAGATAATCCGAAAACCAAAGCTCTATAGCCATAATTACGATTGACTCAACTCAATAATTCAAACCCATTTATATCCTTGTTCGCACCGATACTCCTTTACACTTGTTATACGTAACTCACGTACAGATAATACTACAATGAGGCATACAAATTATCGCTTGCCAACAAGTCTGTTTTAAAATTACCACCACCGAATAGTACCATCATGATTTGCGAAAAGCTGTTCTATAGTTACTTCACTAAGGTTGTTATTTGTGGAGAGTGGTGGAAATGATGGGCTTTTCAGTTATGCTTAGGGGTCAGCGGTCGGCGTATAACTCTCCAAGACATGATCATGACTTGTGAGCATACTCCACACCTTGTTACGTGCTAAAGTTGTTCCTCGGCTTTAGGTACGCTTCTTTTTGAAAATAAAAAAAAACAATACCGTTTTCAATTAAACTATGTACAAGTGAAGCAGTCGGGTTATATAAGGCCCGATGCTTTATTTTTATTTATTTATTTATTACGCACACAAAACCGAATATAATCAACACATGTCAAGTTTAAAGATATTTTCAATTTTTATCTAGACCATATTCCATAACATGTGCACACAACACGGATAAAAACAAGAGCATTATTTGCGTATACTGAAGAAATATTTTAAAATTTTAATAATTACTAATCTAAAAATAGAGACATATAATTGTAATATATTATAGGTACATCAAATTAAAACAAAATATTGTCTCTCGCGCACTCTTATACAAGAGTCGTAAGAGTGGAGATTTCTTGTGAAAATATTTTGAGTTTCATGATGTTTAATAGACAAATCAATAAATATGCGACACATCCTGACCACATGATAAAATATTTTTTTTTTTTTTCACCCGGAATCCTCAACAATGGCGCTATCTTACCTCTGAATGCCGGAACACAACATTTTTTTATTTTTAAATACTAGACCTGGATTTGATGTTTATACTCATCTGTGAGAGAAGATTGTTAACTCAACTGTTCCAGACCAGTACCAAACAAAGTCAAAGTCAAAGTCAAATATTTTTATTCATTAAGATTTTTAGGATCATTTTGAAACGTCAAATCTACCGCCTGTTCGGAATCGCGACCAGCACACGAGAAGAAAGGCAAGACGGAAGCATGCCCAACACACTGGGTGCATAACCACGCTGCAAACCTATGCAGAGTGGTTACCCTAACTAATAGGTACAACATTTGAAGTTGAATGTTTAGGTTTTCCATATCAGTTAACTGACTGCAGCTGGAAGAACAGGTAAGAAAACCAAAATGGACAATCTCTATCATTGAATTAGATTTATGTCATTGTAGTTATTAGATACATATAATTAAATAGTAGCTAACTTTACTTCTTTTACCCGACTATTTAAACTGTAGGACAAAGTAACATATTATGACTGCGGCTATACTCTGAACATCACTATGAATATGTATTTACTACAATAAAATACCTCAGAGTTAATTTACGAGGTGTTTTGAAGCTATAATTTAGCAAAAACCATATAACGCGTACATTACTCTGAGGAACCCCCTTTACAGCAGTATTCGCTCACGACGAAATGCTTATCAAAACTTGAAGCCGGTAATGGTTTACGTCATGGGAAATCGATGTTATTGGTGTTAATGTGAAAAGTTTGCAATCTTGTTGCTTGAAACTTTGATAACCCGCGAGGGTTGAGCTGTGAATTTTAAATAAGCACTCTGAGAAAATAGTGAACCTAGATTAAAAAGTTTATTTCTGCATCGCTGAAAATGATTCCGAGTTGCGTTGACTTCGTTTTCGAAACAATAGTGTACGCTTTTACCTACTTTCGAATAGGAGGAAGTTTTAAAATCCTCTCGTTTATTTAAAAGCAAAACAACTGATAATGTATTTGTTTTTATTCGGTGAGCAAGAAAGATCTGATAAAAGTCAGAAGGTTGTTGGGTCAGCTTTCGCTGTTCTTCTGTCCGCCTGTCTATACATCAACATCATCAACAGCCCATTCATTAGTGTCCACTGCTGGACAAAGCCTCCTTCAAAATTGGAGGGTTTTGCCATAATCATCACGCGTGGCATACGGATTGGTGATCGCACTTAATGTAAAGAAGCTACTGAAAAAGAAAGAAGCTACTCCCCTTCTTCTGTTGAAAAAATCCCATAGTCGGCTCTTACGACATACGCGGCCTACGTTGGAGGGGTCGATTCTTAAGCCGCAATTGCCACGACCTGCCCGTTAGTGGGTTGTATCTTATGAGCCATAATAGGCAGAAAGAACATTTTTTATAGAGTGTGCATTTTTATTGCTCTTTATTTAGCTGACTTATTGTAATAATATCAGTGAATCTGCACCGATTACCTGTATTCTATACTGAGCTATTAACTCTCGTGAAAACGGCCATGGAAAATTCAAGATTTGTTTAAAACTTGTGAAACACAATAGGCGGTTCCATTAGATACAAATAGCCGAAAGGATTGACACAATGATCGACGTGCTAACAACACGTCGCCTCTCGCTAGCTTTTAACCTGATTTAGTTCCCAAAAACGTTTGTTACAATAACTTTCTCAGTCGACTTTGATCTACTGTTTGATTTACAGAATATTTATGGATGCTAAAAGATAGAAGCGTTAGATTTTAGAGTGGTAACTAGCTCCAAAGCTAGTATTTTATAGAACAGATTTGATTTACATGACCTATATAATAATAACAAATAAATAATCACCGCACTAAAACAGAACACCTGTCGATTTGACGTTTCAAAATGGTCCTAAAAAATCTTAATGAATAAAGAAATTTTGACTTTGTCTTTGACTTTGACTGTCCTATAACTTTGGTGGTTCCTCTCATTTCTCCCCAATTGCTTTAGATAGTGTAACCCTACCAGCCTGCTCTAATTTCAAGTACCTTGACGATGTCTCTTAAAGGGAAAATTTACAAAACAGTCATCAGACCTGTCGCAATGCATGGATCAGAGTTGGACGATGAAGAAAACGGCTGAGAGGAAAGTGCATATTACTGAGATGCGAATGTTAAGATGGATGTGTGGGGTGACAAGGTTAGATAAGATAATAAATGAAGAAAAAAGATAAGAAGAGAAGTTTGAAAGTGGCGCCAGTTGAAGAAAAGACGAGGAGTGGGGACTAGGTTGGCATGGTATGGGCATGCAATGAGGAGGGATTATAGTAATTTGACCAAAAGGGTTACGAATATGAGCGTGGTTGGACATGCGAGCAAGGGAAAGCCAAAAAGAGATGGATGGAACAATTCACACAAGTGAAAGAAGACATGGCTATGAAAGGTTGACGGTTGAAAGGAGTGAGTGGAAGAAAATAATATGTTGTGCCAACCCCACCTAGCGTGGGATAACGGCAGTAGAATGATGAATAATTAGCAACACCCAAACTATCAGCTGAGCTACGCGGCTTGATATTGTTTATATTAAACATACCTCTTATAGAAGTGGTTACTATGAAAGCAGAATATTATTTATATTTTAACTATAAAGTCTAGCAGACAAGTAGTAAACCCCTATAAAAATATATTCAAAAGAGAATCCGAGAACAGAGGATATCAATCTTCGATACATGGCCGCCTAAACTACCTACCAAGTGGATGATAAACGGTCCTTTATGTTTCGCGCAACTCGTAATTTTACTGCTCTATAAATGAAGATAAGATTGCACGGCCCTATTTTATCGGACGACGCCGGTGAATGTTTTATTTTGCAAGGATTGATCACCTGATTCCTTACACTATGGAAGCGAAATTGTTTTCTTTATGTGATAAAGTCAGCTCTGGAATAATTCTCTTGGAGTTATAATAGTCTACCAATGAAATTTATATCCGATAAATTTTTAGGACGTTTTGACAATCTTTATATTACTAAGTTGCTTGCCTTCATTCATGCTTTTGGCCTTTTCTCAACTTGTTACCAGGTGAGATGAAGGCCAAGTGCGCTTCCGCTTTATCATTACTTGAAACCAGTTAAAATGAAGGAAAAGCGCTTCCTCGTCGTACAACAAAAAAAAAATTGGTCGTTTGGAGGTCTTATTATTATTTAAAACTAAGCATATAATAATACTAGCCGTATGAGTGTATTATGAGTGCAGTAAAGGTGTATTATTATTTTGAGTTTGGAGGTGTGAAGAACTTCCGAGAACACCAGTTTTGCTATAAATGGGCATCGGGACGAAGACTGTAGGTCTCAAAAGTATCAACATAATAGTTATAAGTGCCAGCAACAGTATTGTTGATATGGATGACGAATCAAACAGAAATATGTTTCAACAAAATATTCATAAGCTCAAGTAAAATGATTTGGTATAATAACAGCCTCAAATTCCACACGGAATAATTCTGCGGTGCCCATTATAGCATTTTGTAACCGAAGAGGCAACGAATATTATTTTCCGTATGTAATATAAGACGAAAATCGTAATGAAGGCCAAGGGAGTCCCGTAAGACGGTAGATAACAAGTTTTAGAGAAGCACGGTCCAAGTATCGAACAATAGCGGGTTAAGAACATTAATTTCAAACATAATATGGAAAATGGGGAAAATCTTGGGGTTTTTGGTTGAGGAATGAACATAGCTACCTGGCAATGCAGCCAGACTCTTACGCACGCTTCCATCTAGTAGGTACTGGTCTGGAATAGTTGAGTTACCTATAGACCGTCGGTAACCCAACTGCTTCCCTTGTACAAAGGTAGTTTAATTTGTATTTTTTTTCAGGAATAATCCCTACCACAATATTTAACATTTCTACGTGGTCCGTTTATGAATATGTGTCAGACAGAACATGACGTATGCTTTTTTAAGTTACGTTAACTTTTGACATCAGCCCCCTTATTCTGTATGACCGATCATGTCTAACGCGCCCGCGTTACGATATCTGCATGGATTAATCGTATTGACATATCGTAACGCGGGCGCGTTAAGACACTATTGGTTATACAGAATAAGGGGGCAGGACTTGAATGACAAGAATGTGTCCACGATGGAGCGAGTTTTGTTAGAAAGCACTGCTCTACGTACGTATTGGTTTAACATGACGAACCTCAGACTTAGGCAGTCCGGTTTGAATAAATTGAATAGGTTTGAACACTACTGTGGCACTCCTAAACAAATTACCTGTTAATTCTTTAAAATTTTACTTATGCCTACCATGTGAATAATAAGTATTGTATCACACTACGAACAAAGCTACACGCTTATTGTCGCTAGGCTTAAAGATTTTATGCTGCATCTGCATATTCGAGAACGAATGCTTGGTCAAACAAAAAAATATGATTTATTATAGATATACTTTAGTAACGGAAGTTTCCAAGAATGGACAAGTTTTTTACGTGGAATGAAAAGCTCTTGACAACAAGGACTGTCATAGATATTATACGAAAAACCCTGAGGGTACTGACTCTCCCACGCACCTTTGGGATACAGCGACCTGCTTGGTGCTGGATCCCAGCAGAAGGTGGTCGTTAGCCAGGTGGGCCTTTGCAGGTTTTTCCCCAGAGTTGTGATCATTCAAATGTAACCGGAATAGTATAAGTATAATAATTATGGAATTTATAGCTGTCTAGTGTCGTATATCGGTCTAGTGGTTCATAGATAGAATATGATAGATATGTCGCCATAACTATAATTATAAAATTGTTGTGTTTCGGCATTTAGAGGTAAGATTGTTAAGGATTCCGGGTGAAGTGCGCTTCCACTTTCGGTCTCATCATAATTTGAAAAACAGGTGAGATGAAGGCACTTCCCTGTCGAACAATAAAAAAATACCACTAGGCGGTAGATTACACTTACCCTGCTGTTTTCTAATAAACGCTATGATCTTCTGTCTAGAGCCTCAAAAATCTTCATAGCCAAGTTGATTTATAAGCAGACGGCTCATAAGTTACACTTATGTTATATAACTGTGCCTGACCTCGAAGCCTCATCAGCACGCACACTCCCAGGATACTTGAGGAATTGAGCCAGACTTACTTCGTCCAAACAAGTTTTAATGGCTTTGATATGTTATTGAGAATGATTAAGCTAATATCAGATCATTTATGTCACTCTTGTAGTACCTTTGCCGAGGCTTAAGAATCAACCCCTTTAACCCAACCCATGGATGGATGGTGATAACCAATCTACCTGCCAAGCGTGGTGATTATGGCAAAACCCTTCAGCTTTGTAGGAGGTTCTGTGCAGCAGTGTACAGTAATGGGTACTTAGATTAAAAAAATAGCCAGTATCTTAGTCTGTTGAAGATTTTGCTTTAACTGCAATTTATTTAATTGTATCATCAAAGCAGGTGCTTTGATCTGATCAGGTGATCAGCGCATCAAATTGGTCTTAAAAGGTGAGCTTGGTTTGCTTAAAACAATCCGAACGAATCTATACATTTTATTAAATGTATTTACCATTGACTTTATTGGTAGGTAATCACGCTAGCGCCGAATCTGTAAGAACCACGCCAACCAATTTTGCCAAATTTTCATTTTACGATGGTACGATGGTACTAGGTGATCACTATAATCGGATTTTAAAATTAATATGAACCTTAAAGGTACCAGGGCTTTTTCTTCTATATTTTTATCATATTTGAGCCATTTGAGGTAGAAACAATTGGAAATGCTTGGAGAGACAAAAATTGTCTACACATGACCAGAATGCTGGACTGTATTTTGCTCAGCGGGTGAGTATTGCCATCCAACATGGTAATTCTGCCAGTATTCTTGCTAAGTAACAATCTGGTGGTGACAACGATCAACTGGGTAAGCTATAAAATATTAATTTTGTGGAAAATCCATTTGATATTTTTCTATTTAACTACTTGGTAGTTCGTACCTACAGTTAGTTAATGTTAATTGATTTAATTATTTATTACTTCCAATAAATAAAAAAATTAACCATATTGTCCGTGTTGATTTTTGTATTAGTGTAATTTATAAGATCTGAACATAAGATTTCAGAATTACCGCGACGGGCCGTGTAGAAACGAGGAACCCTGTCGTTCCTTACCCCTGTATTAAAACCAGGAATCTACAGCCATTCTGTTTTATTTATTTTACCGTAGCGATGCACGGGTAGGTACTTTAAGTACATTCGAAGATTAAAAACTTTTTAGTAAACGAAGATCAAATAATTATAAATTGTAACTAATATAATAATAGTTAGTTAGTAATTTTATCATACTAATACTATATAACTACTAACTGGGAAATGTAGCTCATGGCTTCCACAACATATCTTTGAAGTAAGCCAAATATTATGTAATGATCTTCCATTACTGACTTTGTACAAAACATACTCCAAAAGGATTGTGCATCATCAAAGTTTGAATGAGGCATCATATCAACAATTTCCGTATTAATTCCCAGGAGATTATCAGCGTATCTCAAGTTTAGAAATTCTACGGATAACATGTTGCAAAGAGGAAGTTTGGTAGATTGAGGCGAATCCATTCTGACGAGCAAGTACACAGTTACAGCTAGGCTAAGAAAGGCTCATTCATTTTGATATTGCTGTATGGGATTCCGTAGGTATCATTGGTTATAGGGTAGTACCTAATGTTTTTTTTTATATAGTTTACTACCACTTTTGGCTTTTTACTAACTTGAAACAGGTGAGATGCAAGCCAAGAACTTCCCCATTTGACATTTTTTTTTTGGGAAATTCAAAGTTGTACCTCTTGCAAGCATAAGATCTACAATGGAGTAAGTTTATCGAGAATATGCACATCAAAACACTTCTGGTAACTCAAATGTTCCAGACAGTTGACTTAAAAAAAACTTAGTTTCAAAAATTAGTCAAAGAATAAAAGTTAATCTGATTACAAAGGCACAATAGCTTAGCATACATAATTGAATGTTTCCATATTAAATATAAGGTGTTAAGCCCATTAATAAGCTCTGACAGTATCAACACAGATACATTAAATCCTCAAACCCCACAAACCAGTTGGGAGCTCCCAAGAAACTAATATGACAGTCGTATTAATGCCCACAATGATTTTGATAATGATAACAACGAATAAAAACTGAACGACAAGCTAAATAAAACCTTAAACTTAATTGAGTAAAAATAAAAATAAGGGATCACATCCGCCCGCACAAAGTTAGGTCCCATTGACATAAAGATTACGGCCCAAATTTGTAATTAATAAAATCAGTTTCCATTAAAATAAACGTCGTATGTAATCATATGTGATACCGGGACCTCGGTGTCTTTGACATGATATAATCCGGCTATAAAATCAAGGGCGTATCTCAAACTTTATCATACGGAGATTGACAGTTGTTATATTGGATTGACTGATTGACTGAACTGATTTCGTTTTAATTTATCGCTGAGTCGTGTCGTTTTAGAGTGTAGATAGCCGGTTTCACCAATATGAACATTGCATTTTGTTTAAAGATATATAATTAAACGTTAAATAAAGTCGTTTCTTGTCAATTTTTTTACCAATTAAACTGTTTTATCAATGAAGAATAACATTTGTTGTAACAACTTTTTTTTCAGACCTCAAGATTTACGTGCAGATAATACACTACATTTTCTACATAACAACAACTCTAAATTGTTATTTACCGGCATGTATTGTAAGATAGTTAGTTCCTTTAAGTGTTGAGAAGGGATGAAAACCAAGCGTTTCTCCGTCAAACAATAAAATGTGATAGACATACCTAAAAAAGTTACATTAATATTAAATACACCATACCTTTTACGGTCTTTACGTGTCAAAATAGTTCTACTTTTGACACGTAAAGTCACGTGACTCACTCACGTTGATAAACAATTTATTTGCGGACATACCTTTGTGGTAGAAACACGGCCAACACTGGACTGATGTTCCAGACTAATTTAGCGTAGTCTCTCCTAATACTTACGTTCCGTGTTAGCTTTAGAACTCGACATCAAGGAAGTTAGATAGAGATGAAGAATACTTTGTTCATGAGAGTAATATAACAGACTGATGGCAAACAATGTTGCTTCTTTGTAAAACAATCGTAACATCGAAAACAATTTAAGTTAGAGATGTTTAACGATATCCTTGCTATTATTTATAGGAGAAATTCCAATATAAAGCAGTTTATTTCTAACATCTGAAAGAAGTCACATGCTGGATATTGGCGTTACACTGTTGTGTTTTATTCCATTTCACATATTGCTACATTTACTATGAGAAAAGTATAAGAAGTACCTACACCATAATATTTTTTTGACATTTTACCTAACGAGGAATATGATACCTAGTATGAACTGACAGGTTTCTCTGTGGCGGTCGCGACTTCAAAATCAACCCCTCCATTTTAGTCTTCGGCTGTCCTAAAAGTTGAATAAGGGATCTCAAGCGTACCAAGCTTGGTGATCGCAAATTCTTCCCGTTTTGGAAGAGACCCTGTCCAACAGTGGACGTCATTAGGCTACTGATGTGTGCGATTTCAGTTTTTATCTGCTTTTTATATACATTAATCAATAATCATGTGATAATGTTTGCTATTCTTATAAATGTATTGATTTTATATTACAGTTTTTAACCGCCTCTGTGGTCTTGTGGTACAATCCACCGATTTCAGATACATAGGTACCGGGTTCGATCCCCAGGGGGAGTACAATATTGTGCTTGATTTAGTTGATGGTAGGACTTTGTTTAAGTCGTCAGTCAGCCAGTGTCATGGGCATGCTTCCGTCTGGTACTGGTCTGGAACAGTTTAATTAACTATAATAGATCCGTTTGTAACGGAACTCAGTAGTAAACCGACTGCATCCTTTGTACATAGTTAGTATAATTGTACATATTATTTTTAATGTTTGTGAATATTATTATTACAGATAGCTGTTATATTCAATCAATACATTACCAGATAGTAAACCTTACTAATAAAGATTTTAATTATGCATGAGAAAGCTTTTTAAGAATTTACACAGAAGCTCGCCATTGCGGGAAAGATAAAATCGTTCGTTACATTAACATTCGATAAAATCGATTACTCGCAATGTATCGATCTTGATAACGCACTAATTAAAGAATCAGTCGATCGTATAACATGAAGTAGATTGCGTTCGAAAACTGCGACTTTTGGTATCAGTTCCAAATAAGTTTGTCACAACAAGTTTTGTACATTTATTTTGATCTTGGCATAAGCAGTCACTACATTATATAATAATTTAAAAAAGACTGTGGCCAAGTGAGTATGAGCTCGCGTTTCGAATCTAGGTGGGTTCAAATCCAGGCTTGCACCAATGGATATTTTGGTTTATTGGATGTTTAGGTATGTGCGCATTTGATACATGCACTGATGCTCAGCCGCTGACCGGCATATCTTTAGGACCAAGATCCGATTGGCATGTGTCACTCGCTAGTATTTTTTTTTACTGTACGACGAGGAAACGCTTGGCCTTCATCTCACCTGGTTACAAGTTAAGATAAGGCCTAAGGTGGTCGTGCATTTCACCCGGAATCCGTAACAAACTGAGGAACTGCCTATATATAACAATTTTATAATTGTTGTTATGGCGACAGAATTAGGTAAGATGGTGGTAGCTAGCCAGGCGGAAAACAAAGTCCTACCACCAACCAAACCAAGCACAATGTATTGTGCTTGGTTTAGTTGGCTCACCATGGAGATCAAACCCAGGACCTTTGGATCTGAAATCGGTGGGATGTACCACTAGACCACAAAGGCAGTAATCCTAAGCGGTGATGGGCTTACAACCTGTCACGTATTGAATGCTACATGCAAAACGTGGCCATGTGTTGTGCCGAACGTAAGTTCTGACTTGCCTATCTTCTGACTGCTCTAGTACGTAATCCCCATAAGATTCGCGCTTTGAGGAGTGGTAATACGTGAAACGTCGAAGTGGAAATAGTCGTGAGACAGTTACTTACTTTTATTAATAACTATATGATAAAGACAAACATTGTTCGAAAGTTATTTTGGATAATGTTAGTTAAGCATGCTAGATAAAAATATTTTTGCAATAATTTTTAGGCTTGTATCATAAATAGGCTGCGACCTACCCCGAGCAACGGAATCCCCTTTAAACAATCTTTACGGCTGAATCTGCCTCTGTGGTCTAGTGGTTCGTTCACCTGTATCAGATCCAGAGGTCTCGGGTTTAATACCGAGACCTCTGGATCTATCAAACATTACAAAATCACATAACAAAATCGGATAACAAATACAAGCATAAATATATTTAATCATATATTTATGCTAAAATAAAACCCTATCTCGATCATTGGAGGGAACCTTTCAAGGTCCGCTCAGGTACGAAGAAAGTGTCTTCATTACAAGATGAGATAAGGCCAAAGGTGTAGGCGCACTTCACCCGGAATCCTCAACAAACGGTGGAACTGCCTATCTTACCTCTAAATTCCGGAACGAATCAATTTTTTTTTAAAGAATTGTTGTTATGGCGACTGAATTAGGTAAGATGGTCTTAAACAAAGTCCTACCACCAACCAAACCGAGAAAAATATATTGTACTCCTCATAGGGATTGGACCCGAGACCACTGGATCTGAAATCGGTGGACCCACTAGACCATAGAGGCGGTTAAAAAAGTATCGCGACTAGTCTCGTCCGATACCTTAATCGAAGTAAAAGTGAACCTGAGCTTCTATGATACGAGTACGTCGTTTTGTAATCGAGAGCTCCATTGCGCAATCGTGTAAATGGATCGAATCGGATAACCACTATAATTAGCTCGTACAAAATAGAGCATGCTCTTTTCTAAAGAAATTATTTTACGTCTCTTTTTCTTGCGAACGGTAACTTATTGAGCAATGCTACTACTTCATGCGTTGCTTTTGTCTTGTTTAATATTGGTAGGACTGTTTGCCGGCGTAGTCGCGGCTTAAGAATCGACTCATCCAACCATCCCAATTCGTAAAAGTCGACTAAGGGACTCTCACCAGAAGAAGGGCACCAGCTTCCTTCTGTGCATTATCGACACATTTACTGCAATCACCAGTCCACCTGCCAAGCGTGGTGATACTTGCAAAACCCTCCAACTTTGGAAGAGGCTCTGTCTAGCAGTTGACACTAATGGGCTGTTGAATATTGTATAACATCTTTTAATTTTCTAAGAGTAGGTATTAGAGCCTCTTGGGCTCGTCCGGGGAAGTACTACCACCAAACCTATTTCAGCCACCAAGCAGCATTGCTGTGTTTTGTTTAGGAGGGTATGGTTGCCGGTGAATTAAAGCCTCGAGTTGACGTGCAATGCTGTGCCGTGTATACTATGTTCTTTGTGGATGTG
This sequence comes from Venusia cambrica, assembly GCA_951394065.1. Taxonomy (NCBI): domain Eukaryota; kingdom Metazoa; phylum Arthropoda; class Insecta; order Lepidoptera; family Geometridae; genus Venusia; species Venusia cambrica. The sequence continues at coordinate 7,445,371 of OX596055.1, forward strand.
ACCTATGCAGAAAGACATTATTTGGGGGCTACTTGCTTGTTCCGTCTCCTAGTTGTATAAAAAATACTTTATTTTGGAAAGAATTATGTCATGCATGTCACATTTTTTGGATTGTGATGCTGATGTTGAAAATGTAAGTAGTGTATACATGCAGATTTAAGGAATTTCAACTAGATGTCGTCTCTAGGTTTTAAGGCGAAAAGCTTACCTGACAAACCCAAAATTAAAGTAAGTATTGAGGGCTAATTTGCAACTAATAAAGTTGAATGCTTTCTGACAGCTATTAGCTGTACATTTATTTGGCTGGATTAATCTTAAAGCCTATTATAGAGCCGCCTAAAGACAAAAACTAAAAGGAATCTTTGAATTGCAACACCAAGGCGCGGTGTTTGGTTAAAAAGGTCCTGCTTTGCATAATCGACGTTTCCACAGGTGCAGTGCCATTGGCAGCTGATTTAAAGGCTTTTGAGTAGGAAAACGTCACATTGGCAAACACCTAATTTTTTTGGCAAAGTTTTTTTTAATTGATGCAATCTCTTGGCCTCAAAGCTCCTATCATCAACCGTATTTGTACTATCCTCTCCATCCTAAGGTTGTCTGGAAAAAAGAATGGGCGGTCTTATCGCTTAAATGTGATAAACCCGACCATTGTATTGCTAACTCAAGTTTTAAAATTGTTCTACATATTTTTATTGGTGTACAATAAAAAGTTTTCATTAATTCATTCATTCATTAATCCAGGCTAAAACAAGAATGAGGTCTAAGATAGAATTAGCTTTACCAGAAAGCACTGACTCACCCACGCAATGAAGGAACACATCAAATAGCATGGTGCCGAACTTCGGCAGGAGGATGGTTGCCATTCACTGTTGGATTTGCTTAATAGATTAGAGTGAAATAGAGCTAAATTTTAACTCATTAATATGCGCAAAATGTATGAAATATGCTTATTTCTCACTTCCAAGATGTGGATCCAATTTGTTGGACGAAATCGAAACTTAAGAAAATCTAGTATTTTGAACCAACTACACCAGTTTTTGCAGTTTTGAGCTGCAAAAAGATTCCCGATCAAATTTAGATCTAGACATCAATCAAACCTATTGAAGTAAAATGAGTAAAATGACTTTTCAAGTTTGTGTATGTGGTTAGGCTCTCAAGTTAAATATAAATCAAATGGCATATCAGAAAACTCTGCAAGCTTTTTTAGACTACAGACGTCAATAATGGTGTACATAAATAGCGATTTACGACAATCGTGAGTAAACTATTTTGCCATTAGGTTCTTATTCAAACTACACAAGGCGGCACACAGATTATTTTTCCTTTAAACGTTTGCTTATATATTCCCACTTAGGTCCAGGGTCTGACAGGAGGCTCTTTTAGACTTATAAGGCAATATGCAAGTTCTTTATTTATTGGGTAGACACGACAATCGTGGCGTTTACCTGAATGGTACCAGACGCTTTGAATTGGTTTATGTTCAGGATGGTTTGGTTAAAGTTGCATGCATTTACATTTTCAAAATTGAAAGGTATAATCGATCCGGTTTTCTTAGATTATTTTTTTATATTGTACGACGAGAAAGCGCTTGGCCTTCATCTCACCTGGTTACAAGTTAAGATATGGCCTAAGGTGGAGGCGCACTTCATCCGTAATCCTCAATAAACTGAGGAACTGACTATCTTATCTCTAAATACCGCATCACAACCTTTTTTAAGAATTGTTATTATGGCGGCAGAATTAGGTAAAATGGTGGTAGCTAGCCAGGCGGACTTGAACAAACTCCTACCACCAACCAAACCAAGCACAATATTGCTCCCCTGGGGATCGAACCCGGGACCTCTGGATCTAAAATCGGTGGCTCACCACTAGACCACAGAGGCAGTTAAACTGACTATCTTACCTCTAAATGCCGAAAAAATTTTAGAATTGTTATTATGGCGACAGAATTAGGTAAGATGGTGGTAGCTAGCCAGGCAGACTTAAACAAAGTCCTACCACCAACCAAACCTAGGTACAGTTAGAAAGCCAGCGATCAACGCGAGTGGGAGGCCATTATTGTAAAGGGTGGTCGTACGGTTAAATAATGTAAAGTTAGTCTGGATTCAGTTATTTATTATCTTTAATATAATTTACAAACATTAAAAATGAGTATGTACAATTTAACTGACTTTTACCACCAAAAGAAGCTGTCAGATTACCTAAGGACCGTTACAAACGGCCTATAGGTAACTCACCTTCCTGATATAACTTTTGAAACTATCATGGTTATGAACACGATAACTAAAATTAACGAGATATTACCATGAATTGTTGGTTTTTGAGTTATCCAATATTTCGACGCGCCATGCGCCATGATCACAGATACACTGAAGACTTTGCGAGTAGGAATGAAGGTAGTTAATGATCGCCTGAACGATCTACCCTCTTCCTCAGTCTTTTACTGCGACTAACGAAACTACCATTGGTTTTATTCTCGAACGCAGCCCGATCCCGGAAAAACACGTATAAAGTCCCGGGTTCGATCCCCATGGGGTGTACAATATATTGTGCTTGGTTTAGTTGGGGGTAGGACTTTGTTGAAGTCCGCCTGGCTACCACCATCTTACCTAATTCTGTCGCCATAATAACAATTCTAAAATTGTTGTGTTCCGGCATTCAGAGGTAAGATAGCCAGTTCCTCAGCTTGTTGAGGATTCCGGGTGAAGTGCGCCTCCACCTTCGGCGATATCTTAACTTGTTACCAGGTGAGATGAAGGCCAAGCGCTTCCCCGTCGTACAATAAAAAAAAACACACTAACACTATCACTACGCACGGTCGGTCTTGCACTTTTTTGACTATTGCATTTACTCACAACAGGATTCCAGGCTCCAGATAGTTGAAAACCATCCTCACGATTAAAATTCCTGTGTTTGGTAATCTCAATGGCCTCCTGAACCAATCTTGGTATGTAATGTTGCTCTGTTGAAATAACTTGTGGCTTGCATTTCAATCTAGTGATAAGTGCCAGATACCAAAAGATGTTCCGCTATCACTGCTATCAACTGTTCTTGACTAGTACCAGACGGAAGCGTGCCCAAGACACTGCTTGCATTGCCACACTGAATAGCTGTGCTAATTCGCTGGCCTAACTAAAAGCCAGCCCTTAGAACATGTGTCGCCTTTATTTTAAATTGTCCGTATACTAAATGTAACTAGCTATGGAATTCAGGTATATCACGCTTTTTTCGACCGTTTTTTGTTCGTTGACAAAGTTTTTAACAGCTAAATTTGTCGTCACGAAAACGACTTTTTTTTTAACATACAGCGTAAAAACAGAGCTACAACCTGTTTGTTTTACCCCCTAAAGCCTACTTAAATAAAGAGATCAAGAACATCAACAACATTGTTTTTTAAATCTTGATGAAAAAAAAATATATATATAGCAAAAGAAATGGGAGTCTTGGAGTTTATTCTTAACACGTGTTAGCACTGATTATGCTACTCATGATTTATCCATCCGATGTGTTACTTTGTCGCAAAACCGACAAACGTGCGAAAAATCACACGATCTTTGTACATAAGAATATGTAATGCTCACGTTTTGAGAATACCTTTGGAATTCTATTCAATTTTTGTGAATGATATGTTAGCGCATGACCTTTAGGCTTGGCTAGCTCTAAACCAGGGAAAAAAAGAGGTCTACGATGGAGGCTTTCCTAGGAGGCTCTGGATCTCTCACGCATCGTAGAACACGGCTTTGTCACCAAATATAATGAAATAAGTTCAGATTGACCATGTATGTCGTGAAAGACTATAGGGATTACACCAGGTAGGTCAGCAGTAACTAATAGCACCAACAAGTTTACCAAGCGTGGTGATTATATTGAATACCATTTAATATATCGCCTCTCTCACATCAAAGGTTTGCTGGAAGAAAACTCTTAACAGGGTTAAGCTCGCCTCTGTACATGCCTTTTGTTATGATCTTTTTTTTTTTTTTCTTGTTATTATTTTTGTGTTTACAATAAAGAATTACAGAATTATAGAATTACAGAATACCCCCATAATTATTAGGGTGACTCTCTTGAAGAGGACTTTTGGTATATAGGTACGTCTTTGGCGGTGCCGTGGCGGTCGTGGCTTAGGAATTGACTCCTCCGACTCAGCCCATGGATATCGTAAACGCCGACTAAGGGAAGAAAGACAGCAGCTTCCTTCTGTGTATTATCTACAACTTACAGTTCTGTTAAGAGTTTGTAGAAAATGGGTAAACAATATTACCTTAACAAGCCTCACAGCTCAGTTGGTAGTAGCTCTGCCTTCTGCGCTGTAGGTTGTGGGTTCGATTCCCATCCAGGACAAACATTTATGTGATGAATGTAGATGTTTGTTCTGTGTTTGAGTGTTGTATTGTATGATAAGTATGTATTTACAAAAAAAAGTATTTATGTATGCTATCCGTAATCTAGTTCCCATATTACAAGCTATGCTTAGTTTGGGACTAGATGGCGCTGTGTGAAATTAAATGTACTGTTATATTTATTTATTTATTTATTAATATACTTATATGCAATTCCATGTACAGCAGCAAATTTAGCTTGTACTGAGTCTTCTGAGATAACTGTCTATTTTTTACCTCTGAGCTTTAAGTCATCTTTTCATAAAACCATTGCAATTAATCATGAAAAGGCTTCATAATTATTAAGCCACATCATTTATAGTTTACTGCCAATCAGTATGTTGTGAGCGAACAATTAGCCTAATAGACCTATCAAATACGCAATGATCATTACCCAACGCATTTACTACTGAATAGGTAATTATACCTCTATAATGCTGAGTTTAAACCAGCAAAACGGTCTGTAAAAAGTTTATTTATTGGCGAATGTAGAAGCGAATTTCACCCGGAATTTTCAACAGACTGAGGCACTGGCTATCTTACCCTTATATGCCGGAACACAACAATTATAAGAATTTGGTAAGATGGTGGTGGCATGCCAGGCGGGCTTAAACAAAGTCCTATCACCAACCAAAACTAGCACAATATTTTACTCACCCAGGGATCGAACCAGGGACCTCTGAATCTGAAACTGGTGGGCGAACCACTACACCACAGAGGCGTCGCGCGAGCATACTACTTTGTCATCAAAATCAGTAAGGCTTTTTAATAAGAAAGCTTTTCGCGGAAATTAACGCTCCATTCTACTTACGCCGCAACTACGCGACTCTCAGCTGTTGCCTATCGTGGCAGAAAAAGTATTAATTATACTATCAGTATGTATAATACCTGTAAAGTACAAGCACATAATACCATAATGTGGTACTTGTATAAACTTTTTTTGAAAAAAATGGAACCGACTTCTCCACTAAAAACTTGAAAATAACTCTAAGGGTAAGTTCATATAATTTGAAGTTGGTGCCGAATTGCCAAGCATAACAATACGTTTATTCGAGTAAAAACAAACAAAAAAAATCCTCATCCTTTTTTTGAAGTCGGTTAAAAATACATGTCACGTCTATCCTTGCATGTCAAATACAGAGAACAGTCGATATTTGAATGTAAGTTGTTATTATTTCCCTATTCTATTTTGCTTCTTCAAGATTTGGAGTCAGTGCTTATTTAGGCCAGCAAATTAGCATAGCTATTCAGCGTTGCAATGCTGGCTGCATTGCTCTGGGGTACGCTTCTGTCTGGTACTGGTTTGGAACAGTTGAGCTACCTATAGACCGTTTACAACGGTCCTAAAGTAACCCAACTACTTCCTTTGTAATGTTTAAATAAGGATTAAAAAGACAGTTCTTATTTGATGCCACTTGTCAAGCTGCAATTTATATAATGCTATGCTAAATTCATTCTAACTCGTGGAATAATGTGGACTACTTTGTTGAACTAAAGATCTTGTTTTAAATAATTGCTGAGCAAGAGATAGGTAGTTCTGTCACTTGTATTATACCTATTGTTTTATTCAATGACTTTCATGTCCTTAGTTTCACTTTTACTGTATTTTTATCATACTGTGCATAACGTCATTATTAAATGCTTTTCAAGAACAGGTGTTGATAATAACGAGGGTGAACGTTTAATTAATGAACAGTAGTTTCTCGTATATTAACTAACAGTGATGTGATGACGTAATAAATGCTACTTTCTGAGTTACTTTTAGAGTTCCGTACTCAAATGGTACCAATGGGACCCTGTTGAGCCTCCGTTGTCTGTCTATCAATCAGCATAGGCTGTATCTCATCAACTGTTACCCCGCTATTGGAATATTACTTTGTGCTCTGTGGACAACATGAATAAATAAATAAATAAATAATAAACATTACAGGACATTAATTTCACGCAACGCCATCTAGCCCCAAACTAAGCATTGCTTGTAATATGGGAACTAGATTACGGATAGAATACATAAATACTATTTTTTTTAAATACATACTTATCATACAATACAACACCCAAACACAGAACAAACATTTATATTCTACACACAAATGTTTGTCCTGGGTGGGAATCGAACCCACCACCTCAGCGCAGAAGGCAGAGTTACTACCAACTGAGCTATGAGGCTTGTTAATAAATATTTGGTAACAAAGAGTTTTTATATAAATGATAATCTGACTCAGGTTACCTTTAGGACGATGGTCAATGATGGAGCGAGGTAGCAAAAAAACTGGCTCTCTCGCGCAAGCACATCGCAAACGCTTGGCGCCAGACTTCGCCAATATAAGTACGACGGGCGGCTGGTTGATTGGCAAGGGATAAAGTTGGTGACATGAAGACGTTAGTTAGTAAGATAATTCCGTGCTCGCTGTAATTCCTAGGAGTAAATTGATAGATTTTATTCACTTGAAATTATAGCAATCAGTACATTATAATGCTATTAAGGTTTGACTAAACAAAAGGTTCAACCAGAAGTGGTCACAATAAGTAGAACAAGTAGTGTATGTTAAATCCAGTAATACCTCTTTCCCATACGTTGTTTGATGTTAATTTCGGAATAGTTTGTCCGATTCAAATGAAAATTTCCAGGTATAAAGACAAATATCTTTCCAATACATACACTTTTTCGCAAATATTTGAATTTTAGTTATGTATTTCGTAAAAAATATTTTAAATCGGACATGCCGTTTCGTAATATACGACTACCAACGTTTGATGGAGAACGAAAATCAGCGGGGCTTATTATACTTTTTATAGAGCCATGGCAGACGCCTATGGCGGAAGCTACCAGCTGCAAGTCTATCACGAGGTTACTGAACGGCTACAAGAAGAAAGAAAAATGAAATTGTCGTTGAAAATTAAACATTAAACTGACAATATTTGAGCAAAAAAATAAAACCTTTAGCGCTACCTATTGAAAACGTGACAAACACATACAAAGCTGGAAGTAAACACAGCATTCAGAGTATTTCAGCTCGTTAAAATATTCGTAGAAACACGTTGTTCATCTTGTATCATGACTGACTCATATCATGACACCTCAGGGTAAGGAGCTCTAACGAGCATGTACTGAGTTGTGCTGTTGGCTACAAAAGTAGCTCTACAAATCTAGGAAAAAGGTTCGGTGAATTTAAAAACATATGGTGTTATTTCACTAATGTAAATATTTATAATTGTTAGAATATTTGGCTAGCTACCACCATCTTACCTAATTCTGTCGCCATAGTAAAAATTCTAAATTTCTTTAAATTCTTCTGTTGTGTTCCGGCATTAAGAGGTAAAATAGCCAGTTCCTCAGTTTGTTGATTTGATGTGCTCACTGCTCGCCATCGGCAGAAGTTCCACCTTCACACTTAAGAGCCATTCTGGTTCTCACAGTGAGGTTCCAAAGAAATATCTTCCGCGTTCACTCAAGATGTGGAATGGTCACTTTTCCGATGCATTCCCCTAAGGCCAGTATGGGATCTTTCAAAGAAGGTTCTGAAATTACTTAAAGGGTCAGCAACGTGTGAATTATTCTTTTGGTGTTTCAAGCAACCATAGGCTTCGGTGAACGCTTACCATTAGATGGGCCTAATGCTTATATGATAAATTATTTGTATACAAATAACACATTCGAAGGAGTCTCTCTGTCTGCCTGTTTTTAATGCTTCACGTCTAAATGGCTAAACGGATCTTGATGAAATTTGGTAATGAGATTGTATCCTAGGAAGGGATGTAGGCCATTTTTATCCAATTTAATATGATGTTACCCTGGTAAAGCTGTGATCCTAAGCTGGTAATTTATAAAAAGACCACATTTACCCTTACCTTAACCGTATAAAATTTTAAGGTTTATACGGTTATACGGTTAAGTGATGCGTTGCTAAAGCAACGCTACACGTATAGTACACTATAATATGATAAGAATCTTTAGGCTTTTGGGTTTGGCATTAATCTCCACGGCGTAGCTGACCATTAAATGATAATTTGTTCAATTTTAATTTATATCCAAATTTTTGGAAAAACTTTTAAGAAATACAGATGAAGTTATAGAACATGCCTGGTTTGACTAAGGCTGTCTTATATCTTCTAAAAATTAAGGCTATATTTTTTTATATAAACGTACACCAACATTTTCATTGATATTATTACTAGCCATAAGTGTCTCACTGCTGGGCAAAAGCCTCTCCCCACTCTTCCCAGAAAGTCCATACACCAAAAAAAAAACAAAGTTTGACATAAAAAACATCGGGCATCAAAATAGGCCTTAAAAATTTTGTAGATGCCAAAAACAGTGCAATGGTTTTATGACTCTACTAGCCATCAAAGATTCATCAAAGGTTCATCGAAGTGCGAAACTGTGTTCAGCCACTGTGGTTGTTAAGCTACTTCTGTCAGCGAGTTCACGAGTAATGATCAGCATCAAGATGTATTTAATTGGGTTTCGTTATGTCGAGTTTTGCAGGTGTCCGGCGCACGGAATATAGATTTTGTGATTTATGGCACACGAAATTGGCCTTTCTAGAAATTACCATTCACATTTTATTTGCTTAAATTCTGTATAGAATACAATTAATAAAAAAAAACACTGGGGTAAAAAGTATGTACAACGAGCTTAACGCTATAAGAGTTTTTTTTACAGCAAAGCTTAAGCGACGGAGTGGCTGGAAACGATTGTACCTACCTTAATTTGATATAATATCTATACGTATTTCTATTATGAGTATATTATATTGTTAAACAATATAATTGCCACACTTAGCATTGATGTGGATTTTTAAAACACATAACAATTGAAAACAAAATTGTCATAATAAACTAGATATCATTTTATGATATGCTTATGCTTTGATAAATGGAAATATAAATCAGATTTCTGTCAAAACAGGTTAAGCCTTAAGTTATAGAAACCAATTCTAGGCTACTTTTAAAAATAGCACATAAAAAATGGTTAAGGTTTTCGTAAAAACGAATTGAAGTTAAGATTTATATGCTCCTAATTATGAGCTTGTGCAGAAAGTAACGTACTACGTTACGCGAGTTCAAGTAGTTCCGGTGATATTAATACTCAATACTCAAACATGTAAGTTACATTAAGATCTTAATTCCAATTATTAATCACTGTATACTAGTATACACCCTACTAGGGCATTGCAATATTTTTGAAAGAGGGGTCATTATTACAATCTATTATAGTGAATATATTATATTGTCATTAGGAATCTAAAAACATATTAATTACATGAGTCATATTTGCATTTACATTTACATAGTCAATAAGTTAATTTGTCATAATTTTGTATGAATGCAGTAAAAAAGTTATAAAAGAAAAATATGTTATACGAGTATATTTTACAAATTTCAGAGGAAATCTTCTAGACAATAATATATTTATTTTTGCAATAAATCTTTCAGTATTTTGTAGAGGTTGTTTTGCTCAATACTTTTAATGGTTTTTGGGAGCGCGTTGTACATTTTAATGGCCATAACATTTGGTCCCGATTAAAACATTTTTAGTCTGGAGCGTAATATTAAAACACTTCTGCTCATATGTTTTATCATCAAATTAAAAGTAGTTGTATTGGCAACATTGAAATAAGATATTTCCACGTTACCGAAACACGTTCCCGACTGTTCACTCAAGCAGTTAATTACTAGACGTGTCGAAACTTAATTAAACGGTAAAGAGTTTTGTAATTAGTCAAACGCTACGCCATTTGCTTTTATTGACTCTGACTATTTGACTATTCCAGTTAATGGTAGGTCTTTAGTGAGCAACGTGGGAGGCTATTTGTTCATAAAGAGTATAGGCATAATGTCTTGCTTAATGTACGTGTTTAAAACATAAGCTTCTTTTATTTAGTAGTTCTGCCTTCTGAGTTGTAGGTTTTAGGTTCGTTTCCTACACGGAAAAACATGTTTGATCAATGTAGAAGCAAAGCAGTGGTCGAAATTCATGCGTAAAAAAATAACTATTTGCTATAAGTATTTCGATAATAATTTTTAGTTAATAGCTACATAGCTACTTGCTTGTTTCGTCTCCTAGTTGTATAATTTTATGTCATCATCATCCAATCAACTCCAAACTCTCACAATGCCGATGGTTAAATGAAATCATGTTAATCCTGTGGTTTTAATGAGAATATAAGATCTAATTTGTGTCAAACGCGTAATTAAATAATTTGCTTGTGTTGCGAAATTCAATTACTTTATATTCCTAATCTTAGGCAACATTGGCTTTGTGTATATTGCTGACTTTGGAAAAGAGTTCTATACAACTCATTAGATATAGAGCTTTATACGTATGGTTAATAACCTGAAATATTCAATAAATAAATAAAAACATTACAGGAGATTAATTTCACACAGCGCCATCTGGCCCTAAACTAAGCATAGCTTGTAATATGGGAACTAGATTACGGATAGAATACTTAAATACTTTTTTTTTGTAAATACATACTTATCATACATTTACAACACCCAAACACAGAACAAACATCTATACCTTTTACCTTTTTCCTACAAAGTTTTCCAAAAATTGTAAAAATTAATAAAATAAAAATAAATATTAATCACAAATGTTTGTCCTAAGTAGAAATCAAACCCACAATCACAATCTTAACTTTCCTAAACAACTTATTCATGTTAATTTTTTTAGTTTTAATTAGCAGATTTTCTACGTAAATGTTCACTTATGTAATTAGCATATTACTTAAAAAATCTACTTACCTTACCTACTTATTTTCTTATTTCTTTTTCTGTACTTACTTACTTTCACATCCGATTTTCTACAAAATAGCTATAAGTGGAAACTTTTCATTGGCCTTCAGCAGTATATAGTTTGTACTTTATGCATGATATCTAAAACATACACCTAATTGTATAAGCCTAGCTGTATTTTTTCTTAAAATACACCCAAAAAGCTAGGTTCTTTCTCACGGCACTGCATTGCGCATTATCAAAGAAAAAAAAAACTAGCCCGAGGTTCTTGTCTTTCTCGTTGTGTGCGATTCCGAACAAGCGGTAGTTTTGACGTTTTAAAGTGATCCTAAAAAATCTTAGTGTATAAAAATATTTGACTTTGACTTTAACTTTTCCGGTCGAATTGAGGCATAAATATGTAAAGCCTCGCGTGCCCGTAATTTCACCGGGCACCATACCCTAAAACCCGGACCACAGCAATGCTACTTGGCGGCTGAAATAGGTATGGTGGTATATGACACTAATCATCATCATCACAGCCTGTAAAGTTCAGTGCAAAACAAGAACCCCTAAGTCACAGGAGGCGGGAAAGTTATATTAGTAATGATGTTTAGTATTCAGAATCCTACGACATTACCAGCATCGCAAACCTCTCCTGGATGTGACTGGTACAAGACCGTTGGGCGTGGCAATACCTACATAGAGAGGCCTTAACCCAGCAGTAGTTGAAATCTGGCAGCGGATGATGAAGAACTAGAATCCCATGGAGCGAGCCATAATTGAAATTTCTGAATAGAGAGTCTGTAATACGGAAATCCAGCGTAGGCCGAAAGACGTAGGTGACCGTATTACTAAACTCAAATGGAGCTGGGCAGGACAACTGGCAAGACTTGGAGTTGGCAGGTGGAGTAAGGTCTTGAAGGAGTGGTGGCCCAGATGATTAAGTAGAGACCGTGGTAGCTAGTCATGTGGACTGACAATATTGCTGCTGTACAGGGTAAAACTCCTTTGGTAGATTTTCATGACCAGCTACGAATGTGGAAAATTATTTCTTATTCAATAATCATCTGTCAGCAGGCATTTGACTGACGTGACCCGCCCATTCCCATTTCAGCCTGCAGATGGATAACAAAGTAGAGGCAGGCCGAGAAAACGCCCTGACTGCATTTAACCCGACTGGTGGGAAACGGCGGATGACTGCAAATCTTGGAAGGATATGGGGGAGACCTTTGCCCCGCAGTGGAACAGTACAGGTACAATAATCGTTTACGAAAAGATGAGTAACTTCCATTTTTGTAACTGGTTACGAAATCGCAGTGTGGGTTACCTGACAGCTGTTGATGTTAATGATGTCGGTTGACGGAGTCAAATCCAGAGGTCCTACAATATTATACTCCCACTTGGAACTGAACCCGGTTCCAAGTGGGAGTATAATATTGTAATATTGTACTTGGTGGTAGGACTTTGTTTAAGTCTGCCCTACCACCATAATAACCTAATTCTTTCGCCAAAACCACACTTAGAAAATGATTGTGTTCTAGTATTTAGAGGTTAAATTGCCAGTTTCTCAGTTTGTTGAGGATTCCAGATGAAGTGCGCTTCTACCTTCGGCCTTATCATAGCTCGAAAATCAGATGAGATGAAGACCGTGCCTTTCTTAGTGTAAGGAACAGTTGCTGAATAAAATTTTGTATAACCAAATGAAATGGTCTTCCAGCTAGAAACTTTATAAATATACTACTTAAGCAGAAACGATACGTATTACAATAATCCGGCCGGAATATAATAGCGCATTATACTTAAGGAGTTGGTGAAACTGATCCTACTTCGAATTCAAATCACGTCGTTGGTGAGCTAGATAACTTGCCGACTATTCTTGAGAGTAGGTCAAGTCTTAAGGGATTATCTAAGCGATGTAATGCAGAGCGTGGAAATGACCGTAGTGAGAATGTCCGTAGATTGACCGTAGTGAGATGTCAGTAGATTCACCGTATTGAGAATATCCGTAGATTGAACGTAGTGAGAATGTCCGTAAATTGTCGTAGTGAGAATATTCGTGAATTGACCGTAGTGAGAATGATCGTAGTAAAAATGTCTGTAGATTGACCGTAGTGAGAATATCCGTTATTCGGCTAAAATGATGATTAAGGGCAGTGGGTAAGCCTCATAGTTTGCGAAGCAAGCCTCACAGGTCAGTTGGTAGCTCTGCCTTCTGCGTTGTAGGTTGTGGGTTCGGTTTCTACCCACGACAAATATTTTTGTGATGAATGTAGATGTTTGTTCTGTGTTTGCAAACATAACTATGTATAACTTTGACTGCGTTGCGTATTTTCTTTTAGTTTATAAGAAAATGTGGGTTGTCTTATTCGTCAAGTCAGTCGTTACCAGAATTTACCAATTTGAGCCCTTTGGGTTCGAGACCATCGGTCAGACAAAAGCCCTCCGGGTTTTCAAAAATCTTGCGGAGTTTTGATTTAGGCGAGCACGTGACCCAAGGGCTGGCTTTAATTTAGGCCAGCAAATTGGCATAGCTACTCAGCGTGGCAATGCAGCCAGTGTCTTGGGCACGCTGATGTCTGGTACTGGTCTGAAACAGTTGAGTTAAATACCGTTTGTAGTGGTCCTTAGGTATACCATGTATATACCTAGAGGTAGTGAGATTAATTGTATAGATTATTTTTATTTTTTGTGAATACTTCTACATAAGTTGGACCCGTAGTCTTTCGTACTTTGTTATATTTTTGTTATTGTTATGTGAGTATTCATTAAAATTCTAGAGAAAGAAGATTGTAATATATTTTATTTATAAGTTGGAATTGGATGTGTAACACAAGTGGGTGGCTAATAATATAATTAAGATCGATGACTCAATTCCTAAATAGATGGTTGGTAAATGTTCCCGGCAGCCCTCTCATTAATCTCTATTGAGATAAACAAATCTAAATAACTTTTTGTTCCCATCTAATACTCCCTTTCTTCCAAACTGGAAGGGAATTCATCAATCAAGACAGGGATATCTACTTTAAAACGCATTAACCCTCTTGAATACACAAACTGTTTGACCAACAGGTGTCTTTCTTATACATTATCTCATTACTTATCATTCCTTCGTAATTGTTATTAACGAATCCCCAATTCGGATAGTACACATTGGTATCAAATTGTCAAGAAATCATTTACCCTCCATTTGTAATCCTTTTCTAAACACTCATCAATCAGATAAAGTTCCGAGGCGTTCTGTTTGTTTATACTTTAGAACTTTGTCAAAGTAAACGTGTTGAAACAGATTGTGAATATGCAATATTGGGCGGATGTAGATGTGATGTGGGACTGACACGATGACGCCATAATAATAGTTAGAAGGCTCGTTATAAGTAAAAACGGCGTAGGTTATGCTCCGCTTGCGCCGGCCCCTACTGAATACGCCTATTCAGCTATATATAGAGATGCGAACAGATATAGCCTCCATGGTCAGTTGATTTTGGATTTATTATGCGTTGATTAAATGTAACCAACGTGGATGTAAATGAGGAAAGAATTCCGGTGGTCTCTTTAATATGGATGACGTTTCAACATGGTGTACAATCACCAAACAATAAAGAAAATAATGCGCCATAGCTTGGCAATTATTTCTTTTAATTTCTTTCCATTTAAAGTATTTAAAAACACGGCTACTTTCTTTCTCCTAACATTCTGTGAAAACCATCATCCCTAATATCTTAAACTCAATTTGCATATTTCACAAAAAGCCACGCTTCTTCCTAATGCCGGACAAGATGGAGAAAATTTAACTTGTTAGTAGCCTAATCTAAAGAACAGGTAACTTTTTAATTTCTCCAAACGAAATTGTCATACTTCTTCTTTGAGAATGTAATGAAATAAGCGTGATGGGACTTGAATTTTTATAAGGTGCGTTGTAAGAACCCACTTTTCATTACAAGGTTTTTTAAATAGCTCGTTGAATGTTTAATGTAATGGAAGCTTAGTTGTGAATTATTTAAGAGTAATGTTTTTTATTTTAATTATTATTAGCAAGATAAGGTAAAAAATGTCTTTATAGTTTTTCTCCATCGAGGATTCATCCCTAATCACTACATAGCATGGATTTTATGAAGGTCACCTTATAATGGTAATGTAAGGCACGTCCAAATTTACGTTTGGCACTTACCCACGGTTCGCTTACCTAGCTAGTATCAATACGTGCCAGGTTGCAAGTCCATCGCCGCTTAGCGGAATACTAGCCAGTGACACATTTATTCGAATTTTTGTTCCTAGGAATATGCCGGTTTCTTATAACCCTAAAAAAGCCTGAAAAGTCCATTAGTGCACGACTGGATTTGAACCCAAAACATCCGGTGTACACGTATTTTTTTTTCGTAATTCAAATTTACTATACACATGATCTATATAGTTAATTATTAAAGTTGAGGACAATTGAACAATCAGGAGTCTTTATTTTAATAACAAACGTATGTGTTGCCTTTATTCACAAAGTTATTATCTCCCACCAAAACGCGTGTAATAAAAAGAAGAGAATTGTGTGTCCTTCGCACAGTATGTCAAATAATTTCTCAGTCATTGTTCTACTGCTAGCAATTACAGTACCCGTAATCGTGTCGGCAGAATGCTCTCCCAAAAACTCAAGAGAACTGGTTGGCCATAAAAGTCACATGTTCAGTTGGGCCTTATTACCGCCATAACAATTTAAGGAAGCCGAAAGGGTGCTGCGGAATTTCGGCGAAAACTTTTGTCCGTATCTCAGTCACCGAATTGTTTTATAAACAATGTTTACAGCAGTAACTTTACGGCCCACTTGTTTTATCTGAGCGTTTCATAGCGACACTATTGTTACGTTAAGTTTTTGTTTGGTACCATTTTGCTTTGTTAGACATTATGACGGGTTTCGCTTTTAGGGCCCCGTCTTTAAACAGCAGCCGGGCTTTATTCATGTAAATACTTTTGCTCTCATTTGTGTCATAATTTTGTTTTTACTTTTACAATTTTGGAACAATACTAATTACAAAGGGAGCGTATTTTGAAAGTAAGACTACAAATGACTCATTTGGTAATTATTTAGACAAATGCATCTTTTTCTGCAGCAAATATATAATATATTCCCATAGCGTAGTGTTGTTTCAATACTTTTTGTTGCATTATTGCAACAGAAGATACAAATAAAAAAACGATTCCTCCCTTCTTAACTTATATCAGTTCTCAGCGGTACGTGCGTGTAGTTTGTTATTTCAAAACAATAACTCTCTACACACAAAATATGTGCTAAAAGATTCACGCCAAATCTACTGGCATACACATGTACCAGGATTTCAGCAGGCAGAGGAGCATCGTGTATCGTGACTGACTTTTGCCCTGAATATTTTACTGAGTGTGCCTGCCGGCGCCGACTCATACTCGCATGGCTGAGATCCTAGTATTATAGTCAGATAAATCTTCCCTCACAACAGTATCAGAGGCAAAGGCAGTAAGTAAGTTAACTCGATGGGTCAAGCTTAATAGCTATAAAGTCTATTGGAAAGAATAAACAAGTATCATTAAAAAAAATGTAGCCAACTTCACAAAAACCAATAAAATACGAGAAAGTTCATATTTTTTGGCGGTTTCATTTACATATTTTATTCTTTCAGTGTTCAATATTTTTATTTAAGCACGAATTATAACATGTATAATGGTAAATAATGTATAGTCATGATTTACCACCAAAAAGTCATTGGTGTCCAGCCGGAATCGAATCTATGACACTAAATGTATTTCAAACACACGTTTATCATAAAATACCCGATCAAATTGAAAGAACCATACAAGTCGGACTTCAATCGGCAGAGATATCTTCGAATTGCTTTTGTCCGTTAAAGAGTTTTGATCCCCATGTCCGAAGACCTACATTGGACCAAATTCCACCATTCTAATTGGACAAATTTTAAACCGGTTCTATCGATCAAAAAAGTTCCAAATCAGTTAGTAAATGACGGAGTTATGAAGTAACAAACATTAAAAAAAAACAACTGAATTGAGAACCTCATTGGGAAGTCCGTTAATAGGATGCTGCTGACAATAACAGTTCAAACATAAAACACAGTAGATAGTAGCTATGGGAAGTAAAACAGTAAACCTAACTTCTTATTAAATATTCGATAGAATCTTGATCCATTTGTGTTTAACGAGTTGAACCTCCATAAAATCTTTCAAATTGAAATAAGATGATCTTTATAAACGTTTTAGAAACGATATCATTTAATTAAAATTGAACAGTCTTTATGACTAATTAACAGTAATCTTTGTAACTGTAAAACATTGAGATGGTTTTGAAATGCGTTGTCGGCGCATGCACTTTAAAATAAACTACATTTAATAACGTCTAATGAATACCCAATTTGGGGACAATTACCCGATAAAGTTAATAATAACAGTAATCGATATCAAGGTATCTCTAACAAGCTAATAAATTATCTTCTTAAAAGATTATCCTTCAACAAACTGTTATTTTAAAAGTGAAAATTGGTGCGTTGCAATAAAACAGCTGCCTCTAACAATGTGTAGATTGTGTAGCCATTGCTTCCAAATTATATGATGCCGGCCTTGTTGGCGGCGTCGGAGCAAATTGCTTTAGATTCCACATGGAGTGTATTAAAAAACAACATGATACTGACCGTGCCTGCCCTTGTAAATTAAGGGTCTGCGGAGCGTAAAGGCACAGCTTTGTCAGAACAGAAGAATCACCTTGTGTATAAATATTAAAACAAGAAAAACCAATGTGCCTTTTATGTGTATCATATAAGGATAAGAGCAAAGGTTTTTATTTCTTATTGGTGATATCCAAGCGTTTTACCACCAGCTTACTTGAAAAACAAGAAAAGATATGGTCTAAGGTGGAGCATGCTGTGCTGAAAGCAATCTATTCACTTTGGACTTGAAGATTCCAAAATTGTCCTCGTGCGGAAAAACAGACGACGGCCAGGAGTTTAATTCCTTACCAGTATTAAAGATAGAGGTAGAGGCGAAATGATTTGTTTCGCACAATGGAACGTTTACAAGGTACAGGTTTTAGCCTGCCGTACATCTACTAGTCTAGCACTTATAAAAAATAACGAGCTTACTTATTTATGTATGCCCTTGACCTCTGAAACAGAGGATCAAGGATGAGATCTTTGATGGAGCAAGCTTTCCCAGAAGGCAATGGCTCTTTCATGCACCGACGGAATAGTACCCCACCAGTACCGGTACAGGGACCTGGGACTACCATCCCCACCAGTGTTATGATATTTCAGCAGTACCCGCTAGCAAAAGCCAAGGATATCGTTGCTCGGGGTAGACTAGGAAGCAGAACGCACTACATAAATTAGGATATTATGGCTGCGAAGTGTTTCAGCTATTTCAAAAAACTGTGGTAAAGGAGTTTATTAAAGAATTTATAGTCCAAAAGCGTTATAAAACAATAAATTGTACAATGGCCCTTACGGTTTGGTTTATTAATGCGCATGGGCCAGTTTTAAGAGTCGTTACGGTCAACTAGTTCTATCCTGCGGTTGAGCCTGTTTTTCCGCTTATTCAGGGCACTGACAGTAAACTGCAAATATTTATACATCCATAACCCAAAATCGATCGCTCCAGCTCAGCCCGCAGATATCGTAAAGCCCGACTAAGAAAGGCATAGACTCATATATTCATATCGGCAAAAGTAATGTGTAGGAAGCTCGTTCGAAATATCACAGTACTTCTTCGTTCATCTAAGACCTTTACTGCGATCACTAATCCGCCTTTCAAGCGCGGTTAATAGCAAGACCCGAAAAGGAACTGATACCGAATATGAAAAGAATAGAGGATAATAGCATGAATACTTAACTGGTTAATTTTAATGTAATTGTGTAAGGAACTATATATTTTATGGGTCATCAAAATGCTTTTATATTTTAATCTCAAAATACGATGCATTTGTTGCTCTAATATCTGAGACTAATCTTTATAACAAGAAGAACTTTCTAGCGATGAATTGTGATTTACTGGTATTTTAACTTCATAGTTTTGTTTTTGTAATTTCTTGTTTCTTGTTCATATTTTTGTGACAGTAAAAATACATACAATTTTAACATAAATACATACCTCTGCTTTAAGTTTTTTATAAATTTGACGATTTGTTATAAGTATGTCTGATTTAAGAATAACATTCACAACTTTTCTTGAATTACTTTTAGCATATTTTGAAAATGTTTATGCAATTTCGTCTCTTAAAAAAACCTTTTCATGGTTCTGTACACAAAGCGTGGCATCGGAACCCATTTACCTTGAGCCTCTGCTATCCATTCGTTCGACCAATCGTCTGTCTGCCGGCGGTCTGTAGCTCATGGACCGTAATATTTCATGACAGTCTAAATTTTCACAGAGTATTTAAATTGCGGCTATTAAAAATTATCAAAAAAAAAGGGAAATACAAGAATGTGATTTTTGCCTTGAAATGTAGGTAACCCTTAGAACGCTTGTTTGTTTCTGTTCAATACCGTACTTCACACGATAATAACCGAAAAACGAAGTGACACCAACCAAAACATCGGACTATTTACATCGCTTCATGTATAAATCTTTCTAATTTATATCCAAAGCATAATAAGAGGAAAATACGTAAGCTAGTGTGTCCGGTCTAACCATGGCTCGTGGGTAATTTATAGTCGAGACTTCTACAGGCCGTCTATTAAAGTAAATAAAGCTCATGAAATAGTAATAAATCGCTTCACAAAAACTGTACTGTAAACGGACATAAAGGCTTTTCGGGTTGTTACAATGTTTGAATTATGTTTGGTCAAGAGGTTGAAATTGATTGTTTACATAAATAACAGGGTTAAAGACATCTTCAAATTGCGTCAGACCACTGTGACACACTTATATAATGTGCTTAATGTTTTAGATATAAGTTTAATATGATAGAGTAGGTGTGATCTACCTACCTATCTTACCTGAGTAACGGAATCACTGGTTTTCGCTAACTGATGGATCTGATGAGGTCATCAGATCCATCAGACATACATCAGACATCAGACAGAGCTAGTGAAAAATAAAGAAAAAAAAGGTCCACCAAAGCTCATTAGATCCATCGTAGACATCATCCTTGTTCTGGCTTTGAGCTAAACCAGCCTTAAGATTAAGAACGAATCCATTTTATATAAAATAAATACATAAAGAAATAGCTAAGTTATCATCGAATCAGAAAGACTTATAGAGACTTTTTATTGATTTTTCGAGATTTATTACCTCTCAGAAGAATTACGAGGACCAAAATAAAAATCTTTCTTTCAAAGTGACACTCATTGCAGTTTCAAACTATATCAGCATTTCGAGCGACAATGTTTCCAACAAAGCTTGTTAAAGCAAAATCGGTTGAAATCGACTTTAAATAATTACATAACACTTCCCCGGGGTCCAAGAATCACACCTTTGATGTACGAAATTAGTCTTGTTTTCCGCAAGAGGCTTCAAAATGACTAACAGTCGCTAACAAGCCATCATTATAAGGATGTCGACCCCGAAGTGTTTTTATCGATACTTTTAGCAATGCCTATTAGTTTTTTTTATGTTTTACTGCTGTTCCAGACATCGGATGTTTGTATGTTTGAAATATTCTTCATTATGGATCCTTATAGATTGTTTTCTTGACAATTTTGTGTTGATTCATACCAATGATCTCACAGTAAGAATAACAATGACTAATTATACAAACTTTGGTAATTACATGACCAGTGTTGCTGTATAAAAATAAACTCTTGTTTTTCTGGTACTATTTGGTACTCATACTGTAATCAC
Source organism: Venusia cambrica (assembly GCA_951394065.1). Lineage (NCBI taxonomy): Eukaryota > Metazoa > Arthropoda > Insecta > Lepidoptera > Geometridae > Venusia > Venusia cambrica. The sequence continues at coordinate 7,466,286 of OX596055.1, forward strand.
CAATACGCCTGGTAAGAGTTGTAGGAGGCTATATCTAAATTCTAAACATGCTAACAAAACTTAATGAAGCTTAATTAAAGCTTTAAATACAGATTAATTATGATTTTGTGAGTATTTAAACACATAACTAAAGCCATAGACAAAAGCTAGTCTCATTATTGGTTTGTTTTTTTTGTGATGATTTTAATGCTTAGATTTATTATGCTAGATTATTATTTTTTGCGCTAGTATATTACACTTCTTGTTCAGCTTTCTTGAATGCGATAATAGTGGTTTGCAAGTTTGTTCGACAGCAATTATTGAATTGATAGCTGGTAGGTGATGTACTACATACCTATCTAATGTGTTTTTATCTGTTTCACAAATGCATACATATCATATAATCTCAATAGAAGTTAGCTTGAAATTTACTCTAAAATTGTAGCAGGATTTTAATGTAGTTTTGTAGTGTAATAAACCGTAAACTCCCTATTCCCATTAAAATTGTGGACACGCAGAGCAAAAAAATGTTCTCAGTATCTACTGGACAGTTGGTAGTAGCTCCACCTTCTGCGCTGTAGGTTATGTGTCTATTCCTATCCCGGACAAAAATATGTACGATGAATAAGTATAGAAGTTGCCTTTAATTATCTCTTTGAAGACATTCGTTTCTTGTGTTTAAGAAACCCAGCAAGATTTTTGAAAGGAGGGCACTGGCTCCCCACATACCTAAGGTCTTGATCCCAAAAGGCTTTAGTAGGTAAGTGTCCCAGGCAGATAAGATGGCGCAAGGGTGTTGACATTAGAATATCATTTTTATTTCAAGCTCATAATAATTATTTGCAGAATTCAAAACTACTAAACCTTATTCTTGAATATTGTATGCTATATTTTTAAATTATTCTCCTATTCTTTTATAAGGTCTGGGTAATTGGAACATCGATATTCGATTGATTCGTGGTCACCACCCTATCCTGTTTGGGCAGGTGGCGAAACACACACACAAAAGGCGTTTCGTATCATTATGTTGTCTTGTTACCGACGCTTGTGCATCCCGAACCAACCGACTTGCGATACAGACCCGTAATTACTTTGCGTGATAATGGGAGATCCCATGGTTGTCTAGCGGTACATTTTGTATGTACTCTGCGTTGTTTCAAAAACTGCCTCATTTATATACGTTACTGCAAGCAAAATGCCAAAGTTCAACGGGGTTTTTTGTTAACTTATATGGTATTGGGGTGGGAGGTGTTTTGTTGATGTTTGTACCAGTTTCTCGTGAGTTCTTCACGCTGATATTTGATCAAAGAAAGTTTTTTTTTAATTGTACGACGAAGAAACGCTGGGCTTTCATCTCACCTGGTTACACGTTGAGATAAGGCTGAAGGTGGAAGCGCACTTCACCCAGATTCCTCAACAAACTGAGGAACTGGCTATCTTACCTCTAAATGCCGGAACACAACATTTTTTTTACTAATTGTTATAATGGTGACAGAATTAGGTAAGATCGTGGTAGCTAGGTGAGGCAGTAGCAGGTGAACTCAAATAAAATCCTACCACCAACTAAACCAAGCACAATATTGCTCTCCCTGGGGATCAAAGTCGGGATCTCTGGATCTGAAATCGGTGGGTTGACCCACTAGAACACAGAGGCGGTTTTTAGTAACTTGGTACCTATTTGTGAAAATATACATATTTAATAGGTAAAATGAAAAGAAAAATAATTTTAAGAAAGTCTGAGCATGTAGAGACGATGGATACACGCATCAGATGGTCATTTATAAAGTATACTCGGCGAGTATTAATGGTACAGTTGGAAGAGAAAGACCTTGAGAAACGTTCTCTGACCAAAACTGAGATGTTCTTGAGGAAGGCCAGGTCAAAAGTACAATAAGCCGATGTTAGCCGTGATGAGAGTGAATGAAGCTACACATATGGAGAGAAACGCAAGGAAGATAGTTGGAAGTCCGTTCTTTCTGTCTACCCCTCTGAAAAACAGGCATCTTTATAGATAAGCCTGTTTTTATGTTATTTACGTGGAGCGTGGAGGTCAAATACGTGATCAACATTTACCCAAAGAGTTTTGGGTTTTCAAACACGCATACACAAATTACTCCAAAAAAATACACTCATAATTAATGGCTTAAAATGTTTCGATGAACTCATCAAAGTGTTACATTTTCTTAGAAGGCCAATGTCCACCAAGTTATTGCATGAAACATTTCATTTGTTAGTACGAAATATAAAATCTAAAAGTCGATGCAATGATAAGAAGTTTCAAAGCGTCATCGACGTAATGTTATGAGTTCGGAGAAAAAATATGGGTTTTGAGTTTCTCTATTTACATGAAAGAAACTCTAAATACCGGAGCACAACAATTAGACTATTTTAACCGAGATTAGAGAATTTTAACCGCCTCTGTGGTCTAGTGGTTCAACCCACCGATTTCAGATCCAGAGGTCCCGGGCTTGATCCTCATGGGGAGTACAATATATTGTTGTGCTTGGTTTGGTTGGTGGTAGGACTTTGTTGAAGTCCGCCTGGCTAGCTACCACCATCTTACCTAATTCTGTCGCCATAATAACAATTACAAAATTGTTGTGTTCCGGCGTTCAGAGGTAAGATAGCCAGTTCCTCAGTTTGTTGAGGATTCCGGGTGAAGTGCGCCTCCACCTTCGGTCTTATCTTAACTTGTTACCAGATGAGATGAAGGCCAAGCGCTTCCCCGTCGTACAATAAAAATATAGAATTGTTATGGCGCCAGGCGGGCTTTAAACAAGCTCTACCAACATCCAATCCAAGCAAAAATTTGAACCCTTGATTGAACCCAAGACTTCTGGGTCTGATACGGTGTGCGAAAACCACCGTTTTTTTATTCCTTTTAATGTCTGCAATATCGTTAAATATTGTTTTTTTATGTAGGTATGACCTTTATATCTATTTTTTCCCAATCAATTTATAATACTTATTACAACAGAGGCAGTTCCAAGAAATATTATAGACAAAGGATCTGCCTCAGTAGACAATGGCCTTATCACAGTATTAGTGAGTACAGCTGATAATTACCAAGTCGTGGATAGGCGTTCTCATAGTAAGACGTTACAGAGCACGGTCCATGTTTTGATGCATCGAATGATAAATGATCGAAATCATTCAAATTACATCTCTTGCTCGTCAATGTATGGCTTTCTTAATAAATTCCAACGAAAACGAGTTCAAAAAACTGCTACTTTGGATAGGAGCATCTTCTAAGACTTCTAAGGCATCTACTATGCATAGTAAGCATTATTTTCCACTCCACGCTTGGCACTTTTACCGCCTTGTGGTTTATTGGTTCGCCCACAAGACCTGCAAAGGCCCGTCTGGCTCGAGACCACCAACTGCCGAAGTCCAACGACAAGCAGTTTACTATGTTTAGCCAATATCTTCTGGGTAAGCTCGCTCCATCTTAAAACTTATAGCCTGCAAGTTTTGAGTTCAAGAACTTAACCTTTACTGGTAATTAGTAATAAGCCTCTTTGTAATGGATCATAAAAACATAACTAGCCCGAGGTTCTTGCCTTTCTCCTTGTGTGCTGGTCGCGATTCCGAACAGACGTTTCAAAGTGATTCTAAAAAATCTTACTGAACAAATGATAATCGATTTTGACCAGTGGAAATACAGACGCTAAAAACTTCCAAGCTTTTGCGGTACGTGTCATACCTATAATATTTTCTAGAATTATAAATCTTAGTATTAATATCAAGGTCGTTGATTGTGGGATAGTCTTGAAGCTTCTATTTGAATGCTTATTTAACCCATAGATTGTAAGAATAAGAACTTATGTATTTTTACTATCTAAGATGTTAGGCAATTAAAAGAAAGTAGTCCGATTCATACGGAATTATTATGGTGTTTATTAATAGTTGTACGTGTCGAAACTACCATGGGTTCTTGAAACTAGACAGTCAAAGTCAAAGTCAAAGTCAAAGTCAAAGTCAAAGTCAAAGTCAAAGTCAAAGTCAAAGTCAAAGTCAAAGTCAAAGTCAAAGTCAAAGTCAAAGTCAAAGTCAAAGTCAAAGTCAAAGTCAAAGTCAAAGTCAAAGTCAAAGTCAAAGTCAAAGTCAAAGTCAAAGTCAAAGTCAAAGTCAAAGTCAAAGTCAAAGTCAAAGTCAAAGTCAAAGTCAAAGTCAAAGTCAAAGTCAAAGTCAAAGTCAAAGTCAAAGTCAAAGTCAAAGTCAAAGTCAAAGTCAAAGTCAAAGTCAAAGTCAAAGTCAAAGTCAAAGTCAAAGTCAAAGTCAAAGTCAAAGTCAAAGTCAAAGTCAAAGTCAAAGTCAAAGTCAAAGTCAAAGTCAAAGTCAAAGTCAAAGTCAAAGTCAAAGTCAAAGTCAAAGTCAAAGTCAAAGTCAAAGTCAAAGTCAAAGTCAAAGTCAAAGTCAAAGTCAAAGTCAAAGTCAAAGTCAAAGTCAAAGTCAAAGTCAAAGTCAAAGTCAAAGTCAAAGTCAAAGTCAAAGTCAAAGTCAAAGTCAAAGTCAAAGTCAAAGTCAAAGTCAAAGTCAAAGTCAAAGTCAAAGTCAAAGTCAAAGTCAAAGTCAAAGTCAAAGTCAAAGTCAAAGTCAAAGTCAAAGTCAAAGTCAAAGTCAAAGTCAAAGTCAAAGTCAAAGTCAAAGTCAAAGTCAAAGTCAAAGTCAAAGTCAAAGTCAAAGTCAAAGTCAAAGTCAAAGTCAAAGTCAAAGTCAAAGTCAAAGTCAAAGTCAAAGTCAAAGTCAAAGTCAAAGTCAAAGTCAAAGTCAAAGTCAAAGTCAAAGTCAAAGTCAAAGTCAAAGTCAAAGTCAAAGTCAAAGTCAAAGTCAAAGTCAAAGTCAAAGTCAAAGTCAAAGTCAAAGTCAAAGTCAAAGTCAAAGTCAAAGTCAAAGTCAAAGTCAAAGTCAAAGTCAAAGTCAAAGACAAAGTCAAAGTCAAAGACAAAGTCAAAGTCAAAGACAAAGTCAAAGTCAAAGTATTTTTATTCAGTAAGATTTCTTCTCTTCTCTTTTTTCAGACAACAGACTTTCTCGTGGTAGGGGCTGGCACCCGATACGAGATCGTATATTATGAATTACGTAGTACCTCTGTTTAATTTAGTAGTGGCTCAAAGTTTCTCAAGCTTATGTTTTGAGCGAACGCTTATTTGAACATTCAAATAATTGTTGGTTTGAGTGCAAGATGATGTCGAGAAAAGTTTTCTGTTACATAAAACTTTCAATGTTTAGGTTTTTATCTCAAAAAATATTTAGCAATCTGATGCCCATTGTAACTCTATATTTTTTTTGTATTAGTTTTAGTTAAAGACTACGAGAACAAGAAGCAAGGTCTTTAAAACAGCGGAGAGACCATTGACGAAGGAGCGAAGTGTGGGCTTCAAATTCGCATGTTTTAACCAAGCATGATACACAGATATAGTCTAAAGTTTACCCGCCTCTGTGGTATAGTGGTTCGCCGACCGCTGTAAGATCCAGAGGTTCCAGGTTCGATCCCCAGGGGAAGTACAATATTTTATAAATTTAGTTGGTGGTAGGACTGTGTTTAAGTCCACCTGGCTAGCTACCACCATCTAACCTTATTCGGTCGTCATAACAACAATTCTAAAATTGTTGTGTTCTCAAGATAGCTTCATTGTATCAACCTTTACCTTTACTGTGATCACCAACCTGAATGCCTTGTGTGGTAATTATGACAATACCCTCCTGCTTTCCATTCCAATGATGGAAGTTAATGAGCTGCTAATTTTAAGAGTCTACTACTCTAAACTACTAAAGCCCCTTGTGAAAGGTCTCGTCCGGAGAATGACTACCACCATAACTATTTCGCCAAGCAGCGTTGCTGTGTTCCGGTTCGAAGGGTATGGTTGCCGGTGAAATTACGGGCACTCGAGGCTTAACACCATTATGCCTCAAGTTGACGGGCGCAATCCAGTGCCGTGTAGGCTATGTTCTTTGTGGATGTGACCTATGCAGTAAGGCATTGTTATAGCCAAGAGATGCACTTAACATCAGGTGGGCTACTTGCTTGTCCCGTCTCCTAGTTGTTTAAAAATATATATATATTGGAAGAGCCGTGACCTACGGTAGACTTTCTTGGGCAGTGATGATAGTGATGATGTTTACGTGACCCACGTAACATGTAATATTAGCCTTGACTTATCTAGTCGCTAGACTTTTGTTTTCCCGGCGGGAATTTATACCATTAACATACAAAGTTAAGCCTATAAAACATGATTTAAGTGTTACTACATTTTGATATTTATGGCTGGCTTTACGGCCTTGTTATATCATTATTAAAATAGATTCTTTATTAATGTGTGGGAGTAACATCTTGTTAAATGAACACAATACAGCATACCAACACAGGAGTATTAATATGAGACATGCTTAGAAATGTGTAATTTACAACCCAATTATTTTCTACTAAGTTTGAGGCGCAGTGTATAATAATGAGTTGATCCATAATTTGAACCAGCAAGTTGCCTAATTTGGCGTGTTTGGTCGCATAAATCTTGTATGATTTGACTAACAGTAACATCATTACAATTTATGACACAGACCATTCAATTTTATGAATATATTCGACTTTCTATAAATATGTATAAATAACCAACACATACTTAAATATAAATACATACTTGTCGATAAATAACGTATACATAGATTCACCTTGCTCGCCTTTTTAGCTTCATTCACTTTCACGTTTCGACGTAAAAATTTTGTGGTAATAACCGTTTCATTTATTTAATTATTCATTCACTTTCTTCATCAGTTTAGGGTACTTCTGACCTAGCCATTCTCGAGAACATATCTAATTTGGTCTTCCCCTCCCAATTGCATTATTCACACTCGACTTTACTTTACTTGCTTTGTCAACCTACGATGCATCCTATATGAATAAATAATATCCTACTTCTATATTATCAAACCATATCTTACTATACTAGCAGCGCAGCGTTTGGACCGGCAACTAGTCGGTAGAGGGTCAGCTTAGCAGCAAAACTGTATTTCCTGAGAATGCCTCATGTTTGATATGATACACGTGTTAATGAGATCTATTTAACGAGTTTAGCGGATTTGTTACTAAATATTTTCCTGTTTTCAGGCTCTTAACATTGAACAATAAATTTCTGCAAAATTACGCCTGAATCAATTAGCTATCCTACTTCCTATTTAAAGCAATGATAAATTATGGCTAAGTCCTCCAATTTAGGAGAAGATTTTGCACAGCGGTGGACATAAATGGGCTGTTAAGGAGAGTAAGAGGAAGTTCCTTGGTTGTATGAATGTCAGTATGTCCTTAACGGCGAAGCTACAGGACAAATTGTGCTAAAACTTTACACAAATATTATCTTGACCAAGAATACAGGCTCCATTTTATCGGTACACAACAAGGGCGAAACCGCGAGCAGAAGTAAGTTTTAAATATAAACCAACCAACCTAATGAAATAAGTTGTATATTTAACTTGCAAAACTGTGTTGTAAACTATTTCCGCGTGCATGTTTGTTGGTAACTATAAAAACTCTACGATAAAGTACAAAAACGAATTCAGAATTTTACGGGAACGCTAGATTTATTCGGAAATACTTATGGGAATACGCCTGAAAAAAATAATACGAAGCTTTTATTATTTTTTAACATGATGATGATAGGCTACATGTTTATATATATTATGAACATAATTTAACGTTACATACTAATTTTAATGTCTGTGAATGAATATGTTTTAGATGTAATAAAAGCAATGACAGTAAACATTTTGTTTTTTTTTAATGGGTATCTACATGCCTTAAGTAAACAGGTTAAAACCTATGTAGGTAACACTTTTAAGATGTCGAGGAGTTGCTTTTATATGCCTATGAATTTGCAATGTAGCTTAAGTAGGTAGTTCTTTTTAATAATGTAAGTTGTTTTTTTCATGTATTTTGTTCTAGTTTGTGTTCCCGCAATAACCAAAGTTGATTTGAGGGTATGTCAAAAAAAAATCATCATCTTATGCAGGTACTTAATAAAAAAATAAACATATACAGAAAATATTATCAATTTTGAAATATATATTATGTAGGTACATCAATAATTTTTCAATTTTTTGGATAAATATTCCAACTTTGCCATGCACTCCACACAGTGCTCTCCGTATGCGGGTATTTATTTTTGCAAAGAATAAATAACAAGAAATAAATATTATCTATTATGTTTAAAAATACCTACAGATATATATTACTAAGAAAAAGCGATGTTTGTTGTTTTGCTAAGCAAACTTTATATCGATATTGGAAAATATTGTATAAATACAAAGCTATTTAATGAATAATACATTTTTATTCAATCATATTCACGGTGTATTTTATTGCTGATGTAACATCAACAATAAGAATTAATAAAATTTATTTTTATTGTTTTGGGCCTCCGCGATATTTCGCCATAAAAGGGTCACTTGACCGGTGTAAATTAAAAGGTTTAGTGTTAGTAATATCTCAGACTGTACGCAGAAAATTATTCGTAATATCATTGTTTTTTGAGTAATTTTCATCCATTCCACCAGGTCTCATCGTTTCTCTTGACTGGTATTAATAACGTGTCTCCGTGCACGTATCTTTGCACGTGTAACTCATATCATTCACATAATGATTACGTGAGACACGACTCGAGTCTATACTTTGAATGTGTGTTCGCAGTTTTGTATTTGGAAGTTCTTTTTTATTGTGCGTCGGGGATAAGAAAAATGTTAATGAAAAAAAAAAATATTACATCATAAGCATGTTTTGAGAACTTAAAACATAGATACGTTATTTCGTACTCCTGTTTAGTACGAAATAATGTTTCTCTATGTAGAGAGGATTGACAAACAAATTGTGTGCTTAGTTTTATTGTTTATCTTATTTGATTTTCAAGTAATGAAGGCCTAAGGTGGAAGTGCACTTCACCCGGAATCTTCAACAGTGTCAGAAACTGGCAATCTTAACTCTAAATGCCGGAACACAACAATTTTAGAATTGTTGTTATGGTGACGTAATTAGGTAAGATGGATCATGGTAGCTTGTAAAACAAAGTCCTGCCACCAAGTGCTTCTGTCATTTATTGGTTCTTATCAAAACTTGTAACCATGCGAGATGAAAGTACTTCCCCGTCATAAAAAAAAAAAGAAATTCTTCGATATTAAAGAAAACCTTTAAAGATGTTTTGTTTCGTTAATTCATAAAAAAATGCTTAAATATATAAAAATCCTAGAAATATTAATATATATTTTTAAGATTGGTTTTTACACCCTACTTGAGCGATATAGTAACTTTCACGTTGTAAATCTGAATCATATCAGATCAGATCTGCATGAGTGAGCAGCAGTGATCACTTTTCCGCAACGGAACACAAAATTTTGATAAAATAAATGACTGATTTAATATAACACACTTCTTGTTAAAAGCATACCTACCGGAACGACATTTATTGCAAATTTACAAGTGTCTTGAAAAATGCAGAATGCTCAGCAAAATTGCAGAACAGCTGACATCTTACCTTCCTTGACAAACGCAATTTAATAATGCCACAAATGTTGTATGTTGCACAAATGCATGAATTGTTGCGACATAGTATTTGGAAAGCTTTTATTATAAAATCTGAACTGATTTTCTTCAAACTATATATCTCTACGTAACCAACAAAAAATTTGCTACCGGCGTTTGTATTTACTTTGTTTTGCAATTGCAAATACCTAACAAATTTTGAAAAAAAAACTCGTTTGATTCGATAAATCAACGAGGAGTTGAGATGGAGCAATGAGCCTCCTTTAAAACGAAACTGAGTTTCTTTGAAACACAATACTTACATCATAAATTAAACTTAGCTACGGTGATCTTTTTAGTACAAATATATAGTAACAACGTGTAATAAAGGCTGTAGTAAATTTTAAGGCCCTGATATAACGTTGAACGGCCATTTTATTTTACACCGACCACCCTATACAAAAGTTACGATGATATTTCTCGGCTTATCAATTTTATACCTCGAAGAAGATATTGTAAAGAAGGGCATCGGATTCTTTATCTGTATTTACGTCAATAATAATAAAATGTCCGTTGATCCGAAATCTATGTTAACGCTTTATAATATAGGTGGTAATAGTTTTTGATGGCAGTTTAGGCCCATTCTCTATTCGAACGGGGTCGAAAAACGCTGCGGAGTAAAATGTTACGGCCACAGATATCAACCAGTATTTAAAAAAATATTTAACCATTTTATTATATTCTAATCATTCTCCGATCTCATATCCCGAGCTAGGTCGGGTCGGCACATCATGTTTTGTTGCTGGAATGGAACTATCTCGACTTGTATTTGTCACGCACCAGCACAATCTTGAAATCATCAAGTCCTAAGTGAAAAGGTTCCTTCATTCGCCGAATTGCTGGAACATTTAGCGATTACGCTAAATGTTCACAACACTATAGTAGGGTAGGACATGTGAAGGCGCCCCCACTTGGATGGCGTGCACCCTCCGGCCGTAGTCCAGTAACAAGCAGATAACTGTGTTCCATTGGTGGGTTGGAGACCCAGTGCTCTCAGGGTATGCTATCTCCATCGTAGACCTGATTCAGTCCTGTGCTAGTTTTGGGATCAAGAACTTTTCCATATAATATGAATAAAAGGGTTGATACAGCATGTTTTTGTCGTTTGAAATGGATCTATCTTGTCTCTTCTGCTTTTGCGCAGCAGTACAATCCTTTTAGACAAGCGTGCTCAGGCTAAGAACTCAACTTTACTTGTTATTCAAGTGAGCTGGTGGTTAAACGCTATTGCGCCAATGGAAGACAGTTCTCTATCAGACGTCCCATCCAAGCACTCATTTATTTCATACCGATAACATCCATAACATAATTATTATATTACTATCTAATAAATAAATATTATATTGTTTCCATTATTTTTCTAATGGCTGTTATTTAAAAGGTTAAAATGTTACTTGTATATTATTAAAATGCACATCCACAGTCGTTACCACTTCAATACTATTAATACTATATTAATAATCTGATATAAATTTTTCATTGTTAATGCACGCGTTTGCCTAAATGAAAATAATAAAGTAGTTATATTTAGACATTACAATAACAGTTTTTTTTAACTTTTATTCAGATCGATTAATTATTATCTTATTATCACATCATTACTGCTTTGAAACTTCGCTGCACCATCAACTTGGTATAACCCTGACAGCTCTCTACCAGCTCAAATCTAGCGTTTGGCTGGTATCAGAGGCATTCAAAGGACAGAGCTTTAAACAACTTTTGTGCACCATGCTTGACCATTTTTAAGTTTTATTTATATAGTATTGTAGATCCAACTTTTAAGCAGCTCACGTGTGCTGCTTGGGAGATACCACTGACCCAATGTCTTGACCCCAAAAGGCTCAGATAGGTAAGCTCTGTCGAGACCACTATATTTTATGATGTTATATTATTACATAATTAATAACATAAACGGGTCTTCATTGCGTATCTTTTTATATTCCCGACAGTTTCAACTGCGTTGCAACAGCCGTGGTAACACGGTCGAAACTGTCGGGAATATAAAAAGGTACGCAATGAAGACCCGTTTTTGTTATTAATTATGCATAACAATCGCGATAATTTAAAAAAACGCTGTTATATTATACAATGAAATATCCTTTAACATCTAAATCGTTATCTAATCGTCATATAGGCACTAAACCTAGTCAGGCTTAACACGTTGACGGGCGCAATGTAGTGCCGCTATATTTTTTGGGAATCCACTGTTGACACAACAATTGTACAACGTAGTAATGATATTACTACGTAGGTCAAGAATTTAAAACCTGATGGGCTTCTTGCAAGTTCCATCCCCAAGTTGTATAAAAAAGAACTATTCATTTAAGATATCTTATTCCAAGCTTAAGAAGTTTTTTTGGTTACTCAAAAGCTACCCTAAGTTAAGTCTATTTTTTACAATGACTCTTGATTAATGAACAAAACACCTAATTATTTATGCTCTTTCTTAATGTATTGTTATCAAATTAGCTGTAATGTGTATTTTATGATAATACAGCGATTCTGTACGCAGATTAGTTAGTATTCGACTAATTAAGTTTTGTATTTATTACTAATCCTGCTATCACTATATGAGCATAGTCATAAAATTAACAGATAATTATGTAAAGTTTAGTGGTAAGTAATAATGTTTCCGCTTCTGTCCGTTAATTGTCAACTGATACAGTTTCTAAAAATATGTAGGTAAAGTAGTGTTGGCAGCTCAATTGCTAGTAGATCTGGCTTCTGCTATGTGTATTGCGGGTTTTAATCCCAAACGATATAAACACAGATAAATGTTTCTAAAATACATGCATTATCACGCCTTTTTTCTGAGGGGTATGCAGAGATATAGGATTTCCATCTAGTTCTTCAAACCTGCTCGTTAGCTTAGGGTAGATACTTCTAGCCAGGCCTTCATCAAGAACATCTTGGCCTAGGTCAGAGAACGATAACCGAGGTCTTCCCTTGCCAACTGTACCATTCCTACTCGAAATGTATATTTGCGTTGTCAACCTGCTTCTATCCTTTCTCTATACGCTCAATTCTAAAAATAAAGCTTGTGAAAAGTAAATGAAAATATAAATATACTTGCTGACAGATGGGCAAAAGCTGCCTCGCAATGGGTGCCTGCCTTACTGTAAGACCTTTTAGAAGACTTTTTTTTTAGAAGCTTTTGGCCTTCATCAAGTTAAGATAAGGCCGAAGGTGAAAGCGCACTTTACCCGGAATCCTCTACAAACTGAGAAACTAGCTATCTTACCCTATGCCGGAACACAACAATTTTAGAATTGGTTATGGCGACAGAATTAGGTAAGATGGTGGTAGCTAGCCAGGCGGACGTAAACAAAGTCCTACCACCAACCAAACCAAGCACAATATTGTATCCTGAGCATTGAACCCGGGACTTCTGGATCTAAAATATGTGGGTTGAACCACTAGACAGAGGCGGTAAATGACTGGTGAAGGGCGGATGACCACAAGTCTTGGAAGGATATGGGGGAGACCTTTACCCTGCAGTGGGACAGTATAGGTTAAACAAAAAAAAACTCATTTAAATACAAATGCTTTCTTTTATCCTTGTTATTCTCACTGAACCCTACCAAGAACAATGTAGAGTTATGAAAAGAAACGAAATGGACCCGAGAGTAGTCGCGACCATTCGAGCGCAAATAAAAGTGTTTAATTAAACTGTTGTTATTGATGGGGACCCGCGAGATGGCGTTTAATCAGGAAAGCTAGTGTTGCTAGGATAAAGAATTCAGATGAAAAATAAAAAAAGCCCTTTAAATTACTATTTTAGAAGTTTGTTTTGAATTAATAAGGGTAATAGTAAGTTATTAAGTAATAAGGGGTCATGCCAGTTTATTCACAATGTGATTATCCGTTAGAGCATATGTCAAATACGCATATAAATTTCGGAAAAACAGAAAACTCGATTAGTGCACCACTTATGTACATGGAGCACAAAAAGCTGTGGGAGAAAAGGAAGGACTGTAGGATATCAAAGATGATATTCCCAGGACCGAATAAGAAAATATTCATATCAAAATGAAACGCAGTGATCTACGACTGATGTAGGCATCATCACAGGACACTGCGACCTGAACTACCACCTGTTCAAAACTGGAGTCACGGACAGTCCTCTCTGCCGGGGCTGCTTACAGGAGGAGGAAACAATATAGTATGTGATCCTTCACTGCTCGACTACAGAATCAACAAGAGAGAAGACGGGCCTCAGGGAAATAATTGGCCCTGGCTTGGGGCAAGCATCATCCATCAAACATCTCCTCTACACCAGTGTCATTTTCATTGTCGCTGTTGCAAACTCAGTCACTAAATAAGTGTCACCAACAACCCAAAGTCCTGCTCCGGTATTTTAATGAGCTGGGCTGGCTGGGGTAAGGTTAGTTAAAACCACGTGGGACAATGCACTATACACCCCACAGCGTGACGTCAGTGCAGGCCTTGGTCACCCCCACTCAGAATAAGAATAAGAATAGTGCACTGGATTTGAACTCACAACTTAGAAGGCGGTCATTTTTTTTTTAAACAAACAATCAATGAGACTCTAAATTTTTTGATTTTTTTCCAGCTAGTTTTTACAAGCATCGAGCACGGTGATATCATTATGATTGAACATGATTCAATTGAATCATAATCAATTATCGTCTATTCAGTATTTTTTTAGGACACTTAGAAACGTCAAATACTCCTAGCTCATTCGCATTTAATTTTAAATATAGATTTTTCTATATTAAATTAAATACAAGCTATAAAATAAAAGCAAATATTCGGAAAATAGTTTAAAGAGCACCTATGAAAAGATTCCAAGTATTTTTGAACCCTTTTAAAGAATTAAACTGGCAACACAACGGGCCACAGTCGACTGTTCGGGTTTCTCCCAACTTTTATTTTTAATTCAACTTAATTGCAAGAGTTACGACGCGACTGTACCTAAACATTTTACGTTTGAGACCTTATTGGAAAAGAACTTCGATCTTAATTACTGAAATGTTTCTGGACAGTGTTGTGTTACACTTTGCGTTACTAAACTGGCACTCAAAGCTTACATTTTGATTATTACGTTACATAAAATATTACTTAATTATTTTTAATTGGTAATTTTGCCAAAAATGCCAGTGGGCTACATGGCATTTTCCCTTTTTTTATCATACTCTAATCAATTTAAATCAAAACATTTTATAAAAAATAAACATATCACCTATAATTACTAAATCATAGGAAAAGTTTGTCCCAACAAGATTCAAAATTTTGTTTGGATAGAATATTAATAATTAGGTTACTGAAAATGTTTTAATTAATAAGTTTAAAGTGTAAACTAAAAAAGCTTTTAACGTATGTCAAGGATGACCAGATGACAGATGACAGATCCAGATGAAAAGACTAGGGGGGTTACCATGACCTCTTATAGCATTCTTGTTTTGTTATTACTTTACTTCTTTTGTGACTACCTATCCAGTGTAGACTAAAGGAGACAAAAGTTATATAGGACAAAACGAGAATGCTATAAGGCGTTTTGACTAAACCCCAGGATAATAGGTTGTTGAAACTAGTTATTAGTTAATACTTCCGTTTAATACTATGTAATGGTTCAATAATATTCAGTGACATATTTATTAATAGCCTGACCTGAAGACTGACATATTATTATCTGCATTTTTTTTTTATTTAATATGCTATTATTATATTCTGAAAAACCATAATTTTGCACTAGACTGAAGTTGTACGCACGGTTTATAATAATGCATCTCTAGACTCGCATTGGGTCTACCTTGGGCAGAACCGAGAACCAAAAGATTTAAAAAAGTGGGAGTCTAGGAGCTTAGGCTAAAATTTAGCCATATTACCTTCCGTTAGCTGTACAAGCCTATTGTGCGCAAGGACAATAGTTGCACAAGAATGTAATTGAAACGTCCGCCTTAATTCGCAATTTTAAAAGCTTGTCTTACAGCAGGCTGCAGTTAAATGTATTAACAGTCCGCACCAAAATGTATTACTCTCTGAAAATTGTACGACTTTATACTTTTCTTTGTGTACGTTGAAATAAATCCACATTGTACCGTACACATCGATTAATGTCTTTTTATCATTAGTAGTGATAAGGATTGGAGCACCAGTACAATCTTGGAGTTTTCAAGTGCAGAGTAAAATAGGTTCCTTTTCCCCAAAAGCTCATTCGATCTTAGGCCACATTGTACTTGTTTTAAAATTAGTAAACGGTTGAACAATTAAAAAAAAAATTCTCGAAAAAATAATCAAATATTAGAGGACATCAATTTCACACAGCGCCATCTAGCCATAAACTATGCGTAGCTTGTAATATGGGAATTAGAATACGGATGAAATACTTATTTTATTGTAAATACATATGTACTTTATTATAAATTATACAACAACCAAAAACAGAACAAACATCTAAATTCAGTACAAAAATGTTTGTCCTAGGTGGGAATCGAGCCCACAACCTACAGCGCAGAAAGCAGCATATTTAATCAAGGGGTAGGGCATGGTAGAATTTTCTTCTGAGTATTTATGAAGTCCGTCTCGGGAAGTACTTACCTCCGCCATACAGAATAACGCAGCCAAATAGCACTACTTCTATACCTCTAATAGTGATGTTCCTGTGGTGAGTAAGGTCGTTAGAGCTTCTTTCAAAGGGTCGGCACCGCGCTAGTGGTGTTACAAGCGCCTTAGGCGACGGAAACTGCTTACAATCAGGTGGATCACATGCATATTTGCCACCTTAGCTGTATAAAAAAAAATTGGTTCGTAGGATCATCCTAAAATACTCGAACCAAGTACAAAAATTATATATTCATTCTATTAAAAGCACCATTTTTGTTCAGCTCGATTTAAATATTCGTAAAGTATTATTTATTTAGATAATTGTAAAGCTACATTTTGCCTACCTATAGCTGTACCGAGATTGGTGTTGCGGTATTTATGCGTTCTGCTACATGGCTGCGGTAAATGCAAGCGTATTAAACAGCGGGTATGTAGCCAACTGTATTCCGACATTAATTACGTAATTAAGTGAACGATTTAAAATCGATTGTCCGATTCGTTTGCGGCGCGGCGCCGAATATCGATTATTGGCAGACATTTATCTGTGGGAAGAAATTAGTTTTAAATAGCTATCGGCTATCATGATAAATATGATCCCATGAATCCCGAAACTAAATTTGATTTTGTTAATACTTAAAATAACACAATTTATAAATAAATATGTTGGTAATAGTATACTTATATTCTTTTTGAAACACCGATCATGATTATGTAGTGAAATACTTTTTAATATTTTTTTATTGCAATATTTCACTACCAACTGAGCTGTACGACTCATCAGGTACTTATACCTCGATTCCCATCACTGACCAACATTTGTATGATTAATGTAGATTATATTTGGTTTTTGGTAATATAGTATCATATGTATGTATTACCAAACAAAAGTACAATTAAAAAGTATCATTTTTCAACTGATCCCTAGAACGACGATATCTTTTCTCGGCAAAAGCAGTTGAAATGATAAGGTTCTATATTTTTTTGTCATCGAGTAAATAAAATTATATGTATGGAAAACTGAAAATATGAATTGTATAGTATCTCCCCACCACAAGTTCTTTCCCCAGAATCCCACTTTTGATTTTATATCCTCATTTCGTGATATGGATGATACAATCAAAAATACCTGTAAAAGTTTTTTGTCCGCAATCACATATTACAAGTAATGGACAGTTTTACACAGAGCCTAGATGGCTCTATGTAAAATAAAATTAAAGTTTTGATGTGTGCACGCCCCATGCAAAAATAACGTAGAACATATTAAGACCCGTATATCCCGCGGTAGGTCCACATTCCCAAGCCTAAAAGACTATCCCAGCTGAAACTACATTAAGGAGTGCATAAAGCATGAATGGTGTAACACGAGAGTTGGCAGACAATACTGCCTCCCTTATTGCACTGGCCTTAAATTGTGGTTTGAATGCGAGTGCCTTTGACGTTAAATTATTGTCTCCATGGAACGTTACACCGTCTGTAACACGTGTGCGATAGGCTTATGGCCGTGCTTGTAGGTTGGTTGGGGTTAATGGGGTTTGCAGTTGGCTGTTGCAAATTTTATACCTGTTTATTCCTCGACAATATTTTTAAAGGACTTCTTCCTTCTTCTTCCTTCTTGGTTCTAAAGAAAACCAGACTTTATATTCAGAGATGACTATTTTTTTTTAAATACCTATGGTTAGATAAAGTGCGACTGGGAAAGGCTTGGCCTTCATCTCACAATATTTTAAGTTATGATAAGGCTGAAGGTGGAATAGCAGTACTTTCGCAATCCTCAGCTATCTGAAGAACTGGCTATTTTACCTCGAAATGCAGAAACACACCAATTCGTAATTGTTGTTATGGCGACATACTTAGGTAAGATGGAACTTACTTAAACCAAGTCTTACCTATAATTAAACATGTATTTCATTAATACACAGGAACAGGCGCACAGAAAATATAGTTAGATAGTTACAATGGAAATGACAGATAAAGAAGAAATGACGTTTGGTAATTTATTATAGGTATCATACAACAAGCCTGATAGCTCAGTTGGTAGTAACTCTGCCTTCTGCGCTGTAGACTGTGGGTTCGATTCCCACCCAGTACAAACATTTGTGTGATAAATATTGATGTTTGTTCTGTGTTTGGGTGTTGTATCATATCGTACGTATGTAGGTATTTACAAACGTATTTAAGTATTCTATCCGTAATCTAGTTCCCATATTACAAGCTATGCTTAGTTTGGGGCTTAATGGCGCTGTGTAAAATTAATGTCCTGTTATATTTATTTATGATTACATTAGCCCTTTTACTTTGCTCTTATGCAATTTTAGTAATTTCAAAGTATTGTTTATTTACAACAAAAAAAGCTTATGCTTTTAGAGGTCTTCAGAAATAGCACTAGTAATAGGTCAATGTTCGAAAACGATGAACCAAAGATCAAGCAATTACCAAAGAAAACTGTGCCAGAATACTTTTGTGTAGTATCATCAATGTTCGTGCTATAATAAGCACCCAGTATACCACGAAAACAGTGCATGGTACCTGCCAATTTTAGAGTGATTATTACTTAAGCCTGTAGAATGAGAATTCCCACATCAGATTGATTTTACTAAAGAGTCTATAAAGTTTCCCTTACAAGGTTTATTATCTCATGAATGTTGAAAAATTATAGCAATCTTAGTTGTTACAAGTTATAAATGAAAAATATCGTTCATTTATCACTTTGGGATATTTCTTATCATGTTACTACCTGTTTTGGTATTGTTTTTATTATGCTTCACTCTCTATGTTAATAATGTAGGTATATGTTACCGGGAGTCTGTATAATTCAGGTATTTTTATTTTATTCACTTTTCAAACATAGCCTAACCTTATTACTTTTGCTATGGTTTTTCCTACTTCTCTTGTTATCTCGTCTTTAAAAAACTACCGGGTGCGCATTTGGTACTGTATAGAATACCTAGGCAACCACTAGGCAACGTATAAAATAAATTACATTTCATAAATTACCTAAACATTAAAGGTATTATATACATTGCTAAGGTATTGTTTAGAATACCGGATCATACAGATTGCCGGTAACATAATAATTATATGTTCTAGTTTGTGGATTATTTCAAAACTTTAATTCTTGGCAGACACACAGGATTTATTCAGATCTGTCCCGAATGATACAAATAGTATGCAATTTGTACGCTGAGTCGGATCAAAAAAACAATGATTTCTTTTTTGACTTGAACATCTACATATTAATAGTTTACGAAACAATGTCTCGACCTAACCTAACTGTGTATTTCTCAGCCAATTGCAGGCTCAGTGAAACCAAAGCTACAGCGAATACTAATTGAACAGAAACTGTCAACTGCAATAAAGCTAATTGTACAATTAGAACTAGTAAATTACTTAGTAGATGATGTCGGTACAAAGAAATGCGGTCAATGTGAGTAACATAGGTAGAGATGTTTGAGTAGGAAATCCTGTGTTACAAATATGACAAGCTTAGCACTGTCCTTGGTCCAAAGGATAACACATTTATGAAAAATGTGATGAAAAATGCGTGACTGTTTCTAATAATTATTATTATTACTATCATACATTTATTTATTAGCCTATAAAGCACATCATACATTACAAATAAAATATAAATCTATGCAAACATTACATTAAATTACTTACATTTACTGTTGATGTTCTTTTGAATATTTAAATGTTTTATGATGCGCACTGCAAAATCTTGGAATCAGATTTTAGGTATGTATTTTGTTGTGCTACAACCCTAATATTTTTAAGAAGAGAGTTAATAGACACCTACTCGTATTTGGTTATCTCGCTCCATCGTTGATCAAATTTCGAGGTCAAAAGCTGACCTATTTTTTTTTTGTCATCGATCGGGGATAGATTAATTGTTATAATAATGATAACAGAAATAAATATGTGATAGAATAAGGAGTAAAAAGATATAAATTTGTCGTATCGCTTAGACTTTGGACTGGTAATAGTAATCAATGTAAATACGCTACGTGTTGTATGTTCTATTGTCATTGAAATACTTGCTAATATATCGCAAATGTGTTTTAGCCCACACGCTGTCATTGAATGGATAAGATTGTCCCCACATGGTACCAACAAGACAAGCCAATAATGCCACTGACTACAATGGCGATAATCATAAGAAAATGTAAGCATTGATAAGCTGCAATAAAATGTAATTTTATTCATTTATTCATTTTATTTATTTTGGTTTATTTGGAGAACAAATAGTACTTAAAAACAAAATTTACCGGAAAAGATTACCGGTATTTCCATAACAATCTAAGTAGGTATTGTATTGAAACAGACAGAGAATACTGATCGATATTGAGATGTTACAAACCACCACCTAAAGCTCAAAGTGATCGTAAGCTTTGGATATCGAATACCTTATTTGAAGTACGGCGTGCTAGCCCCAATGGCTGTAAGCCGCGATTTGCCCTTTCCGTACCATACGTAATACCTTACCTTTTTATAAGGATATCACAAATCATATGTAATTTTGTGTTTCTGTTCTCACGGGATTCTAATGGATCACGGATTGGAACTCAAGAGTACTTCGTAAGTGAAATTGCTCATAAAACTTCCTTGCATTTGTTTGCAAAAAAAACTCAAAACTGCAGAAATGCAGTCTTGAAAAAAACAATTTTGTCAGAATTTTTTCAATCTAAATAAAACAACATCTACCAAAAAAAAAGGTAACCAGAGGCAAACATAACGTTTAGAGCCCTTTTTCTGATTAACCAATCAAGTGTTAGCGCGCCCGCGTGACGATATCTGCATGGAATCATTGTATTGACATATTTTTGGTCACAGCCTCAGTGGCATATCGCAAGAGCTGTAAAAAATACGTAAAAATATGCATTTGCTGCGTATAACAATTATCAAGATTCATAAACGCAAAAAATTAAAGACCATTACGAACAAATTATGATTTGATCGCACATTCGATTCGATACAAAATGTATTTTATTTAGCACACAGCCGGAATCCAAACTCACGAACGACTCATTTAAGCGGGCATATACAACTACGATTTTCAAGGGTTTTTTTTAAATTAAATACCTAATTATAAAACTTTATTAACATTGGCTGTCTACAAAAAATGCTTTGTTTGGTAGAAAGGTCTTGGATTGAGTTCAAAGTTCTATGAAATTTCAAGTATGATTGTTGACTTTATCTCTAACTTCAAGTAAAACCTTTCTAGCTTAGTTCTGTCTGATAATTTTCCGCCGGAAATTAAACGTTGGCACGAAACGGGAAACTTTAAAATTAAAATGTACTTTTATCTCGGTGTTTCTTGACGAATTTCGACTTTTGCGGTTATCTGGTAATCTGCAGGAGCAGCGTGGATATTTTTGTTACTTAGAATAAAAATGTTTAAAGCGGTTATTTGGGAAAAATGCAACAATGTTAGGTTAATTGTGACGGTTTTTCTTGTAACTAAACTGCAATATTTTTTTTGTAAAATCACCTATACTGATGTTTATGCCTAATTTTGTTTAAAAATAAACTTTTTCATTTGTCTTTCAAAACAAAACTTATCATGGTTGAAATAATTTCCGGAAGTCTCAATATTATTGACCGATCACAGATAAACTTGAGTCAACAACGAGTACAAATGTCTCATTTCTTAGTAAATATCTAGTATATTCACAAACATTATTAAAACAAAAGTTTAAAAAGATACCACTACACTTACTATATACTTAGGTAATACAACTCTTCCAGACCAGTACCAGACGGAAGCATGCCCAAGATACTGGCTTGATTGCCACGCTGAGTAGGTGTGCTAATTCGCTGGCCTAAAGCGGGTCACGTGTCGCCTCAATCAAAAGCTCCGCAATATTTTTGAAATCCGAAGGGCAAAACGCTTAGATAAGTAAGCTTTGTCGAGACCACATCATGGTAAATATAACTTTGATGGATATAATTTATCATTTAATACGATAATTTTAACGTATTTTGAAATTAATCCCTTTTATGCACAGAATTGCCATCAACCTATAGTAGTTATATATATATTATAGCACTGTTGGACGCAGATCTCTTCTTAGGTGCGCCACCGAGCCCGATTGGCTGGATTTTAAGCCATTCAGGTCAGCTCTGAACCCCGAATCTTGCACAGACAAGAAGGTGCGATTTAACGTGTTCGGTAAATATTCTGCAGCGAGACCTCAGCTTAAAGCTAAGCAAAAAAGTAAAAGTAAACCGCTTCCCTTGTGTAAAAACAAGTAATTGCCCCTTTCACAGTAACGCACAATAAACCAACCACGGTACAACGCACACAATAAATTCCTGTTTTGCTTCTTTGATTAGCTGTTTCTCGGGTTACCGGTGACCCTGGTCATAGTACATTGACAACAGCTGTAACAATTAACGTAATAATTTTATTGTCAACGGTAACTTTTTTAATTATTATTTATCTATAATAATTCCATAATAATAATTATATATATTATAACAATAATAATGTCAATACGTGGTCTGTCGGCCATCATTTGACCACATTCTCACCTGATGGGGTGATGATGTGGACGACGACGAAGAAACACCTATTCACTCGTGCCTTGATAAGAACCAAGAAAACTGAACACGACAAAGAGATCCAACCCAGGGCTGTTCTTATTATGAAGAAGTATTAGAACCGCAATTCGCTACTCTGCCCCCTCAGCACGGGGAGGAGATAAAATTTTTGTCCTCTGTTTTTATCCACCTTGTCAGAGCATTTTGTCTCCCGATGGTGGATAAAAACAGAGGACAAAAGTTTTATCCCCGCCCCGTGCTGAGAGGGCTGGTTAATTTTTCCGTCTGTGACAAATAAGTCAACTTATAGTTTTGATGTCTGGCAGACTATGGGCGCAAGAATTCAGAACAATTCGATGTCTAACTGGACGAGCGTAAGGTTAATGTCATAAATATTTAAGCTTGGAGAAGACATATCCAAAAAGACCGTCTATTACCAACCGACCAACCAGACTGTCCGCCTAGTTGGTCGGTTGCTATTTTTTTTAGTTAACCGACCACCTGGTTTGTCTGTTAGTAATTCGTAGTTTAGTTGCGGATTGCACAGTAACAATTGATAACAAATATAATAAGATATTTATTTCTAAAACAATGGTGAATCAAACAATAAAAATATTTTCCTTTACGGGTGAAGGTTGTTGTGTAATAAGTCATCATCATTCTCCTGCCCTTATCCCATGTGGGTTATCATATGTGGGGTAGGCACAACATGTTCTCTTCTTCCACTCACTCCTATCAACCGTCAACTGTGCCTCTACACCTTTCATACCCATGTCCTCTTTCACACAAACCATCCATCTCTTTTTCGGCCTTCCCTTGCTCGCATGTCCATCCACGCTCAAATTCATAACCCTTTTAGTCAAATGACTATTATACCTCCTCATTACATGCCCATACCATGCCAACCTAGCACTCCTCAACTTTTCTACAACGTGTTGTGTAGTAAGAATTTCCAAAAATAGCACTAATTTCTATAGCACCTAAGCTAATCCCACTAAGAACACCTATCGACATGTTGGTTTATTGCTCAAATTTGGAATAGTTGCAAACATTAAAACTATTTCCAAAAATAGTACCTACAAGGAAGTGACTCCTAGTGATAGGGTTATCGTTTTTTATTTACTAAATTAAGTAAGCACATGTTGTTTATTAATAACAACAATAAACATGATCATAAACAATCTTGCTATATTTATAAACTCTTCAGGCACTTCCAATGTAAATCGCAATTTCACAATCAGTCTTACTTAAGTGTTATGATTATAATAAGCATCCACTTATACATACATACATACTACCTATGGCACGTTTATCATTTTGTTTTTGATCAACCATCACGTAGAATTGCTCATATTCGTTTAACAAACAGTGATAACAAAGATCTAGTGTAGATTTCAAGACAGTTTCTTTTGAGCATCTGGAGAAAAAAATATTCTCACCCAATAAAAGCTCTGTACAGCTTTTATTGAGTGAGCATCAAATTTTCTAGTGTACTTTATAGTCACGCTGTGGAGAGTCACGTGTCAAATAAGAACGAGGCAGATCTCCAATGGTCACCGACACGAGTGTAGCAGAAAAGAGACAATCAGAGGCACCAGGTTGTCAAACTAGCTACAATCTGCAACCCGTGATAACCACGACCACTTTGGCAAGAGTGACAAAGAAGTAGAAGTATATGTAGGTCCATAAACGATCTTAGTGTTCAATTATCATTTAAGATGTAAGTATAAAAGTAGTTACACCAGATAATTTATAAGAAGAATCTTTGTATGTTCTCCCATAAAATATCTTAGTGTCCCATTAACAAGCACTAAGGTTCAAGTTTCATCTAAAGTGTAAGTTAAAGAATAGTTATACTAGATAAATAAGAAGAAGAAGAATATTTATAGGCTCCAAATAAACGATCTTAGTGTTCAATAATCATTTAAGAATTTTCCAATTAATTGTAATGTGAAATTGAATTACATTTAGTGCAATATTCAAATAATTTGCCATTACAGATCTCTCTTACCTAATACAGGGTCAACGAACCGATCTTTTGTGTAAGCACGCTGTGATTCTTGTGACCCTGTACACAACCCCAGAATAACGAACAGTCACTACGACTTTATTTGCAGTGGCTCGTGTACTTTACATAATGGCAAGACCACCCTACCGACGTTTTATTGGATTTTATTGCCTTTTCTGAAATAGTTTCTGGTCACAGAGCCTTCATTATTATGCTAACATCAAAAAAATGTTAACAAAGCAGTTTATTTATAAAAAAAAACCAACGCGTACTTGTTGAATAATATAATGTAAAACTGTTATCTATAATAAAGGTTACAGTAAAAATAACAGTAACGGTATATAAAAAAACCAACGCATACTTGTTGAAACATTTAGTGTAAAACTGTTACCTGTGATATAGGTAACAATTTTACATTATATTTTTATTTATTTATTAGGAAGACCAACAGCTTTGTAAAACTTAATAACTAATTAATTGATTAAATTACATAATCTAAAATAATAAAATTAATAAATCTAAGTAAGTTTTTATAATGTAAAACTGTTACCTATAATATATGCAACAGTTGTACGCGTTGGTTTTTTTATATACTTTATAATTATTTTATAATATTATTATAAAACCTTTTAGATTACAGTGTACTTATTTTAACAGTAGATACACGCTATGTCTCAATCTAAAAACAAGATTAAAGAAGCTCTATAGCATATATTTTTTACAAGCCGACAAGCTGATCATTATTATAACAAAATTAGTCTCACAGTTAGAATAAGGTTTGACAAATGATCTAAAAGTATTCAGATTTGAAACCGCCTTTGTACATCACTATTATCAATTTGGCAAGGCTTAATAATGGTCATTATTTCAATCAAATCCTTATAAAGAAAGGTCTTTCAAGTTCTTTTTATAGTCCATAAAGTAATGACTTTAATTTTCGGGTCGCAATCGAAAATATTCGATTAAAGCTTTTGCTTTTAGATTTTGTTGGAATTGAGTTAGTTGACTAATTGGAATTTTAGATTCAGAAGAACTTTTAAAGGTCACAAGGTGAATTTCTTAGCTTTGTGTTTGAGCCGACACCCATTTTTTTACTTTTTGGAGTACATATTTCACATAATCAATATACTAGCTACCGCTATTAATACCCATGAAAAATAAGTGATAAACATTTCTAATACTAAAGATTCCACTTTTAATACAATGTATAATTTTGGCAAGCAGTTCATGGAGACATTTTAATTTTAATACTTGAAATAATTGAATCTGTCACTCTCCTTAATTCTAATTGTTTACAACTAAATATACAATAAGCATTAATATACGAATATGAAATTCTAAAAAAAAACACAATAGTTACAATTTTAACTTACCTTGGTAACAATTATATGTGATAAGAACCCTGTGGTTTTGGACCACCTGATTTTAATATAGGTATTTTAAAAATAAAAAACATGGTCAACAAACGGAGACAGGAAAATGTGGCAAGAGCTAGTAGAGACCTATTTCGATAGACAGCCTGACCTACTTTAACTACACTAGAAAGTTAAATAGAATATAAGATATAAATTAATTTCGTTTAGCTAGTAGGTAATTTGTATTGTGGATTATGTAGTCAGGAAATAATGGCAAATTTATTTTATATATCTTAAAACCATCAAGTTTAAAATGCAAGTTTCTCAAAATTAGTGCTCGAAACACATATGACCGGAATAACACCAATCATCTTTAAGTAACACAACAATCAGCATGTTTCCAAACCGTTCGAAAACGCTAAAAAAACCTCATTCTCAGAGCGTGTTTCTGACCGACACAAGATGACATTGCCTTACTGTGATTAATTGTGGGTACGATTGAAACGGCCGAACCCCCACTGGTTCTGAAATAGAATATTTAGAACCGAATAGGACCTTTTTGAGTGCCAACGGAAATACTTGTTACACAGTTAAGCTTGCGCAATATCAATCAGTATTTTAATGGGTGTAGCTTGTTATATCGAATATATTAATTATTTGAAGTAATCGTTTCAAACTGGTCTTACAGTAAAGAATTTGATTGTATGTAGGAGTCTTTTTATATGAACTGGAGTCGAAACAGGCAAGCGGGCCACCCGATGAAAAGTTGCCGCTGCCTATAACAAGGTATAATTTGTCACAAAACACACACAAAGACCTATGCAGCATTGTGTCCGCATACTTCAGGCATAAAGATAATAAGCCCAATGTGCCAGATTTTTCACCTGAGACTATAAACCAATAAGTCATCCTGTTTATCGAGACGCTGCTAGGCGGCAGTAGTAGTGGTAGTGTTTTCTCAGATGAAACCCTTTCCCAAAGCATCAGCAGTAAAATTATGCTGCTACAAAACATAAGATATTTCTGACACTTATGGCAAACCTAACTGAAACAAAATATTTACTTTCAATGAGATACAGGTTTTTTTTTATTTAAGATCTAGAATATTAAAAATTACAACAAATTTAACTAAAAGACCTTGGGTTCGCAAGGAGCCGGTGCCCTCCGGGTTTTCTAAAATCTTGCGGGGCTTTTGATGGCTCTTATTTAGGCCAGCAAATTAGCAAAGCTATTCAGCGTTATTGCAGCTAGTGTCTTGGGCACGCTTTCGTCTGGTACTGGTTTGGAACAGTTGAGTTACCTATAGGCCGTTTGTAACGGTCCTTAGGTAATCTGACTGATTCCTTTGTACATAGTTAGTTTAATTGTACATTTCATTGACTAAAAGATACCTACTACAATTTAAAACGAAGTTTCATTACAATCAGACAATTCAGAGAACCCCTGCTAGTTTACCTTGTAAATAGCTATAAAATTACTGACACTTTATTGCACTTAAACGTCAGATGGTATTGCATTCGAATGCAAAATGTATTTTTAAAACTAAAACGACATTACACTCGTGATAAGTGTGAACACAGCGTGCAATCTCGTAAACATGACAAAAGTTTGCAAGTATTATTTTGCACATCTCTTTTTAAAGTCATCCGCGATACAAATGTAATATGGTACCCGTTAAAGTCAAAATAATTTACCATAAAAATGTTATGACTGGAACATTTGACTTCAACGTTGAATACTTTTACAGGTATCAAAAAGATAACCCATAGTATGACTAGTGAAACGCTCGGGACCTCGTTCTCGTCATCCTGTGGGAATTTCCTAAATTATTTTTATCATTATTATTACGCAAAACGCTAAACTGGTGGTCAATCATCTCTGAATTTCAAATCAACACAATATCACCTCAATATTGTTTATGATACGCCCAAGTATAAATTAGCCCAGTTAACCGCCGCTCTTTAGGGGTCCAAGAACTGGTTTAATCGTTTAATTTGTTTCATTTTTTCTCGTTTTACTATGTGAAATGAGTTCGGTGAGTCCTTGGTTCAACGAGGTGTAACTAAATGGTAAAATTTAGAACGAATTGATGTCCGCTCATGATCTGAGAAGGTAGTTACACCTGCTTGGTTATCGTCTAATCTTTAATTATGTAATTGTTGGAGGAGAAATTATGCTTTTGGGTCGTAAACAGTTTGACTACGTGTATACTCTCTAAGAATTGAACCCTGGTATTGTTATTATGGGTTTTAAATTTTAACAATTTCTAAACTTATATCACGCAAGTATTTGAATGAAAACTATGGTCTAAATATGACCTTTTGGTTATGTTTCTTGAGATAGATGAATGTTTTATCTGCTTGTGTTTTTGATCGTATTTTTCTAGCTCTGTCATTCAACTTTCTCTTTTTTATAACATTGAATAAAACATATTTCCATAAACCACTACGTGGGAATCTATCGAATCAAAATATAAGGGATTTAGCACGTTTCTTATTCTCTCCAACCAACGTGTCAAAATTGACACACCAAAATTAAGGGCGTGAAACATCGTTATGATACGATAATGATATCACGAATTTTAAAACATTGGGTCTATAAATGGAAGGTCATGGCTTCCAATCAAAATACCATACAACTTTCGGTCATTGGGTACCGTTAGCTCATGCTGAGTGTTGAATGGAGCATAAGACCATGCAACAATGTTAAGCAATGATTACTGGCTAGTATAATTTGCTGTGATTTATACGGCACGAGAGCCTCCTTGCAAGTTGCTGTGAATCAATATTAGACGCAGCACCATATAGCCCCAAACTAAACAAAGCCTGATAATAATATAAACTATAAAAGTAAATTCAATTACGGAGGATATGCACAGTTTTATTTCGTAAGTACTAATTCTTACAAAATAATTAGTGCAGGGTGGAAATTGAACCAACAACTTACGTTGATGAAGGCAGAGCTACTTCCAACTAAGCTGACAGGCCTGTTGAATTTACGTAGTAAGTAAGCACAATAATTAGCTAGTAATTATACATAATACAATATTATGCTTACTTGTAAATTATGGGGTTATACTGATTGCGTTATCTCAATCACCATTGAGTTGATTACATATACATACCTTCTCTTACATCTATGTTAAAAAACTTTTTATTTTAATTAGGTACCTACTCTGAGTCGTTTCGAAACAAGAGTTGTCCATGTTTTCTGCGTGTTATCAAATAATCAACCGTATTGATGTATGGGCTACCGTCGACTTATGATTTATATTGGCTTCCGTCTAGGACATGATTCCTATGCGATGATTTTCAATCACATCAGACGGTTCGTTAACGCTGGTATATCTGATCTCTGTATAAGAAGGTTGAGGTACTAATAATACTTCGGATATGGCAATTTTAAAAAACAAATAAGAATATCTAAAGTCTGATTGAGATGTTATGCGAAAGGAATATGACATCAGTCATCAAATTGCATGACCTGAATTCCTTAATTGGTTTAAATTTCTACTACGTGGACGGCTGGAAACAAATGGCTTTTTAGGTCATGTTCACGAAAGAATCAGGTTTTTTTTTTGGTTTGCTATCTACGTCAAATTTCTTCTAGTTATAGCTGTAAGCAAGGTTTAGGTCTAAAATGGAGTGTGTTTTCCCAGAAAACACTGGCTCTTCCGAGAACCGACGGAACACGGCCAACCATTGCCATGATTGAAAACATGCCCCTTTAACCTTTAATTTGATAAATTTAATTTTGAACTTTAACCGCCTCTGGTCTAGTGGTTTTCCCACAGTGTCAGATCCAGGGGTCCGGGTTCGATTAAGGGTAGTACAATATTGTGCTTGGTATGTTTGGTGGTAGGACTTTTTTCAAGTCCGCCTGGCTATCTCACCTATATCTGTCGCCATAACAACAACTCTAAAATTGTTGTGTTCCGGTAAGATAGACAGTTCCTCATACAGTCGAAGATTCCTAGTGAAGTGCGCTTTCACCTTCGGCTTTATCATAACCTGAAACCAGGTGATATGAAGGCCAAGTGCAACCCTGTCGTACAAAAAAAAAACATTTTTATCTATTTATACTTTCAAACACAATGCCACCTCCATAAACAAAGTACACAAAATAGAAACTATATTTTACCGTTGGCAACATAAACAAGTGATTCAACACATGTAAATAAATTGAGATGATCGGACCCGCGGTCGGCAGCACGATCTATCAGTAATTCACGTTGCATTATCAATCATTGTGCTTTGATTGATGAAATATTTTCATCGGTAGCCAGATAACTGTCTTCTTTGTGTTTAATTAAGACTTCTACGTAACCGGACATGTAGCGAAGAAACAGAAATGGCTACTCAGTTAGAATCGACACTATCATTTGATATGTTCTCTATGGCTACTTGAATAGAGGTCAAAAAGAGTTTTTTATTGTATGACAAGGAAGCGCTTGGCCTTTATCTCACCTGGTAACAAGTTGAGATAAGTCCGAAGATGGAGGCGCACTTCACCCGGAATCCTCAACAAAGTGAGGAACTGGCTATCTTACCTCTGAATGCCGGAACACAACAATTTTTTAAAGAATTGTTATTATGGCGACAGATTTAGGTAAGATGGTGGTAGCTAGCCAGGCGGACTTAAACAAAATCCTACCACCAACCAAACCAAGCACAATATATTGTATTGTACTCCCCATGGGATCGAACCCGGGACCTCTGGATTGGAAATCGGTGGGTTGAACCACTAGACCACAGAGGCGGTTAAAATTCCCGTATGGTTCCCAGTGTCTCTATTAATTTCGATGTCTTATGGTAGAGAGTGTAGCTCTCAATCCAAAGTTGACTAAACCTGAGTGTCCAATTGTAAGATGATTCAGTGCTTCGAAGGGCATGCTAAGATGCTAAGCCATCGGTCCTTGGTACTCCATTATAGTAGTAATCATTAAAGAACCATGGCAGACGCTTGAAGACAGCTGAGTGGCGATGGCTCGTAAAGTCTGACACCAGGGCTGCAACACAGCAAACACCAAAAAAAAGGCAATACATACTCACTTTTCCCCTTTTGGATCAACCTGATCAATACTCAGAGCGTGTATCTTTTAAGGATCACCTACTAGGGGGTAGGCACGTACAAATTTACGTTTGGCTCATGCCCACGGGTTGCAAGTAGCTAGTATTCAATACATGACCGGTTGCAAGCACATTGCCGCTTAGCGGAAAACTATTTAGGTAAATACTCTATATATCCAGTGACACATGTCATTCGGATTTTTGGTCCTCGGGACATGACGGTTTCCTCATGATGTGACCTTCACCGTCAGAGCATGTGAATGTATAAAATGCGCACATAAACTTTCATATTACCGAAAATTCAATTGGTGCACGACTGGATCTGAATACCCACTTGGCCAAACAGTTCAACTAATAAGTTATATATACATAAAAACAGTACTACATGTTATGTTTAAGATTGGCTATATGATATCGAACAATCAAATCGTCATTCTTAATAGAATTTCTAAGATACTAGAAAGAAACAAGAATAAAGTAAATTTTGCTATGGCAGAAAAAAACTAGACCGTTACTTGCACTTCACACGATTAAGAATCAGAAGATTGGAGAATCAAAACTGTTACGTAAAGCTATCCAAAAAATAACTCCCGTTTTATAGGTACACGAAATTATAAAAATACTACCAATCTTTTCTCCCATCTCAAAGCCAGTTTCTCAGCCGAGATTGTAGAGTGGTCGAAAGATTGGACGCGAATTAGAGAAATTAAAAACATATATATGATATGTATCTCCATCATAAATTCTTCTGTTTGAGGTATGTATTATATATATTCATAGCTATATGAACTATAATGTCGCCTCTCATTAATCGAGATGAAATGTTGTTCATTATTTAGCTCGCATTTGTATTTTTCTGAGAAAATATTAATTAGGCGCTATCTGAGACTTGTTTGAAATAATACCGCGGAAGTGATGTTGATATCGGCTTTTGATTAAGCAGCAATTTAAATGCTCAGTGCATGTAGGTACATGTAGTATATTGGAAGAACCGATAAGTTTCTTAGGGTTCTTTGTCCAAACACGTTTTGAACGGAACCACATTAGTAAGTCTCCGCTGTCCGTTCGTCCGTCTGCAAGTCTGCCAGTCAATTTTAACTAAGTATGTATCCAATATATCGCCAATATAACAAAAAAAATAGAGATGGGCCTCGGAATCGTGTTTTTCCCTTGAAATGTGGGCTAGACCTTTCTTGTGTATATCTCCCTTGCTAAGCATAATGATAATTTCGATTCTTTCGCTGTTATTTTAAATTTGGTGCCAAAAGCATAGCATTATAAAGCATCAAGAGTTAATAAAATAAATTAATATTTTTTCCCCTTTTGGGATTCACCATCTGATCACTACTCAGAGCGTAGATCTAAGGAGGATCACCTAGTAAGGGATAGTCAGAGGCACAATTAAAAGTTTAATTAATTATAATTGTCTTACCTGGGTCACATATAATTTATATATTTTTTTCTTAAGTCCATGAGGAGAATCTTGGAGGAATAACTTGAAAATCAGGTGAGATGAGGGCGCAGCACTTGCCCGTTGTACAATAAAAAGAAGTATGAAGAGAAGAATGAAAAGAACTGAACTTCAGTTTTAAAAAGGTTAGTACCCGAGGTTCTTGCCTTTCTCCTTGTGTGCTGGTCGCGATTCCGAACAGGCGGTAGATTTGACGTTTCAAAATGATCCTAAAAATCTTAATGAATAAAAATATTTGACTTTGACTTTGACTTTGACTAGTAATAAGTCAGTGTTAGTTATAGTGCTAGAAGAACACAAAAAATGTATTTCCTTAAATCAAAACTGTATAGATACGTGACATTGGACACAATGCTTTAAATTTCATTTAAGTTATGATAAAATTACTCATAAGCCTACGAAGGCTAGATTATAATACAGCTTAAGGCCAATAAGCTAAATATCTTTATGATTAAAAATAAATAAATCCAGGAGTGTGTGACCGTGCAATAGTCCATAATCATCCTTTGACATAATTGAAAAAATTACAACACATGCTATTAAATTTGAGTTGATTGTCATTTAGGTCTTCTTACAACATGCAATAGTAGTGCCTTATCATTTGTGTGAGAAAACCGCGGACTGTCGATAGATAGAGACGGCTCAGGTAACTTGTAGCGTCGATTAGGATAGGCCGATGTTCAGCAGTGAACTTGTGGACTTATGTGGGTGGAAATTAATAAAATAAAATATTTTTTTATTAATACTCGATCCTACCAACAATGGTTTTAAAATCAGTTTTATAGCAATTTTATTGGTAAGCTCCTAGTTAAGTTAAGGTACTCATCTCAAATTGGAAAGTAAAAAGCCCGGGCCAGGTCTCCAACGGAAAGTTCTTTTCACGGTCAGTTTGTCCGTCTCAACAAAAGATTCGATTCGGTTGGATCTAAAGTGACTATTGTGTACAATATTGACTACTCACTATATTTGTACTTGAGTTCTTTTGTGGTTCTACAGGAATTTCTTTAATTTGTTCGTGCCGCGTTGTTTTATTACTGGGCTTTAGTATAGGCTGTATTTTGTACAAAAACATTGATCATTACATCCACCTACACTATGTAATATTTTGGGTAAGTATTACATTTCTAACTAGGTTTCGCTAAGGATCCGCGTGGTACCTGGATAAAAAGCAACATTAAAAAAAAATGTATCAAAAGGAAATATTTTCTTGATTAGTCTTCGTCAGTGAACGACATAACTTTTTGACAATCAGCTTAGTTCAGGTATTATGAATAATTTACACATAAATCCTTTTGAGCTGCAGTATCCAAGTTTAAGGCTTAAAGTTTTTCAATTACGCAAGGATTATTATCATGTTTTCCGATATGAAAGTTTCAGTCTAGAAGTTTTTACATAATGGCCACTTGAAAAATAAATTCACATCATGAAAGCGCTTCGACGTAGATATCGATTGTAAAACTAGGAATAAATAGTTCTTATTCTAAAGGGTTTTTTGTACATAAATCCAGTCAGCATACATTTCTTCATTCATAGTGCTCTGGGTAGAACAAAAGATTCTTGTTTGATACGGCAGATCTTTTTTGGAAGAATGGTAGGTGTCAAAATTAACTTCGCGGTCTTGTGCAAGGGCACTCTGGATCTCGGCCTGGGTTCTATTCCCGGGTGGGGCATATTTTTGTGATGCTTGTTCTTAGTTTGCTTAGGATATTGTAGACTTGAATCACCTATTCCGATAAGTTAGATGATATCGTGCTTCGGAGCGCACAGGAAGGCTTAGCCTAGTTCAGGGTACTGCATTATAGTCGTCAATGGGCTATAACAGACACCTATGGCAGGGCTCGTAAAGTCTGATACCAGTGTTGCTACACAGCCACATGAAAAAGGATATAAAGTGTACCAAATTGTACACTAATTTAAAGCACGCGCCTTAATGATAGCATTAAGGTTGTAGAGCTACTTGTGATAGGGCTCGTCCAAGGAAATACGACCACCATACCTATTTCGGCCGCGAAGCAGTATTGCTGTGTTCCGGTTTGAAGGCTAGTTAAATTACGATCACTCAAGGACTAACAGCTCATGCCTGAAGTTGACGGGTGCAATGCAGTGCCGCGTCAGTTACGTTCTTTGTGGATGTGACCTACGCAGTATGGCTCTGTTATAGGCAAGGCTGGCTCCAAGTTGTATTTAAAAATACATAAAGTAAGCTTTATCTTAGAAATAATAAAACTGCTTAGGTACATTTTGTCCAAAACAAACATAGGAATTCAGTTTACTAGATAAGCTTATTTTTATAAATTGAGCGACTTGAGTAATTGATTTCTTTTACACACAAATCCTTTTTGCATAAGCCTCTTATCTCAAAATTCGTAATCTTGTAATGCTAATTCAATGTTTGTCTGCCGGTGTTCTTAAATCTTACTCAGATAATCTCTCTTGCAAGATTGGTTCCGTACCTTTTGTTAACGAGTTGGATCAAAGACGCACGCAGATAAATTAGATAAGAAAATGTGACTTTTGGGTTCGTTTAAATCTTTTTGTTATTTCTGAAAGATAATAGAAAAATGGCGGAACAATGTATTTTTGAACTGCAAAGATATGATTATTGTAAAAGATCTATAATCAATTTCACGCAGTCAATTATGCATTAAATTTGGGAAGAAAAAACAACACTTCTTTGCGACTATCTAATTCTGAGTCTGGTTCATTTTGATATAAGGTAGTTTATTTTACTGTACAACCAATGGTATAACTATTATCGATTCATTTATGTATTTATTATTTTGAGTTAAAATTGATTGTAGTTTAATATTTTATTCTTGCTTCTACTTTCTGAAAAAAAAAAGTTTAAAAGGTGCCTGGAAGATAGAATATAGAATATCTTTTAGCGATAAGGTTGCCCACTAAATAGATACTCTGTGTTGCTTCATGTTTAGATTATTTTAACGTTGTGATTTTTGGGTAAAGTTACTTTACTTTACATTAAATTAAATTCATTGTTTTTGTCATACAAGTGCCCTAAGGAACACACAAATTTTTAGTCGTCTGCATTATAAATAAGATATTTAAAAATGGAAGTGTTATAATATTGAATCTCATACCACAAATCGATACATTCTCTCTTTGAAAAAAGAACGACAAAATTCAATCCATATAGACGTTCGATAAATGGGTGAGAGATGTTCTTCAATATATAGCGTTAAGCAGGCCGCATGTCCCGCTGAGTGTGGTATAATTTGCCTGCACGGTTGTGGAGCCATGCGGTGCGGGATAAGGTTGTTATCCAGTGCTTGATTGAGCCATTGCGATGCTGTAAATCTTTATACCATACAGCTAAACCACAAAGAGGCCCAAAAAAAAAGTCTTGATGTTTTTTGTTATATTACGACGGGGAGGTGACTTCCTTCTAACCTTCATCTCACCTGATATAACTTGAAAAATCAGGTTAGACATTTGGGCACATTGTCGTCATACATTTTTTTTTTATTATCAAACAAAGAACACAAAAATGCAAAAAAAATATTCTAAAACTTACTTTTCCAGAAAAACTATAAAAAAACTGTTTTTTTTTAATGCAGAACTTATTTTTTTTTAAATCGAGCACGGAACGTCTAACATGACTTTTCGATAACTCTCACGGTTTCAGACTTCGCCTCAGTTGCCCTGGAAAAAAACTTACCCTGATTATGTATATATAAATCTATATTCTGAATTTCGCCTGCCCATCTTGCCTTTGGTCTCCCTGGTATCCTTGTTCCTGTGAGGCCACTTCTTATTTTACTTCTTGCAACATATGCGGCCAATAGTCAGTTCATTCTTTGCGAATTGTTTTTGTTGTCTTTCTAATTTAGTGTCTTATATTGTATTTCAGTCTCATTTTTAGAACTTTTTGGCATGTAGCAATTTTATGTTTCGCATGATACTTTATTTAATGTTCAGGCTTGAACTACATTGATACCTGTAGGCCTCAATCAATAACTTTTTATTTCATGTACATAGGAACTGATGTTCAGGAATTTATTGTTCATCAAATTATCAAGAAACATTATTATACTGATGATATCAATGATACTTATGTTGATACCTCCAAACGATTCCGTTTCTAAATAAAGCATTAAAAGTTTTATTGCTCATTCTTATCAACAACAAATTATCTATATTTATGTGGGGTGTACCTTATTATAATACAAATTTATTTTCAACTTATAGCGTGAATTTTATGGCCTCATAACCAAGCTACCAATGGTCATTCTTGTCTTGTACAGAACATATATTATTAATAGCATAGCATGCAGTAATCGAAAGCTTTAACAACCATAGCGGCTTGTTGAAAAGGTACGTGAACCTATTAGCACCGACTTAGATCGAAAGCTAAATAATTGGCCTGCCAGGATATCAAGAGATATTAAACAGTAAAAATAAAACATTTAAAAGTAATTGCAGAAAAACAAGACACTCGCAATATATTTTATATTTTTTTTTTGCTTATTACTGTTTAAAAATCAAAAGTTTTAAACGTACAACTTAATATTAGACTTCGGAACGTCAGTGCATATCAAACTACAAGACCTATACGCGGGTAAGGCAGTACATCAGTGCATTTAATTATCCACCCAACATAGGATTAAATTTAGGATTCAGACCAAGGATTGAAGTCCATGCTTAACTCTTATAGAATGACTAAGCAGCTATAAGCTGTAACGTATTGAATGCTACTTGCAAACCGTGGGCATGTACTGAACGTGAGTTAGGACGTGCCTAACTACCCCCTATGTATCCTCTAGGTATCCTCATAAAATATACACTCAGAGTAGTGATTAGAGGTACTCGAATCTTGGAAGAGAAAAAGGTCGTGGGTTTGTTTCTACTTTTTTGAGTACTTGTTGATATTATCTGAAACATTTTTTTTGAAGTAAGCGTTATGTTTTTTTTAAGAGGGTATTTGATTATTTAGTTTTGGTAACAAAGCAGAAAAATAATTGCTTTCATTAAGTTAAGTAGGATAATCTTTTTGTTGATGATAATGATAGAAAAAACTGTCCACAAGTTCCCACCCATACACTAGTCATAGTAATTTTTTTACTAAAACTCACTAATAATTGGCACAAAAGATCACAAAGAATTGCAAAAAGAACTTACAAAAAGTGTTTCATATTATTTTTTTAGATTAATATCACCGATAGTTCTTTTGTGCTTCACCTTCAACTGTTTTGTTTTTTAAGTTTGTTTGAGACCGGCACAGTAAAATGATTGGAGTTTACAAGGTTTGTATGGAATTCTATTTAATATAACTAGGCACCCTATTATCAATATGTCATATGCTATATATCATTATGTTAGTGTCTGTATAAAATTAAATTTTATTTGTTGAACACGATATAAAGAAGTATTATTTTTATTTATTATTAATGGAATGAAAGAGCATATTGCCGTTTGTAACGGTCCTTAGGTAATCTGACTGATTCCTTTGTACTTAGTTAGTTTAATTTATTGAATAAATGTATATATATTAAAATTAAATTAAATTAATTTAGCATGTGACACAAACTGGCTAGTTTTTTCACTAAATCTGTAAGAAATGCTAGGTAGTTTACCTAGCAATGAAGTATTAGAAATTGGATTACTCCAAATATGTTGCACCAATATTGACTCCACATCCTCTGTCCTATGTTTTTTCAAAAACTTTTTAATAGAACACCGCTCATGGTGATAATGTTTGCTACCTGAGCGTGGGTGCCTTTTGGGTCTCGTGAAATATTGCGGACCAACCCTTGTCACATAACTACTATAAAAAACGAAACAAGAACGAGACGCAAAATACAAAAACCGTGCAGAAAAAGAGGGATAGACATGTCCAGCGGGCTTATAGAACTATGCTTAATTGCTTTGATTGGATTTCAAGGATATTAATTTGGTGATTCACGCCAAGTCAAGGTTCATATTTTGTAATTTTATACGGTTTGATGTATGGAATTTTTCGTTGAATAGAATGTTTACGTATCTCAAGGTTTAGTTCATTGTAGTTAATAACTTTTATTTGATTCATCGTGACCGTAAATGTCAACACAGAAGCGTAAAAAATTGAGAAGGAAATATTCGCATCACAAACTTCCTCAAGGAAGTTTAACTTTGACACCTTTTTACGAGTCTTTATTCCCCCGATTTATTTTAAGTTTTTCATAAGTTTCTCGATAAAAACGGATCTGAGTCTAATGCGATTTGTAGAACAAAAGCCATTTTAGGTAATATTTTATAAAATGACGTTTGTCTGGATAATGTTAGTCGTCATAAATTGCGGGAGAAAAAGAAGACATTTAATTGTAAACTTTTTTAACCGCCGCCTCTGTAGTTTGCCCACCAGTGTTAGATCCAGAGGTCCCGTGTTCGATCCCTAGGGGAGGACAATATTTTGCTTGGTATGGTTGGTGGTAGGAATTTGTTTAAGTCTGCCTGACTAACTACCACCATCTTACCTAAGGCTCTCGCCATAAAAACAATTCTAAATAGATGTGCTATGGCATTTAGAGATAAGGCTCGCCAGTTCTTAAAAGTGTTGAGGACTGTGAAGTAGTAGAGGTGGTGACCGATATCTAGATAGATTTCAGCTGTTGTTGAATCTTAGCGCGAAAGAAAAAGAAGCAATTTTATATGTTTAAACAATAAAATATTATTTTGTGACAGCGCTTTCACCAAAGACAAACAATATTAAAAGCTTTTGCGATAAGAACACATTATTTCATTTAAAAAACGGGTATTTATCGCGTATTTTATCTATATTTATCCCCTATGTTACGGGGGGGTTGCACACTCTTATGCAGAATTAATCACCTCTATGGTCAAGTGGTTCAACCCACCGATTTCAGATCCAGAGGTCCTTGGTTCAATCCCCAGGGGGAATAGAATATTGAGGTAGGACATTGTTTAACTCTGCGGGGCTAGCTACCACCATCTTACCTCATTTTGTCACCATAACAACAAAATTTAGAGGTGATAGCCAGTCCCTTATTCTGATGAGAATTCCGTATGAAGTGTGCTTCCACCTTCAGCCTTATCTTAACGTGTAACCAGGTGAGATGAAGGTCATGCGCTTCCCCGTCGTACAATAAAAAAAAATACTAACCAAAATAATTATATTTTTGGAGTGGGAGGTTCATAGTGGTCTACTATATGACATCGCTGGTAGTTGAACCTATAAAAGGCTTGCGACAACCCCTCCTGTGTTCCATCGGTGCTTGGGAGGTTCAGTGCTTTTAAAAGGCAGCTTCTGGCTAAAGCTCGCTCCATCCTCATCCTCATTATGCACAGACAAGCCTCGAAGTTACCAACCCGTATCAAATTATACATATTTTTTGAAAAGTGGGGCCCACCTTCCGATCCGAGTGTTGTGGGTTCGAATCCAGTCGAGCATCAATGGATTTTTTGTTTTTTCGGAAGTTTATGTGCGCATTTGACACATGCACGGTGAAGGTCACATCGTGGGGAAACAGATTTTTTTTTAACATCATCCAAAGCGAAAATTATATCATGTGAAGCAAAACATAGCATATTTTGCCTGTTTTATGTCTAGCATTCATTAAAAAAGTTTTTAACATCTTTAGCAAGGTGAGTTCAGGCTGAAAGCTTCAAGTGCCAAGAATCAAGTGGAGTTTTGAGTTGTCATGTGAAAATGATAAGTTAATTGGGTTTCTGAAAAGATAATGACTCAAGTTTAAGGTAAAGCTTTCGTTCGGGGCTCTTAAGTTATAATTAAGTTTATTTCACTAGAAATTTTTAATTAGATCCAGTCTTTATGATCCTACGTTTTTAAAATGGTATTATTTTTTTGAGTTGAATGTTTTTACGTTCTTCAGATGCATCTATCAGCATATGGATCGGAATGCTGGCTTTTGAAAAAGACGGCTGAAATGAGAGTGTGGTTTTAATGTTAAGTTGGTTGTATGGTGTGATAGGAATGAGTGCGCCAGAGTTTCTTTATTTATAGGTACCTATACATTAAATATAATATTGGAGACAAATTACATTTATTCAATAAAAAGTACAATTAAACTAACTATGGACAAAGGAATCAGTCAGATTACCTAAGGACCGTTACTATTAATATTGGATTATAAAATAAATAATAATAAGTAATTTTAATTAATATAACCGTTAATATTGGAGTACCTGGGAGTTTTGTCACACAGTGACCATGTCAATCCCGTATAAAGTTTGATACAAATAATAAAACAAAACAAAAATAGCTAACTCATCTAGTAACAAAGACCTAATAATATAAAGTAAGTACCTGAATCTAGCTATGTCACTAGTACATAGTAACAGCAACAAAGTTATGAATACAATTAGGAGTATTTACTCCTCATTGTATCCATAACTTTTTTGCATATCTATACCACGCTAAACTATTTAGGTTAGCGTTTTATAGATATGTCAAGCAGGTGGAAGAAAGTCACATCACAAAAATAATGTTTAGTGAACTATAAATTAAAGAAGCCATAAAGCGTTGCGTAGTCCTTTTCCCCGACTTTCCAAAACGAAGGAGGTTCTCAATTCAGATAGTGTTTCTGCGAGGCTATGTACCTAATTACGTAATTTTTCTATGATAGACAGTGGTAGATTTTTCGTGATAAAATTACAGCGCAGGTCCTAGCCAGTAAAGGACAACCCTTCCAGCAGCATTGGGATATTTTAACTTTGGGCCTTATCAAAATTTTAATCCAGATGAGATGATGGACAAGCGCTTCGCCGTCGTACGAAAAAAAAATGGTATTGATACATCATTAAATTTTGCAGCTAAATCAATACATTTCCACTAGTGACAGAATCTCGGCAGTAATGAACCTCTCGGCTTAGCGCGGATTGGCGGATGTCTCATGTCTGATTTTTTAGTTTGTTTCCACGCGCCCCTGTTGTACCCAGTTTCGAACAATTTGGGAAGCATTTTATCAACGTTGGGAAGACAAGACAAGTATTTAGTTCATCTTTTAATTATCACAACTTGAGCCACTCTTATCATCATCAACGTCATTAACAGCTCATTAGTGCCTCTTCCAAAGCTGGAGAGATCCCTTAGTCAGATTTTACGACATCCATGGGTTTAGATGGAGGGGTTGATTCTTATAGACATTTTGAAAGACAAACCCATTTTACAAGGGCAGCAGTCGGGATACTAAAGACTGTTATAAACGGTCTATAATGTAATTCAACTGTTTCAGACGTATCAGACGAAAGAGTGTCCAAGACTCTGGCTGCATTGCCACGTATAATTTATGTATTACGTATAATTTATAACAAATTAGCATTGATATTTAGCAATGCTAATTTGTTATAAATTA
This sequence comes from Venusia cambrica, assembly GCA_951394065.1. Lineage (NCBI taxonomy): Eukaryota > Metazoa > Arthropoda > Insecta > Lepidoptera > Geometridae > Venusia > Venusia cambrica. The sequence goes on from OX596055.1 coordinate 7,508,172, forward strand.
ATCCTAAGAAAAGCCAACACATTCGAATCTGGCATAACTTAAATCACAAAGGTACTTACAGGAGTCACGAATTAAAATCACTTCAATTATAACCCGCAAGCGATCAGCCATCCACTTACTCGCAGTCGATCACGGTTATCCATCAACCTGACAGTTTTGAACACTTTAGTTTTCCTATGATATTTTGTATCATAACATTTCACATGTGGTATGGTATCACAGTGGCGTGGGTAGTCGTGGTATCACGTCGCAATTATGTCATCGAGCTTCTTACATTACTGTTACGATTGAGGATAAAAGGCCAGTAAAAGTTTAACGACAATGTGAAGGATTTAGTGCTATGTAATACGGTAAGTGATCTTACAGATTCTATGGCGGTGTTTGCGTTGTACTAAAACATATTTGAGTCGTGATGAAAACTAAACATAGCTGGTAGGTAACATCCACTTTTAACGCACTGTGGTCTAGTGGTTCGCCCACCAGTGTCAGATCCAGAAGTCCAAGAGTACAATATTGTGCTTGGTTTGGTTGTTGATAGGACTTTGTTTAAGTCCACACAGCTGGCACCATCTTACCTGAGTCTGTCGCCATAACAACATTTATAATTACCTAGTTCTATTCCGGCTTTTAGAGGTAACAGCTAAATTCTCAGGCTGTTAAGCATTAACAGCCTGAGAGTGAAAAGTTCTTACTTGTTGTGATTTTGTTCTGTTAGTTCATAACTGGTATTTTGTGGGTAATCTGGACATTACCTGGGCAAGGATGGTTCTAGAGCTAGCGAGCTTTCATAAAAGTTGCCTATCAAAGGCACTGGGCATGGACATACCCACGAACCGACGGTACACAGCGAGCTGCTTGGCAAGGGACTTCGGCAAGCCAGGTTATTCTACCAGCGATATGAACATTCGTTGACTATAGATTAATTAAGTGCACTAGGAGATATTGTTCTACCTTTTATTTGATTTATTTGAATGGTTAAACTTTGTAGAGGTACTGACTTTAATAACTTTTGTACTACCCTTAGTAGTCCAATCATTTGGCGCTTGCATAATCTCATCTTATAGCATCTTCATGCTCTAAATCCGCTTTCATCGTCTGTCACCTAGCCCCAGCTCGCAACTAATATAAAAGTTTCAATTAATTTATATCCGGCCAAGCGTGGAGCGTCAGCGAGTGACAAAAGAAAAACACGGATACCGGCAAGGCATCTGTCTTTTCATAGTCAACTTAACTAAAAGGATTAAAATGATATCTTCCGTCGTCTGACAGCCAGTGTGGTCCGCCAAGCGTTAACAGAAAATTCAAACTCCTTTGTTGAAGCATTGAAGAATTTTGTTACCTTAAGCTTTTAATACCTTTATGCCATTACTTTATAATTTTAGCATTCAAAGGGTTGATTTTTAATCCCGATTACGTGAGGTAAAAACGGTTAAGATATCTTTTGTTATCTTTTTGTGGACTGTGTAAAGAAATGTTTTTTGATTTATAGAACTTTAAATAGAATTTAAAGTTTTGTTAATGGATTTATATATTTTAAGACGATTTGCGTTTTTTATCGGCCAGCCTATAGACCAGACCAGACTATCGGTTTGGTATTTCTGAAGAATGATTCGTTTTTGTGGATCTCATAACTTAAAGCACTGCTAGAAAAACCTTTAGTAATCAGGAAAGGACACCCGCCTTGCCAGTTTAATCTCATTAAAATTATTTGCATGTATATTAATACTAACAACAACAATTTATATTCCTATCAAATGAAAAAAAAAACACACCCATTAGTTGAAAATTAAGTTGTACGATTACTGCAATCCAAACCTAACCAAATCCAAAATTACAAACAACCTTAATAATCGTTCCTAATTTTAAAATATTACGCAACAGATAGATAGAAAGTCCATTAAATATAATTAGTTCATTTTAATAAACTCTCAATCTCTTAAATCTCTCAACTTTCCATATTTCGTCAATATTTTTTCTCGAGTGAAAGTGAACACCCAATTTTTTGTCATATTAAAATCTTGCAAGTTCACATACTCATATCACAATTTCCACAACGAAGGGGCTTCCAAGTCATTTTAGCAAAGTCATAGAGGGTTCGAGTCAAGATCAATAAAGTCAAAGCATGCAAGATATTTACACTTGGAAGGTTTCAGATGTCGACGCTGCAAAATTCTCACAGGCCCAGAAACTCACACAAAAACTTAATCCGATTCAATTTATCAATTTACGCAACATCAAATTCGGCAGAAAACAAAATTTAAGGTTAAAACGAAATTACTAACTTAAGTATAAAGATAAATTCAGAACCAGAACTTCCAAAAACAGCTGATGCCTGTCTTTCATTCAAACTTTGCGGTATGAGATACGTATAGCCAATCGCTTAAAGCTCCGGAAAAAATAATTTATTGTAATAGGTCCTCGTGAACATTCGCCAGCGCTCGGGTTTATCCTACCCCGCGTCCCGCCCCTCCACTGAGCGTATACAATTCTCGACCGACTGCAATGCTCTACACACAACCAGTCGTCCCGAAGCAGCGTCAGAGAACGGTCGCGCCGCTCGACGCTACAATCGGAACTTACGCGATTATAAAAACACGCTCATCTTCAACTTGCAACAAAAACTATTTCACGTTCCGTGACGAGAACCAACCGAAAGTTGCACTAATTCGTTGTTGTACAAAACCGTTTTCGTGGAATCTGAACGTTTTCGTAAAGTGGACTTATTGTGAAATTATATTAACGAATCGGTGAATCAAAATATCGGACTGTGATCGTGAACTCAAAAATAATGCTGTGTGTGGATATAACAAGGACTGTGTGTTAAATTAACGCCTAAACCGACCTTATTATTTGATGGATACTCAGCATCCGGCAAGGGGACAAACCGCACGAACACCGACGGAAAAAACATGACACAAAGCCTTACGTGCCTTGTTTTCTTTCATTCATGATATTTGATTTCCCCCAAAATGGCTTTTCAGTCTTCTTCAAAAAACTGTATTTTCAACCAAATTTTATTTTGGTTTGTTGTGGGAATCAATGTCGCCGATCAGAGCTCACTACCGCTTAAATACGAAGCTCCCGACGACTGCCAATGGTGGCTCAGAGGACCCAACGATGCCCATGAAGTTTCCCTCACATGTAAAATACGAACGATAAACAGTGAGTTTGACACCACAAACTTCAGTGTCATACCATCAGAACACACCACATCCCTGAGGATAGAGTGCAATGAGGAGATGATGTACAAAAGCTCACTTGATGATCAAAGTTTCGCGCATTTGATGAAACTGCGTGAACTTGTCTTAGATAACTGTAAAATTGGAAGATGGCCGCCCGGCGTACTCTCTGGTTTGAGAGATCTCCGAAATTTGACGATCCGAACGAAAAACACGGAATGGGCTGCTATGAGTCTAGAGATAGCATCGGAAAGCTTCTCGGCTGTTAGACAGTTGGAAAAGTTGGACCTCAGTTTTAATAACATTTGGTCGTTCCCCGAAAACTTGTTTTGCCCGCTAACCAATTTAGTGTACCTGAACGTTTCTTCTAATCGTCTTCAAGATGTGAGTGATTTGGGGTTCAGGGAGCGAGCGATGCATCAAGCTCTTATAAGTGAACAAGATGGACCAGCGCCGTCAGTATCTTCCGTTTCGCACGCTTCCTGCTCTCTTGACATTGAAGTGTTGGACGCCTCCGATAACCAGTTTGTGCTAATGCCTGAATATGGATTTATGGCTTTACGCAGACTAAAGGAACTGCACATTCATGACAATGAAATATCTATGGTGGCTGACAAAGCACTTTCCGGACTGAAACAACTACAGATAATCGATCTTTCTAATAACAAAATCGTTGCTCTTCCACAAGATCTATTCAAAGATTGCAGGCCGGTAATAAAAGAAATATACTTACAAAACAATTCGATCAGTGTGCTTTCACCAAGTCTTTTCGCCAACTTAGATCAGCTGTTAGCGTTGGATTTATCTAATAACCATCTAACAAGCACCTGGATAAATGAGAATACTTTCACTGGGCTAATAAGAATGGTTCTGCTGAATTTATCGAATAATAGACTGACGAAACTTGATCCGAAGATTTTTAAAGATTTGTACACTCTGCAAATTCTCAACGTTCAACACAATATGCTGGAAAATATAGCCGCAGATTCGTTTTCTCCGATGAACAACTTGCACACGCTGATATTATCGTTCAATAAAATATCCCACATAGACGCATACGCCTTAAATGGCTTGTATGTATTGTCTTTGCTTTCTATAGACAATAACCATCTTGATGAACTTCACCCAGAAGCGTTTAGAAATACGTCTTCGCTTCAAGATTTAAATTTAAATGGAAATCGTTTGAAGAAAGTACCCATAGCGCTCAGAAATATGCGATTACTTAGAACTCTCGATCTTGGAGAGAATCAGATAACATCACTCGAGGAGCCCGGCTTTGTCGGTTTGCATAACGTTTACGGCTTACGTCTTATCGGGAATAAAATAGAGAATATAACTAAAGACGTATTTTCCGACCTTCCATCTCTTCAAATATTGAACTTGGCCCGAAACAAACTAAGACGTATCGATTCAAACGCATTTGAAACACTAACTAATCTGCAGGCCATTAGATTGGATGCTAACCAGCTCACCGATGTGCAAGGATTATTTGTAAACATTCCATCTCTGCTGTGGCTGAACGTATCTGACAATAAAATAGGATGGTTTGATTACACTGTCATCCCTCCGGCGTTACAGTGGTTGGATCTACACAGCAACAACATCAAAGAACTCGAAAATAGCTATCGCCTGGATAAAGAACTCCGATTACAAACATTAGATGCAAGTTTCAATAAAATTACGAAAATATCCGCTTTTTCCATCCCGAGCAGTGTCGAGCTCCTGTTCCTGAATGATAATCAAATAACACAAGTTGAAGCCCAAACTTTTGTTGGAAAAACCAATTTAACGAGAGTCGATTTGTATGCAAATCAGATAACTAGTATGGATCTGAATGCTCTCCGTCTAACTCCAGTCGATCCCGGGCGACCACTGCCGGAATTTTATATTGGCGGAAATCCTTTCCAGTGCGATTGTACCATGGAATGGCTGCAGCGTATAAACAAACTGGATCACCTGCGGCAACATCCTCGAGTAATGGACTTGGAAAGCATTTACTGCAAGCTGCTCTACAATCGTGAAAGGACTTATATTCCGCTCATAGAAGCGGAATCTTCTCAGTTTTTGTGTACATATAAAACTCACTGTTTCACTTTGTGTCATTGTTGTGATTTTGATGCGTGTGATTGTGAAATGACGTGCCCGTCGAACTGTACGTGCTATCATGACCAACCTTGGTCTGCGAACATTGTGGACTGTTCCGCGGCCGGGTACGCCGAAATACCTAACAGTATACCTATGGACGCTACTGAACTATACTTAGACGGTAACAACTTTGGTGGTTTAACAAGTCATGCTTTTATTGGACGTAAAAATCTTAAAATATTATATGCAAACAATTCTAACATAGACGCTTTGTATAATAACACGTTTAGTGGACTAAAACGCTTAACAGTTTTGCATTTAGAAAAGAACAATATAAAAGAGTTACTCGGTTTTGAACTATCGCCGTTGGAAAATTTACGAGAATTGCATCTACAAGATAATAAAATTCACTATATCGATAATCGAACTTTCATGGAGCTGAGGCATTTAGAGGTACTGCGCCTGGAAGGAAACAACATTTACGGCTTCGCTGTGTGGCAATTCACGATGAACCCTTATTTGGTAGAGATAAGTCTGTCGCGAAACCCTTGGTCGTGCGACTGTCAGTACTTGCATAAATTCAGGACTTGGTTTAAAAACAACCTAGGAAAAGTGGAGGACGCTAATAGAATCACGTGTGTGTTCGACAACATAACGAACGCGGTGGGACCACTCATGTCTGACTTCAATTCCACTATTTGCACGAGCCACGTCGGCGGGAGCTCGTCGATAATTGAAAATCAAGTAATCAACGATTATCTCCCACTGCTTCTGATATCGCTTTGCGTGTTTGTAGTGAGCTCTGTACTAATATGCGGTATATTTTACTGGCGACGAGAGCTCCGCGTGTGGATTTACTACCACTGCGGATTGAGAATGTGCTACAAAAGCACAGCGTTTGACGAAGAGGCAGATAAAGACCGTCTATTCGACGCCTACATAAGTTATAGCGTGAAAGACGAGGCGTTCGTCGCTCAAATGCTAGCGCCCGGCCTAGAATCCGCCGATCCGAGTTTCCGGCTCTGCCTACATTACCGCGATTTCAACGCTTCGGCATACGTCGCCGACACAATTATAGAAGCCGTAGAGTCCTCTAAACGAACGATTATCGTTCTATCTAAAAATTTCATCAACAACGAATGGTGCCGGTTCGAATTCAAAACGGCACTGCACGAGGTACTAAAAGAGAGACGAAGAAGACTGATAATAATTATGCTAGGTGAAGTTCCGAATAGAGACATGGACCCTGAGTTGAGATTGTGTTTGAAAGCTAATACGTGTATAGAATGGGGGGATAGACAGTTTTGGCAAAAGTTAAGGTTTGCTATGCCGGACTTGCGGAAGTGTCAGTATCACCGGTCGACAGTGAATATTTACGCGTCAGTATCGCCTGTGGGGATGGGGGCTGGGCGGGCGCCGGCGCCGCCCCCGCCGCCGCCGCCGGGGAAGCTGCCCCCGCTCCTAGGAGACACGCTAGCCCTGGGCCATGCCGTCCACGCTCACGACCCTCACTCCCACCGCATCCCGCCACAAGCCCAACTGTGGGCATAGCGTATGCTCCAACGCAGGTAACCAGACACTGATACTTGCAAACGCTTAAGCGTATTAGTCCAACAAAAGTGATAATTAGTCTTAAGATTGTTCTATAGTAACTTATTGTAATTAAGCTCTTCTTGCATTTACTTGTATAGCTCGTCGCTAGTTATGTTTATTTTACGGATTAACTTCCTATTTTCTGCGATAGTAATTTATAGATAGGTAATTTTAAGCCGTTGTTAGTAAACTAAATGCCATTTAAATTATACTCGTAAAATTACTGAATACGTTTGGATCGCATAAAATAATCATGCCAAAGTTAACTCTATGTACAGATGCATTTATTATAATTTTATACACCACATTAAACTATTGTCAAGAGATTGTATATAAATTACGAAATTGTATATAAGCTGTATATATTGAAGGGGAGGATATCGAAGAGAAAAGACAAAATACACATTTTCAAAATTTTATTTTTGTTTTTGTTTCATTACCCGTTTTTCTAGGAGTTCATTTGTTTTTTATTCGCTAGGTAGTTTTGTAGGTTACAGGGACATTATTGGGAACTATATCAGTTTTCAACAAACTTTTCCGCGCTGGAAAGAAAAACACGTCCCTAGTTCTAACGCAATTACAGCACTCAGGAACTTGGAAAGCAACTATCAGCATGTTCAACTCGAAGTAGGTTGGAGCATTTTCAGCCAATATGCAAACATATTGGAAATTGAAAGTCACTTCGAGAAAGTTTATCGTCTAACTAAAAGGAAAGCAGTAATAGTTGGTTGTACTTAGGCACGTTTCACATTATAGAATTTTCTAAAGATAATAGTGTTGAGGCATGGTGACAAGACAACCTTGTTATTCAAATACAATCTGACTCATATTACCTGCTGAACTGTTTGATCAAAAATGCATAACTATTATTATTCATCATTACTATATTGCGATACAAATGCATGAAAGTAAGCTTGTCTGACTTTTATGCATTGGCAACATTCAGTTCATCAGTAACACCAAAATTAGTGTATGAGAGAAATATGAGTAAATTTATTTTACCTTTCAAACGGTTGGTCTCGGTATATATATTTTATTGAGAGATAGGTGTATGAGTAATTTTTTTTTACTGAGAAACATACTTTCATACTGGTCTCGGTAAATTTTTTTTTTGATGATAGCCAAGCGTTTGTCCTCCAGCTTACTTTAAAAAGAAAAAATGTGGCCTATGATGCAGCACAGTTGTCCAAAAAGAATCTATTTACTCTGGACTTAAATACTCCAAGATTGTACTCGTGCGGAAAAAACAGACGGGGGCAAGGAGTACCTGTGTCTAGTGGGATTGGATTAATCCAATATATGTTTAACAATCAAATAAGTATCAGCACTAAATTATTATCTATCAAAGAAACAAAAACATTATTAGTACCAAACTATAAATAGCGCAGTAGGTACTGTTAAAAATATATTTAAGTAAAAGTCAAAACTCCGAACGTGGTAATGGCAATAACTAGTAAGACGCTCTGCTTCTTCTTTAAAAGCCTATAGAAAATAGCCTCCTCATAAGTTTCACAATAGTCACTACGCTTGGTAGGCGGAATAGTAAGTCTTGTGCGGATTAGTTAACAAGCCTGTAGGTTGTAGGTTCGATTCCGACCCCGGACAAACATTTGTGTGATGAATATAGATATTTGTTCTGTGTTTGCGTGTTTTATCATATGGTAAGCATGTATTTACATAAAAAGTTTAGAAAATGGAGGTAATCTATTCGTTATCTAATTCCCATATTTTCAAGCTCTGTTAAGCTGTGCTGTATTGTCCTGTTAAATATTGAACTTTTTTAATTTTCTAATTGTTCGATTTCAGACTAAATTTTATATAGGTATTAAAATATGTCTTAAATCGAACCAGAGTTATTTTTTAACCATGGAGTCCATAGCAAATAAGGCACACTCTGTGAAATACAAAATTTTTGCAACATTATAAATATTACAGGACATTTCACACAGCGTCATCTAGCACCAAAATAAGCATAACTTTTAATATGGGAGCAACATAGATTAGGGATAGAATACTTTTTTTTTGTAATACCTACAGATCATACAATACAAAACCCAAATACATGACAAACTTTATTCACCGCATAGATGTTTGTCACCGGTGGAAATCGAACCCACAACCTACATCAAATATTGCCGATGTTGCAAATGATTCTGCTTTTTTGGTAAGATATTATGATTATGTGGTTAAATGAGCCCAAATCGAAATTGCATCTTATGTCGGAGACGTAAACAACATTTTTCAATGCATGCGGATTCGCAGTGACTTGTCTACGAAGCAAAGTAAAGTCGAGGTAAGTTTCCTTCGACATCAATTTAACCGGTGATCGATCACGTGGAGTACTGCTAAGCTATGGAGTAAGTATTAATGAGCAAGAAAACATTTATCGAATCAACCGCTTCTATGGTCTAGTGGTTCACCTACCAGTGTCAGATCCAAAGGTCCCGGATTCAATCCCCAGGGAAGTACAATATTGTGCTTAGTTTGGTTGGTAGTAGGACTTTGTTATAGTCCGCCTATTACCACCATTTTACTTGTCTATCGCCATAACAACAATTCTGTTCTATTTTTTGTTCCAGCATTTAGAGGTTTGATAGATAGTTGAGGATTCCGGGTGAAGTGCGCTTCTACCTTCGGCCTCAACCTGAAACCAGTTGATATGAATGCCATACACTGTATAGTGTATGAATAAAATATAAATGTAAATTTTCTATAGATACCATCATTGTGATAAATGAACTGTTTCAAATGAAAAGCACAAAACATCAATTATTTTTATTTTTATGATTGTTTACAAGAAATCGCTCAAAGTGAATGAGTCTGTTTTATTTTTTTATTATACGAGGTGGATGCAATTTGCCTTCATCTCACCTGGTTACAAGTTGAGATAAAGCCGAAGGTGGAGGCGCACTTCACCCGGAATCCTCAACAAACTGAGGAACTGGCTACCTCTATATGCGGGAACACAATTTTTTTTTTAAGAATTGTTATTATGGCGACAGAATTAGGTAAAATAGTGATAGCTAGCTAGGCGGACTTAAACAAAATCCTAACAACCAATCTGTATCATTTTTATATTAATAATAATAAGTTGATTTGATTAAAATAAAAAACAAAATACAAGATAATTGTTATAATAATAAATATTACAGGACATTAATATCACATATTATTGTAATATGTTTACAAGCAAAATATTATTAAAACTCGAAGCTTGTCTTTACGCATCATAAAACCTGCAAATTGTTTGATCTGGAATTCATGCCGGCTATTTTACCTTTAAAACTTAAACCACGTTGTTTAGATATAGCAGCATAAATAAAATTCTCGTTAGACCTCGCTATATTGGTATTTTATGTTGCGAACCGAATCCAATTGCAATAAAAAACATATATCACTATAGAGCGTTTATCACTTTCTCGCCCCTCAACGTCTCCACACCATTCTTTCTCCATTGCTAACACGCGGATCGAGATAAATCCTCATATTTTCCACCCTGTACCTTTACCCACTTATATCCGTAACTACACCTAACCAGCTATGACGAGAAGCGTGACCAGCGGCGCCATCTAGTCATCAACTCATGAAACTGCTATTATCTCGTTGTGGGCGAATCAAAACGAAATCAGCATCAGTTATTTTTGACGTTTCCACCCTCATCAAGAGACGGACGATCGGCGTAACACGGTAAGAGTTATTATGAAACTTTTCTCATGGAAAATATTGTCGTGTTGAAAGGTATGCCGCCATTTTTAGTGCTATAAGGTTGGAAGTGCTTGGCGTTCGTTTCACCTGGTAAAAAGTTAAGAATAGAGCAGGTGGAGGCTCACTTGCTATCTTACCTCTAAAAGCCGGAACACAACAATTTTAGGATCGTTGTTATAACCCTAGATCTGAAATCGGTGGGTTGAACAGGCGGTTAAAAAATCAACAGTAAAAAAAATCTTATTCAACAGTCTTGCGTATTTCTTTACAATTTCACTGTAATATGCAACATTGACAAGGAATATGCTACAATCATACCAAAAGAAAACATTACCGGAGATTATGTTAAATCCTCAAATCGTACTCCTCATTCCTGAGGGTCGTGATTCCCCTGTGGAAGTTATTTAGTTCTGACAATGCTCCGCCAGCTACGTCTGTCCTTGGCGGCTTAAGAGCGTCGTGACATTTTGTATCCGAGTTCGTACAAATCTGGTCCATCCATCTGGTCGATTGCCATCAACCTTTCCTGTGACCACCAGCTGTTCAAGGTTGTTACCATTTCCTGGATATGTCACCGAATCACCACAAATTAATGTCCTAAACTAACTCTTCTCTCCTCTTAGTGGCTTAAGCCTGAAAACCTTTAGCTTAGGAATTTGCTGGACAACTTAAATAGTTATTATCATAAGGGTCAGGAAGTATTCTTAAACCCCCATATCCTACATACTTGGATAGAAGTTGATATAACTAATATTACGATGATTGCTGACCCAACATTTTGGGTCAAACTAAACGAGCAAGGCCCTTCTGATAGCACTTGTTCAGTAATTAACTTAGTTTTATGGGAAGGGTTAGGATCCTCATTTAATGTAACAAAAAAGATTTAGATTATTGAGTGTGAAAATGGTTGCTTTTGATGATAAAAAATACGAATGAACCGAACTATTTTTTTCATCAATTAAATTACTTTATCAAATTATCACCAAATCAACATTCCAGAGTGCGTTATTAATATGCTAAGTTTGTATTAATTACTTTTAACTAATGTGCCAAACATCAAATTTAGATTCAAATTACCGATGCCAGTTCTAAGAGATCGTATCAAAAGTCTATTCTGAGAAAAACTCAGTTTATGGGTGTCGGCGGCGGTTGTTTAAGAAAACATACAATGTTTGAATAGATTGTGCAGGCTTAATTGGTTCGGTTATAGTGTTTCTAAATGGAGAAAAGCCCTATTAGCGAAATAATCATCCTCCGACATTCTTAGATGATATTTTTTGCATTGATCTGTCAACTCAAATAGCTCTACCTTACTAATAGAATAATGACAATCCAAATACTTTCCGAGTACTCAAAGATATTGGCTCTCAAATATGCTGGTGACACAAAAGAACCATCTGCCTGGAAAATGCCATGTGGGATGACAAAGGACGCATGCGCAATTTAATAGCATCGAAGTTTAAAAGCATCGGATCCCTTTGAATATTTACTGAAATTGCGTCGATAAAAACCTTGTATTGTCATTCGATAATCCTTTACGCACTCTGAAATGTCATCGTCATAGATCAGCTTTCGTCTAGCCAACAGTATAAGGTTTGCGTAACTCAATACATCAATAACCAACTATGTCATTGGAGTCGTAGTAGAAAAGAAATAAGAGCTATATTTGCATAAATAGACGCCACCACAAACCGCAGTAAGAACTAAAAGGACAAAGCAACGGAGATAATATCCCATCCCTTAATCACATGCACCGGTGCTCTCGAAAAAATGTTTGGAAGACCGTTCAGACATCTATTTTTGTCGTCATGCGTTTACAACGCTTACAACAGAATTAGTTGTCAAAATGTTAAAACTCTAAACGTGTTTGAATGTTCCAAATTTGAATCGTCTTGAAGAATGTTGTACGCCTGTTATACACGTAATACAATGGATTTGTGCTAGTTAGTTTTCGTTTAGAGATCCGTGACTTAGTTCGCTTTTTAGTATCGTTAATTCTACCAGGAGTAGTCGAGGAATGTATGGTATGGGAAATTTACAGGGAGTAGTAATGGACCGGCGACCGCCGCTATAGTAAGTTCATACTTTCCATCCAAGCAATAAATATAATGTGGATTTAGTACCCTTCTGTTAATAAATCTTAGACTCTTAAAGCTATTAAGACTATTTGTTCGTAAGGACCCTTAGCTTCATAAATTTAATTACCGATAAAATTCAATAAATCTCTTGACTTCTCAGACGGAGAATTAACTTCAATACTGTTAATAATAAAATAATTGCTTTTGATAAAGAATATTTGGATTCAAAGATTGTTTATCTATAAATAAAATACAGTTGCTGCTTAGAGCTAAGTGGCCAATAGGTTATGGGTCCGCCTTCGGATCTGGAGATGTGAGTTCAAATCCAGTCGCGCACCGATGGACTTTTTGGTTTTTTAGAAGTTTATGTGAACGTTCGATAGATGTACAAGCTCTGACGGTGAAAGTCATATTGTGATGAAACCGGCACGTCCCTAAAATCAAAAATCTGAATGGTAGGTGTCACTGGAATCTTCCACTAAGCGGCGATGGGCTTGCAACCTCTATTTTGTTTTGAAGTTTTGAGGGCACGTTTTATTTCAATCGGTCAACAAGAAAAATATGCAAAAAATATATATTTGATAGCAAATAATTCCAATATAGGCGAACTACGTCATTTTTTTGCACCCAGAAACATTTTGCTTTTTTAATTCACTTTGTTTTCTGACAATATCAATTTTGGAGCTGACCAAAACCTCTTTAATTAGCTGACAGTTTAACTGATGAACAATTGAACAAAAAAACTAGTAATTATTCTATGAAAGCACATAGGTAGTGTCCGATCAAGAATAATATGTACTTTATTTTTACAAACCTACATAGCTTGTTTATAAATGTATGTAGGTTTGTAAACGTATATACGTAAAGTATGTACATTTAAGTTTCCTACAAATCAAGTGATAGTTCACTTATCAAAGACCAGGCATTGTTTAGTTATCTGAGTTCTGACAAAGAGAATACTGAGCCAACACTTTACTGGCCTCTGCCTAACATTACAAAACCACAAAGTTACAGAAGGCTGAACCTTCAGTAACTTTGTGGCTATAAACGTAGGTCCAGTACCAAATGCCAATAATTGACTATCAAACTTGATGTATAGACTCTCGTCTTTACGGCAATAGATAGATCGAGAGCTAGTCATCGTTTGTTTACTTTATGTATAGAATTTGACGAACCTTCGTCTTTTAATCAAATTTATTCAAACAACATCAACAATTAAACAAGCAATATTTATAATGAAAGCAGTTGGTTTACCTGTGGACCGTTACAATGGTATTGACCATTTACTCATTCATTCATTTATTGCATTTTTATATCAGACAGAGCTTACCTATTTGAGCCTTTTGGGGTGGAGACCTTGGGTCCGTGGGGAGCCGGTGCCCTCCGGGTTTTCAAAAATATTGCGGGGCTTTTGATTGAGGCGACACGTGACCCAAGGGCTGGCTCTTATTTAGGCCAGCGAATTAGCATAGCTATTCAGCGTGGCAATGCAGCCAGTGTCTTGGGCACGCTTCCGTCTGGTACTGGTCTGGAACAGTTGAGTTACCTATAGGCCGTTTGTAACGGTCCTTAGGTAATCTGACTGATTCCTTTGTACATAGTTAGTTTAATTGTACTTTTTTTTAATAAATGTCATTAATTAACAAAAAAAATATATCATAGTTTTTCAACTAAATCCAGACCAGTACCAGCTGAAAGCGTGCCCAAGAAATTGGCTGCGTTGCCATGGTGAATAGCAATTTATTATGCTATGATATTCCAAGTAAATTCCGTTTTTTTTTAAACAACTAGGGGACGGGATAAGCAAGTAGCCCACCTGGTGTTAAGTGCATCTCTTGCCTATAACAATGCCTTACTGCATAGGTCACATCCACAAAGAACATAGCCGACACGGCACTGTATTGCGCCCGTCAACCTCGCCACCAAGCTCCGCGTGCCCGTAATTTCACCGGCAACCATACCTTTCAAACCGGAACACAGCAATGCTGCTTCGCGGCTGAAATAGTTATGGTGGTAGTAATTCTCCGGACTAGCCCTTTCACAATGGGCTTCTACTACTCTTATACTTCTTTACATACATTTTGTACCTGTATCAGAGTTAAATTCTTATTACTAAATACCTGTTTAGATATGTATATTGAAAGATGGTTGTAAATATACACTTCAATGTCACGCTAGATTTTTTTCATAGAAAAATCAATAAGAGATGTTTTTTATGAAACAGTAAAAACATTTAATAATGTTGATAAGGTAGATAATTTGACCACTAGCTCCAGAGGCTCAGTTGAAGAGTTATTGTCGGGTAGAGTCTAGGGACTCCGAGATGATTTGTCGACTTGCGTTACCCCAGATTTTGGGACGACAGACATTGCGAATACGAAAGACTTTCGTAATAGACTCTTGTTGAAATTGAAACGCAAGAGTTATCACAGCCAAATCTTTGAGAACATAAGCATGAAAAAAAATGTTTATTTGTCAAGCCCTTCTATTACGCTCAGGCATGTTTTCCTTGGTAGGAGTATAGAAATGCAGTTAGATCCAACGTTTTTGAAAGAGATAGCTTCATTGACCTGTACATGTTAACATTATAATACATATACAGATTTAGATAGATAGATTTAAACGTCTATTTACCCAAAATAGCACACTACAAAACATATAAACTATAAAAAGCACAGTACATCTCTTGAAAAAAAAATACAGGTAGGTAAAACAAAAGAAAGTACTTAAAATATTATAAAATACAAAATAGATGCGTGTTCTATAGCAGAAAGAATAAAAAAAGAAGAAAAAGATTTCGACGAATTGAGAACTTCCTCCTTTTTTTGAAAGTCGGTTAAAATGGAATACTTGCCGCAGGAAAAGATAGGTATCTTTCCTGCGGCAAGTAACAATTTTGTATGAATCAAAGTCACTTTAAAGTAAAATTAGAATGAAGATGTTTACAAATAAACAATAAATCTAGGCCATGTAAATAAAATCTAGGATCTAGGCTAGTTTTCTCATTAGAACATCAACTGTAATTTGCTATGGGTTTGTTCATCTTAAGCTGTGTATGATTAAATAAAAAAAAGTTTGTGGCCCCAGGCGTATCGATGCAGCACTAACTATATATATTCTGTGGCATTGGTACGGATAGGTTTCATACAATATTCTATACCAGATATTTGCATTGGAAACTCATTCATAAAAGTTTTGCTGTTTGATTCGGAATTTAAATTTGAATTGCTGTTTTTGTTATAACGCACGGCTATTGGCTCATTTCAATTCGTTACGGGTATTGTATTGGTAATTATTCTTACTTATAATCCAGTTTCAGACCGCATAAGTACCTACGTTTTACTGGAACAAGTATATATTACTTTTTTTTCGTTTTATTGTACGACGGGGATGTGCAACTACAGATTGAAAAATCGGCCATTTTTTCAAGCTATGATAAATCCGAAGGTGGAAGCGCACTTCACCCGGAATCCTCAAAAAAATGAGGAACTTGGCTATCTTACCTCTATAATGCCTCTAAAATAAAAACACGGAAATTTAAGAATTGTTGTTATGGCGACCGAATTAGGCATGATGGTGGTAGTTAGCCAGGCGGAAAAAAAGGCTAAAACAAAGTCCTATAGAACCAATCAAACCAAGCACAATATTGTACTCCCCTGGTGATCGAACCCGGGACCTCGTCAAACTTGTGACTTTCTCCCGGTTTTCAACGCAATGATGAAATATGTCTGTAATTAGAAAATAACGAGTTGAAAAACACGTGGAAGAGTATTTTTTGAGTTCGCCGCACTCGAACCTGCACCAAAATATAAACTCATCTCATTTTTCAGCTGACGATGACATCTGCCATCATTAGGGCACCTACAGACCGAGTAAAATTAAAAATCGCTCGAGGCGGTCCACAGACCATTAATTTTACTTTGTCACACGCTACTAATTTGTGAAATTCACTGCGCCCTACTAATAGCATCATATCCGGTGACATATGAAAAGCATAATAATAATATTCTTATGGTTTTGATAAGTCATAACATTTGATTTGATAAGTCAAAAGAATCGAAGCGTTACATGCTATGTAGGTACTCTTTCGATTTTATTCTAGTGGTTCGCCTACCGGTACCAAAAAACACAATATTGTGCTTAGTTTGGTTGGTGGTAGGACTTTGTTTAAGTCCGCCTGGCTAGCTACCACCATCTTACTTATTCTGTCGCTATAACAACAATTCTAAAATTGTTGTGATCCGGAATTTAGAGGTAAATAACCAGTTTCTCAGTTCATTATATTGAGGATTCCGGGTAAAGTGCGCTTCCACCTAAGTCTTATCATAACTTGACAATCAGGTGAGAGGAAGGCCAAGGAACTCTCCTTCATACAATAAAAACTTGTTTTTTTAGTAGCTACAAAACTTGTTACAGTATTTATGTGCTCACATCACACCAATATTGTCGGGGGCCCAATCAAAGCCGCGTTAAAATCTTTCCTATTTTTGTTTATAGGTTTGAGCGTAGCTGCAGTAGGTGTGGTCTTCTTTGATTTAGCTGATTTTTCGTTTCACTGTTATTTATTACCTATTTAGAAATTGAGATCATCATCAAGATCGTAATTTTTAATGAGATCGTGATGCTATTGGATGGTTATTTTATTCGAATGGTTTTGTTATGACGCCTATAATGTAAAAGGTATTGTGATGTTATTTGCTTGGGTTTCTGCTCCTGATAACAGCTGGGGAGTAAAGCTTAACGCATAGCGACCACGAATAAACGCAAAATGTCTATGAATGGAAGCGGCTTAGGTCGGTCGTTATTGTGGCGTTGTTTAGGGAGGCCTATGTTTAGCAATGGAAGTATTTGGTAAAGTTACGTTAAGATAGTGATAAATTTAATAATAATTAATTATTTTTTACTGAATAACTTAAACTAGGTAGGTACAATTCATTTTTAAGTTTCTACTATGCTTAAACTAGTTTTGTGTACAGTACCTAAAATAGCTCTATTAGCACTAGGTCTCCACAGAGCCTGTGTTGCGGGGGTATTTAAGTATACTGTTTTTTTTTGTTTGGAATACTATATAAAAAACAATCTCTAAACATATATGAACATGGTTATCCAACTAATGTTTAGTGCGACTTTTGTCTAATTACGGATAATGGAACCAATTTTTTTAACCACTTAGGTGGTAGTCGGCTTACGGTCCACCTGATCTTTAGTTGTGACTGTCACCCATGGACGCAAACATCACCAAAACAAAAGCATCGCTCGCAAGTTACCGACCCTTTTATAGAAGCCCTGGTGACCTTAATTACCGCATGAATACAGCATTTTATAGATGTAGTGCTATTTGACTGCGATTATGTAAGGCGGTCCCTAGAGGCAGATGCAGTGCCGTGGAGGCTATGTTCTTTGTGGATGTGACCTACGCAGTAAGGCATTGATATAAACAAGAGATGCACTTTACATTGGGTGGACTACTTGCTTGTCCCGTCTCCTAGTTTTAACAAAAATAAGACGGGCTGCTCAAACATTAAGAAAGAAATCTCTATTCCTTACCTCTTGCCCTCAGGTCATATAATAATAATAATAATTTATTTCAATCACAAATTTTAAACTTAAGTATTTCAATAATATTTATATAATAAATCAATTTAAAATGTAAACAATAAATTCAAGTAGTTAAGTACGTAATCTCACAGTTTATGTATACTATATTATTTAAAGAGGATTCATGTTAGTTTTCAAATAATTGTTATGGTTAGTGACATAATTTCAATTAATTTATATTATAGTTGTTTAGAAGGATTTTATTGAATTAGTTCATAAGTTGAAACTAGATGTCGCCCTAAAAAACGACCATCGCTAGATCGCGCTGACGAAAATTACAGCAGCGCTATAAGGTATTTTGTTGAGTAATAAATTTTTGCGTTCGCTTTGAATGGGAATTTTTTGTTTTACCTTCGTGGTAAATTAATCCAAGGCTAGAACCTAAACATGGTCCTTGTAAGCCGGATTACAGCAACCGTTTTCCCACGGGTTTTTGGCAGCAACGCCCAGCGTTAATTGGCTTGACGCGAGTGCTCACCGGGCAGTCTCGGCCTATCGCGGCTTTGAGATTTGTACGGGGTGGTTGGAGGTATTTAGTGAGTGCTGGGCGGTGTTCACCAGCATTCAACCCAACCAAGGAAGGAAGAAGGAAGAAAAACGGTAGTGCCATTCCGTGGCGCCACCACGGCCAGCATTCACAGAGTCGACCAGCAAGCGGCGAAGGCGACAAGGTGTCGTCTGCGCGCTACCGGTGCCACGGCAGTGACGTCGGAGGATCAGTCGTTCTCTGGAGGTGAAGTTCGACCTCAAGTGGTAATCAAGTAAAATCGTGAGTACTATAACATTGTGTGATCAGTTCAGTGCAGTTCATTTGGAACAATTTAAAGTTAAGAATAGTTTGGACTGTAATTTTGCATACAACTAAAAATTAGGACTTAGAATAATTTCGTAATAAGTAGAACTACGGGGAACCTATGCCCGATTTCTAGTCGAAGTTCCAAACACTTAGAAAAGTTTTAAAAAATAGTTTTATTACTTAGAATAATTTTGTAAAAAATAAAAAATTGTTCTTTTGTTAGGTTTCAAGATAGATTTTAGTTAAAGTTTTAAAATGTCTTCGACCACACTGTTAAGAGCTCAGTTAGGTTATAAGAGTATAATCGAGAAAACCCATGAGAACCTGAAAAAGTCTCCCAAAGACAGACTTCTCAAAGAGTCTTATTTGCTTACAAAAATAGAAGTACTAGATGAAAATTGGAAAGCTTTTTCAAGGACGCATAGGGAACTTCTCGAATGTGATACTGAGCAGTTAGCAGAAACTTCGTACATGAAGAATGACGTGTACGAGGTAGTTGAAGAGGCATATATTTTATGTAAGGCAGATTTAAGAGAATGTTTGTCCAAGATAAAATCTAGAAGCCAGCCGATTACCACAAATTCTCAGTCACATTCTAAGGCTGAAAGTTGCAATGTTAAACTGCCAAAGATATCAATACCTACCTTTACGGGTTCGTATGCTGAATGGACAACTTTCAAAGACTTATACGTTTCACTGGTTCACGATAACCCAACAATAGACGCAGTTCAAAAAATGCACTATTTGAAGGGTTATTTATCGGGAGAGGCAGAGCAGCTATTGAGACACGTTGCGATCACAGCTGCTAATTATGAGGAATCGTGGTCAACGCTCAATAATAGATACAATAATAAAAAATATCTAGCAAACTGCCTATTGAAGCGTTTCGTGAACCAGCCCAACATAGGATACGAGTCGAGCAGCTCTCTACGAAATTTGTTGGACATTACTAATGATACATTAAATGGTTTAAAAAATATTGGTATCGATGTTAGTTCATGGGACACTATAGTTATCTACTTGGCTGTTACAAAGTTGGACACTGAAACGCGTAAAATTTGGGAATCGCAAATTGGATCATCAGATGAGTTACCAACTTTGAAACAACTCAAGGTGTTCTTGGAAACTCGGTTCCGGGCTCTTGAATTCGTAGATACAAAAAAGACTCCAAGTTCAAAGGCGAATATTCTTACGCAAAGAAAAAATGTATTGCACGTTGCAAATGGTTCAAATACCATAAGTAGTTGCCAGTATTGTAAGGGAGAGCACAAACTAGCTAACTGCAAACAGTTCGCTGCCATAGAGTTCAATAAGCGTCACGATTATATCCAAACCAGTAGGCTTTGTTTCAACTGTTTTGGCAACCATTCCGCAAACTTCTGTCGCTCAGTGGTTAGATGTCGTATTTGTAAGAGAAAGCACCACTCGTTACTCCATCCGACTTCATCGGATTCCAGTCTGTCAGCAAAGGCTGATTTAGAAGTGGAGGTCAAGGATACGGTGTCGGGAATAAAAGCATCTTTGGAAGCTCCGGCATCAACATCAAAAGTTGCAGCACACTTTTCGAAGAAAGCCACAGCAAAACAGATTCTGTTAGCGACAGCTCTGATCAACGCCGAAGCAAAAGACGGTGATACTTACACCCTCCGAGCTCTTCTTGATCAAGGTTCTGAAGCGTCGTTTATCACGGAATCAGCTGCACAATTACTTGGATTGAAGAAGGTTCCTAGTCGAAGTAGTATCTCGGGATTAGGCGGAGGTAAAAGCAATCTAGCTTCGAAGCACATCGTCATGATTAACATTCAATCTCGTTGTGATCCCACCTTCCGCATCCAAATAAGTGCGCATGTCCTCAGTGCTATAACTACCTTGTTACCATCGGAAAAGGCCAACCATGTGGAATGGCCAGAGTTGGCTGAACTCGTGCTCGCCGACCCTCAGTTCCACACGCCGAGCAAAATCGACATTTTGCTTGGGGCAGATATCTACGGCCAGCTTATAAGGGAAGGGTTGATCAAGGGTCCCAAGGGCGGGCCCACCGCACAATACACAGCCTTGGGATGGGTCCTATCTGGCCCAACACTTCAAGGAAATGATGATCACGGTTCGTCGCTAAAGTGTCAACATGGTGTCATTGTGAGTATGCATTCGCAGATTGATGACGACGAACTCCTGAAACGATTTTGGGAAATTGAGTCCATTGTCCCTAAGAAAATATTGACTTCTGAAGAGCAGCGTTGTGAAGAAATTTACTCGCAAACCACAGTCAGAGATGAAAGTGGTCGATACGTTGTCAATCTTCCATTCCGAACTACTAATCTTGAACAACAATGCCAACAAGGAAAATCCAGAGATCTCGCAATACGGCGATTCCATCATCTCGAAAAGAAGTTTGAACGGAATCCTGAGTTCAAAAAGCAATACTCTGAAGTATTTTATGACTACTTAAACCTGGGACACATGGAGCGCGTACCAGCGGAGTTGCTTAACAAACCTGAAGCAGTGTACTTGCCGCATCACGCTGTAATACGCAACGATAAATCTACTTCCAAGGTTAGAATAGTTTTCGACGCCTCCATGAAAGGTGCTAATGGAGTATCGCTGAATGATGATCTCTTGGTAGGTCCGACATTGCAACCACCATTGCGTCACACAATTATGCGATGGAGAAGGCATCCTATCAGTCTATGCGCCGATGTCGTTAAGATGTACAGGCAGGTGAAGATTGCTCCGGAGCACGTCGATTTCCAGAGAGTAGTGTGGCGTGATAAATCCGATTCTGAAATTGAAGAGTATAGGTTAATGAGAGTCACTTTTGGAACAGCGTCAGCGCCATATCTTGCAGTAAAGTCTTTACAGCAGATTGCAGATGATGAAGGCACGCAGCATCCCGAAGTATCTGAAAAAATAAGAAAAGATTTTTATGTAGATGATTTAATGACAGGTTGTCAATCAGTCGAAGAAGGATTAGCGCTTCATTATCACATAGAAAAGATACTTACCAAGGGAGGTTTTCCATTACAGAAATGGGTAAGCAGTTGCAAGGAGTTGAATCAGAAAATTTCTGAAAGTGGAAGAAACCTAGGAAATAAGAGCGGTCAGGAAGAGGGGAGTAAGGATATTAAGGTGGATGAAATTGTGAAAATGTTGGGGATCAGCTGGAATCGTGAAAGCGATGAGTTTAAGTATTCAGTAATACTTCCTCCACAGCAGACTCCGATTACGAAGAGACGAGTGATATCTGATATTTCACGTCTCTTTGATCCGTTGGGTTGGGCAGCTCCATGCGTCATTACTTCGAAGATATTCATCCAGAAGCTTTGGCTATCTGGATTGGACTGGGACGACGAGTTGACACCTGCATTATTAATGGAATGGCAGACATATAGGGAGAATCTATTAGAGACGAGTAAGTTCATCTTACCACGATGGGTCAACACACGAGCTGACGATCTAGTGATTGAGCTTCACGGATTTTGTGACGCTTCAATAGCGGCCTACGCAGCCGTTGTGTACCTCAGGGTAGTGAACTCACAGGAACAGATAGCGATTAGTCTAATCACGTCTCGCACAAAGGTAGCTCCAGTGAAACAGCAGTCAGTCCCCAGACTAGAGTTGATGGGAGCAGTACTGTTGTCAGATCTGATTTCAGAGGTGGCTGAAGTCATGGAGGTTTCAAAACCTCATATACATGCTTGGACTGACTCAACAGTTGTTTTGGCTTGGCTCAGTAGCCATCCAAGTCGCTGGTCAACCTTTGTTGGAAATAGAGTTTCTACCATACTCACTCAAATTGACAATTCTCAATGGGCGCACGTTCAATCTGCTCATAATCCCGCTGACATAGCATCCAGAGGGCTTACACCACAAGAACTATCATGCAGTGATTTGTGGGCACAGGGACCGACATGGTTAAAACACCACACTATTGAGTATTCGAGACCTAAGTCAATCGCCACAAGCGAAGAACAGAAAACGGTCATGATACACGTTGGGACCGAAAGAGAAGAAAACGATATGTGGTCGAGGTTTTCTTCATTCAAGAGGTTGGTGCGAGTTATTGCCTATTGCAGAAGAGTTTTAAAGTGGCGTACTAGAGCAGATAGTGAGAAAAGGTATGACGTGTGCCTGACAAAGGAAGAAATAGAAAATGCAACGATAGTTTGCATAAAGCAGGTCCAAAGGCAAGAGTTCAGTGATGAAATAGAGCAGATAAAAAAGACAGGATACGTGAAATCAAAGAGCAAGCTGAATCCACTCTGCCCAATAATTGATGATGATGGGATTTTACGTGTCAGAGGTCGCATCCAAAATGCTAGTTTGGACGAAAATATCAAACATCCCATCATTTGGCCGCACAGACATCATGTTACTGATCTTCTGGTCGCAGATGCTCATGACGCAACATTGCATGGAGGTCCCACGTTGATGCTGAACTACTTGCGAACCAAGTTTTGGATTCCTTCAGCAAAAACTTTGGTGAGGATGTATGCTCGCAAGTGTGTCAAATGCAAAAGATATACAGCAGCCACTTCAACCCAAATGATGGGACAACTACCTGCCATTAGAGTGACTCCAGCAAGGGCGTTTCGACACTCCGGTGTTGATTTCGCAGGGCCGATTAGCATCCGCACTTCTAAGGGCCGTGGACACCAATCATATAAAGGATATATATGCGTGTTTGTCTGCATGGTGTCAAAGGCAATCCACTTAGAAGTCATCAGTGATCTATCGTCGCAAGGCTTCATAGCCGGTTTCAAGAGATTCGTCGCTCGAAGAGGGTCTGTTACTGACGTATGGAGTGACAACGGCACAAATTTTGTTGGTGCTGCAAAAGAACTCCGTCAGTTGGTTGAAACAGAGAGATCATCGGTAGCTACTGAAATCAAGCAATGGTTAGGGAACAATGGTACGTCCTGGCATTTCATTCCACCCCACGCTCCAAATTTCGGTGGATTGTGGGAGGCTGGGGTGAAATCTACGAAGTTCCATCTTAGGCGAGTCATCGGTACCTCAACTCTTACCTATGAAGAGTTAGCCACGGTACTGGCGCAGATAGAAGCTTGTCTCAATTCTCGACCCCTATCAATGATGTCAAACGATCTCAACGATCCAGTTCCTCTCACACCAGGTCACTTCTTAATAGGTGAGCCTTTGTTGACAGTGCCGGACAGAAATTTTGAATGCCATAACATAACGACTTTAAAACGATGGCAGTTGGCGCAGCGCATGCTGCAAGAGTTTTGGCGGAGATGGTCCAAAGAGTATTTGGTCCACTTGTTGCACCGATATAAGTGGTCTAAACAGCTCCCAGAGCCACTAATCGGTGACATTGTATTAGTAAAGGAGGACAACTTGCCTCCAGCCCGTTGGCTTTTGGGAAAGGTCGTCGAAAAGCATCCTGGTTTGGATACTATAAGTCGAGTCGTAACGCTTAAATGCAATGGTTCTCTCATTAAGCGTCCGATCACCAAATTATGTGTCTTACCGGTGGCCCAGTAAGGTTTAGTAAACTGTTATAGTTAGATAAGTACCTAGTGTTATTCTTTAAGATTGAACAACAACTTGTGTTCCTATACACAAATGGTTCCTGATTTAATTTGCCAAGAATGTTGGTCAATTGTTTATGGGAACTGTTTATTCTATGGAAGCACACTTAAATTTTCTATTTTATTAGTTTTGTTTGCTCCCATTGCTGTACATCTTGTTTCTGGAAATGATTTGTTTATTTGTAAGTTTAGTTAACTTTATTAATTGTTATCAGTGTTTATTTGTCATACAGTCCACTCCACATTGTGAAAAGTTAATTAAATTTGCGATTAATCCCCCACATCTCATGGTGGGCGGACTAGTTTGTTAAGGACACGGATGTCCTTGGTGGGCGGTATGTTTAGAAGGATTTTATTGAATTAGTTCATAAGTTGAAACTAGATGTCGCCCTAAAAAACGACCATCGCTAGATCGCGCTGACGAAAATTACAGCAGCGCTATAAGGTATTTTGTTGAGTAATAAATTTTTGCGTTCGCTTTGAATGGGAATTTTTTGTTTTACCTTCGTGGTAAATTAATCCAAGGCTAGAACCTAAACAATAGTAAACAATGCATAAATTTTAATATTTAGGCTTTGCTCTTGCGGTAGGTATACCCTGTGTGTATACCCTGAGTTTGCAAAAGCTAGTTCTCTTCCTAGATATTAATAATATCTATTAATCACCTACGCGGCACTGCATTGCGCCAGTCAAATGTAGGCTTCCGGTAAGCTCAAATGCGTTAATCTACACGTGCTGGTTATTTCACTGTCATATAGCATTTTAGCGACAGAATGAGGCATAGTGGTAGCAATTCTTGAAGGAGCCATAATACTCTATACTAATCAAAAAACTACTTACTTCTGCTTACAATATAACTAAATAAATAAACACGGGGAATTAAAAAATTGTTGTTATCGCGCCAGAATTAGTTAATATGGTGGTTGTTGGCCAGGCGAACTTAAATAAAGTCAACAAGTTCAACCAAACAAACCAAGCACAATATTGTACTCCCCTGGGAATCGAACCCAGGACCCCAGGATCTGACCCCGGTAGGCGAATCACTAGACCACAGATGCGGTTAAAATACCCTAACACAGAATAAACATCTAAAATTTTTACCCTCAAATGTTTGTCCCGGGTGGATATTTTTTTACAATCAACAGCACAGAATCTTTCTAGAATAACTATGTTTGTAGAATGTCTATGGTTGAAATATTGCAATAAACGTACGTTACTATGCAGAGCGGCATGATTATGACTGTTAATTTTAGAAACTTAAAAGAAGCTTCGAAGTTTCTTACTTCTTCTGATTTATTCACATCATTGGTAGAACCCGTAAAAGTCCACCTTGCTTCGGTTCGCGGGAGAGCCAGAGCCTTCCGGGAAAGCCCGCTTCATTAAGATCTCATCCTTGCTCAGGTCTGGACTACCCTAGAGATCAAGAGCTAATTATCTATTTTAAAAAGAAACGTGTGTGTGAACGTATGTACTAACGCACGAAAGAAGTTATACTTCTTCCGCGTAACAAAACAAAAGTAACTAAATTAATGTAATAATAATCATTTATAACTTGATTTATAAACGAGTCAAAATAATACATACAGACAGTTAACCTCAAATCTATGAACCCATTTAAAAAAGTTTATAATGTCAAAATATTAAAAAAAACACCCTATCATGATATCTCACAATAAATTGTATTTTACCCTCGTATATAATTATATAATTTTAAATCAAACACAATTATACATGTATATTTACGTATGAATATATTTTTTTATCATATCAGATTCAATATATTTGAATAAATACCTCATTACTGTTATAATCTTTGAACCACCTCGAATATTAAAATCAACTGAAAACTTGAAAGACAATTACCAACCAACTTCATGATGTCGCTTTTAGGTGTCGGAGTAGGCGCGTTTTGTTAAAAGTGTTCTGTCATATTTTTTTTCTAAATGTAACCAACTTCAAGATGTCGCTTTTAGATTCTACATTTGTCCCAAACATGCCAAAAGAAGTATAACTACAAAAACGATGACAATCTATGGCTTCTAACTTTTTAATAGATATTTGAAACCGATAGCATACTATACAGTGTTAAAAATATCTAAAGTTAGAACTTAGCACCTGGACCGAAACTTGTGCCATGTAAAGTTTCCTCAGCCATAAATACAAAAGTAACAGACGCCCGAGGTTGAAATTTAATTATCATAGAGACGACGAACATACCGTTCGTGTATGACGCCTACAGTAATCTATAAATCATATTCTTTTACCGTCAGTTTTCACAGGATGCTACAATTTTACACGACATTATTGTTTTTACCATATTGATAAAACAACAATGTCAAATAATGATAATGTGTTTGACAAAATTGCAAAGTAAAAATAGTTCTTTTTTTTAACTTTCACAGCCAAAGGGTGCCAGCGAGACTCTATTACTAATCATATAAACTGGCCAAGTGTGATTCGGACTCGCGTTAAGGCTTCGGAAAGATAACAAAATAGACTCGCATTTTTTGTCTTGAAATGTGGGTCGGAACTTTCGTTGATACATTTATTATTTTGCGAATAATAGAGTTATTAAGCCAGAAAAAATCTAGAAAAACCCATCAAAAGAAGGATCATAAACATTATAGGCTCTTAAAATGATTTAGGTTACGCTTTGAACGTTAGCCAGTCAACTACCTACCCTACGATAAGCTAGAAATTATAGTCAGAAAACCTATAAAACATTTAATAGACATCCATTTACATTTTTTACCGTAGTACCTACTTTTTTGTACGACGTGGAAAAGCTTGTCCTTCATCTCACCTTTTAGGTTAAAGGTATACTACAAAATAAATATTTGTGACACCCCGTATATACCAAAGCATTGGTTAAGACAATAGTTTAAAAAGTGGTGTCGATTCTTAGCAATTATTTAGTATCGATTTAAATAAATCAATGAATATTATTAGAAGTTGTTATTACTCGTGATTTAGAAGACAGCTCATATGTTAACAACAAATTGCGGTTTGAAGCCTTAAATTATTGTTTATTTTAAGATGAGCATTGTGAACATGGACAAGCAACATAAAATCCAATTAATATTGTTTTTGTTAATAGACAGGATCATAGATTCCATTCAAAATAATTGTAGGTTACCATATTTTTTATGAAGGGCGTTTAACCCTGTTTAATACCATAAAATGTGCAATAGTGCGTTTATTCCACATTATGGCGGCATCTGCTTGTGGTTGAATTCACTGTTAATTCAGTCAGTGGCAGAACTGTATGCCCAAGCGGTGACCGAATCGCCAGCTTGCAGAGCCTTTATCATATAGGCATACATGATATACAAATTTGCGTTTCCCGCAAGGAATTTCTTGAAGCGGACTATATGCCCTGGACTTCCGTAGATCAAACATCGGATTCCATTTTGCTTACATATTCTCAAATGAGCGTTTTAACCAGTCTCCCACCTCCATAGATCAAACATCGGCTCGCATTTTGCATATTTTTTCTCAAATCAGCGTTTTTAACCAGTCTCCCGATTGGGGACTATGGCAAGTCCTTTCAGCATTCCGTAAGACTCTCTGTTTTAAATAAAAGCAGTTGACCATGTTGGAGTGTAAACGCTTACGAGCGATTAATGACGATAAAAATAAAATGGGATACGTTTCGTCTGATAAATGAGCATTATGTTTTATGCTACACAATTACAGCCAAAGTCAATTACGTTTGACAAACGACCCCCAACCCTAAACAATACGTTCCAACAAAATAAAACATTTAGACAGCCGAGACGTCTTTAATTCATCTGACGCAAGTATCCAATAAAACAAAAAGGGCCTAGTTTTGTTTCTTGGAGTCCAACAAACAGATCTCCAAACCAGTGCAACCCCAGCTGATATACATAAAAGCTATCTTACTTGAACACATTGCCCACAGTGTTCCAGATTTACTAGTTATTATCAATGTGTAAAGCAATGGCAAATGGTCGAAGAACTAAGGTTACTCTCAAACTCAACGCGAATTTTGTTTTTCATAAGCATACAATGTTTTTAAAACAACAATTTGCCCGTAACAAGCTCTTTCTACAAAATTCAATAAATTAACATCATAATAATCATTGTATATCTTTACATTACGAAATATATTTACACGACATCTAGCCGCAAACAAATCAAAGCTTGTAATATTGAAACTAGATGACAGAGAGTAAGTATTATGTATACCACCCAAGCACGAAAAACATTATATTCATCATCATTACACAAATGAACATACGGCGCAAAAAACAGGGTTACTGCCAATAGACGTAATTCATTATTACTTATAAGGCATTAAGTGGCTACATTTACCCACTATAAACAATACCTTCTGTCTAGTGTGACAAATGAAATCAAGGAAAGTAATTTATTTCGTGGACCAGCTACTTTAGTAAGACTATACGCCAGAACTTTTTATTTGTCCAGTAAGGCAAGGTAATTAAAGAGGTTCTGCCGGATCTAGCGGAGATTCTAAAACGTAGACAGAGTGACATTAAACCGTGAAGTAGTCAAGGAGTTGAGATACTGGAAATGACTTTCAAACTTTCAATGCAATTCTAAGTAGCCTTCTAAATATAACTATGGCTGAGAACAAAACAGAACAAGATAACTAACCTCACAGCTCATGTGGTAGTAACCCTGCTTTCTGAGGTATACCTCATGTCTTAACCTATAGGTTCAGGGTTCAATTCCCACCCGGGACAAACATTTGTGTGATGAATATATGATGTTATTTATGTGATTGGGTGTTGTATTGTATCATATGTATTACTATTTTAAAAGTGTATGTATCCGTAATATAATTCCCATATTACATATTATAGCTTGATTTAGAGCTAGAAGCGCTGTGTGAAATTAAAGTCCTGAATGAAAATTACGTCCAAGTTGAAAACAGGAATTTCTTTATGGCTTCAATGACTTTAAATGCAACATGCAAATGAAGAAAAGTGTTAAACTGAAATACAAACTCTTAATTTATTTAAACAATTTTCACATGGAGCCATCTAGCCTCCAAAGCAAAGCTAGTTTTATGGAACATCATTATGGATAGAATCTTATTTTTTGTTGTAAATACATGCTTATCACATTATACAACACCCAAATACATACCGAACATCTATATTCTTAATGCAATTGTTTATTTGCAGGTTATAAGAAGTTAACTGAAATTTGACAAACAGAGGCGATCATTTTCATACTCTCTTTGAAAATAATGTTGCAGACCATTCATATAACAACATGCTAAAAACCAAACTTTAAAAGGCAAATAGCGCGCACGGAGATGATATAAGATTTGGGACAGTTAATGTTATAGAAGTTTTAAAAAAACATTACTACCTCTCGTGTCTTCTTGTTTGTAACTTCATGAAGCATTAATTCAAAAAATGCGACTTAAAAAACATCTGTTATTAAAAAGTAAGTCTTAACCTTCACAAAGGCCTGCAGGGGTCAAACATATCCAGAGCCTTTGTTTTCCCTTTGATCCCAGGAAGACCACCCCTATATGGATAAGGTATTCATGCGGATTCGCTTACAGGCAGACGCGGTAGGAAATTGAGAATTGTTTATTTGCCTGTGGTGTAAAGTTCTTACGGAATGAATTGTTTTGAAGCGTAGAGAAACGTTTGAATGTTCAGAATAAAGATTATTTTACCAACATATGTTACTTTTTCTTTATTGATTACTGTGTTGTGGTGAACAAGAGAGTAGGAATATGGGATCATAACTTAAACAGAAAATATGTTCTTCGGATATTTGGTACACCAGACTGTTCTCATATTTTCTAATCTTTTCTTTTCTCACCGTAAACTTTCCAGTGTTTAAATAAGAATATCATTAGCTGAGGAGAATCTTCTGTAAAACTTACAAGTATTTCATAGGATGAATAAGCTAAAACTAATATGCTATACTTAACGCAATGTTGTAAGATCCCCCCACTCCATGGACTGACGACATTGTGGCGGTCGCAGGGAGTCGATGGATGGATGTGACTCAGGTAGAATCTACGTCGTATGTGGGCTGGAATGATAATGATGATAAGCTCATGTCATAAAAATAACATATTCCCATTATGTATTATATCATATTTAATAAATGATTACATACATAAGTAGGTCACATTCATATATTTTCTAAACAGCCCACAACAACGAAACCTTTTATACCTGTTGTAAAAATGTTACAGAAATAGAAAATTTACATACAAGAGACGCGGAGCAACGGTAACACGGAATTTGAATGACCTTTGTTCGCCTGAGACAGGTTTTAAAAATAATAAAATGCCCTTTTATATCCCTTTTTGTACATGTTAATGGGATATGCTATTTTGAATTGAATTGGAGGATGTTTGAGATCATTTAGCAAAATTGTAAGCTTTTAAATTGCTACCTACTTGAAAAAAACTGATTTTCAATATAGATAATGATGAAAAAATTTACATGTATACATTATAAGTTAATTTTGAATACAAAATTACGGTCAATATTAATTTATAAATGAAGTAAAAATATAATTCATAAAGTAAATTAAAACGTAATGTAATTATCTTACAACTCTCCTATCAAGCTTGAACATTTAAATATCAATCAAACGTCTATCCTCTCCATCCTGAGGTTGTTTGAAAGATATCGCTCTCAAACGATAAGACCGCCTGCTGTTAGCTTCAGTTTCTTAATCAACAAATTTTCTGTATATTTTTTTTTAATTAAAGATTTTTGGTTCATTCGTTCATTTATAACGAGACTACGATGAATAAAATCAGTCCCTCTTGTTAATGAGTTACTTCATCCTATCTAAATGATTTACCCATTTTGAAAAAAAATATCTGTACCACAAAAAAACCAAGGGTTACCGAACTGTATACGAGCTGGGATCGACAGCTATAAACGAAAGTTTCGGCCTGATATTAATATTTATTGCCTCTAATGTTATCCGAAACACTTTCTGCATGTTATAAATAGTTATTTTATGTCGGCCACCCGTCAAACAGAAACAAAGCATTTTACGAGGCAACAGTTCAAACAATAGTCGCCAAAGGAAGCTTTGGTGTCACAGTTGATGTGATAGTTAGTTTGGAGAGCGCCTTGCATGTTATTGTTCGGCATTGTTTGCTCCAGCGCAAGTCAAGTACAGGATTTTATAACGCTGTAAATATGAATACCATTTTTGACTCATAAAAGTGAAAGTTTGTAACACAAGTAATTTTTAAAGAAACAATGTTATGGATCTTTTCAAGTCGGTACATAAGGGTGGCTTAGTAAATCGCTGCCGGGAGCAGTTAGAATCCTTTCGGCCGCCATCGTAACTGAGTTATATAACCAGTGACAAAGGAATATTTTTTCTCGTTTCGTAACCACACGCGATTTTTTTTTTTGTCTGTTTTCGTAACTGTGGTTATCTTTTTTTTTTTTTCAACTTCTTATAAATAGTCAAGAACTCATAATTAACAAATTTTATGCAACAAATCCCGCTCATCAGTTTCACTCAGCTATTTATGAGTACGTATAGCGCCGTCCCTCTCATTTTGCGCACCTAGGGCCTCGCTAAAATGACCCGAAGTAAATCGCAATTTGCGAAGCTGAAAGCTTGCAAAAATCATTTTTTCCGAACCCCTAATGGACAACATTATCCGAAAGCGTTTTGTGCGAACTCAAATAAAATATACTTGAAAAATTGTAGGATAGCGTAGACTTATCTTTATGTTCACTTTTATGTAAGTACTTAAGCAATATTATAGGCCGATAATATTGCTAAATCTCTTTAAAAGTACGATCATTAATGGCCACCAGTAACCTTTAATTTATTTATTTTACTTCAAACATGAAAATAAGTATTGAAGAATAACATTCATTAATATTATTCATGAGATCACAATAGTTAAGTAGGCACGCTTCCGTCTGGTACTGGTCTGGAACAGTTGAGTTACCTATAGGCCGTTTGTAACGGTCCTTAGGTAATTTAACTGATTCCTTTGCTCATAGATAGTTATTTTGTATATTTTATTGAGTTATGTTAAGTATAAGTACAAGAACACGTTTCAAAATAATTATTAAGTATGTGTTAATAAGAATAGTAATAATATTTTATGTTGTAGGTATAATGTCCTCTATTCGCGACTCTCATCCCACTTACATTCTGAATGTAAAAGTTTATATGAATCTTTCTTCCTCCGTCACGCGAACACAACGTCCAGAATGAATGAATGATTGTATGAATTATTGAATGAGTAAATCAATAAAGAGAATTAACTATACTTTAATTCAACTTTATTCACTTACTCATCTTGATGGCAATCTTTAGAACAAAAGTTTGGTAAAATTTTAGTCAGAAATTATATCTTAAACAGCTTAAAAATAAACACTTCTACATTAATATTAAATACATGATCATCACTATCATCATCATAACCTAAACATAGACATGGGCCTCTCAGGTGTTTGAAAAGTAACGAATTTGATAATTGGAATCTATCCATACTTAGTTTCTGATCAAAAGATTCTGTAATTAATAACACAGTACCTAGATTCTATGAATCAAGTAGGTAGGTACCATAAAAGGCAAACGTTTGGTTATACCTAAGGGTTTGCTTTTTAAGTATACTTTTTCTTCGCTGATAGAAATCGTTCTGTATCGTAAAAAGAAGCTAGAGGTTTACGCACTCTCCTTACCCATTTATCACCTTCCAACACCAATAGATCCAAACAAACAGCATTGCGTTTCAACAAAAATCGCTTAGGCAATTTGTTTAAATTACTTTCCTATGGTAATGTGCGCCCTGTTGCGAATAAAGAGGAGACTGGTGCGGAGCGCGTTCAATATCTTCGAATCTTGCCGCAAAATGATGTATGTGGCCAGCAAAAAACAAGATACAGCCACCTATTACAGGAGAAACCTCGTAAATATCTACTGGGTAAATAAATAAGTGGTATATTGTGGTATCTGATGAGTGCCAAGAACGTACCGGCTAAGAAAATAGTGTTTAAAATACTCGATAGGAGCAGTGCATGGTGCATACGTTTGTGTTGAAAGATAATGTTGGCAACAGTAAAAAACAAACTAGTAGCTCAGCTCCGTGCACTTATACAACGCATACATAGAAACGTGTTCGTATGAACACGTTTATAGATATGCAGTATGTATATATTGCTTAGCGATAATGACTCTGTAAAAGTGTAACTGTATAGGTATTAGTATACATTATAAAGTTAAAAAATCGTCAGTTGATATAGGTAGTAACTCTATCTGCTGTGCTGCTGTGCAGCTGTGATTGTGTGGCTGTGGGTTTGATTACCACACGGGACAAATATTTATGTAATAAATAATTATTACATAAGTAAACATTTATGTCATCAATATTTTTGTTTGAGTGTTTTATAAGTAGGTACAGATTTACAATATATTATTAGTATTATTATTTTATTAGTATATTACTAGATTACGGATAGAATCATCATATTACTAGATGCTTGGTTTTAGGCTCCGTATAAAATTAATGTCGTTTATTATTTATCTTATTTAAAGTCCGTTTAAGGCCATTTCCTCCCCCTTGAGCCTTACCATAATTACCTTGTTTAGTTAGGTTGGAGATCACAGTTAATCTTGTTTATGAGTATTCAGATGGATGCTGCACCCTGATATTTACCTGTAGTCGCTTCCTTCGACATCCACATTACTAGTTGGTAATTGAACATATATTAATTCATTTGAAAAAAAAACAAATGTCTCAAGTTTTATGCATTTTAAAACACGGGTTTTACTCACGCATACAATTATGTTGATGTAGGCAGGCACCAACGGTTTCGATTCAACAGGTGAATCATCATCACGGTGAGTGTGACTCGCCGGGCAGGTTGCGATCGCGGTGCGCGCTGCCCAACGTTTAGTTTCACGTCTCACAATACTCTACACTACATAATCGTATACGTGAGTTAAACCCGTGTTTAAAAATTAAGTACCACTCACGCAAGTTTTGGAAGTGATAGTCTCAAGTTTTGCTGTCTATTTTTCATAGTTAGTGATATCTCAACAAGGAACCACAGTAAAGATCCTGCTTACAAGTACAGGTTCTAATAATCTCAGCACTGTCAGCGCGTTGCAAATCGAGCACGTGTATTAACCTGAGTTACTGCTTCCTTATTAGATAATGTGACACGGCCTATGGAAGATGTTGCGTAGACCTTTTGTGAACGCAGCCTTATCTCAAATAACTACGTATATTTTAACGCACTAGAGACGCTAGGGTTATTTATTATTCTCGCAGGACAATGTTTAAAACCGGAGATTTATCGCGAGTTAGGCGCTGTATTATTTTGGAGGTAGAAAGTACCTACTATTTAAAAATATTGTTTTTGATATTCGGGTCTAATATCTATGCTTTTATCGAATATCCTCATGACATGAATGCTCTCTTTTTACAATCTCCAAGTAAGTAAATCTAAATGACAAATAT
Organism: Venusia cambrica; assembly: GCA_951394065.1. Taxonomy (NCBI): domain Eukaryota; kingdom Metazoa; phylum Arthropoda; class Insecta; order Lepidoptera; family Geometridae; genus Venusia; species Venusia cambrica. The sequence goes on from OX596055.1 coordinate 7,543,226, forward strand.
TATATTATTTATATGGAGTAAATTGAGGAGTTGCTTGGGTATTGTACAAACTCACAAAAACAAAACAAAATTGTTACTGATAGCAGAAAACTTAATCCAAGCAACACTGGTAAAACAATGGTCGGCCTTATCGCTGAAAGCTATTGAAACTGAAAGATTAGTTGTGTATTTACCTATGTATATACAAAAAAAGTGAGTATTCTATAATATCTAGTTCCAAGATTACAAGTTTTGCTTAGTTTGGCACTATTTGGCGCTGAAATTAGAGTCCTGATATAGATTTACATAGTTCCATAACATTCCTTACGCGTTTGATAATGTTCTTGAATATTCTTCATTGTGAGTATTTTATTGTATGTTTGTTTGATTTAAGATTTATTTCTTCGTTTTAAGTGTGCTTTCAAAACAAGCAAAGAAGAGAAGGAAATATATTTGTATTTTATTACTTAGTGGACACAATAATCAATGATTGTACGTGTCAGATCATAATTTACGATTACAATTAGAAATCTCAGAGCCAATTTCTGTATCAACTATTTATGGTTCCTTAAAAACAAACAATTAAAAACAACAGTTACAAATGTTCAGAAAACATACAATCAATCAATGCCATGGATCTATGGTATCAGAGTAACAACACAATAATTACAGCTAGGTTAGCCTCTTCGAAAGCATAAACAGCGAGTGATAGTGAAATGACCAAATAAGACGACCGATTTTTTTTTATTGTACGACGGAGAAGCGCTTGGTTTTCATCTCACTGGTTACAAGTTGAGATAAGGCCGAAGGTGGAGGCGCACTTCACCCGGAATCTTCAACTAACTGAAGAACTGGCTATCTTACTTCTAAATGCCGGAACACAACAATTATAAATATATAGAATTGTTGTTATGGCGACAGAATTAGGTAAGATGGTGGTTGCTAGCCAGGCGGACCCAATCAAGGTCCTACCACCAACCAAACCACAATATATTGTACTCCCCATGGGGATCGAAACCGGGAACTCTGGACCTGAAATCGGTGGTTTGAACCACTAGATCACAGAGGCGGTTAAAAAACTATTCCGTTGCCAGGGAAGATCACTAGGAAGTAGATACCACCCGCCCTTAAATTAATTCAATGAAAGGATTCTATGAAATAGACTATAGCTTACTAATGCTACTCTAATGCTGTGTCATAAAGCGTTTTCAATTAAAAGCCAAACTGTAACCAATCGTGATGAACTGACTTGTTCCTTACAAACGGACACCCACGTCAGATCATATACACATTTAGTTACGAACGCGCCTTACAAATCTTGGGTTGTTAATGAAAAGCGTTGGCGGACAGCTAAATAAACTTAATCATACCTGTGATTGCAACACCGAAGGTCTGTTGTAATGAACTGGGTTGGCTTGTGTCGATTTATGGCAAGGATTCACGATTTTTTGCTCTTTACTTTAGCGTTATAGGTAATAACTTGTTTGATGAGTCGTTATTGAAATCAATGATTTCGAATCTACGAAATTTGTTCGTTGTATCAATGAAATTTAATATATAAAATTGTTTCATAGCTGACTGATTGACTGATCGACAATCAACGCAAAGCCCAAATCAGTGATCCGTGAGACTTGAAATTTTCATGTTTGAATGTAGCGGTGCACTAAGGAAGGATTGTAGTCTTTCCCACTGGATAACAAAGACATTAGTACAACATACACGACTAAGGAATCTCACCAGAAGATGGATCATTATTCCTTCTGTGTTTTTTCTACACCTTTACTGGGATCACCAATCCACTTGCTAAGCGTGCAATCCACCTGCCAAGAGTAATTATTATGCCAAAACCCTCTTCCTTAAAGATGTACCGATTTTTAAAAGTTAGAAAATACAGCAAAGAGAATTTTATTGCTTCGCTTACGCATATCTGAACGTACAACCTTTAATTCATGAAGTTGAATTTATAAATTTTCCATTTTGAAAGTGTTCCAACAATTTGGGGCACATAGTCATCATATTTTTTTTTATTATGAAACGAAGAACTCAAAAAATAATATTTTTTTAAACTTACTTTTCCAGAGAAGTATTAAAAAAATATTTTCTTGCATGCACTTATTTTGAATCTGGCGTAACTTCTAACATAACTTCTAACATGGCTTTTCGAAAACTCTTACGGTTTCAGACTTCGCCTTAGTGGTCTTGGAAAAAAACTCAAAACTCACTCGCACTGGTGATGGATAATTATTCTCTAACTAACACAAATTACGAATATCATAATATGGTATAAGCTATACCTCTACAAAACTACACTTCATTTAAACTATAAAGTCATTTACACTGTACATTCAATATTCATTTATGATTAAAATCATAAACAAGTAAATCACAGAATTTGATGTCAAACTTAAGGTTTTCAACGTGATAGTCTCGAGACTTTTTGTTGAGTTCTCTCAAAAGAAAGTATCAAAATGTTTCAACTACGCGATAAATATTTTTATCCGTCCGCCAGTTAATGCAGGAAGCATTCGATAACATCTTGATTAACGTTTGTAATACTCAATCCATTTATTTTAACGGGAAGCTTGTTAGAAGTCCCACCAGATGAATTACAAACTGACTTATGGTCGTTAGTATTTGTTGTAGTGTTACATAGCTAGATGGTAGCTACGTGTACGCTGTTTTGGAATTCTTGCTATTTTTTAGCTTTGATAGTACCTTCTACAGATAATCTATCAAATACATATGATTTTGTATGTTAATAACTGACTTAATAGTTAACTTTAACTACTTACTATAAATAATTAACAAACGAAACGTATAACCTAAAAATTTTAACCAGAGAGCGCTTGGCCTTTACATCACCAGGTTTTAATTTATGATAAGGCCGAAGGTGGAAGCGCACTGCACCCGAAATCCTCAACAGACTGAGGAACTGGCTATCTTATGCCGGAACACAAAAATGTAGAATGGTTGTAACGGCGACAGACTTCAGGTGGACTTGAACATAATCCTACCACTAACTTAAGAAAATAATTTGACAACTGTATTGTTATAATATGGTATGGACGAAGGAAGGGTTCAGCATAAAAACAATCGATTAGACCCCTTCCAAGTCAGCTTCATTAATATCGTCTATATTATGACATTCAAGAAGTGACTAACAGGTTTTACCGGAGATGGACAACATGGACATCCTTCTGTACACTAAACCCGTGACCAGTCACCAACACCAACTAACGTCAGTTCTTCCGATAAACGTGGTGATTATGTTAAAACTCTCCAATCTTAGTGAAGTTTTTGGTCGAAAGTGGATATATATATGGATTTTATGAATTAGCTACATAGTTTTCTTCATAACTTCATTAAAATCATGATCAACCCATCGCAGTCTACTGGACGTAGATCTGGATACGTGAATTAGCCTAGCATTCACTCTCTGCCCGCCACTGCACGGAGGTCTTCGCTCATCTTCTTATGCATCTACAACCGGGAAAAGCTCGACCTTCATCTCACCTGGATTCAAGCTATGATAAGGCCGAAGGTGGAAGCGCACTTCACCCGGAATCCTCAGCAGCTGAGGAACTGGCTGTCCTACCTCTAAAATGCCGGAACAAAACAATTTAAGAATTGTTATTATGGCGATGGAATCAGGTAAGATGGTGAAAGCATGCCAGGCGTCCGCATTAAACACAATCTTACCACCAACTTACCCAAGCACAATATTGCTCCCCTGGGGATCGAACCCGGGACCTCTGGATCTGACATCGGTGAGCGAACCATTGGACCATAGATGCGGTTAGCTGGAGGGCGTCCTACACAACCTTGCTAGATATATGGTCTTCTATCTAACACAAAGCTAACAATGCTCAATACAATATTACTAAATGCTAAAAGCTTAACCTTTTCATTTACCTTTCAGCACTGTACTTCCCGCAAGATGGATAGCGAAAGGGCAAACAAATCTAACAGTCTACCGTTTACACTGCAAAGCGCATGAGATGTTATCCACTAGCTAGAGTTTACATATCACTTCATCCATTCGGTAATGCAAAATCGACTCTAACACAATGTATTTTGGCTTATATTAACAAAAAATAATAATATACATAGTGTATTACCTACTTGTTATGTATGGTCCGGGTCAGGGATAGAGATTTCGCTTGTTTGTCGACCCTTCCTTAGAAACCTTATATAAGTAAAAACAGAAAATGTAAATAAAATAAAACTATTTGAGGTGAAGTGGGGTCGTGGTTGCGTAGGTAATGGAAGGCAAAAGCAGCGTAATGGCAGGCCTGCTCGCAATTTCATTATCTATTAATTTATATTTAGTTTCAAAATAGTACTAAAAAAAAAACAAATAATCATCCAAAATATTTATTATGGAACACGTAGACTGTATTTTATCGTATCGAGTCAAGCTTAGTTAATCGTTTCGACTTCGTTAGCTTGCTAACTGAAAAAAATGAAAATGATGTGTGAAATTAATGTCCTGTAATATTTATTTATTTAACTAGAATCCTGAACTTATTATTATATAATTTTTTTTTAATTCATGTTTTTTTTTTTTGCTTTTAAATTGTTTTTTTTTTTTTTTGTACTCCCTGTCGTACAGCGCTTGGCCTTCATCTCACCTGGTTACAAGTTGATATAAAGCCGAGGGTGGAGGCGCACTTCACCCGGAATCCTCAACAAACTGAGGAACTGACTATCTTACCTATAAATGCCGGAACACAACAATTTTAGAATTGTTATTATGGCGACAGAATTAGGTAAGACGGTGGTAGCTAGCCAGGCGGATCCAAACAAAGTCCTACCACCAACCATAAACGCAAACAAGTTTACCAGTTTTTTCACAGGTTACGCACAGTAAAAACCCTTACGGACCCACCATACCCCTGGCCATACTCCTGAGGGTAGGGTGGGACTTAACCATACCACCATAGAGATGTGACCTACGGACTTCCACGTATCTATGAAAGTATTTATTCATAACTTAGTTTTGTTTCATTAGTCACAATCAAGATAATCTTTTCGCTTATTTTATTTCAAGTAATACTTGTGACGCTCGCAACAGGTAAGTTAGAGATAAATCTCACACTATTTGATATAAAACTCCTTGCACAATTTGATAAACTATTTTTCGAATGACATGAACGTGGTTTTTGGGATTCACTTTCCTAAAGCTTTCATAAAGATATTTGTATATTTTGTATTTTCATATTGTGATATTAGAAAGCTGTTCTTTTTATTACTTCCACGATCGAAGGAGCAATCCCGATGCATCACCTGGCTTCCGTTGCAACGATCTTGATTTCCAAACGTACCTCCCACGTAAATACTAACACCATAACATTTAGACCTTCGATGTTCTATGCTTCCGTAGACATTGTAAACAATAGAAGGCTCTTGATAGACTGGTATAGACACGTCTTTGAACGGGGCTCCTGACGTGTCGCTGATAAGATGAACCGCTGTCGGTTCAACACTTATATCAGCTACCGAATACTGGATAAAGTTGTTTTGTTGTGGTAACACTACCATAGGCCTCCGTGGCGGAGTAACAAACCAGACCATTATTTCTCAAATAGAACGTAATAAACAAACGATAAAAGTGTGTTTTCATTACACTCTTTTTCTCAATCTCTCTGTATTCACCTGAGTGATCGTAGCTATCTCTCGTTATTAACTTTCATTCTATGCAAAGCCAAAATAAGAGCTTGTAAAAAGCACCAAACCAGTCACAGTCATAGTAGGTGGGTAGAAAATATTAGGTCACACCTGAATAAGATGAAACAAAGGTTGATGTCGTTTTGAAAAGTGCTCTCAAAACCGTTGCCGCAATAGTCATGGTTTAAAAATCTATCCCTCCCACGTATATCGTAAAGTCAACCAAAGGGCTTCACCTAAAAGGCAGCAGCTTTTTATATATGTGGAAAGAAAACTTAATTGTAAGCATCAATCCGTTTGCCAAGCGTGGTGATTATGACCAAACCTTACAGTTTTAGAGGAAGTTCTTTCACATTGTATTGGACAATGATGTACCGGTGATGTGGGATATATACAGTCAAACCCCTTGCATGGCATCCCAAAAGTTATTATTAGATTTTATCGACACCCTTGATTTGGCAATCCTATTGAGTGAATATCAAAAATAATAATACCATTTTTAATTAGAATCTGAATACTTTTTCTTATCTTGCAAGACCTGATGATCATCCTTTGGCCCTTCATGTTAAAAACCGCCCCTAAAAACGCAAAAATAATCAAACTTTGAAATCTGCAGTCTCAATTCCCATTTTATACGATATTTCACGTTTTCACACATTTTCATGACATCAACCTTTTTTATACCTTTTGAAACCCTAAATGTAAATACTGGGTGATTTTATCAAATAAAAAAAAATGTGAAGTCAACTCCCCATTACAGTCTATCCTACAAGACGTTTTACCCTCTTTTCGAGACCCTTAGTTATAAAAACCACCCCTATTAAAAATCTCTTTCAAATGATACACCCCAAAAGCAAAAGATCTTTTTGTCTCACTTAACACCCCTATTTTTCAAATTTTCAATCCTCATACCGATTGACGGGTATTTGTATAATCTCTGCATATTTAGAATTTTGGATTGATCAGATCAGCCATTCAAAAGTTATGGGTAAAAATTGAATTTATTTTCACTCCATCGTCTCAAAATTACCGCACTTATCAAAAATCTCCCGCGACAATCAATTTCTATTTACGTTATCTCTATACAGTTTGAATTTCATGCAAATCGGATAGTTCCTTCGAGAGTAATGTGAGTTCCGACACACAACAACGCCATGTACATACTTACATACAGTGCCGGATTTCCCAACATAACTCGGAGATCTCGTTCGCTTCACTCACTCGATTAATTACATTGGTAAAATCCGAAACATATTTCGTACGTAAAGTTTATAAAATACATAGTTTTAAATAGCTACAATTTGTATCTAAAAAAGGTTTTCATGGCCGTCTGTCAATATGTACATTCTGTCCTACCGGTATATTACGACCGCTTTTTCGAAAACTCAGACTCAATAGCCAACGCAAACGATATCAAAGAGTACCATTTGGCAACCGTCGTATAAAATTAAAGTAGACTACTTCTTGCTCGGTGCTTCTGTTTGAATTGCGCATTATTTTCACAATGATCATTGTTTTTTTATTCAGAAACGTGTTGGTATTCAAATTTTACTTTGCATAACACATTTTTAGGAACGCTATAACGGACATTATATTTAATGTCAGCGTTCGATTTCGCTTCGAGTAAAAATCAAGCAAAGTATTTGAAATTGTGTATGTTTATAAAATGTTTTTAACACAGTAGTCTTTACGCTTGATTATCTAGTAAACCAGACAACTTTTTAATAAAATCTTTAAGACATTTAGTATATGAGCCTAAGACTACAATCTAACCTGCGTAGGCTAGATTATAATGGGTAATTTTTTGCTAACTTAGATTATTATTATATTAGTAATTATTTTTCAAAATGTGACCATCGTCACGTTTCTTACAGTTCCTATTTACAGGGGGACACTTTTTGATGTTTTATTTTTAAGGAGATAAATTTAGGGGTTAATAAGATAACGATTGATTAAGACTAACTTGATTTGTCCAACTGCTGGTCAAAAGCCTCCTCCTGATTTCTCGAATCGTCACGCTCTTGTGCTTCGACCCACGCGTTGTCAAAAATGTCTAGTTTACATCGCCATCTTTTTGCGATTGTATTGATAAAAAGATACCGTTTACTAAGTAGATACTTACCAACTTATACCGTACCTAATACATCTAGTTTAAAAATTCGTTTCAAATCTCCCCTACATCACCCTAAATAGCCATTACTTTCGAGCAGAGCTATAAGCGAACAAACTTTGCCTTACAAAGTATCTGACATGCTTCCAATTGGCATACGAATGCGATCCCGGAATAATATTTTGTTTGCGCAAAAAGGGGTTCTTTTCGCATTGAATTTAAAGAGTTTGGTTATTTCCAACTTTATCTCTACAAAGCAAAATGTACCGGAAACTTTTTGTTTGAGTGTATAGAAGTTGTCAATTCTATCTTTGCCTCTTAACTGATTCAGGAGCCTACATTCTTTCAATATTTTCCGGAATTTCTTCAGAGTTTACACAAGTTTGGCTTATGTTTCATGTTTATATTTATATTTGAAGTTTATTTTTTTGATATGTACAAATGAACATAATATGTCCAAATATCGTATATTCTGTTTGTTCAAATAATTTTGTATTTATGCACTAGGTATAAAATAAAGAAGCTTGTTTGCTACAGGTTTGAATTCCTTGTTACCCTGCATGTCGTTAACTAAGGTATCACGAATAAAAAGATAATAAGGTCCTGAAATTACGTAGCCAGGTAAAATTAGATTGATGTGAAGTCGTCGAATACGTTTCTGACAAGAACAATAGAGAGCCATGGGTATTACACTTGACAGGAACCCACCTGTTACAAAGAAAACAATAAAAACATTATGTACAAATGATAAAGACATAAAACCTATCAAACTGTAAAAGCCGTTGCTAGTCTTATCAAGCAAATGATCATAGCTATTCAGCCTGGCAATGCAGCCATTGTCTTAGCACGCTTCATCTGGTACAGGTCTGGAATAGTTGAGTTGCCGATAGACCGTTCATAACGGTCCTTAGATAATTTGAATGCTACCTTTGTATACAGTCAGTTTAATTACAGGACATACATTTCAAACAGCGCCATTTAGCTCTAAGCTAAGCAAAACATATGCTAATGGCTCTTGTCCCTTGGGACTTGGGTAGGCTTTTGGTGTGAGACGCTACCAACGTCGATACCCTTGCGCCATCTCATCTGCCTGTGACAACAGTTAGGGCTGCTGCGACGGCTGATTCGACCAAGGATCACAATGTGCTCAAATATAGTGGTCTTACCTGTCGGAGCCTTTTGGGGTCGAGACCTTGGGTCCGTGGGGATCCGGTGCCCTCCGGGTTTTCAAAAATCTTGCGAGGTTTTTGATTGAAGCGACACTTGACCCAAGGGCTGGCTCTTATTTAGGCCAGCGAATAAGCATAGCTTTACAGCGTGGCAATGCAGCCAGTGTCTTGGGCGCGCTTCCATCTGGTATTGGTCTGGAACAGTTGAGTTACAGATTTTCCATATTATACAGAGTTTGTAACGGTCCTCAGGTAATCCAACTGATTCCTTTGTAAATATAATAGTTAGTTCAATTGTACATTTTATTTAATAAATAAATGCAACATCAATAAAAAAGTACCTTAACTCGATGGGTGCTGTAAAACACTCACGTTGTGTTTAACATAGAGAGCGAGACGAGCAGCACCCAACGAGTTAATACGTATTAAATAATAAATTTATATGTAATTCCTCACAATCCACGCATGTTTGGTGGATGGATGTACAGAGCCATTTTGTGACATTAGGCTTCATTGGTTTTGAATGTGTACAACCCGCTTTTTATGCATACCAAATGAAATGGAAAGGCTTGGTTTATTCGCATGGCGTGCTTGGAAATACATTAATTTACAAATGAATTCGATGCCTTTTTACAAAAAACGTGAAAGCGATGGTAATGTATTGTGGTCATCATTACATTAGAAAAGCTATAGAAGTCACTGGCAAGGTGAAAGGGAAAAGTTAATTTTAACTTTATTGTAACCTCGGGGCTGTGCTTGGCCTTCATCAAAAAGATCACGAGGCTTTAGCCCGATGCATAATTTAGATCAGTTCTGCACAAGACATCTATCTAGGATGCTCTGCATGCAGCCAAGGGTGGTGTTCAATGTCGCACTATCATCAAGGAAAATATCCTACGTTGCGGTCACGAGCCTCAGATATGAGGATTCCTTTTATTGTATGACGGGGAAGCGCTTGGCCTTCATGTCACCTGGTAACATGTTAAGATGAGGCCGAAGGTGGAGGTGCACTGCACCCGAATCCTCAATAAACTGAGGAACTGGCTATCCTACCTCTAAATGCCGGAACACAACAATTTTAGAATTGTTATTATGGTGACATAATTAGGTAAGATGGTGGTAGCTAGCCTGGCAGACTTAAACAAAGTCTTACCACCAACCAAATCGAGCACAATAATGTACTCCCCCTGGCTATCGAACTCGGGACCTCTGGATCTGAAATTGGTGGGTTAAGCCGCTAGACCACGGGGTAGTGTACCTATGTTCCATGGAAGAGGTCACCGTTATAGCCTAGAAAATCTGCTTCAATTTAAATAAGGACATTAAAAGGATTTGCCTTAATTTGCTGATCACAGTATTTGTGGTAAGAACTCAAGTGGATGCTATCAGTACCAAGTTTCAGCCTAGTATGTCTGGCAGAGATCACTTTCATAAGATGTTAAGACTGTTCATTGATAAAGCTACAGTTCCATGAATGCCATGATTTATTTAAGCCAATAGTCGCCTCCTCATCTACCTACCTATGGGTAAAGTTTAGTGGGATGCATTAGTATTATCTTTTCTTTATTAATTTAAAATTAAATAGAGACAAAGCTCAACCAAATTGAAATTGAATAATTACCTACCGGTAGCAGTCAAACCAAAACTCATTGTCTAAAATATAATCCTCTTACCTTCTCCCAAAATACTTTCCACTTCCATATTAAACGTGTTTTGTGCACCTTACCAGAAGAATTGTGAAATATTTTGGTAATTAGGGCGCCAGTTTCATTGAAGAAAGGCCGTGAAGTAAAAAAATAATTAAAATTTAAGCCCCTGAAGCTCACCCAACGCAAGTCAGAATAAAAGAACACATTTCAGTGAGCAACTAAAGATTAGCTACGTTAGATAATTCGGATGGGTTTATGCGGTAAGCTCGATATGATTAAAATGTCATTTCAATTTCATTTTTGTTCGTGTGTATGGTAGGGAAAATTATTTTCCATTAAGGTTTTGAATTTAAATGAGTATTTTGGAATTTGAACGAGGTTCAACGCGATTTTAATGAAAAGTACTAATCGAGGCTCACTTATGCACTTTGCTTTCAACGTCAACAAATCCATTTATTTCTGGTTTCATATACTTTGATGTCTTGAATGATAAATATATCTTTCGGTAAATAACTATTTAAGAATGTACAAAATTATTCTTGTTCTTTGATATGCTACCTGTATGTTGTAGTGAAGATATAAATACAAATATGTGCTTAGAGCTGTGAAGACGTCTTACGCATAATATCATTTTATATGATCATTTGTTCACAATTTTGTTTTCATTCTGTTAAGTAGACGTGAAAACCTGATAATAGCTCTCTGATTTATCTTGAATGATCTTTTGTTTTATTAATTTTGAGAGCTGTTGGTTTTCTAATAAATATATAAAAAAATAATATTTTTTTAAAGATATAAAAAAAACGTCCCCCATACCTGGCACCGTTTCAATAAAAGCCATCCCTTTATCAAGAGAACAATAATTGCATTCAAAATCAGAGATGTACGCTCAGATAGTCGCCGGGTATTTTCACTAATTAAAGCCCAACATGCGCCTCTGAGCAACAATTAAAAGGACCGATTCTTGATAAGCGGATTGAATTGATAGTCAGCCCTGAGATTGTGAGATCAGGCTTCACACCTTATTAAAGCTTTGTTGGCCTTTAATGGTTGTTTTCCACAACCAACACCACAAGTTGTGTATTTTATTCCGGACAAAGGGCTGACCAGGGGAACAGACTCAGTATCTAAGCCCATTTATTAGCTTCTCGTAAAATGAGGATTATCTCTTATGTTCTGGCTTATTAATAACTTGATTCCAGGCAACACACAATTTCAACAAACACATAAACTCACTCATAAAATATAGACAGTATTATATACATTGCGTATTTTATTACACCACTTTTATAATTTAACTGCTCGTCTACAACGTGATTTTGTTTGTGTGCCACTTCTATATATAATAAACTGCTAATACATTAAGATAATTACCAACTTCATTGTTTCAGGGAAAGTTAAAAAACCATACTAATGACTGGAATTTTCTTTAAAAAAATAATTAAGACTGTTTTGCATTTGTGTTTTTATTCCAATTTATATGAAAACATGCTATAATTAATTTATAAAATAAAATGTACAATTAAACTCAGTCGAATTACCTAAGGACCGGTACAAACTGTTATGACTAGTTATTATTAGGTATTATGTAAAATTCAATCAAATTTTGCACGCCTTTGTACGGCAGAATATATTGTGCCTGATCTGACATTACTACCACCTATGTTAAACATGTTACCGAGCAATAAATAATTATTTCCTCTACTTGTTTAAAGCATCTTTATCGTAGACGATACCCGTTGACCAAAAGTTTTGATTCAGCAGTACATCGTACCCTTTTTTTTTTTTAATGGGGATCTAGATACCCCACCGCCTTAAAGGATAAGTTAGGTAGCCGGGACTCTGATAACTCATTAAACCCCCTTGGTGGCCGGCCTCGATACTAAGGACGGCCCTGAGATGTTATTTAAAACATCTTCCAGTGCATTTCACTTGAAACCACTATTCTCGTTTTGCCTATGAAAAATATAGTGTTGAGTATTTAATAATAATAGTACATAACATGAAGAACCTAGAGTGTAATTCAGTTTCACCAGAAATACTTTGATTACATAATACAAGAAGTCATTCCCAACTTTCAAAGCACCGAGCCGAGCAACCCAGTGAGAAATATTATGTACCTAGTTCCAACATCGAGCGCTCTATGCACCTAAATGACATCATCTGCGTACTGGAAGAAAGATGCTACCACACGTGCCCAATGCCTGAAAAAATCATATATTTAGAATATCCAACTAAAAAATAAATTTGGCATTAAACAATTGCCAATAGGTTGGTTCTTACTTAGGCTAACTAATTAACATTGCTATTCAGCGTGGCAATGCAGCCAGTGTCTTGGGCAAACTTCAATTGGAACAGTTGAGTTACCTATTGACCGTTTGTAATGGTCCTTGGGAAATGCGACTGCTTCCCTCTTAGGTTCATAGTAAGTTTCAAAATTGATTGATTATATGAATTTCAAAAAATAGTAGCTGAGATCATTCAGATTGATTGATTTTATGGATTTCAAAATATAGTAGCTAAGACTATCCAGATAAATTAGTACCAGATTTTTTATTTTCTTTGATTGGATTAAACAAGATTTGACCCGGTTAAGTGTTACCATCTACCCTCACATGGGGGTTGTTCGTTTGACATTAATATTTTGGCGAGGCGTTCTTATTTCCTTACTTTAACCAACCTAGTCTATGGCTTAAATAGTTTTTTTATTGTATCGTAAGTTGTACGGATGCAATAACTTCTGAAAACTGAAATAAATTAATTATCTATTTATTAATATAATTGACAGTATTTTATTATATTACCTACTATCTAGCATAGTATTTTATTTACAAAAGAGTACCCGAAGTTAATTGTGACATAACAAGATTTAGTTGTGGGAGCGGATAAAATTACAAATTATCGTATGTTATCATACCCCCACGTATGAGAAATGGGGGCACATGGTAAAAATGTATTACCGTGTGCCCCCACTGTTCATAAGTGGGGGGCAGATAGCTATAAGTGTTACCGTCTGCTTAGGGTCGTTCGAGGGGGCAAACGGTAACAATTCAGGATCACTTCACTAGATACTTTATGGTGGCTGGATCTCGATATGCCGGGTATTTGCAAGTGTGAAAGTCCCTGAAGATTACTCGAATGTGGAAGCTAAATCGGCTGCAATGAGCTTATCTGTATACGCTTAATAGCCCTAGAGATTTGCGTAAGATCGTATGGAACTTGGCACAGCACAATGGAAGGCCTAAGCGCTAGCATTAATCTAAGGATAGACTTTACTGCGTAGGGAAAACGATTCTAGATTAAAGATGCTTGGGGAGTACGTAATTAGATAGCATCAATTGTATTTTATGTGCGAAGGAACTGACTCACGACTGTTTAGAATGTAACTTACATACCTATAACATGTTTAAAACAAACTTTGCCGGTCCTATTTATCCTAGTTTTTTGTGACGGAACAGGCAAGCCAGCCCACCTGAAATTAAATCTCTTGCCTATAACAAAGCCTTACGCGGCACTGCATTGCGCCTGTCAACTTGAGACATAAGGGGTGTCTCAGCCTCACGTGCCTCTAATTTCACCGACCACCATATCCTTTAAACCAGAACACAACAATACTACCTGGTGTATTGTTACTACTACAATACCTATTTTCGGCCTTTGGTACTTTATACTTCCCTGGACGAGCCCTTTCACAAAGAGCTCTACTACTCTTTACTTATGAAAATCAAAATGCAGTAATAGTTATTTTGTGAAGCTGAATATTACCTAGATATTTGCTCTATAGCTAAATCGCCAGACAGACACAAAAAATACATGACCAGCTGCACTGAAATTAAAAATGTAATATCCTTTTTCATTCGACCCTGTCAAAGAAACTTATTCCGCTGTCTTCCGAAGTAAGAACTTATTACATACTTATTATTCTGTGGTACAAATCTAGAAACAAAGGAGGAACGCAAGCAGTTTACAATTAAGGACGGCTCAACCCTTTCAAGTTCGTTCCTAAACAACAAAGTTGAACGAACGAAAAAGTCGACGTTTAACCGAGCCATTTAACCCTTGCGGTAATCGCAACATAAACAAAGCCGGGAGAAAATAATGTTTGAATCCGGTGGACAAATTAGGCGACCTTTTTGGGAGATGGCAAAGAATAATACACAGTATTATTGGTTGGGAGTTTCACTGTTCTGAAGTCACACATAACATACAGCTCATGGCAAATTAAGTTCCTTTCCAGTGACATAGGGTCAGCGATAGTACAAGATGGCGTCACAAAAATATCTTTTACTTTGTTGTTGATAGTTTATTACATGTAAGATAGCATCTGAAGGCCTATTACCTAACTCTGTTTCATTTGGGTTTCAATGGGTTTCAATTAAAATGCCTGCATTTCTGATTGGTATATTTGGATGGTATATTTCAATATAATACTAGCAAACGCCGGAGACTTCGTTCCCGTCACCCGTTGGAATTTCCCAAAATCCTTTTATATTTCACCCCAATACCACGAAATAAAGCTACTTTAATAAAATCGAGTAGGTATATTTGGATTTCAAGAGTTATTTCTTTTTTGCGCGGCACCCTAATCCTAATAAAAGTAGCCTGAGATACTACTTAGAACATAAGCTATGTTTATACGAGTATAAGCAAGTCTTGTCAAAATTGGTCCAGCCGTTTCGGAGATTAGCAAACTGACATCAGACAGACGTTTTTTTTATGAGTACTGTATGTTTATAGTAAAATGCTGCTATTTTTACATTACATACAGATACTTATTTTAGATATTTATTTAAATTGAATGATATAGATAAAGATAACTCAATATTTTTTAAATAAATTGACATTGCAGCTCTTTTCCTTCGTATCACCTGTGTCAAGTTTATAATAAGTCCGAAAAAAAAGCAATTCCGTGTTTCCACTTTCCACCCGGAATCCTCAATTCACATTTTTAATATATATTTAATGAATAGATGTCGACCAGTTTCAGTTTTATTCTAAGTATAGACAGATTTTGTATAAAATGTTGAGTAATCAAGAACGTACAAAGATACTAACCTTAGGTACAGGCTAATTTATAAGCTTAAATATATAAAAAATGCTCGTAAGCTTTATTTTTAAGACTAGCTAGTCTTAAACATAAAGGTCAAAATTCTGTTACATTATGTCCTAAACCTTCCAAGTAAGTACTTGCTACTTATTCTCTAATTTCAGTTAGACCTTCCAATTTTAATCAATGACCGAGTAAATTGGCCAACAAAATATCGAGAAAGGGAATTAATACATATTTTCTCAATATTGGAACCTTATCGGTAAGGTATGAGGGTTTGGGACCATTTTTCAGATATTAATTTCAAACAATCGTAAAAGTAACTTTCATGGTGGGCCCTAAAAAGTTATGGCCCATTTTCACTGCCAAATATACTTGGTTTGGACTTTATCCGGCACCTATTCGCTTTCACAAAGTGGATTTGAGTTGCGATAAAGGAAAAATAATTTTATTCGGTCCTTATTGTGCTAAAAATCACTGCGAAAATACAATATTGAATTGTGATAGTAACTTCTTTATCAAATTATAAATACTGTTTTTAGTTATTTGCTTTGTTTATAAAATATTTAAGAGTACCTAGTATAGTAGTTTAAGAATTCAAAATGTTTCAGCTCATGACCTTAAAACTTGCGAAGACACGAATAAGGCATGCGATAGAGTGCCCTATTTGCCTCTTTTTTTTGTATGTTACAACCCATTTTTAGATTAATAATAAAAAAACAGTACAATATACGTATTCTCTTAGTTAAGATACATAGAAGATTCTTCAATGTTTACAAATAAGACATAAACATGCAAAGAGTGACGTTATTATCGCTTAGATTGCGATCCCTACCAGACCACTTTTGGATGGCATGGTCTGTAAGATTTTTTTTTATTGCACGACTGGGAAGCGCATTCATGCGCTTGGCCTTCATTTAATGATGGGAAAACAATTGTGTTTACAAAACTAAAAATAATCATTAGGATCTAATACAGTTAAATTAATTATGAAATGAATGAAAATACCTACTTTATTATACACCCTAGAAATTAAACTGTAGTTATCCATATTTATAAGGTACAGTTAAATCATTAATTAATCTACTCATGAAGTAAAGTAAACAAAAATACCTACATATATACCTTAATCTTCGGTCTCATCATAACTTGACACCTGGTTATACTCGTATGAAGGCCAGGCAGTTCCCTGTCGTATAATAAAAAAAACACATTATATAAACTATTATTGTACTACGTAATATAGATTCCTATTAATGGAATTAGGAAGACATTAATAATAGATTAAAAAAAGAAAATGAAACAAAGCTAGAAAGAGAACAAAGAGCATGTTTTGCCACACTCAATTATATCTCACTGCAAACACGTGTACCACTCAAATCCAGATTCGACAATTATTTCCAACTTTTCCCCAACCGCGGTTGCGTGCGCTTGTAATACGAGTTTGATGATATATTTTCGTTTTGTTCTGTAACAAGTCAACAAGCCGAAACAATAAACCTTCTTTCAAGGTTGATGTTGTAATGATAATTGAGCTTGCGGCTGTTGATCTTGGTTTCTGTAGACTGATAAATAGTTGATGTATTTTTGGTTTTAATTATGTAGCCAGAAATCCATCAGAAGAGCTCGAGAATGTATTTCGAGAAATCCAACCGTAACCATGACCTCTTAAAGCATTATACATTAAAGTAATATACATAAAAATGTTTTTTTTTAATTGAGCTTTCCTACTTTACATATTACACTCTTCTGAATACAGAAGAGTAGGTACTGAGTAATAACTCAGTAGAGAAAACTTAACTAATTTATGCATGACAAATTATTGTATTCATTTTTAGTTTTTAGTTAAACAATAATGCTATTTGAGATGAGGTTAGGCCTCAGCAGTATATCTAACCATTCTGGAACATATTTCAATAATTCGATAGTTCAAGGTGAAGAAAAGTTATCAAAGCAATGCCGCTACCTGCGCATACACATGATTTGTACGGGATGAAATAATAACGGTTCTGATGTTGCGGTGTATTATTTTAATCGTCATCAACACATGTACGGTCAGCAAAAACTGCTTGTTACTATTTTCTGAATTTATTAAAAGTTGCATTTGAACGTCGGATTTACTATCAATGCCGAGTTGAAAAGCATCAACTCTTATATGCTCAGGTGTCTTATAGAGCCGATTTGTCTAAGAGACGAATATTTGGGCCATGTAAAGGCTAGAAATATGCAGTGTTTGTTGTTTATTTGAAACACGTTAAGCGTCAAAATTGTAGCAAACCTTCCATTCTTGGAGGAAGTTCCCAACAAGATGTAGCTCAGGGTAGAAAATAAATGACGGATTTTACTAGTTTCTAAAATTATAATGACCCTTTTTAACTGACTTCAAAAAAAAGAAGGAGGTTCTCAATTTGTCAGTGTTTTTTTTTTATGTGTATTTCCTGATTACTCGAAGACGCCTGGACCGATTTCGAAAATTCTTATTTTGTTTGACACTTCACAGGTATACCCATCGGCATTAGGTCCGGATCTGATGATGGGATCCTCGAAAAATTGAGGGATTTCTTCTTATATAATAGGCACACTTGAAGCGATTTGGGTGTATTACCTCAAAAATATGGAAAAATTGACCCCATATAGAATCACGCGTCTGTCTGTCTTTCTGTTCGTCCATCTGTCATCAAAATAAATGAAAAAAATACTTTATTTTTGTATTTAAAACGTGATTATGACATAAATCATAGTTAGCCCAAAACTCAAGTTGTATGTAAAGTACAGCAAGCTAGTAATATCATTTTGCTTTTCTGAATCAGAACAATATTTTTTTTTATGAATCAGAACGTGTACAATATTTTGATAACAATCAAAATGGTTCGTCTTCCAGTTATTTTTATAAACTTACGATATTATTTTTTAAAAGCCTCACTGTTTAGATAGTAGTAGCTCTGCCTTCTGCATTGTGGGTTTGATTCCCACTCGGGACAAACATTTTAGTGATGAAAATGGATTAATATTCTGTGTTTGGTTGGGTATTTCATTGAATTTTATGTATGTAATTACAACAACAAATTATGGTAGTATTCTAATTATATTCGTTACTTAGTTTCCATATACAAACTAAAATTTAAATTCAAATTCATTTATTGCCAATAAGTTTAAATTAATTATACAATTACTAGAGGACCTCACACTAGGGCTAGCCTGTGCCGTAGGAATCTATTTAAAGGATTACCAAAAGACTTGTGCTACTAACATATATAAACAAAACTGTTAAGTTTTGGGCTAAATAACACGTTTTGTAATGAATATCTTAAAATATTTGATTTATTTTAGTTCTAGTTAATTGATACTTGTGCCATTTTGTTAAACAGGCTGTTGACTGTTATGCTATCGCTCCAACTGGGCAATGCCCGCGTCAAATGTTACAGATGATTACGTTACATAACTCATCATCATCATATTTTGTGAATCCGTTCTCGTAAAGGAACTCTGTAATTGGGGTTCTAGGGATTTTTATATTTTATTGGCCTCTAACTAGTTATGGCGTAGCCAATGGCTGTGGGCCAAACTGAGAGCAATAGTAATAGAAAACAACGCTATTTTTTATCTTGTTGTGATATGACTTCAATCTTTATTTTCATTTGAGTCACATCATTCAGATGGATAGACTAAAATGGTGCTCAATGTGTACATTAATAAAACCAATACCTTCACTGCCGTTTTTTATCTGTTCTACCTGCCAAGCGAGGAAAATTTTACAATATCTTCCAATGTCAGAGAACACTAACGTCCAACACAAGTTTAATGAAAATCATAATGAGTTGTTTGTTCACCTTAAAAATAAACAATGGGCGGTCTTATTGCATTATTAGCAACCATCTTTTTATTCCAGACAATCTTTGAATGGATATTTTATGGCTATAGATGTGATAGGTGGTGTACGAACGAATAGGTCTAGAATGGCTGAATCGTAATTCAATATATTATGCAAAACACTACACTACAAATATACACAATATGTATGGTTTAAGGTTGTTGATGAAATGTTGAAAGGCTCTGTAAAAACTTTATGATTTTTTATGTCAGGTAGGTACAGCATTGTGCTCATAATGTCAAACATGTAGAGCAAGAAGTGTGTGCTCCTCAAGGAAGCCACTCAGTTATGCGGAACCCGTTCAAAAATACTCATTATTCATACTTGACGCACGTCCCAAACTGACGCATGATTGATGCCTCAGCGCGACGAGAGCATAATGTAGGGAAAATTAGAGCTCCACGATCTACTTGATGAGGCTACAGAGCGCTTGCTGATGAACTGGAGAGTTTCTTTTACTATTACGAGTAGAACTATTGTTTTATCTATATACAAATTAGTCGTGTAGCTAATTGACCAGTATTCAACGCACAGCCCAAACCAGAGGTTTTTGTGAATTTCAATTTTCAGGGAAGCTTTTGTTTGTAGTTTAGGTGCACTAAGGCACTAAGTCCTTACTTTTCCTACTTGTTAAACAAACAAACAGGACATTAATTTCACACAGCGCCATCTAGCCCCAAGATAAGCATAATTTAGAATATGGGAACTCTAATGGGAATTAGGATTACGGATAGAATACTTAATTACCTATTTTTATTTTTATTACTATATATTACTGCTGTCTATATGGATATCTACTGAACACCTCTATCATTTGCGCTACGGCTGAGGGTTCGATTCCGACCCAGGACAAGCATTTGTGTGATGTATATAGATATTAGTTCTGTGTTTGGGTGTTGTATCATATAGTTCCCATATAACTACGATTAGTTTGGGGGTGGAAGATGGCGCTGAGTGAAATGAATGCCCTGTCCTGTCCTGTCCCGTCTAGTCCATCAGATCAACACACAGTATCCGATTGACCGAAGGACATGAGCCTTTTCTGAAAGACTGATGATCTTAACTATTATTATCACTCTTAGAGGGCGTGTACGGTTTGCAGTGAAGGTCTCAAGAAGATTTTTTTTTATTGTACGACGAGGAAGCGCTTGGCCTTCAGCTCACCTGGTAACAAGTTGAGATAAGGCCGAAGATGGAGGCGCACTTCACCCGGAATCCTCAATAAACTGAGGAACTGGTTATCTTACCTATGAATGCCGGAACACAACATTTTTTTAAGAATTGTTATTATGGCGACAGAATTAGGAAAGATGGTGCTAGCTAGCCAGGCGGACTTAAACAAAGTCCTACCACCAACCAAACCAAGCACAATATTGTACTCTCCTGGGGATCGAATATATTTGGAGTATTTTTTCATTAATTTGTTGATATGCAGTAACTGAATCAACAATAGGTAAGAACTTGTGTAACCACCGTAAAACTGTCATGACTTATTTTTATTCAGTAATTTAAAACAATAAAATTGATATAGATTTAAACCGTCAAACCTATACATGTACCTGTATAGTAGTGCCATGCACTACGTCATCTGAAATTTCACCAGTTCATCGAATTGACACACCCTCATGAACTTTACTTTATTCGCTTTTTTTGTTTTTTTCATTTTTCACCAAATTACCCAGTAAAGCCTTCCGGCTATGCATTAGCTCGTATTAATAAAGCTTCATGGTAAACACCACCAGTATCCGATTCAGAAATATTGATTTAAACCACATTTATTTAAGGGGATTCTGATAAACTGGTGAGTTCACGGAGATCACGGAGCATCGGGCTGGGGGATCCTGGTTGCCGCCATGCTAAGTCAACCCTTTCATAACAAAATATAGAATTTGAACTCAAAAATTATCCTCTAGCCGAAATCTGGCGATTTGCGTCCGTGCTTTTGGGCTTTCGGTAGGTAGTAGGTCTTATTTTAAGTCCGCCTGTGTAGCTACCATCATCTGGCCTTAGTATTGCCATAACAACAATTCTAAATTGTTCTGTTCCCGCATTTAGAGGTAAATAGCCAGTTTTTCAGTCGTTGAAGATTCTGTGAATTCGGTGAAGCGCGCTTCTACTTTCGGCCTTATCATATCATGATATCTGGTGAACTGAAGACCAAGCCCTTTCCCTCCGTATAATAAAAATAAAAAAACGTGCGGGGAAGAGCCAGTGCCTTTTAGTGCCTCATCCTAGCTTTGACCATCATGGGAAAATATATATTTGTATCATATAGTACGTATATGTGTATTCTAACCATAACCTAGTCCACATTAGTATAAGCTTGGGGCTAGATGGCGCTGTGTGAAATAAATGTCCTGTAATATTTATCAATTTATTTGCTTAGTTTAGGACTAGATAGTGCTGTGTGAAATGTATTTTCTATAATGTTTATTATTATTATCTGTAACGTTTACTTACTTTTTTATTTGCTTTGCATGGTTATAATGGAATAATTTTCTGGGTAGGCTCGCTCCATCGTGGTTCTCATTCTTGCCTGTGTAAGAAACTTACACAGGCAAGAATGAGAACCACGAGTCCAAGAGCCGACCCACCATATATAAAAAAAAATGTTTTGGCACCGTTTCAGAATCAAGAGCGGCTGTGTTTCAGAATCCAACCCTGTCCAGCATCATTCTGATTCATTCTGATTATGCCCCGGTACAACATCGAAAGGAGAATCCGAGCTTTTTGCATTTTATAGCATACAATTTAGCAGACTAATGGCGTGATTGGTACACGGAAAGCGGGATTCGTGCGGTTTAAAAATTCTATAATGATTATAGAGAACGTTTATTTAGCTGAATGTTTTCAGAAATTCCATTTATAATAGGTTTCTCGAGACAGAGGTACATATGTATCAAAGACGCAAGTAACACCATTACAATTTATTTTACAGATAACGAAAGTTGAGCATTACAATTATCGAAGATTGATCGAGACTCGCACCAACAAAAAAGTTTTTTAAAATCTTTGTCAAAATATAGGAAGTGATCTCTGCAAGTACTGTGAGAGACCCTTACTTTATGTCAAACACAAACATTTCAATATCATCTCAGCATAATAGTAGTCTCTATGTCACTAAAACTAATTTATCAATCATCGGAACTGCAAAAAAACTCTATTCACAATAACTATTCACAACCACACAAAGGACACTCGAGATAGTAAAATGTCTATTGCATCCTGGAATCGTAAAAATGATGCTCCACAATGAATGATCAATCATTCTGGTTCCGTAGTTCAGTTTCCACGCAGTCGAGGATTTATTTTGCATCGTAGTATGGAGAATTATATTCTACTGACCTATTTTCACGTTTATTTATAAACAAGGATAGACGCCACGTTTCAATTATGCTGACAACGGTTTAGATTGAGATTGACATTTCACGGTAAATATTACTCACAAAATGAAGCAATTTGAAGCAATTTTCTTTGTGTTAATAATATCGAGCATATGTTTATTAAGTATTTCTTGACAATTCAGTTCACGATGAATGCGCAGTGGTTACAGTGTATTGTATGGTAAGGTTCCGGTTTTCTTGAACATCTACATTATCAAAACTTATAAACCGCTGATATTTAAAATTTTCTCGTGAACAATACAGAAAATAGTGATTTGAATATTTCATGCATCAAAAGTCGACATAAAACGTAGGAATGACTAGTGATTTGGCTGGAAAAAGCTATGAGATTGAGATTAAATGTTCGATTTTTACATACCAAAAACACTTCTACTAAGCACACTTTAACGATATAGTTGCATGGACTAGACGAGTATGTATATAGGATAATAATTGAAATGAACCAAATATTTAAAAATAACTAAACAAAACAGAATGCTGACGTCCGCTAGAAATTGGGACTAAGCTGAATGAGTATGCCTAATGTCAGACAAACCTAAAACCTCATTAGAATAGGTACAACGACCACGTCGAAGGTCCATGCAGAAGTGGCAAAAAGAACTGTTTTTTTTATTGTGCCATATGAAAATCTAAGAGTAGCTCTTGAGAGCCCTAAAGTGGGAAATTCCAGGTATAATAATAAAAAATACAAGACTGCTTCGAAGTAACGAAAAACAGTGATAATAAAAAAAGTGATAATATCCACACCGTAAGTCTAAGTCCGTACACATATTCCATCATCACTTATCTCTAACTTGAATTTTCAAAAAAAATTATAACCTTCAATACTTAATCCAATTTAAGTCCTCTAACTTAATTACAATATTGATTTTAAACTATTACTTGTGGCGGCTAACAGTCAAATTTTAAAACAATTCAATTTATCATCAGCTTGATAAATGCTTACAATATAATTACGAAACAAACAAAGCAAAAGTAAACGCGCCAAGTTCCAATATGTTTTTAGAAGCTTAATTCGATTCCAATAATATTTATGACATTCGAAAGATCAATAAATTATCATTTAACAATGCACGGCATTCGAATCGGAACCTGTGCCATTAATAATTTATAATTATGTTTTTATTAATGATTAATTAAAGCAAGCCTTTATAAGCGGGAAAAACGTAGTATATTTGCCGAGTTATATCTCAATTTTTATATTTCTTCTCCACTATTGTGTTGCATTCCTAGCAGTCCCACGAAATATGAGCAAGAATTTAATAATTGGGGCATTCTGTCCTAAGGTTATGCTTATGATAAAAAGGAATTATCTGGAGGATGCCTGGCGAGCGTAGCCCTAAGGCTTGAATAAATATAAATGTTGATCTTTTATTTGAGTTACTGATGTTGTATATCATTTACACTGACTTGACTACAAGTTTTGTTTGCATTGGTAATTTGGGTATCACATATTGTTTTTCAATAGAGCATCATATTTTCTTCAATTTAAGTGTGGGAGAACTACAAGTATATTTACTATAAGTACATTTACGATGTCATACTTGTATTTTTAATCGGTTGCAAGAAGGTAAAACATTTTTTTTTGTCAAGTTATAACAAACCAACCAGGTATTTAATAGTTTCTCACTTCAAGAACAAATCTTATTTTGATGACCATAAGTCATGGTAAAAACATATATTTTACACTATTTTCGCGCAGCAAAATCATACATCACTGAACAGGTTTCTGGTGGCTCTACAAAATGTTATTTTATTTTTTTGCAAGATCTTGGTTGATCTTTATTATTGCGTACTACAACCAAGATACATGCTTGAATGTACGAGAATGTCCTTTTAAGGTAGAACCTAAGGGGTAAGTACGCATAAGATGGTTTTTAGTA
This sequence comes from Venusia cambrica, assembly GCA_951394065.1. Lineage (NCBI taxonomy): Eukaryota > Metazoa > Arthropoda > Insecta > Lepidoptera > Geometridae > Venusia > Venusia cambrica. The sequence continues at coordinate 7,568,005 of OX596055.1, forward strand.
AATTGTAGCTTCAAAACAAAACGTGGTTTAGAAAACGTGATAATAGCCACAAGCTACTTGTATCTAAGAAAACAATATTTTTTAATTTCATTGCTTAGATTTACCAGATTGGTTCCATAACAACTGAATTGATGCGAGGAATGTTTGCTCAGTTACAGAACCAATATGGAAAGCCTTAAGAATATCACGTTTTTGAATCCACTCTGTGTTTTAAAGCTACAATTAAAAAAAAATACATCCATTTATTTCAGGTTTCAAATTCACATAATAGAACCAACTAACTATTTATTAGGCATGTAATTCCTCAACATGCTGCTTGCTGGTAGAAGTGGGTGTTTATCAGCAAGTTTTCCACAAAACCGCCAACATACAACACCTTTCGACCAAAAGTCCTCATTTCCTATTTGACAAAACCATAATTGTAATGAGTACCTAAGTCTGTACTTTATTTGTACGGGCTACTATTATTCGACGTCAAAATACGAAGCAAGAATGTTTCGTTTTAAAGATCCTTGTTGTTGAGACGTCGACAAGATTCTCTCTCGTGACTTTAGTTTTATTGCACAGTCAGAGATATAGATCTCTAGTGTCATCTGATGGCAGGCCTTGCTAATTAATGCTTCTGCGAAGACGTCGTATTATGTTCCTCGCACACTTTTATGATTTGTTGCGATATAATATTCTGAGAGAAGTCTTAGTAATATCAGTGCAGTTTGTGCAACTACTGAAAACTATAACATCAAAGGGTTCATTGCTGGCAAGTATTTAAAGAAAGTCAAATATGCTAAACTGGTTTGAATATCGTCTTAAGTATAGGGATACTGAGTACGTGACAACAAAACTGCGATCACCAACCCGCCTGCCAACCGTGGTGATTATGACAAAAACCCTTAGTCTTCGAGGAGGCTCATGTGCAACAGTGGACTTTAACGGGATGTTATGATGATGATAAAGTAGTAGGGTTCATTGAAAAAGGACGTTCGCTAGTCTCAAATTAAACTTGTTTATAATTATAAATATGAAGTTTCTTGCAAGTCCAGGTCCAATCATTATATCAATCATTATATCAATTTGAGCCTCGTTAACCTGTAAGTAAAAAAGATTCGCAAACAATGCTAAGCAATTGCTTTAAGCTAATTTCGTACAACTAAAGACAATTAGCATAAACAAGAGTTAAAGATTCTAGCACCTGATTGTAATAATTCACTGGCTTCGAAGCACAAAATAAAGTATGCTCTTAACGTATCACTTTTGAACGTTATGCCTTACACTTTGTATGAATCTGCAGAAAACATGCGAGCGATATTCGACTGTAAAGTCAGTGTTTGAAAGCTCATACTGTCTCAATGCAAAAATAACATGATTCAGATTAGTTTGCAAAACCCTCAGATAAAATGAACCTTAGTGTAGCGTGATAAAGCACATGTTTGCTCTAAGCTTATTCCAAACAAGAAGTTGATACGAGTTTCCTCTTGTCTCGTAATTCTTTGCCCTATTGTTTCTTTGCGCGTCGACATGAAATACTTCATGAATCCTGTACTTCATTAATGTATGTAGCTTCTAAATCAGTCTATTACCAGTTAACAGTCAAGTGACACATTGAATAAAGGATTATTGAGATATATATACCGTCGGTATTTTCTCTTTGTCCAACCATATATAGTCCGTTAGTAAGACATTTTCTCTTTGTCGAACCAAGGATAGATATGCTTGCATCTTGCACATTCAATATCTAGAAGTCTTCCACAGTATGTAGTTTGGAGTGAGTGAGACTACCAAGAGATATACTTCCTAGGAGACAGCTATTCACTGTGCTCTGTCAGTGCGTGGGAACTTAAAGGCAGATTTTGGGACAACCCGCTCCATTGTAAACCTCATCCTTGGGCATAGCCAGGTGCCCAGACAAACCTTGAAATCACAACCTTTACAATTTTAAGCCAAAACACTGCGTTTTATGTTAATTAATAAGATCACAAGAACAGAAGAATTTAAGATTCAGCCCGATGGTAAGTCAATGCCAAACGGCTTACAGAAACAGAGCAGGAATCACTTAACTAGCTTCAACACTGTCCAGCCTCCTAGCTGTTAAGCTGAAGATCACCAGACACAACATCAAAGCATCAAAATCAGCGACAAACAAATTAATACACAAACCCTGTCTGCAAAGCTAAATATACACGAATCAAAGGGGACTTTTCTATTTACGTTAATGTCACGGGCGTGAGGAAGCGTTTAAACCCAGTCATTAATTATTGTCACGGCAAAGACTAAATAGATAATGCGTTTACTATTTGTTGCTGCCCGTAAAGAGACGAAAGAGTAACAAGGACGAGGGCACAGAATGAATGTACTCCAAACAGAAGAATGACTTACACTACAATATTCTAATGTCACCTATGCCCAGATTTTTTTATTGTATGACGGGGAAGCACTGGTCTTTTATCTCACCTGGTTTCATGTTATGACAAGGAAGGCAGAAGCGCATTTAACCTCGAATCCTCAACAGTCTGAGGGACAGGCAATCGTACCTTTAACTACCGGTACAATCAAACATAATTAAGACTCGTTGCGTCGTTTCACCAGACATAAGTAAGTTGTACTCCCCTTATGATTACATCTTACCTGCTACAGCACAGAGGCGGTAACAAAAATGAATTTTGGTTAATCTGAAACAAATTTACCTGTTGATGTACTCTATGGTACCTACTCATCATTATTATCCGTTTCCGCCTCTTTGGGTTTCACCTTATTCAACGAGTTTCATGCACATTCTACTCAGAAAAGTAGCTTAATGTTGTAAATAAAGTATACAGCCACACATTAGACAGTTGTTTGGTAAAACAATAGAAAAGTCAACGCTGTCGCCACAAAACAATATGCTACAACACCATGTCGATGATGATGATGCTAAATAGTTTCGATACCGAATCAACCTTTACATTTTCAGTTGTAACAAGGACACAAGTTGAAAACAGATTGATGGTAGGAAGGCGATGAAAAAATGCGTCCTTAATATGAAGGATTCTTGAGGCTATTCCTAAATGCGTTTCGGTAATGACTCACACACACATGCATAGAGCACATTAAATATCATTTTGTCAAGCTTCATAATAATTTATGAGAAAACGCTTTATGGGGATGAGGTATGAGTATTAATGAGATTTTATGACGTTTAAAGATAGTGGAACTTATTATGAGATCTATTTCCTGGAGATGTCTAGTTTATAGCTTAACACCAGGTGTATCCGTTTTGGACTGCAGCATTAATGTTAGGGATACCTCAAATTTGGTAGTTAATAATTCAAAATATGACTCCTTGAGATCAAATCGGTAAGGCCGCCTATTTGGTTACTAATTGAGCAGCCTATTTGGGGAAGTACTTTCGCCTTACAGAATCACAGCCCATTAGTGTCCACGACTGGACAGAGCCTCCTCCAAAGCGGTTTTTATTTTTATTTTTTTAATAACCACAACGCTTGGCAATCGGATTGGTGATCGCAGCAGTCGTAGATAATAAACAGAAGATAGCTGCTGCCCTTCTTCTGGTGAGATCCCCACGATCGCCACGGAATATTGCTTCCTCATACTCGTAGTTTTCTTTCTAAAGCAAGTATCTGCGATACAAGTAGAAATTACTCAATCATTAATATGAAAAGTCGTAAATGTAATTAAAGATAGGCGGTCTCGTTTCTCTATGAATTAACTGGTAATCAATTTTAAACAAAATTTATGGCTCCAATGTTCATAATAAAGCTCGGCTTCATATAGTTTCTATGATAAATATTTTGTTTCGAAACCAGTTTACCAACTACATTTTATGTATTTTAACCGGGCGTTGTAATAAATTACGAATGATTTTAGTAACACATTTTTATATCAAGAATTGCATTACATTTAAATATTATGAATATGACAAAAGAAATCTATAAATCGGTGGTCAAACCGTCCATGGTGTAAAAATGTATAGATTGACTGCTGTACCGCCGAAAACATCCACGAACAACAACCCCAAGTGGCCGAAGTGAAAATGCTTAGATGGGCAGTCAAAATTCGTAACGAATACGTGTTGTTCAAAGTTGCCCCCTTAACAAAAAAGTTACGGAAGACTTCGGTTGTATACATGATGAGGCGAAACAACTATACGTCACTAGAGCTCATAGTATCCCTAAAAACTCAGAGTCAGAAGAACCTTTTTTTTTATTGTACGACGGGGAAGCGCTTGGCCTTCATCTCACCTGGTTACAAGTTGAGATGAGGCCGAAGGTGCACTTCACCTGGAATTCTCAACTGGGCCAAGGAACTAGCCATCTTACCTCTGAATGCCGGAACACAATTTTTTTTTAAGAATTGTTATTATGGCGACAGAATTAGGTAAGATGGTGGTAGCTAGCCAGGCGGACTTAAACAAAATCCTACCACCAACCAAACCAAGCACAATATTAATATTTATTTATATATTAATATATTATTGATTAATATATTAGATTTTACAATATACTTCCCATGGGGATCGAACCCGGGACCTCTGGATCTGAAGTCGATGGGTTGAACCACTAGACCACAGAGGCGGTTGAGAAACCTCTTGGTTGTCCAAAAGGATTTAGTCAAACTAGCAATAATCCAAGACCCAGTGCCTAGGTACTGTTTTACGATAGAGAAGAGAAGGTTCGACCCAAGATGAGCTGGAACCTGCGCAGGACTAAAAAGAAAATAAACAAAGCAATTACAACGAATTACACATTCCATACAATTATTGATATCAATACGTCAGACAACAAAAAGCAAGAAACTTCAATAATTACGACGGCGCTCAATACCGAAAACACATTAACGGAGACCATCCAATGATTAACCGTTCGACAAAACAAAAAGTCGGTACAAGTCGAGTCGAGAAATAAATCTCTAAATACACGCTCATACAATATCTATAAACAAGTGTTATAATTAAGAAGCTGCGATACACATTGCCGTGTTGTATGTCGAACAGATCCATCCATAAAATCAAAAAAATGCTGACAAAAGTTTCATAAACACGAAGACAAGCTGCTGCTGTTAAGCACAGATTTTAAGAATAGATTTCCATTATAAATGTTGTGAATTCATATACCTACTTTTATTTGTGTAACTCATGACTTTTTTTTTTTGAAAATTCACCTCTGATCACTTATCATTCGATTGATCAGGTATCGGTAGTCAGAGGCACGTCCAGACTTACATTCGGCATATGCCCACGCTTTGCAATAATAATTAGCTGGCGTTTAATACGTGACAGGTTGCAAGTCATCACCGTTTAGTGGAATACTAGCGAAAGATAAAATATGCTATTCGGGTATTTGTTCCTCGGATATGCCTGTTTCCTAACGCTAACACCTTCATCGTCAGAGTATGTGCATGTATCAAATGCGCACATAAGCTTCCGATAAACCGAAAACTCTATTCGTGCACGAATGGATTTGAACCCACAATCTCCGCATCGGATGGCAAGCCCATACCCACTTGGCCAGCTCTTTCTTTTAGTACATTATGAATACATAAACATTCAAAATCATTTAATTTGAAGAGACAAGTTGCAATTGAAACTTGGTGAGAATATTTTCTTTTAGAGGACAAAAATTCTGAGCAAATGATGAAAAATACATAGGTTATTTTTCATGATTCGCATTGAATTTCCTTTTAATGGAAAACACTTATAAGATCTCGGTGGTATGTCAGAACTAAGTCCTGTGACAAACTACTGACTGTTCAACGGATTCATCAATGTGTCCAGAATTCCAAAGAACAGTGCCTACAGTACACAGATGGTGTTAGCCATCTAGCAAAAAGTAAAAAAGCGAAGCATAACCAGCTAATAATGCAGCTGAACACATCTGCTGTTTTTGTGAACCAGACCAAAGTCAGAAGAGGAATCTAATTATTGTGAGCTTCCGTACAGAGGAGCCGCTAATTGATTCGCTATACTAATTTATTGGTAATTGTAAACTAATAACGAATCAATTTGCGATAGGAATGGGTCGTTTATTAACTTTGCGTGTAGGCTGAGCTTATTAAAACCAGGGTTAAATTATATGTTACTGATATTCCATTCAAAGGTTTTTTTATAAGTTAGAATGAGTATTGAAATTTAAACTTGCACAGCCTACCTAGAAGGTGCCAACTAAAGATTTTCCTAAGGACATTGAGGTCGTTATCGTAACACAGTGCAAATATAGACGAAGTTGTTTCAAAGTTTACTGCGTAAATATAATACAATAATTTTGGGTTAAAGGTTGAATATATAGTGTTTTTCACGTGGAATGTTCAAGAATGTCTAGCTTTCTAAGGGATATTAATTAGTTTTTATGAGACCGTATTAAACTTAACATAAAACAGACCATGTCCAGTCCCAGACCCTTATTTATTCAACGTTGAACTTGCTGTGTATCGGTACACCTATCAATACACTCTTATTGTTGCATGTTTTCATAAGCCTCAAGGGCCTGTACCCTGGACCGAAGATCACCACGCACCGGTGCACTTCAATGCAAATAATTAGGTGTATCTTACAATTTGCCAAAGACCCCATTGTACGCATTGTGATCTAAGTGGATTCATCTACAAAAGACGCCGCACGACCCAGCTACTAGCTGAAAAAAATCACGCTTCGTGTGCATAATGTTATTATTCTCAGCCGCATCTGTCACAAAAGCCGTTGCGTTGTAATTTTACAGTTTAATCAGCGTTAAATGCTCACAAAGTAACCGCTGCTAGGAAAAAATTGAAGGTCCCGCAGACGCTCAAGAATTTCGGGTTCATAAATCATGTGCTGTCGATGACAATTCGGGAATGGATACTTCAGCTTGATATAAAATCTTCGGAATTGATTTGAAACGTCTCGGCTTCTTCGGTTTATTTTCGGAAAAAAATGTTTTATGTTAGCTACCATTTTTATTTTAAGTCAATGCTAGTTTTTATACTTTAAGCGCCTCTGTGGTCTAGTGGGTCACCCACCGGTATCAAATCCAGGGAGTACAATAATTTACAATATTGCTTGGTTTGTGATTGGACTTTGTGTAAGTCCGCATGACTAGCTACCACAATCTTACCTACGTCTGTCGCTGAACTAAAATTATTATTTGTTGAGTTCCGGCATTTAAAAGTAGAGTATCCAGTACCTCAGACTGTTGAGGATTCCGGGTGAAGTGCGCTTCCACCTTCGGCCTTGTCATAAATTGAAATCAGGTGAGATGAAAGCTCGTCGTATCATAAAAAAAGCTTTTGTTTTTAAGTCTGGCATAATGCAGCAGCATTATGTTATTATATGTATGATTAAAGTGATAACTATATTGTTACAGCTGTATTGTAACAATTTAACAAAATAGTTATAAACTAGTATCACGTATTGTAAATTACATGTAACATATCTATATAAGTTATAAATGTAACAAACGTTTATACTAACACTATAAATACTATAAGCTGTCATAATTATTTTAGTAGCAAAAACAAATACATCATCAGAATTGCAAATAAATCTAAAGATGTCTGAGAAGGCGATTCCTGTAAGAAAGGAATCCGTTTTCTCTATGTAAGTCGGTAGTAATCTCAGTGATAGATCAAAACAGTGAACATCAAAGGACAGTTTATAGATTTACAAACACTAACCGACAAGGCGGGAGTTCATTCAATATACAAAGAGATATGTCATCCATTATGTCTCATTGTGGACTGACCACTTAGCTTTGAGAGGAAATAATTTATTCAGAGAGTACCGCAACTAAGTATATCTAAAATAAAGCAGCACAACTCTAAATTTGTTTTTATGAATGCGCTAGGTTAAGATTAACGATGGTTTCTAGCCGGCTCTGTGGTCTAGTGCTTCAACCCACCGATTCAGATCCAGAGGTCCCGGGTTCAATCCCCAGGGGAGCACAATATTGTGCATGGTTTTGTTGGTTGTAGGACTTTCTGTCACCATAACAATTCTAAAATTGTTGTGTTCCGGAATTTAGAAGTAAGATAGCCAGTTCCTTAGTTTTTTGAGGATTTCGGGTGAAGTGTGTCTCCACTTTCGGCCTTATTATAACTTGTAACCAGGTGAGATGAAAGCGCTTGCTTTCCCGTCGAACATTAAAAAAAATGGAAGGCACCGGTTACCCCTCGCCCCGACGGAACACGGCAGTCCGTTTGGCATCGGACTTCGACAGATGGATGTTCGCTAGCCAGCCTATATAGGTCCAACTACAAATGTTGTGATCAGCCAAGAAAATACAGTGATTTATTTGCTTGGGGCATACCACTAAGATTGTTTCATTCTGAAGTAAGAGTTTGCTCACAGTACTTTTAGACTTACAGATGAGCTAAGATAGTTTTTCTTGACATTGTAAATAAAAAATGAAAAGCTTCCTTAGTAATACCTCTCGCATGTAATTTATCTGGTTACATATAAGTTTTATTTATTTCTCATAATAATTATTGCGAATGTCATTAGAGATACACAACTACGAGTAAATTATAAATAGAAATAACTTAAAATGTATTTTGATAAGATACTGCAAATAAATGTTACACTGCGTTCTATCCTCCAAGATGCTAGGGTTCTTAAACATATCGCTCTATTGAGAATGATTTAGATTAAAATATCAGCAATAAAAATATCAATTTTTAAGCAGATAAGTATTAATGTAATTTTTTTTTAGTAACATTAATTTGTTGGATGATGGCAGATAGATAAGGATGATAATGAATGAGGATGAATATTATTATTTACCAATCATATCAACAGCTTATTAGTGTCCACTGTTGGACAGAGCCTCCTCCAAGGCTGGAAGGTTTTGCCATTATTTGCCGACATCCATAGGCTGAGATGGAGGGGTGGATTCTTAAGCCTCGACCGCAATGGGACCTGTATACTTATAATGTTATAAAATATACGTCACATTTGCTTATCATCATTTAAATATGTTTAAAAACGTGAAGATTGCCATTTACGAATATTTTCTCAGGACCAAAGGTGGTCCTCAAGTGGAGAACCGACTACAATGTAATCTATTACTTAAAAAAAAACCATACCCCATTCTTCACATTCATCGTTAATATTTCAAAATATTACCTGGTATCGATTCAAAATAATAGGTAATCGACTTTTTGTGAATTCTCACTTTTATTTTTGCTGGATTAAAGTAAAAATTTTATGAATGGGCCCTCCGCCCCTTTCGCGCTCGATAGTCGATTGTTTTGTCAGTGGAACACCTGGATGCAAACAAATGCGCGCGCGCATAACGGCTGCCGATTCAAGATGGCGGACACGGGAGCGTTTTTATGTTCCCTTTTTATTAGGCCTCGAGCATGAAATTAAAGAGTTATTTCTCGAAATGCAACGTGTCAGATATGATTTATATGCTTAAGGGACAAATTATTGAGAATAGGTATTGTTTGATGTGACGTATTGGAGTACCTTTTTATTGGAAATTTGCTCTACATTTTAAGACTTAATGATTATTTTTTGGCATAAGTTGTATTTAATGAGAAATTCAAATGATATATGGCATTGATTCTCATAGTTGTTCACACCATAGATAAATTAACCTAGCCTAGCCTTGCTCATTATAATATTTATCTAACCTCTTGTCTACTTTATCATGAATGAATAATTTGTGTACCTAAGTCTTATTAGCTCTTAAATTAACCCAACCTATCAATCTACCAATTAATGTTATGTCGTAAATTACAATACAATGAAGAATTGTGAATTATTTGATCACCACATACATAACATGATATTTTATAATAGGGGTTTGTACCAAATTTTCATAAATTAGTTTACATCTAGTTCCATGACTATATATTTGAAATTTTCGTGTATCTGACTGACTGATTGACGGACCAACGCACAGCCAAAACCAGAGGTCTTAGAGCCGAAGTCAGGGTAGTTTCTTTATGTTGTGAAGGGGTGCACTTAGAAGGGATTTAAAGAAATACCAAAGGATGAAGGCAACAAAGTCCTGGGCGATTGACTAGTCTATTTATACTTCAAACCACACAGCTTGGTCGGTAGTAGCTCTGACTTCTGCGCTGTAGGTTGTGGGTTTGATTCCCAACTAGAAAAAACATTTGTGTAATGAATGTTCTATGTTTAATAAATAAATAAATATTACAAACAGCGCATCAGTAATCTAGTCTCCATATTACAAGCTTTACTTAGTTTGAGCCTAGATGGCGCTGTGTGAAATTAATGTCCCGTAATATTTATTATTCCTTATTAAAATACTTTGAAAATTTTTATCACAACAATTTTTAACTGACACCTAACTCTCTTTTATCATCAATAATGTTAAAAGAGAGTTTTAACAACAATAATGTTAAAAGAGTTATGAGTAGTATCTATCCGTTTATATTACACATTACAACAATTATTTTTTCTGAAAAATAACATCGTGTCTTCACTCAATAAACCCTTTATTAATGGGTTCCTCGTTTCATTTCCAATAATTAATTATAATAGTCTTGTTTTACATAATTTTCTTATTAGGGATAGCTTGATATACAGCTTCTCTCTGTTTTACCGGCATCGTAAATTTCAATCGATTAAAAGTTTTCAAAATAGCGGTGGCAGCTTTACAACAGTAATATGACGTAACTCTAGTTCAGTCTCTAGTCTGGATATACGCATAACTACACTATTCACTAATATGTATATTTGACTTACAATTTCAAGCTTTTTTTACGTGCAAGTGATTTTAGTAGACACATCGACACTCAATGTCCGAGACTGAGTGTCTAGTGCCGTCATAAATAGGTATCTAACTAATGTTATATGTTTACTTGAAGCTAGTGATTTTGCTGTCTATAAATATTATTAAACAGTCGTCCGCCATATAACGGACACAGTATCTTAGAACATGTCGGATACTTAAAAGTCGGTTAATGTTTTGTATTGATTATACATGCTTAATTAAATCTCAGTTAGTTACTTTTATTGATCCGCTCACTTCGCATAAATTCATAATAACTACTGGGATACCCATAACTTTGAATCTTTAGTCGGTGCAGCTAATATTCGGAAGCTAATATCGTTATCAAGCAATCAAATGGGAATTAGGTTTGAATCGAAGTATCTTGATTGGAAATTAATAATGTGTTGTTAGTGAAAACATTTTTAAATTTCATCTCAACTAAAATTGGCTGGTTTTGTTTTGGGTATATCCTAAGGTATCATTAAATAACTTACAAATGTCAAAGTTAAAGTCATTAATCGTTTAATAAGTAAAATTGTTCCGCCTGTTCGGAATTGCGACCATCACACCTCGAGAAAGTTAGCTTTTTAATGTTTTTTACCATTCTCCTATCCTGATACCATTACCTATCTTTGTATATCAATAATAAAGATTTGAAATTATTGAAAAAACCTAATGAAAAGCTACATAAAACCTTTCTCTACAAAATATATTTTCTAAGCAATTTCTGTTCAAAAACGGTCAATTCCCAATCTTCCGTAACTTTAAGGCCCCTATTCTCTCAGTTATCTAGATGTAACTAGTACTCCGGTGAACCTGTAGACAGTTATGTAACCAGGGATTGGCACGAATTGCCCCTCGGCGATCCAAGTCCTGCCGGGGCCCAAATATAGACTTGTACACCCATTTGATACTGGATTTTGTCCATGGTAGTATGGAATAACCCTATTGTCAAGGTTCATTTAAAATGTATTGCTATATACCTTATATTATTGTACAAATAACAGAATCAGACTTTTTTCTCTTTGAGGATTAACTTCTGACTATTACTCATAGCGTGGAGCTTATGAGGATCACGTTGAAGGTGGTAGTCAAACCAGCCGCCAAGCAGCATTGCTGTGTTCCGGCTTGAAGGGTCTGGATGCCGCTGTAGGGCACCGGCTTCCCACGGAAATTAAATACAAAATTATCTAAAACCCTGAATCAAGGTGCACGTTATAATATAATCAATTTCAACTTCAAATTACAAAATAAATCGCCCTTTTCTGAGACAAGTTTGAAGATATGTGCACAGTTTCCAAGACAAAACACCATGTATTCAAACCTTACTTTGTAGATTATACAGACACCGAGAATAAACGGTATTTTGAGTCAATTGTCACAAAAGGCTGGGTCTGAAGTAGCAAAGAAAACGTCATGCTAGAAGAGGTGTCTGCCTGTCACTTGAAATAACTTCTGGTCGTTACTTGAAACAAAACCCCGAGTTTTATTAACTTGGACTTCATAAACACGCATCATCTTATTTTCGTCTTTCAACACGTGTGACTCTAAGCCAGTTTTAAATTAGTTTTTTATTGGTTCCTCCTAATCTCCCAATAAATTTCTGATGACAACGACATTATTTTAGTAAAGAAGATAGAAAATATTGTCACCACATTGTCATTTATTTAAGTTCATGGGTATCATGGGTACTGTAAACTGTAAATAGGTAGGTATATAGGTATGGTAGTCCATCCAAAGGTTGCCTGAAAGAAACCTGTAGCCTGTATAGGTGAGCGATAAGACCGCACATAATGTATATATTTTTTTTAGGTGATACAGTTTTATCTTTGAGATGTGCAATAAAGTATTTCAATTCATTCATAAATATCAATTATTATAAAAGCAAAAATTTGTTTGGATATTTCGATGTTTGGTTAAAAAAAACAAACATCCATGTTTGTTTTTTCTTCACGACAAAACTATTGAACAGATTTGAGCAGAAACTTTTCAAATGTGTTGTTCTAAACATAAACAACTTTTCATAAATGAATTACCATAAATCAGTTTAATTAGGATAAGAATGGGATTTCAAACATCGCTATATAAACTCGATCCATCATCTGTTGCTCCTGCATGCCCAAACTAAATAACGGACTGAGTTGAAACTTTGCACAAGTTTTCTTAAATAGGAAAATAATAAAATAGAATTACAGTTTATTCGTGGCAAAATCAATATGAATATAATCGATACAGAATTTAAAAATATTTCTTACAATTAAATTACTACTTAAAGGCCTTTGTCTGTACATAGTTAGTTTAATTGTACTTTTTATTGAATCATTTATTCTTATTATTTTCTTAAAGGCCCATTACTCAAAACTTAATGGCTATTTTTATCCGGGTACCATGCGGACGAAGACGCGAGCAGAAGCGAATACGACATTATGATGATGATGATCTATCTCTGCGCCTACTAAAAAGGCCATCTGCACAGGTTTCTAATTCCTCAAAATTTTACAACAAGCGAAGATAATGTATCATTCTTCGTTATCAAAAGATAAAATCTCGCGCACGCGATTCACCATTCTGTTCCGGAGTTCCCTAAACACAATACAAAACCGTCGAGGAATCTCGTTGCGACAAAACGCATTATAATCTTTCATTGTGCTTATTAATTCATATTACACGGGCACTCGCTCTTGACTCCACGACAAAGGAAGCTACGACCGACCACAAAAGTCAATGGATCGAACCGAACTGAACATAATAAATTACAACTCAAGATGAGTCTACATAGTCTGCGTACGTGACTTTTTTGTTACGAAACCGGCTTATTTGTGTTCTACGACATTTATCTTACTATGCGGTTCGAGTATGAATGACTAAGCTTATATGGTATGGAAATGTAGTATGTAAATATAGTTTAACCTAGAAAGGATCACAAAAGTTACGAAGCACGCGACTTGGTTATGAAAGGTTTCTATAGAGAATAGTGAACAAAATTCTCAATTCAAATCTCTAGATATCAGAATAACTCCAACCGGATTCTGAGAAACGGTTTCACAAACCCCTCCAGTAAGTAATCCCAACTGAACACCTATCAGTCTTCACTAAAGTAAGAACTATAACCAAAAGTTATCATTGTTATTATTTTGTAATTGACTTTTAGTTGCCAACTAAGAAAAATGATTGAAATTATTCTGGAGGGATTTCAACCACCCAAACATCAGTAAGAAATAGGTTTTCTGCATTAAATACTCCACTTCATCATCATCCTTCATTGTGATGAAGTCTATAGGCGTATTAGTAGTGAAGTCTTTTATATATATATGCTCTTGGTCACTAACGAGATCTAAAATCTCTGATAAATCTGTGTGTAGAAGTGAGTTCAAGAATTGTCAGAGCCTATACGATTTGCTAAAAAAGCTCTCCTGCAAATTTGGCAGAATTCTATTTGATAGGTTATACAAATTAGATTACATTCAGTAGTTCACATCAAAAGGCTCCGAATGTTCGAGAACCCTCGTCAATTTATTTCAAAATATTATGTTCCCTTGACGTGATCATGAAATTATTATGAAGACACACTTTGTACCACTCAAATGTGACCTTTATTATTCAGAAGACCTTTGCCTACCAAATACAATGTATATTTTATATGGGTACCTGTTATGATCGATCTTCAAATAAGAACCTTAACGTTGTTCTTCAGCGTTAGGTGTGCGTTTAAAGGTTTTTGGCAATTTCTTCCTTTAAAACACATTGTAGATTAAAAAAAAAACGTGAAATTTTCCGCAACAAACTACAGCATCAACAGTAATTTTGATATTCAACGTTTTTATAGTTTCCCTAACCTAGCAATATTTGCTTGAGTTAGTAAGTTAGGGAACCAGTGTGAAAAATATTAGCATAGAATCTAAATATATATAACTCAAAGGTGACTGACTGACTGACATAGTGATCTATCAACGCACAGCCCAAATCACTGGACGGATCGGGCTGAAATTTGGCATGCAGGTAGATGTTATGACGTAGGCATCCGCTAAGAAAGTATAGTTTTTGTCGGTTAGACTTTTTTAAATCGGCTAGAGAAAATCTGAACGTTAATGGAAAAGTTGTAGAATGTACTGTCGTTTTTAAGTTTTGTAGGCCCTAATTTTTACACACGCTAAACAAAAGTAAAGCCGCAAAAACTATACCTAATTTATACTTCAAAGCAAAGCCGCGAGCAAAAGTTAGTTTTAAATATATTGTAACTACTGGGTTTGTACAGGCGAATTTTTAATTTTTGTACCCAAAATGTATTTGAAGCTACGCTTGAACAAAATCCTTCTCAAGCATACCTCCCTTGAGGCTCTACCTTAATAAACATATAACTTAAGGCTTTCCATTGAAGGCTTAAGTTTAAGTTCCCAAATGCGCCCGTACCTACCAACAAGATTGGGTACCCAAGCCACCAGAGAGTGCATCAAAGGAAAATACAAGACCAGTGTAAACAATTACTGTGGCCGAAATTGGCTAGGAAGTCATCATCATCATCATCAAATTAAACACCATTCTACATACTTTGATAAACTATTTCTTTGTCTATTATTATAGTATGTACTATTTGTATAGTATGTACGATGTTATAGTACATAGTATTATTATAGTACGTACTATTTTTATAGTACGTAATATTATTATAGTACTACTATTATTATATTACTACTATAATTATAGTACGTTACGTATTAGTAGTACCTCGAATGTTTATGGCATCATGTAATGAATTCTCCCAGAGACAGTACCCAAGACCGACGGGTTAGCATGCCTCACGGACAACATACTAGTGCTACACCACTACATCATTAGGCCATGAAGAGTCTCGATGTGCTCTGACCTCCGGATTAAGAGCGGAACGCTTTACCTACCGGCTGGCCATTAAATAGATTCTGCTAGATATATTTATAAGTGTGATAGTATTCAAAGTCGGTACTATATAATCATTATCGTGACTAAAGTAACCTGCTTTGTATAGGTATAATTGTATATACAACCTCTTTCTGTTACGTTAGCTTTGTCTTCCTTCTTTGGTAGAGGGATAATACAATGGATGTGTATTTGTCAAGCGCGTGAGCACTTAGATCATTGAAACAGGTACCGTGTTTCGTTACAAATTGGACAAATTATGTCCTCTGTATGGAAAACATGAAACCACGACGTCTCAAGCACACAGAGGTCTATTCTTTATTCTAAATTTAGTTTCTCAGACTGTCGAGAATTCTGGGCGAAGTTCGCTTACACCCTCAGCCGTTATATCTATAATAAATTAAAACCAGGTGAGTAAAAATAAATAGGAAGTCTAGTCTGGAGATCAGATGACAATCACATTTGCGTTATAATATTTTCGATATAAGTATACTAGGTTATTTACCTTGGGTCCGTGGGGAGCCGGTGCCCTCCGAGTTTTCAAAAATCCTGCGGGGCTTCTGATTGAGGCAACACGACATAAGGGCTGGCTCTTATTTAGGCCAGCGAATTAGCATAGCTATTTGGCGTGGCAATGTAGCCAGTGTAATGGCTTCCCTTTATGCCTGTAAAGTAATAGCGATTATGGTAAAAATAGGCTCATGAGGTCTCTCCCCTTCACCACATACGGTCCATTTCATATATAGTTCTTACATTTTTATAATAAATCGATTAAATGAACATTACTACACATTTTACGCAACGCCATGTAGCACTAAGCAAAGCTTGCATCGAAACTAGATTAAGGATAATGAGTAGGCAACATACTCTACTATTTTACAACACACTATACACAAGTTTTACAACATACTATACTATTTTCAGTGAACGTAATAAACTCATTAGTAAAAATAAAGAATATGCTTTATAAACTTATGACTACACAGTTTTTTGTTTAACATATACTCGTATAACATATAATATAGAATGAATCTGGCTCGATCTTTTTACTTTATGCAGACATATCTCTTTTACGTAATCAGAAGTTATACTAGCTTTAATGGCTGGTTGTATATGACAATAAACAATTATAGGTATATTTTATTAAAGAAACCGAAACGTTATAGATTGTTTTATCAGTCTTCTCACTTTGTTATCGTTTATGGTGTTATTCAAACAAAAGAGTCAACCTTATCAACGTTATGTTCAAAAGTGATAATGGACACATAATTCTCCATCGCAGACATTTAAACTGACCTATTTATTGGCTATAGTTCATTTTGATAAAATCTTTTTAAGGTCAGTTTTAAGGTCATTAACACCATAAGATTGTAATAAGATTTAAAAAAATAAAAGTTAGTTTACGTTATCTTTACCAACACAATTCAACAGGACAATATATTTATCTCAACATATATACATGATGATAATGTGAGATGATATATAACACCATAATATGTATAGATTATAATACATAAATTATCTATACAGACTATCTAAATATTACCAGGAAGTTATCTTTCAACTGCTTCATAGCCTTTTTACATCTAGAAATGAAAACCTAATACTGCATTTTTTTTGTTGAAAATTATTTCTGCACCAGTCAGCGTTTTCAATTTGTATATATTTGTGGGCTGATCAAACTAATATGTGTAGTGTTAGAGTTCCAAAAATATGTAGCAATTTAAACAATAAAATGTTTTTTTTGATAAGTCAGCGAGTAAAATCAGCTCAAAAGTTATCCTGACGGCATTTAATTCAAACTTTTGTTTTAGGCACCCAGAAACAGCTCTTTTCTTCAATTCCCTTCGTTTTCTGACAAAATACATTTTAAAGCTGACCAAAACTGTTCAACATTCGCTGACCGTTTGAATAATATCCATAGAAATGTAAAAAAATACACCCTTCACATGCTTATCAACGCTTCTATCAAAGTGCTCCTCAATCTGTTTTTTCTATTAATCAAAGTTATCGATAAGGATGGATCATAGGTGGTATTGTAAAATGAAGTATGAAGCCATTACCATGTTCATCATTACCATAACATGACAAGTCCATTATGGATAAGAAGGCATGATGGAAAATCGGTAAATAGTGCTTTGTAGCTCGGCTTACTCTAACCACTTTGCACGCTCGGGTAACTAAGTACGTTATGGAGATGATGAGTGTAGTTTTTCTTTTTATACGTGTAAGGTATAAAACAAATGATATAGATGAGATTTGATGTTAGATGTCTCAGATGTTGTTTGTTATATTATGAAGCAAATTGTAGTTTTAAAACACATTATAGATAAAAAAATAGATATTAGCAACCACATACAGGTTTCATGTATCTAAATGTAAACAGTATTTTACATAATATTGTATGTTTCGTTTTTTTTGTAAATTAATTTCACTCAGCGCCCTCGAGCCCCAAACTAAGCATAGCTTGTAATATAGGAACTAGATTACGGATAGAATACTTAAATACGTTTATTGATGGCTATATGTGTGTGTATAAAATGTTTTTGACAAAAATATGGATTGTTTAGGCCGTGAAAGTAACGGATTAAGAATTGACTCCTAACTCGAGGAGGCTCGAAGAGGTCGTTTAGCCGAATAAGGGCTATTGCCAGAAGATAGACAGCTGCTTCTGTATATTGTAAACCACTTAAACTGCGCTCAACAACCCGCCTGGCAAGCGTTAAGGCTGTCGAAGAGATATCCAAGTATTTACAACTAATTTAAACTTTCAAAATAATGGTCGAACAACGGTAAAAAAAAACAGATAAGGCTACTATGAAACAACAAAATCAGAGCACAATTACACGCTACAACAGAAACCAACGAATCATTTCCTTTCATTATCAAGTGCAGTAGCGTAACTAACACCTAATGAATTACATTTAAACTAATGTTTTTTACTTATACCTACCTCTACTAATGAAAGGGTTGATTTTTTTACTCCAAAGTGTATGCCTATTTTAAGCTTGATTAAAATATGGAAAAATGATGGTTAGATTTATTAGATTCACGTATAATAATTATATATTATACCATACACTATCACTATATACTATATATGTGTTAATATGATTTTTTGTTTATGTACCTGTAGTCGATTTAACTAGAATTCTTTAGTCTTAAAAAAATCAGTATCCAAAAGTTGTCTCGAAGATTTTAGCGCTTGTTTCTTGGTTGATGGTAGGACTTTGATTTAGTCCACCTGGCTAGCTACCACCTTCTTACCTAAGTCTGTCACCATAAAAACAATTCTTATGAGTTGTTATGGGTAAAATGCGCATCCACCTTCGGCCTTATCTTAAGACTGCCCCGGAGTACCGCTGGTTTTCGCTGACCAGTACAAACCTATTTCCTTTTACATTTCGAAGTGTCCGATTCACATAAAATTTTGCCGGTATAATCGAAAAAAGATAATATGTGTCTGTGGTACGGTACTTTTTCTTAAAACGCAATGAAAATATATG
Source organism: Venusia cambrica (assembly GCA_951394065.1). Taxonomy (NCBI): domain Eukaryota; kingdom Metazoa; phylum Arthropoda; class Insecta; order Lepidoptera; family Geometridae; genus Venusia; species Venusia cambrica. The sequence continues at coordinate 7,587,116 of OX596055.1, forward strand.
GGAAAGAGTGTTTAAACTCCTTAAATAAACTGAAAAATGGTACAACTTTTTTTGGAATGGCTTGTAATGTAAACGTTTTTAGTCTTAATTTTTATAAATTCTGCAAAGTTCAACGTCAATGCCATGCTCCGTCCGAGTGCCCGTAATAAAGGTAACGTTTGGGAAAGCTCGCTCTATCGTAGAATTCGTCCTGGCCCAGGTAACGCCAAGCTTTAAGATAAACAGCTAACCCAATTCAAATAAAAAAAAAACATTACACCATAGCTAAGGATTAAATGGCGTGTTATATTTTATCAAGCTTATACTCTGTGGTGAGTGTAATGTAAAATTATCCTCTTTATTGCACACAGTAATCCATGGCGTGAATCTTCTACTCGTATATTAGCCCGGCTTTGATCATAAAGGTCCGCTAAGCGAAACAGTATATCTCTCTCACTGACGGGTTTTTTGCCGTTTGTTTTTACGCAATAACCTCACACTACGCCGTATCTTCGCGGCCGGTTCCGCGCCGTGACTTCTCCCATTTATTGTATTATAAATTTAGTGGGAGGAGCTTTAATCCACCATCCTACCCACTTGTGTAGAACTAACGCACGAACAAGACAGCAATATTCAATCATCCGATTGTAAATAAAACGAGCGAGACGCAATTTCAAAAAGTAAACTACGATAGAAAATAGGGACGATAAAAACTTCCCCTTCATTAATAAGCTATTAGATTACGATGTCGCATCGACCGATTGGTAGGCCATGGGGAATCCTAATAAACGCTCCCCCCTTCCAGTTCGATGGTTGATCGAGATTCAAAGAAGCCCTTTGAAACGGTCACGAAACAAAACGAGCGCTCGAAAAAGACCCGCTCTAATTCTCTTTAACATCTCCGGTTTCAATTGCTCCTTCAGATATTTGAATGTGGGGAGGGACAAAGTTTGTCACGTTGGGTCGCCGGTATAGAAATCCCCCGTGATACATACAATGCGGGTCCAGCCTCATAGGTACCCATTAACGAGAGTGCTTCAGAGGCGCGGACGATATCACTTTTAAAGATCCGATTGACAACTCCAAAGAAAAATAGAGCTAGTTTTACGAGCCGCTCTGTTATTAAACATTTTAAATAAATGCGTTTTATGTGCGTCCGTTTTTTAACCGAATCCATTCAATGTAAAATCTATAGGTCGCGTACCAAACCCTTTACAGGGCGCACAAGTTAAAAATCTTTTGCCTTTTGTCACCGGTTGTGCCTGTATGTTGAGTGCATTGTGTATTTTTGTCCCCATTTACTGCTGCTTTTTGATACCAATCATTTTTTGTGCGCCCATTATTAACGGGTATTGTGCGAAGGTTTAGCTCGGATAAGATCTCTGATATGTCACCAAAGTTTGTTTTTTTCTATGGCAGTAACCTTTTTGGCTGATGAAAAACAACGTGAGAACCCTGAACAATGTTCTTCCATCTTAGAAAAGGGTCAATGAATTTTTATTCAATGCAAGATTGTAAATATTTTTTAAGCAGCTAACCGCCTCTGGAGTCTAGTGGTTTGCCTACCGGTGTCAGGGTCCAGAGGTCTCGGGTTCGATCCCCAGGAGAAGCACAATATTGTGCTTGGTACTTGGTACCAATATTGATGGTAGAAATTCGTTTAAGTCCGCCTGGCTAGCTACCACCATCTTACCTAATTATGTCACCATAGCAACAATTTTTAAATTATTGTGTTCCGGCATTTAGAGGTAAGATAGCAAGTTCCTCAGTTTGTTGAGAATTCCGGGTGATGTACGTTTCCACCCTTAACCTTATCATAACTTGAAAATTATGTGAGATGAAGGTCAAGCACCTCCCCGGCGTACAATAAAATATGACAAAAACGAGAAGTCACCGTAAGCTCATATCTAATCTGAATATCCACTCCTTGCAAATTGTCTTATTGACGAGTCACTCGCATCACAAGAGTCACATCGACCATCCATCATTGCAGATTACGCCGCAAATCGAAGCATTCAGACAAATAACCATAAAATTGCATATTCAGCGTCCGAAGATAGATACGATAAACAACTCAGAAACTTTCATACTGCTGAATCATTCACCCACATTTGAAAGATATTCAACTTGGAATAAAAATTGCTCGTTCGAAGACAAAAGATACTCAGCGCCGTACACTAGAGCATTTGCAGTAAAAAGCTTTCTCAAGTAAAATAATAAAGGTGGCCTTCTCGGACTACTGACTGCTCCGAGATTTTCCTAGAAAAGTATTCAAAATTTGCTTTTGCTGAGACGTCAGGGGAATGAGATCGAGGATAATATTATTATCCCCATGACTAAGGTTGATCTTATTAACATAAAGATATCTAAAGTTGAGATTATATAATAACTCACAGTGAATACTGTATTGTACTGTATATATCTATTTTGTTTATCATGTTTTTTTCTGTTACTTCTTAATTTGTTTATTTTATATGTTTTGTATTATACGATCAGTATGTGTTTATAAAAAAAGTACATATGTATTATATCCGTAATCTTGTTTTCATATTACAAGCAATGCTTAGTTTGGGGCTCGATGGCACTGTGTGATATTAACGTCCTTATTATTTGTTTATTCGGCTTTTTGTTGCTGTTGCAAGTGTATTTCTCATGACAAAATAAAGCAATAAAAGCTACCTGTCAATAAAACCCAACCAACCGAAACCTATCACTTCCGCGAAGCTCATACAAAATTCAAACACTACCATGTTTTCTTGTATTTCAATGACTGTAAACTAACGAAACTCCCGATTTCCCAGCAACTCGCTTTTATCTCCCGACTGGGAGAAACGCAGTAATGCGGTGTAATTTCCTTTACCGAGACTACTGTGTGTTGAGACACAGTCTTGAGTGCTGCCAAGGACCATTTTGTATCCGATTACATGTCTGCAAAGGCTGGGCGATTGTTTGTCGGACCGCGTACCTTACTATGTTTACTTCCACTCCTTCCCTTCTATTGGAAGAGGACAATATCAAATTACTACTTGACAAAATGTACAAAGACTACATTTAAAACTTTAACATTGTCACTTTGTTGAGTTTCTATACACAGTTATAAAACTGCATTTATATGTTACGGTTACGTAAAAGTTTAAAATCTATAGTTAAATTGTTATAGTTTCCAATATTTGTAAAATGAATCACTTTTATGTGTAATATGGTAATTTTTCAACTCATAGTTTTCTGTATATGAATTTGATATCGTACTTTTATTGAAAACTGATGTTATAACCTTCATTAAACCTGCCCTAGATAAACACCGTACCACCATAAGAACATTGCTTTGTGTTAATGGAAATGTTATTGCAGTTTCGGTACTATTCTGCTGTTAGTTATTACGTTTTTTAACTCGTTGACCGTTTGATTCCCTTAAGAGGCTACCTAAGATACCCAAAATGAGGGACAGCGCTGTTTATGAGTAGACTCGCACGTTGCTGAGTGAAACCAATGAACGAGATTTACTGCAAAAACAAAACTTTTGTTAAAATTGATACCTAACTAAAAGAGCGATGGAAAATATAATCTTTCAGAATTGAGATACACATAATATTTGATAAAAATCTACTCAAAATATCGCGCCATTTCGTGGATAAATTTAAAAATAATACTTTTTTTTAAATCTATAGAGAAAATGTTCCATTTTTCAACATCTTATTTTTCTTACACCTAAATTTAATATTAAAAAAAAAATGTCGCTATTCTAATTACCGAAAAATATCGGTATTTTGAAGACCTAGTTTACATAGTATTGCCTCATAAATTACATAATGACTCAAAACATTACATAAAACTGAATATGTTCTCGAGAATATCATCATAGGTAGCCAAATTTATGATAACATCTGTCGATTGTGGCTCTAGATTGTGCAAAACTTGATCCACGTTGCAATAGCATATTGAATTTCTTTCTCGCTTGAATGAAGTTTTTTTTTGTGTCCCAGGCGGTTGACTGTCGCCTGTTTCCTTGTCTCAGATTTCACGGTAGCCTCTTTGTAGTGTAACCTAAGAGCGCCAAAGGTAGGTCCATTTATATTGGTTTACACACTTCCATTTTTTCTCTTTGAAGCGGCAACTAAGTAGTTTGTTAGTGGGTGTAACTATGGGCGGGTAAAAATCAGTTTTACGGTGTCTGAAGTCAAGATGCTATAAATTTCGGTAACTGGAACATAATTTAGTCCGACGTTCTTTGTCTTCGCCTTTGATAGATTGTTATCTTTGCAACTATCTTGTGGCTATCGATATATCAATCTCAGCATTGTTTCTCCTTTATGTTTTCCTTTTTCTGCTACCATCAAATCGAAATCTTTCAATCATGTAACAGTAAACGTACTTTATATCTTTTTTTCAAACGGGTGTTGCAACTGTCGCATGCTTACCCAATATTTGCAGTTCTTTGCAAACAAAAAGTTTGAAACGCCAAATTAACTTTTTAAATTCGGTTCGAATAGATCGCAGCTGTAGGTAAGACAAGTGATGCATCCAAAGATAATATTTAAACTACGATATACAATAAAAGACTGTAAACACGGCGAGCAATTACGACGCCGGTAACATGTTTGTTTAGGACCCAGACTTGAGGCTTCGGGAATGTTTGAAGTATCTTCGAATAGTAGTGTGACTGTAAGGTAGGAGTGTACAGAACAAACGGTTGCATAATTGCTACCGTTTTAAAGATGGCTGATGAAAATTGACGATTTACTTGATTTGCCTTATTCTTTACAAAATAAAGATCTTTGATGATAAGTAAAGTACCTGCTTTACATACTTTATTATTGGTGGGATATATATATGTTTAAAGAGGAATTGGATGTTGAATTTTTTATTTAAACCTTTTGAAACGTAAGAGGCGCATACCAATACCCACGCCTACTCGTTCTTGTGTAAATACAGCCTGTTATCGACTTGAGACAATAACGAATCAGAACAATCACACGGTGTGTGTTTGATTTATTAATCGAAGCCTCCTACAGTATGTGTGTCTAAGCATCCGGACTTCGGTTATACAGATGGATATCTCACTCGATGAATTGATGGGTGCATTATATCTATTGTTATGATTCCTGGTGTGATTGAATATTTTTCATCGGTTATTTGAGCTTTTGATAAATCAAACAGTACTTTAAAAACCTTAATATGTTATTTGAATTAGGCGCATACTAAAGCTCAAACGAATATTATTTTAGCCACAAATTACTGCCCTGCGGTCGAAATTAAACACAAATTGGAGCAAATTGTGAATTATTGTGTGTAATTGTATGATTTATATTTCTTATAGTAAAACTTATTAATCCACATTAATGTAATTCCAGAATTTTCATTTTCCCAAAGTGGCTTAAGGAAATCGAGTTTGTCTCTTCCGGAATCCACATCTGCACGAAATAGCTCCATAGCGCTAGAGTAGACGAAACAACAGATTGAACCTTTTGTTTCAGCTAAAAGGTCGTAACTTCTTCGTTTATATGACAACACTTTTCACGCAAATGTGACCTCTATCACAACACGGACAAGGTTTAAATACGATGGGCCGAGCAGTTTATGGGGTGAAAGTGGAAATGCAATCTACGGGAGTCTAGTGGTGGAGTATATACGCCAGATGTTGTGGTCTCTGAAATGCGACGTAACTTAAAGCTTTGCTGGTAGTTTCAGAACTCTACTACCTTTTACTATGCTGCTGACTATCCTTCTTAGCATAAATACATCTGCACTGCGTTTATAGTAAAATCCGAATAACTGGTCTATATATCATATCCATTACAGAACAGTTTTTGTCTTTTTCATGTCTTAACCTCACATCACTGGGATGGATCACAGGTTGGTATATTTCATTTAACATACAGTATTATTTTCAGTTATGCTATTTTTTTATAAAATAAAAAAAAGATTTACGCCAGACGGCATCTTTATAGAATAAATTAATGTGCAATCAAAAGTGAAGCTCCCGGTTTCATTACAAAGGTTTCAATGAGCAAATTACTTCGATATTCTTGTTCTGTATGATCCATTGTTAAAACCAATGTATTGTCAAATGACAAAACCAACGAGACCAGGTACCCAACCCACCAATTACAGTGCATTGTCCAAAAAATATATCTCGGAGACATTTTTGAACATGTCATTCAAAGCCACCTATCCTTTGCTATTGGTACGTCTCTGCCATTCATTTTTGGACTTTATATTATTACGTGTATGGAAACCACTACGATTTGTCAACAGTAAAAATATATTTGTTGGTGCATACTCAAAACTTTTGTGCGTTGGTCCTCTGGTCTGTCACATATCCTATCTATTGTGATTTACTTCAATAGCTCTGAATCTGTAGTATTTTTAAATAAAATTGTATAAGAAAGAGTTTTATACACCTGCTTTAAAGGAAGGCTGTAAATAATATCCGCCTAGGATTATTGGGTTCGTGAGAAAAATAACGACAAATATTTAAATGACACTGGCCAAGGTAAACCAGTTTGTTTTATACTTTATTACATTCCAAATTGAATTAATTTAAGTAATCGATCGAAAGTATACAATCTCCATAATAATTACATTGACATGGTTGCCACAGAAGCATAATAGAGTCTATTTAGATTTGTCACTGACTTCTATTAGAAGCAAAATTTGATCTCGTATACAAAGGCTGAAAAGTAAGGTCTTCTTTAGGCCTCTTTCCTTAGTATTTCTCCTTACCTCTGTCTTTCCTCCGGTAAGCATTTCAGAAACAGCAAATATAACTTAATAATATCTTCACCTGCTAGATATTCCATTTATTAAGACTAAGTTTCCAATATGTTTTATGACGCGCACTGCTAAAACCTAGTAGTATCAGCGTCCAGCATCTGTCTTCCCGCTGTATAACGACACTAATGCCTTCAAGAAGAGAGTTAATAGGCACTTTCTGGCTATAAGCTCACTTCTTCGTAGACCTAATCCTTGCTTGTGCAAGAATCATGAGCAAGGGCTGACGCATTCTTAACAAAATTAGACAGACCACCAGTGCTACATGGTACACGAATTATAACTAAGTACTTAGTACATGGACAGATTGATTAAGTATATGGGTAAGCTTATTAATTTGAAGCTAGTGGTTTGCCTACCGGTGTCAGATCCAGAAGTCCCAGGTTTAATCTCTAGGAGGAATACAATATTGTGCTTGGTTTGGTTGGTGGTAGGACTTTGTTAAAGTCCACCTGGCTAGCTACCATAATTTTACCTAAGTCTGTCGCCATAACACCAATTCTGAAATTGTTGTGTTCCGGCATTTTAGAGGTAAGATAGCTAGTTCAACAGTTTGTTGAAGATTCCAGGGGACATGAAAATCAGGTGAAATGAAAGCCAAGTACATCCCAGTCGTACGTTAATAAAAAAAAACATTTTCTTCCAGGTAACCCAGCTAAGTATATAGTGGGTGGTAGTGTTCGTACATAGTAAAGGCTATATTTCGCTAGTGAGAGTTATAAAGCCGCATGGAAGAGCCCCTAATTTCTCAACGATTATTCTCCACTACAGCTTACAGCGAAATAAAATGGAGAGTTCCACTTTCCCCCAGCTAATTCGCATAAAAACCTTTGCAAACGTTCAATTTCAAAGAAAATGTTGCCGACAGGCCTATACTTTCGTCTCAATTAGCATCACTAATCATTTTGTTTGCTCTGTAACTACGAATCAGAAACTCCAGTTACACGCTGCTAACCTTTATTTAATTTATGTAAATTATCACAGGAAGCCACTTAGAATGTTGAATCGCAAAACGAGATAGTAGGTATATGCTATCTTTTGATTAATTATTTAATGATAGCGCTTGGATCAGTAGTATGGTAAACTTATTGTAAATGATGAATTAACCTTGGCTTGTATAACTCCTGGCCAAAGTAAGTATTATTTTAACCGCCTCTGTGGTCTTGTGGTTCAACCTATCGATTGCAGATCCAGAGGTTCCGGGTTCGATCCCCAGGGGAGTACAATATTGTGCTTGGTTTGGTTGGTGGTAGGACTTTGTTTAAGTCCGCCTGGTTAGCTACCACCATCTTATCTTATTCTGTCACCATAACAACAATTCTAAAAATTGTTGTGTTCCGCCATTTAGAGGTAAGAGCCAGTTCCTCAGTTTGCTGAGGATTCCGGGTGAAGTACGCCGCCACCTTCGGCATTATCTCAACTTGTAACCAGGTGAGATGAAGGCCAAGCGCTTCCCCGTCGTACAATAATAAAAAAAATCGAATGCGGTCTACGATTGAGCAAGCTCAGTAGCATTTGCTCTCCCTTACACCGATGGAATACTGCAAATAGCCAGGTGTACCTTAACAGGTTCTGTTGCCAGAACTCAAGTTTAGAAAACTTTTATGTATTCTGTATAACAAATTAAATAGGGGAGAATGCAAAATAAAATATCGTTTTATTTGGCCTTTTTATAATCCTTCGTCATCTTTTGTTTCGCGTCCTTCTCAATGTCCAACGTCTTATTTTGTATGCCGTATTTATTTCACACAATGGCCGCCAGTTCACATGTAGGACCCCTCAGTAATTAAAAAGAATTCTGACGAATAAGACCGACGATTTTTATCTCTCACAGAATCATGCATTCAAAGAATCGTAGTCGTCGTCCACATCATATCTCTGTCTCACACCTTTAATTTGATATCATCTTTCCTTGTCTATCTCCTTACTTCTTTGTAATTCATTAAATCAGCTAGTAATTGTTTATAATTATAATTAATTTGAATTTGGGGAACCTGTTACCGCTTTTTATTTAGAGACTTGTGTTCTTGCGAGAATAAGATGCTTTATCTTATAAGACGGTATAATGTTACTGATAATACAGTATCGTTTAAGTCAAACTGAATCCGAAATGGGATACGATAAAGTTCAATTTCCGATAACCATTAGCTATAGGAAATCGTCTTTTAGAATCTAGAGACAGTAATGCTGTTTGAACTTTATACTAGTTTCATAAAGATACCATTTCTTATGATCTTACTTATTAGATAAATATCGTTATATATAAAATATTGCCGACGTGATATTTATTGTACTTATCTGTTTATTTTTTTATCTAAAATTTTTATTATTTACAAACATTTTAAATGAATATGTGCATTTATACTGTCTATGTACAATGGTTACCTATGGATCGTTACAAACGCACTATAGTAAAGTGAAGTGAATGTATTCCAGTAAAACTTAAAACAATTTAAACTAAGTACTAAATATGCTTGGGATAGGCATATGTTCCGTAGTGGACGTATGTAGGCTCAAATTATGACTCAACATGTTATACGTATAATAATAATAATTAAGCATTTAATAATAATAATTATTTAATTAATAATTATTCAAACTACATAATAGGATCATAACTAATCTTAATAAGAAATTTTACAATTTTCAATAGCTACCTACCTAGTTTGTTTGCCTCTTGGCAAAGGCCTCCCCCAACCTTCTCCATTCCTCTCTACGCTCCGCATTTCTTGTCCAGATCCGGCCTGCCCCTAGCCTGCATGTTAAAGGTAACTCAACTGTAATTAGATATTAGTTTCCAAAAGAATTTACCATTACTAGTTTGTTTATATTATATCCTCAGTTTGTTGAGGATTCCGCCTCCACCTTCGGCCTTATTTTAACTTGTAACCAGGTGAGATGAAGGCCAAGTGCTTACCCGTCGTACAATATAAATATAAATATATATATATTTATAATAATGTCTGATGAATATTTAATAAAACGCGTTTATATGTACATATACCTTCTCTTTCTCAATTTAAAGAGTTTTACTTGCTACTCGTAAAGTAGGCTCTTATATACGAGTATCTTAGTAATTGAGCATACTAAAATGCGCCATGAAAAGATAATTAAACCACTTTGTAAACTAAATTTTTGGCGGTCGTCTACAGACATCTAAACTTAAATACCCTAATTAATGTTCATGAAAATTTCGTTTCGGTAAATACACCAGCTTATTTGAATTCAGGGTAGACATTTCTTGACAAGATAAGATCGTTCTAATTACGACATCGACCCAAGAAGTATTTTTTGGGCTTAAAACGTTTTATAGAAGCATTGCTGTGGACGCTTGCTATACAAACCAGATTTTTTTTTGGAAATTTGTTCGAGATATTGTTTATAGATTTTGATATCCCGGGTTCGATCCCCAGGGAGAGTTAAATATTGTGCTTGGTTTGGTGGTAAGACTTTGTTTAAGGCCGCCTTGCTACCACCGTCTTACCTAATTCTGTCACCATATCAACAATTCTTGTTTCGTTATGTTCCGGCATTTTGAGCTAAGATATAAACAAATGGTACGCACATTTTGTAATAAATATAAGAATTTTCTTGAGTGAGACCTATCTTATGCTAAATCGAAGTCATCCAAAACTCTGTTTTGTATTATTTCAGTGACTTGCATCTTTTTGTTTAACTAGACTATAAGTCAGCTGTTTATTACCTGAATATTGTTAAAATAAAATAAAACAGCCAGTTCCTCAGTTTGTTAGGGATTCCGGGTCAAGTGCGGTACCTTTGGCCTTATCATAACTTGAAAATCAGATGAGATAAAGGCCAAGCATATCCATGTCGCCAAAAAAAAATTGTACCTAATGAACGCTTGCTATGAAAACCAGACACTATTTTCGTAACTTTGTTCAAGATAAAATACACAAAACGTTCATTAATATCATACATTTTAGAAACACTGTTAGAATAGAACCGAAACAAAGTTGGTGCCTACTCAACAGTCGTGAGTAGAACCCACAAATATGTATATATGAAATGTATGAAGCATACATGGGCGCAGGTTAACAAGCCTCAAAGCTCAGTTAGTAATAGCCTCCCTTGTGCGCTGTAGGCTGTAGGTTAACAAGCCTCAAAGCTCAGTTAGTTCCTAGTGGGTAGCCTGCCTTGTGGGCTGAAGGTTAAGTTTGGGGGTAGATGACACTGTGTGAAATTAATGTCCTGTAATATTAAAATGAAATAATATGTAGAAAACCGCCTTTGTGGTGTAGTGGTTCACCCACCGACGTTAGATCCAGTGGCCCCGGGCTCGATCCCCAGGGGATCAATTTTGTCTTTGGTTTGGTTGATGGTAGGACTTTGTTTAAGTCCGCCTGGCTAGCTATCCATCTTACCTAATTCTGTCGCCATAATAACAATGATACCTAAATTGTTGTGTTTCCGCATTTAGAGATAAGATAGCCAGTTCCTCAGTTTGTTGAGTATTCCGGGTGAAGTGTGCTTCGACCAAGTATAATAAAAAAAAAGATAGGTAGTTATGCAGAAAAAAGCCATGGATTGTAGGTATTTAGTACAGAAACTCAAACGTGGTTGAAAATTATTGAAATTAATAAATTATAAAAGGCGATAGCATTATAAGATACGTACTACATGTTATAATCTAACCTTATCTAAGTCTCGCTGAGGAATTTAATAAATAACTAAATTTAAAAATTAAAGGTTTTGAGTTTGAGTCTAAGAGGTGAAATGAAAACAATGCATGGCTTAAAGTCTCTATTAAATTCTTATTAGTATACACTAGTACCAACACAAATTAATTAATGGACCTTCAAATGTAATCTAGGCATCAAACATATTTTGATATGAATATTTTGGTAGTTGCATACAAATTACTTGAGAGTACACTTTGGTGCAGTATTAGTAACACATCCCTTATTAATGCAGATTCATTACTATGCATAACACAGAGATGACTATCTTGCCAACCGAGGCCAATAGAAGATTCTAGTTGGAGAGTTAGAACAGGCAATATACATTTCGGCTTAATTTCGGCTTTGCATTATTAACCTCCGATTTACTAAGCATTGTTTAATCTTATATTTCAATAAATTTTTACTTCTTATAAGAATGGGTTGAATAAATCAATACCTTTAATAACAAATTTGTTAAAAGTTCATCCATCATTCCTAAGTCGTCATAAAAACAATTCTAAATTGTTATGTTCCGGCATTTAGAGGGTAGATAGCTAGTTCCTCAGACTATTGAGAAATCCAAGTTAAGTGCGCTTCCACCAATAAAAATACATTTCAGTCACACATCTCAATCATTTTCGTTAAACCAAACCGTCAGGGAAGCCGAAATTCAGTTTTACTGACAAGCGGATTTTTTATCTTGAATCCATCAAGACCGAAAATCCACTGAAACTGACCAAGCTGTATTTCGGCTTCACTTCTCGAGACTTGATTCAAGCTACATTAAAGTTGGAAGCCCTAATGAATTCAAATCTTTGATGAAGCGTGGTTTGTTACAGAAACAACTGTGGTGCGTTGCTATATTAATTTGTAACCAGTTTCAACTTCGAGGGTGTTGGTAGAAGATTGTTTGGGATACTAGTTAATATTTCAGAGATAGTATCTGCTACTACCTGTCTACATAGTTGTTATTAATAACCTACTTGTCTATTTAATATTGTGTTTTATTCAATTATAACGTCCCTCGTCAATTTAAAATTTGAAGTCCTGAAAGATTTATTTTGTAATAGATGACTGTTAAGTGTTAAGAGTTGTGAAATATTTTTCTAAAGAAAAAAGGATATAAAATAAATGCGTCTCGATATTCGATAGTCGATATTTTGTGGATAAAGTAACCCTCCTGAGGCTGGCGGAATAAAACAAACAATCTGTTTACGATGATTCATCCTGCAATCAATAATGATCAATATAGGATTCCACAAATTATCCCATCATATCATAAATCTTAGGGCCAATCACGCCGACTCAAAACTTAATGGCTATAGATAAACGCAAAATAATTCACAGCATATGGCGTTAATCCTAAATTGCTAGTCTTGTTGTATGTTAAAGATCGAACGTCAGATGCTACTTAAGTATACGGCTTAAAATAAATATAAATAGTTAATAGTCTTTTTATTGGATCTGAATAAATCATTTCTAACGAATCATGTTTCGATATTACCGATAAAGGTTAGATATACTGTCTTGAAATCATTTTAGAACCATATTAAGATTGATAACAGAAACTTCTTCGTTATCCTAATTCAACAAAATGTTTACGTTAAAAAAATACGTTAATCGATCACGGATACCTGGTACCTAAATGTCGTGAACATGCAAAAAAAAAACAACAAATATATAACCTCCACCTGATTTGTTGCGAAAACGTTGACTTTAAAGTGATTACTTTGTTTTATATTCATTTACAACTTCTGTTATATTTTGGCACAATCATTCAATCACAATTTGTTTATTTTTTCCATTTCTAGTTTTAAAATTCGTGGATAATCCATTTCTTATTAATTTTACTTGCAAGTTCGTACCTACAGTAAGTTTTGTGTACTTAGCTGTAAGTTACCTGTTATTTGCATTATTATGGTTTACTTATTTCAAAATCTCGATTTTAAAATGTATGTTATACAACATGTGAATATTGCAACAATCGTGGTTGCATGCCATCGCCATGGAAATGGTACAACGAAAATCGCATCTGCAAACCCATTTAGTACCTACCTTGTTTGTTCTTTTAGGCTATAATTAGTCGGCTTGTTATCCCTGCTCAGGCTTCAAATTAAAAGGGATTCGTCAGACGGTTCCTCAACCGCAACACACTGTTAACGATTTCGGTACAGACATTTTTACTTCCACATTCTTATTAAACTTGTTTTGAACCCTCTGTTCTATTTATGCATCGCTGCTGAAGTAATGTGGATATGACATGGGTTTTGTTTATATCGACTTACTTGAATCAAAATCATTGGATTGTCAGTATTAGATAATACAAATAAATAATCGGTAAAAAAAGTAAGCAACAGACTCACGACTTTTCCCCTTTTTCTCCTTCCCCTTCTTTTTTTTTTCTTATGAACATACTAAGGGGTCAGATGGACGTCCAAACTTACGTTTTAAACATAATAATAATCGGTGTAAGTACTAAACGAAAGTTTTTCAAAATACAATAAAAATTGCAAACGATATAGAGTTACATAGTACATAGCGTGGGCGTCTAGGGGTTCGTCCACCGGTTTCAGAACAAGAGCTCCCTGGTTGAATTCCCGGGAAGTACAATATGGGGCTCGTTTTGATTAGTGGTAGGGTTTTGTTTAAGTCCGCTAGTCTAGGTACAGTCAAAGGAAAAGACATGTATACACTGTATACAATATAGCTTGGTATTCATCTACAGAGGCAATAAAATGTATGCATCCAAACATTTACAAGTATGTTTACTTTGTCATGGGCAAAAACATGTAGACAATCAAATGCAAAAACATGTTTCCACGTAACACACACAAAATATATATCCTTCAAAAGCAGCATTAACTTGTATGTACACGTCATAATGCCTGTAACTGGGTATATTATACACATAAATATGTATACAAGAATTTACATACTTTTTGTGTATACAATGATTAAAACTACAAAATGATATAACGAATGAGTTTATTGACAATAGTCATGTCATGTATCTTTCAGTATTGAATAGTCATTCTATTACATATTAAGTCAATAAGTCATTTAAAAAAGTATGTTATCCTTTCTATGTTTTAATCGCGTATTTATATCTGTTGTTTGTTTATTCGTAGGTATTGAAATAAATACTCTGAGGTGGTTATGACATCCTTAATAAATTACCAATCATTCTATAGTTTGAGTAAGTACTCTTTAGTATTGAGTGAGTTGTGCAAATATTCTCTCTAAAGTTTGATTTGTTAAAAGTGTTTACATATCATTGCTTATAACTATGAATACATAATTATTAACATAAGGATGTTTCCAAATGTATGTTCTAATTGCTGGATACGTATGACTTTGCTTTTGTACACATACTTAGCACCAAATATTGTGTACATATTTATAAACTCTTAGATGTTACCATATTTATAATCGTATTGATGGTGACATTTTATGAGGTAGTGGAGTGTATACATATTTTTGCCTTTGACTGTACCTGCTATCTTACCTGGGTCTATCACCATATAAATAATTATAAATTTATGTTTTCCTGCATTTAGAAGAAAGGCTGCTATTGAGGATTCCGGGTTAAGTGCACCTTCGGCATTATCATAAGATAAAATACTAATTTACCTTTTTCTTATAAATACAGACTTATCACACAATACAATACCCACACAGAACAAATATATATATTCATCACATAAATGTTCGTACTGGATGGGAATCGAACCCAGAACCTAAAAATAAAAAAATAAATAAAAAATAAACAAATCTACAGCGCAAAAGGCAGAGAGCTATTACCAATTGAGCTGTGAGGCTTAAATAGGATATAATATAATTTCTTTTAGGCAAGCGTGCTCCATTGTAGGCTGTATTGCTTAACATCAGGCGAGATATCAGGCAAATGCAAGCCTATTCCATATGATATTTATATATATTGATAGGTATTGTAAAAAACTGACAATATAAAAAAGAAGATTATGAACATCGCTTTCCCGCACTGACCGAGTGAGAAAATTCACTCTATGTAGATTTTTTCATACCAAAGCTTAGAATAAAAAAATGGAGATAGGTTGAGATTCAAAATGTTAATGAGGTTACCAGATCTTAAATAAATTTAATTCTTAAAAAACAATTATTTTTGAATGCACAAGCTATAAGAACACTGAAATTAAAGCATTTTGTGCTAAAAATATATAATACCTGAAAACGTTAGGCTGAGAGCATATGAAATCTTATCCACACTATCCTAACCTCAATAATACATCTTACTTTTTTGTTCTACCATATTCGTGTGGCGTCGTTACCCGAGGCGGCAAGGGCGCCCAATTATGTAATTACGTGTTAGAAGATCTGTTTTTATCACGTCCACCCTTGTCTATTCCCGATAATTGACTTGACCGTTGTTTTGACCATAATTCGACATTATTGCATGTCGTCGCGGGGCTCGGAAACATGTGGCAGTGCAGATGGTGAGATGGTGATACGAAAATATAGATGCTATTTACATGCTACATAGGTTTAGAACATTTAGGCACAGAAAAGTAAAAAGCTCTCTGGGCAAGCTCGCTCCATCGTAGATACTTGCCTGTGCAAGTCCTTGTGTAATTTGGTGAGCTTACCCATTTTATGAGAAAAAATAGGAAAGACGTTTTTTTGTGGGTTTGTTCTTGACCTGTCTAGTCTTGCTTTCCTAGAAGGTACTGGATCTTTCGCGCACCGACGGAACATGGAAAACCGTTTGGCTCTGGACTTTGGCAGGAGGGTCGCTTGCCAGGTGAAACATTACAGGTCTTACCATCAGTGTTGGGATCATTCAGCTGTAACGCAAAAGCCAGCGATTCCTTTGCCTAGGGTAGTACCACTAGAAGGCTCATACCTGCCACAGTCACATTATCCAACTGTGCTTCATTCAACCGGGATCATACTCCGAAGTCCCGGGTCCGATATCCAGATGGTTACAAATTTGCGATTGGTTTGTTCAAAGTCAAAGTCAAATATATTTATTCAGTAAGATTTTGTAGGATCGCTTTGAAACAACAAGTCTACCACCTGTTCGGAATCGCGCACACAAGGAGAGAGGCAAGAACCTCGAGCTAGTTTTTTTTTTATAATCCATTACAATAGCTTAAAATTATCTAATACTAATTACAATTTATTCAAAGGAGCAAATTAATTTTTGAATGCCAGGCTTTCTTATCTTCTAGGTTATCTGAAATTTTATAATAAGCTTTCCTGGATAGCTTTTGTTTTACAAAATGTAAGAATTTATTATTTGACAAGCTTAGCACATCACTTGGTAATTTATTACAAAATTTACATAATTTATTACAGTTTGCCCTGTGAATAATTATGAATGTTTGTGATTGGACTTTGTTTAAGTCCGCCTGCTACTAACATGTTACCTAGGTCTGTCGCCATAAATGAATAAATGTTACAGGACGTTAATTTCACACAGCGCCATCTAGCCCCAAACTAAGCATGTAACAATGCTTATAATATGGGAACTATAGATTTCGGATAGAATACTTAAATATTTTTTTTTTGTAAATACATACTTATCATACTACAACACCCATAACAACAATAATAAACTAGTATTTCCCCTTAGAGATAAGATAGTCAGATCCTCAGTCAATCAAATGACCTTACCACAAACCGTAGTGGTAACAAACATACACACACCTTCAAAAATGGTATGTAAATGATGAAAAACAATCAGAAAACTACTGTAAAAAGTGTAACGACGTTCGCCCAAATTTAAATAACCTACTCATTCCTAGAATCTAATTACTTTTTCCCTAAACCGTGTTTTTATCATTATAAAAGCACCTCTGTAACATGAAAATTAGTTATTTCCTCAACCTAGCCACTTTCATATTCCATTATAACAAATTCCAAAAATCCACCGCAATTTACATTATAAACAAGCCACAATCTGAAGCGGCGGCGGCGAGGAAAAGGCAAAAGAGTGCAACTCGTTAACTCGAAAATACGTGAAGTTTCAACATTTGTACGTAAAAGGGAGGTTTTCGCTAATTTTGTGAGGGAAAGGACATTATCGTTTGGCATATGGTTAACAATGGGGATGGGTCAATAACATGAGCAGGCATCCGTCGGTAGAACGTCCCACTTGCCGTGATGACCTGATGTCGTTGACGGAAGTATCTAGTATAGAGCTGTTGAAACACTCATATTATCACATATTAAATTATATTTTGTAGCTACCTATTTGTATTTTTGAAACTACGTGTGATTGAGATTGTGACATAGTAATTTTCTGTATTGTTGTTTGTCTAATAAAGGTATTTCGTTCTTTATTTCAAAGCCCGTATCACGTGTGGTGGAAAATACTAAAACCATTTATATAGTTCTACCGCTTGATAGTTTTATTCGAAACACCGAATGCCTAGGCAAACGAAGATTTTTTCTGAGAAATGAACACTTTTACAACTTATTTTTCTTTGATAAATATAAGAAAACATACGGTTGCCGTGTTCCATCGGTGCGCGAGAGAACGAGTGCTTTTTGAGAGCACGCTCATTTAGACCTCATCCACGCTCTGGCCTAGAACTAGACAAGCCAACTTGTGACAAGGTCACAAGAGATAACCCATCACTATAAAAAAATATTTTTCATTAAATTCTTTAGGGTAAAATTTAATATGAAGTCGTAAATACTTGTCAGTACAATCATCAAAAACTATGAAAATTGTTCAAACTTATCTACTTACTGAATTAGTTGCAGAGACGTTCAGACAGGTCGGCTGGCCAAAAAGAGAACATCTCGATTTGTAATACCTATTTTATCCGAGACTATCCTTTCCATCCAAAGGTTGCCTGGAAGAGATCACTTTTAGCGATAAGGCCGCCCATTGTACCTAGTTTAAGTATATTATTGTCTAAGCAAGGCTCGTTATCCTGAGTAACAATCGCGAGGCTGCATTTTTGTAGGTTTTTGAACCACCATTTTAAAATTATATTGGTGTTGCATCTGCTCTTTGTGATTCCAACCTTCTTATAGCACCCATTACTGTGAGACCAATCAAAAGATCATTTTTTACGATATAACCCAACCGGACATTGCTCATATTCGAATAAATTACCTCTTAACTTGTTTCAAATAATATGGTTACACAAAGGATAACTTCAATCTGCTTTACTCTCAATCAAAGGGGACATTGGGATCGTTATATAATACCGATGCGATATAATTGTAACCTGCTGAAGTCACTGCTTTACTTAAAACGTTGTTTACTAAATTGAGAGTAAACAAATCAAATAAAATAGGTTATTCAATTCACTTACCAGCTTTTGGTACAATCAAACCACAGTTTACAATAATCCCATCTTTATCCGTATCTAATCGAATTACTCAGAAGTTGCTGTGATAACTTCTGACTACTAATTTGTACTGTCATTTCACAAAAAATTCACTTCGAATACTGAACTATGTAAAAATATTAAATACCCGCAAATTGGATTCAATATGAATCATAAAGAAGAACTCTCTTACCTCAAAAAAAGAATCCATACTGTTTATGGTAAGTCACTAGAGTATAACCAATGAGAATAAAAGAAATATATTTCTTTATCTTGTCTATAGTCATAAGTCACAATAAAAACCTGTACAAAGGAAACAAAAGTCCGTTACATATACATAGGTAACTCCTTAGTTTAGGACTCACTCTGACGCCTACCGGTGTTAGATCCCGGGTCCGATCCCCAAGCGGAGTACAATATTGTGCTTGATGAGGTTGATGGTAAGACTTTGTTTAAGTCCGTCTGGCTAAATTTCTCAATCGTTGTGTTCCGGCATTTAGAGGTAAGATAGCCAGTTCTTCAGACTGTTGAGGATTCAGTATGAAGTGCGCATCCACGATATCACTGATTAGCGTTATCACAACTTTAAGCCAGATGAGATAACGGCCAAGCGTTTGTCCGTCGTACAATAAAATAAACTTGTTCAGCGTACATGGTACGTTGCATATTAATAGTTATAATAATAAATATAACAGGACGATGAAAACTAGATTACGGATAGAATATTTAAATACTTAAATAAATACATACATACTATAAAACCCAAACACAGAACAAACATCACACAAATGCTTATTCCGGGTGGGAATCGAACCCACAGTCTACAGCGCAGAAGGCAGGGTTATTCTACCAATTGAGCTATGAGTCTTGATAAGCAAAATCTTCCTCGTGGAGAATTAAGTTCTCTGTTCAGTTTAAAATTTGTTGCGTGTATTGTCCACTGTGACTGTCCATTTGGAATGTTATCATATTAGAAGCTATATAAAACCTTGACATCATAATAAAATGAATAGTTTTTTCCGTAGCTTTTGAATTTGCCAAGGTCAGGTATTTTTATTCAGTTTCAATTCTAAATTTGTCTGAATTTCTTTCTTTGATTATTTGGGACAGATAAACCAAGTCAGGCCAAGTCAGTCAATTTTCATGATGACGGTTTTATGATAGATTTAGGGGATCACCAAAGGCGAAAACATATTGGTCTCGACAGGGCCCTTTTGAGGTTGAGTAAGTAAGTAAGTAAGTAAGTAAGTATTCAGCGTGGCAATGCAGCCAGTATCTTGGGCACGCTTCCGAACTGGTCTGGATAATTTGAGATACCGTTTGTAACTAATGTAATCCAACTCCTTCCTTTGTACATAGTTAGTTTAATTGTACATTACTATTTTTAATTCTTTGTTTAGAAACATTTAATGTTGTTTTTTTTAAAGAAGGGTTTGGTTGCCGATGAAATTACGGGCACACGAGGCTTAACACCTTTATGTGTCATGTTGACGGGCGCAATGCAGTGCCGTGTAGGCTGTGTTCATTGTGGATTTGTCTTACGCAGTACGGCATTGTTATAGGCAAGAGATGCACTTAACATCAGGTGGGCTACTTGCTTATTCCGTCGCATAGTTGCAGTTTTTTTTTTTTAATGTTGGTGAAGCGCTTGGCCATAACCTCACCTGGTCACAAGTTAAGATAAGGCTGAAGGTGCAGGCGCACTTCACCCGGAATGTTCAACAATCTGAGGAACTTCTAAATGCCGAAACACAACAATTTTAGAATTGCTATTACGGCGACAGAATTAGATAAGATGGTGGTAGCTAGCCAGGCGGACTTAAACAAAGTCAATCCCAATGGGGAACGAACCCGTGACCTCTGGATCTGAAATCGGTGGGTTGAACCACTGTACACAGAGGCGGTTAAATGAAATTCGATTTGAAAAGCAAGCCTCCTGAGTACGTCCACCTGACATTCCGGTAAGCACACTGTAGCTAGTATCCGCAGATCGCTAACAAGCTTACTTACCTGCAACCGGAACGAATTGCACGAAGCATGGACAGGTATTCGCAGAAAAACTTGAGGAAATAAGCATGTCTTGATCTTCTTTTTCATGCTTCTACGAAATGGTAAAGCGTGGTTGGTTGAGAGCAAGCTGTGGATTTAGGTTGTTTGCTAGAAACTTCTGAACTAATCTGACTAGAAACAATTAGTTTCAACAGTTGAATCATATTAACAAACATAATAAATAAGAAGTACTAACAACTAAATTATCTATACAAAGGAAGCAGTCGGATTACTTAATAGCCTATAGGTAACTCAACTGTTCCAGACCAGTACCAGATGGAAGCGTGTCTATGACACTGGTTGCATTGCCACTCTGAATAGCTATGCTTATTCGCAGGCCTAAATCAGAGCCAGAATAAATTTCAATTATTATAGGTAAAATATACGAATGTCGGTAGCCATACATCAATAATCAAAACTACACATAGAAGTATGGACTAAATTAAGCAAAAATTACACAAGCAACATTTCCTGGAACTTTATTACACTAATATTATCATTTTATACGTTTGATCGGCTTTTCGTTTTTATTATTTTAAGAGCAGAAAAAAATATTTAAAATTCTTCTCCAAAATAACCGCAAACAACTTTCGTTTAACTTACAAAGATAATTGTAAGCGCAAATTACACCAGCAATCGCTGCCACGTAACTGTTTATCTTTAATCACCCTTCTTTTTCCCCTTTTCTACCCCTTTTCGGCGCGGTACCCCGCAGAGAGGTGGATTAGGGCACCTAAATTATTATGGGGTTGGTGGATAATTAAGAAACAAAAAAGTAATAAATCAATGACTATTCTAAATTGTATTTTGTGCTGTTGCTGGTAAAAAAATGTATTTCAATGTTTACCGAATATGTGAATGGTAAAGTTTGTTTCCAGAATTTAAATGAAGAAGTAGTGAAGAAAAACTTTTCAATTGTTTTGAAACCATCTTGACAAATATCATCGTGGGATCAGAGTCATGGGGTCCGTTGGTAATAAACCCAAATAAATACCAAAGAATAAAAACAATCACGCATCGCGCTTGACTCGGTGAAGCCAAGAGGCTCATAGGTAAAGAGTATCTTGCCAAAGCAAGGCTCAACAGCCTGAACCATCATTGCGAGGTGGCGTGTTTGTCAGTTTTTTAACAGATTTTACTCATATATTTTTTTTGTTTTCCGACATCTAGAGGTAAGATAGCCAGTTCCTCAGATCATTGAAGATTTCGGGTGACTTCGTCCATATCATAACTTGAAAAATCAGGTGAGATGACGGCGAAGCACCAAGTCGTTGAGCAAAAAAAACTGTAATAAAATGAAAATCGCCTTCACTGATCTTTTGTAAAAAAAATCAGTCTCACTGCTATTATCCCGCAATGCGAAATATAGTATCCCGCTAAATCGTTGAATCTGACATAAGCTTCATATTATAACACCACGACGAACAAAGAGATCTCTCGATAAGTTTGCGAACATTTAAAAGAGAGGCTAAAGGTTTTGCAGATGGAGATATGAACACCTAAATCCGTGGACACCCCACTGGATAGAATTATGCGGCCTCGCGCCATCGTACTGAACATTTTCTATAACCCTTCCAAACTCATGATTTTGCTTATCTGGTACTCGGATCGTGAATTTAAATACGATTTTGGCGGACTCGACTTTACGCGTTTGTAGACGCAAATTCAGGATCTTGAGGTGTTCGGAAACCTTGGGAAAGTATTGCATTGTTGAGCTGAGTTTTAATGCTCCTTTGCGTAGACAGGTATTTCTTTAGTTTTGTCATATTCTTTGTATGCTTTTATCTCTATCAACACATCTGTATTTTGTGTAGAAAATATATCATAGGCCAATAATAACAATATTTCAAACCATGGCTACATGAACAAAATTATCCTGATCAATATCACTATGGTCCGCTTCCATCTAATGATTCCTTTTGCCTACTAAAAGACCGTCAATCCACCTTGATGGCTCACTGGAGAGATTCGACAAAAAATATTCAAAATCACATTAATATATTCAAACGTTAACTAGGAAAACAAAAGGGAGCTTTTGTTGCTTTGTCACGTTTTAAAAATAGGAACTGAACTACCGCTGAGTCACCAAAGTTACCCCTTTATTACTATAATGACCTCAAATTCCTACCTACAACTTCAATTTACCCGCATTATAGTTCCAGATCGCTAACCATGTCACAGTTAAATTATAAGTAAATTAAAAAAAGTTTCACTGGTTGTCGTCACAGATAAATAGTGGCTAAGTAACTACTACTGCTGTTATTTCTCTAGCATTGCAAATAAAAAGAGTATCAAAAAATGTTATGGGGCTTTTTATTCAGACCACTCGTACCTTTGCTTATTTAGGTTTGGGACGCTTCCGTCTGGTACTGGTCTGGAACAGTTGAAATATCTAGATACCGTTCGTACATCACATAATTGAGGTACTGGGTAGGTATCGAACCCAGAACCTACAACGCAGAAGGTATAGCTACTAATAACTGAGCTGTGAGGCCTCTAGTAGGTCTACTACGAAAAACGAAAGTCGGTGACGGTGACGGATCGTATGATAGATGCACGTTTTTCAATACAAAAATGACAGAAGTTCTTTCGAACCAGACGACGGTTCTCAATACGGCGCTTTTTTTTTTGTTTGTTACTTGATTTTTCCGCCAATTCGCAATAGATTTAGATAATTCTTGTTATGTTTGGTAGGCCATACTTTCGCGGTGGTCCCATAGAAATTTCATATTCATCAAAATCGGTGCAGTAGTTTTCACCGAAACTCCGTAATAAAACAATTTAACCTAGTATTGTTTGGGCTTAGTGGAATTGTCTTATGATGCATTCTGGCTTGTATCATCTTCATCATCATCATTATAGCCCATAAAAGTCCACTGAATAGGACATGGGCCTCCCTCAATACTAAAAAAAGCAATAAAGGGTTTTTGCCATTATCACCATGCTTGGCAGGTCTGTTGGTGATCGTAGTAATGATATGTACCTACTCATACTTTTTTTTTTAAACATATTTTCATTATTTCTTTCTTCGTCTGAACTGTGTAATAGTTATGGTACCAGATTTTACGAGCCGCCGCTATAGGCGTCTAACATTCATTCATTCAATAATAAGGGAATATGTTGAGTGACCCAGCGTGCCAAAGAATATGAAATTTGAAATAACAGGTATTTTTGTGATTGCAATAATACACCACCTCGTGGCAACGTACAATTTTCCCCGTAACTTTAATTGGAACTACCCCCTAACGAATGTAGTTTATGACATATAAGTATTACTATTAAAATAAATTACGTTAATATTGTAATGAATGACTTATATTTTTTGATTATTACAATGTTGCGTATTTTAGAGTGTACTTATAACTTTGTTTCCAAGACATTTTTCAGAAAAAGTGCTATAATACAATGAAGAATACAGTAAAAATGCACCGTTAAAAATGCGGTAGCATCGTCATTTCTGCAGCAGCGTTAATTTGATAAACGAAGGCTTCCTCCAACCAACGACGCAAAAATTGACTTGGTATAACCGCCTCTGTAGTCTAGTGGTTCGCCCACCGGTCTCAGATCCAGAGTTCCCGGGTGCGATTCCCAGGGGAAGAACAATATTGTGCTTAGTTTGGTTGGTAGTAGGACTTTGTTTAAGTTTTTTTTATTTTTATTATACGACGAGGAAGCGCTTGGGCTTCTTTTCACCTGGATACAAGTTGAGATAAGGCCGAAGGTGGAGGCGCACTTCACCCGGAATCCTCAACAAACTGAGGAAGGAGCAAATCCGCCTGCGGCTTGCTACCACCGTCTTACCTAATTCAGGTGAAAAGCGCTACCAACATCTGCCCTATAACTTGAAAACCCATTTAAAAAAATCTGAGATTTCTCCATCTATCGTGTTCCTGCGACCGCCACTATGTTGTCAGTCCATCGAAAGTCTTGCGACATTCTCTTTCGTCTTAAATCGTCATGCGAGAACCTTTACTCCCCAGCGCAACTTAACTTTTATTTCTTATTTTTAAGATAATATCACAAGACATTAATTGCACACAGCGCCATCTAGCGCCTAACCAGGGGGTGTCACTCCGAAGTTTAGGCACGTTTGGCCGGAACTCCTCCCGGGGAGAATGACGGCGGCAGGTTGCCACTCGGCTCTCGTCTCGGGTCGCGCTTTTGATTTTTGGATTGAACAATTATTATGACTTTAAACATAATAATTAGTTTAAAAGATACTGTTATGTTTTGTATACGGGTGTTAAAATAAACAAAAACTAATCAAACTACAGTAAAATTTTAAAAATTCCGACAGATATTGAATGGTAGCCTACCTACTCTGTAACTTTATGTAGTTTTTTATGTACCTTATGCAGTACCTAGGTACACAATATGAAATATATTTATATACTTACACCTAAGTACATACACATTTTAGGAGGTCAAGAGGAATGAATAATTGAGTGTGAAATTTTATTATTTAGGTGCCTACCAACTTAGTTAATAGTTATTTACCTACCTAGTTTCTAATTTATTTAGATTTTCGTCTTTCGTTTTTAATTGAATAGATAGTAAATACCTACACATACCTACCACCGTTTCATTTACCTCCATTTCAAGCCGCGTGGATCAACTGAACAGGTCGATACATGTTTGTAGACTACCTACCTAATAGTCCAGTAATAGTTGCGTATGTTTGTAGTTAACTAGCCACCCACCTAAGTATATTTATATCGGTGAGTGGGAACCCTAAGCTCTGACAGCGACACCGGTTACAAGTCAACGGTGACAAACGGAATATGAACGCTAGTGCCACACGGTAAGATTCAATTTCGCGTGCAAGTGGTAAGAGTAGGTACATTTTTATACCTAAACATGATTTTTGTTAGAGAGTGATTCTTCTGTACGTAGTACTATTAGTTATTTTATGCCCAAACTAAGCATAGCTTATATAGGAACTAGATTACGGATAGAATATTTAAATACTTTTTTGTAAATACATAGGTACCTATCATACATGATGATGGCTGATGGATGGAAGGCGATCATGTACGAGTGTCTGAGGTTTACCGAGATTAATGTATGAGTGAAATGAATGAAATGTTTGTGTAATATTTTTATGTATTATTTGTGATAATTGACATGTGTATTTTATTTGACATA
The DNA here is from genome assembly GCA_951394065.1 of Venusia cambrica. Lineage (NCBI taxonomy): Eukaryota > Metazoa > Arthropoda > Insecta > Lepidoptera > Geometridae > Venusia > Venusia cambrica. Next base: position 7,613,061 of record OX596055.1, read on the forward strand.
TATAATTTTATTTTATTTTGTGACACTTGTTTCATTGTTATTTTTAATTATTTTTTAAATTTAACCTACTACTACATAACCTACAATTAATTTTATAAGTTTTAATTTTTATTTTAAAAAAAACATTGTTATGTAATTAGTGTAAGTGGCACTGGCCGTTATAGTTATTAATAATAAATAAATAAATAAATAATACAATAGTATCACCCAAAAACAGAACAAACATCTATACACAAATGTTTGCCCTGGGTGGGAATCGAACCCACAACCTACAGCGCAGAAGGAAGAGTTACTATCAACGGAGCTATGAGGCTTGTTTTTACTTGTTTTTACTTTAAACAGTATATACGGCAATAAATATTATTCCCAAAAAATATTCGGTCTGTCGCATAAAAAGTCATGGGGGATACCAAAACCAATATCAATAAATAATAATTTGGCCGTGATTTAAACACAGAAAACGTTTTACGGCAGTTAACATTGAACCTGCTCCTATAGACAGTTGTTGCCAATGGTTCGTGAATGATCAGTCATCGTAACCACATCAATATTTGGCTAATGGCCGGAAAAAATGGATTTTGTAAAGCAGCTGTTGGTCTTTTGTTTGTGGTTCCGTATGAATTCAAAAGTATTATGTCTTATTTTGCATATATATCGAGACAAATAAATATTTATTGCTTACCAACATGGAAAACATTATCAAAAAGTAACGATGGATGGTCTTATCGCTTAAAAAACGGTCTCCACCCCACAACATTTGGACTGTTGGAATTAAGATTACAAGCGTCATAGCTCAGTTGGTAGTAGCTCTGCCTCCTGCGCTTTAGGCTGTGGGTTCGATTCCCACCCAGGACAAACATTTGTGTGATGAATATAGATGTTTGTTCTGTGATTGGGTGTTGTATCATATAGTACGTATGTATTTACAAAAGTATTTATGTATTCTATCCGTAATCTAGTTCCCATATTACAAGCTATGCTTAGTTTGGGGCTAGTTGGCGCTGTATAAAATTAATGTCCTGTAATATATAAAAAAAAACAAACGAATTATTCTCGTAGCTAAGCAAACAGGTGATTGATTTTTCGTTGATAATAAGGATAATTATTACGGCTATTCTTGCAATGTTAAAGTTTATTGCTTGATTAAAAAAAAAAAAAAACTTTAGTCACGAGTGTCTGATAAATTATAAATTAGCCCACACACGTTGTTGTTTAGTTAAATATAAAATTAAGGTAGTCAAGTTCAATATGCAACAAAGATTTTTAAGCATATCAAACTATACATTATTTTTCCACGGAACCCAAAAAGAGTGATTACGTAATATGGACAACGCAGTCCCCATTGAGAATCGGAATACGGTAAATGATGCCATTAAGTTCAATAATATACCACAAGGGAGTGTTGTTGCAGGCCATGAAAGAATAGTATGGACTTTCTTTTTACTGTCGGCACCTAAATTGTATTCATACATTCTTGGATAAGTACGTGGTTGAGAAGCTAGCTCAACATCATTATCATTACAGTTTGTGACATTAAAAAAAGAGACTCATGGATAATTCATAAGTAGATAAGGTAGATAACACTTTTCATTCACCGTTATTTTCTAAATTACTGAGTCAAATTCTTTGCTAATTGGTAATTAATAAATTAATATTTATTAATATGTATAATGTAAAACATAATATAATTATGCATCAACAATTTAATTAATTATAAATTATAATTTGCTACATAAAGTAATAATATTCGGCCAGTAAGAAAATTCAGCATATTATTTGAACTTAAGCTTCATCAAGATTAGACACTACTTCAGTAGATTGTTGGATTATTTATTTGCATTCAGAATCACCAGATTTTTTAATTTACTTTGTTTGCTATACAAAGCACTTTGAAGCTAATCGAACCACTTCGACGAGCTTAATTATAGTCACATTGAAAACCTCTTCAATCTCGTATTTTTAATTGAACCTATGTGGGATGTCCGATTGATAAACGCAATGTATATAGAGCACATGATGTATAATGGGTGTTTATTGTAGTTATTCGATTGTTGAGGCCAATTTGCAGAGTCTGAAACATAGATGGCGGGTGGCTAGGCTGTTTGTTCTGTAAATTCCACTTTGGAGGGTATATACCGCACACGATACACACGATATCTTTGACCAAATCCCCTTTCCACTGGACTAGCTGCAGACGTACGTATCGTTACTGGTAAGGCATGGAACTCCTAGCGCTCAATGTTGCAGTCTTCAAGTCGGGAGTTAATAGGTCATTTATTTAGAAGCATGTTCCATCTTTGGCCACATCTTTACCAGTTTTTAAATGGCCTGGCGATCAAACGCGCATGAGTCTATCCCACCAATATTAGAAACATAATGCATATAAATTACAATTACATTTGATTTAATAGTATAGCATAGCTTGTTAACGTGTAAGTAGATAAAAGTGCTTTCGATAAATTTATAGTACAGAATATTTTATGTTGAAAATGTATTAAAGTGACATCCATATTATTCTCCATTAAATTTAAAATATCATAATAATATAAGCATTCGCTTAACGACAGAGTGCCCTGTATGGCCTATGTTCAGCTGTGGACTTGTTTGTGGGCATAGGATGATGACTTTTACCAGTTCGTGGGTCCACCTGGTATGTTGTCTGCCCACATTTCTGTCACTCTCTATTCTCAAGCACATGGTTACTCCATCTCTCATCAGGTCTTCATCATGTGACCAGCCCTTTTTCACATCCTTTTGGGTATAACAAGGGCAATACCATGTTTATCCTTCTAATAAAATGAAATCATAGTAACATTTCATGATCCTAGTAATACGGCCAATCGTGAATCGGATTTTACACATCACTGAGGCGAGAATATCGAAGAAAGTCGTATCAAAGCCTTTCATTGTGGAAATCGAGCGGCAAAATGTGCCTATAAACGGCGAGGTGCATAAAAACGCGATTGACTTTGAAGCGGTGAGATGCGAGATATTCTAAAACCAGCCAAGTGCGGACACGTCAATGGTTCCGACCCACATTTCGAACTAAAAAAAAACACGTTTCTTCTGTTTCCTTTGTAATACTTAATTGTAATTCATTGGATTATTCATTAGTTTCTGTAGCACAGGTAATACACTCTATAAAAAAAAAATGTCTACCTATAAGGTTCATGAGATAGCGGAGTCTTAGATGATTTTCGCACTCCAGTACAAATGTAGCTGGTCGTTCATTTCGAAACGGAACGTCTTATTCCATTTAAAATATGCAGGTACAGGTTTTTTTTTATTGTACCACGGGGAAACGCTTGGCCTTCATCTCACCTGGTGACAAGTAACGATAAGGCCGAAGGTGGAGGCGCACTTCACCCGGAATCCTCACCAAACTGAGGAACTGGCTATTATCTGACCACTAAATGCCGGAACACAACATTTTTATAATTGTTATTATGGCGACAGAATTAGGTAAGACGGTGGCAGCTAGCCAGGCAGACTTAAACAAAGTCCTACCACCAACCAAACCGAGCAGAATATTGTACTCCCCATGGTGATCGAACCCGAAACCTTTGGATTGAAATCGGTGAGTTGTTGATGATCCACTAGACCACAGAGGCTGTTAAAAATATAATTATAATTATATAAATATAATTTGTGGTGCGTTGTTCTAAAAAAAAAACAAATAGGGTGACTGTATGTGAAAACTCTTTTTCGTATAAATTGATTTGAACCTGTCGAAATTGTAAATATTACAGACACAGATTAACTCTATTTGATTAGATATATACAATTTCATTTGAATCGGCTTTTTGCTATTTCGAAATGAAATTGACAAACACACGACAAACTTCGTTCGTACCTATATGAGATTGGGAGGTACTACTGGGCCTTATTAAGCAGGACAAGGTAAATAAAATTTTTCAAAACGTATCAAGAAATCATCGGATACTATATAGTTGTCAAAATACATCTGATTATGTTTTGATTTATCACAGTAATACGATCATATGAAATCACGTGTTGAACATATGCCTATAAAATGCGGCGCCACTAAAAGCAAACCTGAGTCTTCTTTATCCATCGACTCCCTGCAACAGCCACAATGTCGTCAGTCCATCGAGTGGGGGGCCTTCCCACACTCCGTTTCGCGTTTAATCGTGGTCGCCATACAAGAACCTTTTCCCCAGCGGTTATCGGTACTGTGACCTAATCCTGTATAGGTATTTATCCTAAATAAGTATGTATTTTGCATTTTGTTCACATCCTTTCTTTTGTTCGACTTAAAAGTGGAAACTTTGTTGGAGTTATTTTGAATGTATTACCTTTTTGTATATGTTTCCCGAATAAAAAAAGTAAGTGATTGAATATAGGTATATGATGTATCCTAGATATAGCTATACATGTCGTGTGATTTACTAGCCTATATTTTGACGGATTAGAAACAACTAAAACAAGATTATCATTTCCAATAACATAAATCTATTAACCCAAATAGCGAACGAGAGTCGAAATATGAAACAGTATTTGCTAAGCTCCCAACCTGTATCACATCGTTATCGGCTGTTATTGTAAAATATACTTTATGTAGCCCAAGAATAGAGTATTTTTCAATACATTTCAATACCTGCTATATTTACTGTATACATCTGTGTTATATCGCACATCATCATAAATTTATATTGTTTTGAAGTAAACTCGTATATCAAAGTAAATTTATAATTCTAAAGCAATTGAATGTTTTTCTTAAAGTTTTATTAAAATGGTTCTGAAACGTATTTTGATTACTGGAACAGGTCTTAAGCTACGACTTATTAATATAGAGGTAGGAAAGTCAAGTGAAACTTTCAAGGTATGAACTATTTCATCTATTCTGTGCGCCGTCTACGCGGGTTATGACGAAAAGCTCTTTACTGCAAAATAAATAGAGACCCAAATTAGCCAGTACATTTTATCATTATTACAATATATTTAAAGTTGGGTTCGGGGCCACTAGTTACAGTTAAGCTTAAGCCGGTTACGGCCCTCCCTATTTTCTGATGGAGATTTATTTCAAGGGATCAAAAGTTTCCAACACAAACACTAAGCTTTGTATGTGTGCGTGCCGTATACACACCGCGGTAGCCTCGCTAGCAAAATTCGTATCCGAAATATTACACCGCTATTTATGGACAATTCGCTGTCAGTCCTAATAAATAAATTGCCGGTGTAGCGTTCACGGTTGAGATAATAAAAATATATGTAACTTATAGAGGTCGTAACGTTTCATAACTGAGGTAATTCATTCTCTCATTAAATGTTTAATTTTAGTGATACCACGCCAGCGGTGTGGCCGGTTTTACGATACGCAATTTACGAGGCAATGAAGCGACGACGCGCGCGACTGTACCTGTATGGCTTTGATAAATATTACTTTTTACACGTTCAGAACTTGCGTGAGTGGTTCTATACATTTTAAAACACGGGTTTTACTCACGTTTTCCAAGTGTGAGACGCGAAACCAAACGAGAGGGCTGCGCGCGCCGCGATCGCAACCTACCCGGCGAATCACACTCACCCTGATGATGATTCACCTGTTGAATCGAAACCGTTGGTGAAATGAAATGAAATGAATTTATTGTTTGTAGATCCAGGTAAATAACATCAGTTGGTCTTAAAAATTATCTCGGCCCTCTAGTTGCCGTGCCTTACAAACATAATTATTTACTCTAAAAAAAAAAACACAGATAGTAAAAAAAAAAAAAACAAGAATATGGTAGTGTCTATCTATTAAAAAAAAGTCAAATAATAATACTTAATATGTCGGAGATCAAAATCGAATACTACCTATACATTCAAAATGTCAATGCTAATTTAATTTAAGCACCTCATTCAATTCAAATATAAAATACAATAATACAAACGATATCAAATATTAAAAATTGTCATTAAGGAGCTTATTTATAGAATAGTAAGCCCTTGCTTCTAAAAACTTGGAAAGCGAATTTTTAAATGCATTCAAATTATGAACGTTACGTATCGTGGGGGAATAAATAAATAAATATGTGCCATAGTCACCACGCTTGCCAGGCGGATTGGTGATCGCAGTAAAGGTGTACCTAATTAAACAGAAGGAAATTTGATGGCAAATTTTTCTTTTCTTCGTGTAGGCCAGGTTATATTCTTGCTGAGTTTATGAGCCGTTATAGGTCTGACATGGCTTATTGACATTATACTTAATCGGGCAACATAACCCTCTCTGCCAATCAGGAGACTCAAATAATCAATTTCATTTAAACTTGATATTTTCAACCGTCCATTATTTCTTTCAAGATTTATAACGAGGGTTTAAGGGCGTTTATTTCCAGGGCCACTGAGGCCAAATCAGAAACCGTGAGAGTTATCGAAAAGTCATGTTAGGAGTTACGTGCTCGATTTAAAAAAAAATAAGTTCTGCATTAAAGAAAATCAATGTTCTTTTATAGGTTTTCTGGAAAAGTGAGTTATTGAAAAAACAATTTTTTTGCAGACTTGGCCTCAGTGGCCCTGAAAAAAAACTCACCTGTATATATATATCTTTTATTGTACGACGGGTAAGCACTTGGCCTTCATCTCACCTGGTTACATAAGTTGAGATAAGGCCGAAGGTGGAGGCGCACTTCACCCGAAATCCTCAACAAACTGAGGAACTAGCTTACCTTTATATGCCGGAACACAACAATTTTAGAATTGTTGTTATGGCGACAATATTACTTTCCCACAGACGAATCAAAACTTGTAATGGAAACTAGATTACGGATAAAATACTTCTATATTTTTTTATATATACATACTTCATGGAAAACAACACTCAAAGAACAAATACATTAATCACATAAATGGTTGTTGCGGATGGGAATCGAACCCACATCCTACAGCGCAGCAGACAGAGCTACTACCATCTGAGAGGCATGTTAAATATGTAATAGGTGGTGACGTCATAGCAACATCGGGGTTTCTTTTCTGTCTCTCACCAGCCCTTCCCCACATATTTGCGCACTATTTATTTATTTATGCGAGTGTTGTTTAATGATTGGGGTGCTTTGATTCTGAAAAGCACGTTCCTGGTGTGCGTTTTTTGTTGTGTCAATGCGGTATGTCGTATATTTTAAGGTTATAAGAGCTTGAAGCAGTTTTTTGAAGGATCGTATATCGAAACTGTTTTCGCATTGTAGGTATTTAGCAATTATATTGCTATCTCGGCGTTCCCTGCAGCCACTCTATGCGTCCGACAGAGACAGTTGCTGCTCGTGAGATTTTTTGATAGAATTTACGATTCGTAGCGTAGCACTTTTCACCCCCTAATTAACAACAAAATGTTTTGTTATTGATGCCAATCGCTTATATAGAATAAATTTTAAGTTTAAACGTTTTATTATTTTCGAAAAAGTTTTGTTTTTGGAAAAAAAAATATACTTTTAATGGTCAAAGTTTCATTGCATTGCATTGCATTTCATTGACTGGTTAAGAAGCTTGTACCTATAAAGTGATTAAAAAAACTGGCAAAAATTCGACGTTTAGTCCTAGGTGTTGATTACATAAAAAAAAACTCTTAATATTCATAAAATACTACAAGTAATATAACTAAAACTAAAACTTAATCTTAGTTTTAAACTTAATACTGTCCGAAATCGGACAATATTAAGAGGTTGAACAGAATTATTTATTTTTGTATGGACAGGTACGCTGTATTTGATCCTCTTAAAGCTTTACAAATATCTTTGATATTTCTTGGGTAGATCTGATCTACCTCCTAGTAGTCCCCGGGCAATAGAATCTCAGACTTTTGCTAGCGGTTACAACGTCAACATCAGTTCACACAACAAAATAGTGATTTCTCAATGTTTACAAACTGCACATTAGGTAGATAGGTAATAACAATTGTTTTAAGATAGTATAAAGTATTTCGATTTATGATGTATGATACAATGTAATTTAAAACTGTATATCTAAATTTTGAATGTATCATCAAAAAAATTTCCAGTCCGAGTTTCTTGCCTTGTGTGCTGGTCGCGATTACGAACAGGCGGTATACATATACATTATGTATACCGTAGTACATTATACATATAGCTCATGGGAAGCGGTCGGTGACGATGACGCGAGTTCAATCATTTTTGTTTACTCAAAAACCGTTTCGTTGACCACCAACGCGCCTAAAGAAGTTTTCACTCAAAAACCTCTGTATTACCACCGTATTAGAAACTAAAGGCATTGATCAAAATTACAAACGACTATAAAACCGCACATTGAAACAGATCAATCATTAGATTTTACACCGTTCTAGTAACAAATAACCGTTCTAAATCAGCGAAACATTATTTAAATACACAACTTACAACAGTTCACTCTGTTTCAGTGCGCAATAAATTGCTTCAAGCGTTCGCACAAACTTTTCAGTGTAAAGTTTCCAAATAAACGTCAAGAAGATATGTTCTAACTGGCCGAAAGAATAAACATTTCAGTTTCAGTTCGCGCCAAGAACTAATTTTGTGTGAGTTTTGAGTTGCACATCAGCAGTCAAACGAGAATAGATCTTTTTCTTTAGCAGAAGTTTTGGGAGTTGAACATTAGAATTGAGCACATCACATGTCATGTATTTTTGGGTTGGGCGGACTCTGTTATCATAATTACTTACTATATAAGAAAAGTTAGAAAGTGTATTTTCTATGATTTTGACATGTGGTAATGGAGAAAGACGCTCAGGATTTCTTGGACTGCGAAAAGAACAAAGAGATATAAAACGACTCTATATGCTTTTGAGATATGATTTTGGAGAAGGATCCTCAGGATTTCCTGGACTGCAAAAAGTAAAGAGTCAATTCTAGAGGAAATTAAAAGTAAATATTTGCTGTTATACCCTGGATTAACATGTAAACTACTTTTTATTCCAAGTATTAACAAGCCTCATAGCTCAGTTGGTAGTAACTCTGTCTTCTATAGTTGCTGTAGGTTGTAGGTTCGATTCCCACCCAGGACAAAAAATTGTGAGATGAATATAGAATGCTTGTTCTGTTTGGGTGTTGTATCAAATAGTACTTATATATTAAAAAAAAGTATATAAGTATTGTATCCGTAATCTAGTTACCATATTACAGCTATGCTTAGTTTGGGGCTAGATGGCGCTGTATGAAATTAACGTCCTGTAATATTTATTTATTTATTAGTTCCCGTGGTATGGAAATGGAAAGTCAAATCTTGCCATACAAGTTTTGTATGGCACAAAAATGACAAAACCGATTGAGCTGAAATTTAGTACAGATATTATTATAGATACCAGCAAAATATATACGCTACTTTTTATCCGGGTACCACGCGAGTGAAGCCACGAGCAAAAACTATTGAATTATTTGCAAATCTTTATTTACATCGTACAATAAAAAAAAAACTTGTTACCATAATGAAACATTTATTTACTTCTGATCGATGACGCAGCTTAAGAATCGACCGCTCCAACTTATTGCACGGAATTCATAAAACCTGATTCAAGAATCTCACCAGAAAAAGGGCAGAAGCTTCCTTCAGTGTAATATCTACACCTTAACTGCGATCACCGATACACCTGTCAAGCATGGTGAACCCTCCAGCTTTGGAGGAGGCTCTGTCCAGCAGTGGACACTAATGGGCTGTTATAGGGATGAGATGAGATATGTTATGTGTAACTTATTGAGATGGTTCACTGTCTCTATCATCCAGCGTTTAATATAGTAATAATATAGTAAATACAATACGGCACATTAATATAGTAAATACAACACTGCACAAACAAGACCCAGATACAGCTTTCATCGATGAGTCATGAGTCCATATTGCCATTAAACCTCAAATACACATAACCAAACAATGTTCGCGATGTTGCGATCAAAGATAGGAAAATACTTTTTATCAAATTGGCTAAAAACCAGTAGAACAGAATATTGCGGTGCCTGAAAGTTTTTCAGTGATATTTTTTACTCGTGATGTCAATGATGAGTACAAATATCAAAGCTATGTATCATTTTTATCGCCGAACTACAATGAAAATGTACTCTCGTCAAGGATTAACAGTTAGTTCGTAGTAAATAATTGTGAAAGTGTAAAACGGTGCTGATAATACAAAGGTATCAAAAAACTTCACAACCCACGACGAGACTCGAACCCGCATCTTTTCCTGAAGCCAGAAACGCTCTAACCAACTAAGCTATGGGTACGGACGCATATTCCGTATCCTTGTGTCAACAGAAGCCTATACACGTAACAACATGAGATCCAAACCAAACTTAATATGATTTTTGTAGCCTGTTCGTCGTAAAAAGGTAAGGTAAAGGTACAATAACAAACAGTTTTTTATTCAACGATAAGGTTTTTTTTTAATTTGTTTCCTATTTTTATTTTTTTCAAACGAAATAAAAAATAAACAATCAATTAGAAAATAGCCCAGCACGCTCAGTCTAAAAGTTTTAATTGTTAGTTTTTGAAGAAATATACTCGATAATTATGATAATATCAAACCAGGTTTATTATGAAATATTTACAATTTTCACCTGTCCCACAACATGCCTAATACTGCAGTACTGCGCTGTAAGTCAGCGAGCGAAGCCTGACAATGGAAACGCACAGACGAGTAATGGCATAATTTACCAGCAAATACAGAAGCCCAGTTATGGCATAATAAATTTATTAGGTCAGTTAACACGAATGTGAGGTATCACTTGTACAAGTGTGCGCTATTTTATTGCCCTTAATTTAACATTCAACTCAATAACACTTTACTTCATAACTTAATCGATTTCAAAATAGATTCAGACTTTTTTTTGGCTTTGTTTTGTGCAATGCCCAGGATTTCCTTTAAAATCGGCCCGAAATATTTTCATAAAATCCTTTCTTAGTGCAACTACACTTCATAAAGAAGCTTCTCAGAAAATGATTTGTCTAGGATTCTAGTTCAGGCTGTGTGTTGATTATTATGTCAGTCAGTCAGCTATAAGACACTTAATATGTATTTATAATCATGAAAGCTTATTGAAGCTTTTTAAGCACTCCTATGGGTTTTACATCGGACTTCATGCAGAGATGTATTATATTGAATATATAACAGATTTATACTAAAGCTATTTTTTACTGAAATAAAATTTGATTGTTCAAATATTAACTAAATCTCTTCAGTGCTGTACATTATTTCAGATTCATATACATAATTCATAAATTCATAAATTTTTATTAGCCATATTTTTAACAGTAATAGTGGGGCCCTGCTTCCTGGATTTGCGTGAGCTGTGGCCCAAGAAACAGTACTGGTGCAATTTAAAAATAAAAAAACAGTTAACATCCATTATTTTAAAAAATAACGTGTCGCTTAATATTATAATGAAGGGACACGCTATTTTTACATAGACATTAGTACTGTAATAGCTATTTATTACTCTTTTTGTTTATTTTGTTCGCTGAAAAACCTGAAATGTACTCATAAAACCTACCTCCGTTCATTTTTCTATATGTATTGTATTATACCATTATATTTCCACATTTAATTAACCGTATAGCTATAAAAGAGGTTATATCGGAAGATAAGCCATAGCTTTGTGATGTTTGATACTCAGGACCTTTTGTTTCAAAGGTTTATCGATTATTGCTGTTCATAGATAGATTCCTAGTTCTGTGTCTGATATATGTCGATAACTTTGAGAGCTCAGCCGTGGCTTAGCTTCCATAAAGTGCCTTTCACAAATAAATGCTGGCTTATCTTTCTGTTTATCTTTGATCGTTTTTCAAGAAAATAATATTAATATATTGTTTGATTGTAAATCTGCAAGCAATCTGTACTTTTGATTATTGTCATCATCCAGCACGAAGTTATCTCCGTCATCCAACTTATCGTTATCCATTATCCCGTTATCACTTTTGATACTAAAGGTGGAAGCGCACTTCACCTATCTTAACTTTGAAAAGTACAATCAAACTAACTATGTACAAAGGAATCAGTCAGATTACCTAAGGACCGTTACAAACGGCCTATAATATATACTTTAAATGCCGGAATACAGCTTTTTAAAATTGTAGTCATGGCGACAAACTTAGGTAATATGGTGATAACTAGCCAGGCGGACTTAAATATAGCCCTACCACCGACTATAATAAGTAGTAGAGCTCTTTGTGAAATGGCTCGTCCGGGGAAAAACTACCACCATACGTATTTTGGTCGCCAAGCAGCATTGATGTGTTCCGGCTTGAAGGGTATGGTTTCCGGTGAAATTACAGGCACCCGAGGCTTAACACCTATAAATAGAGTTCATGTTTTTTTTGTGGAAGTGACCTACGCAGTAAGGCTTTGTTAAAGGCAAGAAATGCACGTAAATTAGCTGGGCTGCTTGCTTATTCCGTCTCCAAGTAGTATAAAAAAACACAATATTGCACCACTCTGGGCATCGAACGCGTGACCTGAGAATCTGATATCGCTGTGATCTAGTTGCTCACTAGACCACAGAGGTTAAAATGTTAAAGGTTTTATTATCGTTCCATCACCCTGAACGTAGCCAACAGTACCCGATACGTCACCCACTTCGGAGTAGTAATTGAATCACAATGTGTTCGACAGCTGGTATAACGCCTTGACAATGATATGCTTAACCAAGGAGACAGCATTGATATTGGGTTAGGTATTGGGTGAGGCTGAAGACATTGACAGCCTAAATTCCTGTCTCGGGATGGAATTAGGTCCACAGAACACTAGACAGAGGCAAAATTATCTGGAACTCTCAGATGGATTATGGTGTCTTTTCGATAAACAATTTTGGTTAGATGGATTACGGAATATAAAACTAGTAATTCGCCAAGTAGGAGACGGAACAAGCAAGTAGCCTATGATGTCTAGCACTTTTACCTATAACAATTCCTTACTGCGTAGGTCATATCCACAAAGAACATAGCCTACACGACACTGCATTGCGCCCGTCAACTTAAGGCATTAAGGTGTTAAGCTTCGCGTGCCCGTAATTTCACCGGCAACTTTCAACCCTTCAAACCGGAACACAGCTATGCTGCTTGGTGGCTAAAATAGGTATGGTACTAGCATAGCACTAGTGTAGCACTTCCCCGGGTGAGCCCTTTCACCAGGGGCTCTACTACTCTTAAACACTTGTAGTCTCATTATACGATATATATAGTAACGTGTGAATTTTTTTTTTTTCACACAGTACAGTATATTTTTTCTGATCACACTATGGTACTATTATTTATTCTGTCCCTGCGATAGATGATAACAATCACATAACAATGATGATTTCGATGGTTTTCCTGATGATGATTTTCCTGGTGGTCTAATCCGGGCAACGGAATTTGAACTTTATTCAATGTTTACGGTTGAATGATCCTATCGCTGGTAGTGCGACCAGGGGGGTGACCATGATCTCATAAAGTGTTCTCGTTTTGATATTACTTACTTTTGTTCCTATCTGTCCGGTAAATAAAAAACGAGACGAAACGAGAGGTTGTAGTTGGGGCCCTGAAAAAGTCCACCTGGCTTGCGACAAACCATAATGTTTATTGTAATTCTACAACAAACTGTCGTTGATATTAAAAGCATTAGCACTTAGTTTAGTTAGTTTAGATTTCACTCAATCGTAGTTTTACTGTCATAAATAATTTTTACATTTACTTTACTTTTGATTATTTTTATGTAATTTAGAAAAATATACGCAAAACCGTATACATAAAGGAACAAAATGAAAAACTAAAACCAGAATTCAACATTTTCAAACTTCATAGTTGAAAGAGAACACTGCATTTAAAAGTAATCTCTAAATATTATATGACCTTTTATTTAATACCCAAATTGATATAATAATATATTTTATTTTATTCGCATATCAAAGTTATCAGCCTATTCACTCTCTCAATTTATAAAAACCAAAAGACACCTCTCATTTCAAATTCCACCAAACTGTCCAGGCTGCACGACGTTTCAATGAAATAGACATACACTACCTACTCTCGAATATCTCATATACTCTCGAATAACATTACCCTCCTTCTGAAACAGTTGGGTAAAAACAAGTCAATTTCAACAACGAAACGGACACAGTACAGTATATTGTTATATCGATCGTATCATGTAAGTGTCGTAATACGTGGTAGTTTGCATGAAATAATGCCTAATTTCAATTCCGTGCATTAAGCACATGTAAACTTGTATAGAGCATTGCCAATAAACTTTGGTTCGATTGTAACGTATTTACAATCGAACCATAGTCGGTAAAGCTCTTTTGAGGATGGCTAGAACACAACTTAAAAGATATGTATCGAATGTTGAAGATGATAACAGACAAAATAAACAAAATGGAGATTCAACATTTTATATATATTTTTTTTAATGATGAAGTGACTTGGCGTTCATCTCACTTGGTTAAGTTATGAGTTATGTGTTAAGGCCGAAGGTACAAGTGCACTTCACCCGGAATCCTCAACAAACGGAGGAACTGAAACCTCGAAATGTCGGTACACAACAATTTAGAATTATTGTGATAGCGACAGACTTATGGTGGTAGCCAGGTGGACTTAAGCAAAGTCTTACCAACCAAGGTTTTCAGAAATCGAATTAACAAAAACGAGAAAATATTGAAAAGTGCATCTTATTTAATTTCACTGTGCTCTCAATAATATACAAAAGTTAAATGCGTATATGTAAAATTGGGGTGCATCAATGATTTCGGTGTATCGATTATGCTAATTTTATTATCGAAACTCCATTCGTCACGCTCCTGGAGCAAAATTTTTTTTCAATTTAACAATTCAATTTATTATTTCGGCAGTATAACATGCTGTTTGTCAATAAAAAGGGTTCGGTTTGGTGATTTCGGTTTCAATTGGTTAAATTAAATTTTTGATCAATGACAGGGGATCGCCACATCGCTCTCTCACTTTCAACAGGCGGTTTACTACGATAAACGAAACATGACTGATTGCACGTTTCTTAATAGAATCATGTATTTATCATTTGTACTAGATTGGAACTCCTTACTGTTTTTCCGCACCAATACAATCTTGGAGTCTTAGTTAAGTTTAGAGTGAACAGGTTTCTTTTAGATGAGCGTGCTACATCTTAAGCCACATATATTAGTCAGTAATTTACGATATTTTTCGGGCTTTTCTGTTTTATATTTATTTTAACTGTGACGTTAACGGCCCATAGTACCTCAGATTAGCAACACAACGCAACTTCACTCTAGTTTCGAACTAAGATATAGTTATAATAAAGGTGACATTGCTGGACGTTCAACCACGGTACATAAGACCACCAGATGACATAAATACGCGCTAATTTCAACGTTTTAATTTTTGACGGTTAAACAACCATTAATTTTAAAAATCTAAAATACGGACAGTCTGCTTATGCGTATACTGTGTTTATTTACTGTACAAAGTGTCAAGGCCTAATTGGGCGTATTTATTGAATGGCGAACATTTTTGGTACTAATTAGAGTCATCTTTGTTTTTTTTTTCAATGGAGAAAATTTTATGTAATCGTGTTTTCGAAACACAAGCGTTCTAGCATTAATCCTGAACCATAACATATATTAGTTTCAAAGTAAATCCTACAGTATTGTGGAAGCTATGATCGCTGAAGCTAAGCCATTTCACGTATCATAGACTCTTAAAGAAGATAAATAAAATAAATACTTATACCTACGCGTCCATTTCACACGGATGAAAGCAAGAAAATTGATTTAAGAAGTTCAGAATTTGTGTTAAACAAAACTCGATAGTATCTTTGAAACCAAACAGAACTCCAACCAGTTGCAAGTTGACATTTCGATATCTAACACGATAAATTCAAATTGATAAAACATTGAAACGGGAGGGAAAGTGGTGAAAATTTGATTCGTTGGATCCCGGGAACCGCGGATCGTAGTAAAATTTACGATCGTGTTTACATTACGCCGATGTAAGTTTGTTTATCAAAGAAAGGAGCTGGTTTTAGTGATGTGCAGTGGAACTACTAAAACGATGATTCTTCCTTTTCTTCTTTTTCTTGTATGTCAATTAAGGTATATTTTATCTTCCTTTTAAGTACCTACAACTAGTAAACAAACTATCACTACAAGGGAAGCAATCTATAGGTAGCTCATTATTTTTGATTTTTTTGATTTAATGTACAACGGGGAAGCGTTTGACTTTTATTTCACCTGATTACAAGTAAGGCCGAAAGTGGATGCGCACTTCACCCGGAATCCTTAACTAATTGGGGAACTAAATGCCGGATCACAAACATTTTTTGAACTTTTGTTATGGCGACAGAATTAGGTAAGATGGTGGTAGCTAGCCAGGCGGACGTAAACATAGTCCTACCATCAACCAAACCAAGCACAATATTGTTCCCTGGGAATCGAACCCGGGACCTCTGGATCTGAAATCGGTGGGTTGAACCACTAGTGGCACCTCACAGACCTCTAGTAGCAATAGCAGCTACAAAGGTTTCAACTTATCTCTATTGCTCTATGGATATTTAGTTCTATTCATATTTATTGTTATGAAAGGTCTTTTTTATTAATATACATGAGTCTAATAAATCATTATAACCATTTGATAACTTTAGTTATGTTTCCTTGTCGTCAAAATATATGTCTTCATATTATGCCATTTTATCTTGCTTATACAAAGTTCGAAACCTTTTCGAAACTGATCTGGGACTGTGTTTAGCTTTTGCGTGGTCCTTGAACATTTCATCATCATCCGAAGTCAGATTCCACTCACTGCTGAGTGAAATCCTCTCTATCAGTGCCTCTCTGAATGGTCTTGAACCAGTCTCATGCAGGATGAGACTTTTAGTAAGAGTAAAATATGAGTCAATTTAAATGGTACTTCTACAACTGAAACTCTTTGTAAAACATCTATAATCAGGTTTTCTTTTACCAAAATTTGGTAGCTATAAAAGAAAACGCAGAAAATAATGAACATGTAATTTTATAAGCACAACACTAGCTGCTAGAGCCTGTCCTGACGGTACCTCAGGCTATGAAAGCAGATATCTGTTTGCACTACAGAAGGCTCCCAACAAAACTGGGCGGTAAAACTTGCACGAAAGATGAAATTTCTAGTAATAATGAGTTGATAAAACATACTTGCTCGTTTTCTTGTTTGCTATTCACAAAATTTCTTGGTAACAATCTTCCGTTTGTCTTATGATTGTTGACTCTTTGTATCATGTTTGGTGCCTTCCGGTTGTTTTACTAGTTTGACACTTATAGGTGTGTTTTATTGTTTGTGATTTCCATTTTATTACTTTTAACAAATGGGTACTTATTGAGATTGCTCGGTTTAGTCGCCATAACAACAATTCTAAAAAAAAAAGTTGTGTTCCGGCATTTTGAGGTAAGATCTCAAAATGCGTAAGATAAGATAATAAGATAATAATAATAATAAGATCTATAAGCGCTTCCTCGTCATACAATTAAAAAAAAATGCTGCGTGGCACTTATGTAACTTTTACTGGAGTACCTACACTTATTTCTGATATTTATGTTCTTCTTTTATTTTCAGTTTAACGTTACTTTTTTGTTGACTTAGTAAGGCTCTTCAAACATAAAACGGGGAATCTCAAATTAAAATACTAGTGTTCCTGTTACTAGAAGGAGACTATGAAACATGGCCTCAAAGTAGAGAATAAATTTTGGTGGCTCCGAGTCTGATTCTGAAGTAATGGAGAGCAAAACTTACCCAGAAAACTGTGTCATATATGTCCCTCAAAAAAGTAAATAAAACAGTTGAATTAATATATGTAAAATACTAAGTTAGGTAAAAGTACATTTTTTCGTCATACGTCATGTCGGTACTTTTTTTTTTATTGTACGACGGGGAAGCGCTTGTCCTTCATCTCACCTGGTAACAAGTTGAGATAAGGCCGAAGGTGGAGGCGCACTTCACCTGGAATCCTCAAAAAACTGAGGAACTGGCTATCTTATCTCTGAATGCCGGAACACAACAATTTTTAGGATTGTTGTTACGGCGACAGAATTAGGTTAGATGGTGGTAGCTAGCCAGGCGGACTTAAACAAAGTCCTACCACCAACCAAACCAAGCACAATATATTGTACTCCCCATGGGAATCGAACCCGGGACCTCTGGATCTGAAATCGGTGGGTTGAATCACTAGACCACAGAGGCGGTACTTATGTAATTATAACGGCACGTCGGTACTTTAAGGTTAACTTATAACCAGGTGAGATGAAGGCTTCCCCGTAGTACAATAAAAAAAAAATGAAAAAGTAGCGCACCACAGTCACACATTATCTCTTTCCGATTGTACCTGCAAAATGTCATGTGAATCGGCCTCACCACTTCGAAATGAAAAAAGAACTACGTTTGTACTGGAGAGCGAAAATCAGCGGTACTCCGGGGCCCTCTTAAGATCAATACGAGAACCTTTAACACTGTTAGTAAGTATGTGTAATTATGAAAGTACCGTGAGTCATTGATGTTCATCACTTTAAACTGCCGATTAAGAACAGTCAAGTCAAACTTACAGGCGAATAAACTAACATGGTAATGATTAAGATTCATTCACAGTTATGTCATGGAATAACCGACGTTAATTTCAAACGTTGCATGCAGCCCGCTCCTTAATCTGTGCTCCATTAACAGGAACTATTAATCATAGTTTTAATAATAATTTAACCCCAACTGGATTAATATATCTTCATTTACTCACATGGTTGGCCGAAACTATGTGACTTTTATCATTCAAATTGTGATATAGAAAATCGTAGCCGCAACGAAATACGTTGATGTAATTATATTTCTCTTTTGTAATGAATTCAAGTGCAACCTACAAATGTTGCATTCGGCTTTTGTTGTTGTCCCTTTGTGTACAATTAAACGTGGAAAGATGTAATAATCTCAAATGTCTCTTTGTGCTTTTTATAAGGGGTGGTACATGCGGGGTCAAAATTAAAAGCAATGACAATATTCGGTAGTGTAATGTTGGTAAATATGCATTTGGAATTTTATTTATGAACCTATAACAGGTATTTTTATTAAAAATAAAACATTGTAAGTTTTTTCTTATTTTCCTAAATAATTAGCTGAGCTTAGATAAATTTGTCATATAAGAAATTAATAATATTAACAGTAAATTGAAACTTTTTTAGATCATTTGTGTAAAATAGTTTCCTGATAACGTTATAGGATAAGATATGATTAATGTCTTTTTATCTTTTTAAACTACTTCTACTTGTTCCGGAGACGGAACAAGCAAGCATCCCTTCTGATGTAAAGTACTTCTCAAGACCATGACCTAAACGGCACTGCATTGCGCCTGTCAACTTGAGGTATAACTCGCGTGCCAGTAATTCAGCGCCAACCTGTTTGCTATATTTCAATAACCTTAATTAATATGACTTTTTTTTCGTTTTAAGACCCGAATTCCCTATGATTTAATATTTATTGCAACACATTAAACATTAACCATCCCCAAACCCAATGTTATCGTGGGAACAACAAACATCGCTAATGAATAGCAAACCCATCATTTCACTTGTAATAAACTTTATGCTCTTTAATAAAAATAATTCACAAAACATGTGCCTTTGCCATAAACGGGTAACGCAACAAAATATTAAACTGTCATAAATTGTCATAAATAATCGCGCACCCCGAATTTCAGACGTCGCTAGGCACACGACTCACGCTTAACTTGATTTGTACAACCCTACATTTAAACTTGACATTCAATTCATTGTCATATTCTGTTGCTTTTTTTATCAACGTTATTTATATTGCTGTGGCTGACGTCGGGTTAAAATTAGATCCTTTTTTTTGTTCGTGTTTTGTACATATCACAAACAAAGTCTAAAACTTACTACTAAACTTAAGTGATATGCACGCATCAGCTGCATCAAGCTGTTGCTAGTGCAAGAACCATAATAATAATAATAAAGTAATAACCTAAGTATCCGCCTAAATATCCACGTAACTATCGAAACTAAAAATGTAGCCATAACAAAAACAAAACGCTGAGCAAAAATTACAAAGTCATAGTATGTTTTTCATTCAGTACGATTTTTAGGATCATTTTGTAACTTCAAATCCGTGTTTGGAAGCCACAAGGAGAAAAACCAAAACCTCAGGCTTGTTAGTTTTCTGGCTTTTTGTTACCTCGTTTCATTTTTAAGATGACATTAACAATACAATAGGGAGACGGAGTATTGAGAGGATTATCTCGCCACTAAACACCCAAAGATAGACCACTAAGCTTTTTTTTATAAAGTACATAAAAATCTTCGGTATAAGAGATCTATATACATTTTATGATTTATGCTTGGACTATGAATATTTTTTTCTGTATCACAAATTTTCTAGTTTACACTAAGATTCGCCATGCAAATAACAATGTTCAAATTGCAATAGCCGCGTAAGTAAGCCGGTGTTGGATTGTGTTGCTAAATCGAGGTGATAAGTGCTACGCTTTGAGCTGTCAAGGCCCCCAGTCTAAACACACCTTTACGCAAATTACCATTCTAAAATTACCACACTCTCTGGGGAGAATCACAGCATGTAAATCGATCTGAATCTAAAATGTTTCCACCCGTCGTTCGATCCCCAAATTATAGGTTAGCCCCTAGGCTATTTGACTGAACTGTAAATACATTCGTTAATAAGCTGTGTCAACTATTGTAACAGTTTTGGCAGTTGAATACCGATTTCGCCATATGCCCTGGGAATTGGAGCCCTGCGGTGCTGGTCTTTCAGTTTTATCACACAATTTATAGAGAAAGTACGAATTTTAGAAGTAATTGGCTTGGTCATGAAATTTCCATTGTTGGTAACATAAAGTCACTAGTTATTTAATGTTTCACAACTGAACAATATTAAAACGGCATTGTGATTTAATATTATATATTATTTCATAGTAGTTGTAAAAGCTTACTAAAATAACAATAACTTATTTTAATATTGTACGACGGGGTAGCGCTTGGCCTTCATTTCACATGGCTTCAAGTTAAGATAAGGCCAACGGTGGAAGCGCAATTAACCCGGAATCTATAGTCCGAAGAACTGGCTATCTTACCTCTAAATGCCGGAACACAACAATTCAGCATTGTTGTCATAGCGACAAACTTAGGTAAGATGGTGATTAATGGCTTAGTTCAGCGATATGAAAACTATAGATAAAACTGAAACTTGTAGCTTATTTTGCCTTGTTATCTACGTCGATATACTTATGAAATGGCTGTTTTTGTTATATTGTAGAATTTTCTTGAAAATTTCAAGTCCTTTGAACTTCCGTTAGTCAGTCAGCTACACAACGAAATCAACAAAATCGGATTATTTGATCTTGCATTGAGATAACAGTAAGATTATTTAAGAAATTCCTTAGTTTTATGGCTTGAGAAAAAGCGATAGCTTCATTATCACTTGAGTAGGTACGTAATGTACGAGCAAGAAGCATTCATTAACACGCTAGCAAGCAGGATGTTTTGATGAAGTGCTTTTGGAATCCCACATGAACTGTGACTTTTTATGACCCCTTTCTTAAAATTGGCATTTTACTTTTGAAAGAGTGTTTATTGGCACCTATGGGTGTTTCTACTGTAGACCTCTTCCTTGCTTTTGAACCTGTTGAGTCAAAAGTCAAATTATATCATGGATTCCTCATAATAACTATGATATTTTTTCTGAAAACTATGTTGGTTTGTATCTTTTAAACTAGATGCAATTGTACTATGTTGTAACATAGCTTGTTTGCAATATTATTCCTATATAGGATTCCATGCCAATATAGTATGAATTATTCAGTCTTTGTTAAACTATTACACAACTTTTTTTTTTTTATGGGTATTTTATTTTTTATTCAATAAAAAGTACAATTACACTAACTATGTACAAAGGAATCAGTCAGATTACCTAAGGACCGTTACAAATGGCCTATAGGTAACTCAACTGTTCCAGACCAGTACCAGACGGAAGCGTGCCCAAGACACTGGCTGCATTGCCACGCTGAATAGCTATGGTTATTCGCTGGCCTAAATAAGAGCCAGCCCTTCACGTGTCGCCTCAATCAAAAGCTCCGCAATATTTTTGAAAATCCGGAGGGCACCGGCTCCCGACTGACCCAAGGTCTCCACCCCAAAAGGCTCAAATAGGTAAGCTCTGTCGAGACCACTATATTTGCGCCTTTTGTGATCCTCGGCCGAATCAGAATTAATATACTCTAAATTGATATACTCTTATATTGATATGTAAAATTTACCTCTTCATCCATCTTGTTCATCTCCTTTTTTTAGGACAAGGAGGTGCTTGGCGTTCATTTCTACTGATTTTTCAAGTTATATGTTATGGCCGAAAGGTGGAAACGCACTTCACCCGGAATCCTGAACAAACTGAGGAACGGCTATCTTACCTCTGAATGCCGGAACACAACAATTCAAGAATCGTTGTTATGGCGACCGGATTAGGTAAGATGTGGTAGCAAGCCGGGCGAACTTAAACAAAATCCTACCACCAACTAAACCAAGCACAATTTTATACTCCACTTGAGGATCGAACCTGGAACCTCTGGATCGGACACTAGACTACAGAGAACTTATCTAACTTTTATATTTGATTATGAATAAAGCACAAGATATTCACCATAAGTTACTAACAAGCAATTATTTACAGACAGTAGCACGCTGTAGACAATAATGATGTTCACTACAAAATAAATATTAAATCCTCACAAAATATATAATTAAGTTAATACGAGATGCTATTTGTTTAGTAAACCACACACAGAGGAATGTTTTTTGTTACTTAGATAATCTAATTCTAAGAAACAATATTTTTTGAGGAATGGAGTATGGTTTTCCTTAATTCAAAATAACTAAATAAAAAATCGTTTCATTACTTTGTTATAACGATAGCAAAGATTCAGGTCAGTGTCATACTTTAGATATAGAACGAAAGCTCGTGATGATATTTAATGTTTCTAGTTTTCTAGTAGGTTTTTTTATACAATATATATCATGTTTTGCGATAGGTAGTAAACTATTTTTAATAACGCTCATCTACCTTTATACTAGCTAATTGATACAGGCGTTATTTTGCGAGACTTACAGCGCAGCGCTCGGAGCGGTAACACGTCCACAGAGGGCTCGTCAGCTTAGCAGCAAATATATATTTACTGAGGATGCCTCGTGTAGAGGCGAAACACGTGTCGATTTGATTTTTCAAAGAAACTTGGTGGATTTGTTCTTTAATGTTTTTTCTGTTCAGATTTATTTTGTACCTTTGCACTTACCACATATAATATTAACACGTGAAGAGAACATTTTGACTCTTCACGTGACTTTCTGTTTTTTTTTATTTACAAGCGATAGGTCTTGACCTCCAGGCTATAGCTTAAGGCCAGAGCAAGGTTGAAGTCACGATGGAACGACCCAATCCAGTAAGCACTGGCTCCCCTGTAAATGACCGACGGCACCGACGGAACACGTCAATCCGTTTGGCACTATAGTCAGATGGTTTCTAGCCAGGCGGACCTTTACAAGTCCTACCACTAGTGTTGAGATCATTCAGCTGTAGTCGGTAGCTAAATCCATGGATTCCATTGCCCGGACTAGACCACTATGAGATAGATGTGGCTATGGCGTGTAGTCGCTATGACTGTGACCCCTGAGCATTGCATAGTGTAAGACGTAAAAGCCCCGCTCGTCTGACAGAAGCCAGGGCTGGATGTTATTTTGAACAATTTGGTTCTCACAGACAGAAACTGCCAAGCTTTGTTTGTTACTGAATATTTGTAAAGAAAGAAAGGAATAAAGTTGTATGTTTTTCACAAAATAGACGAGGAAAGTGATCTTGAACTTTTAGCCTAGTTAGTAGATCGTTTGTAGAGAGAAACTCGAGCAAAAATGTAAAATTATTGTCCTAAATGCCGTAGAAAAAGCATCACCGGCTCTTATCTAATATGACACACAATACGTGTATGTGTGGGCA
This sequence comes from Venusia cambrica, assembly GCA_951394065.1. Taxonomy (NCBI): domain Eukaryota; kingdom Metazoa; phylum Arthropoda; class Insecta; order Lepidoptera; family Geometridae; genus Venusia; species Venusia cambrica. Next base: position 7,637,019 of record OX596055.1, read on the forward strand.
CCACGCACCACGCAGGCACCCCTCGCGTTTCATTAAATACGTTTCCGCATATCACGCACTATGTCATTTCCTCTGCTAGTGATGGGAAGCACATAAATTATCATAGTTATTATCGATAAAAACGTATAAAGTATCAAAATATTTGACGAAGATTTGTCATCAATGTTTGTTTTTGACTAGTTAATCTTGTTTTATTTGAGCAGGTGGTGATGGTAGACCGAATGTAGATAAATAATAGCAATCATTTTTATTATTATACTGTTAACATTCTCAAACTAGTAAGTTATAGGTATCGATAGTCGACTTTCCTCACTCCATCCACTCCCATCTCTAGTCGTCGTAGCCATGGGAAGCTATTTGCGGATTCAATCAATTCGACAGAATGGTAATATTATTGGCTCAATAGTTATTACAGTCTTGTTTACCTTTTGATCAACTTTATTAATTTACTCCAAACTTTCATCTGCGTCGATAAAATTAAGTTTAATAACGTTAATTTAAATTTCCAGCAAATATAGTAAATCGAGTTATCTGACTGGTTTTATTGGGTGCTAAGAATAGAGTTAAATATCGTGCAGTAAAGGTTTAAAGAAGCCCGAAGCAAGAGTAGGTAATTTACAAAAATGCTCCGTGGAACTGCAGTAAATTATGTGCTTTATGAATAAACTTATCACGCTATTATTATAAACACGCAAACCGTTCAAAAACTTTGTAGTGAAGTATTTTAGGAATGCAGCCAAAATATTTTACATTTAAACAAAATTGTTTGTGAACTTGTTTTTTTTTTACGGCTGGGTCTCGCTAGGCCTACATCTTACCTGGTTACAAGTTTAGATAAGGCTGCAGGTGGAGGCGCACTTCACCCGGAATCCTCAACAAACTGAGGAACTGGCTATCTTACCACTGAATGCCGGAACACAACAATTTTAGAATTGTTATTATGGCGACAGAACAGGTAAGATCATGGTAGCTAGCCAGGCGGACCTAAACAATGTACTACCACCAACCAAACCAAACACAATATTGTACTCCACCTGGGGATCGAACCCGGGACCTCTGGAACTAAAAACGGTGTGTTGAACCACTAGACAACAAAAGAGAGAGATTTGGCAGTTTATTTGTCACCTTTCGACTAAAGAACATAGCGGATTTATCCAGAAAATTGGCATAGATAATACGCCATGTGCAAGTTATGTATCTGGATACTAAGCAGGTGAAACCAATCAAACTAAAGCTAGTTTGACTTAAGAATAGCTATTCCCAAATATCCATCTCATGTTAAGCCAAACCAGCGAAAATCACAGTAACGAAAGAATGAAAGAACTAACAGCTAAATGTATTAACCAATAATTGCAAAACGGGATGAACAGATTAGCAAAACGACTGATTCACACTTAGCTTACTGAGTGACCTACCGTTTCCTATTAGACTTGGTGCTACAGCGAAATGAATTCACACAGCAAACTACGTAATGATAATTTTGAATCGAGAGTTAAACAATCGGTTTCCAGTTAATGTGCTGGTCCCACGAAATGGGGTGCAAATGAGGGAGTGAAAATGGCTTTCCGACCCATGCCACAGCTCAACTTTGTTAGCTAGGTCAAGCTTGCACTGCAACACTATGCCTATAAAATCTTTTTTTATTCATCCACCAAAAGACGTGGAAGATGAATTGAACCACAAACCCAATCAGTGTCAAAATTAGATGAGATGAAGGAGAAGCACTGTCCCGTCGTTCAATAAAAAAAATGTGTGTGGAAACAGTAGAAAACTAAAATGATTACCAATTATTCCTATAGGCCTCATAAATTGTTAAAAAACGCTTATTCGTAAGTTCTTTTTTTACACGAGTGCCTCCGAAGGAAGGTTATGTTTTTCGAGAGTATGTATGCATGTTTGTATGTCTATTTCATTATAACACTTTGGAACCTAGTAGCTTGATGGGTTTTGACATCGTTTAGATGTATCATTTGGTTCCTATACCTACTGTGGGAGATTGGCTATATTATTTTTATATGGGGTTGCGAATAAAAACTTAAAGGTAGATTCGAATTATTTTTACAACATGGGTATCAAATGAATGGTAACAACCGGACCGTATTAAGTACATACATGAAATTTGAAAAGTTGCAGTCTGGTTTTTTCAACATTCAATTTGTTTAAATGAAAAAAATACAATCATGACATGAGTTGTGATAAATAAGGGACTAAAAGGAAAAACCTCCATACAGTTTAAGAAAATACTTATAATCAAAAATAGTTTTCGAAAGTTTATGAGTAGTGAATTGTGAACGAATCGTAATAATGAATAAGCTAACAGTATAACAAGCTATGCCACTAGTAATCAACCGGTGGGAACACAATTTTAAACAATTTCCGAAGTCTATTGCATCCCATTCATAGATAGGCGAATACCATTGTAAACTTCTAAACTAACCCCGCAACACACACATAGCCATAAAGCCCATGGGATAGAAAAGAAACTGCTTTTAAAAGAGAACATAAAGTCTGGATCTGATTTTGGAGTAATTTAAAGGTTATTATTGAGGCTGTCGGTATTTATATTTTTCATATACATTGTGCCGAGTGACATGGTGGTCGCGGCTTAAGAGACGAACAGCCCATGGATGTCGTAAAAACCGACTAATGAATATCACGTCGTCCCCTCAAGCTCAGCTCATGGATGTCGTAAAAGCCGACTAAGGAATATCACCAGAAAAAGGGCATTAGCTTCCTTTTGTATATTATCTACACCTTTACTGTGATCAAGTGAGGTGATTATAGCAAAACTACTAATATACTAATGGGTTGCTGATGTTTATGACTTAATAGATATGTTTTATCCGCCTCTGTGGTCTAGTGGTTCAACCCACCGATTTCAGATCCAGAAGTCCCAGGTTCGATCGCCTCGGGGAGTACACTATATTTTGCTTTGTTAAGTTGGTGGCAGGACTTTATTTAAGTCCACCTGGCTAGCTACCACCATTTAACCTAAGTCTGTCGCCACAATAACAATTCTAAATTGTTGTGTTCCGGCATGTAAAGGTCAGATGGCCTGTTCCTGATACTTCAGATGATTCCAGATACACTAAACCTTCGGCCTTATTATAGCTGGAAACCAGGTGAGATGAAAGCCAAGCGATTCCTCGTACATTAAAAAAACTATGGCATCGCTGTAAGGTATATCCCAGGTTTTCTGTAAACTACGGAGTTTCGCTTCTGTTCGCAATTATAAATGCTAATACCCATGGGTAATACAACAACGCAAGAACGGTCACTGATATAGGGATGATAATATTGTTTGGGCGTATCTAATCTCTATGGTTACCAGTAGGATCCATGGTCATGCAGTATAAATTATGATTTGCGGGTGTATAGACCATTATCTAAAGTTTGATTTGTAGCCGATGATTCGCAGATTGCGAGAAAAACACCATTCAGCAATTTCTCTTGTTTTTGGTGGTCATCATCATCACAGACCATTAGTGTTCATTGCTGGACAGAGCTGACTTTGCTATATTCACCACACTTGGCAAGTGGATTGGTGATCGCAGTAAAGTTATAGCTAATACACAGAAGGAATTTACTGTCCTTCTTCTGGTGAGATCCCTTAGTCGACTTTTTTTACATTCATGGTCTGAGTTGGAGGGGTCGATTCTTAAACCACTACTTTAGTAACATATACGAAATTATTTTAATTATAATAAAAAGTGTCGCTTTTTGTCAGCCATTATATATAAATAAATGTAAAGAAGATGGTTTCCTGTCATGACAAACTAGTAAAAATGTAATTTAGATGAAAATTAGACGATAGTTATGATTCGTGAAAACTAACTGCACAGCTGTTATAAAAACGGTACAGCCACTTTAAAAGTTAAACAGTAAAGGCATAGAAACCGGTTCGATTGATTCGTGTCAAACGCCAGCACGGGAGAGCCAGTGCCTTTTGGAAAAGCTCGCTTCATCAGTAGATCTCATCATTGTTCTGGCTTGAAGTTAGACAAGCCTAGAGGCATTCAACACATAAATGGTTTAAACAAACAAAACTTCAACTCAAGTTTGAAAGGGAATAGGCTATATTCTGTATTTTCTCTTCTTCTTCTTCTTAAGGCGTCTTCAGTGGTCCATATAGGATCCCCAAGAGTTTCCCCATGTCTGTTTTTACAAGGCTTATAACCAAAAAGATGCTGGGGGTCTGAGAACTAAAAAATATACGGCCTATAATAGAATGAATTATATATAGATAAGGCAACTTGTGACTTAGTACCTAAAGCTGTTGACAGATCGTAAAAGTAAGACAGTTTATCGTCTGTAGCGTATGACTTGTAGATCCGACAGACGTATAATTGGCTAGCTAATTAGCAAGCGGACCACCAGAGATGCGTAGGTATACATAATAATAACCACGAATGGAGATTACCAAATTAAATGAAACCTGTAAAAATATCTTTTTCCATTAAAATTTTATGATTTTACCTTGTTTTAATAGAGAATCGGATCAAAGGTGTTCCTTCTATTCTAAATGACGATAATAAATGGGTAATTTGACAGATAATGAATGAACAAATAAATAAATAGGAGTAGAAGCGAAATAGGAAAGTTTTCATAATGAATGTAGGTAGGCACAACCCTATTAGGGCGCCGTTACAAAAACTACCCTCATAAATAAGTACTTTTAAAGGTGCCGTCGAAACTCTTTCACATGACAACATGACCCTACACGACATACTTGTCTGACTTAATATCCTGATTTCTCAAAAACCACCCTCTGTTCAAAAACATATTATTACCGATTAAAGAGCATTAAGTGTCTGCATAAATTCAAAATTTTAAATTTATCAGATCATCCATTTTATTGTAATTTGAATAGAAAGGACCCGTTATTTCACCTATGTGATTTGCACATGGGTGAAATAATGTGGTTCTTTTCACCCCAATATTTCAAAACTATTATAATCAATTTTGACGTTACCTCTCCATATTAAAAATTGCTTGAAAATCGATTAGCCCGTTTGAGAGCTATGCCGTTACAAACATTGCAACATTCAGCGTTGGATTTCCCAACTTAACTCGGTCGCTTCGCTTACTTGATCTAATTATTCAAGGGTAATGAAAGAATTTAGTGGTTTTAAAAGATGTGAGTGAGTGGATAATAAAATAAATCAAATAGCTCGCTTAGCGTGAAGCTAGGACCGAAGAATGATGATAATTTCTATGACTATATTATAATGATTAGAAAAATAATTGTACGCCGCTGAAGCGCTTGGCCTTCATCTCACCTGGTAACAAGTTAAGGCCGTAGGTGTAGGCGCACTTCAGCCAGAATCCTCAACAAACTGAGGAACTGGCTTTCTTACCTTTAAATGCATCAGTTTTAGAATTTATTATTTATTTTACAGAATTAGGTAAGATGGTGGTAGCTAGCCAGGCAGACTTAAATAAAGTCCTACCATAAACCAAAAAAGCTTCGATTTCTGTCAACACAATAATTTCCAATCACCCAAACCATTTACCGAACCACCAACCAACTAAACTGGGTAATTTTAATCATGTAAAAGCTTTGTGTTTACACGCACAGAACGAGTTCTTCAGTCAATATTGGGTTTGCCATACAAATGAATACATTCTGACACAATAGGGCTTCCATTTTGACCGCGGCGTGTTTGCCCAGACAATTCTCGATGCATCCAGCCACCGAAGGTTATTACCATCTTTATTTTATGCGCGCCTGGTAGCTGGTCAGTATTATCTTCACTTATTACAGATTTTAATTCATTCTTGGATTATTGGAAACAAATATTTGCCCCGAACTTCGTTTTTGTTTTCCGTGTGTATTTTTCAAAAATCCTTTCTTCTTATTCATAATAAAAGTTGCCTAAGAATGTCTAGTCTCAAAAGTTTCTGGATTAGAGCTGTGCGTTGGGTTTGTTGTAAGTACTAACAGACAATTAAATGCATTGACTTCGGTCAGTTATTAACAAAATTATCTTAAGAAATCTTATTGAATAAAAATATTTTGAATTTATAACAAAAAACATGTATTCTAAATTAGATTAACTTAGAAAATACATTTAATTAACATGTAACTTAACATGTCAGGGGTGAAAATACCTAACATTTTTGCTAGCTCTCTTGTGAATGTTCGTTCTAGACTCCCCGTTCGTTTTTAGATCAAATGGAAGCATTTTGAAGTGGTCCACATTTTTGATGACATCTGTCAAATTTCAAACGGCCAAATCTCCAAAAATATTCGCCCTTGACTCTTTGTTCTTAGATCAAATGAAAGCTATAGAAATGGTTCATTATTTCATTTATTTATATGATTTATTTGTTTAACCCAATTGTTAAATCCAGTGGTGATTTAAACTTCGCACCTATTAATTTCTACACACTCATTATGACCTCAAAGTTGGTAATCACAGAAAATTGAAGAGCATTTCATTACTGAGTAAGAATAATGGCAAAAGTTGTTTCATATTTCAAAATAGTATTCAGATTAATTTGCGGCATGTAGACATCAGACTAATCATATTAATAAATGTAGCTCTGATATGCGACTTATCTGTCTTTTAAGTACAGATTTATTAATGGAGTTCAAAAATTACTTCAATAATCAATATTCAAGCATCATTTTCGATAATCATTCGATCCATCATCATCAAATCTCGGAAAAGTTCCAAGAGCCTCTCCCAAGATTTTTTTTAAATTTAATTTGAAATGGGCAAGCTTATGTCCTGCAGGTTCGCCTGGGCATAGAGGGGCTTGGGCCTTCATTGGCCTTCATCTCACCTGATTTTTCAAGTTATGATAATGCCGAAGATGGAAGTGCACTTCATTCGGAATCCTCAACATACCGAGGAACTTGCTATCTTACCTCTGAATGCCGGAACACAACAATTTAAGAATTGTTGCTATGGCGACAGAATTCGGTAAGATTGTGGTAGCTACCAGGCGGACTCAATCAAATTCCTCAAAAAAAAACAAAGCAAACACAATATTGTACTCCACCTGGGGATCACACCCGGGACCTCTGCATCTAATACCGATAGGCGAACCACGAGACCACAGAGGCAGTTTAAAAGTTTGTTTATGTAGTAAACGCCTATAATATACATTTATTCAATAAAAGTAAAATTAAACTAACTATGTACAAAGGAATCAGTCAGATTACCTAAGGACCGTTACAAACGGCCTATAGGTAACTCAACTGTTCCAGACCAGTACCAGACGGAATGGGTGACCAAGACACTGGCTGCATTGCCACGCTGAATAGCTATGCTAATTCGCTGGCCTAAATAAGAGCCAGCCCTTGGGTCACGTGTAGTAAACTAGTACTAGTAAAACTCCTAGGCTTTCATCTCGTGGGACTTTCCTAAAAGTCTAATGAGTCAGTCATCCTACCTGTCTACCAGACGATTTTATATATTAAGTATATGAATTATTACAAAAGCTTAACATTGCTACAAAGGTGTGATATTAATATAACAAAGTACTTCTGTCTAGATTGCCAAACCAATTACACGTTAAGTGTACTATAATTGCGACCTGCAGTTGGATAAGTTGTGCGACCTGGACCAACTAACTGAGGCACCTGCTGTAAAGTTTAAACTAGATCAGTTTGCACTTTGTCGGGAACTTTTTGCACGTATATCTTGATAATAAGCAGAAGTGAATATAACCTGGTATTCTGTTAACCTCTTCAGCTCACGGATATCGTGGGATATATACGAAACAAGCTGACCTAGGAGATATACTAAACTTATTTGGGGTCGGTGTGATCTAGGTAACGGAATCACTGTTTTGCTAGTGATTACTTACGTAGCAAATACCGGCTAGCGACCATCCTCCTGCTGAAATCCAGGGTCAAGCAATTCGGTGTTTTTCGTTGGTGCGCTGAAGAATCAGTGCCCTCTGGGCCTCATCCTTGCCTGTGCACGATTTTCAAGAGCTTACAGCTACGGTGCTGTGACCCACAGTGGAGTCTTGGCCTCCGACACCAGATGTCACCAGGTTTCCCGGTCCCCAGGATCTACTCACACTAGCGTGGGGATTATAGATCAACCTTACAATATAAGAAGCGGCTGATGTGGTATGACGACTTATATTGATTAAAAAAGCAATTTACTCAGACAAATTCATAAGGTTTTCGCACCTCGGCTCACGAAACATTAATCTCGTGTTTAATTGCCGACAGAAGTAAGACAGCCCGACTCTCGAGCTCAGTATCGTTTTCCGTGACACGGATGCTTCAGGATTAAAAAGGTTTCCGCGCGAGCATAATATTATTATTCCTCACAGTTCTCGCGACGGCGAGGCTATTACTCATATTTTCCTCGTAGAGGGCCAGTTTTTATTGCTAGACGTGAAAAATACCAGAAATTTCATCCAGTCCGAGACGGGATTAATTCAAAGGGCACTTATTTCAAATTGGATTTCGTTCGTCGCCAGTCTCCTTCATTTCCTTTAATAGTGACCGACTTGTTCTATATTAGACTCTTTTCGATGTCAATTATGACCTATTTCAATAGCAAAGTGATTTTGAAACAACATTTGCGAGAATTATTTGGTATAATCCGAAGAACCATTAAAAGTAAGTATAATAAAATGAAAATGTCTACTGGTCACGCTACAGCTTTTTTTTTCTTTTATACGACATGAAACCGCATGGCTTTCTCCTTACGTGTTTTCAAGTTATGATTAAGCCGAAGGTGGAAGCGCACTTTACCTCGACCGTCTAAAGGTACTGGCTATCTAACCTATTAATGCTGGAACACAACAATTTAGTTTTTTTTTATGTCAACAAATATAAGCAAGATTGTGTTAGCTAGCCAGGCGGAATTAAACTAAGTACTACTACTACGTACTAACTAACTCATAAGTAACTAACTAACTCCCCTTGCGATTGAGCCCGGGACCTCTGGATCTGACAACGATGAACCACTAGATCACGAGGTGGTGAAAAATGCAGTTGGTAATACTGTTCAAAATAATAGATGGACGGACGAACGGACAACGATGGTCTTAGTAGGTTTCAATATACTCCATTGGTACCCTTTGGGAGACCTACAGGACTTTCACAACCCAAAATCGAATTAATAAAATTTTGCTACTATTCATTCAATAGACCTCTACAGTAAAGTTGTGCCTAGAAACCGGCTTTAATAATAACTTAAACGTATTGTAGTGGGTCAACACAAGACGCATCCAAGTGTATGAATTATCTAATACTATAGGCATCACTTCATCTTGTGTCTGAAGGCGCTCGGGCGAGCGGTCTGTCTGTCCTACTGTGGGCGCGCGTGAAGGGTAATCGGCCAGTTTGACCGTTTACTCAAGCTGTAAGGTAAATTCATATTAAGTGACCCTTCTTGATCAACCTACTTGTAAGAATGTGTGCAGAGATTACAAAAACATGCTCAATACTCCTATGAAACAGGCTCTGAATAATTACGTTTTAAAAACTAAAATGAAAACCGACTTCAATGATGAGTATGATACAATTTCGTTTACCTGGATGACGTATTTTTTCCAATTTTCTGATGACTAGATGTACGGACAAACCGACAAACGCGTGATCCTATATGGCGTCCGTTTTTTCCTTACTTTTGAGGTAATGCAACTAAATCGCTTCGAGTGTGCCCATAATATTTGAAGAGTTCCCTCGATTTTTCCGGAATTACATCATCAGATCCTGACCTGATGTCAATGGTACCTGTGAATTACCCTTTCAAACAAAAAATAATTTTCCAAATCGGTCTAGGCGACTTCGAGTAATCTGGGAACATACATAAAAAAATCCGACGAATTGAGAACCTTTTTTGAAATTTGGTTAAAAATTAAAAAGCAACGCCCAACGTAACGCTTGTCATCAAGCATTTCAGTTACTCTTAATTTAATTGTTTTAAAATATCACAATTTGTAGCACCTTCCATTGGGAGTAATTATTAAAAACAGGTCAAACTCTTTAGTGTGTATGATTTCAGCTGTTTTAATGTTACAAAATCGCTTTACTAGTTACTAGACTAAACTACTAAACCATTAGAATGTATTCGCGCCTCGAAATGCCACCTATGAGCACTTGGGTAAACAGAAACACTGTTGATCTTTAGCTCTGGGTAAAGTGTGTTGTTTTAAAGAACCCCTATGCCATAAGGTCATCGCTCTTTGACACTCAGGAAAATGCTTCTACAGTCTAAGAAAAGTACTTAAAAATACAAATAAACTAGCTGTTCGCCCCGAACTGGGATCTCTCAATTAAAACTATTATTTTATTTTTAAGTTACCTGTCATTATTTTCTTCTTTAATAGTTTTAAGTGTAATTTTCTTTTTTGTTACATACTTGTTATTGTTATCTTCTACTTTGTTTAAGCTTATTCGTTAATAGTTACATTAATTGAGTTTACCTTAGTTTTTTCATTCGAGAACTTACTAATGGTCTGTAGTTATATTAGTTTATTATGTACTTAGCTTATAAAACTGTTTGTTTTCCGAATATATTTAAATTAATTAATTAAACTGTGTAAAATTATGTAAATGAAAACATGTTCAATACTCAGATTAGTGTGATGAGGATGTCTTTAATATTAAGGTAAGTATTAAACAGGATATCCTAAAAATTTCCCACTTTTGTACAAATATGTTATCAAATTATTGAACCATGATAAATTACAAATACTTGGGACCCACTTAACTCCCCATTTTAATTATGAATAAATAAAAGTTACGTCATCAAATAGTTTAATATCTATAATATTCTTTCTATATACAATAAAGTATTGAATCATTCATTAATTTAATTTATTTCAAGAGTTATGCATTTTATATATTTGGTTTTATTGTACAAAACACATTCACGCTAATTCTTGTAACGATGATGATGATGATGTCGTTTTTACCGATGTAGGCCACGGCGAGTATTTAAACGAATGATCTTCTCTGGCTTGCTCTTACATTACTTATGTACCCTATTTTGACATTTAATAACAAAAAATATTTAGATCACTTTTTTTATTGTTCTACGGGCAATGGGCTTGGCCTTCACCTTACCTGATTTTGTCGAGTAATAAATCTAAGCTACGAAGCAGAATCAACACAAATCATGATTTCGTGTCGATTATTTATACGACTCAGAACAATAACGCCTTAGTTTGAGTACACAGTCGAAATCCCACCTTTATCTCATCTGGCAAGCCAACTATCCAAATTGAATACACTAACTGGATAGTTACAATACAAACGCTGTCGCAGTCTGGTTACGCCTTTGTATTGTCCAAAGAACACGTTTCAATTGTTACTGCATGGAAATGTTGATGCCGATTTACATTAAACGCACAAGTTACATAAGGATTTGTATGGCAAACGTTAATTGCACAGTCATATTAAACTGGAATACTTACAGGTACATTGCTTCGCAGAGCAATTGTTCATCTGTTTGAAAACAATGGGTGTCGATTTGTCAAGTTTCTTTTTATGTCTCGCTAATCATTTAGTTTCTCAATGATGGTTGATGTTCAATTATTTGAATCTCACTGCTTTTTAGACCTTTAGAGAAATGCAAGCCTGAGTAAGTGAACCCTCAGCTGTTGTAAGGACCAATTGCAACTGGGCGATGAGACAAAATATTGTAGACCACGAATTCTACTACAAAATAAAAATAGGTATTACCAGAAATATCTTTACTGCCTAATTTAACAGTATTACCCTTGCTAGCTAATCGTATCAAGCGTCACCTTGTGGAGATCTTTTTCAATATGAAAACAGAAAAATATTTGTCAATTTTAAATAAGATTATTGACTGTATTTCGAGGATCCCTTGTTACTCGTACATTACCAGCAATGTGCAAGAAAAACACATTCTTCTCACAAAACCGGGTAATGTAGAGCCATTCATTCTTTGTACATTACCAATTACATTACCAGTAATGTACAAGGTCGTAAACCTTTTAATATATTACTCGGTTTTATTACAAGAAATCGCTGTTCCTTGTACAAGACCAAGAAGGTTCTTCGAGTGGTTTATCTAACTTCTGTGGGTTCATCTTTTTCAAATATTGACAAGCTTGACACACTCGTATTCGAAAACCAACGCCTCGCAGACGTTGCGTTGATCCGGGGCGTTTCGATTTTATTTTGCGCCCGAGTGCTTTTCACAGAAATGCATGGTGCATGTATGTAGGTACAATATAATTATATGTGCCTATACTTAGCCTATACCAGCAGTGGCCACATTGAATGATCTTCTTTTTTTTTATTGTACATCCAAGAGTCTGACCACCAGCTTACTTGATAGTGGCGTATTAATTATAAAGGTAGAAGCGAAACAATGAGTGGAACATTTACAAATTCTGCCCGGTCTTCTCTCTTGGCAGAGAGGTTTCGGTCACTATGTATTGTTTCGGGCTGATGTGGATTTTTCCCTGTTAGTAGACAGTCTGCCACATTCATACAGACTGTTGCTCACTGTACTTAGATTTAATTTGGTCGGTCCAGCGCTCGGGTGACCTTTCTCGTGTACTTCTACTCGTTTCTAGATATGTTTCAATAGCATCTACATATTTCCTTGAGAAATGTCCGACAAACTTAAAAATCCAAGACAGTAGGTTCTAAGGATAAGCGCTGTTTGATAATTAGTTAAAAAAAAATCGACACATTAGTGCGGAATTCAGTCCGTCATACTACTCCTGTCCAATTGAATGATAATAAAATACTGACCTATCATTTTTATGTAATTTGAAAAATTCGTTTTTTGTGTTTTTATTTGCAATCGTTTACGTTGTAACATTTGGTAAACGAAGTGAGCATGATTACCTATTTCCAGGAAACAGTAATGTACGAAACGTGTACTGCTATTTAAATTTGAGCCCTCATTTAATATTAACAGAGTTTTGACTGAAATAGTTTTATTGGCCTGGAAAAGTTCAAAACTATATTTAGGCGTCTCGTATTTAATAAAACAGATTGATTAAATGTTATCTATTTTCCATATGTGGAAATACATTAACGTTTCCTATCTGATCTTTAGAGTTTTAGTCTTTTATTTGTTTCGTTTGGATTTCATTATTTTAAAATGGTTTTATGTACTTGTTGCTCTGATCCACAAATCAGCGCTCACTACATCCACATGAGGATATGTAGATGCCCCTCTTATTAGCAGATACTGCAACAGCAATAATAAACTATTTGTCACATTAAACATCAACAACCCATCACGTCACCGTCATCACAAAACTAGAGGGTTTGGACAAACCCTCTTTATCGTTTTTAAATTTATATGTTTCTCTTTTGTTTCAGCGCATCTTCGGAGCGCGCTGCGTATACCTGGCTGCCAGACGCCAGGGTAGAGTTCAGCCCACCGAACAGTCGTCGACGGAGCTCCAATTCAACAGTTTACGAGAGCGACTGATGGTACGCGGGCTTCGATCAGATCGAAGTGGAACTTTTATAAACCAAGGAATTGCTTGAATATTTGTTTGTGGAATATGTAAATGAATACAGTGAAAAGTGTTTTTATCGGATAATACGTCAGATCTTGATCGCAAAATTTGCGACAGAGAAGATGAAAAGGAATAGATTAGGACTTATTTAGCCTCTTCCTTATGACATTGGGGATTTCTGGACCTATTCAGAGGATGTAATGTGCATTTTGTATTATACTGTTAATGTAACTAGTCAAAGCATAGCTATATACTTTCAGCCTTATGGCTGAAGTTTGTAGACGTGTATATAGAAAAAAAAATGGATGTAGCTAATGCTAGTTAAGTTTGTAAAATTAAAAAGAATGCTCTAACTGTTAACTGAAGATAGATCTAGCGCTTAACTAGATCAGCGCTAAGTAATTATTACTAATCAAAGAATATCAGAAACCTTGTTTGCGCAAATTGAAATTTGCTTTTTGCTAAAAGTTATTTTATCAGTAGACTACAAGTTGTAGGATCCATGTTTGGAGTTCTTATGCTTTGAACGACATTATGAAAATTGAAATTTGCTTTTTGTTAAAAGTTATTTTATCAGTAGACTACAAGTTTTAGGATCCATGTTTGGAGTTCCTATGCTTAGATCGTCATTACCAATTTTCTGCGATGATTCATGCACAAATCTAGCAGTATGAAATATTCTGCAGGATAAGGTACCTTTAGAATGTTCCTGGTGTAGTAAAGTGTTAAATTATTTAAAATCAAATTAGTAAACAAGTTGTTTATTGAAATGTAAATTTAAGCAGCCGCACTGTAAGTATTTTTTAACGCCATTTTGGTAAATTATAATTAAATTGCCCTCTTAGTTTGTGTTTAAGTATTTTTTTATTTGCAACTGCTTTTATTGTAAGCTATAAATTAATCAATTTGCGATACATTAGAAATCTACCAAGTTTGTCAAGAGAAGCGAGGAATCTTTGCTAAGTCTGGAATATTTTTGCTCATAAATTTGCTAATATCCACGACTTCGAAGAGCACCTCAGAAACTTCCTCGTGTCTGCCGAAAATGAATATTTATGACGGGCAACGCGTAATGCGCCATTTATGGACAAAGTTAGAATGTATTTCGTCGACTTATCGATCGAAATTGGATCACCCTCTCCGACACTTACTATTGAGGTTGATTTGGCTGGTGATAGAGCTAACTTTAAGTTCACCTAGCAAGCTACCACCACCATAATAAAATAAATAAGCATGACGCTCTAAATATAATGATAATTTCTGTATTCTAGTAATTAAAATTGATTTTGATTTTGACTTTAACAACAGGAAATTAAATGAAGGCCAAGCGTTTCTTCGCTTTCGGCTACAGACCCTCAATCTGAAAATAACAGCTGCACAGTTTTAAATGCCACCCTTTTTTATTTCTGCAGTTGGACTATAGAATGCTCTTGGCTCGATCTCCTTGGCTTTATAAAAAATGTATTCTAAATTATTTGTTAGCCTGTTTATATAAAACACATAAGGCATACAAAACTGACCTCAGGTCCCTAAAATGAAAATAAATATGTGACCTTTCTTACAAGCGCGTGCAGCTTTGTTATTTGCTGCCGTATTTTGCCAGTCTGCTGTAGAAACGCTTGCTCAGAATAGAACCTTTTACTATCTAAATAAGGGTTATTAAGAAGTAGAGAGAAGACTCCTACGGTAATTGATGAGGAAGGAGTGACATTATGACTTAATAGTACATCAATCTAGTGAATGTTTAAAATAAAATTGTTATTTTGCTGTTTGTTGTTGACATTGACAATTGACTGTCTGGACATGGGTATGTAATATCATATTTATTAAACTGAGTAATATTTTATACGGAAAATCATACCATGTTGAATCAAATTCAATCTCATCTTTAATTTGATTAGATGATATTAAAATCAATTGAAACCTTATATTAAAAAACCTAAGGAGTAAGTAAAACACCAGTATTGTAAAAAAAATAGATAGAAACCTATTAAGAAGTAGATAGGAAATTAAAATACCTGAATGTCTGTTGCATTTTTGCTTGAACGATTAAAAAATATTTGATTAACCTACCTATTTGCTGGTCACTTATTTTTGCAAAGAACCTACGTTTTGTTGTTGTTGAATTTTTTGTTAACCTTAAATTTATTGTATTTTTGTGAATAAAGAGGCATTCAAAACATTTTTGAAATCATGTCTATAATAGTACATATGTATATTTTTATATTTATAGTAAGTTAGAATAAACATCTGCCTATCCACTAAACCTACTATTTTACACATCTCTCAGCTATCTCCAATTATTATAATCTTCACGCGACGAAACTAAGTGCTCAAAAATATAAAATCAATTTGTAATTAGAATATACTTTCATACGTAGATTTATATTAAGAATAAATTTAAGGTGAAACTTCAGGGTTAAAGTACGCATGACACGAGTTTTGTTAATTGTTGCTTCAAAACACACCGTAGATTAAACTTATTTCAATACCGCTACTACATAGGAACATGTAACAAATAACAGCTATACATTCAATGTTGAAATCTTTACTAGCAACGTTCGCTCAGTGTTAGAAATAATATGGAATATTTTAATCATTGAATTAAAACATGTTTAGTATTAATGAAATCGGGTATTATTCGCGCAAAACATGTGATATTCCCGGCAGTTTTGATCGTGTTACAATGACAACGTCCGTAGTCATGGGGACACTCACTACACTAATAATTTAACTAATATATAAATAAAATAATATACCAAGTTAACGTGCTTATATCTTTTGTTTTATTAGCTGTTAGTTTTCCTAAAATTCTAAAATAACATAAATTAAATAATTACCGATTCCATTATTACTATGCATCACAATAATTTAAGAATGTTGTTGTAAATAAACGAGTCTAAGTAACCTATCTATTCGCGCGTAGTGGCAAATGTCACCTATTGAATCCACACGTTTGAAACTACTTTTTACCAAAAACCGTATTGTGCATACTTTTCTCAGAAGAATCTTAAGTAGTTTCAGTGGTAAGAAAAAGTCGCATTATTAAGATTAATTTTGTATTTTCACTGTTTACTGATTAATATGATAATTAATTACCCTATAAAGTTAACTTTGATTGTACCTATCTATTTATTTTAAAAATTAAAATTAAAAGAAAAACTATTGAAAAAATGTGTATGATTTCATAGCGATCCTAAACATGAATTCGATTGAGAATTAAAATCGAGACTCTTTAATATTATAATCAGATTTCTCAATACCTTGTTATGTATTATGTGCTGGTTTTTTTATAGAAAATGTACGCGTATAGTGAAGCAAGGATTAGATTAACAAGCTTGCGTTTCGAATCGAACAGAAATTAGAGGAAGTCACGGTGATGTGACTAATCCTACTAGAATCGACAGTGTCTGTGTGGTCGGGATTTGTAAAGAACACCTGATACAAAGGCTTCCAGATGCTAAGATGGTTACAACATTTCAAATATGTAGTAAAAAATACGACGATTTATTTAAGCGTGTTCTGCCGCAAGCCAGGGTTCACGCAAAGCTGTCACCCGTTTCAGAGATAGGCCAGCGTATTGTACTTAAAGAAAACGCTATAACTGTGGTGGAGTGTCTCCACTCGATAGATAGATGAGATTGTGGTGCAGTCGTGGGGATTTGATAGATAGGCTCAAGATTACTACTTGTAGTGTTACCCGCCTCTGTGGTCTAGTGTTTCAACCCACCGATTTCAGATTCAGAGGTCCCGGGTTCGATCCCCACGGGTAGTAAAATATATGTTGCTTGGTTTGGTAGGACTTTGTTTTAGTCCGCCAGGCTAGCTACCACCATCTTACCTCATTCTGTCGCCATAATAACAATTCTAAAATTGTTGTGTTTCGGCATTTAGAGGTAAAATAGCCAGCTCCTCAGTTTGTTGAGGATTTTGGGTGAAGTGCGCCTCCTCCTTCGGCCTTATCTCAACTTGTGTAACCAGGTGAGAAGAAGGCCAAGTGCTTACCCGTCGTACAATAAAATAAAAGGTTAGGGTAGGCCTTTATAGTTTTATTTATTATTCTACGGGGAGGCGCTTGGCCAGATCTAACCAGATTTTTCAAGTTATTATAAGGCCGAATGTGGAACAATACTTCACCCGGAATACTCAACACACTGAGGAACTGGCTATCTTACCTCTAAATACCCGAATACAACAATAAACAGATGATCAAAACTTTCATAAAAACAATTAAATTAATGATGCTGATGATGAAAAGTAACGTAGTACATACATAATTAAAATCCATGAATGTGGTAATTTCCTTAGTAAAGCAGATACCCTGTAGGTACACGACAAGCTAATTACCTCGTGGTTTAAACTTGCTAACTGACTGGAGTTTACCTTTCAACTTGTGTGATGCTAACAACTAGAATCAACTTTTCACGTTGAGATAAAGCAATCCGTAAAACAAAAACACAATAAGTAAAACGTTACAACAACAAAATTTAACTGCAGGAATATGTTTCGATTACAAATTTGATTAAACATTTATATTTATATTTATACAATCGACACAGGATCGCAAAGTCAGAATGTAGGTACTTACATGCTTTTTAAATACAAAAGTATTGTTATAAATTTATTATTTACCTGGGGTGTTCCACTGCAGGGCAAATGCCTGAAATTCCTCCTATCATAAAACTTAATTATAGCCTAATTAGGCCCATTTCTTTACCAAAGATATACCTCGTTGGGTACACATCCTCTTGTGGTTTTCGTCCACTTTATGTCTGAAATACGGCACACATGTCCAGCCCAGTACGTTTAAGTTTGGAGGTTTTCTGAGAAACGTCTGCTATTTGTGTTTGTGATCGTATGTCCGAGTTTCTTACGCGATCTATGAGCTTTATGCCGAGGATGCTACGCTCCATTGCTCTCTAACAAACCCGGCCAAAGGGCGGGCTTTTGAATTACAGTTAACAACCATGTTTCTGCACCGCGGGAGAGGATGTGGAGAATGCAGATGTCCATAAGTTTTTGTTTAAGTCTAAGTTGGAGCGGTCCTTTCAGGTCTGGCATGCACCAATAGCTCTTCCAGGCGTTTTCTGTGTGTCGTGTGATCTTGCGTTCTTCTTCTCTTCTTGTCTGTTTTGGAAAGAGAATATGCCCAAGTGTACGTATTTATGAACATATTCAATCTCCACATCAACTACTAACTTTCTTTCTGTGCCGCTTGTCATCGCTTTGGTTTTAACCGCCTCTGTGGTCTAGTGTTTCAACCCACCGATTTCAGATTCAGAGGTCCCGGGTTCGATCCCCATGGGGAGTACAATATATTATGCTTGGTTTGGTAAGTGGTAGGACTTTGTTTTAGTCCGCCAGGCTAGCTACCACCAGCTTACCTAATTCTGTCGCCATAATAACAATTCTTAAAAAAAAAAATGTGTTCCGGCATTCAGAGGTAAGATAGCCAGTTCCTCACTTTGTTGAGGATTCCGGGTGAAGTGCGCCTCCGTCTTCGGCCTTATCTCAACTTGTTACCAGGTGAGATGAAGGCCAAGCGCATCCTCGTCGTACAATAAAAAAAAAAAAACCCGATGCTTGCCTTGCTCAGTTCCTGGCTCAACTGCTGTCGGCGAAAAGAAGTTTAGTTTGTCTTTTACTGCCGATAACAATACCCTTACATTGCCTTTATATATAAATGAGAAATATACATTGACCCATAATAAAGTATACAAGTACCTTACGTACTCAAACAATTAAAATAATATGTAAAATTAAACTTACTTTGTGCAAAGGAAGCAGTCGGATTAGCTCAGGACGTTACAAACGGTCTATAAGTAACTCAACTGTTCCAGACAAGTACCACAAGCATGCTCAAGAAACTGGCTGAATTACCACGCTGAATAGCTATTTTAATTCACTGGCCTAAATAAGAGACAGCCTTGGGTCACGTATCGTGTCAATAAAGCCTCGCGAGATTTTTTAATTTGTCTCCCCACGGACCTAAAGTCTCGTCCCCAATAGGCTCAAGTAAAATTAAACAAACGAACTCGTTATGTGGCACGTATTCCTCGACGTGCTGCTTGCTGGTAGAAGAAGGTAGAAGCAGCAAATAATCCACTGCCGAAATACGACACCCTTCGTCCACAAGTCCTCTTGCAAACAGAGATACTGCGAAGTCAGCACTATACAAATGAGTAGAAACCCCTTGCAAAAATGCAACATTAATACTCTTAATTTGAATTTGGTCATCATTAATATTCCACAAAATCAATTTCCTCAGGGGTATAAAACGTCGGTGCACGTACAACAGCGTCGTCGGTATATCCGGTTTTAGTAGGTGGTCAAGTCCAGTCGCGGTCTCGCACTTGTTACGATAGGATGGTGCCTGCTTCCTTGCTTTATGAAACCCTCCTCATCAGTCTGACCTTCACGAGGGTCCTGGGGTACCGGACTACGAAGGAGCCTTTATCTTGATACAAGCTAAGAAAAAACCGAAGGTATACTTTACCCGCTTAACAGACTGAGGAGCTAGCTATCTTGTCGAAGCACAACAATTTACAACTGTTTTTATGGCATCAGACTTAGGTAAGATGGTGTTAAATATTAGTCCAGACGGAAAAAAAAGTCCTACCACCAACCAAACCAGGCACAATATTGTACCCCTCTGCGGATCAAACCCAGGACCTCTGGATCTGATATTGGTGAACGAACCAATATACCAAAGAGGCGGTTTAAATATAAATCAAACTACTATTTTGTAAATACAAAATTATAGAAGCCCAAGCACAGAACAAACAACAATTTATCACACAAATGTTTGTCCCAGGTGGAAATTGAACCCACAACCTACAGCGCAGAAGGCAGTTCTACTACCAACTGAGCTGCGAAGACTAACTACATCTTCACAGTAGCATGTGAAGATCGATAGACCTACTAGCGCTCCGGACTATAGACGCCAATTCTCACGCCAATGTCAATACACCGAAAATTCAGTAAACAGACAATACGTAGATCTCTATTTTAAATTCAATCCAATACACACATACATATTTGGTTCTTATAATTACAGACATAGGAATCAAAATCGATAGCACTCGTGCGTTGTCTGTCTGGCTACTGAATAGTATTGACTCTGCCTTTGTAAACATTAATAGGAAATTTAAAAGTGGGAACCAGTTGAAATGAAACAGTAGAAAATGATAATTTTGTTGGTTCAGTGTCTGAGTGGAAGGAAAGTTGAACGTTGTATGAACGGAATGGAACAGCTAAAAGGTTCTCGAATTAATTTTAGTAGCAAGCCTCATGCAGCTAGCCTGCCGGGCTATACTAATACCTAAACCAACTTAGATATAACAATTCTTGAATAAATTGACTTTTAAATAATTAAATGAGAAGCCTCACTGTTCAGCTAAATATAGCTCTGTTTTCTGCGATGAAGGTCTATATGATGTGTGATGAACAGATGTTTGTTCTGTGTTTGGGTTATATTATATTTTAAGCAGGTATGTATTAGCAATAATAACGTTTTAAAAAGAAAACCGACTTCAATAAAGAATATGATACAATTTCGTTTACCCGGATGACGTTTTGTTTCCAATTATTTTGATGACAGATGGACGGACAGACAGACAGACAGACGGACGCGTGATCATATATGAGTCCGTGTTTTCTTTACTTTTGAGGTAATACACCCAAATCGCTTCAAGTGTGCCTATAATATTTGAAGAGTTCCCTCGATTTTTCCATGGTCCCATCATTGGACTGACCTGATGACGATGGGATCACCTGGAAAGTATGCCGGCCCTAAAAATATCAAAATCACTTTTAGTGTACATATAATACTTGAAGAGTTCCCTCGATTCCTCCTGGATTCCATCATCAGATCCTGATCTGATGACCCTTCAATCAAAAAAAGAATTTTTGAAATCGGTGTAGGCATCTTCGAGTAATCGGGGAACATACAAAAGATTCTGACGAATTAAGAACCTCCTCCTTTTTTTTAAACTCGGTTAAAAATAAGTGTTATATCTGTAATCGAGTTCCAATATTAAAAGTTTTGCTTCGTTTCAGGCTAGATGGCGCTCTGTAAAATTGATTTATATATCAATTAATTCTTCTGTGCTCTAACGACACGAAAATTACATGAAGTAAAATGCAACTTTTTCCAGACAATTGTATTTTTCTGATTATCATAATAATGGTATTTCTGTAAACTGTCTATGTTAAATAGTTCGAAATGTATAAGTTGTGTTAATAACTCACATTCCCGTATTTTTTCTGTTGGTTTCTTGTTGGTTGTGTATATGAAAAAATTTTTCCTTAATGATTGAGTACAACAACATACTCAGGTACGGGCTATATTTTGTTAAATGTGTAAATAAATCAGTCACAAAACATAGAACGCAAATATTAAAGGTAGGCAGGTTTTATTTCTTCACTCGGATCCATTGAAATGACACCGAACTTAGCAAATCTTTAATTTATCTCCGGATTATCTCAGTAATCCTCTTTTATAATCAAATCTGACACCCACGTGCTATCTCCCTCGTTTTATAGGTTTTTAAGTGACTCTCTTTAGATGGGATAGACTTAAAATTCAGTTTATGCCTCAATATTGGTTGAGCTTATTTGAAAAATCGTTTAGTAAGTAGGTACCATGTACCTACTTATTTAATTGTAGCTTATAATTGTAACTATAGAATCAGGTATTTAGCTGCAAGCACATCCATCTTACAATACCGGTACACTTATGGATCCTGTAACTTTCCGTATTGCCACTTGTCTTCGGTTGGGTGCAAGATGCTGCGCCTCTCACCAGTGCCGGTGCGGTGCGGCCGTAGATCAATTTGGTTTTCACGGACTTTCGTGTACAAGGTCTGCCGGCAGGATTTCGCGCCACGCTAGTCTTAATGACATTATCCGTCGACTGTTTACCAGTGTCAATGTGCCAGCCGTTCTTGAACCGAATGGTCTGTTACGTGATGATGGTAAGCGGCCCGACGGTATGACTCTTGTCCCTTGGGAAATGGGTAGGCCTTTGGTGTGGGACGCTACCTGCGTCGACACCCTAGCGCCATCTCATCTGCCTGGGACATCAGTTAGGGCTGGTGCGGCGGCTGATTCGGCCGAGGATCACAAAAGGCGCAAATATAGTGGTCTCGACAGAGCTTACCTATTTGAGCCTTTTGGGGTGGAGACCTTGGGTCCGTGGGGAGCCGGTGCCCTCCGGGTTTTCAAAAATATTGTGGGGCTTTTGATTGAAGCGACACGTGACCCAAGGACTCTTATTTAGGCCAGCGAATTAGCATAGCTATTCAGCGTGGCAACGCAGCCAGTGTCTTGGGCACGCTTCCGTCTGGTACTGGTACAAGGTCCTTATGTGACAAATCATGTGTTTTTTAACAAGACCGTGCTAGAGCTTGAGAAGACTTTTTTTAAACCCGGAAACTATGGCCTCCATTTCACCTGGTGTCAAGTATGATAAGGCCAAAGGTGGAAGCATACTTCACCCAAACATCTCAACATATTGAGGAACTGTCTTATTTACCTTCAAATACCGATACACAACAATTAGAAATTGCTATCAAATTGGGGCAGACTTGGGTAAGATGATAGTATTATAGTTAGGTGCACTTTAAGCAAGCCATACCAAATTTGTTTTTTTAAACTTGGAGAGGCAGTTGTAAGTTTATTTATCCTGAGATAAATAATCTTTCAACTGCCTCTCCAAGGTAGCAAAAGGTACCTTTTGCCTAACTGCCTATTGTCTTTTATTTGTATAAAAAGTTTATAACCTAACATTATTATATTGTAAAATAATATACCTGCTAGAATTATATTAAATATTAAATTATATTAAATAGTCGGACCATTAATCCGAATATTTTGGTCCGAACGTCGAATAACTACAAAACATCTCAACTTACATAGATAATGTAATGACGAATAATATGCGATTCTAAGACCAATTTTGTCTACTCACGCGGTACACAGCAAGTTTACTATTTTAGGACAACAATATCCACATGACAGGCGTGCATTCCAAGCCCTCCATAACGGTCAGCATTCAAGGCTTATGATGCTATTTTGAACGAAGCCCCTTAAGTTGCAACAAGTAGACTAACTACCCCTTATCACGAAGATGTCAAAAGCTTTATTATAAAAGGATGTGAGGATTTATGTTCATTCAAAGATCTTGCATAATTTTCAGAGAATCAAGAAAGTGCAGTTGGCGTATATTTGATTTCGTTGGGAAATATTGTATTAATAAGATGTAACTACTTAATAATAGATTATGTGTGATCTAGTGATCTACCTCTAAAAAAATACCTGGATTATTTTAATAGTCGCAGGTATCTACATATTATTATATAGACAGTCGATGGTCGTCGGAAATATGTCCGACAGTAAACAGTTGATGATGATGAATATTTTAAGATTGAGTTTTAATGTACAAATGTATTTAATGTTTTTTTTTACAAAAGTAGCTATAACTTAGTAGGAACTCTTAAAGCTCTCAAAAAACTTCAATACCTATCAAAATTCGAAGTCGCAAAGCGGAAGCATAATCCTGTCTATTTATACGGTTCTTAGAGCTCTGATGCACTTTAAGTATCCAAGAGGTCTTAAAACTTACCTTCGACACTTTTATCTTCTCACTGAGGACTTGTAAAAGTAATAAATGTCTATAGATAAAACACCGAGATCGCGTTACCAACATAAACTCAACACATTCAAACCTATCTACTACTTATAAAAAATAAAAAGCCAATACAAAATAAAAGCAATATGTATTTTAGATATACTACACTTTACAACATCATCATCATCGTCTTAATTCCCAAAAAAACAACAACAGGAAATGGCCAAAGATATATATTAAACGAAAAGAAGGTACTATGTATTTCCGATATAATACACTTTACAACATCATCATCATCACCGTCTCAGTCCCACAAAAAAAAACCACTACAGGAAATGGCTAAAGATTATATGGGCCTCTTATAAAAAGTGCAATTGATTTGCCATGGCAATAACTTTATATTAATCGGACTATTATTTATTTGTCACAAAGGGATTCCAAAGTTATGGAAGATGAATAATTAAAAATACGTTATCATACACTCAATAAATAAAACGATATATCTTTAAAAATATTGAAGCATTGGGGATCGATAAGCTTTGAAGTGTTTTCTTTTAGAAAACATTTCAGAATAGATCATATAAACAAAACTGAAACAATCGGTTAAACTTATATTATATTTTTAAGCACATGCTGTGAAATATTCTACTCTTATTGGATGCAAAATAACATTTCCAAATCAGTAATTTAGCACCGAAACCTAGTTGATGTAGGTAAGTGTAAACAATATCCTAAGTTGCCCCGTACGTATATTACGTGGCTTCTACGGAAAATGTTGTTAGGTAAACAATATATTTACGACAAGTGCAATGTAGTAACAGTACCTATAATATAGAAAAAAAAAACCGAGTAGGTATACCGATTTTGTCACTGTTTCCTGATCTGTTAATATTGAGCGTTAAAAAAAAATGTGACGTATTGTACTTGTTTTTTTTTAGAACTTTAATTTGAACACCTCTCCAAAAATGGAATAATGAAAATTGTTTGACAAATGCTATTATTTCAGACTATATTTTCAAACGCACAGTTTATCTTCAATACTCGATATTGGCTGACTTGATAAAACGGTAGAATGCCAAAGCAAAGAATTTGATGTTACTAAATTCAACCAGTGCAATGTATTGTTACCACTTATACATATGTAGATAGGTACATGTTAATTTTCCGTTAATACGGCCTCAAGTAGAGAAAAACTGTCTTAAGATAAATACCTCAGCTTTGTTGTACGGCGGGGAAGCGCTTGGCCATCAGCACTTCACCTGGTTTCAAGATATGATAAGGCTGAAGATGGAAGCGCACTTCACCCGGAATCTTCAACAGTCTGAGGCTGGCTATCTGACCTCTAAATGCTGTAACATAACATTTTAGAAATGTTGTTCAGGCGACAAACAAAGTCACAAAACCCATTAACCAAACCATGCACTATATTGTACTAGCCTAGGGATCAAACCCGGTAACTCTCGATCTGACACCGGTGGGCGAACCACTAGACCACAAAGGCGGGTGGATGACGATGACGATGATGATTTTAATCACAACATATTCAACTCCTAAAATAAATTATTCGCCGCTTTTGATCAAAGAACACGATAAAGGAAGATTGTAACCAATAATGTGTCAAAGGTTACATCGAAATCTAATGTCATTCCCGCCTTATATTGAACGCTGAATTCACAATAAAAACTGGTGATCATCACCTTTTTCATCTTGGTACTTTCATATCATTTAATTTCGCTTATTTCAATTTCTTATTTCACAAACAGTTACATTAGTTTCATTTAGATCACATTTATATTAGCAATATTTATACACACTCGGTACTCCATTAAATACTATATAAAATTTTAAGAAATTTACACAATTTCTTAAAATTTTATATTATTTTCTATACTTTATTACTTTACTTAACGAACTATCCTTTAGAATAGTTATCTTTTGGTAGTATGTAAGTATATTAGACTAGCTTTTATATAATTAATAGCCCGCGTGGTATCTAAATAAGAAGTAACCTATATTGTGTCCCATAGCATACACTACATCCATGCCTAATTTCATTAACATCCGTTCAGTCGTGAAAAAAATAATGTTTTACATATCTTTCCCAGGAACTGATTTATGGGATAAAAGTAGGTTATCTCCTATTCTCTGTCCATAGCAACTTACGTGCATAGTATTAGCTCAATTCATTCAGTAGTTTAGGCGTGAATGTGTTTTAAATTAAGTAAATTAAAAGAAATAAAAAAAAACAAACAAAGAATGAATCAATCGATTTATGGGATAAAAATGCATCTGTGTCATTCCCCGTCTAAAGCAACATGTGCGAAATGTTTCAGCTTTGATTTTGATTTGGCGTGAAAGTATAACAAACATCCAAACATACTAACGTTTTTATAATATTCGTGTGAGACCCTTGCGGGTTTTTTATTACAATGTGCTGCAAATCTAAATGATTCAAAATGGTGTATATTTTTTCTAATGTAAAATGTACCTCAAATAGTATAAGTTAGAAGCACGTCTTCAAACGGAGTGTTAATTTTTACTTGCATAAGTAATGGTTATTGCAATAAAAAGCTAAGAAAATAAACACTTTCAGTGACTAACAAATTATTTTAGTAGGAAAAATATCGGCTCTTTCACATAGTTAGGTACTTATTGAATCCAGCTAACACCAAACAACGTCGCCGTAATACTGTTTTCTAGATGAATCCGGCCAAAACGCCGACTTATTTTGTCTCTCATATTGTCACGAGTTAGACAAGGTAGGGTATAGTTATTGATGCTGGAAATATAGGCATTTGCATAACGTGATACACCCGTCAATCTAATTTGCATGCAAGTGCGTATCTGACATATTTTGAACACGATAACGCCCAATCAGCGAGGAGTATTCTAAATCCATCTTAAAGATGCCATGACATGATCGTGTAAACTTTGTGCCCGTCAATATGTAGGTATTTTTTTTAATTGTTCGATAGATATAAAAATCTTTACTGCGCTAATAAAAGTACACTAGCAAACTCAATGCTATGAAGCATTTTCTCTAACAAGCCTCATAGCTCAGTTGGTAGTAACTCTGCCTTCTGCGCTGTAGGTTGTGGGTTCGATTCCCACCCAGGACAAACATTTGTGTGATGAATATAGATGTTTGTTCTGTGTTTGGGTGTTGTATTGTATAATAAGTATGTATTTAAAAAAAGATTTAAGTATTATATCCGTAATATAATCCCCATATTACAAGGTATGGTTAGTTTGGTTCTAGATGGCGTTGTGTGAAATTAATGTCCTGTAATATATATGCTTTTTTTTTTTTTTTTACAGTTTTTCCTTGTTTGTTATGGAGTCGGTGGAAGTAGGTACTATTTATTGAAGATATTATAATTAGTGAAGATAGAGAAATCCTATTCTATATACTCCCACTATATATAATATATACCTAGCTTATAGTAGTAGAGCTAAACTAACCCATTAAAATAATGTTATTGATTGTTTTTTAAAAGTATTTTATTATTTTCATTGAATGCAGTGAATTCTGTAAGTTCACGGGACAATTATCTACGCTATCAATCAAGATCGAAGTACCTTGAAACCTAAGTGTTTTTAAGTTATCAAAACAGACCTAACCATTTATGAGAAACATATTTCTGTTGACAACATTCAGTATTGCAACTCCGGTACCTCCCATATCGAGTCTAAAACAAATAGTAAAAGCGTCCGCAAGCCACCATCCATCACCCGATGTAAACTCATGTGTCATCTGTCAAAACTCTAGCGTGGTTTAATGGATTATTGAAAACGCTTTCAATCAACAATCGAATTGTTTTTTTGCGGGACTATGTCACTGAGTTATAGTTTCGTGATTTGTGTAGGTGGGCGTTGTTTTTACGCTTAATTGTTTTGATTGACGTATGACCTGTGTGGGGCGTTTGATGTTCGACTGTACCGTTTTATGTGACCGAATGAATTGTGATTGAAATCAAATCAGTCATTTTACTAGTGTTGATCCTCTATTAAATGGTGAGTCAGCATTTTTACATATCATGTGTATCATATTACTAGTAAAACGTACTAAAATACGAAAACGATTTTTTTTTTTTTATTGCACGATTTTATCTTA
Organism: Venusia cambrica; assembly: GCA_951394065.1. Lineage (NCBI taxonomy): Eukaryota > Metazoa > Arthropoda > Insecta > Lepidoptera > Geometridae > Venusia > Venusia cambrica. Next base: position 7,665,197 of record OX596055.1, read on the forward strand.
CCTCTAAATGTCGGTACACAACAATTTTAGGATTGTAGTTACGGCGACAGAACTAGGTAAGACTTCAACAAAGTCCTACCACCAACCAAACCAAGCATAATATTGTACTCCCCCTGAGAATCCAACCCGGGACCTCTGGATCTGAAATCGGTGGGTTGAACCACTAGACCACAGAGGCGGTTAAACTACGAAACGAAAATGTTTTATGCCTGTTTCAGGTAAACGGTTGCCCACGTTCAAAAGCCAGCAATTCCTTAGCTCGGAGAAGACCACATTGCATGGTAGCTCCCAGCTACTCCATTATATCTATCATCTGCATATTAAGTATTTCTTTAGATAGAACAACATGTCTAGAGTGTTTGTTTTAGCATAATCGCTTACATCCTAAACAGTGGTTTATTGACTCTACGGAATTCACGGAGGGCTTTGGATTTAGGACGTGTAACAATCACAATTGTGTTTAGCAAACACCGTTGCCATAGCAACTGCAATGTAAACACGTCGATGTAAGAGGGATGATTCGCTTTTGGTTTATCTTAATAATGGCAAACAAGTACTGTGGGGCAGTGTTTGGGCCGTTTGTTAGCGATAAGCAACAAATCCAGCCCAAAATTTGTAAATCTGATCAATGACAATTGTAGGGCTTTGTATACTGTTATTGTACGTCCTTGAAGCTTGGTAAGGATAATAGGAGTATCGATAGACATGTACAACTCTACAAATACCTATGTACGTGAATGTTCTGCAAAATCTTTTGAATCAGACTTGCCATTTCGAAATTAATATGGAACTACGTCTGTAGGGGAAAGTGAGACTACTGGGCCTTCTTGATGTCCACTTTTTGAATGCATATCGCTAGGTAGGTAACTATGCATACGGTTCATTGCCTAATTCTGGATACCATTAGTGTTTATGCTTTGAGATTTTTATATCACAGAATTATGAATTTATGACAATCGACACGCCCGAGACTTTGTTCAAAAAACAATTCGTAGACTATCTTTCCCCACACAATAAAAAAATCACAACTCAAAAAATTTAGGACTAACGACTTATATTGTGCGTTGAATGTAGTTATTGCGTAGCTGCCGCCCGCCCGGTAGGATTGCGCTAAGCTTTCGCCTTCCCGGTTTAGTATCATCGTTTACTGACTCTGAGGTCTAATGGTTCGCCCACCGATATCAGATTTAGAGGTTCCGGGTTCGATTCCCAGGGGGGAACATTGTAAGAATAATAATGCGAATAAAGAATAACGTTTATTGTTGAAAAAAAGTTGTACAGCCTTATTAATTGATAGGTAAACGCTCTCTTCGTACAATAAAATAAAGAAAACATATCAATAGTACATAACCCACTGCTGGATTGGACCTCCAGCTGGAAAAACTAGAAGTTTTTGCCAAAATTACCAAGCTCGGCAGGCAGATTGGTGATCATATTTATGATATTAGGTACACAGACGCAAGCAGCTGACCTTCTTCTGAGTTCCCTTAGTCGCCTAATACAACAGGCGAGCGAGCTGATTTGGAGGGGTCGATTCTTAAGACACGATCAACGGCATTCATTACGATTTCTGTCAATTTAACACGGAATCGCTATATAACAGACCCAACCCCAAAATTAATACCCTATACTTTTACACCCCATTCGCACAAACACTCCTTACAACAAACAGAATAAAGCAAACAGCCAACAACAAAGATTCTTCAAAAAATGTTTTACATACTCAAAACAAATAGTAACTCAAAGGAACTCAGAACATCAAATAGTTCTACATTAGCGTATCTTTTTTGTTTCGTTTTTATCTTTCGTTCGTTATTTGTGATCTTTGTGACGGCCATAATATCATTTATTTTGTGGCCGAAACAAAAATTTCTTAAGTGTGATATATTAATCTGGCGTCGATAATAACTTAGACAAAAAAAATATGTTTGGACATGTGTACGTGCTTTTTTCATAATTATAATTTCAGACGCACAACTACTTATCATCAACATTTGGTTCCATTTATTAGGACAAAAACAATTAAGAGGTATAATGCGCACTTAATTTTTTTTTATTTACATTTGCGTACGACCCTACAAATAGGCATTTTCTGGAAAGGGTCGCTCCATCGTAGACATAATTTTTGCCCAGGCAAGCTTCGAGGTCAAAAGCTGACTCATCGTAAACTAAAATAAAAGTTTGTACAAATTTTCGCATTTATTTTCATCTCTCTTTCAGAAATTAGAATTTTAGCTGGTTTAAATAAACTACGATTAGTTTAATTCTGTCAAATCTAATCAGTGTTCAGTACTAATCCTCGCAAAGTCAGCGTAAACTTAATTCATTTCATCCAAATCTTAGTTTGTCCAAGTTTAATGTCGCAGGCTTATGACAGCGAAGTAAAGGCTGGGTAAGCCTGGAATTTAGTTTCATAGTACAACACAATTTGCAAATGGGATGACAGGGTTGGCAGCAAATAATAATAGAGGAACTTTTTACTTTAAACATTCATTTAGTTTACTCACTCATCTTCTTTAAGAGCCCAATATCAAAATGTTAAATAAAATTCATTTGATTTGATTTTCAGTCCAGAAAAAAAAGTTACAAACACAATGAATAAAGTAAAGGATTATGAGATACAGCATAAAATAAGGTACATTATTAAAAAAATAATAAACACAACAAGAATAGCACATTATCATTACTTATGACGTAAACTCATCCGACATTAAAAGGTTTTTTCATATCACCACACTCAGCAGGTAGTTTGGTGACGGTATGCGTATGCAAAAAGGAAACAAATTAAATTAAACATCATCATTTCTAACTGGAAAACCAAAACAAACCAAAATGTTTTAAAGCAATGACAACATTTATTTATTTCTGCAAATCAGTCAATATTCTTCAACAACATTTTTCTTTAACAAGCCTCATAGTTCAGTTGGTAGTAACTCTGCCTTCTGCGCTGTAGGCTGTGGGTTCGAATCCCACCCAGGACAAACATGTGTGTGATGAATATAGATGTTTGTTCTGTGTTTGGGTGTTGTATAATATAGTTCCTTTGCAATAGTATTTAAGTATTCTATTCTTAATCTAGATCCCATATTACAAGCTATGCTTAATTTGGGGCCAGAGGGCGCTGTGTAAAATTATTTTCCTGTAATATGTATTATTTTATTTATTTATTTATTCTTCCATCTATATTGGGTTTGGTCATTCTCGTCAAGGCTTCGGCAGAATACCAGCGCCTATCTACTCTTCAATAGGGAGGCATTCATACTAAGTTGTGGACTTTTTTCTGTTGTCCCACACTATTACCTACCTACTTGCTAAGAGAGCTGTACGGGCAATTTATAAATTGAAAACTCGTGACTCTCTCAGGGAACGTTTTGAAGAGATTGGTATTATGACAGTCAGCTCCCAATATATTTATGAAAATCTAATGCACGCTCACTGGAACATTGATGAGTTTGGTAAAAGAAGTGATGTACACAGTGTTAATACTAGAAATAAAAATAAACTTGACATACCTAGGTATCGCTTAGGAAAAGTAAATAATTCATTCTTAGGAAACTGTGTACGATTCTATAATAAGCTTCCTCAAAACGCCACCAAACTCTCTGCTCGTAAATTCAAATTGTATAAAAAGAATAATTTAATTAAAAGAGCCTACTACAAAATAAGTGACTATATCGACGATAAGAACGCGTGGCCCGATGTTGCTATACCAGTTTACAGTTAAATGGTGATTTCTCAATGTTAAGAAACTGCCCATTAGATAGTTATGTAATAATCAATGTTTTAAGATAATATTAAGTTTTTAGTTTTATGATGTAGGTAACACTGTGTAATATTATTAAATTATTATAAACACTGTACCTAAATGTTAAATGGATCATCAAAAAATTAATCAGCCCGAGGTTCTTGCCTTTCTCCTTGTGTGCTGGTCGCGATTCCGAACAGGCGGTAGATTTAACGTTTCAAAATGATCCTAAAAATCTAAATGAATAAAAATATTTGACTTTGACTTTGACTTTGACTTTGACTTACTTCAAAAGAAGTTTAAGTAATAAAGATAATTAAAAAGAAACTCTAGAAAGCATGGTTTATTTTTAATTTTCTTTTTACAATTTTATGTTTATAGGTATTGGCTATTTAAGCTTTTATTTTTTTACATTTCGTATTTTTTTTTAAATCTTGTGTACCCTAATAGTAAAAAAAAATATCTGATTCTGAATACTGATTCTGATGTATTACCTATATCTATTTGCCGAAACAATTATCTAATACTAATTGATTTAGGTGTCACTTTGCGAAGATCCATTACAATATTAATCTGAAAACAAATATTTTTTCGGTTTTCAGGATAATATAATGGTATTAATCCCTAATCCAAAATTAATAAAGGTTCATGTGACGTAATCGGTGCCTCTTCTACTTTTATTAGATAAACTATTCAAATTCTACTTATAATATAAAAAATGGAATGGATGCATGTAGACGCGGATTGAGAGGGGTATAACTTGATAAGGCCAGCACTTATTTTAATGTTAAAGTGAACCTTTGAAGCGTGTGAAACTAGGCAGGAAATAAATTAGATTTCGACTTTATGTAACTAACGCTTCCGTGTCGTAATCCCGTCGCCATTACGATATATTGTTTGTCATAAACATTATACAACACTCATTAGGACGAGTAGATTGTCGAAAACATACGAAAAAATAAAATAATAACGAAACGAAACGTGATCTTCTAATTACGTTGCTTTTTTTTTAGTTTACCATGAGTGAGCTATTAACCAGGCTTAATATATATTTTAGGATAGCAATATATTGATCAATAGTTAATATCAATAAACTTTACTAGTACAGCAAGATCCATATAGAACGGAACCCTATTAAATCCACGTGAGTTCAAATTGTGCTTGACCGATTTATTTCTATTTCAGGCACTTTGAAATATGAGTAATAATTATAAATTCAATTGGATTACAATCTAAAGTTCTCGCTTATCACTTCCGTGCGCTATAAAAATGTAAATCATTACTTCAAAGTAATATAAAACGAATGAAACCGTACTCTGTACAGCATCGATGCACAGGCGGTAATATACTCAACGTAAACCGACATTTTTAACAAAATTAGGTTTTGACTTCCCAATTTTGTGAATAACACGGGTCCAACAATCACGACGCGGACCTTCTTAAATCATGCACTTTATTGTATCGAAGCCAGCCGCAGCTTGCAAGTACATTTGAATAGGCTGCGTCTTATCGCCGTGGGATAAGGTTGAAAATATGTGATCGGTTTTCGTTTTGAACGTATGAAGGTGTCGTAAATGTACAACAACAAACGCCTCATTGGTAACGTTTAGAGGCAATTCCGGCCAATAAAGTCAAGCGTGGGCCGGTAACTCGCCGGTGCGTCTAGCCTAGTTGACCTCTGTCTACCCGCAATTTCTCACGATTTTTACTACGTCATTACAGAGCTCATGCCGGTTTATGTCATTGGTTTTGAAAAAGGAACTTTGTTTCTGAAGTCTCTTTATGGGAGACGAGCTATAGGCCCTATGAATAAATTTAGCACAGCGAGCTATTGAGATACCTATGCTTGTCTTTCACTACGTGATATAATACGGAATGTGGATATCCGTAGGGAAACCAAAGTTGCTGACATAGCTCTCAGAATTAGCAAGTTGAAGTGGCAGTGGACATGCCACATAGCTCGCAGAACCGATAACCGCTGGGGAGCAAAGGTTCTCGCATGGTGACCACGATACAACGTGAAACGGAGTGTGGGAAGACCGTCTCGATGGACCGTCGTCATTGTGGCTGTTGCAGGGAGTCGATGGATGGAGGCGGCTCTCTCACTTTTGTGGCGTCGATTGGGGGAGGCCTATGTTCAGCAGTGGAAGTATGTGGGCTGAAATAATTATGAACTTTTTATGGGAGGGTTTTTAAATTCTGATTCGCAACTATTTTGTGTGTCGAAAAGGGGTGTCAGGTAGAGTGGGAGGTAATTGATATCCCAGTAATAAAAGTTTCACTTCTATCGTGTGTCATCTCTTTTAGTGTCTCGGCCGATTGAGGTCCGATTTGCATGATTATTTTGCCTATATATCAATTTAATCGCACCATTAATAAGAGTAAACTTAACTAAAACTAGTTTTTTTGTGGACTCAGTTCCATTTTTTATACTACTTAACGAAGACCATTAAGATATCAGTTATCAGCTAAACACTTTTCGGATGATCTATCAATATTTGCTTTATTTGATTAGTTAATTATCTGTATCGTTTTATACATACCTACTTATACATGCTATGGTCGAAGTTTGTCCATAAAACTATCATAAAAAAAATCCATGCGTATAATTTAACATATATTAGTATATATATATATTACAGGACATTAATTTTACAAAGCGCCATCTAGTCCCAAACTAAGCAAAGCTTGTAATATGGGAACTAGACTACGGATATAATACTTGCATACTTTTTTTTTTGTAAATACATACGTATCATACAATACAATACCCAAATACAGAACAAACATCTAGATTCTTCACAAAAATGTTTATTCTGGGTGGGAATCAAACCCACAGCCTACAGCGCAGAAGGCAGAGCTACTACAAACTGAGCTATGATGCTTGTTCTAAAAGTCCATTACTATCCACTGCTGGACAGAGCCTTCTCCAAAGCTGGAGAGTTTTGCCATAATCACCACGCTCGGCTGGTGGATTGGTGATCGCAGTTAAAGTGTAAACAATACACAGAAGGAAGCTGCTGCCCTCGTTATGTTGAGATCCCTTAGTTGGCTTTTACGATATCCATGGGCTGAGTTGGGGGGGCGATTAAAAGCCGCGACCGTGGCAGGCTATGTATATGTATAGTATATGGTCAATATATAGTTTAATCTATAGCTATGCCAAAGCTCACATTCCTCCGTAAAAGGACTCTTAACGTATTAATATGTAGATTATATTTATAAAAAACATTTTTGAAAAATAATTGGAACCAACTTCACCACTAAAAACTTAAAAAGAAATCTTAGGGTAAGTTCATATTATTTGAAGTTGGTGCCGAATTGCCAAGCACAACCACATGTTTATTGTAGGGTCTTCAAATTATATTATCATGCCCTTAGAGCTATTTTTAAGTTTTTAGTGGTGAAGTCAGTGCCATTTTTTTCGAAAATAACTTGTTAATAACCTTTTTGGTTACAAAACCTACGACACCACGACATCTACGACACCCTATTTGAGAGTCGTGTGAGGGTGCAATAATACGGGATTCTGGGAAATATCTACGCAATGATGGGAACTAAAATAAATACAGATGACCTAAGAAAATGTTAAGAATCGGTTCCCACTATGGTGCAGTGCACCCCTGGTGCACTATGTCAGGATAATAATCCTGTTTTTTTTATTTAAAAGCCAAACTACTAGATTGATTTCGATAAAATTTCTATGGGATCAATCTGGAATCATATCCTTTCAAACAAAAAAATATATTTTCAAATCGGCTGAGAAATTACGGTGTTCTGATGTAACAAACATTAAAAAGAAAAACATACAATCCAAAGAGAACTTCCTCCTTTTTTTGACGTTGGTTAAAAATATTTTTTGCAATCCTGTGTATTTTCTCAAATGCAAAGCTACATTTATTCAGCACCCAGAGGTCTTCAAACAGTGGTTACACGACATGGACTCGCAAACGTACGGCCGCGTCAGTGTTATTATTTTAAAATAAGTCCGATTCTGGAGCAGTTATTGTTATTTACAATATCCTTAGATCCAGATCGAGCTTTTAAATTGGTTTTAGTGCTCCGTATTTTTATCGGTGCCAGTTGAGCGAAAAAACAATGTAGGTAACTTTTGTGAGTGCCTGTGAATTCTCATGGTTTTATCCTATCAACATAATTATGATGCATAACAATATAGCTAATATTGAAGTTTAGCTGATTGTCCGTAGAGCAACCGGGATATAGTTTAATAAACGGGCCAAGTGCGAGTACCACACGCACACCAAGGATTCCGACCCATTTGAAGACAAAATATGGTGTATTTTTGCATATCATTTGTTTTGCAGTTTTTTTTGTGGGTTCGACTCACACTTGACCAATTTTCAGTATGCGGTTACACATAAAATTAAAATCTATTATCTAATTGTATTTGTAATTGTAATTGTAGGTATACATTTATAAAACAAGATTTTTTTATGAATGTAGTACATAACATACAATACAACACCTAAACACAGAACAACCATCTATATTCATCACACAAATGTTTGTCCTGGGTGGGAATCAACTCCACAACCTACAGCTAAGAAGGCAGAGCTACTACCTACAGAGCTCTGTGGCTGTTATAATGAGATAACGGTATTCACGGATGTTTGTCCCAGCGAGATAACCAAAGGGCTTTCATCACCAATTACCGTGATGACCCTAACCAGATAATCTACGGGTCATTATTCAATTTCATTTGAGGTCACGGCCAATTTAAACCGACTAGCCGTCGCCTAGTGTTCGAAATTCGACCGTTAAAGTATATTAATTTTAGTTTTTTGCACCCTTTCTCCGGTAAACATAAACTGTGCCAAATCTTACACTTTGCACGCAATAGGCTTGAAGTGGAGTACGTGGAATGAATGGATGAATGAACGAACACATCATTGTAGTTGAATCTATTTAATTTTAAATGTATTTATTTGTGTATGACTACTTACAAACGCTATATTTTCCATCAGTTAATTATTGGTTTTCACAAAAGAAATCTACAAAGGTGTTTACTCAAGTGTAATAAACCGTTTCAATTAAAAATACAGTCGATTTGATACTTCATATACATATATGTATTACGAGTATATCAATATTCTAGATTGAGCTGTACAGTAAGGTAGAGTTTTCTCTATACGGAACCCGTGCTTACCGGGTTTTCAATCTTGTAAGTCTTTAGATTGTGGCAACACGTGACTAGGGTCACAAGATTGAAAGCCCGAGTTTCAGGGGTGGCTGTTATTTAGGCCAGTGAATTATCATAGCTATTCAGCGTGGAAATGCAGTATGTGACTTCGGCAAGCTTCCTTCTGGTACTGGTCTGTAACAGTTGAGATACCTACGCGCCGTTCGTAAGCCGACTAAGGGAAGCCTTTATACAAGGGTATAAAGTTAGCTATTTTTTTTTGTTACTGAATTTATTATAGAAATAAATATGTCGATATATTAGTCATATTGGTCACAGGAGTTTAAAACATAACCAACACCTTCTATTTTATAAATGAACAAGGTTATCAGCATGCAAACAGCTAAAATGCCTGTTCAAGATATTAGAACACGCAGCAAAACGCATTATGCTTTGCAAGCACTCACTCCGGCAGTTTTACTGCGATTCACATTTCTCTCGTCAGTTCGCGTTCAACCATCAACCACTTAGCGACTCATTTCATACATTTTATCTTAATTCAATTAGTTACTCAGTGAATTAAATAATAATATAAATGTCAAGAATAACCAGGCTTTTATAAATTCGCAACTCAACCACATATCAAATTAACTCAGAGGAATAGTTGGGATCTCGGTCACCATAGTATTGAGAAGCTATAATCCTTTTCAATGCCGATAGAAAATTCGAAAAGTAAATATAATATCAGTTTACGTCACAATCACAGTGTTGCTGAGTTGACGCTTGCAGTAAAGAGCTTGATTAATTGCTATAGTGAGCTGTGTACAGGGTGAGTTGGAAAAGACAAAGGCAAGTAACCATATATAATTTCATAAATTTTGAGATTTTATATAAAAATAATGAAGTGAATTTGTGATTTAATACCAATAACAAACAATGGCTCAGTATTTAATATAAAACAAAAGCAAGTAACCGTACATAATTTCATAAATTTTGAGATTTTATGTAACTAGAATGAAGTGAATTAGTGATTTAATACAGATTACAAGCAAAAGGTTAGTATTTTGTTATCAGTTGTGATAAGAATTTATCACCATGATAATAATTTGGCCAGTTCCTGAAACAGTTGAGGATTCCGGATGAAGCGCTTTTCCACCTTCAGCCTTATTATGATAAGAAATCAGATGAGATCCAAGCATCCAAGTATCCAAGAAAAGAAAAAAAAGAAGTCCAAGTGCTTCTCCGTAAAAAAAAAAAAAAAAACTACATCAATCTAGAAAGAAGTTCTAGATTCTATGACGACGATTGAATAAAAACTGAATCAATATCTCATTCAAATATCTAGTTATATTATGTGACATCTGGTAGTCAAATAAGAAAAGACCAAAAGCCTAGTTGCCTGAACCGAATATCCAATATATATATGTTTATATATCCTGGCGCAGAAACTTGAAAAGACTCAACCCTAATTGATTGTAAAAAAAGAAGAAGAATATTTACTCTAAATTTTTTTTCAGAACATTTTGATTTTTTTTTCCTACCTACGTATTGCGTAGCATCCTGTGTAAGCAAACGCAACATGTTTGGATCGACAAGCCTTGACTCAATGGCCCTTTATTTGAACAATAAAAGCTAAAACAGCTATCAAACTCATGTTTATTTACAGCCTTGAGAATTTAAATGCCTTTACCAAATGTTTTGTACCTAGAAAAGAACAACTGTAAAAACAACACCAAGTCGCAATGTAAGTTACGGCAACAAATGAATCATTTAGATTCTTTTAGTACCATCTAATAGGTTGTTCTTTAGCTTTAGGTATGAGTAAACTTTATTTTAAATTGTAGGTTTAATAAACAGAGCCAAAGTGGATAAAAAAAAATAGCCTCTTCCTTTTTCTTCTTTTTCAATATATGACGTGGAAGCGCCTTCATCTCACTTGGTGTCAAGTTATGTAAGGCCGAAGGTGGAAGCGCACTTCACCCAGAATCCTCAATAAACTGAGGAACCTGATACTTACCTCTAAAATGCCGGACCACAACAATTTAGAATTGTTGCTTTGGCGACAGACTTAAAGTAAAATGGTGGTAGCCAAGCGGACTTAAAACAAGTATTACCTACCACCAAACAAACCGAACACAAATTTGTACTTCCCTGGGGATCGAACTTGGGACCTCTGGGCTTGATACCAACGGATGAATCACTAGACCACAGAGGTGGTTTAAATAGAGGCCTATCGGTTATGTCTAACTTCAAAATAATATTTTTAAAATGTAATGTTTAAATTTATTATAATGATATGTATGAAATATGTAGAGGCGAATTTCACTTATTTAAATCCTTGATATATATTAAAGCTTCACTTAACCAAAAATCCGTATCGCGTTTACATAACCTAGGCTAGCCTATAAAATGCAAAAGTGCAATTTTACTTTATTTTTACGAATAATTTGTCCGTTGGTGTGAATTTAGTAACTTAATATTAATAACATATATTAATATTAAGTTACTAAATTCACACCGGTGCAAACTATGTAAGCAAAGTAAATTTTCTGCAGTTAAATTATATTACTCATGACATTTATTTCGTACTGGTTCGTTTGGTACTTCGTTCCTCACAGGCTGCTAAACACACGCATAACGGTAGCTGCGAAATTTATTGCTTAGTTTATAGCTCTCTGATAAGCTAGAATTAAGTGTGCCCAAACACTTTCCAATTGCACCTAAGAACGAAGCGATAAAACAGTCTAACACAACACAGAAGCTCTGAATGTCAGCTTGTAATCATTTAATCTGATCCGTTCTCATAATAAAACAGTGCCTGTTGAGTAAACTTAAATAAAACAATAAACATGTAATTTTTTTGTATTACAAGTGGTTGTCCTTGGTCACATAATTTACAAATGTTATAATGACACAAAAAATCACAATCAGCGCTTAAGCTCAGAGATATGACACAAAAATTTGGTATCTGCGTCAGGACCCTCGTAGCTCAGTTGGTTACAGCGTTTTTCGGCTTTAGGAAAAGATGCGGGTTCGAGTCCCGTCGCGGGTTGTGAATTTTTGTGTCTCTCTTTCGTTCTAACCAAATGAGCAACTTGCCGAATCTTAGTGCCATACTAAATTCAGCTTAAGCGCTGATTAACGCCATCTAGTAGAGATTCACTGAACTATGTGAACCTGCCCTATAGTGTCTAACGTTTAATTCATTAGCGAGAAACGGCGTTTTTGCTTTTATCTATTAATATTTTTTTGTATTTTAAGTAATGACACTTGGTCTTATATATCTTCAATAGACAAGTTACAATCTTGACGCTTGTTTGCTAACAAATTTAACAAGCATCAGCTAAAACATAACCTAACCTTTTTTGTTGGGTGTGATACTGTAATGAAATTCCAAATCGCACAGTGAAGGCATAATTTCCTCAGCCACTTGGATTTATGTAGGTCCAATGACGTAAATGCTTTAGAACCTCAACAACAAATCACAATGATTTAGTATCGCTGTGAACTGCAGCGGTTTAATCTGTTTAGCAATGTTCAAAGTCCTGCAGGGTCAATGTCAAGATTGTCGGACAAGTAAAATAGATCAACAGCAAAACCGAGATAGATGTCGTGAGGAACGTTATTCATAGCTTAATTTAATTATTCGTTGTTTATTACCTATTTCATTATTTGATCTGTTTTTCTCAATAGTAGGTACAAATAATATGTCCAATTAAAATGAAACACTGTTAATGTGTACAAGGGAAACAGACGGAAGACTTGGCCGTTACAAACGGTCTTGGTAACTCAACTGTTCCAGACCCGTACCAGACGAAAGCGTGCCCATGACACTGGCTGCATTGCCACGCTGAATGGAAATACTAATTTGCTAAAAAAAATAAGAGCCAGACTTGGGTCACGTGTCGCCTATTGAGGCTCAAAAAGCCCCGTAAGATTTTTGACAACCCGGAGGGCACCGGCTCCCTACGAACCCAAGGTCTCGACCCCAAAAGGCTCAAATGGGTAAGCTCTGTAGAGTAACACTTTATTTGCGCCTTTTGTGATTCTCGGCCGGATCAGCCATCGCAACAGCTATAACTGATATCCCAGTCAGATGAGATGGTGCAAGAATGTCGACGCAGTCAGCGTGCCACACCAAAGGCTACCCATTTCCAAAGGGACAAGAGTCATACCGTCGGGCCGCTTACCATCATCACGTTTGACCATTCGACTTGAGAACGGCTGGAACATTGACACTGTTAAAAGCTCATTGGATAATTTCATTGTACCTACAATTAAACATTATGTACCTACATAATGTTTGAATAAACAAGACGTATTCCTTTACCACGTTCAGCCGAAATCAGAGCCGGAACGATGTTCTAGCAATAAGGTTCTGTTGGAACCTTTTTGAGTTTGGAATTCTAAAAACGATTGCTAGATAATTTGATGATTCGTAACTATTTACTATGAACCTTGGCAGGCGTGTGTCCACAAAGTGGCAGGTAGGTAGGTAGATAGTGGCACGAAACGTCTTCAAATAACCTAGTTTGATTATATTCTTGGTTCTTACTACTGAACTGCAATACCTCGTTATTTTGGGTAACTCGTATAAATAAAGGCTTAAGCAAAGTATATGGAAAGGGTGAAGTTTGTTAAAAAGGGTGTAAAGAATTATGCCCCTTACTGTAGGTACATTTTTTATTCACTAAAATAGATGAAAGTGAAGCTACGTGGTGGATGGCTTACACTAGGGTGTGGGGATCAGCATCCACATAACATACATACTTGACACCGATACTGCTATCACCAACCCACGTGCCAAACGTGGTGATTATAGCAAATATTAGTATTCCTTTCTTTAAGAGGCGGTTTTTTTCATCATTACCTTTATTGTTAGAAAGAAATCGAAAACTTGTTTTCCTCGTCTGTTTTTCTGCACCAGTAGGTACAATCTTGAAGACTACAAGGTAGTAGCAGTAACGTAGCAGGTAAAATGCTACGAGTCCAGAGCGATTAGGTTCCATAGAGACAAGCATGCTGCATCTAAGGCAATATCTTGACTTGCTTTTTTGGATACGGAACCTCAAAAATGTCGAGGTAAAGATTATCGAATGTAGTAAACATGACAAGACTTTCGACAAACAGACTCGTAGTATAGCATGCCACAATCGGGTCAATGGCGCCCTTTGATCAAAGCACTTACCTGAGCTCTATCTGGGCTTTCGCAGACAAGTCACTTCAGACTGAAGATGGCTATTTCACTCTGTATTGATTGATCCCTACGTTATAAAAGTTCAAGTTCCTCTCAAATAAAGCTTCTGTATTCTTGGTCATATGAGATAGCTAAAATGGTGAATAAAACTTCTGCAATCATCAATCGAATGTCAAGCGTAGTGTAGTCAATTCTGCAATCTCTTCTATTCGCTTGTCTTTCTTTCTGAAGTTAATGGGCGTAAATCTAACCTCATATTTCAGGTTACCTAAAACCAGATAAATTTGTAAAATTGATAGCATGTTCTGTGAAACTTATCACTATTTTGACTGTATCATATTCTGGGACTTACCTCTCGTCCGCCTGTAGGCTGTAGGCTTGTTTACATTTTCAAGCAAGCCTTCAAGATTGCTGCGTTGGTGTGTGACGTTCTCAGATGTAGGGCAGCTTGAATTTAGCAGTCTATATCTATTGCTACTCGTGTAAGTATATTTCAGACCTACATCAAAGGCAAGCCTCACTGCTCAATTGGTAGCTCTGCCTTCTACGCTGTAGATTGTGGATTCAAACATATGTGTGATTAATATTTTTGTTTGATCTGTGTTGATAAGTTGTTCTGTGTCTGTTGATAAGGACGTATATAATAAAAAGTATAAAATATTTTTTTTTGTACGTCGGGGATCCACCTTTGGTCATAACTTAACCCCTCTAGCCCATGCACCCGGAATCTTCAACACAGTGGGGAATAAAACTATCCGCATGCCGGAACACAACAATTTAAAATTGGTGTTATGGCTACAGACTCAGGTAAGATGGTGGCCACCAACCAAACCAAGCACCCCCCAGAAAATCGAACCTGGGCCCTCTGGGTCTTATACCGGTGGGCGAACCACTAGCCCACGGAAGTTGGTAAAATTTCAATATTACAAATTAGGAGTATCTAGAGCCATTGATTAGAATAGGGAATTTATTATAAGGACTATACTGCAAGTGGCCCAAAAAGATTCAAACCACTACACCCTATTACGATTTTATGAGTCGACGAGACCAACTAATAGGAAGTAAGTCATCAAATTTGACAAAATATCAACAGATGCTACTCTAAAATTTATTTTATGCATCCTATACATATAAAAATAAAAACGGCTTTGCTGCTCTATGAATCTTAGTAATCCTTGAAATGAATAAAGAAACATAACTTTGTAATTTATTAATCACGAGCGCTAGTCATAAACGTGACTAAATAAAACCTATAAACTTAACATCGATTGAATAAAAGTTTATTTATGTAAAATATTTTCTGAATATCTTGAATGTTCAATGCACGATAAAAAGGGGTGTTTCGTGTACGTATTTCGTGGGTCCGGTTCGATTTGAATCATAATAGTGTTTGGAAATTTATTTGCTCATAAAGCCGGAGTATGACCAGCCTGGCCCGTGACAAAGGTAGCTTTATCGGGTCGGTGAGCGATCGTAAATTTTACTTCGGCTGTCAAAACATTGTGTGCATGCCTTACGATAGATGAAGAAGAGGGTTTCGGTACTCCTGAGGAGGTAATATAAAATACTATTATATAGACACGTTCTTTCGATTATTATAGAGTAAATATTCAATTATATTTACAATTTAACAAGCTGTGTACAAAGGAATCAGCCAGATTACCTGAGGACCGTTACAAACGGCCTATAGCTCCCCACGGACCCAAAGTCTCCACCCCAAAAGGCTCAAATAGGTAAGCTCTGTCGAGACCACTATATTAGCGCCTTTTGTGATCCTCGGCCGAATCAGCCGGAGCACCAGCCCTAGCTGATGTCCCAGGCAGATGAGATGGCGCTAGGGTGTCGACGCAGGTAGCGTCCCACACCAAAAGCCTACCCATTTCCCAAGGGACAAGCGGTAATTTGATTATACATACCAAGACTACCTACTGTCCACAAGGAGATTTAACTCAAAGGGAAGAGATACACTCATACGCGTAACCCTCGGCATCGCCTTAGGCCATTTCCATCCTCCCCCACCAAATGGAAACAGCCCAAGCTGATATCCGTACCTAAGTGGTGCCTTGCGCTTGTTGTCTCAAAAGTATGCGCCAGCCAGGTCCGCACAAAGCTGTTGCCCTCCCAGTTTAGAATCAGAAAATAAAAGTTCTAATATTATCTACAAGTAAATGCATAGTTTGGAGCAGTTGGCGGTGTGATTTATAACGAAAAAAAATGTGACTATATTCAATGCAATTGCGGTAATATGAAATGAAAAAAAAAAACAGTCTCACTTTTTCCTCCTCAAGAATTCACCTGTGATCACTACTCAGAGCGTGGATCTTACGACGATCACTTAACAAGGGAAGTCAGAGGCTCGTCCAAACTATCGTTCCGCACATGCTCACGGTTAGCAAGTAGCTAGTATTCAATACGAGACAGGTTGCAAGTCCATTGTCGCTTAGCGGAATGAACTAGTGACACATGCCATTCGGAATTTCGGTCCTAGAGACATGCCGGTTTCCTCGCGATGTGACCTTCACCGTCAGAGCATGTGTCAAATACTCACATAAACTTCCGAAACTGAATAGTCCATTGGTGCACGACTGGATTTGAACCCACAACTCCAGATCGCAAGGTGGGCCCATACCCACTTGGCCACACAGCTCTGTAACATATTAATATGCATGAATCGAAAAAAATGGTAGGAATCATTTGATAATGTTATTTTAAGGTGATATTATATGATACATTTTGATTTAGCTCTCAAATAACAGGATACAAAGAGCAATATTTTATCACAACGACAAAATTAATGTCAATCAACCTAATTATAAATACTGTGCTACCAAGTTAGACGCATTTTATTACCAATTTTTCGCATTAAGATGATTTATGACTACTTCCAAGCAATAAAATCATTCAGAAGCACGCTTGTTTATTCAAATTCTGTTCGCTACCGATTTACTTACAGACAGCTTTAACCGCCTCTGTGGTTTAGTGGTTCGACCACCGGTGTCTCCAGGGGTACAATATTGGTTTGGTTGGTGGTAGGCCTTTTTTAAGTCCACCTGGCTAGCTACCACCATCTTACCTAAGTCTGTTGCTATAACAACCAATCTAAATTGTTGTAATCCGGCATTTAGAGAGCCAGTTCCTCAGACTGTGAGAATTCCGGGTGAAGTGCGCTTCCACCATCGTCCTTATAATAACTTAATGATCTGGGCATTAACATCAAAAGGGGGGTTAAACCAATCGAGGCTTCATTTATCGCCTCTAAATCGTTCACTCATTCACTCATCAGTCACTCAATAATTTGTACAACGACAAATTTTCTATTTATAGCAGAACATTATCATATCATCATCATCATATAATATCATCATCATCGTCAATTGACGATGATGATCACATTCAGCAGTGAACACTAATGGGCAATTGCCCATTAGTGTTTACTGCGATCACCAATCTGTCTGCCAAGCGTGGTGATTATGGCAAAACCCTCCAGATGTCTCTGTTTTCATTGTTAGATACTCTAGAAATATTTCACTTTTACTATCCTAGTGTCCTAGTGTAGATAAGATGTTCACTATGAGCAAATCAATTTAAAAGAAATATAGCATGCAATAAGATCTAGTTTGAAAAAGTATCGTTTTATTAATGCCTGCTTCATTTTGTCCACTTCATTTTGTCCAGCTCTTGTCTGGTTTCACGAGCCGTCAGGCTGTCTGGTACATCATAATCATCCCACATACGTCCACTGCCGAACATAGGCCTTCCCCAACGACGCCATGTTTGGCCATGGGTTGCCATCATCACCGTGATCGTAGTGAGTGTAAATATTTAAAATTTGTAGTACTCAGGAAGACGCTGCTGTTCATCTCCTGGTGGAGTGTGTTGATGTTGCGCCAGAGCCTTATCCGTTGCTTAGCAACCACGGGTACCAAGTACGAGTTAGGTTGGCTTGGGTCTCAAGGATATTATTTGAGACCCCTTATCCCATATATACCCTATCATAATGTTTCAGGACAAGATCGACATAATTGTAAAGAAACATGAAGTCAACAGTTCTACACATTTCACTGTTTATTTATTATTAAGAGGGTGCGTATTTACCGGGGTGAGTTACTGATATAGACCTTTTTCTATTCAACTTTGTAGTTCTATATGGACCCCTATTTGCCTAATGGGCTGCGGAGATGTGGCAGGAGAAAATGTATTACCTAACTAAATTATTGACAATCCTGAGCATGTATCCGAGGAATCAGTCAGTGAAGTAAGGTTTAGGTGGCTCAAATGAAACTATCTGGCTTTTACTATGAAACGAGCGAACATTTGCCTGAGATTTCTAAGCTCATCACTATGTTCAGGTTTATCACTACGAAATAGAGATAGCCGAGATAAAAGTATATTAGGATAAAGATACCTTACCCTAAGTTGAAGTATTTTTTCAAGTAGATATTTTTAGTAGGTCTATAACCTTAAGAGGATTGTTTTAAGAATATAATACAGCGGTAGCGGTAGACAGCAGTTTTTGACAGAAATTGTAAAGTTGAATGAAATGAAAATACATACTTACTTTTAGTTATTAAAGAATCGATCTTACCTTAATGACTGTCTCAACGTACAGTCAGTCATTTTATTTATTAATACTTTATTACACATACAATTATATAATCATATAAACATCGTTTTTATGGTATGGCAAAGGCGAGCTTTATCCCTAATAAGCATTCTCTTCCAGCAAACCTATACAGAGAGAGAAATAATTACATTTAAAAACCTAAAAAGAAAACCGACTTCAATGAAGAACATGATACAATTTCGTTTACCTGGATGACGTATTTTTTACAATTATTTTGATGACAGATGGACGGACAGGCAGACAGACGCGTGATCCTATATGGGGCCTGTTTTTTCCTTACTTTGAGGAAATACATCCAAATCGCATGTGTGCCTATAATATTTGTAGAGTTCCTTCGATTTTTCCAGGATCCCATCATCAGATCCTGACCTAATGACGATTGGATCGTCTGGGAAGTAAACCGAATCTAAAAATACCCAAATCACTTCAAGTGTGCATATAATATTTGAAGAGTTCCCTCGATTTCTCCAGGATCCCATCATCAGATCCTGACTTGATGTCAATGGGACCACCTGTGAAGTAAACAAAAAAATATGATGAAATCGGTCCAGGCGTCTTCGAGTAACCGGGGAACATACATAAAAAAAAATAAGATTTCGGCGAATTGAGAACCTCCACCTTTTTTAAAACGTCGGTTAAAAATATGAAATAGAATTGAAAGTGTACAACATTAATTAATAAAATACCTTACCCAACGATACCTCGTTGATGATCAGAGAAAATCATATCACATAGGTGTATTTGTAATTTATGAATAGTGTTTTTTTTTTTTTCACTTGCCTTCATCTCACCTGGTTACAAGTTGAGATAAGGCCGAAGGTGGAGGCGCACTTCACCCGGAATCCTCAACTAAATGAGGAACTGACTATCTTACCTCTAAATGCCGGAACACATCATTTTTTTTAATTGTTGCTATGGTGACAGAATTAGATAAGATGGTGGAAGCTAGCCAGGCAGACTTAAACAAAGTCCTACCACCAACCAAACCAAGCACAAGATTGCTCGCCCTGGGGACCGAACCCGGGATCTCTGGATTTGACACCGGTGGGCGAACCACTAGGGCTCAAATTTATATGTATTTGAGATTGAAAGTATAAACAAAAGAGGTATTTAAAAAAACGGACTTTACTTGGAAATAATTATATGGGTTAGCTCATATTCTCCATGCCTCCTCCTCCGTTTTAGGAAGTCGGTTAAAAATGAGCATGTAATTTGTCTTTTGCAAAACAGTTCCTCTCCAGATTGGTTTGAATAATGTAGTCATGGCACGTAATAGCAGAATCCAAGAATAAACCAAAATAACGCCGCTATAACTTAATTTTTCTTCTGATTGTACAAAGTCTGCAAACCCGAACTAGACATCCCTCATAATATTGTCTTGGCAGTGTCACAGTATGCTTATCTTTATTCGCAGTAAGGAAACAGTAAACTTTTAGGCCAGCATTCCATAACGAGAATGCTACTCTTTTGGTAGTTTAAAGAAGCCAAATTCAGCTCACTTGTAATTGCTGACTTCTGAACCAAGTCGTTGGGCGTAGATTTTTCGCAAGTGTTTTTTTTCAGTACCTCAAACAATCGGTTGGTTAAGTCAGCACCAAAAATTGTATTTTTTTGTTCTTGACTTCGAGGATTTCCTAGGCAAAACCTGAGCGAAGATGCACTATTACACTCCATTTAAAAAATCCACCAATGGATCTGTTTTTAATATGAGGTCTACAATTGGAAGATTTTTCATAGGAATATTACTTATTTAGTGATGTTTAATAAACTTTGATCTGAGACATAAATGTCTCTCCGAATAAGTGCCTTTTTTATTTTACGAAATTAATGCGTTTGACCTTCTTTTCACATTCCTCTAACAGTGTGCTAATAGTAGGAGACTAGACTACGTAAATGACAATAGTGGTGATGATGATGAGGATGGTGAGTTCTTTTTAGAATGGATCGACTCTTGACCTCGTATCGTACTCAGACAAGAATGAGGCCAAGAATGGAGCGAGCCTATACCGAGAAGGTGCCTATTAACTTCTTGAAGACTTTAGGTTAGTAACACAGCGGAAAAACAGACGCTGGGAGCTTATTCCATGCAGTGCGCCAAGTAAAAGATTCTTGAAAGCGCTTAGTTTTTACGTGGGTTATCAACCAGGTGGGGAATAGGCTGTGCGTCTGAAATTTCTATTGAAGAACGGCGAAGGCGGTATAAAGTGAAGCTCCAGAGTACACTCACCGAAGTACAATCTGATAAGCAGGGTTACGTGTTTGTCGGTATATATATATATATATATATTATAATTATTGTGGAATACAAGGTTCGTATATAGAAGATTTGTCTGTAACTGTGACCGTAGATGTACTGCGTATGTCTTGGCAATGCGCAAGATGCTCCTCACCGAAATAAAATTAGCCCCGGGGTAATAAATTCAAATCACAGCCCACCGTAATTTCAGCCTCCTTTTCCGCGAGATATTCGCGTCGGAATCCTTAATTTGGTTTCGTTTTTCTATTGTGGTTCTTGTTATTGCCCATTCTCAGCGCATTTTTCCGACACCTTAAGTTGGCTTCCAAAATATGTTGGCTTTTAAAGCCATCTACATTTCTATAATAAAACTGTAACGTGCCAAATTCTGTACAGTGAATATATTTTGAAAGTTTAATTACGAAGAAAGACTGTTATCGATACAGAACTCAAAACAAATAGTTATTTTCATTTTTTCTGTCTGTATTTTGAATACACATACCAGATAAAATCACCTCTGTGGTTTAGTGGTTCGCCTTCCGGTGTCAGATCCGGAGGTTCAGGGTTCGAACCCTAGGGGGAGTGCAATATTGAGCTTGATTAGGATGGTGGTAGGACTTTGTTTAAGCCCGCCTGGCTAGCTACCACCATCATACCTAATTCTGTCGCCATAACAACAATTCTAAAAATATGTGTTCCGGCACTAAGAGGTAAGATTCTTTGTCGCGGCAAAAACAGCTAGGATTAGCCTTCATAGAGAAAAAATATATATAAAGACAAAATAAAGGAACATGGGGCAGCTTAGGCGGTGTTAAGAAACCCGCCTAGAGAGATATTTATTTTACCTCTATTTTCCGGTAAAAATACAGCTTTGGTAATCCAAGAAAAGGTTTTCAATGATAGCGGTTGGGTTTCATAAAGATATTAGTTCTACTTATACATGCAAGAAGAACAAAATAATAAAAGCTTACAAAGGTTAATGGGTCAGAAAAGTAGGAACATTATTTTGTGACCTGGCTGGTCCCTACACGTATTTAATACCAACCTTCTGATCCTCTCATTGAGGTGGATAGATTTCGTTCCTTTGTGGCTCAAAATGTGGCTCAAAATACCTAGTTTTTTACTGTACGACGCGGAAGCTTTACCTTCATCTTACCTGGAAAATGAAATTCATTCAGTTGATATCATTTATTAAGTCCTTCTTCTTCTCTTTTTGTTCAATCCATTCATGTCCACAACGACTAGAGCTGGAGGAATTTGTGAATTTTATCACCACGCTTGGTGACGGGTTGGTGAATGCATAAAAGGGACTAAGTTAATTTGTTTTTTTTCATTGTACGACGGGAAAGCGATTGACCTTCATCTCACCTGTTTACAAGTTATAATAAAGCCGAAGGTGGAAGCAAATTTCACCCAGAATCCTCAACAGTGTAAGAACTGGCTATTTTACATCTAAATGCCGGAACGCAACTTTTTATTTTTTATTGGTGATAGTCAAGCGTTCGACCACCAGCTTACATGTAAAACAAGTAAAGATGTGGCCTAAGATGGAGCACGCTTGCCTAAAAGGAACCTATTTACTCTGGCCTTGAAGACTCCAAGATTGTCCTCGTGCGGAAAAACAGACGAAGGCAACTAATTCCATTCAATACCAGTATTAATGATAAAGGTAGAGGCGAAACAATGTGTTCGGCACAATGGAACATTTACAAGGTACGGGTTGTACCACGTACGTCTGCTAGTCCAGTGGTGGAAAGGGGATGGAGATATTAGAACAAAGATAATTGTTATCATGGCGACAGAATTAGGTAAGATGGTGGTAGCTAGCCAGGCGGACTGAAACAAAATCCTACCACCAACCAAACCAAGCACAATATTGCTACCCCTAGGCCGATATGCAAAATATTGTATTATTGTTATGACAACAGACTCGGCCTTTTTTTTGTAATATACCATGGGAGCGAACCCAGGACCTCTATTTCTAATACCACTAGACCACAGAGGCGGTTAATACGGAGCTAACTTGGACTTGGTAATCCGGAGCACTAGTAGTTGTAGTTGCAGCTTGAGTTCTAGCCAACTTGACGCCAAGCGGATAATACACAGGAAGCGACATATTCCAGTCAGGAACTTCAAAGTTCCGATGCAATCAATATTATGAAACTACAGCCGATCCGCGGGGATGCTGAAATGCATTAATCATTCAGTTTCCATTAGATGCCGATGTTTAACTTCAGAATTACATTACTGAAGTTATTGGTTCACAGGCATTATGTATGCTTTTGTGGTCTCACCGGCTTCAATGGCTTTCAACTCTGCTAAAGTAATACATATGAGACCACTTCTATGTATAGCTTTGATCGTTGGGGTTTGAAGTGTGGCTTTACTTCAAATCTGAAATTCTTGACGAGATTTTTTTATTAAATTCTATCTCAACAACTAAATTAGATACATAGAATGCTTGTCGAGGGCTGGGAAGAACACTGTGTGTGTATTTTTTGGGCTACAGTCTACCGATCTGCCGTCATGTGTTTTTTTTACATGAAAGAAGGCGGTAATGTAAATATTTATTTTTAGTCATCGCGACGTAGGTACCGAGTCGCTTTTTTTTTACTTGTATGGCGTTAATGTTAATATATTGATTGACCTCCATAACGTAATTACCGGTACGATTTTTTTTCAATTGTAGAGTGGAAAAAGATTAGGAAAGAAAGGAAAAAGATAAACTTAGCGACACCTATCACCGAGTTAAGGGCTAGAATAAAAATCAAGAACATGGAAGCATCATCAGTTTTCCCTTATTCAGGGTGGAGAATATATTAGACTCTGCATATTGTACACTAGAAGTAACTTGAAATATAAGGTTTAAGAAAGTTAAGTAGTATAAACATGAAGATATATTATTATATTATATTATACGGCTTCCAGTCAATAAAAAGTTATTGCTTCAAAACGTTGCTGGAGACACACTGGCTCTTTTCTCGATGAGAGAATATATTTGGTCATTCAACGTGGGAATAAAGCCAAAGATTACCTTTTCGTGCTTTTAGTCTAGTCTTGTTTTAGTGATTTTTTTTTAGACAATCTTGAGGTTATTTTAATGATTTTATTACACTGTGAAACTATATTTTAATATAAAAACAGTAACAGACTCACGACTTTTTCACGTTTGAGGATTCACCACTGATCACGGCTCTGGGCATAATCTTAAGACGATAACCTACTAGGGGATAGTCATAGGCACGTCATAACTTAAGTTCGGCACATTTACATTTACGTTGCAAGTTTGCAAGTAGCTAGTAGGTATTCAATACGTAACAGATTGCAAGCGAATCACCGCTTAGCGGAAACTAGCCAGTGAAACATGCCATTTGGATTGTTGATCCCAGGGACTCGCCGACTACCTCACGATGTGACATTCACTGTCAGAGCATTTGCATGTGTCAAATATGCACATAATCTTCCAAAAAACCGTAGTGTTTATTGATGCACGCTCTGCATTTGAAACCACAACCTCCGGATCAGAAGGTGAAAGAATACCCACCCACTTGGCCACCCAGCTATTTTTATTATTATTTTTGTTGATATATAAGTTTAAGCAGATGAAAAGCTGTACCTAGTCAGGCGTACTTGATGAATATCTTCAAAGTTTATTGCTTTATTGTATGCATACCTACATACCATGCCGTACTATGTAGTGTACACGAGGGATGGTCAACACGTGACAAGCATGATAAATGAGGAGTTCGGGATCATGCCTCTGGGGACTCCCTTTAGCTGAGAGGGAAGAAACCTAACAACCAACTAAAACGCCCCAGCCAAAACACAACCATCACGACAAAAAAATAGAGCTCATTTTTGAAAAGCTGTAGCCCAACTTACAGACCCATAAAAATTCTAAAGCTACTGCGAATTAGTGTTGCAAAAAGTAACTAAAGCTCTCTTTTTTAGACGTGAAATAGTTTCTTTTAGTACAGGGGTAAAGTTCAAAGTCGGCTGTAAGGATTTCGTTGTATTTGAACGTGGAAGATCAGGGAGCAAAATGTGGCATCCAAGACAGAGCCAAGTCAGGCGTGCACTGAGCACGGAATATTTTAATATACCTCTTCAGGGTAACTGCGGGTTTGAAATGAATTACTGTTTAGTGGCTTGCAAATAAATCTCGGGAATCTTTTTCATGTCTGATGGGTGGGGATGGCGATTTCCATTGGCATTGTCGGATTATTTCATCCCTAGATTTTGCAACGCATAACTTTTCAGTTAGCATCTGTCGTGAACCCTCATTATTATTTTCACTTATACGAAATATTCTATAGTCATTGTAATTGATTTGGCTCAAATAGAGCATCTGTTACAAACCAACTAACAAGGCTGTCCAGTTAGTTGTACGATTAGTATATATTTTTCTTAACCGACAACCTATCTAGTTTGTTCGTTAGTATTTTTTTATACAACTAGGAGACGGAACAAGCTAGTAGAAGGTTAGTACTTTAATTTAAAATACTAACCAACCATATTTACGGATTCATTCATATTTCGTTAGTTGATTACGTCTATTACCAACTAACAAACCATTGCTTAGTACAATTCCCAACCGGCTGGACACCAATTTATTAATCTGCAATGTATTAATCAATTTTAGATGTAATAAGCTTCTTGTGAAAGTGCTTGCTCATGAAACTACCTATTTCACCTATATTAGATATTTAATTCAGTGGTCAAGCAGCATTCCTGTATCATGATACAGGTGGTTACATTACAGGTGGATACATGGTGCGCGGTAAAATTGAGGGTACGCTGGGCCGTTTTTAGGGTTTCATTTTTAACCCTGAGGCTGTTCGTCTCAATACCTACTTATTGACGAAGACCATTGAAATTTTCATTGAGTGCGCTTTTCTACTACGTGATTTTTTGCCTCATGTGTTTTTTCTATGTTCAAAGATAGTCTCAATCTTAAATTTTATGTTAACCG
Organism: Venusia cambrica; assembly: GCA_951394065.1. Taxonomy (NCBI): domain Eukaryota; kingdom Metazoa; phylum Arthropoda; class Insecta; order Lepidoptera; family Geometridae; genus Venusia; species Venusia cambrica. The sequence goes on from OX596055.1 coordinate 7,691,111, forward strand.
CCTCTGTGGTCTAGTGGTTCAATCCACCGATTTCAGATCCAGGGATCCCGGGTTCGATGCCTAGGGGAGCAATATTGTTCTTAGTTTGGTTGGTGGTAGGATTGAAGGCCATGCGCTTCCCCGTCATACAAAAATATAACCTATTTAATTATTAAACGGGTTTATCAACTCATTGATGTAAAATACCTCCGTCTAAACCAAACAAATCATATCCGGTAAACCCAAATTTAATAGTTTTCCTATAAAGCAGAAACAGCAGTTCGTTGCACCCTGTGTTTATATGGAAAGTAACGATTGAACGCAAACCCATAAAGTAACGTACTTGACACCAAAGTTGTACATTGTAGAATTATTTCGACTGCATAAGGTGTTGCGTGGAATTTTCAGCAACGAACAACTATAGTTGGTAAAGAAAGAAAGAAAGAAAGAAAGAAAGAAAAAAAAGAAAGACACATTTATTTAACCCTTTATTTAAAACTTACAAACTACTTAAATAGGTAGGTAAGTAGATACACTATAGGTAGGTACAGTTAGGTAACGTAGGTACATAATAGATACTTAAAACATGAACTTAAAAGAAAACATACCTACAAATAAATGTAGTTACCTAACATGATTACCTACACTTCTAAAATAAAATATCAACTTATTTTTTTATTTTCGATAGTAAAGCGTTTGACCACCAGCTTACTTGAAAAGCAAGTAAAAATGAGGCCTAAGATGGAGCACACATGTTTAAAAGGAACTTACATATTTAAAAACAATTGAATAGTCATAGTCATAGTCATATATTTTTTTTAATAACAAAATAATTGTTACAGGTTATAAAACATGATCAAATTAAATTAAATTATACTTAGATGAATTTTACATGAAAATAATTGTCCTACTTGTACAATTAGTCTACCCTATGAATGGTTTCTATAAGCTAGTTCTTGAGGCTATATTTAAAATGATTGTTGTGATTTCCTTGTAAGATGATGTGGAACCGCTCAATTTCTGTTCGTTTCTTGTGGGGTATCTGTGACCTTCACCAAGCCTAGCGAAATTATCAATGTGTTGCCTTGTGTACATCGCTGATTGATAAATAATGAGTCCAGGGAGGGTCATAATCGAGGATGAGCTGAGGTGTCGAACGGAGCTCTCACTATTGCACGGACACCCCTCTTCTGCAGCCTGAAAACCCGTTCCCAGTCAGCAGCGCACCCCCATAACTCGATTCCATACAGCAGCAGAGAGTGAACCGATGCAAAGTATCATACGGACCATATCTCTCTATAGCGGTGCAGACAAGAACTACACTCCCTTTGATTTTCGTAAAAAGATAACAAAATATGTTGTTAGCTTTTATTTGCACTCAGTACAGACATACCTCATACATTGTAAACGTATTTAGACGAAGGTGCTAGTTATAGAATTTAGTGAGGTTGTTACGGATATGCAAATATCCACGTGCCATGTTTCTGTCCCGCTATACACATAAAATTCTGCAAACATTTTACTGTATACTGGCCGCGACTGACTTTTCTTCTATATTGGTCACTCTCAAAGGGCAATAGGAAGAATTATTTTTGCACTAGACTGGCTTATCACCGTTCAAAGATGGTATTCAATATTTACAATTTACCATCATAAAATAACGCCATGTGATTTAATCGTTAATTTGATTTTTTTATTGAATACGAAGCATAATGTTTTTTATATCTAAACCCGTCATCATAGCTTTTGATCAGGTTTGTCTATATTTTATAGTTTATATTTTAGACCAAATTAATGATACATTTTAGAAGACCCTGGATCTCTAACGTACCGACCTAAGTTATCACATCAAAGAAAATAATACAAACTCTAAGTACAGTTTAGTAGGTCTTTGTTTTAAATGCAAAAGCGAAACAAGTCGCGCCCTAAAGCATCAAAAGTAAGGCAAGCCCTAAGCCAACATTTATTTACACCTATAACTAGACATTTTACTAGACGCACAAATGTATGTGCATAAAAGGCCAACGCATCGCATACCTAAATAGATAGTAACTGAAATAGGTAGTAACTTATTAGTTTGTTTTGACAAATGTCAAAACAAACTAAAAAGGAACAATGTTAAGATTAGTTTCAAAATCTTGTCGATACTTTAATTGTTTATAAATACACATTTATGCAAGTCAGCTTCTAGATGTTATTGTTTCCTCAACTTATAACGAATTGCTGTGTGGCCAAGTGGGTATGGGCCTGCTCCAGAGGATGATCCAGAGGTTGTGGGTTCAAATCCACATTGATACACATTCTGATGAGCTTCCTGATTTCGGAAGTTTTCGGAAGTCATGTGCGCATTTAATACATGCACATACTCTGGCGGCATAGGGCATAGGCATGTTCCTAGGAACAGATCCCAGTGGCATGTTTCACTGCCACTATACGGTGTTAAGAGAGCTTTTTTTTTAAAACAAATAAAGGCAGGGCTTTGTCGCTATGCGACCACATTGCTCAATCATACATACATAACAATTAATACAACACTAGACACATAAGTAAAAGAGGGAAAAAAAAACTTAACTTCTAAACAAACTTAAAATTAAAAAACAGTTGAGCTTCTTTACACATACGATCCGACAAAATACTATTACATATACCAATATCAAATTTATTATTTATACCCTAATACTTCGGTATGTCTGCGCTTGATAAGAGAGCTGCTCAGCTCTACTTATTCATTTGATATCCAATAGGAAGATAAAGATAAATTTATTCATAGAAATAAATGGCACAATGAACTATGTACATAACTAAACTAATTACTATTATCTTAGGTAGGCTTGCAACCTATCACGTACTCACTCCGTATCACTAGCTAGCAAACCGTGGGCATGTGCCGAGCGTAAGTTTGGACGTGCCTCTGAATACCCCCTAGAAGGTGATGCTTTAGGAGCATGTACATATCCAAGCGATGAGTAATTAGAGTAATAAGAGTTGAAAAAGTCGTGAATCTGTAACTTTATAACGTAGAGCTTAGCTTAAAAACAAACAAAGCTTTATTATCTTGTGAACCTATTCATTGAGGGGTCAAAGTAATTACGATTCTTTCAAATAAATATGAATTTTTCATAAAACAAAATCAAAAGATTAAGCGTCCTTATCGAAACATTAATTGAAGTGTACTTCAATAAGCCCTTCAGACATCGATTCACAGTAATCCCCGAACGAAATATAACAAAAATATCGTTCATATCTCTACTGCAATCTTCAAAACGCTGAACATTTCATGATTGAGATTCCACACGCGTTTCAGTCTGGGCGCTTGAAAATATTGGCTTTACTCACAATAATCGGAGATGAGTGGACAAAGCAAACCACATCTATTGAGAAAGGTTTTTCTTTGATGTTTTTGTAAATATAATGTATAACCAAAAACTTTAAAGCCCGAAGTCAAACAAAAACTTTATTAGAGCTATTTTAGCCCAGGACAAAAAATAAAACAGAGGAATCCCAACGAAAAGGGAGAAGGATTACGTTAGGTTATCCCACCTAACTACATTATCCCCACATTTCTCACCCAAATGATAACCTCATAATTGCGGATCTTTTGATCTACAGCTCCGGTAATCGAAAAGGGTCGTACCTCTCGGAAGACGAATCCCTTTGAAAATTGGCCTTATTTGGAAAAATATCTTAACATTCAGCAGCGAAGCATCCGGTCCGGTTAGACGCGGACCCGGTTGATTGCGTCCGACCCGTAGACTTCGTGAATAATACCCACTTTGTGCTCAATAAAAAAATCCCCTCCGATATTGGAAACAATGGCTCCAACTCACAATTTTTCTGTCGCCATTTCCACGGAAACTCTCGGGATTATATCGTTCCTTTGATTTGAGGGCAGACGTGATATTGTTCTAAATGAGCCACCCTTGCCCGAGGCTTTATTTATGAACTTAATATTGCTCGAGATTCGAAAATGAAAATACTCTTGACGTAAATATGAAGGTTTAAAGTCGACTTGAAAGTAGAAAGAAAACACTCACATAAACCAAACACCAGTTGAGTTTATTAATCTTAGGTGGTGCGTTGCTCAAAGGATCCTCCTAAACAAATGCCTGTGTTCATGTGTGCGTGCGATTTTAGCACTTCTTTACCCCACATCTACGCGTATTTTAGCACTGCTTCACTGCATAACTCGCACACTCTTGTAAGATAGTACTTATGGCTAGAGGTATGGTGCAAAATGCGATAAGCTCTAACGCATTGCGTGTCTCATTCCTCGACGGCGGCATAGCAGTACATTATGCTCGGTTGTATGGTGTCCCCCGATGTTTACTACGTGATAGCCATGCGGGGATATCCTGGCGGTATTCGGGCGATCCCGTGTCTTACCGTCTATCGACATCGTTAATTTTCAACGTCAGCTTATGAGGACACAGTTTTAGGGAATTTGGCAACAATGTCCGAAACAGCTACGAGCACTAAAAGATTAGTCTTGGATTCTTGAAGAACGGTAGTCGCAATTTGACGGCTAAACAACTTCTTTTGGTGCATTTGGGAAAAAAATATTATGTGATTTTTTACGATGCGCGCGCACACCGACCCCTTAAAGCGACACCATGAAGTTGGTTGCGTTTAGAAAAAATATAGTGTTTTTTTTTTGCGATGCGCGTGCACACCGACACTGAAAAGAGACACCATGAAGTTAGTTGGTAATTGTCTCTCAAGTTTTCCTGAGAACTGATAACCATATTCAAGGTATCATACCGCTCCCTTAGGAGGCACAATATTATTCCTCCATTCTCCTCTATCAGACGTAATTACTGCACTCACTCCGTTGTGTTATTTCAGACACACGAATAAATGCTTTATTTCCTTACTGGTTGTCCAGGTCTTGACGCTTTCCCTTAATCTGTATCTGTAGGCCTATCTATACCAATATTTTACGACTTACAAGCCAACTCGGAGCTTCAATATTATGGTAATTGCAGCAACATAATTTTTTACCGGTCGATTAAACAATAGTCATGGCGTAGGACGAATTAGACAAAGGCGGTTAATACGGAAGCCATTAAATTGAGATAAGCGGAAAGGCAGATTGGCCGCCCTTCGGGTGGTATTAGCCCGTGAGTCCTGATAAGTGGGGATTGGGGGATTTGAGAGCGCTATAGAATAATAATATTCGGTGTTCATACTCAAGACAAAAAATATATAAAAAAACAAAGAGTGCAGTCCCAGAGATGTAGTTAAAAAGCCATGATTTTACTATGAACTTTTTGAAAATGTTATTTTTCTTCTATCGAAATGATTTTTATTAAGTATAAATGTACGACCTAATAGGTAACTCAACTGATCCAGACCAGTACCTGACGAAAGCGTGCCCAAGACATCGGCAACATTGCCACGCTGAATAGCTGGCCTAAATAAGAGCCAGGTCATGTGTCGCCTCAATCAAAAGCCCCGCAATATATTTGGAAACCTTTAGGGCACCGGCAATTTAATTGATATTTGATAGTGAAAATGGTCTAAAATATACATATTTACTCCTCTCCCACCTTAGGTCTAACTCCATCTGTTATTTATGCTCCAGGCAACGGAATCTCTGGCGTTTGCCAGTGGTGACAGCTGAGTTATCATAAATCTGGTAGTAGGACCTGAAATGGCCTGTTTGGCTAGCGACCACCACCCAGCAGAAATCCAGCGCCAATCTGTTTACTACGTTCCATTGGTGTGTGGAAGAGCCAGTGCCCTCTGCGTAAGCTTGCTTCATCAAAGACCGCATCCTTGCCTGTGCAAGTAACTATGCAAGATTTTTGGTCAAGAGCTTGCTCATTTCACGTAAGAAAAACATGCATCTGAAAGATAGATATATAGATGAATATTACACAGGACATTCAATTCAAACAGCGGCATCTAGTAATATTTATATACTTTTTGCAAATACACACTTATATTATTATAGAACACAAACATCTCCTAAGTCTAGTTCTATAGCTACGATTTATAAGCAGTTGCGAAAACAACGTCGTAAATCCCTAATCCGGCAAAAATCACGTAACTACTCGCAGTACGTTATTATCCGGCAATGATTGGCCGGAGATAATGATTGTTATCCGACCCAGACGCATCGGATTTCGCATCACGTCGCGTTGATTGTGGGACGACAAACGGGGGCCGGCGGCGGCGGCGTTCCAATTACCACGACATAGACACCCTGTGCAGTACAGCGGGTCTTAAATGGCCGCTTTGAGCATTTCATAATATGATCACATTATGATTCATTTCATGAACCGTAAAATTGATCATTGTCATAGTTCAAAAAAAAATATTTGATTTTGACTATGACTTTGAAAGTCAAAGTTAAATATTTTTGTTCAGTAAAGATTTTTTCTTTTTAGGATCACTTTGAAACGTCAAATCTACCGCCTGTTCGGAATCGCGACCAGCACCTCGGGCCAGTTTTTTTATGATCCATTACAATATCTTAAAATTAACTATAATATCAATTTATTCACTGAACCAAAATTTGCAGAATTGCTAATGATATGCCTAGAATTCATATTATTAATCCGTTTTAGATGATTTACTCAAAGTGGGCATTTTAGGCCCGCAGAACTTTGGTATCTGTATTTTCGGCAATTTTCTGTGAATATAGAAAGTAAATAAGGTAATACCAAATATAATTCACATCATCACATCAACAGCCTACTTGAACTTGAACTCTGTGGTCTAGTGGTTCAACCCACCGATTTCAGATCCAGAGGTCCCGGGCTCAATCACCAGGGGGATTATAGTTGGTGGTAGGACTTTGTTTAAGTCCAGCTGGCTAGCTACCACCATCTTAAAATAAGATAGCCAGCTTCTCAGTTAGTTGAGGATTCCGGGGAAGTGCGCCTCCATCTTCGGCCTTCATAACTTTTAACCAAGTGAGAAACGGGTATTTATCGCGTATTTTACCTATATTTATCCCGACGTTTCGGCAGGGTTGCACCAGCCGTGGTCGCTGTGCGTCTGATTTTGCATATACCTAATTAAGACCACTGTCTTAATTAGGCAAAATCAGAATGAGAACAAATCACCATAGCACCGACCGTACGTTATAGTGGGAAAGCAGAATACCTTAAGTAAATAAGTTTACTATTAATGAAAATGTTGATATAATTTTTGAAAAGTGCTCTCAAAACCGAAGCCTTAGTAGTCGTGGTTCAAACGAATAAGGACTCTTCTCTGTCGGTGCTATTTTAAGGATTTTTTTTAATAAATAAATGTTACGGGACATTAATTTCACACAGCGTCATCAAGTCCCAAGCTAAGTGAAGCTTGTACTCGTATATGGGAACTAAATTACGGATATATATGATACTTATATTTGTATGCATACTTATCATACAATACAATACCCAAACAGAACAAACAGCTATATTTATCACACAAATGTTTGACCTAATGGGAATCGAACCCACAACCCACCAGCCAAACTAATATGTCGATAAGTGCTCTTAGTGGGAATAGGTTAGGTGCTATTAGTCTTGTACTGTTTTAAGTTATTTTTGTAAAAAAAATGGCACCGACTTCACCACTAAAAACTTTAAAATAACTCTATGGGTAAGGTCGTATAATTTGAAGTTGGTGCCAAATTTCCAAGCAAAACAACATGTTTATTGTATGGCACCGCCTTCAAATCAATCGGTTCATCACAGTATGAACCAATTGATTTGTGCAGCGCACCCCTGGTGCTATGTCAGGATAATGTGAACGATTTTTTTCGTTTTCGTTCGAAACATTTCTATGGGACCAATCTGGAATCATATACTTTTTTCTTTTGAATAATCAGTACAATTATTCAATAAAAAGTACAATTAAACTAACTACATGTACAAATGTACTATAATGTACAAAGGAATCAGTCAGATTACCTAAGGACCGTTACAAATGGCCTATAGGTAACTCAACTGCTCCAGACCAGTACCAGACGGTAACGTGCCCAAGACAATTGCTGCATTGCCACGCTGAATAGCTATGCTAATTCGCTGGCCTAAATAAGAGCCATCCCTTGGGTCACGTGTTGCCTCAATCAAAAGCCCCGCAAGATTTTTGAAAACCCGGAGGGCACCGGCTCTTATACTTTTTAAACATTTTTTTTTAAATTGATTGGTAAATGATGGATTTTAGCGGTAACAGGTAACTGCGTCCCGCGGTGTTATCCGCGGATAATAAGTTAACGTGCCACGATGGGAAAATACTAAAGTTGTGTTTTTTGCAAGTCACTAAAATCTATATTGAAATCCCAGAAAAAAAGCGTTTGAGCGTGAAAGAAAAATTAGTAACGTTTGCCATCCCACGAGAATACTTCACTTTTTCGGGATGAAATGTAGCCTATATGTATATTTCGAGTTTCAGCCAAATCCGTTCAGCCGAAGAAGTAACAAACACACACACACACACATTCACTAACTATCGCATTTATAAATAAGTGTGATGGGTCATTTGATTTCAAGGCTTGCCTGGGCAAGGTCTACGATTTTATTCAAGAACGCCTCAAAATCACAAGGACATTTTCTATTCCGAAAAATCTAACCATTATTCATATGCGCTTATATATCAGCGCTTTAAATTCAACACATTTTGTCATAAACTTCCCGAAAAAGTGTGTTTAAAAATTAATAGCATTTATAATGGTTGTTTGTTTAACATTATCACGAAATCCGACGTAACGATCCTCGGTATTAAGCCTGAATAGGAGATCGTAAAAACTTGATGGTTCAACGAAATATTGTGCTGATTTTTAATTAAAATTAACGTAACTATATTATAAGAGACAAACGGCCATTTTGTTCTCATTGAAGCGTTTGCCAAATATATAGATGACTACGAGATTAAAGTTTCCCTATACAGCTACTTTCTGCCACAGCTTGGTTTGCCATGTATGATCATGAGGACGCTTTTCCCATGAAAAAATATCGGCATTTAAGCTGAACCATAGTTGACCTAAGTCATTAAAAAGAGTGACGAGGTGTCTACTAGACGAAATTGTTACATTTTTGCATGTCACTATAAGAAATATTCTATAAACAAAAAGACGAGGAAATAATCAAGATAAAACATTATTTTTTATTTTGATTATTTATATATTTATTTTGATTAAAGAAGCGGTATTATTGAGGTGCAGAGCTAGAACATAAATATATTATTATATATTTGTTTTTTTTCAATGATTATTGTATCTTTGTACATCATCGGGTAAACTGGTTTTGGAATTTAAGCAGCGGTATTTCTAATCAGTAAGCTTACTTGATTTCGATAGACCCCAAACTATATTTTTTTCTTCTATTATGTGCAAAAAGCTCAGCAGTAGTCTTGGAAAAAAATTAGATATAAAAAATGTTAATCTTTGTCACACGTCCATATCAACATAATGTTTCAAAAGTAACTATGTCTGCTTGCTGTACCGTTTCAAGGGTCGCAACGAATCTTATAAAATTTGCCATGAATAGGGAACAACCAGGGAAAGTTTTTTTTGTCAGCCCCGCATTCTGGCACGTAAGGATAATCATAAAGTATAATGTGTGTTGCCATATGGATACTATGCTTTTATCTCTATAGAGAAATAAATATACACACAATAGGGCCAAAGATAACTTTAGTGTAAAAGGATACTAAACGACACAGTGGCAAATAAAACAAATTTCAGTTGAATATCACAAAGTGATTCGCAGACCGGAAAATTTGGTTGTGTAGTTTACATGCGGGTGGTGTAAACATAGAATACCTAACACGTAGACTTAGAAACTCAATCAGAGTTGTAGACAACCATTCCTCGGGGGTGCGAGACTTTTGTGAGTACCAGTGCTGTGGCATAGAATATTTTGATCATAAAGTTGCAGTTGAAATTGGCTTGGGTAGTCAGAATGTTGTACTTGGAATCCATCATCATCGCAGATCTGAGAGTTTACTACAGAGCATGTTCTAAACTAAAGCTTAGATGCAATAAAATAAGACGCAACAAGCCTCATAGCTCAGTTAGTATTGGTAGTAACTATGCTCTCTGCGCTGTGGTTCGATTCCCACCCAGGACAAACATTTTTGTGATGAATATAGATGTTTACTCTGTGTTTGGGTGTTATGTCATATAGTACGAAAGTATTTAAAAAGTATTTAAGTATTCTATCCGTAATCTAGTTCCCATATTACAAGCTATGCTTAGTTTGGGGCTAGATGGCGCTGTTTGTACCAATATTTTTTGATGAGACCGCTAACGGCTTCCAAAATAATACGATCAATTATATTTATTAATCTTTACGTGACATTATAAAGTTATTCTGTGTTTTATGTAAATTCATTCACATAATACAATTAAACGTCTAAAATACATAACGAACATCTATACAAAAATATTTGTCACAGGCGGGATTCGAACCCACAACCGACAGCGCCGAAGGCGTAAAATAAACTTTGCCTTGAGAACGGTACACGATTTTTCAAGAAAAGCAACCAATAAATCCGTTTTTAGAAAGTCTGCTGTAGCTATTTCTAAAGGCTATAAAACCGGGCCGTTCTAGGGGCATAATAAACAAATGCACTGATACGGGTGGCCGAGCATCGCGCGATATGTTGACACATCCCTCCCTAAACCCTTCCCCCATCCCTCTGTGTTTTATTTGTGTGCGAGTCCGTAGATTAACTACGGAGCAATTTGGATTTGCAAAAAATGTTGTGCTCGGTTATTATATAGCCTAGAGCTGCTGAATTTATTCGTTCGTTATTATCATAACAAGTAAATAAACATTTAGCTACATATATATGATATGATGGTGAAATTACGGGCACGCAAGGCTCAACACCTTGATGACTCACAAGTTGACGGGCGCAATGCAGTGCCGTGTAGGCTATGTTCTTTGTATGCACTTAACATCAGGTGGACTACTTGCTTGTTCCGTTTCCTAGTTGTATAAAAAAAAAAACAAAAAAAAAATATATAGCTTTCAACAAACCTTGGCAGTTTGACATTAATATACAGGAAAGTTGGAGATCGCAATGTAATATGTAACAAAAAAACCCTGTCAACAATTTTACCGAACCTAGAATCTATATTAAACCAGAAAATATCCTGGTCAACGAGTTATCTAGATTCTTGGTTCTAGAAACGGAAATGTATTTGGTATCCAACTTGTACGACATCCGTATAGGAGGACGGGATTTATTTTATCTTTTTTTATTCATTTCACCAAATAAGAATGCTACAAACTCCTAACATTTTTGAAAAAAACAGCAAAAATCGTTGTCATTCATAGATGACAGCATTTTTTTCAGTTTTTTTTCGAGTTCCGTTGAACAGATCGTAATCCGGTCAACAGATTTCCTAGGTAAGTTATGAGGAAAATGCATTAGGTAACGGTAGTCAGCTAGGAAATGGCTTTTTTGTTTGTTTTTTTTTTGTCAATCAACACACCATTTATTGATTCCTATATGTTACGAGGGATGAGGGATGAGCTAAGAAACAAAGGGCGACAGATAAAACGCTGGGAAGATGAGATTAAAAAAGTGGCCGGTCCAGAATGGATACGACTAGCAAAGGATAGAGAAAGGTGGAAATCTTTAGAGGAAGCCTTTGTCGAAAGACAAGCTGTTAATGTTTGAATGTAACTGATTGCCGAAAACAACTATTTACCTAACAATATTTTAGATTAAGTACTAACACAAACATAGCGTAGCATTAAGGCTTCTTAATAACCAAAATTATTGTAAAACAAACAGCAAATAAAGGCTTATTTTATTTTATTTTTATTTATTTTATTTTATATGTTACGAACTTCACAAGGTCAGCGTGAAATGCACAGTCGATGTGCGATTGAATAATACATATTTTTAATTCATCGATAGATTAATTTACAATTTATTAATAAAATATTCCACCAAGCAATATTAAAACGAAATCCCAACCGAAAATAGTTCAAATATACAGCCCTACTTTTAACAGAGCGTTTCGTTTAAATTGAGTTAAAGTCCGTGCTTAATTTAAATTGATTACATTAATTGCAGAACAATGGAGCTTGTTAGCACTCGTAAATAATGTTATTTTCTATTGGATCGACAGCCGTAGGTACCTACGCTATTTATAAGCCTATATAAATATGTAGTCCTCTTTCAAAACTTGCCTGAGTTTTTAACCACCTCTGTGGGGTCCACCGGGGTCAGATCCAGAGGTTCGATCCCCAGGGGGAGTACACTATTGTGCTTGGTTTGGTTGGTGATAGGACTTTGTTTAAGTCCACCTGGCTAGCTACCACCATTTTATCTTTTCTGTCGCCGTAACAACAATTCTTGAATTGTTGTATTCCGGCATTAAAAGATAAGATAGCCAGTTCATTTTTATTGAGGATTCCGGGTGAAGTGCGCTTCCACATTCGGCCTTATCGTAATTTGAAAAAATCAGGTGAGCCGAAGACTAAGCACCTCTCCTTCGTACAATAAAAAAATAAAAAAAACATTCGTATTTCATTCTTTCACCAACCATAAAAAAAATCTTGGTTTCTTCGCAAAATAATAAAATTATCTTGAATATGAATTCTTAGATAAGTTTGTTGTATCCGTCAAAATTAAAAAAAACTTTCGACAAACGAGTTCTTTAATGATACGTAAATCGTGTAGTTTTGTTGATGCTGATTATACTGACGCTATCAAACTTGTTATGAAGAGTGTTTTCTTTTTAACTCATGCGGTGCTGTAAAATACACGCGGTGTGTTCTTCATAGACCGGGTAGTGGTCAGCACCCAAAGACTTAAATCAAATTGTTCAATTCAATTGAAAAGAGGCGGTTTCAGTCAATGCCTCAGGCAGGAGTTGGTTTGGCACATTGGTAGCTTAAAATCTCAAAAGGATAATTAATGTCAAAACGTTTATCATTTGGTAGATTTTAAATCTAACAAATAATGATGACCTATAAATAAACTTTACGTTCTTTATCAGTAGCAGCGGAATCCTTTCTTTAATTTCCCCTCAATTTTCCGACTGACTCGATTCGAATTCGAACATAAACTTTTATAAAATCTTATAAAACCCGTAGTTGAACTTTCTTATCCAAACTTCGCAGCTCTGCGACAAATCGGAGTTAGAGTTTTACAAGTCTTCTTGTTTATAACAGTTTGTTTATGTTTTGGTGCTTATGAAGTTTATTGAAACAGTCCTTACGAAGAATTAAAGAAAACTGAGGCTGAAAATCCTAAATGCATACTTTCATACCAAACGTTTGATGTACCCTACTTAAATCTAATCTATAATTAATTAAGGCTGTCTTTTAAACGGTCAGCTAATTTAATAAATGGTCAGAACATTTTTGAGGTTTAAATCAGCTCGAAAATTTATTTTGCCAGTAAACAAAGTGAATAAATAAGTGAGGTGTTTCTGAGAGCAAAAAAAACCTATCTTCAAACTGATATTCGCCGCCTTAAGTTCGAGTTATGTGCTGTCAAAATAACTTTTTAGTTGATTTTTCGTTCTCACCGAATATAAAAAACACTATTTAATTACTTGCCTTTATTTATTAGCTCGGATGTCCAAATTAGCGAATGTAATTTTTCTAAATTTTCATTTCAACTTTCTCGGTCGTAATATCTCATGATTTTCTTCACAAATCTGTTTGCATATTCGCGAAGGAAATAAGAAAGTGACGTGGTCCCAAGGGAAATCTGAACGAAAAGGTTCACGAACAAACAATGAAGAGGGGTAGGTCTTAGGGGTAGGTTCTTCAAAACTAAAATCCTTGCTGGACGTCTCGGCGTTCTGAAATAAGACTGGCTCCGTCAGTGTATACTTAAAACACACAAATCACTACCTTGCACTACATAATTATATTGATATATATTTATTTGATTAATTGATTTATTGTTTTGAAAAGTGATCTCAAAACCGTTAGCTTAGTCAAAAAATTTGCCTTAATAATCTAATTGACTATACGACTTCCGTGGGCTGGAGCCTACGGATGTCTGTGTGTGTATAGACACCGGCTTTATTGCCAAGCTGAATAGCTATCCTAGGTAAGAACTGTGGTAAGAACCATCCATTGAGTCACGTGTCGCCTTAAACAAATGCCCCTGCAAGATTAAAAAAAACCCGGAGGGTACCAGCACCTCAAGGTCCCAAGGTCATAAGCAAACCTAAAGTTAAATATAAAAACTGCAAGATCCGACTCTTGCATTTGAATTTACCAAGGATTGCTACTTACTATCGTCTGGTAGATAAGCATTCAAATTATACGGAGTTAATACTATTTTGCATTTTGGTAAGATGGGATTTGGACGAAGCATCTTGTTTTGCGGTAGACGTGGTTTAAAGTTTTTATTTGTACATGTTTTGAGATGATATTGAACTGATGCTCAGTTCTATTTAGTTTTTACTCAGACGGTAACAAAAACGAGACACGACGTTATTCTTAAATTATTTTTTCAGACATTTATTTTAGAACATTATGTTTTTAATTGGATGTCATTAAAACAAAAAAAAAAATGCCAAGTTAATGATTGAGATTTTGGTCATCTCCAAAATGTATTGGTGAGCAAACAAAGTACATTAAAAACTAGGTGTTTCTGGGAGCCAAACGAAAACATAGGTTTTCTTTTGGCTCCCAGAAACACCTTACTTTTAATATATTTTGGATATGATCAAAATCCCAAGCATTAGCTAAGCATTTATTTTCGTAATTTTGTTTATATGATAATCAGTTTAAAATACGAACCTATTGACGTACTCTACCATAAGTTCGAATGATACGCTGTCAAAATAACTAATAGCAGATTATTTTGATGACATGCTATTTAAAAAACACCATCATATATATTTAGTTTAGAGATGATGGGTTAGCTCATAGACTCTTTGCTTGTCTAGGCCTCTAGGGCATAGCAAGGTTGAGGTCTACGATGGATCAAGTTTGACCAGAAGGCACTGTCTCTGCCGCGCATCAACGGAACACAGCAAACTATTTGTAGCAGGTCTTGACCAGGATTGCAAGCCAGAGGTTCCGTTACCCCGAGTAGACCACTAGGACGTAGGTCACACATACCCTTTACCAAAATAGCTCACATATAACATGCCTTTTGTTTTGCACGGCAACAAAAACGAGTCACGAAACGTTATTCAAGATGATCTCTTCCCAGATTTCTTCTCTTAGCGTTGTACTTTATATTCTACAAATAAAACGTCAGTTAAAGACACCTTGATCGTAAAGTCGTGAGTAAACACCTATTACTCTATTTTTACTGGCACAATTAACTTTAATACCATCATCTGCCTCAAGCTGATCAATAATAATTACATCAACAGGCAATTGCTCCGCATTTTTCACGGACAATAATTGTATGTTTCGGTCTTGAGGATGAAATATCGTATAGCGCATATATTAGTACGAACTAACACTTACTAATGTAAACTTAGTAAGTAACAAATACAGTCAACAAATATTATAATGTATACCTATCTAGTAATTTCAAAATGAAAATGGCGTCATTTATGGAAAAGTTGAATGCTCATTGTGTGATTTGCAAATGCATGCAAATCACACATTTGGTTATTTGAACTCACTTATTTTATAGGTTAGGTACCTACTTAATAATAATGTAGTGACATGTAAATACTTTAAAAAATGCGTAAAATTATCTTCATGAACTTTGAATTTTCAGTAAGTAAACTTAATTAAGAGTGTGCATTAATTGTCAGTCATTCAATCTAATAAAGAATGAATCACTCCTATTTTATTGGATATGTTTGCGAAAGCGAGGAATGGCGGTTTTGATGCCATTGTTCGCAAAGGCTTTAGTTAATATTACTCCAGCAAAAGAGGCATTAATGGACGAGCATTTAAATGCGGGTCGTGGTGAAGCAGAAGCATCAATCTAGTAGTCACCGAGGCTTGGATATAGTACTTTTCTCAAATAATGCACGGAAATTAAAACCGGGTAGTACCTAGGCAGAACTATTTGTCAGAAAGTACAATTACTTTTCAAAATCAATGAGGAACAACTAGCAAGCTCTCGCGTGATTAATTATTTTTTAAATAATCAGCTTTTCATTTACATGCCAGTTCGAAATTTAAATGAAACCTTCGATAAGTTTTTTCCTTCGTTGTCAGGTTTCGGGGTAAAAGATCGTTCCATTTTTATACTTTGATTTTTATGCAACTTTTGCCGAACGCTGCTTTCATGTATTTGGCCAGCTTAGCGATTTCGATTTTTCTCGAAGAAAATCGAAATAATTCTCAAAATTCCTTGCATGTTTGAGAAAAGTTTCATTACTAGCGATAGTCAGAGAAAGTAGAATAGAATAAAATGAAATAGAGTTTATTTGCAACAAAAATCGATAATAATCAAAATAATTGTTTTCTTTATTCCATAGCTGCAAAATATGACTGTTTCATCTTAAGTTTAAAACTGTTATCCTATACTTAACAGCACATAGTTAGTAAAGTAGCTTTTTACAATTTGAATGTTTTATTATTATTTTATTTATTTATTTTGTTCTACATCGTCTGTTACATTTACTCGTGCCATGTAAATTATGATGTTTTGACATTTTGACATTTGGAACTTTGTCGTATATTTTTTTTATTTTTTATTTGTAATCATAATTATTAGACTGTTAGGGTGTCTTCTGTGGTATATCAATTCAAACAATATGAGTACTTACCAATCAAAAATGCAAAATTGCCAATAAAATTATAGAATAGTATTTGCATAAATTCCGAATACAAGCACTAAATATATATTTGGCCAATTCCTTCGTATATTATTTCTAGCCATAGAGGTTCAGCACGTCTGACCTAATGAAAAGCGACTATAGGTGCCGCCGTGAGCAAAAAATGTAACGAGTAAGCTCTTTAATTCTGCCGCCGATGGGAAGGCTGTAATTGGCAATCGATTGTGGTAAAAACTATTCGACCTTAAATGTCGCTCTAATAATCGTAATACAGTTTATACTTAAGTTTAACCAGTTTTAACAGCCTCTATGTTCCGTCTACGGTATCAGACCCAGAGGTCCTGGGTTCGATCCCCAGGGGGGTACAAATTTGTGCCTGGTTTGGATGGTCTTACCTAAATCAGCAATTATAAATGGTTGTATACATTTTCTAGTCTGTTGGGTGAGGATTTCGGGTAAAGTGCGCCTCCGCCTTTGGCCTTATCATAACTTATCATAATAAACGACACCAGGTTATTTGAAGGATACGAGGGAATTATACTTTAGCTATATCTTATGATATGTTACCCTATGATACAGACTTATGCATAGTACATACTACGTCACAACTTTTTTGTATGACGGAGAGCGCCTAGCCTTCATCCAACCTGGTTTCAAGTTATGATAATGGCCTGTCTACCTATTACGGTTCATCGGTTCATCATTACGTTTCATACAGCCCGCTGACAGACAGACGGATAGACAGATGAACGGTGAGCGTAAACTTAGTAATAGGGTCCCGTTAGCACCCTTTGGGTACCGAACCCTAAATATGAAAAAGCAATGCACCACAGAGACGTTAGAATCAGACTTGCCAAATGAACGACAAACTTATTTGGTTTAAGGTCAAAATTTGCTATAATAAATCTACTTATTGACTTGATATGTGATGTTGATCGTATTTTGATAATAATTTAACTCATTAACATTCATTTCGTATGCTTGTAAGATCACGGCTATACTTTCATAATTTATTGGTATCATAACATATACCTACCACGTATATGTAACCCAGTTCCGCAAAAAAATAAAACTCCAAAAACTACATTTGTACCGAAAAGCGAAAATCAGCGATACTCAGGGCCATCTTAAATTCCTATTCCTGAAACAGAATAAATAATTTACCTCTAACATGTATAAAACGTATTTTTAATTAAAATAATAAACTTTTAGAAGGAATACATCAATCAGTTCGACCAGAATTCTTTGTCGTTGATGATAAAATGTCATTCTCTGTCGGCGTCGTTGGGGAAACGTTAATTGTTCACCGCCTGTAGATATGAACAATTACAAGCACCGTGTATTGGAATGTGCAGTGCGCGGCGCTTATCGTGGCATTTTTTTGTTTTTTTTTATTTAGTATGAATCGGCTCTAGACCACGAAACGGAAAAGCCAAGAATGAGATCTACGATGGAGCGAGCCTACCCAGAAGGTGCCTTCACTGTCTTCTAGAAGACATTAAGGTCAAAACACAGCGGAAATCAGACGCTGAGAGCTTATCAAAAGTCCTTGCAGTGTGCACAGTAAAATATTCTTAAAAGCTTTCAGTTATTATATAAGAAGGTAAGAAGGAAGATAGAGGGTATTTGAAGCTACTAACGGATTCGGAGTTTAAAAAATAACTTTAAATTATAGTTTAAGGATCTTTAATTTTAATATTTTATTAGCAATTAATTCATAATTACTTTGAGACGTCCGAAACAAAGTTTATTTTCAAAATGAATGAATACAATCCTATTTACTTACTGAAATGAAATACGTGGTCGCGACATTGCAAGCTGACTTGCAGCCTTTATTTTTGCCTTTTTTTGATATGCTATTAAAAAAAGGCACTATCACTACATCATGCAATGGAAATTATTTTGCAAGCCATAAGGTTTCATCAGGTTACCGTTTCCTCAGTTTGTTAAAAATTTCAGGTGAAGTGCTCCACCTTTGGCCTTATCATAACTTGATAAAAATCTGTTTTTTTTTATTGTACGACGGGTTAGCACTTGGCCTTTACCTCACCTGGTTACACAAGTTGAGGTAAGGCCGAAGGTGGAGGCGCACTTCACCCGGAATCCTCAACAAACTGAGGAACTGGCTATCTTACCTCTAAATGCCAGAACACAACAATTTTAGATTTTTTATTATGGCGACAGACTTAGGTAAGATGGTGGAAGATGATGAGATAAAGGTCAAGCACCTACCCACCGAAAGATAAAAAAAAGAAAAAAGGTTTAAATTCGTTTTGGGGTAGGTGTGCCGATGAATGATCGCTAAACCTGGTACCAGGTGGTACCTGTATAGGTCCACCTGGCTAGCGATCACTCTTCTACCGAAGTCCAGTGCAAAACGGTACGATGCGTAGGAGAGCCAGTGCCTTCTGGGAAAGATTGCTCCATCGTTGACCTCACCCTTGCTCTGGCCTAAATATGCTCCTTGACCTCTAAACTATATAAGCTTAGAGGTCAAGAAGCTAACCCGTCATTAATAAAAACTTCATAAAATCAGTGGGATTTGTCGAAAATGTCAAAAATAGACTATGGTAGGTACGTGATAGTGATTGATCTACCACGCAGATCAAACTAAAGAATAGCTTTATTGCTGATGATGATTTTTTTTCCAACTTCTTTGTTAACGTAATATTATTTTTATTCATTATAAATGTAACTTTTTCTGAATTTTCCAAACTCTTTATTATTAATAGTACCTACAACCTCTGATTATTCTTTACCAATACAAAACGATTTATTTCTTTCCTTTTTTATTAACTCATACGGATACGTGACAAGCAAGGAGTCCACCTGATGTTTTGCCTATAACAATACCTTACTGCGTAGTTCACACCCACAAAGACCATAGCCTCCGCAGCACTGCATTGCGCCCGTCAACTTGAGGCATTAAGGTGTAACATCTCACATCTAAATATGAATCTCAATATCAAAAGATCTCTATATCAATTTCATCGAATTTAATCAAAATATCGTAATTGGATCTTTTTCTATTCTATTTAGTTTTAGCCAATGCACGCTACTGTACTATTGTACGCTTCGGCCAATACAAACAAATGCGCCTGAGTAGTAGTAGTGCACTGTACCCACGTAGCGCAGGAGTCTTTGTCAGTTGCCGCTCATTGATGTTGATAACGTCTATTCACGGGATACGCCAGTAATTGTACAATTTTCTGAGCAGTTGAGGGTTTTTAGGTGTTCGGAATGTTTTATTGAAAACAGTGGGAGCTTCTAATTATTGATCATCATCATTTCAGTCTACATGCGTCCACTGT
The DNA here is from genome assembly GCA_951394065.1 of Venusia cambrica. Lineage (NCBI taxonomy): Eukaryota > Metazoa > Arthropoda > Insecta > Lepidoptera > Geometridae > Venusia > Venusia cambrica. Next base: position 7,711,076 of record OX596055.1, read on the forward strand.
CGAATATTGGCCGCCTCCATCCATCGACTCCCCGCGATCCCCATCGAGTTCCCACACTTCATTTCGCGTGTATTCAATCGAGATTCAGTTGAATTTATTTAACCCTAGATAGATAACCATAGTCTACTGTACACTCATCAAATCAACATTTTTATATACTCCTACAATGTAAGAAACCGTGGTGACTATAATTTTATATTTATTTTTGCTTCAAATGTACTTAGGGCAGGCGTTCAACTTGTGCTCTCCACAAATGGGATTTTTACAATTATCGTTTTTGTCATTCTTCTGATTTTTGATGGACAAAAGGCACAATATCTTCTTTTCTTTGGTTCAGGTGTACCTTCACCTTGTGCGGTATTGCTGGTCTTCTTAGCAATATTCTACTATTTTTTTCTTTGATATTAGTCGATAAAGTTGGCATTTGCTGCCTGGTCTCCATCCAAGGAATCATCAAGCTATTGCAGAAATCTTTCATTAAAATCTCTGCGTCCCAGGGGTTTTTCTTACTTGGATAGGACATTATCACAGTAAATGATGTATTCGTTTATAAATGCTATATTCAACATCCCATAAAATATAGCCATGGTCCATCTGTTTGATTTGCGGCTGCACGACATCGTTGAGCACAATTAGTCGAACGTGTCAACTCCCTCCACCTTTTGTTTTATTGTAAAAATGAATCATAGTGTAGGATACCCAAATAAGATGAACTGTGCCTTCTTCATCACAAGAAGATAAAACAAACACCATTTTGCTTGGTTTCGGTTTCTTCCAGTTTAACTGTCTGACCCCTGAGTCTCTTCATCACTAGATTCATGTAATAACGACCAATTTCAGCGTCTTCAGGACGTAATTGAGACGGCCTGAAACAAATAAAAAAGTAAATAAAAAATATATATATATCCTCACAACAGTCACAAAAATACATTTTCGCAAAAGTGATAAAAACTGACACTAAAGATATAAAAACCATACCTCTCTTCGACGTACGGTAGGTGGATATTGGCGAAAGTATTGCACTTACCTGTGCGACACGGATCTCTCCTGCAAGCTCCGTAGGTAAAATAAGATGACAAGAACGCCCAGTGCAGTGCCGCGAAATTTAAACGAGCTATATCCATTTTTCAAAATCATTTACGTCGATTCGACGTAGGTTACCTATCTAGGGTTAATTATAGATTTTATCACTTTACTAGGTATTTATCCATTCTTTATTATTAACAAAGTGTGGATAAATACCTACATTCTTAAAAAACCTTCCACAAACTCTTAGTATCATGAAAAAAACGCTGAAAGGCTTACAAAATGTTGAAAAAGCACCTTAGTAGCTGATAAGTATTGCGAGTATATTCTATTATACAAAAGTATTTGATTCTATCTTAGGTTCAATATAAAAAGCCATCCAGTAGAAAATTAGTACCTCGTTCATCCGCTAGAGGCGCTCCATCGAGATTTGTTTAAACAGAGCACAATTAAACTGGCCGTCGACTTTTAATCCTGCCTTTTTACTTTCCTTTCACATTGCCTTTTTCCTCTTTTAACAGGACAATAGTAGCTTGTTAAATAGTTAAGGGCGACTTATTAATCAACTTGGTCGTTTAATTAGCAGGCAAAGTCCTTTGTGAGTGGTGAGAGCAATAAAAGTTGGATCTAATGCAATTATGTTCCGGAAATTAAAGGTTTGATGAGAAATGTTTTGAGGCATTCGTTTGCTTTACATACCTTATTTTTATATGAAACCATGATAGCTAGGTAGGCACCAAATTGTTGCAAATGAAAAAAGTTTTATGCTAAAATAAGATTTCCAAGCTTTAGGACTAACACAATTTAATTTTTATTGTACAACGGGGTAGCGCTTGGCCTTCATCTCACCACTTCAACTCACAAGTTGAGATAAGGCCGAAGGTGGAGACGCACTTCACCCGGAATCCTCACCCAACTGAGGAACTGGCTATCTTACCTCTAAATGCCGGAACACAACGGTTAAAACACATGAAAATAATCAAAGAATATCTAAATTTGGCATGGATATATAATAGTGCAAGCCATGGTGAACAAGATAAGCTATACTTTTTATATCAGGTTACCAAGCAGGCGAAGCCGCAAGCAAAAACTAGTATAAGTTACTTTTTTGAGCCTTAGAAAACAAACAAGTCTCACAGCTCAGTTGGTAGTAACTCTGCCTTTTGCGCTGTAGTTTGCTGGTTTGATCCCACCCGGGACAAAAAAATGTGTGAAAAAGACATGTTTATTCTGCGTTTGGGTGTTGTACTGTGATTAGCATGAATATACAAAAAAAAGTATGTGAGTATTATACGATTTAGCTTTGCGTAGTTTGGAGTTAGATGGCGCTGTCTGAAATAAATATCTCTTAATTTCCTGTAATTGTGTGAGGCATGATATAGGCAAGAGAGGTATGATTAAAGAAATGGCAGAGAGGTGATGATGATGATGATGATGATGTGCTATTAACATACAACTATTTTATTGGCTCGCTTAGCTCGCTCATAAGTAGGTATTTTGTTATGTTGCCTTGGCGTTTCTCTGAAGGATAGTATCAGATAGCATGTGCTTATCCGGCTGAGAACCAAAGTGGGCAGGTCATATTTGCCGAAAGACCAACCGGTGGGGTCAACAAGTCCATCAGAGGAGACCAAGTCCAGACTAACGTAGTGTAGGATGTCGTAAGGACATATGGAGTGACGACAGGATACTGTGGCAGGTGAAGAGTGGATGCGAAAGGCCGAAGGTCGGGCTCAGTGGAGGGAGACCTACGTTCAGCAGTGAACTGCGATTGGTGACTGATGATAACAATGATCATGGTCAAAAAAAAGAACATAAACAAACGTTTATGTTCTTTTTTTGAAGGTGAAGGTGCAAGGTGCTTGGCCTTCATATTACCTGATTTTCAAATATGATAAGAACGAAGGTGGAAGCGCACTTCACCCGGAATCCTCAATAAACTGAGGATCTGGCTATCTTACCTCTAAATGCTGGAACACAACTACTTAAGAATTGTTGTTATGGCAACAGAATTAGGTAAGATGGTAGGTATACAATATTGTGTTAAGTCCGCTTAAATAAAGTCATACCAACAACCAAACCAAGCACAATATTGTACTACCCCTAGGGATCGAACCCGGAACCTCGGGATCTGATACCGGTAGGCGTACAACTAGACCATAGAATGGTTAAATGTAGTAAGTATTAAATTTGCTTCAATGTTTTTAATCCTCATCGACACTGAGGCTACAAACTGGAACTGGTCTTCTGCTAGGTAACAGGAAATCTCTCGAAAGGGAAGTAATAACAAATAACGACTCCTGTGAACTAAGGCAACTGTAGTAACCATTCTCAATCCTAATCAAGAACAAACCTAATATGGCGCAACTCGTAAAAATCTGTGGTACCTCGCGTGTTTACAGTCAGCGAAAAATATCTATGAGCTGTTTTCATATTCAGTTATTCATTCAACAAAGAAAAATAAATACTAGCAAATATTCGAATATTCAATTGTAATTGCTACTTAAAACGTGGATCTTTTTGATAACTCCTAGAGAGTAGTCTAGGCACCCTCCAACCATAAAATTCAGCACAAAGTAATAATATTATACGAAATATTAGCTTATTTAGTAACTAGCTTTTGCTCGCGGCTTCGCTCGCGTTAAGAGGTATTATTATTAATTAAGTATAGTTTTTGCGGCTTTACTTTTGTTTAGATTTTCTTAAGCCATTTTAAAAAAGTCTAACTGACAAAACCTATACTTAAACCAAACGAAAACAAAACAAATGCCAAATACAAAGCAGAGTCTATAACCAAAACTACTAAACCGAAACGAAACAAATGCAAAATCTCAAAATCCTTTCTCAGGGGATGCCTACGTCATAGTAGCTTTATGCATGCAAAGTCTCAACCCGATTGGTTTAAAATTGACAAACTTTCATCCCCTATTTTATCCCCTTGGGGGTAGAATTAATCAAAATCCATTCTTAGCGGATGCTTACGTCATAACATCTACCTGCATGCCAAATTTCAGCCCGATCAGTCTAGTGGTTTGGGCTGTGCGTCGATAGATCACTATGTCAGTCAGTCAGTCACCTTTGAGTTATTACTAAACCGAAACAAAACAAATGCAAAATCTCAAAATCCTTTCTTAGGGGATGCCTACGTCATAGTAGCTTTATGCATGCAGTCTCAGCCCGATCGGTTTAAAATTGACAAAGTGTCATACAAACTTTCATCCCCTATGTTATCCCCTTGGGGGTAGAATTAATCAAAATCCTTTCTTAGCGGATGCCTACGTCATAACATCTACCTGCATGCCAAATTTCAGCCCGATCCGTCCAGTGGTTTGTGGTGTGCGTTGATAGATCACTATGTCAGTCACCTTTGAGCTATATATATTTAGAAGATAGATGTATTAATAAGATAGTTCTCATCTTCAGCTGTCATCTCTTCATCTTAAATTCTCACATGCATATTTTAACAAATTTTACAAGTCATTTTTATACAGCGCCACTTGTCCTTACTAAGTATAGCCCATTAATAATTATACCTCTCGCTCTTTTTGTTTGCTGGTAGAAAACTCTTCAAGGGTTAACCCTTGAAGCTCGCCTCTGTACATATTTTCATATGACATGTTTAAATCATATGTGTACAATAAAGAATAAAGAGCTTACCCCTTCAACTGTGGCAGCCGGCCATTTTGCCAAATCGGCGCGTCCGCGTCTGTGAGACATGACAAGATGATCATTAGAGATATAACATGTGAGGGTATGCGATCTTTATTCGATTCCCTATACTAGAGTAGTAAATATGTTAAAAAGTCTCAGCATACATTTAACAAAGTTCATTATTTTTTTGTCCTAAGAATGATCTGAGTACATACTTATACTTCATGCTCTTATACTTCATGCTCTCAACACATGTGAGGCTAATAATTAAATTGTTATTTTATTTGTACAATTTTTGCAGTTGACTGTACCTAATTGAAGTGGGAAAGAATCAAATCTACCCGCCTGAGAACATAAATTCTCGTTTCAGGAAAACTAAATGGCTTTACAGCTGCTGTTAAGTCAGGCTTCAGGTGGGTACATAAAATATTTACTGCTCCAGTACCTAGTAGAACTACTTACTGCCTCTCCACGCCACACGCTGCGTCCAGAAAAGTCTCTACTTATCACACATAATATCACATCAACAGCCTATTAGTGTCCACTGCTGGACAGAGCTTCCTACAAAGCTGGAGGGGTTTGTAATCACCGTGCTTGGCAGGCAGATTGGTGATCTCAGTAATGGTATAGATAATATACAGAAGGAAGTTGCTGCATTTCTTGTGATGAGATCCCTTAGCCGCCGTTACGACATCCATGGGCGGAGTTGGAGAGGTCCCTTCCCTTGTAATCCCATATTACAAGCTATGCTTAGTTTGGGGCTAGATGGCGCTGTGTGAAATGAATGTCCAGTAATACATTTTTTTTTTTTTTTATTACTAGATTACGGATAGAATACGTATATACATTTTTTTTTATTAATACAAACTTATCATACAATACAACACCCAAACACTGAACAAACATCTATATTCATCACACAAATGTTTGTCCTGAGTGGTAATCGAACCCACAACCTACAACGCAGAAGGCAGAGTTCCTACCAACTGAGCTATTAGGCTTGTTCAAGAATGTATTTGATAATTCCGAACAACAAACATTTAAAATTTTACTAGTGAAAATGATAAAGACAGTAATAAAGTTTATATTGGTATCTGTTGTTATGGCAACAGACTAGGCAGATGGTGGAAGCTAGCCCAGCGGACTTGAAATAAGTCTGACCACTAACTAAATTTAGCACAAATTAGTACGCCCCGTGGGAGTCGAACCCGGGACCTCTGAGTTTAATACCGGTAGGTGAACAACTAAACCATAGCATCAAGCGTAGCGTCGCCTATAGCGTCTCCAAACGCTACCCGCGGCGTGTCTATGAGACAACCGGCTAAAGTATTTAGCTACGAAAATACACCGGATTTCTTGACCGTACATTTTTCTTACCTTTGGTTCACGTTCGCTTTGAAACATTTTAAGCCTCTGTGAGAGGCAGCGGTTTTGTTGGTCAAATTAAAAATGTTAAGAGTTTTGTACAAACGTTCTGATTTTTGTACCTTACTATGTACGTAAGATGTCATTAAACCACCTTACCCGTATCTTGTAGATGCTCCATTGTTTGTTTAGTGGTTCGGCCACCGGTATCAAACCCAGAGTTCGATCCTCAGGTGGGTACGCATTTGCTTGGTTTAGCTAGTGGTAGGACTTTGAGTAACTCATTTTACCTGAGACTATTTTTATACAACTTGGAGACGGAAAAAGCAAGCAGCTCACCTGATATTAAAAGCATCTCTTGTCTCTAAAAAGCCTTCCTGCGTAGGGCACATCCACAAAGGATATTGCATATAGATTGCGCCCGTCAACTTGAGGCAAAAAGGTGTTAAGCCTCACGCGCCCGTACTGTCCCCGGCAACCATACCCTTGAAACCGGAACACAGCAATGCTGCTTGGCAACAGAAATAGGTATATTGGTACTACTTCTCCAGACGCCGCTAAAACAACAATTATAATTTGGGTATTTAGAAGTAAGATAGACAGTTTCAGCCAACTTGTTTGTTGAGGATTCCGTGATAGATGTGTGTTTCCGCCTTCGGCCTCATCATAACTTGACACCAGGAGGGTTAGAGGCCAAGCAAACGCTTCTCATTCGTGAAGTAAAAATACCAAATCAAATCAAATAATTTATTCCATCTATAAAAATGTTCCATGCACTTAAATAATTATGTCATATTACAGAAAACAGAATATTTCCAATAAGCCTCTACACCTAATATCTAAAGTCTAATAAATCTAAATCTAAATCAAAACTAATAGTAACTCATAGTATTGATAAGGAATGGCAGGTAGTTGTCTTTGTCTGTTTTTCCGCGCCAGAATAATCTTAAACCTTCAAGACCACAGTAAATTCCATCAGATTTATTTTTTGCGGTGAAGTTTCGATAACAAGTTTTCATAATTATTGAAAGGTCTTATTTCTGACATTTTGAACGTATCTTCTGTTGTGTATATTATTTGCAAGTTACTATAAGATAATCTACACCGTTGCGCCTCCAGCCTGCTCCAACCGTAAATTTTCCACTTGGCTGTGAGCACACACGCACAAATCTTGTCAGGTGTACTCAACATTTTTTGCACACTGGTAATTATGCAAAGAGTAAGAAAAAAAGATATAGATATTTCATCAATAATTATTTATTCATATCCAATAAATATTACAGGGCATTAATTTCACACAACGCCTTAAAAAAAGCCAAGCTTGTAATAAGGGAGCTCGATTACGGGAATTATAACAATAAATTATACATAATATACTTTGTTTGTAAATAAATGCTTAAGATAAGCAATACAGATGAATATAAGCTCTAATACACATGTAATATCAGACTAAAATTATACTTGGTAAGATTATTTATATATTCATAAATGTAAAAAATAAAAATAATTGTGTTGAACAGGCGACCGTTTTTATAAAGTAACTCTGCACTTTGTTTTATCTAGAACTAAGGCAAAGTACTTTAAATGTTCAAGTTCCTACATTTTGTAGTAAATTATGAGTATAATAATGATCGTTGTTCTTGCATGTTCAAGTTTAGTTTTACGAAACTCTCAGGTACTTATATATGAAACGTTATACTAAAAATGTAAAGCGTTGATAAAGTAAAAATTGTTGCGTAAACATCACTTTTGTGTACTTTTTATACGGAGGTTTACTAATGATTGAATTTAGGGTGGAAACCATCGGTACTAATAAAAAAATAATCAAGATACTTTTCTTCTATGAGGTCTTCAAAGACAACATCTAAATTTAGGTTTACCAAAATATGAACCGACGTTTAGCTACAATTTCACGTAAACAAGTTGGTAAATGTATTACTGGGCATGAATTTTACCTTGCTCCAAACTATGTTTAAGTTTTTTATATTTAGGTACGGGAAGCGCTCGACCTTCATCTCACTTGGTGTCAAGCTATGGCCGAAGGTGGAAGCATACTTCACCCGAAATCCTCAACAGTCTGATCTGAGGAACTGACGTTCTTATCTCAAAATGTCGCAGCACAACCATTAAGCATTGTTGTTTCATCCCATCCTCGTCGCCAACTTGTTGTATCTTGGAAATGACACGCTAATTAATTAATACTATTTTTATTCCAGAACACACGTTACACCTTAGGTTTATTAATTAGAAAGAGAGAGAGAAGCCCGAGCGAGTAAGATAGGTTTTGCATTAAAGCTGCGTTCGTAATTATTGCGTTCAGTGGAATATACCACACTGACCGACTTAGATAAAATTTTGGTAACTAGTCAGGTGCACTTAAACAAACTCCTACCACAACCAAAAATGTATGGCAGCAAGAGTACGGATATAATAATTACAATGAATTCATCAAAAGGTTGTACACCCCTGAGAACTGCAAAGCGCGGTGCTTCGAACCCTATGTGTGACAGTCGATAATTAACTACTTATTATCGTAGTTTAATATTGTCCGGACAATGTTAACAGACTAAAATTGTGCAGTGCAGTATTTATGCGAGCGAGATAAACCCTAACACGGCCGTAGGCTTTACTTTTTATTGTGTTCGGTGTTTTGTTGGCGATTATGGACATAGGGCTGCCTAAAAGAAAAAGTCTGTATGTTTTTACAGGGATAAATTGGATTATTTTGCTTGTTTTTTTTTTATTTAAATGGCCCTTGATCTCTGCTTTTCCAGAGGGCATCGAAAGAACACGGCTAATCGTTTGGCGCCGGACTTCAGAAGTCTTTAACATAGGTTTAGGTCATTTATGGCCGATCATGGTGTCAATGCCGAGATTATAAGTTCCTATCATTAATATGAATGTCGTTAGAGACGACTAAGGGATTACAATGACAGGGCGCAGTGTCCACCTGAGTACTTATCACTTATACCGCGATAGCTAACTCGCCTGCCAAGCGTGGTGATTAAAATATCTCCACATTTTATTAAAGCCTCTGTGGTGTAGTGGTTCGCCCACCGGTATTAGAAAGATAGATAGATAGATAGATAAACTCTTTATTGTACACCAAAAAACAAAAACAAACAGACAAGCAAGAAATACGCTTAAACTTAAACAATGGGCGACCTTATCGCTAAAAGCGATCTCTTCCAGGCAACATTTGGATGGAAAGGATAGCAAAGAGCAGACAAAGCGGTCTACTAAAATAAACATTAATTTATATATATATTAGACTCATAGGTCCCCATATGAAAATTATATTAATATTTTTACAAACATTTGTGTGATGACACACATTTTTGTACTGTTTAGGAACCAAACCCACAACTTAAATTGAAAAAAACACTTGCAATTTACTCTCAGCGATACTACCGCATCAAAATATTGATTATTCGTTGAAATAAATCCAAGAAAATATATTTTTATTCCTTGACCTTTGTCGATACTGTTAAGGTTAGTAATCCCCCAGCAGGTCAAAACGGTATCTTATTGAAGAAGGCCGCTAAGACTTTAGCTGTAATTAAAAGAACATCGCGATTACTGCTATATTACTACGGACAAGAGAATCTTTGGAGTCGAATTCGACAAAATTCGACGTAAATTTATTGTTGTATACAAAGGTATACAACAATAAATTTACTGTTTTTTTTTAGGTAGGTATATAATTATTTTTACAGTACTGCAAGGTAGGCAGCTAAAAATATGAACAGGTTTAACTTCTCTGCTAAATAAATTCTGATCCATGTCAGAAAAATGTTGCAAATTCAAAATGTTAAATGAAAATATACAGTAGAGTAAACCGAATGACTGCGTTGCCATACCAATGAATAGAAGTTGCTTAAAGCACTATTTTAGTAAATTTTATAATCGATAAAAATATATCATATGGCTCAAAAGTTACATAGGTTTTCAGAACAAACCATAAAAAAATAAAAATACTCATTAAATGACCTTAAAAAAAATTGCGATCACGTTGCTTTTTTTTTCATTCTTACGCTTAGCCTTCATCTCACTTAGTTTGCGTTAAGTTAAGGCCTCAACATTCTGAGAAACTGGCAATAATACATCGAAATGCCGGAACACAACAATATAAAATTGTTGTCATGGCGACAGAAAGTAAGATGGTGGTAGCTACCCAGGCGGACTACCACCAGCCAAACCAAGCACAAAACCGGGGCCTATAGATCTGATATTGGCGAGCAAACCGCTAGACCACAAAGAAGACGATTATTTTTAAAATAAAATACCCTCTCCACACCACCGGGTTCAGCCGAGATCCGATATTAATGGGCCTGTCAATACAGTGATGTAATTATTATAAATGTTCTCAGATAAAATGTTATTACACCACATCTCGTGTACAGTGTAATCGGTTCTACTGCAATGCGTGCGCTATGTACATCTTATTAATAGTACTGCTGATTTATATGTTGGTGTTCTGATTAATTTTCCCTGTGTCCTTGCTAACATTTTTTACGACTACCACCTTCAAAAAGAGTTACTACGCATCTTCTAGGAATGCTCACGCGAAACAAAATCACGAGTTTTTTTAAAGGAAATTAATTTCTCACAGCGCCATCTAGCCCCAAACTAAGCAAAGCTTGTAATGTGGAAACTAGATTACGGATGTAATTCTGAAATACTTTTTAAAATACATAAAAATACTTAACATACAATACAACACCCAAACACAGAACAAACATTCATAACACTAACGATTTTCCTAGGTGAGAATCGAACCCACCACCTACAACACAGAAGGCAGAGCTACTACCAACTGAGCTGAGGCATGCAACTATGCTGCTCGTATACAAAGAAATACTTATCTAGCAGGGCCTTAAAGGAAATTATGCTTGCCTTGTTTGCTCAATAATTATAATTCATTTTATTATAATGGCGCCTATCAGTTTTGTACTATACCTATTTAGATTGCTATTGGGTCTGTTTCGCTAGCATTCCGTTAAGCGACGAAGCTATGCATTGAATTCTAGGTACTTACTCCGTGGAGATGTACCGTATATAATGTTTAAGCTAACTAAGAAGTGAAATCTCGGACCAATCGAATTATTTCTAAGGTTCTGTAGTAGCTTCGGGTTCCCCAGTAAGATCTTTTCGGAAGTCTGTCGCATTTATTTTTCAAACTGCATAACCAAAGACTTGAAAATTGGAATGGTGGTCCTTTGCGTGCAACCATATTTCATTAACCAATATGATTAAATACAGACCATTTCTTTTATACTAATAGAGGACAGAGATATTAAAAACAAGCTACACCGTTTCATTCCGAACTTGGGAAAAAGGTAGACCCACTTGGTCTACCCTCTCTTCTATTATCTATATTATCCAATTATTCCTATTCTCGCCTCTAGAGTAGCGTAGGTAGAACCGACCTCACTTAAAATAAAAACAAAAAAGTGTGGGAGGGAAGAAGAAGAAAAAAAGAATAAAGAAGAAGAAGAAAAAAAAATTGAAGAAATAAGCTTCCACGCCTACTTATGGTGCTGTCAGTTCTGCCCTACCTAGACCCAATGCGAGTGGTGCGACTAGAATAGTTTCAGCGGAACTAGATCGAGAAGCTTCTGTAGATATTGACCGATGTACCTACATCATGAAAAAACCATCAAACACGCAACCTAGCAACGATGGCTCAAGTTGTCGTCATAAGTCTCCATTAGTAGCTTCAAAAATTATAGGCTTGGTATACAGATTCTAACAATTCCTTTTGCAGACCTTGAGAGCTATTTCGGTGGCTTCAAAATGGATTTTTTTATTAAACCTTTGGATATGTTCCGGCAAACCTATCTCTTTGTCCGTGACCTTCCATATCCTATTCAATTTGGAACGTTTCAGCGTTATTACTGTCGTTAGGTGTCATATCTCTACGAAGTTACCGCGAAATCTTACTCCCGGGACCCGCGATGCACACGAGAATAGTAACAAACAGATGTGAGGGTATATAATTGTATGAGGCCTTATGAATGAATGAATGAAAATACTATATTGCACACCTTAAAAATAAAACTGAGCTACTTGAAAAATGTACAAAGCGGTATTATTGCTTAGAAACTTTATAACTTGAAAAAATATTATATGCAATGGGCGGTCTTAGAAGCGATTTCTTCCATACAACTTTCGGATGGGGAGGATTTTATGGTTAAAGAGGTGGTTGGTGGTGCACATTTTAATAGGGTCTTGTTAAATTGACTAGTTAGATAATAATGTATGTATATGCTACAAATATACACACTACTAATATTTATATGTATATAATAAAAATATTTTGGCCTACGCCGCTGAGGCGACAACCACAGAAATCCTAGAAATGTAAGATTAGTTAATATTAAAACATAGGTTAAAATTAAACTAACTATGTACAAAGGAATCAGTCAGATTACCTAAGGACCGTTACAAACGGCCTATAGGTAACTCAATTGTTCCAGACCAGTACCAGACGGAAGCGTGCCCAAGACACTGGCTGCATTGCCACGCTGAATAGCTATGCTAATTCGCTGGCCTAAATAAGAGCCAGCCCTTGGGTCACGTGTCGCCTCAATCAAAAGCCCCGCAATATTTTTGAAAACCCGGAGGGCGCCGGCTCCCCACGGACCCAAGGTCTCCACCCCAAAAGGCTCAAATAGGTAAGCTCTGTCGAGACCACTATATTTGTGCCTTTTGTGATCCTCGGCCGAATCAGCCGCCGCACCAGCCCTAACTGATGTCCCAGGCAGATGAGATGGCGCTAGGGTGTCGACGCAGGTAGCGTCCCACACCAAAGGCCTACCCATTTCCCAAGGGACAAGAGTCATACCGTCGGGCCGCTTACCATCATCACGTAACATACCATTCGGTTCAAGAACGGCTGGCACATTGACACTGGTAAACGCTCGACGGATAATGTCATTAAGACTAGCGTGGCGCGAAATCCTGCCGGCAGACCTTGCACACGAAAGTCCGTGAAAACCAAATTGATCTACGGCCGCACCGCACCGGCACTGGTGAGAGGCGCAGCATCTTGCACCCAACCGAAGACAAGTGGCAATACGGAAAGTTACAGGATCCATAAGTGTACCGGTATTGTAAGATGGATGTGCTTGCAGCCAAAGACCTGATTCCCATTTTGAAACAGCTAAGAGACGAGCACGATCTGTGGGAGTTGAGCACGTATGTAATAGATAATTCCGTGTCAACTCGCACAGAGGCCCGTCCCACTGCCGTTGTGCCGAAAGGTGTTTTGGGGGATCGGTATTAGGACAAGCACTATGCCAAGCATTTCGAGCCTCGTCAAGATAAGAAATTTTGAGTATATTGCCTGGAACAGCCGAAATTGATGGTGTTAGAATTTTCTCAACCAAAGAATGTGTACTATAGACGGAAGACAAGAACGCTGGCAAAGCAACACTAGAAATTTTGCGTACACCTAAGCCGCCCAATCGAATAGGCAATGAGGCCTGCGACCATGCTCTGTCATCCAACTCAATATTCAAAACCGTGGAAAGGGTGTTCTTTATTATGTTGTCTAAGCCTTCTTTTAAGCTCACTGTGTTTCCACAGTTGACAACATCGTAAAGCATAAGTAAATTTTGGGACAAAAAGGCAAAATTTTATAATGCTGAAAGCCATATGTGAGTTAATTTTTGCAAGTCTGTCCGAAACCTTCATAAAATTTTGAATTTTGTCGTCGACGAAACCCGGAAAAGATTCATCAAGAATTGGTGAACCTAGTAGGTGGAGTGAACTCTTATCTACAACAGTAATATTAGAAGCCAAAGTCTCAAACTTTTGAATAATTGAATTTCTATCCAAACATGTATCTGAAATGTATATTTCACATTTCGAAAAATTTAGTTCTAAGCCAATCTGCCGAAATTCATCTATAATAATTTTTAGATCGCCAAATACTGAGTCCACATCGCCACCCAGGGTTCCGTCATCGAGATACCAAACATTCAATTTAGATTTCAGGCGTTGAATAATTGGGTGAATGGCAAGGCTAAAAATGGCCGGGCCTAGAGGGTCACCTTGCTGACAGCCAACTGCAGACGAAATAGTTTGGTTCTTGTAAATTAATTTAGATGGCGAACCATAACATTGAAAAAGAAAAGGATAAATTTCGGGAATTTTGGATTTGATTTGATTTAGCAAGGTGCCTCTGTCAACCGAATTAAAAGCATTTTTGATATCTACTTTTAGAATAACCTCCCCGTAATTTCGATCTAAAAATGTTCTTAAAGAATGGACCGCGGCCTCACAACCGCCTCGCGAACCAAAGCCTAGCTGCACGGGTCGGAAATAGTCGCCTAGATACGCGGCTTTTTTGCGACAGCAGACTTTGGCTGCAAGGCGGCGATAGGTGGTGCCTACGGCTATGGGTCTTATCCCGCCATCCTTTTTTTTTAAAGCACTTAAAATTAGTTTTAAAGTATTAGTTAAGTATTTCTTGTGGCTGAAATAAATGGCTTTTTATTTTTTATTTTTATTTTAATAAAAATATATTAAGCCTGAGGTATTTATCATATATATCGTCCAAGTATTAACAAGTACACTGAGGGTTCTGAACGACCTACATTTCAAGGCGGAATATCACTGATTTTGTATGTTAATTTTATTTATTTTTTGTTTCTATCGCCAAGAAATAAAAATTCAACCATTACTGTTAATGACATGTAGTCCGCTGAGAGACATACAAATAATATACAAATATAAATAATATGTTTCACTTAATCTAACATACATACATGTATCATGGTTTAAGACACTCTTTTGAGTATGAGTTAAGATAAGTACCTGTGTTAGAGAGCCCCAAATACGGACGGCCTTCCGTCCGTATTTGGATGGACAGCGGAAGGCTAAGGGGCCGATACTACTTTAGAATAAAAGCTTGACGTATCTTTACTCTAATTTTACAATAACATTATTAACTTAAACTTAAAGGTGACATTGCTGTGCGCTCAGCCACGGCCCTTATGACCACCAGATGACAGAACTACGCGCGAATTTCTACGTTTTTTTTTTACGGTTAATCAAATATTACTAAGTATATATATTATATTTTATGATATATATACTGTGTTTTTATATTTACAACGTTTTAAGGCCTAATTGGGCGTATTTTACTGAATGGCGAATGATTTTTGGTACACAATTTGTGTCAACTTTGTTTTTTTTTCTATAAAGTTTTATGGCATCGTGTTTTTGCCACACTAATCTAGCACCTATCCTGAACTATAGCATAATTATATTAATTACAAAGTAAATGCTTCAGTATTGTGGAAGATAGGATTGCTGAAGCTCAGCCATTTCAGGTAACATCGACTCCTTGTAATAGGGTCCCGTTGGCATCATTTATGGTCAGTAACCATAAATTAAAAACACAAAAACAATATTTTTTAATAAAAACTTATTCTGTCTATTCGAAGCTTTTATTCAAATTAACACTCTCAAACACTGAGCTTGTTTAAATTGACAGTTAGTTTATTTAACTCTGATATTGAATATATCAACACACATAAATTATGTCGATTAAATAACTGAAGCCTTAATAAGCAAGAATACCTACTGGTTTCTAGTCAAAAGTGGCATTTGTATTTTTAAGATGTCAATTCTAAAAACCCGTATACGAAAAATTTAAGCTTTCACCCAGTTGCTGCAGATACACTCGTGTGTACCTGCTGAATAAATGATTTTTAATACCTAGCCCGCCCACGCACGGTTTTCGTTTTTTCGTCCCGAACATGGATGTTATCTGAATTATGAAACGTGAACTAACTTAATATTAATTTGTGAGGATTCCCTGAAAGGTCAAAATGCTCTGTCCTCTATCGCTTAGATACAGGACAGCTGCAAGAATCTAGCCACAAACAAAGCAGGGCCATATGGGAACTATATTCTAAAAAAAGTCAAAATAGTAAAGTTTTATCATAGGATTGTTGGCGAATTCTCCGTAGATGGAAAGGTCTGTAGTTAAAAGAGTTATTGGTTCATCGTCGCGTTGGTGTAAAGGCCTGTAGTCGAACAGCTCTGGTGGTGAAACGGAAATAAATGAATCGTCTTGTCGGCGAACAGTCAAATGACGAATCGGTCATAGAAGAACGGTTGCGGAATCCTAAAATTGTTGTGCTCCGGCATTTAGAGTTAGGATGGCCAGTTCGTCAGACTGTTGAGGATTACGGGTGAAGTGAACTTCCACATTCAGCCTTATCATATCTTGAAAAAGGTGAGATGAAGGCCGAACATCCCCATCGTACACTAAAAAAAAATTGCCCCATACTAAACAAAGCTGGGAACTAGATTACGGATAGAATACTGTTATTATTTTTTTTGTTGATACCTACATAATTTTATTATCATCCAAATACAACACTCAAAACAAGTATCAAAAACCACACAAATGTTTGTACTGGGAATCAATGGCGGTTAAAACGATAATATGTTATTTTTGAGAAAAAAAAATAGATCCGACTTCACTACTAAAAACTTAAAATAAATCTAAGGGTAAGTTTATAAAAATTTGAAGTTGGGGCCGAATTGCCATACACAACAACATGTTTATTGTATGAACCGCCTTCAAATTATACACATATGATTTTACCCATCGATTATTTTAAGTTTTTAATGGTGAAGTCGGTCCCAATTTTTTTCAAAAACTACTTATTTTTAGCATTTATCGTTGTTAAATCTGCGACACCACGACATCTACGACATCCTATTTAAGATATGATAAATACAGATGATCTAAACAAATGTTATGAATCGGTTCCTACTATGGTACAATGCACCCCTGCCAAAGCCAAACAAAACAATACTTTTTCAAATCGGTTAAGAAATTACGGAGTACTGCTGTAACAAACGTAATATAAAAAGCGAAAAATACAACCGAATTGAGAACCTCCTCCTTCTATTGAAGTCGGTTAAAAAGGTGCTATAAACTAAATCTATTCCAGATAAATGGTCTGCACATTTATATCCGGTCCCTATTGTTTTAATCCAATTAGCGCGCCTTTCACAATTTACCGATTAACGATTAAACGAGAATTTGGGGCACAGAGTAAATGTTTGACTTTCGTGATGTGTTCTAAAGTAAAAGTTTTGTTACTGCTGAAATAAACTATACTGTGGTCCGTTAGCAACATTGAATTCTAAAGCCATTGAGTGATGATTCAAATTGATTTGAACAAGATTGACGACCGATTAACATACAGTTTCAGGCCAATCGTCAAAAATGGACTCTACGTTCCGTATTAATAGGGTCTTTGTCACATTGAAGTGTTTTTAAAGTGTATGAAACTTTTTTCGTGCCGTAGTGTTAAAGCCGATAAAGGCACTCACTTAAAACGTCAAGCGTGATGCCTCGATGACCGATCGTTAGCCGAAGTTTAATTACTGTTATTTAAAAGTACCCCCATGTCAATCAATGTTGGCACGGAGTATTTTGTAAACACGCAGTAAAAATACGAAAACAAACAGTACCTTTATTCATTACAAATAGTAATACCTTTTTTTTAACATAATATAAATACTAATAGAAATATAAATATAAATAGTAATACCTTTTTAATGAAAACTTCTTTAGGCGTGTTGGGCATTTTTTGAGGAAGGAAAAATACATTATACTCGCGAAACTGTTACTCTTACTGACACCACTTTTGACACATTTGACTTTAAGTACATTGAGATTCAAGTACCGACAATCTCAGTTGTTCTCTTCGTCAAAGATCGACAAAGTTTAAGTTTCATTTCTATCGGCACTCCCGGAGTGCCTAGGTTTTTTTTATTGTGCAACGGGGAAGCGCTTGGCTTTCATCATTAACATCATTATACACACACTGACTACTAATTTCCGTTGTTGGACATTTTTGGCCAAATCGTGGGTTGAGTCACAAGTATCATGCTTGGCAGGCGGTTGGTGATCGTGGTAAAAGTGTGATCGTTCTATCCGTAATGTAGTTCCCATATTACAAGCAATGATTCAGTTAACTGTATTATAGGCAAAAGCTCCATTGACACTGACACTTGACATTGACCTAGGTCAAAGTCTTCAAAGAAAATGACACCTAGGATAACGGGCAGGAAGTTTGTGAGATTATCCATTACATTTTTCAATTCTAATACTTTATTTGTCTATAAGTTATTATAGTCAGTTTCCATAAAGTAATTACGTATGTTTTGTTGTTTTGAGGTGTTTCCTGATCTGTATTTACTATTTCAAGTGATACAAAAAAATGTTATAATGACACAACAATTCACAAAAAAATGCAAAAAGCGGGTTCGAGACCAATCGTGGGTTGTGAATTTTTGTCATTATAACATTTGTATATGTGTTTATTTAGTTCTCTACTCTTTTTACTCTTACCGTGGCGATCGCGGCTTAAAGATCGATCCCTCCATCTCAGCACATGGATGTCGTGAAAGCCGACTAACAAATCTCACCAGCAGAAAAAAAAATTTGTTTAATATTGCTAACACAAATACTGCATGTCCTACCTAGAAAAGCAGCTTCCTCCTGTGTATTATCTACAGTTTTACTGCGATCACTAATCCGCCTACTGAGCGAAATGAGTGTTACCCTAAAAAATTTGGACACTCATGGGTTTTTGATGTGATGTGATGATGTGACTCTTATGGCAAATACTGCTTATTTCCTTAGTAATAAATAAATAAATAATACAGGACGTTAACTTCATACAGCGCCATCTAGCCCCAAACCATAGCTTGTAATATGGGAACTAGATTATGGATAGAATACTTAAATACTTTGTAAATACATACGTAATATACATAATGTGTATGTGATACAACACCCAAACACAGAACAAACATCTATATTCCTCACACAAATGTTTGTCTTGGGTGGGAATCGAACCCACAGCCTACAGCGCAGAAGGCAGAGTTACTACCAACTGAGATATGAGGCTTGTTAACCGTGGTACCATTATTTATACCACTGATGGTACTGTGGTAATTTGTTTATGTACCCACGTTCCGTACACAGGTTTTGGTACACGATCTAGCTCATAATTAATGATTATAATCTTTAAATAAAAAAAGTAAAAAGCAGCTGGAGGCCAAGCACTTCCCGTCGTACTATAAAAAAAAATCAGGTCTCCAATCAAAATGTATCGATTGTGATTTGTTTATGTTCAAACCATCTGCAAAGTCAGTGTCTTGGGCACGCTTCCGTCTGGTACTGGTCTGGAACAGTTGAGTTACCTACAGGCCGTTTCTAACGGTCGTTAGGTAATCTGGCTGATTCCTTTGTACATAGTTAGTTTAATTGTACTTATTATTGAATAAAAAAATATCTGCAATACTTTGTGACTTCCATTCCATTATTATTAAGGATAACGGTTCAAGATTATTCTTTTCGACATTGTTTAAATAAGTTGTTTGTTCAGCAGTGAATGTGTATGGGTTTAAATGAAAAAAAAAACATAAATAGGGCAAAATAACATTATAAAGGTTTCAAATAAATTTATGCAAAGTAAAGTTTTTTTAGCTTTTTCTAATCTACACATCAACTGACAGCGCTGTTTTATATCGATATGAATTCCAAGAGATGAGGCATTATAGATAAAAATCACGGCCAATAATTATGTCGATTCATCCTATAACACAGATTGAACCGGCCAAGTGCGGACTTATGCACCTGGGTTCCCATTTGACCCACTTTTCAACATATTTTATTAGATAAAATCGTCGAATACTGACCGACAATCATTGCCCAAGCCAGAGGTCTTAGTGGAAACTTTCAGGGTACTTTTTTTTGCATGATGTAGTCAGAGAATATTTTAAGTTATCATTGAATGCGGGGCTGAAAAGACAGGGGTTTTACGATTCCGCAACCGTATAGAGGTACCGATAATAAGTTTTTTGAGTTAAAACAGTGGCTTATAAAGAATCATGTTTTTGTGTGCGCTTTCACATGATATATATTTTTTTAAGAATAGGGTCCCGTTAGCAGTTTTTTGGTAAGAAACCCTAATCATAAAGAAAAGCTTGCATGGCTAATGAGAATATCGTAAAAGCTTGTCAAATGCGTTTGGCGATCAGATCGCACCTTGCAGGCTTTTATGGCTGTTATTAAACTGTCGGCTTGGATTGAGATCGGGTGAAAAGAGCCATTAGTAGGTGATTAGCGGTTTTGTAATCACGCGGTGAAAATAAACGAAGCTATTTATGTCTTTACTTATTATCCTTTGGTAACATTATTGAGGGATTATGGAAATTACCGTTTCGCAAACAAATTGTATACTTCTTTTTATATTTTAAGTGATCACTTGGTCAAACATTTACAAATGTTAGAATGACACAAAACTTGACAACCCGCACAACAAGACTCGTACCCGCAAAAATAACTTAATCTGCGGCAAGACCCTCGTTGCTCAATTGGTTAGAGCGTTTCCGGAAGTTTCCGTTTGATGAAAATATGCGGATTCTAGTCCTGTCGTAGGTTGTTAAGTTTTGTGTCATTAATATGTAAGCGTTAGATTGTAAGCACCGTTATGTAATATGCCTCGGCATATTGTAAACGGTCGGCAAAAATGGTGATCGATGATGAACCCGTCGGGGCATATTACAAACGGAAGGTTTTCACAATCTCACGGTGACAAAAATACATTTGTAAATTGTATGCATGTCTATAACGTTTTAAAATCATCTCGGTTTGTTTCATTTTTTTTTTTTAAATAAAATACCTCAAAACATCGGTAAACATCGACAGACTGTTTTGTCAACCAACTAACAGCCAAACCGAGGTCTAGAGATTTGAAGTGTTCAGTTCTTTTGCGAGTTACGGCGCACTAAGAAAGGATTTGTAGAAATAACCAGGGCGTTTCACCAGCTAACTGTTTCGCAGCCAGCTTCTTACTTTTGTAAGGACTTAATGACCAAAGGATTATCCACTTCGTAGTGCGCACGTTGCTAACCGATCAAACGTCTGGGAAGTTTGCTAAGTTGAGGCTTTGCTAATATTGTATGGAGTAACTTATTACACACCTATGACGAGCAGGGTAAGTTTGTTTGCTGAGGTACGTTGGGGTTCGGAACTTTAAGCTGGGACGAATTGGGTAAGTGACATCGTGAGGCAGTATAATACGGAATATAATTACGTAAAGTGTTTGATAAAATCATGCATGTATGGTAAGGTATATAAGTACGTAAAGTGTTTGCTAAAATAATAAGTCTGTATGATACGGTATATAAGTAGTACTTACTTCTCCTGACGGGCTGCTCAAATAGTGAGTAGGAAATCCTACTAAGCTAAGGCATAGGGAGGTATATCGTTAAAATATGTAAAACTCTTTAACCGACTTTCAAAAAAGGAGGAAGTTCTCAATTCGTCGGAATCTGTCTGTCTGTCCGTCCATTCAGAATGATGAAAATAACCAATTATTGAAAAAAATACGTCATCCAGGTAGACGAAATTGTATCATATTCTTCATTGAAGTCGGTTTTCTGTTAGTTTTTAAAACGTAATTAATATAATTAATATAAATAATAATTTACAATCAAACTAAAAAGAGCTTGCTTATTTGTAACCTTGGTTCCATAGGGAGACGTGAGTTTTCAAACAAAAATCTTGCAGGTCGAGGCGATGCATGGCTAAAGGGCTGGCTCGTATTAAGGCCAGTGAATTAGCATAGCTATTCAGCGTGGCAATGCAACCAGTGTCTTGGGCATGTTTCCGTCTCGTACTATTAATCGTTATGTTGCGTTAGACCGTTCGTAACGGTCCTTGGGTAACTCGACTGTTTCCGTTGTAAATAGTTTGTATTATTGTGTATAAAGACAGTCTAATTGCAACTATTGACTCGGCCCTGAAAAATATATTCCTAACATCCCTTACCCGATCCCTGACAAAAAGTTGTTCGGTGCCGTAATAAATATAACTTAGAAGTTTTATTTCGGCCTATTTTCATCGTCAACTCCTTTATTTCTATTGACATTTTCATCGGAAAGTTTTTGTATCTGTATCTAGAGTCGGGCGCGAAACTTTGAAATGGCTTACGGCTGATTTCACTGGGTCAGGTCGGATTACGTAGTGTCTTGAAAATATACATATTTTTATCTCTTTATATCTATTTTTATGAAATATGACAGCAAGATATACCTTTTTACGTTTAGTTATGTAGTTATACCTACTTCTGTTGGTGCGTTTGGGAGTTTTGTGAGTTTTTTTAAGTGATTATTGCTATAGGTGCTTTTTTGAGTACCTATGTTATGTAGTAATATAATTTTTTGTTACGCTAAAAAAGTATAACTTTTACGTGCGTAGGAAATCTTACACAGGCTTGAAGTCGAAAACAGCTGTAGCATTATTGTTGATAGCAAATTATTTACGATGCTCATTTTTTCATCCGCATTTTTTATTTTATAAAATAAATTCCTATTCATTTCATTAAGCACATACAAAAACTGGTAGTTCCTTTTCTTCCTATGACAACTTGACAAAGTGTCATCATCTAACCAAATAAAGATAAAAAACAACTCAGTTGTGCGAAAGATAATATTTTCCATAAATACCGTACCATACAATTGTTGTGTTCCGGCATTTAGAGGTAAGATAGCCTGTAGTTTGTTTGCCGGTAGTTTGTTTAGACTGTTGAAAATCCCGGGTGAAATGCGCTTCTACCTTCAGCCTTATTATAACTTAAAACGAGATGAGATGATGGCCAAGCGCTTCCCCGTCGCACAATAAAAAATATATCTAAGCACACACTTTACGTACTTACCTCCCCCATAAAAAATATCAGCCAAATAACACTATATCTATAAACGTGTTGTGCTTCTGCGGAAAGCAAAATAATAAGCAGTATGATTCTGGTGTTGCCAGCGTCCATGGCGATGGTAGCCGGTTACGATCAGGTGGACCGAATGATTGTTTGCACTTGGTAGTATACAAGAAACACTTACAAGTAATTCTGACCAAAAATGAAAATAAAGACATTCGCGTCAACCTTTTGCTGGTCCAAAAGAAAGTATCAAACAACAAGCCACATAGCTCAGTTGGTAGTAACTATGCCTTCGGTGCTGTGGGCTGTGGGTTCGATTCCCATCCAGGACAAACACATGTGTGATGAATACAGATGTTTGTTCTGTGTTTGGGTGTTGTATTGTATGATAAGTACGTATTTACAAAAAAATAAGGAATCCGTAATATAGTTCCCATACTACAAGCTACGCTTAATTTGGTGCTGTGTGAAATTAATGTCCTGTAATATTTATTTATTTAATTATCCCTGTAAAAGGTATTCCGGTTAGTATTTTAATATGAAAGCAAAATATTCGTCTAGATATTTGTATGAGATTTGTACTTTTATAAGAGACGAGCTGGCTCACAGTTTTCATTCAAACCACCCTCGTCATCTAAATGAAAACAAAAACGCTGATCAAGTGATCTCCAAAGTGTATACAAATTTAAAATATCAAAGGTGCAGTAAAGAGGGCAAAATCTTCAACGAGCAGGGGTCTTTTCTTTACAGATAATTCAATTGAATTAATTCAAGTAAATTCGATAAGAGTAGACTTTTGAGTAATCTTTTTACTTTAAGACCCGTAAAGTAATCACCTTACTTTGGAGGAAAGTGGATAAATCACTGATGCTTCTATGGCCCATTTCATTAATAAACGACGTCAATAAGGTTTAAGTCTCAACCTTGTAGAATTAATTAGCCGCCAGCGTTAGTTTTTCCAGTTACCTACGGCCCCAACATTAAAAATGAGAGTCAAAAGGCTTTTTTTTTTTATTGTGCGACGGGGAAGCGCTTGGCCTTCATCTCATCTGGTTACAAGTTAAGAGAAGTTCGAAGGAATCTTCAACAAATTGAGGAATTGGCTATCTCTTACCTCTAAATGCCGGAACACAACGATTTTAGAATTGTTTTCTGAGAAGGCTCGCTCCATCGTGGACCTCAACCTTGCCCAGGCAAGCTTCCAGGTCAATAGCTCACTCACTGTAAACTATAACAACAAAATTTGTACTGAACATACTTCATACATATGAAAGCCTAATTATATCAACTACTATACCAGTCGATATAAAATAAAAAAAAAACACTTTTTGGAAAAAAATGGATCCGACTTCACCACTTCTAAAAACTTACAAATAGGGTAAGTTCATATCCAAAAAACAGTGGCAATCCGGAAAAACTTGAAGTTTGTCGATCTTTGCCGAAGAGAACAGCTGAGATTATTGGTACTTGAATCTCAATGTTGTCGCGTTGGTCGCGATATTTATTATTGAGTGTCCTGTCACAGCTGTCACCCGTATTATGTAGAGGCAGTCTTCGAACGATCCTTACCCTAATGTGCTTAAAGTCAAATGTGTCAAAGTAGTGTTGGTAAGGTGTCGCGAGTTCAATTGTTTTTCCATCTCAAAAAATGCCTAAAGCGCCTCAAGAAGTTTTCAATTCAAAAACAAAAGATATCGCACGCCTTATAATATATGCACTGCGAAATATTGATAATATTTTAATTGTTTCAAGTCAATAAAGACAATTTTCACAGCGAAGCAGTAAAATAGCAAGAGAATAAATCAAAATAAACGATGCTCTAGTAGTGTACCAATTTGAAAATCCTCCCCAATGATGGTGCAAACATCTCAAGCAAATAAATTGTATGGAATGAAAATATCTCAGAATTATGAATTTCAAGTGAAGTGCTGCTTAAAATTTAACTGAACGTAGCAACTCTCGAGACGAAGAGGACCGATGTTCACTGCAAGTTTTTCTCCGGCATAAGGGGATGAAGATTTAAATACTACTAGAAGAGACTTGGTACATCCATGTACATTTGTGCATCTAAACATTTTTCGAGAAACTCTTTACTGTATAATGTATAATTTTTTACTATATATATACTGGGAAACGTATTTGTCTAAGTCGAGGTTGGAAGCGCACTTAATCCGGAATCCTCAACAGTCT
This sequence comes from Venusia cambrica, assembly GCA_951394065.1. Taxonomy (NCBI): domain Eukaryota; kingdom Metazoa; phylum Arthropoda; class Insecta; order Lepidoptera; family Geometridae; genus Venusia; species Venusia cambrica. The sequence goes on from OX596055.1 coordinate 7,736,074, forward strand.
GAGGAGCTGGCTCTTACCTCCAAATGCCGGAACACAACAATCTAGATTGTATTTGAGTCTATACTAATGTAATATGGTGGTAGCCAAGCGGACTTAAAGGAAGTCCTACCACCAACCAAACCGAAAATTATATTACAGCAGTTTTAAATTACAGCACCTTAATTACATGCATTATCTGACACTTTAATTGTGATTACCAATTCACCTGCTAAACTTGGTGATTATGGTTAAATTCTCCAATCTTGGAGGAAGCTTTTTCCTGTATTAGACATTAATTGACTGTTAGAAGACGGAATAATTCATGTCTCAAATTTCAAGAATTCAAGAAATTTCAAGTCTCTACCTCTGGCTCGGGTTGTGCGTTGATTTCTAGTCAAGCAATCAGCTAGCAACCCAAATATCGAAGTATTCTAACGCCAGTCAGAGAGTTTGAACGATGCTATTTTCGTATGGCTTTTCCAGTAGGTACTTCCACGTAAGTTTGCAAGCCCTCGCACGGCGCGAAAGATTTTCATATTCAATTACAAATAGACAAGTGCCGTCTCGAGGATCGCCTTTGACGTCTTTACGGTTTAAAGGATATTAGACCCCCTCACCCCTCCACTCCCTCTTCAGGGGATATAGGGGATAGTAGGAAGTCTGCTCGTGATTCCACCCGCATTTGTTAGTTTATCAGAAATAAACAAATAAATAGAGAGTAGTGTAACTATAGCGGATAAACTATTTTTTTTAAGGGGTGTCTGACATGTTATTAACGATTTTATTTAAAACTCTATTGTAACAACGGTAACATTTACTTAGTGTTATTAATAGTTTTTACCTTGATGAATGACAACAAATACTATAACCAGCCAAGTTAGAGTCGGACCCCACACATATGCTCTAGAGCAAAATGAAAAAAAAACCGCATAAAATGTTCGGCCTTAAAATGTTGGTCGACACCTTCGGTATGCGTGTCCAACTCGCTCTTGACCGGTTTCAACAACGGTCTGTAAGTTGGAAAATACTCTCACAAAAATATCGCACCAAGTCCGTGACGTGAATTCCCCCATCTCTAAGGGCAGGGGGATGTACGGACAAATTAGCGGAAAGGTGCAGTAATGAATTTTATATTTGCGTTCCTTTGAAGGCTTTGATTGAAGTCGGAACGTCTTTGAGATTGAGTTATGCGATTAATATGAAGCTAATACAGATCGTCTACTTTAACAAGATTAGTGAGGCAAGAATGGAATGTAGGTAATACTGAGCTTATTTCAGAAGGCTTAGACATCCATGTTATTGAATATATTTCACATGCATCAATTTAATAATAACAAAAATTGTTTGTTTTGTGTTCCGTAAATAGACGACTGTTTTTATTGTTTATTTTATTATAAGTTTTGAATGTATATTGTGATTTTAAGTAATTATTATTTAAAAAAAAAATTGTAAACTACGATATTGTATTAGGTTAAGCCTGTAAAAATAGTTGTAATGTTGATAAATAAATAAATAAGAAAAAAATATCTTTAATGCCATTGTTACTTATATTTTTTTCAGAATGTTTTTCTTTTCCTTGTTATATATATTTTTGTAACAATTGGTAAGTTTACTTATTCAAATTGATGCAGAAGGAAGCTTACAAATTTTATAATAAACTGTGATTATGTGATAGTTATTTTTTTATATTATAAGAAAACAAAAGGCAGGAAAGCAAATGTTCAAATGTGCGCAATTTCATTTATTTATTTTTTGACGATTTGAGCAGTTCATGCTCAATTGATTTAGGAATTGTGATGTATTAACAAAAGAAATATATTACGAAAGAACGGGTAATTATCACATCGTAAGTAATCCTGAAGTTTTGTCGGGGTTGCACCCGTCTTGTTCACGAGCGAAATAGAACCCATGTTCTATTTCGCTCGTGAACAAGACGGTAGCTCCCATGAGCTACCGTCGTGAAACGAAGGTTTTTAACAACTACCCTCAGTTTGATGAGATTGATCCCTTCACACTTTGACGACACACAACAATGACAGTGTTTGCACAATCTGTCTTACTGTCTGGTTATAATTTTGATTTCACTAAAAAAGTTAGCTAAAGTAAGTATGTAAGTTAATTTGCCTTTACTTTATTAATACCGGTAAGGAATGGAACTCCTTGTCCTCGTCTGTTTTTCCGCAACAATACAGTCTTGGAGTCTTCAAGTCTAGAACAGGTTCCTTTTAGACAAGCGTGTTCCATCTTAAGCCACATATTTACTTATTTTTCAAGTGAGCTGGTGGTCAAACGCTTGCCTATCATTCAGAAATTAAAAAAAACATGGTCTGTGGCATCTATGCATATTTTATAGCGAATCTAATAATATAATACTGGCTCTTATTTAGGCCAGCGAATTAGCATAGTTATTCAGCGTGGCAATGCAGCCAGTGTCTTGGGCACGTTTCCGTCTGGTACTGGTCTGGAACAGTTGAGTTACCTATAGGCCGTTTGTAACGGTCCTTAGGTAATCTGACTGATTCCTTTGTACATAGTTAGTTTAGTTGAACTTTTTATTGCATAAAGTTATCTAATAATAAGTAGAAACCTTCTTCTTCTTAAAGACATAAGTGTCGTAACACAGTGGAAATACCAGGCGCTGGAAGCCGACTCCAAGTTTTCAGCAGTGTGTATAGGTTGCTCTATATTTATTACTCTTATATTGTAAGTGTCTGTTTTCGGACATTCATGGTTGATTTGTCATTTTTACCCGCGATGCTCTTTTATAAGCCCCTGACTAGGGATTAAACAACTCTAAAGGCGTGCTACGAGCTTCATAAGTAGACGTCCTCCCCTCTCTAAGATCAAACAAATAATATATGCAAAGGGGAGCATCGGCATAGAATAGCTTATTTTGTGCATAAATAGGGGAACGAGAAAATATAAGCTTTGAACGAACCAATGTTTTATATAATTAGCGTAAGCGGTTTAAAGAGGGGACGATTACAAATTACAAATTCTGGCCGTTGCTATTGCTCAAATTAAAGGAGACAGACACGTCATCGACAGTCGACATGCCAGTCCCAGACAAGTTTTTTTTTTCCTAAAAGCTTACCTAAAAGCCATACCTACTTAAGTATAATCTGTATTAAGTGTGGTGTGCATGCTATAATTATTCACTAGACATGGGTATTAAAATTTATCGCGCATTATTTTTAATTAATTATCCGTTTACTGTGACAGTGTTACACAAGCCGTAGTCATGGTTATGGCAAAAAAAAAATACGGGACATTAATTTCACACAGCGTCATCAAGTCCCAAGCTAAGTAAAGCTTGTATATTGGAACTATATTACGGATATTATAATACTAACATTTTTTTTGTAAATAGGTACATATTTATCATACAATACAACTCCCAAAACAGAACAAAAATAAAAAAATATGTGCACCACCAACCGCCTCTTTAGTCATAAAATCCTCTCCACACAAAGGTTGTCTAGAAGAAACGCTTCTAAGCGATAAGATCGCCCATTGTATTTAATAAAAAAAAAAATAGTAATCCAGTTTTATTTTTGGCGTGCAATAGTATTTGCATTCATTCATTCATACAACAAACATCTATATTAATCACACAAATGTTTGACCTATGTGGGAATCGAACCCACATACAGCGTAGAAGGCTGAGCTACTTGCAACTGAAGTACTTGCTGATATTGTCGTCGTTGGGAGGTAGTTTCTCCAACTATCCTAAATTCTCCTTCCGCAGCAGGAAGGTCAACGTTCACAGACATACCAGTGTCTAGTAAATAAGTTTCTCTACGAGCTATCATGTATTCTTGAGCTGCTGTTTTTGTTTTGTGAGTCACCGTATTACCAGAGTATAGTCTTTTACGATGGACAATGGCATTAAGTGTGTCATACCATCAGCCGAGATCTACAGCGCAGTATGGAATTTAGGAATTTTCTTAAATTCGTGTTTAGATTGGACATGTATTACGTATTAAAATTATAATTTAGATTATGCAAGGGTTAGTTTCGGTCCTTTGATGTAGCTGGTGACATGTGGCAGCTATTTGGATTGATGTATGTGTATTTCGGTTCGAGGCTGAAGGCCTGAATGGGCGATTAGCATTACCAGATTGCATTTGTGATTGTGCCCTTAAGGTGGATTTGCGGCTTCAGGATCTGACGTCCTCTCTAACATCGTTTAGAGAGCGTCAGATTCTACCTATAGTAATCTGACGATCGCAGATAGTTTTGGTACTTACCTACTTATAGTATATGATCTATCATAGATATCATAGAGAATAGAATATGAAAAACTTATTGCTTAGAAGCGCTGAGTGATAAGACTGCCCATTCTATGTAAAAAAAAATAAGTCATCCAGTTTTATTATTAAGGCGTGCAATAAAGTATTTTCATTCATTCATACATTCAATTTGACAAATGTACATAACGTATGTATTCTATGAGAGTGTGTAATTCCTTGCTAAAACCTTGTTTGAAAGAGTAAATAAATATTATAAATAAATAAATATTACGGCACATTAATTTTACACAACGCTATCTGGCCCCAAACTAAGCATAGCTTGTAATATGGGAACTAGATTACGGATAGAATAATAAAATACTTTTTGTAAATACATACGTACAATATGATACAACACCCAAACACAGAACAAACATCTATATTCATCACTCAAATGTTTGTCCTGGGTGGGAATCGAACCCACAGCCTACAGCGCAGGAGGCAAAGCTGAGGCTTGTAAAATTATTGTTAATTGCCTGTCTTGGCTGGTTTAGCCGAGCGTATTTTTTTAATACATGATTATACAACTCTAATTTTTGAGTTGGCCAATTTATAGGCGACCCCAATATAGGGAATTTGGGATTTCCTGAAGATCGTCTGAATAATATAAGGGAGGATACTTTGCACCCTGTGCAGCACCGGCAGATTAACATAGGTACCTCCGTTGGCAGAGGCATGGGGTATATACACTACCCATATCTGATGATAAGTATTCCATGAGTCTGTTTTATTTGTTAAAACGCTCATTCAAACAAGGTTTTAGCTAGTCATTCCAAACTAAAGAGATACCTACCTAAATTATATACTTTTTAAGATTCTGTAAGTATGTACCAGGTGAGAGTGATTCAACTCTTTTTTATTTTCTACCATTTAATCTTCAAAATCCAACCCCCCACGACTTTCGAGTAAATCCCTATTAAACATCGTAGGCTACCATAACACCAACGTTGGTATTTATGATATATTTCTTAGTACAGACATTCGACCGAAAAATATTCAAAAATGTAATAAAATGTTCAGTGTCAAATTTGCTTCATGCCATCTTTCGTAACATATCTACGTAGAAACAATAGCCATAAAGATATCTTCAACAAAATACGGACATGTTATTGAAAGGTTTTGCTACTCTCTACAAGTTAGTCTAATCCACAATTTAACACGATAACCGACGCGGTGACTTATTTTTGCGGTTAACATAACAATTATTATTCTCGAAATAACTTTTAAATAAAGCTGTCAACCAACTGTCAAATTAGTACAAAACCAATTCAGTAAAGAAAACGCAGCTGAATTCAAATCAAGAAATCGGTTAAAAGGATCTTTGAAAGGGTTGTTTCTGTCATCCGTTTAGCCAGTGTTGATTTTTTTGACAGCCGCATTGATAATGTCATATTTGAATTTGGAATTTCAGTTTGTGCAGTTGGTGAAAAAAAGTAACAAAGGGTTGACAGTTACTGTAACACTTTTGGCATGGATTTGAAGGATTAAGGGCTTTGATGTTGAGCGAACGGGTTGGACCGCCTATTACGAATATCTGGCTGGACACAAAAGTTTTTTTGAGATAAAATTCCATGAATTCTATTAAACCTCAGTTTTGAACTATGTTGTAGGCCAATGGGTTACACGTTTTCAAAATTGATTTTGGTCATTCAGCACTAATAGGTACCAAAGAACTTGAAATCTCGTTTTGAAACGTCGTACAATAAAAAATAAATAAAAAAAGATCTAAGCAAAGTAGTAGCATCGTGAGTTTCTAAAAATCCTGTGTTATACAACTTTGAGACAGAACAATCAAGCAGCGCATATTATGTCGAGTGCATCTCTTGCATCAAAGCCTTACTGCGTAGGTCACATCCACAAAAAACATGACCAACGCGGCACTGCATTGCGCCCATGAACTAGAGGCATAATGGTGTTATGCCTCCTTATAGGTTTATGTTTTGTTAAAATGTGATGCATTTTTGCAAGCGTTAGAAATATTGTCAATGGCCATATTATATATAGCGATAAGGTCAACCATTGTACTTATGATAATGATGACATTTTGCCTCACAACTAATACTTAATAATCTCATAACAAACGAACAAAAACAAAACAAATGTAAAAGTATTTTTTTGAACCCTTATTATTTTCGGTTTTAATTTACATTCAAGCATTTAGGGTTGGGTTTGAGGTTTCAGAAAAAATCCCAGAATAATCCCGCGTCTGATAACAGACAACGAAGAGCTCTTTTGAAAGGTGACCAGAATGATACAATAGGTAGGTAACTATACAAACTTTTGAATACCAGTGACGCGTCCGGGCGTTTCACTTTGATCTATTAATCCGTGGGAATTTCCCAAAATACTTTCTTGAGGCACTCCTGCAAAAGGAAGCTAACCTAAAACATAAAATCTCTACGATCTGGTATAGGTTAGGCTATATCAGTCGGTCAGTCTATCAGCTATACATTGATTTTGTATATGTAAAAAGTAAGTAATTAAACTAAACCAGACTACAGAAAAATCACGTTGTAAAATTAAAATATTCATAAATGATATTGTTATGTACAAACGATTAAATATTTATCGTCTATATATAACTTATAGATACCCCACACGTAATATGTTTTAATGATCTTTTGTAGGTATCTAATACCATATCCATAGTAATGTTCACAGGTTTAACCGTCTCTGTGGTCTAGTGGTTCGTCAACAGATGTCAGATCTCGATCCCGTGGATGTTGTCGCGACTAACGACTATACCCAGGGACAGCATAATAATTATCACAAAACTCTGCAATCACCAATCCTTCAGGACCTCCAGATGAAAGGACACATGACCAGCAGACAACAGCGGCGTAAAACACCCTAAATGATGTTGTTACTGTTGATTTTTGCTTTCTAATACAATTGTATTTGCTTTTTCATACAAACGTAGTTTTTTGTTTATTTCTGAAAGGTACGTCTGTTTCAATTGAAATTTTGCGGGTATTATTGCACAGGGATAATCTGTGGTAAGTTTCTTTTGAACGGGGAAAGTTGTTCTACTCGAGCGTCGAAACAAGAACGATAGACAGTCTAATAAAACATTCATTTCATACAAATATGTTTACAAATTTGCATCAATATCCTTTCAGGGTCCTAATAAAATAAAAGCTATAGTCTCTCTACGCATGCTCCATAATCCAATGACGAGGTTAATGCATCACACGCGAAAATTCCGCACAAACTATCCTCAGATGAGAGCCGCGACATCCCACACATGAATTTAGAGATTTACTCACTTAAATATTCTACATCTAATCTTGGAGACTTCTACTACGGCAAGGCTTCCCGCAGTTTGTCCGTGGGTGTCGTGGAAGGCTACTTAAGGATAAGAGGAGCCCAGATCGTAACAGGATCTACCACGTGATCACAAACCTGCCCACGGCGATACTCCTGTGGATATCTTACGAGTGGTAACAAATTACAACGGGACATGGGCAACGCTTAACTTAATCCATAACACCAGCCCGCCTGCCAAAAACCTTTTCTTTGGGAAGTCAAAAGCAAATGTTTCAAATCGTGCCTTGAAAAATTCTATGCGCAACGGCTAATGTTTGACACAACTTTATATCAGGGCGGAGTTTGCCTGCACTCAGAGCCCCTTTTAAAATTAACATTGCAAGAGTTGAGCCAGGTTGCTGCTAGGTACGGTTCAAAATTCAAAGTTATGCTTCTCATCAGCAGTACGTATTAAATGAAAATTCGCTACATAATGTTATAATTAGTTAAAGTGGACTGAAATTGGAACAAAGATAACGCGTTGAAACGCAATTTTCATTCGAGTAATTTATTCACATTAAGAATTTAAAAGGTCTCTTACCAAAGTTTACCTATATTAGGTTCACTCCATTCAAGCTCGTAAAGCTCTCTAATGGATTAACATGCGTTGCAATATTGTGCTCACCAAGATAATTATACGAAGTTCTTCTAGGTAAGTACGTACGTACAGTACTTTCATACTTATTTGCGATAAATTTACTTAATAGTGCAAAATAAATAGTGATAAACTAACCAAAACAACTGCATCTTATTAATAGAAGTTTTTCAGGTATTTCTTCTTGAAATAGTACTTTTCTTTTGCCAATTTATTTTCATACTGCTTCGTCCAGTCTTCTATTGCATTGATACGCCTTGCTTCAACCACTGGAGTAGGAAATCTCGTGCGAGTCAGGAGGCCTTGTAAAGTCTGAAGCAGGAAGGATAGCAGGGACAATGATACCACGATGTTGATGGGATCAAAGCCGATGGAATGGTGGTGGTACGTTGCGCCATAGTTACCGTTTCCACTGGCTCCATAGCTTGTGGTCCCATAATGGCTATTGTAACTCCTAGATTCAGAATCCTTAGTATAAGAGTCCAAGAAGAGATTCGTTTTTAAAGGAGATTCCATTTGTCCGACTTCGTGTTTCTCTCGATATGTTTTAGATTCCTTCAAGTTATCTATTTTCTCGAGTACAGATTGCGCGTTCGTCTGGATTTTCCTCAGCAATGTTTGAATGTTTGTACTTTGCTCCTTTATCATGTCTGTGACGAACTCTTTGAAGTTTTTTGTCGACGCGTTCCTTTGCAAGTCTGATTTCGCTGTCGTTAGTAGTGCAAACAATAGGAGGATAGAAAACACAGTCATTATCACTGTTGCTAATTTTATTGCTTCTGAAGACATGAGCTTGGTAAATAATACAAAGAAATGAGCAAAAATGTACAGGCAACTGGTTTTATGGTTTCAAAAGTAAGGTTGGCTGCTCTTTATAACGACATGTCATAGTTTATGACATGCTGATGGTAATTCACCTCTAGCCTTGACATTTGACCTAGCTGATCAGTCTCTCATGTTGGAAGACATTGCGAGAAAATTACAAGAAACTAAAAGAAAGTTTTCCTAAATTATCACAGCAAATGTTACGGTAGCAAGATACGCTTTCTAACCATAGGATTTAAATAAAAACCTTACATTCGAATCTGATTTCATTTTTGTTGGATTGTTTGTTAATTGGGTACGTACATAGGTAATTAGGCGCCACATAATGCATTACAACTCCATCTTGCCTCAGCACTCCGAATGAAATGTAGTTTCGGATGACATCGCATAAAGTGTTAGTCCCTACGCGTTCGACAGAAAGCTTCGAGTGATGCTAATTTAGCTTCACTCGCTTTCTGTCGAACGCGCATGGTCAACATTCATGCGCACGCACGCCACAACAAAACAGCGCCATCTTGCCTGTTTATAGTGAATTAAATCCATTTTCAGATAGCTGCGCATCACAGCTCAATTTAAATTGAAAGCTCTATGCGCAGTGCGCGCACTTATCGGGAGTGCCGCATAACTTTTTAAGCTTTGGGATAGATGGCGCTGGATCATACTGTTACACAGGCTACGTTAAAGAATTATTTTAATGGATCTCGTTACTCGTGAAAACTTATTTAAGCTCACTGTTATCTTAATTATTTTTTATTTTTAGCTATATGAGTTCCAGTAAATAAAAAATAAATCAATAATTTATTAATTCGGAATAAGTACCGTTTGTATATTGCTATATACAAAAGCAATAAATATTTGTTGTAAATTATACCAGGTACCTGCATATGATTTCATGTCAAACGCTTTGGGAAAGTGTGTACCTATAGTACCTACCTATGGTTGGTAGGTACTAACTATTATTTATTCTGCGCTATGGGAGGAAAGGCGGTGTATGGCACTACAACATTCATTACCATAAAATTTATAGGTTCACTTTAATTCAAATTTGTTTGCGCTGGGGCGTGGCCTGACGGATTTATAGCGATTTTTAATTGCATTTTTAATTATTTTCCAACAGCGCTGTCGGCAAATTGAATAGTGTAAGTAAAACGATGTTATCTCTTGGACTAGTTACTATTGTTCATTATAAAAAAATGTGTGTGTAATATTTTAGGAAAACTATTAAAGGCGATGGCAGCTGCGTCCGGTAAAAAATACGGCAAAATTAATGTTGTGTTGATTAATAATGTTTTCTATATCTACGAATTTTAAAAGAGGTACTTCTACATAATTTGGATCGGTTTCTACGGTAGAAGGGCTAACATAGCAACCATAGATTTTGAAGTTAGAAATACTAACAGCACTGTATCGTTGGATAGTTTGTTTATTTTTTGAAAAGTCTATAATTATCATCAAATATTTACAAATTATCGGTCCAAGATCGAATAAGTCTTGGTCTAGAATAAAAACGCATATCTAATAACACAATTCTCATTCTAATTAATAAAAGCTGCTCTAAATCGCCTGCACTCATGATAATTCAATTTACAGGGGGCTATTTTAACACCAAGCAGACCTCTATCTGTCAATAGAGTTACCAAGCATTACACGTCCAAATCAATGACGTACCACCTGAAGATTGGTGAATTTTTTTGCTCAAGGCAACTTCTTAAATTACGATTTAGGCGTCCCTATAGTTATTGAAAACGGGCATAAACGTTTCACAAAGCGACACAGGTTTAAAGTTTTGCAGATAAGTATTTAGAGTACCTATTTACTCTATTCAAATAGCAGAAATTCTATTAGCAAATGAGGGTTTTAGTTCACAATGGAAAGTGGAGTGGTAGGTATACTGTACTGGTAGATACTATCTAGAGGTATAGAACTCTGTGGTGGAGAGAGCAACCACAAACCAATCCTGCCCGGATGGTAAATTGAGGGAGCACTATTTACGTAGCTACGCCTATGTGTGGAACAAATACGTACCTACTTACATTATGTTCAATATTCAGGTGCTGTACCGCCTCGTTGGTACAACCTACCTAACTGATGCAATTTCGTAAGAACGTATCTAAGCCTCTTTGATTTCGCTCAGTATTTTTTTTAAACGTGAACAATGACGAATTTCGAATTTTATTTCAGAGACAGTTTTAGCCCGGCTACGCTACGCATTTCAAGCTACACATTTCATCAGAAAATTAAGTCGTGTAAATCGTGAAAGGGCTCGTCCGGGGTACTACCAAAATACATATTTCACCGGCGAGCAGAATTGCTATGTTCCGGTTTAAGGGGCTAGGATGCCGATGAAATTACGTGTAGCGAGTACACATTTATAGCTCAAGTTGACGGGCGCAAAGCAGTGCCGTGTCGGCCATGTTCTTTGTGAATGTGACCTACGCTAAGGATTTGGTAGAGGCCAAGGCAAGATGCAATTGACATCAAAAGGGCTGCTTGATTGTTCCGTTTCGTAGTTTTTTTTATATGAGATAGGCTTGCGTTTGTCTGCTATCTCGCCTTATATTAAGCATTGATACAGCTTACAATGGAGCACGCTTACCTAGAAGGAACCTATTCATAGCTGACTTGAATGTTGCAGTGTTCGGGAACCACAGACTCAGATAAATCGTACCTACGTAATGTGAATGAAAACCGCTTCGTGCTCCAGGAAGGTATATCCAACATAACCAGTGGCGCATGGCCGAGCGTCTGGTTGAAGGTTAAAAATATTAAGATATAAGGTCTGTGAAATCTTTGTGCAGCGACTGAGTGACTGATAACGACAGCTTACCTTCCTCCTTGTGTGCTGGTCGCGGTTACGAATAGCCGGTCGATATGTCGTTTCAAAATGATCATAAAAATCTTAATTACCTACTGAATAAACGATAATTAATGTTTTGATATTCTTTCAGCCTTATTAAATTTATAAGTACACAAAACATGTAACTAAGTAATAAAATATTAATTTACCCGTTCCCTTAACTAAACAGATGCCGACAGATTGATCCACATTCCGTCTCTTTCTCACACTAAAGCAAGAACAGGACAGCAATGTCAATCTATCCACAGGTGCAAGTGCAGGTGTATTTGTTCAGAGAAATAGTCCAATTAATCGAATCAGAGGTAACACACCTTTTGTGTCAGAAATGCGTACAAATTTAAGGGAGGGTTAACTTTTTATTCTTGATTGTCCAATCAATCGCCTTTATAAATTGGAATAACCTGACGCCTTTTCTCACAGATTTTGTTAAACAAAGTGTAACAAAAAAAAAACGGTTATTTGGAGTTTTTTTTCTTGTATCTTTGTTTAATTACATGATTCACACCTGTACGTATAATCTTTAGGAATTAAGAATAACACCCAACACACGTTTCGTACAAGGCAAGGCCTTTTGTTTGTACGACGGAGAAATGCTTGGCCTTTATCTCACCTGATTTTAAAATCATTCTTCACCCGGAATCTTCAACAGTCTGAGGAACTTTAACCGCCTCTGTGGGCTAGTGGTTCGTCGAACCAGACCCAGAGGTCCCGGGTACGATCCCCAGGTGAGTACAAATGCTTGGTTTGGTTGGTGGTAGGACTTTGTTTAAGTCCGCCTGGCTAGCTACCACCATCTTACCTTAGTCTGTCTTCATAACAACAATTATACATTGTTGTGTTTCGGCATTTACAGAGATAAAACTTGCACCTGTGGATAGCCAGTTCCTCAGTCTGTTGATGTCCCGGGTGGAGTGCGCTTCCACCTTCAGCCTTCAGCCATAACTCGACACCAGTGTAGTTAAACACTACACTGGTGTCGAGTTATGGCTGAATTATTTTGCATATTCGTTTTATATTGTACGAAAGGGAAGTGCTTGGTGTTTATTTGTCTGGCTGCACAAGGAAAGCAGTCTGGTAACTAAGACTACAGACCGTTACAAACAGACTGCTGCGCCCAAGACACTGGCTGCATTGCTACGCTGGATAGCTATGATAATACGCTGGTCTAAATAAGAGCCAGCTCTTGGGTCACGATTAGCCTTAATCAAAAGCCCCGCAAGATTTTTGAAAATGTTTTTAAGTAAAAATACTAACGTAAGTTATCATAATAATAGGAATAAATAATAATAAACCTGTTTAGACAAATTTGAAGTCCAGAAAAGGAAAATCAGGAATTGAAGCTTGATTTAACAAAAAAAAAACTTATAACTTCCTAACAATAAAAAGTATCAGTGAAAATCATTTCACTGTTACTTTTTATTGTTTGGAAGTTATAAGTTTTTTTTTATTGTTTGGTGTGTTTAAGTGTTTAAGTGAATATTGTTAAATAACACAAATATTTTATTAATTTTTAAAGTTTATTACAAAAATCATTATCTTAACACAATAGTTAATCAATTATTTGCTAATACAATGTATTGGATCTGTCCTGTAATGGTATATTTAAAAATGTAAACGAATTAAATTGATATAAAATCAACTTTACAAACCAATGAATGTATGTCAATTAATAAAATCGAGACAATATCGAGACACTGAATCGAGATTACTCTCGATTCAGTGGTAGCGCCAATGAGAAGAATCATTTAAAACATTATTATTAAATTACTATTAAAAAACATTTAAAACATTATATTACTATTTAAAGTAATCATTAAGGTAAGGTACAACCTTCTATCAGAACTAGAGTGTAAATTTCAATTTAATCTTATTATACCAAATTGTACTAGCTAACTACGTCTACAAGTAAAATTAATATTCAAAAGAAATACATTTTAATATTAATATCAAGCATTCCAGACAAACATTTGCCAAAACATTATCCAAACAATAAGCAATATTGAATAATTCATAACTAAATCTAGCCTATGCCAATATCTTCTTACTTCGTTAAGAGATATTGAAAGACTGTGAAGAATTTAATACAACTCAATATTACCACGAAAATTCAGACATAGACTCCGGTATCTAAACATGCTACAAATCCATTCCTATGAAAGTGTTGTGGTCAAGAGTTGAAAGATAAAAAAACGATAAGACACACCAAATAATAAAACTTAGCTAAAACTTAATAGCAAATCAAGTGTAAGTACCATATTTCTACTAACTTTAATCTTAGTAGAATATTAGTCATTACTAAACGAACCTTGGCTCAAAGTATCACTACTTTGAGCCAAGGTTCGTAGCTGGCAGTAGTGAATAAGTGGAGCAATGAAAAGTCAACAAAGCGATTACCGCTGATTCTAAATGCCCTATGAAATGATAAGCGTACAACTTTCAAGTCTTGTCAAGATTTTCTTACACTACGCAGACATTTTATAGAAGATACTGAAAACTTAATTGCAAACATTCTAGTTTCTCCCTTATGTACTACAATTCAATTTAAAAACAACTTTTGTCTATTGGTCGGTATCGGTCGTTGCTTTACGATCCTTGGCTCAATCAAGTTTTGTGGCACTAAAATCAAACTGCTAGTCGAAACCAAATGCAAAGCGAAAAACGGCCATCGACCCCAGGTATTATGTTAGCGACTTATTGACTTTGACTTTGACTAAATGGAAGCTTAACTGGTGGGTGTTGTATTGTATGATAAGTATGTATTTACAAAAAAAAAGTATTTATGTATTCTATCCGTAATCTAGTTCCCATATTACAAGCTATGCTTAGTTTGGGACTAGATGGCGCTGTGTGAAATTAATGTCCTGTAATATTTATTTATTTAACTCAACATGATAATTTACTTCACGGACGACTCTAAACGGAGATAGTGAAATTTAGGTTAATAATGGCTTAATTACACAAACATACATAAGAAAAGGTATTCCTTTGGTACGCTCAAAGGTCAATGGCCGTTTTTCACTTTGCTGATTGACTTCACAAACTTTTATATCGTAGCCTCGTAGTTACGTAGTCACCACTATTTGTCCTACGATCCATGGCTTAGAGCTGTGGCCACACTGGCGTTGGTGATGGGCGGCTGGGGCAGTAACAAGTCAGCCAACCGACCCGCCTCACGCAGGCCGGACAGGAACGCGCCGTGGACTGTGGCCGGATAGTTACGCATCGTGTGCTCACCTGAAAATATATATAGTCAACACTTTGACCATTGCCAATGATTTAGTCCTCAGTTCATCCTATGGTCTGCAGGTGTGAAACCAAAATGGCAGATGGAATCGGATCTTCAGAAAATATAACGTTGCTTCAAGCAACTACTCTAAAAAAAATGTGTATGTATATTATTTTTCTAATGAACCAACTGGACTGAAAATAATCTTATTTATTCGCAGTCGTATCGACATAACTTCTACAGGATATTCTAAATATGAGGTGTCAGCTTTGTTGGATATTATAAAAAGCTAACACCTCAAATTGAGAATCTCCTTCTTTCCAGAAATGAGTGTGTACTTCTACAAGATATTCTCAGTACGAGGTGTAAGCTTTTTTGGATAATTATAAAAAGCTAACACCCAAATTGAAAATCCCCTCTTTTCTGGTTATCTGAATAGCCTTTTTAAAATAAAAAAACTGATTTTATCCTGTAAACAAAGTGATAGCGTGCGAAGCCTAGGCCATTTGTGAATGGGGCACCAAGCTGTATCTAACCTGCGAAAAACAGTCTATTCTCTCCATCCGCCCCCGGTATCGGCGCTGCCAGCAGATCGTAGTCGGTACCAGAGGAACCAACCGCCACGAAACTGTACGACCCTCTAGCGTACGGATCTGCTCGCCATCTGAAAACACCGTCATCATCACTTAAAACAGTCCGCTACCATTCACTTTCACATCATCATGAATATAAAGTTTCAGCTTGGCAGAGCGCTCGACAAAACCGGTCGCGTGCGCAGTATCGCAGGTCTGAACCACGTGGTCGTTCATTTCGGAAGAAATATGTGTTAAGGAATACAGAGATTTGGATGACAGGATTGGGAGGAGATATGTTCACGAGATTGCGTCCGAAATAAACAGTGTTGTACTAACAAGGGGAGTTTTATAACATCATTTGAAAAGAGGTAGGTGCTGTTCCATTCTGTCGGGACTGGGTTCTTCGACAAGATTTATATGTCAGGGAAAATAGTAGAACAATAGCTTAAAGCGAGAAATGCTTAGTTTATCTAGTGTTCTACGAAACCTCACGTATTTGAAATCTGTTTCAGGTTACCTGGTGACAACGCACTCCTTAGGCTGGGGCACCGCCGCATGACCGAAGATGCTCTTCAGCACCGCGATGCACCGGCCCACGATGACGTCATCGGTGACGTTCTCCATCACCGCCGCCGCCTCACCGGCTACCAACGCGAGGAGCACCGGCGCGCTGTATAGGTTCCAGAATAGGAACAGTTCACCTGTACGAATACAGTTTGTTTTATCATCAAGCCAGCATATTGGTGCTATGGGTTGAAAAGCATTGGTGTTGAACCCACATGTGCACGAAAATAAATACCTTATACATTTTTACCGCCTATGCTACGATGTGAGATCCAGAGGTCCCGGATTCGATCCCCAGGGGAAGTAGCCAGCTACTACCATCTTACCTAAGTCTATCGCCATAGCAACAATTCTAAATTGTTCTGTTCCGGCATTTAGAGGTAAGGTAGCCAGTACCTCAGACTGTTGAGAATTCCGAGTGAAGTACGTATCCACGTTCAGCCTTATCATAAGTTGAAACCAGGTGAGGAGAAACGCCAAGCGTTTCCCCGTCATTGTAAACGGTTGAGCACATAATACGAAGTGGCTTCTAGTGATGAAGCAAAAATAATATTAGGAGCACAAAATAATATCAGGAGTAAAAGAGTAAAATAATATCTAATCGGACCTAGCTAATCGAGTAATATAATAGTAATCATCATGGTCATTATGACAGACTCTGGAGGTCAATTCAATAAGTACACGCGTTTCCAACAACCCAAAGCTTAAACAAGTGATTTTAATATTTTAATTGAGAAGCGGGAGCAACATATTTCAACACTAAAAAGAGACAAAACAAATTGTATTTTACTGCAACTTTGCGACACGTAAGAATAGGCTTCAGTCATTCACGCTTAAAAATTAAACTTGAGACCCCATTTTGAGAATGCTGCACTCACAGAGGAGTGTGAGATTTGGCATGGTTTGACAGTTTATGTCTAGAGGGCGTGCAGGAAGCTACAACTGATTATCAAGTTACAATTTAAGGGCCGCCAGACAAGAAACGAAGACGAAAAAGACGATTTTTTTGCCTTTAAATGGGGGTATGAACCCTCGATTTGCATGTTTGATTTAAAATTTTACGGACCACCACTGCATGGGTAGTATGTTGAATTCAAACTGATCGCAAGCTGTCACATTCCTCACCTCCAACAGTAGGAAAACAGCGTGCCTAGAAATATTGCGGTTCGTTACGGCTATTACATTAATAGGATATACTTCAGTAGGTACTAGCAATAAACCTTTAACTATACTCATACCGATTGAAACTAAGCATTTAGCCAGCAAATCGCTGGCATTCCACTGATTTCACGGTGTCAATGACAGGGTACAGATAAACGGCTAGCAAAAATTTATATCCCATTGTAAAATCAAATACTTTTATGAAAAGTGCTAGTTGTAAAAGTTAACAAAGCTAACGAAACTTAGAAATATCGTTATAGGCAGTGTTTGCATCATTATTATTGTATTGCTTGAAAATCCATTATTGTACTTATTATTTTATAGTTATTACAAGCGTGAGTTACCGAGAATTTTAGAGGATTTTTAAGTGATTGGAAATATCAATGTTCTCTTTTTAGTGAGTTGTATTAGTGTTTGTTTTTATGAGAAGCTATAATCACATTTTGTAAAATGTAATTTCAGTAAAGTACGTAGCAGTAGTACAACCTCGAAGACTACAGATGACATTACGTTTTTTCATTGACTTTGAATAATCTTGCAAAACATATTCAATTCTTTTATAACCTATCACAGTTTACAAGATCAGAGACATGAAAACATCAACGGGTTTTTGTTAATTGTTGAATCATATCGTGGTAAATATCTCGTTGATGTAGTTTGAAGTGTTCACAATTATTGAATGATAGTTTTATTCGATTTTATTGTTGATAGCCCAGCGTTTGACCACCAGCTAACTTGAAAAACAAGTTAAGATGTGGGCTTAGATGGAGCACTCTTGTCTAAAATAAACACTCTAGAATTGAAGACTCCAAGATTGAACTGGTGCGGAAAAACAGATGAGGGCTAAGAGTTTCTTTCCTCACCAGTACAAATCCAAGAGTTCAGCATAATGGAACATCTACAAGATACGGGTCGTAGATCACCGTACGTCATAGATGTACAACCGTAAGAAATACCAAATTAATGTTACAGATTTTCGATAGATTTTACAATATACTCAACGTACTTATATGCACGTTTTTAACTTTGGGCGCTTATTTTCAAGAGTTTTAAATAGTCACCTAAGAAATACGTCACGAATAACTTCTAAGTGACACTTTTATTGTTGCATTTTAGAAATAGAAGTATGGTTTAAAGTACAATAATATTATTACACAGCGTGAAGCAAGTGAAGCTTAAAATATGGGAACTAGATCACTGAGAATAAAAAATACTTTTTTTGTGAATACATATGAATGAATAATACAACACCCAAACATAAAATAAACATCTATATTTATTTTATTCTATTCGGGAAACATACATATACAATATATAAAATGGTCATACATTAAATATCCAACAAAGTTTCCACTTTTAAGTACTATAAAAGGAAGGAAGTGGACAAAATGTAAAACAACAAACAAAAACAAAAATGTATTTAAATGTAAATAAAATATGAAACCAGAAAAACTAAATTTTACATGATAGTTGAATTAAATTTCAATATACAACAGAGTTCAGGAGGGCGCTTTTAAAACTGTTAGTGATAGAAAGAATAAGTCAATATCGGAGAAATTATTATTAAAGTTAATAAATAAATACATTTGAACCATAGATAGTTTTTATATTATCATAGTTAACAATATTTATGCTGGGTTGTTAGTGGGTTTACCTGGCAACCGGGGAGTCCCACATAACCACCTACTCCCCCGATGGGAGGGTATGCGTAATGCATTTTTCCCACCGAAAAAAAAAGGGTGGGCATCAAACCTACCACGCAGAAGAAGCTTGGCAATTATTATAAAATTCTCTTTTGTATATGGGCCGTATGAAAGACCTAATTAACAACGTATCATTATGCAAAACAAAATTCTCCCAAAATTGTACACTCATTACCATTATCTGTTCAAAAATAAAACGAGCACACAAAAGAGCGATGTTGATTTCTCGCCGATACATACTTTACGCGTTCTCACATAAATCGCGAGAGACACGTGATGTACAAGATACGCCAGTGGCCTTACCACAGGTTACTGTAGTAAAATTGGCTTACGTGATATTCTTCCTGGTTGATGAGCCATTATTAGGACTAATCTTTCAAATATCTTATATTCTGTACTGAAAAAACATGAAATCGGCAGCCGGCTTATTTCCGCTATGTATGACCCAAATGTCTTGAAGAAGAGAGTTTATATATACCTTCTAGGTAGGCTCGCTCTATCGTAGACTTCATCCTATTATGTGCAAGTTTTGAGGTCAAGAGTCACAAAAAAACCTTACTGCAGTAGTGCAGTTACATTGGTTGGTCTCTTGAGAGAGGAGTCGGACATCCATGCGTGTATTACTATTACCAATGCATTTGAGTTTCTAACCGAGTAGTTAGAAACTTTTTTATTATTTGAAATATGTCCTTCATATGATCCCAACCCAATGCACAGGCAAGGATGAAGTCTACGATACAGCAAGCCAACCCAAATGGTGCCTTTGTTTTTAGGCAAATGGGCACTATACGGGTTTTATATTTCCCTAACGGCAGCGACTGCAGTTGGCAAAAAGCCGTGGTAGACCTACAGTTTTATACACAACATGTCCCGAATTAATTATTTAACGTAAAAACTCGAGGTTTCCTGTTATCTTCACTAATTATATCAAACACTTGAAACAGACGCAACGCAAGACAAGTTTAGATTCGGTTTCCGCTGTAGGACAAATCGACCTAGATACAATCTTCATCATCGTTATCACAGCCCGAAAGTCCACAACAGGAAATGGGCGGTTGACTTTTTTGAATATAAATAGAAATAATGGGCGCCCAAAGTGCAAAAGAGAATTTCTCATAATGATCATGCTTGGCAGGCCGATTTGACCCGTGAATGGCGGCAACATTTTCTGTCATGTTTCAACTCACCAGTTACTGTCACGTGAGAACATTATGGCAATACCGTCTAGTCTTAAAGTAGGTCTTAATGCAGCAGTGGAAATGATTTTTGTGTGAGTCTATAAGCCCCTCTAATTACAGAAAACTAGGCTAATTTATTCGCTAGATCGCAAATGGCCTTAGATTTTGGGAGGTCAAAGTCCGCATTTTCTATTCTTAAATAGAAAAATGATAATTAATGGAGCGCTTCCATTACTTTGCAATAACGTTGTGACCAACAAAGGACGTAATAAAGTTAGCTGAGCGCAACAAAGACCCAAGTAGGTGTACTAAAGCATAACGTTTAAAAAACTCCCGTCTTGGTTCGTCCTTGTGATTTATAACGCAGTCTAGGGAGTGCATGGAATAGTCGGATACAGAATCCCGATAAAGTCGGATAGATAAGAATAGTCAGCTCTTTGAGCATGACTCTGCCAATAGAGGTTGTTGTATAATTTTAAATCAACTCGTCTTGGTTCGTCCTTATGATGTATAGCTCCCATCTAGGATACACTGCTAAAGGCATAATCTCGAAAAATATATCCTACTGGTGAGTTCAGGCGTATTCTGCTTTTGTTTTCTTTTGTCAACGGATTATTACTTTTACTACGTGTTTGTTTAAAGGTAGTACTTTAATGCCTGTGTTAAAAGCAAGATATGTTCACCAAAAGTTCTGCTACGTTTCATTATTGAGCTTATTTTGAAATGTCAAGCTATTTTGTTTTTAAAGAATAATGAGCAAGGTCCAGTGATACTAATTCATTCTCAGGATGCCGTTCATGTTAAATTTAAATCGGAGGTAATGAAACGAATAAATCAAGCCTCATAATAAAAACCTCTTCATCTTCTTGCTGCTCTTATACCACATCTAGGCGGGATCACCATGTTCTTCATTCCCATTCTCTCCTGTCATCCGTCAACTCAGCATCTCTTCACATGCATATCGTCTCTCATAATAAACACCAATCCGGCTATTTAATTGAATTTTCCACCCCAACCCTACCACCCCTCGCGTTAAATTATTCAGCTTTTAATTCGTTATCACGGCCACCGATGTTCCTACGTTCACTATTCACATCCAAATAATTTACGAACATTCTCGCGGAGGCGCGAATGTATAGACCACGGTTTCAGAGGACGATAACAAATCTTGGTTAGGGTAAAATGTATCGGCGTGTGTCAAAAGCCTCTGATAATTCTTACAGCATAGGTATTGTCTACGCAATGGCGATCGCGGCAAGAATCAAGAAAAAAATCATTCCGGGAAACGGAATAGTAGTTTTTTTATCGTACGACAGGGAAGCGCTTGGCCTTCATCTCACCTGGTTACAAGTTAATAAGCCCGAAGGCGCACTTCACCCGGAATCCTCAACAAACTGAGGAACTGGATATCTTACCTCTAAACGCCGGAACAATTTTATAATTGTTATTATGGCGACAGAATTAGGTTTTATGGTGGCCAGCTAGCCAGGCAGACTTAAACAAAGTCCTAGCACCAACCAAACCAAGCACAATATGGTACTCTCCCTGGGGATCGAACCCGGGACCTCTAGAGCTAAATTCAGTTAGTAGTAACTGCCTTCTGCGCTGTAGGTTGTGGGTTCAATTCCCACCCAGGACAAACATTTGTGTGATAAAAATAGATGTTTGGCCTGTGTTTGTGTTTTTTATTGTATGATGAGTTTGTATTTACAAAAAAATAATATTTAAGTATCCTCTATCATATTACAGCTATGTTTAGTTTGGGGCTAGATGGCACTGTGTTAAATTAATGTCTAGATATATGGGTGTATGTGTGTATGTAGTGTAGTGTACAATACTACATGTATTGTAGTATCCACTAGTACACTGAGGATTGCGTTCTGGGCTACAGTATTGCCAAAATTGATGTTTTTTTAAGGATTTTGTAATTATTTATACTGTGGCTGTTTTTTGTTCCTTAATAAACAAAATAAAATTTAATCAAATATATCTAGACTAGAGCTTGAGACAGGAGACAGGTCATCTCATGCCTGTAAAACGAGTCTCTGGTGATCACGATCGACAGCTATAAAGTACCACAAACAAAGATGAAAAGCTTGAGAACCTTTGGGAATGTACTTTCACTACTTACCTTTTTTATTTTTTATTATGTGGACGTTTGTTGAGTTGGTTCCGCAAACACAATAAACGTAAAAGAGGGAGACAGTAAAAAAAATGGGACGACGAGCTAAAAGATACTACAGGGAAAACATATATATACACAAGAATAGAGAGAGACAGAGAGTAGTGGAAGAAGTTGGAAGAGGCCTTTGCCAAAAAAGCGCAAACAGATAAAAGGCTCGATGTCGCGTGAAATATTAAATTAAGTACCTACTATGTAATTATCCGAATTAAAAGGTTTAAAAAAACTGTGGATGGTTGCCGTACGCGGGTACATTCTACATTAAAAGATTACGTGAAACAAGTAGAATTGCTAAGATTCTCGCGCGTAAAGTAAATTATTTAGTGGAGTACCTACAAATGTTGTTGGTTGTTGGAAATTACACGAACTCTGTACAAATAAACTCTATTCTGCACCAAATTGAATTCTGTGAGTAAAAGTAACCGAAGTTGATTTGATAAGTTGCTTTGTATACACTTTTATCAGTCGGTCAGATGGTCTTGCCTATATCATCCTTTGTCACCACATGTATTTGCTGTTATCTGCACCGTTTTATATGTGTTATCATGGTACTTCTAGAACATTTAATATAATTATCATCCATATACTTATAAATATATAGGTATATATATATATGTGTATTTGTGTATTATATTTGTATAGTATAGTATGTAAGTACATCGTGTATAATGTGAAGGTATTTATATTATATAAGTAGTGTGTATATTTGTAGCATAGCTTTACTTATAATGTATGATATATAGTTAAATTAGGTAGACCGTAAAAAAGTATGGCAAAGGCGAGCTTAACCCTAACAAGAGTTCTCTTCCAGCAAACCTAGATAGAGAGAAACAAGATTTAATAATATGGGAAAAGAGTACAACATAAACAAATAACATACCTAACATAGGAATTCCAAGACAAAAATCATTATATATTAAATTAAATTATAGGTATTGTTATAATATATATATAATATAATCTATATACCTTATTTAACCTATTACAAATACCTATACACATACTCATGAATAAGTTCTTTTAAAATGTACATGTCTCATATATTTCTGAATCTGGCTTTTACATTACCATATATTTCTTACCCTCAATGGGTAGTGAACATATAGTGGGGTTAGATAATGTGGATATAACCTACCTCTGCTAGCAGTGGTGGTGCCGACGTGCCCGAAGAGATTAGCGCTCGGATCCCAGAAGGTACGCTCGAAGCATAGAACCACCTTGTTCAGGTTGCCGTAGCCAAGTCTTTTGATAGCCGCCACCTGAACATAAAACCTCCTTCAATAAACCAAACTATATATTTTTTAGAACTAATTTATTTTTTATCTTTGTGGTGATGACTAACAAAAATGACAGGAGAAACACATGTGTACCGATCCCATTTAGCATATCACATCCCTGGGCACCGATTCTATTAAACCAATCGTTTCACTATGACAATGATATCGCCGCAGAATGGCCACTATAGGTGCGTAATGGTATTTTAGTGACCATTTTGCGATGATACCATTATCATAATGAAGCGATTGGTTTTGTAGAATCGGGCCCCTGTGCTAACGGTGAAGGAAATTATGTTAAGAAAAGGTTGGGAACTATTGCTTAATAATCCGTAGATACGTAGATAATTTCTCCACCTGATCGAATTTGTACTTTCCCTGGTCCAAAAGTCGTATAGCTGTTTTACAGTACCTTCCAATCAGGTAGCGGTGGATCAAATTTGACGAAATTCTGCTGGTTCTGCCCGTTGCTCGCAGCAGCCACCTTCAACACTCCCAAGGGTAGGGTGCAGAGAATCACGTCACCTGTGAAATAATTACATCGTTCACTCACTTTCGCCGGTGACTCTGCTTTAGTTTAGAGACTAACTACAATACAATTATATTTATTTTACAGAAACCAACTTTGTTTCGGTTCTTTCAGGGAACCATCATCAAGGTGAGTGTGATTCTCGGTCGCGGCACGCACAGTTTTTCCGTTTGACCTTCAATGAGTAAAAACCGTTTTTAAAAATGTCTTATAGTACTCTCACAAATTAAGAGAGATAATTTCAGCTATCATTCATTTAACGAACCAAAATAAGTGAATTATATTATTATGCTTTATTAAGAACATGCTTCCATTATTTTGATATAAAAAAACGGGATTTTTTCATGTACCTCTATTTTAACTTGGCCACAGAGGGCAACCTACTAAACACTAGGTTAAGATGCGCCTTTTAGTCTTATTCAAGAGTTACAGAAGCAAATCTGTTTACTAATTTTATAAACGTCAAATTCAAACTAGATAATGCATAATTGAAGAAAATGTTAAAAGATTAAACAGACGAACATAGCACTCATTTATAGATATCTAGAATAGAATACAATGAATTTGCTGAAAATATGATTCTCTAATTACTTGCAAGTGATGCCTTTGAGGGCTATCTCACAGGATTGCAAGCTTGTCACTCCGTCTCAGAATTAATATTTTGCTCCCTTGGCATTACTCCGAAATATTATATGAAAAGAATAGCAAAATTAATTCAACGGTTTATTTTATTTAAAGCATCAAATCTCTTAAAAAACTGTCTGAAAGACTTCATTTTCTCCCGTCGATTCCAAGTTTAATTTGGATAATAGCATTAAGTTGATTAGCTGAGTGCTTAACTTTTGAAAAAATCTAATAATGATGCAAAGAAAGGATCGTCGAGATTGATTCGGTTTTTACACAAGTTACAAGGTACAAGTTTAATGGTTGCTTGATGCGAAAATAATCTCACTTAATTTATTCATTTATAATCTCTACCCACTCCTGTTTTAGAGTCATCCTTTTCCATTACATAATCATGTAAAAACATTGTTCAGAAAAATAAGGCTGAACCTTTCAAA
Source organism: Venusia cambrica (assembly GCA_951394065.1). Classification (NCBI taxonomy): domain Eukaryota; kingdom Metazoa; phylum Arthropoda; class Insecta; order Lepidoptera; family Geometridae; genus Venusia; species Venusia cambrica. The sequence continues at coordinate 7,761,381 of OX596055.1, forward strand.
CACGAAACAATTCTATACACATTTATACCTGTAGGTACTACCCTTTTTATATCATTATAAACATGCGTTCCCTGAACGCGTATCGTAATATCGAAGGCTTTTAGGCTAGAAGTGTGTACATACAATTGTACCGGGGCCCGAGGGGCTGGCAAACAGTGGGCTTAGCTACCGTTTCATTCCACAATCACTTCGGTAAACGATACAATACCTGCTATTCTGGGAGTGTTCAGCCATACCTGAGCGACCGAATGCGGTAGCTGCGAAATGTATAAAAAATGAAGATCCTTTATTTTTAATACCAAAATTAAACAAATTATGTTTAATTTTGGTTAATAAACTGAAGCTAAAAGTATGGACGATGGGCGGACTTTTTATTTTTATTTTTATTGTACGTTGGGGAAGCGCTTGGCCTTCATCTCACCTGGTTACAAGTTGTCTAACATAACATCAGGAGAGATGGCGCTTCCCCGTCGTACAAAAAGAAAAAAAATCACGCAATCTTCCTACTGCTGTATCTACACGCATCACATCCACAGTGACTAATGGAGTCTCCACTGCTGGACAGAGTTCCCTCCAAAGCTGATGGGTTCTGCCATTATCACCAAGCTTGGCAGGCAGATTAGTTATCTCTATAATAAAGTTGTAGATAATACACAGAAGGAAGCTATGCTGCCCTTCTTTCGGTAAAATCATGGCACTGCTATATCTGCAAGTTTAATCAAATACTGTCATACAGTAGACGGCCAAATATTGCGACTGTTTTTCGAAAATGAGTAGAAGTTACATATCTCAGTTTGTTGAGGATTCCGGGGAAAGTGCGCCTCCACCTTCGGCCTTATCTTAACTTGTAATCAGGTGATGAAGGCCAAATGCTTACCCGTCGTACAATATAAAAAAAAACAACAAATTCTTCTAAATAAATAAATTCTGCGAAATACAGACGCTCTTGCTCAGAGATCGCGATGGTGTCGCCGCGTCTTATCGAGGTCCCTGTTTTTCTACGCAAAACTGTTTGTATTGAAAACGCTCGAGCCTTGACCGGTCGGGTTAAACATAAAAGAGTATTGGGGACTGTACGATGAGGATGTTGTACGGGTCGAGGTTCAAGCGTATTTTACTGCGGTGCGTAAAGTTATTTTTGGAATAGATTTATCACAAAGTCTTGTGATCTTGGACCGTAATCAAAGAGTGATTCAATCAAAGATCTTCCTGTTTGAGAATATATTTCTATTCGTCTCTTCTTAACTCTTTTTAGGTTAAAAATACTTGTAGCAATTGTATTTTAATTAGAATGAACACCTAAAAGACGATAATTGTATTTTCTAATATACAATTGTCGTGGTAATCCACCATCATTGAATGAATACCCTTGATATATTCATAGATAGATAGATTGAAAATTATTTATTGTTCACCAATATAACACAAAAAAAACAAACAAGGAGTACAATCAAAACAGTTTAACAATGGGCAGTCTTATCGCTTAAAAAGCGATTTCTACCCGACAACCTATGGTTTTATTATTTTTTTACAGTGGCATGCTCTTGACTTCAAAGCTTACCTGGGCATTACCTGGACGAAGATGAGATGTAGGATTAAGCGAGCTTACCCAAGAACCGCCTCTAAAGGTTTTGCATAGATTGGAACAAAAACGCCAAAGACAGGTTACACTAAAACCCCAAGTAGAAAATTAAAAGATACTATCTACGGAAACTAGATATCATACACATAAAAACTCAAGCATAGTGTTGTATGAGCACCTACAGCATGACCACGATCCTAATGCGTGTGCCATAAAACGGAACTAACGTGCAACCAGGGCCAAAACTATCAGTATTTCAGTTAGACAAAGACACAGGCGCCCTCCTCACGCACACTATGGTTGTGGTCAAACGGTAGACGAAGCACCGCCTATAAGCGGTCCTAGAGCCTCAACTAGACTCCGCCTGTATGCAAATGCGGCGGAAGAGCCTCGGGCAACTGTCACCCACTATACCTGATTACAGTAACGCAACTTTTATTTAATCTCCACGCATAGATAGGTACACGCGAGAAGTAGTAACACTATTTGACTTGAATATTACAGAAAAATAAATAGTAACAAATACGTAGGTCTTGACGACCCCCCGCCGACGTGTTATCGCTTCGAGAAGTGACAGCTTGCAGCACTCAACGATTCATCAGCAAGACTAATAATAGTCAACATAACTCAACTTGTAACCAGGTGACATGAAGGACAAAAGCTTTCCCGGCAAACAAATAAAAAAAAAAGTCAGGAAATATCCTGAGGATGCCTCGGGTGGAGGCTATGCACGTGTCGATATATGTTACTAAATATTATCCTGTTTTCATATAAAATAGATAAAGCGCAAAGTGACGCCTGAATTAATAAGCTATACAGCTTAAATAAAAAATCGGACTGAACTATCTTCATTACAAAAAATCATATTTAAACTTAAACACAGAGCTGAACCGTAGCAGATAATAGAATACAGGTGTTGAAATTACATATCACATTTTTTTTATGTTTTACCTACGCCATTTTGATGTCATTTGGATTGAAAATGTTTAACATATGCAATAAATAAGTTTAATTTATTAGAACGTAAAATACATGCATTTTGCGCTACTAACTTATTTAGTACCCCTTCATAACGCTTTTAAATTGTTAAACAATTCAATTTGCTCATAAGAAATGAATTCTCGATTGATAATGTGCCAAGAATTAACGCTGGACCGCTATTTCAGTGAATCAATAAAGAGAAAAAGTGAGATTTAATACATTGTGACATGCTCTACTAGATACGCTATACTCTGTCACGAAGGAGGACGAACAAGACCAGCGGGTCAACACAGCCCGACCGTATTTTTGCGCCTCGTCAAAGTGAAATTAACGCGTTAGAATTGCAAATCATTCTGCGACAAAGAAATGACGAGGAGCAAGACATTGTGGATTTTTCTCATAGCCCCCATTATCGTGGCATGTTATTCTTTTTACCCTTGCTCTTTATTTGAGGTTGTTCCTCAGCTATTAAGCATTATGTTTTTTTTTTAACAAAATTACTAACTGTAATCAAATCAGTCAAGTCAAAGTCAAAAGGCGGTTATTCATTTAGATTTCTTGGGATCAATTTGAAAAGGCAAATCTACTACCTCTTCGGAATCACGGCCAGCACACAAGGAGAAAGGCAAGACAACATGAAATTCGCTTCACACATACTACAGGCTAATGTATCCAACAAATAACTGAGCAAACTTTTATCGTAAATATTTAGTCAGTTAGACAACCTAAGGAAAAACCAAGCATTGAATTTCTTTTTTTTAATGTGAATCGCATGAATCGGTATTTGGTAACATATTACCAAAAAACGATTCATGTGTAGGTACTTGCAGCTGAGGTCTACCATAATAAGCTGTTAAGCCTCATCAATAATTTCAAGGTTGCTTAAAGCACAGTACCACGTGTTTTATGAAAAAACCATCTCATTTATCCGTGAACTTCCAGCATTTGTTACAAATACAAATTTACCGTATCAACGTATTTTTTGTTTGTCTCCTTTGAAATAAGCGTTTAAAATAATTCTAATATAAATAGCATACTGAAACCAATAATTGATGGAATAAAGCAAAACTTAAGACAATAGTCAGCAGTTATGAACGAAGGCTTAGCTGCTTTGTATGCTTGTAAAAACGATTATAAGCATGAACATATCGTGTTTGCAGTAACATTTCCCCACGCCATGCCATCGCCATGGAAACACAACTTTTCTATTTACAGCGTAAAGCCGAACGCAATACGGAGTACGCCGCCGCTGGCGGCCGAAATCGATATAAACGAGTGGTTTTAAGCAGCTTTTGTGATGTTTAGATAAACTCGTATAATTTCATGTTCTCAAAAGCGAGAGGCGGAAATTTCCCCAACGCGTTCGTTGTTGAGCGATGTTTTTCTATTGGATATTTTGTTAGCCGATTGGTTTTGTTACTCGCCAATATACTTTCTATTTCGCGATTTTTTTTAGGATTTTTTTAACAGAAACAGGGTTTGTTCAATTGTCGATCGCTCAAGGAACATATAAAATAGTCTTCTATTTTCAAACTAGGTGAGTGAACCTGCAATTCATCATACCCACTAACTTAGAAAACAACTTTTTATATTTGTTACAAGGTTATCGCAAATTTCTGTATTAAAACCTAGACCTGGACTTAGAATCCTTTTTTTTTTGGTACGTTAAATGTATTGTTTTAAATTACGACATACGTGGTTGCGCGCTGACCTTAACTAATGATCATGGTCACAATAAAAGGAGGCTTTACTCGTGGGTTTATAGGTAGATCAGGTCACATCTGAGCCCTTATTCTGTATGACCAATCGTATCTTAACGCGCCCGCGTTACGATATTGTTATAGAGTAGGTACTGAATGTAGCATATAAATAATAACAACCACGTTACGTCAAAGTTTATCCAAACGTGAAAGTTTAAAGCGCGTTATTTTGAAAGCTCGAAACACGCTTGAAACGCGCATTGTCGCGTCTAAGAAATCTGACTTGGCATACAGGCTATGGTTATAAGATGATTCCACACAGATACCGTAACGGGTACGTTAAGATACGATCCTATATCATATCAACATATAATATTAACAAGCCTCATACCTCAGTTGGTAGTAACTCTGCCTTCTGCGCTGTAGGTTGTGGGTTCGATTCCCACCCAGGACAAACATAAGTGAATACAGATGTTTGTTCTGTGTTTGGGTGATGTATTGTATGATAAGTATGTATTAAAATATATGTAGCAGTATTCAAGTATTCTATCCGTAATCTAGTTCCCATATCACAAGCAATGCTTAGTTTCGGACTAGATAGCGCAGTGTTAAATTAAAGTCCTGTGACATTGAAAGTCCTGTAACATTTAAGTCCTAACATTTAAAGTTCTGTAACATGTAAAGTCTTGTAACATTTAAAGTCCTGTAACATTTAACATCCCGTAACATTTTAAGTCCTGGAACATTTAAAGTCCTGTAACATTTATCGTGGTTATAGAGTGCAAGGGTCCTGTTGAAGAACCCATAAGGGTTCTAGAGAATAAGGTTATAGATATTAAGGTTATATATTAAGGTTATAGAGAATAATCTCTATGACCGGTGTTCATTACCTTTGTAAACCTGAGTCTGATTCGGAGACTTGGAGTTGGTCGCCTTGACGGAGACTCCAGGTCCAGCGTACGAGATCTCGGATACCGAGGTCCCCAGTTTGATGTCCAATCCATCAGATAGCGCCACCGGCACGCACGAGTATCCATTACGTACTGAAACAAAACAATAAAAATAACTTATAGCTAGATGTAGATACAACTACTTTAACGTATTTTGGCAAGCTATTAACTGGCATTGGTTTTTTAAATAATCAGCAGAAAAATCATTTTGACAGTTGACAGCATTTAATTTAAACTTATCAGAGTTTATGGGTAGCTTGTTATATACTTTTTTTCACCCAGTAGCCCCTTTATTCCTTAAATTCACTTTGTTGACTATAACATTCTGGAGCTGATCAAAACCTCTTATATTAGCGAACCGTTTAAATTATTGCCACTTTTTTTTTATATAGGCGATGGATCTATTGTAATGTGGCCCTGACCTTGAGGCTTGCCAAATATGGTTGGACAACAATATCGATCTCCACTTACTCTGAGAACACTGTTAGAATAAGCTATATTTTTTAAACTAAGTTTAGTTTTCAAGTCAAACGTAAATAGAAAAACCACAGAAAAATATTAAAGAAGATATTACTTTTATTCTTTTTGAACATTAACAAACATAAATTCCAAGTATAGTTTGGAGAAATATAACAAGTTTTTTTTTTATTTGACATCATTTGGCATTGGCAATCACATTGATGCTGCAAAAGCGCGATAAAACCGTTTATATAAAAAATGTATAGGTATAATATACACGTAAGCAATATTGAAAAGTCTGTATTCGATTTGAAAAGATATATTTTCGTACTGCTCTTCCCACCCAGGTTACTTTACCCACATATAAAAGGACAGTGTTTAACAAGTACAGTATATCACATGCCAGCAACCACAATACAGTTTTCAATTATGCTGATGATAGCACAACGGCGACCAGTGCCCTATTGTGTTCTAATAACTTTAAGTGAATTCCTCATTCAATTACACGTCCAACCGCATCATAAAATGCACCCAGGCTTTTGTGAAATGGATCCTACGCTTTTAAAAGAACTATAAAAGTTTAGACTCACTGAAAATACGCGAATAATTTGAAAAATAAAACGTGCGCAGCTCATCTTCAGTCCATTAAGACGCTCAAAGTTTTGAAATATTCTTTGCTAAATATCACATAATTTGACAGAATGTTCTTAATTTTTAAGTAAGTTTAGAAAACTTTTAAGAGTGTAGTAACTTGGGCGATAACTGAGACACTTGAAACACTTTATTGCAAGATAATATTCTTTTAACAATGCACTTGAGTAAATGAATTTTATAAAAACGGCGTACAAGAGACCGATTTGACGTGTGACCACATTAACAGCCCATATCATGTCCACTGTTGGACAGAGCCTCCTCTGAAGCTAGAAGATTTTGTAATAATCACCACGCTTGACATGTGAATTGGTGATTGCGGGAACGGTGAAGATAACACACAGAAAGAAGCTGCTGCACTTCTTCTGGTGAGATCATTAGCCGGCCTTTACGACATCCAAGAGCTGAGTTGGAAGGTTCGATTCTTTAGCCACAACCTCCACGACACGATATGGCGAAGCAAGCAGACGAAGCTATACATTTACTGGCTCTATACATATACATTTACTGGGCAACTGCCGCTAGCCGCATAGTCCTCAGGGTCATTCAGGGTGTTTCCAATTTGACAACATTCGTCTCATGACAACAATAGGACATATTAAGCTTAGTAACGCTTTTTTAAATCCACATTTAGATAATATTTAATATCAGTAAACTAAAGGCACACTTCGTTTTTCTGTGGAGTAGGCATAGAGATCCAAGTATATATTTTTAACCGCCTCTGTGGTCTAGTGGTTCAACCCACCGATTTCAGATCCAGAGGTCCCGAGTTCGATCCCCAAGGGGAGTAAAACATATTGTGCTTGGTTTGGTTGGTGGTAAGACTTTATTTAAGTCCGCCTGGCTAGCTGCCACCATCTTACCTAATTCTGTCGCCATAATAACAATTCTAAAAATTGTTGTGTTCCGGCATTTAGAGGTAAGATAGCCAGTTCCTCAGTTTGTTGAGGATTCCGGGGGAAGTGTGCCTCCACCTTCGGCCTTATCACAACTTGTAATCAGGTGAGATAAAAGCCAAGTGCTTACCCGTCGTACAAAAAAATAATAAAAAATGAAAAACATGTACTATAGTACTTATTTACGGCTTCTTATGTATTGTATATATGCAAGTGAAACTGCACAGGCACAGCCAGTTCATACATTAAGCTCAAGAGCAACTTTGCTGGTAACTCCAAACCTCCTATAGTTCTGAGAGCATACAATGTTGTACCATTCAACGTTATTACCAAACCCCACGGTCACAAACCCGACAAACTGGCTGAAACTGAAACACCGTAAACGTGGACCGCGAAACGCTCTTAGACCCTCATCTCAACCACAGCTGTAATGATACCAGCTGGTCTATAGTACTGTAGTACCAGTGACTATATCGACGATAAGAACGCGTGGCCCGATGTCGCTATACCAGTTGACAGTTAAATGGTGATTTCTCAATATAAACAAACCGCCCATTAGGTAAATTTATAAATTGAAAACTCGTGACTCTCTCAGGGAACGTTTTAAAGAATTCTTACAGTCAGCTCCCAATACATTTATTAAAATCTAATGCACGGTCACAGGAACATTGATGAGTTTGGTAAAAGAAGTGATGTACAGTGTTAATACTAGAAATAAAAATAAACTTGACATACCTAGGTATCGCTTAGGAAAAGTAAATCATTCATTCTTAGGAAACTGTACGATTCTATAATAAGCTTCATCTGAGCGCAACTAAACTCTCTGCTCGTAAATTCAAATTATATACAAAGAACAAGTTAATTAAAAGAACCCACTACAAAATAAGTGACTATATCGACGATAAGAACGCGTGGCCCGATGTTGCTATACCAGTTGACAGTTAAATGGTGATTTCTCAATATTAACAAACTGCCCATTAGGTAGTTATGTAATAATCAATGTTTTAAGATAATATTAAGTATTTAGGTTTATCATGTAGGTAACACATGTTATTAAATTATTATAAACACTGTATACCTAAATGTTAAATGGATCATCAAAAAATTAATCAGCCCGAGGTTCTTGCCTTTCTCCTTGTGTGCTGGTCGCGATTCCGAACAGGCCTTAACCTTAATGAATAAAAATATTTGTCTTTGACTTTGACCACAGAGGCGATTAAAATATATTCATCATTTATCCATAGGTTACACGTTCTACAAAATATGTTGATTTGATTTTTTCAAAGGAACCTATATAGCGGATTTGTAATAAAGTAGACTCACGACTTTTTCCCCTTCGAGGATTCACCCTGGATCTTGAGGATCACCTACTAGGGGGTAGTCAGAGGCACGTCCAAACTTACGTTCGGCCAATGCCCACGGTTTGCAAGTTGCTATTATTCAATACGTGACAGGCTACAAGCCCATCGCCGCATTGAGAAATACTAACCAATGATACATATCATTCGGATTTTTAGTCCTAGGGACATGCCATGCCGGTTTCATCGCGACACATCCACCGTCAGAGCATGTGACTGTGTCAAATGCGAACTTAAACTTCCGAAAAACCAAGAAGTCCATTGGTGCACGACTGGATTTGAACCCACAACCTCCTGATCGGAAGGCGGGACGCATTTGGCAACACTGCTCTTTTAAGCTAGCAGATTCGTTACTAAATATTTGCCTGTGGTTATACTGAAAAGGATCTGCGCAAAGTGACATCTAAATCAATCAACTTACCAAATTCTATACAAACGCAATGAAACACAGATGATACCATCTTTTTTTTTTTATTGTGCGACGGGGAAGCGCTTGGCCTTCATCTCACCTGGTAGCAAGTTGAGGTAAGGCCGAAGGTGGAGGCGCACTTCACCCGGAACCCTGAGAAACTGGCAATCTTAACTCTAAATGCCGGAACACAACAATTTCAGAATAGTTAATATGGCGACAGGATTAGGTAAGATGGTGGTAGCTAGCCAGGCGGACTAAGCAAAGTCCTACCAAGCACAATATATTGTACTCCCCATGGGAATCGAACCCGGGACCTCTGGATCTGAAATCGGTGGGTTAAACCACCAGACCACAGCGGCGGTACCTTCATTTGTTCAAGCATATATATTTTTTTATTGGCCTGCTTTGACCTCAAACCTTGCGTAAGCAAGGAAAAGGTCTACGATGGAAAGAGCTTATCCAATAAGTGCACTTTTACTCTTTTCTATGGTTCTGCCATAATTATCACGCTTTGCAAGCGGATTGGTGATCGTAGTAAAGGGTGAAGATAATACATAGAAGTGAGAAGGTATCTAACTAGCCTCTCAGCAGTAGTAGGAGCTCTACCATCTCCGAAATAGGCCATGGGTTAATTTACATTTATCATTATCTCGCTTGACACAGCCGTGTTGTGAATGCACTGTGTCTAGATCCTACTATCTAGATACTATTTAAGACACTATTTAGTCCGTATTGTTAATACAGTTAAAATTAAACGGACTTTTGTACGGTTATGAAACAGTTATTACAGGTTATTGGGTTATTTAGTGGTTTGCGAGCGAGCGAGCTGAATGCAAGTGCAAAGTGGAAAATTTAATTTGTTGCAAGAGAGTAGTTGCTTACAAGTGAAATGTTATTCAACTTTTCCAATTAATATACTTTTGATATTGCATTGGCGAAACTGAAGTCGGTTTTCAAATGTTTTTAAATAACTTACCTACCGCTATAATGTGTCAACACAAGGTACGTACCTACCTTCTCTAGGTACCATATTTTACCCTTTAATTAAAACGAAAGAGTATTTTATTTATTCCGTCAATAGCATAGTAAAATTTTAGGTAGGTGATAAATTCCTAAGTGTTTTTGAATACAATGTAAACTTAATAACCTCAGTTTTTTCTACATAGGTACTAGATAGTATAGAAGGTGATTTTTTGAGACGGGACAGTAAGGGCAGGTAGGGTAGGCACCTTAACCGTTATAGTTACAGGAAAACGGTTTTAGGAGACTATAATTTTTTTTTTATATTCTGAACTACATTCTCAGATTTTGAAAAAAATGTACAGTCAGCAAGAAAATGTTAATTTTACACAAAAACTTTTTTTGGTGCCAGTCGATCCTGTTTCTTAAGTATCAAAAGTCTCTACCGGACCGACTGAGATTTGAGTACTAGGAATGTCCTAATTACTTTTTTTCCTTCAAAATGAATCTTCAAAATTAATGGATCTAAAAACGTTTTACTGTAACTATAACGGTTAAGGTACCTGCCGTTAATGTCCCCTCTCATAAAAACATCCTGTATGGACATGCAGTACCCAGAACGTTGGTATAAAGCAATAATTTGACGCACAAAGCTCGCCAATCTACTGTCCACTCATTAGGTGTCCTCAAAGGGTTGTATCATCAGTGAAATGTAGAACTAACAGGAAGGAACACCGTCCCGAAAGTAGCGGCAATCTAGTCCCCCGTCGGTGCACATTGTAGCATGTAACCTCATTACTTTGGGTTTGTTGCGTCGTATGGAACTGCGCTGCACTCGACGCAGAGCCAACAATTTCCAGAAATGAATTTTTTTGAAGAGGTTTTTACAATTTCCGTGGAAATTTTAACCGCCCCTGTGGTCTAGTGGTTCGACCCACCGATTTCAGATCCAGAGGTCCCGGATTCGATCCCCAGGGGTGGTATTGCCCTTGGTTTGGTTGGTAGTAGGACTTTGTTTAAGTCCCCCTGACTAGCTAGCACCATCTTAACTAATTATGTATGCAATTATTGTATTCCGGCATTTAGAGGTAAGATAGCTAGTTCCTCACTTTGTTGAGGATTCCAGGTGAAGAGCGCCTCCACCTTCGGCCATATCTCAACTTGTAACCAGGTGAGATGAAAGCCAAGCGCTTCCCCGTCGTAAAAAAAGGCAAGCTCTAAGGAAATGATTTGCGCGTACATAGGAAATCCTCTAAAACGAAACGTCATCGAGAACATTGCAGTATCATACATTTTTACAAACCTGTCATATAGAAAATGGGTACAGAGAATGCACCTGTTCCAAGTGTCACTTCCAATCCCACAATGTCACTGCTAATCCCAGGCGGGACCAGTGATTCGCTGCTGTGAGGACACAGCTTATAAACAATGTTATCCGGCACAGCTTTTACGTAGATTACTTTGCCTGCTTGAAAATTGCATGCCACGAATTTAATGTTTATTTTAGAATATATTTCATGGTTAGTTTTAAGCAGAATGAATGATAAAACGCATGCAACTTCATCGATATATCAGATAAATAATTCACCAACAAATCATGGTCAATATCCCATTAACATTAGTTATCGTGATCATAACGATGGTCGTTTCAAAATCTTATAAAACTCATTAATTACCTTCCGACATGTATTTTCTTTGTCAGCTCTTTAACTCGATGCTTGCCTGGGAAAGGGTATACGATGGTGCCACATTACCCAACAGATGCCTGTTTCCTCACTTACAAAAGGTATTATTTTCTTCTTCGTTGTATTCTGTTCTATTTCGGATACGCGTGTTACTTCACTTCGCCAACTTGCCTTCTTACATTTACGTTTGTGAACCAACATATGCCATATCAATAGCCATTACCGTATGATATAACATCCGCTGGCACTCGTCCCAAGCATATAGCCCAAACATATAGGTACATGTTTGCTTCCCCCTAATGGTCACATTAAACACGAAGAACTTACAATTGAAACTATGTAACGACTACGTATTGCATTAACGACTTTTGCAACTTTGCGAAATATCAAACCGTGCTTCGCTCGAACGTTTAAATGGCGAAAGTTCATTGTTTCATTGCTATTGTATAAAAATGCATCTTGAGTTACAAAATGTACGTTGTGTCTCGGACAAAATTAATAAAGCCGATAGCAATGTGGCAGGAGCTCGGAAAATATTCTGAAAATCACAGCCCCTAGGGTGGTGGTGCAGCGATTGCGAGACAGCGACTGGATGTAGACAAATTTTTATTCAACATCATTTTGTAAGAGAAATCTAAAGTGCTCTATTTGACTCAACTTTACAATTAATTAGTAAACTGAGGCTTGCTCATTAATTTGAAACATAAAAAAACAAGACACATTGATATAGTTAATTTATAAGTTGAACCAATCTTTACAAAAGTGAAAGCGCACTTCACCCAGAATCCTCAACAAACCGAGGAATTGGCTATCTGTAGACAAGATAACATAACCACTCATGTCGTGAAAAGCAATAGTTTAAATATGAATTTGCAAGCATGAACTAATTCTGGACAACTTAATAACCCCGTCGTACAGTATGCACCATTGACTTGCGCCATCAATGTTTTGTTTGCTCCGCCAATGGTACAAAGGCAACTACCGTTTGTACCATTACCATTGATAGGAAAAACTAAAAACAGACAGACAGACAGATCATTAACATATGCGAGTAAACCAATCAATATGTCTCATCCTGCACACTGCAGACACGAAGTAATGCATGCATGTTATGAACAGGATCTTCATGCCCCAACGGAGCATCTCATTGTCGACAGTTTTAGAGCCGCTGCAATTTGCCTTTGTGGCCTTATGTGGAATTTATGCTACACAGGGCTCCGGTCGCTATTTTTCTGTAGCAACTCTGCCTAATTCTGCTGAGCTTGAGCTTTGGGGTAGGTGTCCTCGCTGGCTTTTGCTAGCGGTTACAGCTGAATGATCACAACACTGCTGGACTTGTAAAAGTCCGCCTGCTTAGCGGCCACTCGCTGTCCATGTCTGAAGAACCAGTACCAGTCTTCAGCCTTCTAGGAATGCTCACTTCAACGTAGCCCTCATCCTTACTCTGACCTATAGAGCTAGTCAACTCTAGAGATCAAGAGCTAACCCATCTATTATAAAAAAAAAGAGCAAGGAACAACAAACTTACAAATGGCAAACAAATGCAACCAGACATTTGCGAGTACAGATGTTTCATCGTTTGTCGTGAGTAGATACAACTAAAGATTACTTGGGTATCTGAGTCATTCGTGTACAAGCCAATTTGTTTGTTTAGAAATGATTATTTGTTACCATTCACATGAATAACGCACTTTACAACAAATTGAAAGTAAATTAAAATTCAACTAAAGTTCTGCTTTAGTTGAATTTCGAATTGGTTTTGCGAGAATAAGGCAATAGGACGATACAATTATACTATACTCATACAATTAAAAAGAACCAAATGACACCTCAAATGTTAAGATAAAACAGGACATTAATTTTACATAGCGCCATCTAGCCCCAAACTAAGCATAGCTTGTAATATGTGACCTAGATTACCGATAGAATACTTAAATACTTTTTGAAAATACATACGTACTACATGATACAAAACCCAAACACAGAACAAACATCTATATTCATCACACAAATGTTTGTCCTGGGTGGGAATCGAACACACAGCCTACAGCGCAGAAGGCAGAGCTACTACCAACTGAGCTATGAGGCTTGTTGAGATTCATCAAGCCATCTAAGCTGCAGAGTGTTACAACAAGATAGACTTCTCAAGATAGACTCTAGAAAAACATCATAACATGGCCATGAGTCAACAGTCTAATTCGATTCTTTGTTTTGTTTACTAGTACATATAATTTTAGTTACAATTGTAGAAACGCTACTAAAGCCAGTACCCAAAATTTAAACCAAAAAGAGAATATAATCAAATTTCATAACATAAGTCGTTTAATACACTTGGTCAAACAAAATTAAACAATTACGAGTCTTAACAAACGTCACCACTGAACAAATGAATGCATTAAATTACATGACATTAAAGCCAGACATTAACAATTGAATTGACAAACAATGCAATTGGATTCGTCAATCCGATCGCTAATTAGTAATACTCAAACAATCAGTAATTTGCTGCGAAATCATTCATTTATCACTTCATTTCAAACAGAGCAATAATAACCAACATACCTTGATATCAAAATATAATTCGAAAATATGCGGAACACACATACCGGGCTTAGACCTATATTTTTCTTTTTATTTTCAACTGTTTAACTATTTTTTTTTCATAAGATACAGCCCGCTGCCAGATAGACGTACGGAAGTAGGGTTCCGTTGGCACCCTATGGGTCCGGAGCCCTAAAAACTGCACAGTTGAATATTAAGTTTTCTAAGGCAAACAATCATATAAAAAAACGCGGGATGGTTAAAAGATTTAAGTTTTTTTTTCACAGATGAAAAAAGTTTCTGAAATAATGTCACTTAAACCTTAAACAGACCAAGTAAAGGTCTCCTCGTTTTTGTGTATAATTTGTCCATTATTGTGACTTTTATTACTTTACGCTGCGACAAAATCCAACGATTTGTCACTTAATAACAGCGAGCTTGTTTTACGAGCTCATACGGATTCTGTATAATAATAAAATATACACAAGGCGTTTAAATTTTATGAAGGGTTTAAATTTTTAATAATAATTCACTGTCAACTGGTCTTTTTATTTTCCAAATTGCAATAATTCAAAGAACCATTTTTTTTATGAATGATGTGCTAGCTCTTAACCTCTAGGCTTGTCTAGCTCAAGGCCAGAGCAATAATGACTCCAACGAAGACCACGTTGAAGCGAGCATTCCAATACATTACTGTACTCTTGGATCTGGCCCTTCGGCACACCGACGGAACATGGAATATCGCTTGACACCAGACTTCGGTTGAAGCTATCCGGGCGGGCCTTTACAGTCCCACCTACAACCTCTAGCAAAAGCCAGCAATTCTGTTGTCCGATGTAGACAACCAGAAGGTAGATCACATCTATCTATACGTCTCTTCTCAAAGTCAAGTAGAGTGAAGGTTCAACAAGATCTTGAATATGATACCAAATATATCTGAAGCATGTTATCATCTTAGATCATTGCAAGTTGCATCGATTAGTCCAATGCCAGCCCCAGGCATACCAGCGGTAAGGTGCAATTGATTGTTAATATGGGGCCTGATTCTACTAAACCGATCGGTTCACTATGACAATGGTATAGTGGCAGAATGACCACTAGAATACCAAAAGGCACCTATAGTTGTAATTCCGACGATAGCATTGTCACAGTGAAGCGATCGGTTCAGTAGACTCTGGGCCCTGAAAGAATTGAATGTCGTAGTCCCGCGTCACATTTGATTTGGGTGTTATCGTCTTCCAATCGAAATATATCGCCGCGCGGCTATTTGACCAGAAACAACAACATTCCCCACCGTCTCCGGCCGCTATAAAAATAACGTCCATCCTTCGTTTCGGTGTACATCAATAAATCGACACACCACGTACGGAAATTCAATTTCGATACATTGTCGTGCGTGGGCGAGATGCCAACGATACAAATGACGTTGTCGAGGGTTCTACATCGAGTAGTGAAAAAATCTCAAAATAATAATTAGTATGTGTACATGTTAGGCTAATCGAGCGTTTGACGAGGGTCGAGGTCACGGCATGCACGCTGCCGAGGGAACGGAACAGCCAGTACTTGGCCCATTATTCGGACAGACGCGCTTCGACGCCTTTTAGCCCTTTGACGTGGAAGGGCCCATTAGCATTGGGCGGCTTGTTGATCTCGCCCGTTAATTACTGACCTCCACTTGAACATTAACTAGCCCGTCGTGTTGTGTCTCGGAAATACTAAAACAACTCGATTCATCTCTCTTTTTCCCTTCATCGATTATGCTGCGGTGGAATTTTACATGTTTTGTGCAAAAAAGTTCCACCAGTTTCTGCGGGTGAAGTTTCGATAAGCACGGTACAAGTATTCATAGAGTGGGAATAGGGCTATGAATGCAAATGTCTGCGTTATTATGGAAGAAAACGTGTCAAATTCGATCATCATCGCCTGAGAATCCAACAGATATTCAAATGAAGGATCCCGATCCGCGACATGACTGGATCCCGAAATCAAGGCAGCGGAATGACGAATGAAACTGTTGATTACGTACCGCGCAAAGCTACGCTCCGTCGATTGGAATTTTATTTACTTGCTCGTTGGAAAAACAAATATGATCGCTTTTAATTTATGAGCGTGTGTCCGCCGGAACGCTACAACTCACCTGCCAACGTCGAATCTCTGATTCGTGGTATTTTACTGGTTCTTTCGTTGGGTTGTGAGGACGGTGCGCGCACTAATGGAGATATCGTATCTGTCATATCAGGAGCACACCATTTGACAGTTTTATTGCGATCGCATGTGATGTGATAAAGGACGGGCAGTATCAAGCTGTCGTCGACGCCACTAAACGAAGGTCCGCAATCGATTACCGACCGATGGAGCGTAATGAAGATGCGGTGTCAACGGCCATCGTCATTGTGGTAGTTTTATTGTTTCGATCAGCATTCAATCGGCTTTAGTAATTACCGCCGTCGGCCGCGAGACTGTATAAAGCAGTTTGCTGGCCTTTTCCCTTTTACGAAGGAAATTGCTAGTGGTATTTTGAGGAGCTCCACGAAAGGCGAAATGGGGAATGCCAATAAAGCTAGGTCGTAACCCTACCCACTTTTCATGACTTGGCTTCCTGAGTAGATAATGTCGGCCGTAATGTAACAGAAGTCTCATCGTATCTGTCTATTTTAACATATTTGTAAATAAACCGCATTATTCAGGCTGCTGAAGTCTGCGAAGTATCATTTTAATTAATTTATATCTGTGTTAGGATTTCATACAACATCTTTTTCTCTAGTCAAGTCGCCCAAAATCACTTAGTGGCTCAGGTCGAAGGTGAACCCGGGACCACTGGATCAGACACCGATAGACAAACCACTAGACCACAGAGGCATAAAACTGAAGGTTCTTATTAGACAAGCGTGCTCCATTTTAGGCCACATATTTACATTAAAAAAAAGATAAGAGGCGAATCGACGTATTCGATACAATGGAACCTTCCGTACGTGTGTTAATCCGGTGGTGGAAAGGGGAAGAAGGGATTAGGTCAAAGATATCGTGCGCATATGCAAATCATTTACAAAAAAAATCCTTTACTAAAACACTAATCTAGTAAAGTTTGTCCTGTCTGACGAGTTTGACTCGTACTGGTTTTACAGTTTAATCAAAATATCGAGGAGTTCGAAAACCTTATAAAATACGGTTGAACTTTTACTAGTTTCATTGGTTTTTAATATAAAAGCAAAACCTTATCGTGACTTCAGAGTTTTAGTAGCAAATTCGTGATTAATCAGTACTATAGCCAAATTCACTATGCACGAATTCGTGCGCTAAGTCAATATACAAAACTACATAAGCAGCATTTATCCGTCAGATATATCACAAATCTATTGACAGAATCGAATATCTATTGCAGGAATCTAGTGACGGGCTAGGCTATGTTGTGAGTTGATGAAAACCTTTGATATGTTGATGAACAATGTCATGTTGGATGCTAATCCACGGCAGACAAAGTGAAGATGTATGACCAACTTTTTTTTTCATAAGACACGGAGATGAAACAAGCAGGCAGCCCACCCGATGAAAAGTGGAACTCTTACCTATGACAAAGCCTTACTGCAGAAGTTTTTTTTTTATTGTAAGATGAGGAAGAGCTCGGGCTTCATTTCAATGTATACAAGTTTAGAAAAGGCCGAAGGTGGAGGCGCATTTCACCCGGAATCCTCAACAAACTGAAGTTGATGAGAAATTAAAACAATGATCTACGTTGCACTGCATTGCGCCCATCAACTTGGCATATATGTGTAAAACCGTCTGCCCGTAATTTCACCGCCAACCTTCAAACCACAACACAGCAATGCTGCTTGGCGGCCGAAATAGGTATGATAGGTATGTATAACTGAATATAATAACACAGTGAAAAAATGCGGCGCAAGCAAATCGATTGCTTGTACGTAAAACATACACTTTGCCATTGTTATGAAATATGTAAGCCTGTGAATAAAATCTATGGTACAACAATTAATATCGAGGGTATTTTTTATAATTAGGCTATCTCTCGACCTCTAAGCTTGCAGACAAGCGCAGGTCAAGAGAGAGGAGAGAGGTCATCCATACTCTGGCCTAGGGTTAGACTCCTACCGGGGCCAGATGGTGAATGCTAACGCGACCCCATCTCGGCCCCACGAAGGCGGGCGACTGCTCATAGTGGGTTTTTAGTGGGTTCGAGTCCCACATACCCCCTTCCACCACCCCCATGGTGGAAGGGAAATGCGAGGGCATTTTCCCACTTAAATAAAAAAAAAAAAAAAAAAGGGTTAGACTCCTAGGCCGCCTGCCCGGCGACAGAACCAACAATTGAGCAGCGTGAGTTTACTGTGAGCTCCAATCCGCCTGCCAAGCGTGGTGATTATAGAAAAAAAAAAAACTCCAGCTTTGTTGGAGGCTCTGTCCAGCAGTGGACACTAAAGCTGTTGATGATGTTATAACGGGCAGGAAAAGGAAGAAGATGACATTATTGCATTGGAAGTTCGTTCAAATGTATCAATTAAAATTTATGTTCTTTATTTATGTGCATTATTTGATTTATATTTTATATTTTTTATTGGTGATATCCAAGCGTTAGTTATATAAGTATAATAACTATTATGATGCTATGTTTCGCAAATCGCAAGACAATAATATATGCCACTATTTTCTAAGTGCATAGTAGGCGTGCTAGCATTTGTTTTTATTGTGTCTCAATATAAACGCAGTAAAAGCATTTCAGCCACATCTTGGTGCCATTTAGCGGCTCTTTAGTCGATTAGTACAATGTGAGTGACATAAAAGTTCCTATTTAATTGGTCGGCTAACCGCACAGACAACCAAGTGGTTGCAAACAGGTGACGCTACCGTTTCGGAGCAATTGAGTGGGTGACACAAGCTTTTTTTTACCCAACTGCCTCAGAAGGAGGGTTATGTATTTCGCAAGTATGTATGTAAGTATGTATGGGATTTTTAGCTTACACCCTGCAGCCTTAACTGCTTGATGAAATTTGGCTTGCGATGTGTCATTTGATTCGTCTCAATGCGAATGTGGGAGTGACTTATGCTATATTATTTTTACATAGGGGGTGTGAATCAAAAGTGAAAGGGGGGGTGGACACAAAAAATAATTCTATTTCATAAATATGGGTATCAAATGATAACTAGTAATGTGCCAATTTTAAATAGATATACCTATATAATACCTATACCTATATCTAACTAGAGAAATGTTGACTTCGACTTTGAAGGATTATGGAAATAAACGACGATATGTAATAAGTAATAACTGTTTTATTTGGAAAGACAAGATGTACTCGCAACGGGCGGGATCATTGAGTAGTGACCGAATCTATAACCTAAGTTTATCCTATGTGTCAAAACAGACAGCTAGTCTGACATATGACTTTGACACGCAAACTGACATTAGCTAATAGATTAATGACCTATGGTACAAGTATAGTGTGGTATGCGGCAAATTCAAATTATACAACAGACTTTGACAAACAGGCAAGCGGCAGCTACTAGCTTACTAACAATGCAGAGTAAATAATCTTCACACGAGAAATCTATCACAGATGCCACCTCGAAGCCCAAACCAGTTGGGAGCAAAAAGGCAGCTAATTAAACGAGTTCAGCGGCTAAACGAGTAGTTGGTCGGCCAATTACCATATATCTAAATCGGATTATCGAATCGCAACACAATTAACGCTGAATCGCAGACGCTACCGCAGCTCTTGTCGGAGCAGCTGGGACCTTACACATTTCAAACAAGGAACTTTCTGTGGCCTAATGGTTCGCTCACCGGTATCTGACCCAGTAGTTCCCGGAAACACGGGAGGGCTCGATACCCAGGGGGTTACAAATTGCACTTAGTTTAGTTGGTGGTAGGACTTTACTTAAGTCCGAATATATCTACTACATGCAATCGAAATTTGTCGCCATAGCAATAATTCTAAATTCTTGTGTTCCGACGTTCAGAAGTAAGATAGCCAGTTACTCAGTCTGTTGAGGATTCTCGCTTATCATAACTTGACACCAGATGAGACGAAGCATCAGAACAGTAAACGAGTGCTCGGGCTCACTGTTCTAAAATAATTGTTCGAGGCAGCAGCACTCACCAGATTTCTTCACTACTGCGATTACAGACCCACCTTAATGATGAAGAACGGGTACCCTAAAAATAACTTGAGCTCGAAGAAGCCAACGGGACCCTATACCTTAGACTCCGTTGTCCGTCTGTATGTCTGACTGTCAGCGGACTGTCATGAACAGTAATACGGGTCTATATGTATCGTCTAGAATGAGTTGAAATTTTCACAAATGTACATTTTTATTATTGCTAATATAAAAATTAAAAGAAAAAAACTATACGTCGGGCAAGCGCTCGGCCTTCATCTCAATGGTGGGTCGGATTCGTATCACTGGCGTGTGTGTCCGAACACGGCTTATTTAATAAGAAGAGCAGTAGGTACCATAGATTCAAGAGAGACTAAATATAATAGTTAAGCTTGTAGAAGAAATAAATTAGCTTGGCTAATTTAATTCAACGCCAAAAGTCACTTTGATACTACGAATATAGAGTATTTGTTCAATTGCAAACTGGTATAATATTGTCTAGTTACCTAGCTATTCTCTCTGATCATCGACATTGTTAACATAATCAGTGCGTACTCGAGACTATAAACTAATTAGTCTTTGGTTATATTAGGAATTATATTCAAGGAGGTATTAGTATTAGCTATTGATTAATTTGTCTCTAATTAGAGCAGCTGATCATAACTCCTTAAGTTCTTGAGTAATAAGAGGATTACATAGCTTTAGAGTATTCGTTTGAAAATATATTTTGAGGGTTGTCTGGGTTACGTCATTTATTTTTTATTATGAGAACTAACCAGTTTGTTTGCTTAGGATGAATCTTGATTTATTTTTGATTGAGATCGAGATCATTGGTAAATATCTAATCAACGATAAGCTTCATGGAACAAGAAGAATGTTGAATAATAGTGTGTAAGGAAATAAGAATTGAGGTATGCTGATGAAGAGATAGATGGTACTTAATGGGCATAGCAACGTGCGAATGCCTTTGCTATGCCAACACAATTATAATGTAACCTTACCTGATTTTGTCAATCGGCTTGAAATAAGCAATTTAATACTAGATAGTAATATAATTACGATTTCTGCCCATAAAGTACCCGACCCCCGTAGTTTAAGATAAGAAAAATGTAGGAAATGCTCTGATAGAGATTTAGTCAGGAGGTTGCCGACGGCCGGATGCACGATTTCGGCATAAAAAAATGGGTGGATTGAGAGAAGGATGATATGGGCAACACAAGAGTGAGTGATGAGATGAAGTCTGATAGAGGAGAGACAAGGAAGAAGACATGCGGTGGCCGACCGCGTCCACAATGAGATAACGGGCAGGAAGATGACGATAATGATGATGATGATGATGATGATGATGATGATGATGATGATGATGATGATGATGATGATGATGATGATGATAAGCTTTTGCTAGCTGCAAGGACATTGAAAATTATAAGAAAAACAAGTTGATAACCATCAATAATATTAAAACAATAACCTATCCTGTATTCTACGAGTCAGACAAGACAATGAATTTATTACTTTGCGGCGGCGGCGCCATGAGTCATAGGCAAAAGGTTGGATGTGGAAAGGCTTCAAAGGTTGCTTCATCTATTGCGACAAAAAGCAAACATAATATATAATGTAGAGGGAAAAGTGAATATAGATATAGATACTAGAGAAAGAGAAAAGAAAAAAGGAATAGAGGTGACAATCATAATTGCAGTTTAAAAGTTTTAGTTTCTTCAATGGACAATGCGCTGGCCTGGCTCTAAAGCCTTTTTTTTTAGTATGGGGAAGCTCTTGGCCTTCATCTCACCTGGTTACAAGTTGAGATAAGGCCGAAAGTGGAGGCGCACTTCACCCGGAATCCTCAACCAATTGAGTAACTGGCTATCTTACCTCTAAATGCCGGAACACAACAATTTTAGAATTGTTATCATGGCAACAGAATTAGGTAAGATGGAGGTACCTAGGCAGGCGGACCAAAACAAAGTCCTACCACCAACCAAACCAAGCACAATATATTGTACTGCCCATGGCGATCGAACCCAAGAAACAGCTGTGTGCGGATCTGTGACAGCTTTGCGCAGACGAAACACCTTTGCGCTTTTGAGACAGTTGTGACAGTGGCTGGCCGTGGCAGTCCACAGCAAAAGCTTTACCAAAATTTGAATACTTTAACTGTTCCCCGAGATACCTTACATTCTACAAGTGCCTCATAGCATCGAATACGATGTCTATGTATCTGCAAATTAAATACATAAACTGGATATCGCTTAATATATATGATAAGATAGCCAGATCCTCAGTTGGTTGAGGATTCCGGGTGAGGTGAGCTTCCACCTTCGGCCTTATGAGATGAAGGTCACCTCCCCGTCTTACTATAAAAAAAGGTTATTCAAGACACATATCCACATTCTCAATCCCCTTATAACGATTTGCATGTTGGCCTACCGGTGCGGTTACCGTAAAAAACCACGCTAATATGAACCGAAAAGCATCCAAGTCAATCGGAGCGTGACTAGATCGGGTGCATCTGAGGGAAAAAGCCTTGCTCCCTCATATTCTGCACTCGTATGGGTGCACATGACGTGCAAAACGAAAAAAGCCGCAAGAGGGTCTAAGTGGGAATGCAGACTAAAAACGTCACTTCTGTGGCAAATTTGTATAAGGGATATATTTAACCGCCTCTGTGGTTTAGTAGTTCGCCCACCGGTGACAGATTCAGAGGTCCCGGGTTTGAGTACAATATTGTGCTTGATTTGGTTGGACCATCTAACTTATTCTGTCACCTTAACAACAATTAAAAAATTGTTGTGTTCCGGCATTTAGAGGTAATACAGCCAGTCGACAGACCGTTGAGGATTCCGGGTGAAGTGCGCTTCCATCTCCGGCCGCATTTGCGGTAGGGTGTTCGCGAGTGTGTGTGCTTGTGGCATTTGTTGTAAGTAATTGTGACCGACGACGTTGGCAGCTACATTGCAGCGTAAAGAGATGCCGAAATCAGATCTCGTGGACGTCTCCATCCAAGCTTTGAAGGTTTTGTCCGCAGATTTTTTGCCTTGTAAATCAACGCATCAGCAAGACGCACGCAAATCGAGCATGCTTAACTCGGTAGAAGAACAAAGTTGTACGAATGTGCTATGGTGATAAAGTCGATAATCGTCTGTCAATTTGTTTTTTTTATCGAAAGTCATAGCGTAGGAGACTTATCCTTTTACGGCTTGATAACTAATAGACAAGCAACAATGTATTGACCACAATTTTTCGGACATATATCCATTTACTACACTTAACTTGTGGTAAAGCTACAGTAAGAGAAACCCTAAGCAGATACAACATTAACGCAACAAATGTTTCGATGGAAATCTAACCTCCAGTCAAATGATTATATCGAAGTTATTGAAAACAGCCGTAAGAGCGGATACCATGCAACAAAGCAAAGATTCGACTTAGAATGTAATAAAGAACAGATCCAACCAGAATACTTCGGTATTGACGAATACCAAAATGTAGATCCCTCGTACTTTGGTCAAAATATTGGTAAGCAAATTTCACTATTACATAGACAACATCTAATCTTCGCATTAATAGAAACCACCGCGTTTGCTAAGACTACCCCCGTTATTAAATTCAGGCGAGTTCCAATATATAGCGTCTCTGCAAATATTTGACGTCTGAGCGGAAGGCCCAAACAAAGCTAACAAGGAAGACGCGATTATTACTCTAATACTTTGAGAGCAAATAAATCCCGCATGAGAATAGGGAAAGTCTGCTGATACGTTTGGGGAAATTTCTGATACGGGTCGAAATTGCAGATTCAATCAAACTAAAGGACTTTTTTGTACAACTTAGAGACCAGTTCAAGCTAGTGACCCTAACAACTTCACATGAGAGTTAGTAGGCATTTTTGTAAGGACTCCGTAGTAGACCTAATCCTTGCCTCCGTCGAGGTCAAGAATATCATCGTATAAAACAATTATACACCGTGCATTGCTTACAAGGCACTGCATCGCACTTGTGGCATATCATATGGAAAATCTAACCATTCCATTTCAAAAATATTGTTTTTATTTTGATGACAAGTAGTAGCGAATTTCATTTTACCTACATATATTCACGATATGTTTGAAACTACAATATACCGAAAATCATTATTCTGAGTAACATCCTTGAGTACTTGTAAACCGGTATTTATGAGGCCTTGCAGGGAGGGTGCAGTGCGATACAATTGCATATTTTAACCTATTCAAAATATAATCAAATAATTAAATTTGTTATTCATACATCGAGCTTCAACCAACACAAAAAACATAAGCTGTAGTTTTTAAAAATGAATGCACGAAATAATAGTGGATTGTGTCTACACAATTCCTCAGTCAGAAGTTCTACGTCTTCTACGTTAAAAAACCTCAATTAACCTAAATATAGATGACATAATACATATTTACTTTGTATGTATACCTGAAGACCTTTTTTTCGCGTATATACCTACATATAAAGATGAGAGCCTTTTTGATGTTGTATCAAATAAAAAAGAACTTTGTGCTATATAATAAAAAGTATTGCTTATCAGATCCCTGGAATTTGTAAATCCCTAATAAGGGTAATGATTTCCAAGAACACGTGTATTTTACAGAAATATGATTTTGATATTAAAGCGAAAATTTTACAAAGACTGAAGGCATTCGTTTTTTTAGAAGATGATCAAAATAATATATAGTGAAAAATCTAACTAGCCCGAGTTTTTTGCCTTTCTCCTTGTGTGCTTGGTCACGATTCCGAACGGACGGATAGATTTGACGTTTCCAAATGATTTCTCAAAAGTAGCTCAAATAAACGATAATTGGTTTGATCGGATTTTATCAAACGACGCCATTTACCATGATGGTCTCGGCATAGAAATCGACCGCTCCAACTCAGCCCATGGATGTCGTGTCGACTAAGGGATTTCACCAGAAGAAAGGCAGCAGCTTATTTCTGTGTATTATCTATACCTTTACCGTGATCACACATCCGCCTGCCAAGCATGGTGATTATGTGAAACCCTCCTGCTTTGTTATGCTTTTATCGACAGTCTACACTAATAGGCTGTTGATGTGATGAAACGACGACCGCTCAAGTTTACATTCTGTGGAAACTTTTAGAGAGGCTGTTCAGCAGTGAACGTTTATTGACGCAACTTTTTTATGTACGATGGGGAAGCGCTTGACCTTCATCTCACCTGGTTACAAGTTGAGATAAGGCCGAGGGTGGAGGCGCACTTCACCTGGAATCCTCAACAAACTGAGGAACTCGCTATCTTACGTCTAAAGGCCGGAACACAACAATTTTTAGAATTGTTGTTATGACGACAGAATTAGGTAAGATAGTACCAGCCAGGCGGACTTAAGTAAAGTCCTACCACCAACCAAAATTATTGGTTCAGCCGCACTGAAATATTCATATTTTCGTATTTACAAGGCTTTCATCATTCTCCTGTCCTTATCCCAAGCTAGGTTGTACGTTAAATATTTGGTATTCATTATCTTATCTAACCTTGTCACCACAAATCCATACTAAAATTCGCACCTCAGTAGCATGCGAGACTGCAGTTTCTCTCTAGATTTTACAACACGTGTCCAGGCAAATTTCTAAATTTTCAGGTACTTTATAAGCTTTAGTCTAAAGACCCACTGTAGGCGTTAATTAACAGGTAAATTATGTTTTCTGAGGAGTCGGGCTATTTGTTTTCCTTTTCTCGTATAATTTACGTGCTAATGTAATTATGTAGGAAATTATTTATTCTGTTTCTATAGGAAGTTTCTCGTTATATTGCTATCCAAGAGGCAAATTAAAACGTTTAGATACCACCCACGCTGAACAAATATTTTTATACAGTTACCGACTCTTGATGTAGGAAAATGGAAAGGAACAATAAATCAGTTCTTATTTTGAACCATTCGCACATAACTTTAGTCTAGTTTAGGTCTGGTGGTTCGCCTACCGGTGTCAGGTCCCGGGTTCGATTCTCAGGGGGAGTGGAATATTGTGCTTGCTTTGGTTGGTGGTAGAACTTTGTTTAAGTCCGCCTAGCTAGCTTCCACCGTCTTACCTAATTCTGTCGCCATAACAACGATTTTTAAATTGTTGTGTTCCGGCATTTATATAGAGATAAGATAGCCAGTTCCTCAGTTCATTGATGATTCCGGGTGAAGTGCGCTTAAACCTTCAGCCTTATCATAACTTGAAAAATTAGGTGAGATGAAGGCCAAGCACATCCCGTCGTTCAATAAAAAAAAACATCGATTTGTGTTCTAAGAAGCAATCACTTCTAAAAATGGTCCCTAAACCTAGGTGGGCTGAGAACATTTAATATTGGTATCAGGTGAATGTAACCAACTTAGAATTTCAAAAAGACAGAAGCCCTCGTTTTATGTTATTCTTGCCTTGTTTTTCTATTTTATAAAAGAAGCTAAAAAAAATCAAGTGCCACAGCAAGAGCTGAACCTGTACAACAGATGCAGTATAATATTACGTTACTCGGTCATAAATTCAGGGTGACATATCAACTTTTGAAATTAATTCCATGTATCAAAACACAATAAATCTAAGATCGACGGTTGTATACAATCGGTATCACGATCAAACATAAAGCTGTCCAGTGACGGCTACATTGGCCACGGGTCGCAAAGTACAGTGCGACATTCACCTAAATATAAGCGGAAAATAATGGAACTACTTTTCTTTATAGAAATGTCTTTGACAGTGGCGCCAATAACCATCATTTATCTGCAAATAAACTTGTCGCACCGAAGCCGTGTCCGTTTTATGGCAATCATAAATAGAATTAACGAATGAACGAAGACTTTTAAGCGATGAGTAATGATGATGGAGACTCTTACGTCGGACAGAACAACGCTGGACGTAACTTTTGTGTCGGCGAAGGAACGTAAGTAATCGAAGTCACCTCGCAAATGACTAAAATGTAACAAATGGCCAAGTGCGGATACGCATAGCGAGTGTTTCGACCAAAATTTAAAAGATTATTGCCTTATGTTTCTGGTATAGGCCCCTTTTATATTTTTTGTTATAGCAATAATAGGCAATAGAAATAACACACACTCTTTTATTTTATTTATTTTTTTCAACTGTCCTATTAGTTACAGCCCGCCGACAGACGCAAAGACGGACAGACTGCAGAGGGTTATCAATAGGGTCCCATTGGTACCCTTTGGCTACGGAAACCTAATAATGCAGCACAACACATACATGACTGCTGTTATTCATAAATATAAGGTCAAGTTGCTGAAACAAGGTCCTTAGTCGTCAATTATAATGCGTCCGTTGTCAGCAACATATGTAACGTGCCTACATAAATAACGTAGGTATAATTAATTTAATAATATTCATAAATATAACAGGACATTAATTTCACACAGCGCCATCTAGCCCTAAGCTAAGCATAGCTTGTAATATGGGAACTAAATTAAGAACATTTTTTTTTAGTAAATACATACATATCACACAATAGAACATCAAAACACAGAACAAACATCTATATTCATAAATGTTTGTCCTGGGTGGGAATCGAACCCACATCCTCCAGCGCAGAAGGCAGAGTTACTACCAACTGAGCTATTGGATGAATGTCCTAAGTCTATGATAATAATTATGATAAATTTGCAAGTTTTCACTACCAGAAAAACATAAAACTCTAAACTAGGACATGAACAGCACTTGTATAAACTCAAAACTTTTATTTACCAAAATACATGAGCATGGCATAGGCGAGCTTAACCCCGAAAAGAGTTCTCTTCCAGCAAACTTAATGAGAGAGTTTTTTTTTTTAATAGTGGGTACGTGCAAATAGCTGAATTGAAAATCAAAGTAAATTATAAGTTGTTCAACGAAAAACAAAATATACGGACATACAAGTAATTACAAGCATACATAATACAATATAACAAAACGAATACCTACTAATTAACAAAATATAGATACTACTTTATTTTTATTCTAATAACTTTACTACAAGGATAAAAATAATAAGAAAGTGTCAGCTATCCATCGGTAGTAGGTTGTCCTATCTCGTTACCGAATAAGCCAGCGCCTAGCGCAGTTTGTCGTATGTAAACCTGTCAGGCGAGCCGCGGAAGTGTGGCGTTTATAAGTCGTAAATCAAAGCGCTTATCGGTTTACGCGACGCTGGCGTTCCGTCCTGTCGGGATATGCAACGTGGATGATGACGTAAAGTGGTAACTCTTGCGATATCGTGTTGTGAGAAATTGAAAAGCCCTATTTTGAGTTTCATTCAGTCTCAAAAAATGAGAGGGTTTGAAGGAGTAAATTATTTACTAGGGTAGGCAACGCGCAAGTGATGCTTCACCCGCATGCCAAGCTTGCAGGTAGTTAACTAGATCCTATAGGATCTAGGAGGCTAAGTGCTATTACACTTGCATTAATTCAGATGGCTAGATGACCGTAATTTATGAAAGTGTAATAAGCACTTAAGTCCGGCGCCTATCAGTTAGCTGAGCTCTATAGTAATACTGATTCTTAATCAGGTAATACCCAGGCGATCTTCAAGAACTTACCCATTTCAAATTAAAAATAAACAAAGGAAATTAAATAAAATTAAAAAGGCCCTGCTTCAACTCAACCAATCGCTTCACTATAACAATGGCTTCGTCGCATAATTTCCACTACCAGGTATAAGATAGGTACTATTCTAACGACCATTTTGCGATGATACGATTATCATAGAGAAGCGATTGGTTTAGAATAGGGGCCCAGGACACGCCCTGTAGTGTTCTTTTTCGGGTAGTAATTGTGATTTTACTTCAAAATCGGAATATTAAACGTCAAACCTACCGCCTGTTTGGAATTGCGACCATGTAAGGAGAAAGGCGAGAACCTCGGGCTTGTAAACATTGTGATAATTCTTCAAGTAATTGAAATAATATTAATATGGGTACTAGCTTTTTTGCTCGCGCTTCGCTTGCGTTAAGAAGTATTATTATTAATTAGGTATAGTTTTTGCGGCTTTACTTTTGTTTAGCGTGTGTAAAAAATTAGGGCCTACAAAACTTAAAAAAGACAGTACATTCTTCAACTTCTCCATTAACGTTCAGATTTTCTTTAGCCATTTTAAAAAAGTCTAACCGACAAAACCTATACTTAAACCAAACGAAAACAAAACAAATGCCAAATACAAAGCTGAGTCTATAACCAAAACCACTAAACCGAAACACAACAAATGCAAAATCTCAAAATCCTTTCTTAGGGGATGCCTACGTCATAGTAGCGTTATGCATGCAAAGTCTCAGCCCGATCGGTTTAAAATTGACAAAGTTTCATACAAACTTTCATCCCCTATTTTATCCCCTAGAACTAATCAAAATCCTTTCTTAGCGGATGCCTACTTCATAACATCTACCTACACGCCAAATTTCAGCCCGATCCGAGCAGTGGTTTGGGCTGTGCGTTGATAGATCACTATGTCAGTCAGTCAGTCACCTTTGAGTTATATATATTTAGAAGATAGATATAATATTCCTATTCATATGTAGTTTTTTTTTAATATTCATTATTATTTAATATTATTATTATTAAATATTATTAATAAAAAAAAAAGGTTTTTTTTATTTATTATATTTATTATATACCTCAATGCTAAATACTATCTTAAATATATTTGATAAAGGGTTCTTCCTTTTCGTAGCGACGATAAACCAATGTGTCTACATTTTCAAGAAAAACAACGCACGTCGCTTCCACTAGCTGATTTACCCGCCCTCTCATACATAAATTTCCGGACGCATAAAAACAGAAGAGTAGGTACAATTTTTAAGCATACTATGTTACACTTTAATGGCTCACAAAATAGTTCCCAGGAGTTATGCACCAACGCCGACGGGACAAATTGTATGACCGTTGTGAATTTGTAACTGCAGTACGATTTCAGTATAGCGCCGAACTGCAGTCAAACTGCAACTAGCTACATATTCTACACGTGCTAATTAAGTTTGATGTTACATTTCAAAGTTTGAAATTCGCTGAATGGTCCGATCTTCGTTACCTTGTCATCGGGAGTTTCCACTTCATAGTTGCACGGTCAATTGTATAAACTTTCCTCTCCTCGTACTTATCATCCGCCTCTGTGGTCTAGTTGTTTGCAAACCACAGGTCCCGAGTTCGATACTCATAGGGGGAGTAAAACATTGTGCTCGATTTGGTTGGTGATAGGACTTTGTTTATTTCCACCTGGCTAGCTACCGCCATCTTACCTAAGTGTGTCACCATAAAAACAATCCTTAAAATTGTTGTGTTCCAGCGTTTAGAGGCCAGATAGCCAGTTCCTCAGTTTGTTGAGGATTCCGGGTTAAGTGCGCTTCCACTATCGGCCTTATCATAACTTGAAAATCAGGTGAGATGAAGACCGAACACCTCCCTGTCCTATAATAAAAAAAAATGTATACCTTACATTATATTATCGGATTCGGTGGAACGCATGGCTTGGAGACTTATTGATGAAGAGTATCTTGCCAAAGAAAGGCTCGTGTGAGCTTGTGTGTTTGTCGGTATTCTAAAGTTGTACTTGGGAAAGTGTGCACAGTAACTTTATGACGTTATTCTCTCATCACAGTTCCAATAATTGAATTTTCAGACGCACATCTTACAATCATTTACTTATTAGTTGATAGTCCGTTTACTAGGAACAAGCGCTAACAAACATTGCTTACAATGGCACTGCAAAAACTAACGAATACACAAAATAATGTAAAAGATGATTCTTAGAAAACGAGAAAACCTTTCATTACTTCCGAGAAGAATCTCTCATCAGAATCTACTTTTTACTTTTTATTTAGTTTTCACATTTCACGGGACGTTTGAGATAGAGCTGTCTTCAGAAAAGTAATCCAGAAATACAAATGTGCTTTCGTTTATTAAAAGCGTTTATAGCTGAAATCGCAGAAAAGTCACGAGAGCTCCAATCTCAGGTATTTATATGAAGGCAATTCAAATGCATTGTTTTCTCTATTACGAGTATTACTGTATTCAGTAATCCGAATGGCATGTGGCAAGTATTCCGAGCGGCAAAGTAGTGGCAAGTATTGGCTTGCAACTTGTCACGAATTGAATGCTAGCTACTTGCAATCATGTAAAAATTATAGAACTGTATAATTTCTTCCTCCTTCGACTAAATTAAGTTTATTAAAATCAATGAATTACTTTTATTATGAGGCAGGTTTGATCTACCTCCTAGTGCTATACCCCGGGCAACTGAAACGCTGGTTTTTGCTAGCAGTTACGGCTGAATGATCATAGCACTGGTGGTGGCACCTGTAAATGTCCACCTGGCTAGCGGCCACCCTGCCAAAAAGCCTGGGAGAGCTCGCTATATCGTAGACCACATTCTTGCGCTAGCTTGACATTTTTGCGCTAGCTAGAGGTCAAGAGCTAATCCAACAACTTCCCGTCTGTTATTTGTATCAAAATTTACATACAAGTCGGAAGTTTGCCCATTTAAAAAAATAATCATCAATCGGAATTTGTTGATTGCAAAATCCATACTCATCCGGTAATTTGACGTATGCGAATATCAATTCAAATTGATTCGGTATTGGGATCGCTTGCTTATTATTCGCTGAGCGTTCTTTTGTGTCCGGTACTCCGGTACGATATCAATCTGATCGTCTGAGAGTAGCGACGCCCTGGGCTACGCTCCTCACCTTCCGACTTATAATTGCGATGGATTGAATCCACATTGAAAGCCGTATTACTAGATACATTTTAATATTAGAGCTCCCTGTGAAAGGGCTCGTCCGGGGAAGTACTACCACCATAACTATTTCAGCCGCAAAACAGCATTGCTGTGTTTCGGTTTGAATGGTATGGTTGCCGGTGAAATAAAGGGTACGCGAGGCTTAACCTCTTATGCCTTCAGTTGAAGGGCGCAAAGCAGTGCCGTATAGGCTATGTTCTTTGTGGATGTTACCTACGCAGTAAGGTAATGTTATTGGCAAGAGATTCACTATGGCCGGAGGATAAACTTACTATCTTTAAATTCCGCAACACAATATTTCAGAATTGTTGTTATGGCGACAGAGTTATGTAAGATGGCGGTAGCTAGCTAGGCCGATTTAAACAAGCTACCACCAGCGCAAAGCTGTCGCCCTCCCGGTTACGAGCCAGGCCAGCGTATTGTCCTTTTAAAAAAACAAAATGATTTAACTGAGCATAAATTTTTACCCCCCTAGGGATTGAACCCGGGATATCTAGATCTGATATCGGTGGGCGAATCACTAGACCACAGCTTCACGAAGACTAAAGAAGACGAAAAAAAAGCGTGGTATTTTAAGAAATATTTGGTTTCACTTTTACTAAATTAACAAAAGACCATCTCTACCATTTTCATCATCGTTTCAGCCACAAAAAGTGACATTGAGCCGCCTGCATCCATCAACTTCCCACGACCACCACTATGTCGTCAGACCATCGTCTACTTCGTCTATCGTCTTTGAAATTGATAGGTTGATTATTGTTAATCCATTTTTTTTACAAAACTTTTCTGCAGGGGAAACCATTTTTTAAAGATTTTTCATTCAAAATTTTATGGTAATGACGGCACTATTACAGGAGCCTGCGCCATGGTGTATTTTTTCTTCAAGAATTCACACTTCAAGCACCTATATACGGGCAGATCAGTGCATTAAATGTCCTTTTAGAGAAATTGTAACAACCTCAAACCTGAGAACAGATTGCTAGTTCCATAGCGTTAACCCCTAAACTATACATTGCAAAACGATTACGAAGAACCCGACTGGTCTTTGCCCCGAGGGTTGGCTCTGATAAGCTTTCTTGACAGCACGATCTTCGCCCATTCTCTTCACGTGTCCCAGCCAACGTAACCGGGAAAAATTAAATTTGCCAATTCGGCAAATCGTTTGGTTCCGCCACTAATTTGACCGCCTCTGTGGTCTAGTGGTTTTCTCACCGGTGACAAGAGATCCCGGGTTCGATCCCAAGGGAGTACAATACTGTGCTTGGTTGATTTGTGGTTGTTTGAGTCCACCTGGCCAGCTACCACCTAAGTACCAAATTCTGTCGCCATAACATTTGTGTGATAAATATAGATGTTTGTTCTGTGTTTTGGTAATAAATAAATAAAATTAAATTAAAATTAAAATTTGGTAAAAAATAAGTATATAATTATACTTATTACGTAAGTATGAAAAAAAAGGATATGAGTATTCTATCCGTAATTTAGTTCCCATATTACAAGCTATGCTTAGTTTAGGGCTAGATGGCACTGTGTGAAATTGACGTATTTATTATTATAGCAACAATTCTTAAACAGTTGTGTTCTCGCATTTTAGAGGTAAGACAGCCAGTTCTTCAGTTTGTTAAGAATTCCGGGTGAAGTGCGCGTTCGGGAATATTTTTTTTTGAAGATGAACTGTTACTGAAAAAAATGTAACCGTATATTATGATCGAGAAAACTTTCTTTCAATATGCAGGAGCTGTATATTGGACTCAGACATTGTACCTATTTTGATCAGGTAAATAAACTAACCAGCCGACTTGTAAATAAGTACTGAATGGAAGCACGACTTCCATTATGTATTTATTCGCGCGGGTACCCGATGATTTTGAGAGGCGTCAGTCAATGCGCAAAAAGAAAAGCACCCGTCCACTGCGGGCGCATTTACATACAAAACGCGGTCATGACCGGCGTCCCTACCAAAAGAGCTACGCAACTCAGATCGCCAAATGTACCTAAACAATGGACAGACAGACATACAGATATTTTTTTCTTTTCAGGCAGGAACGTTTTTTAAACAATTATAATAGCTATTGCTTAACTTAGCAATATAGCACTTTTTACTTACGAATATTTCTACAAATTGCTAAGAAATTCCAAATTGAGACCACCTCTTTTTTCGGATTGAGTTAACGAACTCGACTATATGCGGTTCATAACATACATACATTGACTAACAACGGATTTCCACTTCCTACTTTAATGGCTTTGATAATTTGGTTTTTTATTGTATTTTTTTTACGTTGACTAATATTGGGTTTTTGGTAGTTATCATAATCTGTATGATTGCCTCATGTCAGTTTAACAACCTTTAAATTACAAAATAGTCATGAAAACTGTTCGCTTTCATGAACGCTGTAGCGACCACCAGGATCGCAGTTAAACTTTATAAGCTACTACCGTAACTAGCCAATAGTAAACAACCTTTATGGAAATGTGTTAGTTTCGATTTTGTATTCAAATTAGTTGGTTGACACAGATGCTCAGCTAATTATGCCACCCGTGATATACAGATAGCATAGCGCATCTAATCTACGGACGGCTGTCAATCAACCCGACAGGTATTCGCAAGTAACATGTTCCGGATCACTGGACGTTTCAGATTAATGTTGCCAACATTTGAGGTAACGCTAAGCATGCAAAACGGTAAACTGTCGAGAGCAAAACACTACGAAGCTGCAAAGCTATCTGGAGAATGTTAGATGGTATTCGGGAGCTGTTCAGTCTTGTAGGTATTTGGAAAACTTTTTGGATGCTTACAAGCTGGCAGTTAGTCTACATTGCTTCCACACTACTGGGTAACTCTACTGATTACAGTGATCGAGTTAGCCACATCATCAAAAACTTCTTGATTTTTTTTAATGCAAGTTAGCATGATAATTATTAAATAAATATAAATAAAATAAATAAATATAAATATTACAGGACATTCATTTTACACAGCGCCATCTAGCCCCAAACTAAGCATAGCTTGTAATATGGGAACTAGATTACGGATAAAATACTTAAATACTTTTTGTAAATACATACGTACTATATGATACAACACCCAAACACGGAACAAACATCTATATTCATCACACAAATGTTTGTCCTGGGTGGGAATCGAACCCACAGCCTACAGCGCCGAAGGCAGAGTTACTACCAACTGAGCTATGAGGCTTGTCAAATGATGCAATCATCATGTTTAATTTATCTTAATTAATACCTATTCGGTTTGTATCGGCTGTTGACCCACCGCACAATGAATGGATGCGTAGCATGGGCACAAAGAAGAGCAAACGTTGTTAGTGGCCGTCAGGAAAACCTTCCGGAAAGTTCTGGAGCTCACGCGAAGAGAGAGCTGGAGACTCTTTAAAACCCAAGAGATAGAAGATCCAGTGTTTGAGCCGATCGTGCAGTCAGGCGAGCATACTTAGGTCGTCCCAGCGGCAGGAGGCCCGTCGGGTTTTCGACAGTACCGTTGGAGCGACGAGGTGGAAAAGAACCTGCGGGAACTGCACGCTGCCGCCAACAGAACTGAAGCGGCCATGGATCGGGAAACCTGGCTATCTCTGGTGTCTTTGGGTCGCTGCGCAACAATATGAAACTTGTAAAATGATATAAATAAATACAATACAATACAACAGAAGGTAAGGTAAATCTTCTTCGGACAGTGTGGAAGATTGTTCCACAATGCTGAATACAAACGAGTGAAAGGAAGTAGGCGAAGTTTTAACTTCACTCAAAAATAAATACACCCATTCCCATCTTTTTTCAATTTCGAAAATTGTGAAAAATTTTAAATTTTTTAACGTCTAATCTATTCTATCTACCACCTATTCGGAATTGCGACATTTAGCCTTATGGGTACAAGGAGAATGGCAAGAACTTTGGCCTAGCTTTTATTTTTTGATGATCCATATGAACAAACATACACATCACTACTAATTACAATTCATTCGATAGAGCGAGTAGCGTACGCCTAGGTGTGCGGAGCTAGGCTATCAGGCGCTCACCGACAAGTGCTTCATACACGTCCACGCCGTCGCTAGTTTGCCGCCGCGGGCTAGCGATGGACCCACAACCATTGTGGGTCGTCTCTCCTGGGCAATGCTGCGGTCCTTAACGAGCCTCGCACACTCCATCTACCTCGGGACCGTAGTAGCTAAGTATGAAGCGCGAGGGCGAGTTTTCGGCGCCCGATTGTCGTCTGCGGTGTGCTTGTGGTCCAGTGATACGGGTCCGGCCGCGGCGGCATCGTTCTCACTCACGCAAGTGAGTGGCAACGGCTGCGGCACGCACCAATGACGGCATGTAACCGAAAAAACTGGATTGGGGAAGAAAACCCCAAAAGAAAAAAAAATACAAATTCACTATGGAAGCAAGACAAAAAAACAATCTACCCCAGGAGGGGTACCGGTGAAGCGGGAGAATCCCTCCCTGAGCACAGCTCTGGCTGTCCCACGTATTCTGGGGGGGCAACGTAGTGCTACCCATGGAATCAAAAAATATATCGAAACCAACAAAAACTCTAACCCAACAGCTATTTCACCAGGGTCAAACTGAAACAAAAAATATCAGAACAACAAACCATACCTTCAAACCAAAATGCAATGCAAACAGACGAAACTGGAATATACAATCCAAAAGCACCATGGCAGCGAGTACCAACCCAAAAACGAACCCGCGCTCCTGATGAAAAAACTATGTCCAAAGTGAATCAAGCCAAAATAACACAGCAAAGAAACCACTTATTTAACTCACGCAGAGGAGTGACTGAACCTGAACCTGATAATAAAGATACAGAGGTAGAAACAAGTAATAGCTTCTCAATCTCAATTCTCTCAAAAATCTCAAAAAAAGTTACCAAACCACGCAAAGTAAATGATCTTGGTTAACTAACTGAGCTAGTCGAAGAGGTGATACAGAAAAATGACTACACCTATAAAAATATAATAAATGTTAAAATAATAATATATATATATATTATAAAGTGATAATAAAGTGGTCTCCAAAAAACAACTTATCTCTATAAAGATCGACTGAACAGGCACACAAATGAACTGGTCAAATGAACAAATGAACCTTCTAGACGATAAAGAAAACGTAAAACGCCTTAAACGATGGCACATACTGAACTTGGGACGAGATTAAGTCTATAGCCATTCTACGGTGCCATTTGATGGAATTGCACCAACATTATTCCTTCTGGAACGTATCTGATTATGGCTAAAGCCTATAGCAGATTGTCTTAAAATAAAACAAATAAAATAAAAATCGCCAGCAAATTATTTTAAAAGCCAGGCTT
Organism: Venusia cambrica; assembly: GCA_951394065.1. Taxonomy (NCBI): domain Eukaryota; kingdom Metazoa; phylum Arthropoda; class Insecta; order Lepidoptera; family Geometridae; genus Venusia; species Venusia cambrica. Next base: position 7,798,739 of record OX596055.1, read on the forward strand.
TCTAGGTACTACTTTAGTTATGATCGCTAGAAATGCGTTTGGGATCTTAGTTGAAATTTAGCTACAGTGAAGTTTGAAACACCATCGTTTATTTTTAATAGCTTATAAAATATTCTCTGACTCTATAATTCCGACAAACTTTCAACAAACTAATTACAAGTCTTTCAATTTCAAGTAAAGTGGGTACCTAATTCGAAAGTTATTGTAAAAAGTTTTTGATATGATAATAATTATTATAAGGATATAACTTAAACAAATAAGCCTCACCAGAACTGCTTTATCATAAACGAATTCATGATTTCATCATCTTATTTTCTTATTCTTTCATCTTAAATTCGTATCTCTTAAAAACTGCCCAGCACTGATTTTGATTGACTCGCTGATCGATTGACGTGGCGGTCGCGGCTTAAGCATCGACCCCTCCAAATCAGCCCGTGGATGTCGTAAAAGCCAACTAAGGGATCTCACCAGAAAAAGAGCAGCAGCTTTCTTCTCTTCTTCTGAGTATTATCTACTACACCTTTACTGCAATCATCAATCCGCCTGCCAAGCGTGGTGATTATGGATAAACCCTCCACTTTTGGAGGAGACTGTCCAGCAGTGGACACTAATGGGCGGTTGATGTGGTGATGTACTGATTGGAGTGCAACCAAACCAATTGAAATGTTCATATATCTAGAACAAAAGGCAATTAATGCCTATGCTTCAAAGTCAAAGCTAATGGACAAAGTTCACTTGATGTGAAGAGTTTCCTGTTTAAATAGTCGGTGAATATCACGGAAAATATCATAAACTCAGAGTAAATAGTACCCAAAGAACACGAGCAAACCAATATCACATTATCACCCGCTGAACACGGACAAAGTCGATATCTTGTAACAGAAACCCGCCCGGATTCCGGCGTCACTCACATCGACCGTAACTCTCATCCGGACAATTATGTTTCAGTTTAGCGAAATAACTTCCACTTAAATCTGTTGTAAGCGCCACATAAAGGGTGTCTATTTGCCACACTTTAACAAACACTTTGTCAAGAGCTGGATTTGACACGCTAAAGAAAAAATATTTTATTAGTAAACACCTTCTTATTTTCCCAAAGAAAGCAAACTACCTTGAATTTCGAGCCCTCAGCTAGGACCTCTGGCTAAAGTTTTGATTATCTGTTAGTGAGTTAACCACCAGAAATGTATACCAGACATTAGTTAATATAAAGATATACTATTATTGTATGACGGGGAAACGTGGACTTTATGACTTCTGGTCCCGATCCTACTAAACCCATCGCTTCACTATGACAATGGTAATAGCACAAGGCCACTAGAATACCAAGTCACCTATAGTGGCAATTCTGCGACGCTTCTATTGTCATAGTGAAGCATTCAGTAGAATCGTGGCCTAGATGGTAAAGTTATGATCAGGCCGAAGGTGGAAGCGCACTTCACCCGGAGTCATCAACGGACTGAGGAACTGGCTATCTTACTCTTCTATCATATCATCTGTCTTATTTACACGAACACAACAAATTACAATAGCTGTTACGGCGACAAACTTTTGTAAGATGGTGGTAGGTAGCCAGGCGGACTTAAAATAAGTCCTTCTGATCAAACCAAGCGCATATTTGTATTTATATAATGAGACATATTGATAAAGGATAATACTTAATTCTCTACGATTTTATCAAATTGGCTCAAACACACCTGTGCACTGAATATTTGCTATGTAAATATATAACACCGTCGTTTGTTTATTAATCAGGTATGCAAGCAAAGTCTTGTCTATGCTTGAGCATGTCCTAAAAAAACTTTTTATTGCAAAACAATCGGTCAAAAACATAAATTGGATTATAAGATCAAACAGACTAATAAGACCATAATGTGGAGACCTATAATCTAAATATATAATAAATTATTCCAAATAATAAAGTCGAGGATATACATGCTAAATAAATTAATATGACCAGCCTGTATAAAGCGGACGCATTGAACGAAATATAATAAGCTCAGAGGGTATTCGGTATCATTTCTCGGTGTGGGGTAATTTTCCTGCATCTACTGCTGAGGTGAGCAGGGTAAATCAGGAGTTTAATCGACCATACCTCGGAATCTAGTGCCTTATATATGGGGCCATAGAGCATCGCTCACGCGCTAAACAATCTACCTCTATCCTCGTAATATGTTTACATATGTTATTTTTTTCTTGATAGGGCTTAATGCTTGCGCGCTACGCTGGAACGAGCATTCCTAGAAGCTACATACGGAACTGCTTGGCGCAGGACTTCTGCAGCATGGTGGTCGCAAGCCAGACGGACCTATCACACGAATGATCAACGATTCCGTTGCCCGGGATAGACCTCTAGAAGGTAGATTTCACCTATCCCAAAATAAAAACTACCGCATCAATTGTCAGTCAGTCAAGACACAAAGATCCGCTAAAACGTACTATACACATAAATACCAAATAGATCTTAGAACCATTACAGGAGTGTGAATTGAAAACCTTAATATATTGAAATGAAAGCTTTCCTCAAACCAAATAGAAATTAGGACTATTATAGGAGTGTGAATTGAAAATCTTAATATAAAGAAATGAAAGCTTTCCTCACACCAAGTAGAACTTAGGACCATTACAGGAGTGTGGATTGAAAATCCTAATATATAGAAATGAAAGCTTTCTTCACACCAAGTAGAGCTTGGACCATTACAGGAGTGTGAATTGAAAATCTTAATATAAAGAAATGAAAGCTTTCCTAACACCAAGTAGAACTTAGGAACATTACAGGAGTGTGAATTGAAAATCTGAATAAATAGCAATTAAAACTGTCCTCACTAATTATTAGTTATTCGTTGGCTTTCTTTAATTAATAATATACAAAAGAATTCATTGGTACACTGTGCAAAACTTAGAATCACCTGCCGGCGTCTTTGATTGCTGTGTTACGACTCTAATTTTATGCTCTATGAAGAGAGTTAATAGGCACTTGTCACGTATTGAATGTAATTGCAAACCGTGGGCATGGTCCGAACGTAAGTTTGGACGCCTTTGACTACCTCCTAGGTGGTGATCTTTATAAGATTCACGCTCTGAGAAGCAATCAGAGATGAATCAATAAAAGGGTTTTTTTTTTATTGGCATAGTGTAGGCGATGCTCATGCAAGGATGGTCTGCAATGGTTCTCCATTGCAGACCTTGATGCAGAGCATGAGCAAGATGCGAGGCCAAGAGCTGACGCATACAGTAAAGTGTTTGGTGTCGCGAGTTAAATGGTTTTTTATCCTATCTCAAAAAATAACCAGCGCGCCTAAAGAAGTTTTAACTTAAAAAAATGAAACTTCAACTCCTTAACTTAGTATCATGCTTTTTCCCGTTTAACTAAAACGCATCCATCTCATGCATTATAGCAAAAGATTCTTACTTCGTGGTCGTCCATACTTTACAATTTAGTATTGCATGGTTCAGTAGTAAAAGTTTAGTTAAAAACGGCGAAGCAAATTTTCATAGCACCATAAACGTCGCCAGATGAAAATTTAAACAGATGACGAGACAAGCGTTCAACATAGTTATGGCAGTAGTTGATGAGGTAACAAATTCAAGGTTTTATGTTGAAGAGCGCGAAGATGCATAATATATTAAAAAGTAAAAAGTATGCATTGTGCTGTCGAATTATGCACTGAAAAATCATTGAATTTTGTATGGGGTGGTCACATGGGGTGTCGTTTGGTTCCTTTAAATTGCGGGAGGGCATTGGCACTATAATTTTTCTTTCCTATACTATACTATCAAGAAAACACCAGTATCATCTCACCTGATTATAAGTTATGATGGCCTAAGGTGGAAGCGGTATCCTCAATAACAGTAAAATCAATAACACAGATGAAATGGTACTGATGAGCTCATCTATAATTGCTCTTAGACGATTGCTGAGTGTATGTGAGACATATGCAGTGGTGATTGAGCTGAGGTATAACATCACAAATAGTAAGATGACATTATAGCATCAGGATCGAGCATTCCTGAAGAAGCGCGTGTGGTTGATTTTTAAGCAATTATGCTTAATATAATGGCATCCCTGTCATCATCGGCAGACTCCTAGCCGCAGTAGGATTTTTCTTCCAGTATCATAAGTCGCTGTTTTAAAGCTGTTTTTTTTTAGAGGCGACTAAAAGTAACGCCAGTTGCATCAGACTGACTATTTAGCACGAATACTGAAATCAGCAACCCGTCTGCCAAGCTTAGTAATTGTTTAACCTCTGCTTTGCAAATACACACATTTATATTTGTTTATGTACAAAATGTATAAAGAAATCCATGAATAGGTAATATCTTAGCGACCTCGTTATGTTGTAAGCGCGGGCACGGGGCGACTACATTAAAACCTCGGTAATATTTTTCCGAGAAAAGAAGCAACTTGCCACAAATTTTCATTGTGTTAAATATGAAAACATTATTGTCTCGAAATATTTTGCTTATTTCTCTGTTTTATTAGCGTTCGCTGTGGCGGTTTCCATCGTTATAAAATACCACAAGAAACATAAAACGAAACGTATGATAACCAAAATGTTTCAGGTTCATCAAAATATGTTACGTTCAGAACAAAATAGACTTTGGTCGGGTACCTAGTGTTGTCATGTAGAGTAACATTATTGTTCATACAACTTGGGAACGGAACAAGTAAGCAGCCCATCTGTAGTTAAATGCAGTTCTTGTCTCTTGTAATAGCCTTACTGCGTAGTTCACATCAACAAAGAGCATGACCTACGTGGCACTGCATTGCACCCGTCAACTTGAGGCATAAAGGCTTAACACCCCGCATGCCCGAAATATCACCGGCAACCTTCAAACCGGAAAGCAGCATTGCTGCTTGGCGGACGAAATAGGTATGGTGGTAGTACTTCCGCGGACGAGGCATTTTACAAGGAGCACTACGCTTTAATGCTTATGTATCAGTAGACGTCACGTTTCAAAATGATCCTAAAAAATCTTAATGAATTATAATATTTGACTAGACTTGTCGCAATGCTAATTTTTAATGAACATTATGCCGCGTGGAGTGATCATCATAAAACCAACCAATCTCTATGTAATGTTTAACATTTTACTCTTGGGCTAAAACGTAGACGAAACTGCAATTTAAAATACACTTACAAACTGAAAAACATAAGAACTTATCATAACAATGGCAATCGGTGGAAAATCAGGGCTCTGATTCTACTAAACCAATCACTACGACAATATAGACAATAGTATCATCGCAGAATGGCCAGTATTGGTGCCTTTTAGTATTCTAGTCGACATTCTTTGACGATACCGTTGCCATAGTGAAACGATTGGTTTTGTAAAATCGGGGCCCAGGTCCTACCAGTAGTGTTGTAACCAATTAAAATCAGCGATTCTGATCGCCCGGGGTAGACGACTGGGAGATAGATCGCACTTACCCCAATATAGATACAGATATAACATAGATAAAATATGTAGGAGAAGCGAATTTATTTCGAAAAACAAATCTCACATTCCAAGCCACGCACGAGAAAAGCCGACCTGAATAGTTCTTTCGGCGGCAACACAAGATTTGCGAATAAATTGGGGTATCTACATAAGCTACTTTCTACATAAGCTACTTTTTGTAAGACGTACTAAAACCAGGCCGTGCTCCACTCATCCCTCGCGGTATCACGGAGCCACGGGCTCATTGTCAATACGAAAACGTCCTCGTAACAACAAAGAGGGTGTGAGTGGAACGTTATAGCTAATACGGCTTTCTGCGCGTCGCCCGATTAATCTCTGTCGACCACGATGGCGAGAGAAACCAGTGATATCGAAGTTTGCTTTTACAACTTTTATCTTAACTTTCAGCTAAGTACTGTATGTATACAGTACGTTGATTATATGAAAACGATCACTTTATGAAGCTTTCATTGAAAATTGTTTTTCTGAATTTGTATTTTGACTGAATCATCAGCCTGTATCGCTTGCAATACCACTTTCAACCTTTAGGTTCCATAAAACCCCTACACAACGCTTAGCCACTCACTCATACAAACTTACTTTGCGGTAAAGCAATAAGTTTTGACTATTATAGTCTACTTAAGCTAACTTCACTATTCCGTTTTATATTCCCGGAGCCAAAGTAGCTATTTAGCGAGATCGGTGAACACACAGCTCCGCTGTTTTAATCAGGCTGTAGCAAAACACGTTAGTCCAATTAGGCAATTCAGAGACAAAGCTGCAATTAGGCTTTGAGGGATCCAGTGTTCAGCTCTAATCCAAGCTCATCGTCCTTTTAATTTGCCTCCGGTGAAGCCGCACTTCCGCGTCAAGGAGTAATGAACAAGCTATCAGGCTGGGTCTAGCCGCATTCCTAAACAAATCGATACCAGCTCAACGTAAACGCACGCGAACACGTTTCCATGTAAATAAGAGCGTTTACGCCAGCCACGCAACCAGTCGGGCCTGCATCACTACAATGCCAGTTACATTTTTTAATAAAAAAGGTAATTGACAAGTCATGAATTCCCAAACACACATCACATAGTTCATGCTTCTCATATGTCAGGCTTCTGTTCCAGTGATATCTATGAATCCTTACGTCTTTGACGCATATTGTAATAGTTGAAATGTCACTTCAATAGTCTCAATGAGGTTTTTTAAAATAGACGTAAGGAGAGATATACTGGAATTTAGAACAATCACTTTCAAAAATAATTGAACAGGAAATTTATTAGGTTAGTATTATTTTATATATATGAATATATATTATTGACTATATATATATATATATATATATTTATTTGTGTATTTATTTACCTTAATTTAAAGTGAAAAAATACACGAAATAACTATATTTACACGAAATTTGATATTGGTGGGTAATACACATTTACAAAAAAGTTCCTTGTACGGGAAATTTTTAAAAATCCTTTTTTAGCGGGCGTCCACACACCAAGACAAACATACACTCTAAATATCAAGTCTGTACGACTAGCGGATTACCCTACAGTTAATTCCTAACTTTTGAATTGAAAACTTCTGTAGGCGCGTTGGGCATTTTTAAATGTGAAAAAATCATTGAACTCGCGAAACTATACATATTACCGACACCACTTTTGTCACATTGTCATTGTCACGTTATCATTACGGTCCTAAGAAGTTACGGATAAGGACTGTTCGAAGACTGCCTACCTATAGACAGACAGTTGACAGAAAAGTATCCATCAGCTTCAGTTAATATTAATCTAAAATAAATAAATATCGCGACCGCCGCGACAAAATTGAGACCATCTACAATCTTAGCTGTTCTCGTCGGCAATTCAGCGGTCACGTCTAGTTGATGGCGAGAGGCGGCTCATGCTCACTCACGAGGCCAGTTTTTTTATATACGTAGCCACGTATGTATAAAAAAGACGTATATAAGAGGATAGGTGAAGTGATGACAAGTCTCCGGAACGAAATGCGACCGTATTTCACTATAGCTATAGGAGTAGAGGAAGGCCGAAAATATGATGGACGGATTAGGTAAAAGAGGACATTATGTGTGAAAAGAGTGGATGAGATAACGGCTGATAGGAGTGAATGATCTTTTAGTCACTTCTCTTGAAGAACATATTGTACCGACCAAGCGTAGAGCGGGATAAGGACAGCAGTCTTATTGTGTAAGTAAACTGGTAATCAAAATCGACTTCATTTTTGACATTAGAAACCTAGCCTAGACTTCAACAGTCACTTGGTAATCGACTTGAAGCTCGCTGGTAACGGATTTCAAGATATGCAATTAGGCTGCAAGAATTAAGGTTAGTCCTAGACCTTGAGGCTTGCTTGGGTGCGAGCTTTCCCAGAAAATTATTTATTTTATTTTATTCGGGAAACATACAGATACAACATATAAAAAGGTAATACATTGAAAATAATTCCTAATCCAACAAAGTTTCCACTTTTAAGTAACACAAAAGAAAGAAAGAAAGTGGACAAAATGCAAAATATCAAACCTAAAACAAAATATAAAGCCAGATATACAAAATTTTAAGCAACCTACAAGTTAAATATAATTTAAATTCACAAGTAAAATTTTATTTAAATTCACAACATAATTCAGGCGCTTTTAAAACTGTTTAGTGATAGAAAGAACAAGTCAATATCGGAGAACTTCTTATTATAGTCATTGCATGACCTACGAATAAATACATTTGAACCGTAGTTAGTTCGCGCTGCGCGTATCTAAAATACGTGTCTTTACCTGGAACTAAGCCTAGGTAATTAAAAGTTCGTTTAATAAACAAGGGGAGTCAATATAGTTATTCATAATTTTAAAAAGAAACATTTGATCTCTAATTTCTCCGCGATCCTTCAACTTTAATAATTCAATTGGTTTGCAGCAATCTCCTTAATATGTACATCAAACACATGAACCTTGAATCTAGGTTAACACCAAGGTCACGGATTACGGATACTCGCTGTAAAACCTGAGAGTCGATGGTATAATTAAAACTAATTTTAGTTTTTTACGGGAATGTGACAATATTACACTATTAAGATGAAGCAAGTTATCCTTAAAGTATAACGATAATTTAGTTAAGTCATCTTGAAGATGACAACAGTCAATTGTGGAGTCAATAGTTTTGTAAATTTTATTATCGTCAGCATAAAGTGAATAGGATGGATGATTCAACACAGAGAAAATGTCATTAATAAAAATATTGAAAAGCATGGGCTCCAAATGCGATCCTTGTGGGACCCCAGAAGGAACAGGAACAAATGTGGAACAAAAAACTTTGACCGTTACAGCCTGCGAGCAGAGGTATGACCTTAACAAATCACCGTAAAAACCAAAATAGTTCAGTTTAATGAGCAAAATGTCGCGATTAATTTTGTCAAATGCTTTTGTGTAATCAGTATAATATACAATCTCTACTTGCAAATTCTTTTCCATAGCTTTGTTTAGGAAATCCACGAATTCAGAAAGATTAGTCTCGGACGATTTTTGTTAAGAAAACCATATTGTTGGTAAAATAATAATAATAATGAGGTCTAACAGCAGGAAAAATCATGTTAAAAACAATAGTTCGAACATTTTAGGAATGACGCTTATCTTAGAACAGACCTATGTCTGTAATAAGAAATATTGTGTTTGTTGCCACTCTTAAAAATTGGGACCACATAAGATTGCTTCCATACCTGAGGCATAGTCGCTGAAGACAATGACTGACAAAAAAGTAGATAAAGGGGATAATGTAACTGTTCATTAAAAATACGCAAGAATAAAGGGGGAATGCCATCAGGACCGGTGGTACCCTTTGAGATATCAAGATTTTTTAGATATTTCTGCACAGTATCTTGCGTAATTGTGATCGATGAAACAACAGCACAACTTTGGAAATTATTATCTAAGGTACTTAATTAATTTTTGTAGTGAGTTTGTGAGTTAAGGGCAGAGTTAAAAAAGTCATTAAACATATTACATATTATATTTCCATCTGATGAAGAACTGTTATTTAGATAAAGCTTATCAGGTAAATCTCCAGATTTTATTTTAGATTTAACAAAAGACCAGAACTGCTTGCTGCATTATATAGTGATAAACTTAAAACCTTGGCACAGATGTAACTGCATGGGATCATCTAGTAACAAATAAAAAAAAGATAAAAACAATCATTCTTACCAGAGATAGAACTTAGTAACTGTACTATTGTGCGCTCAATGGCCTAGCTAGGGTACAATGGTCATTACCACGTTTCAATTCTCGTCGGAATAGCCGTTGCTCTAAACAGCTAAATGGCGTAAAACGAAACCCACGAGCTGTACGCGCATGTTTCACGTGAGGAATATTCATGGCCGGCCGGTAAACGGAGTAGCGCTGCCAATTCAATACGGTTCTTCGGTAAATATCGACCGGAATACGGGCGGAAACTCTTTGCGGCACGACCATAAGAGGTCAATTTCGTTGATTGCGTTCAAACACTTTTTCGGAACACTTCAACCGGGTACGGTACGTCAGAAACTATTTCATCCACTAGAATATTCATACAGCAGCTTTGTACCCAAATACCCTACGAATGTCGCTCTATCTACGTACGATTTGAAACCGTACATTTAAAAGCTTTCAAACTCAAATCGCATCCTGGTTTCCAAAAGGCAAACACAAATAGCACTTAGCGTGCAGAAACAGCAGTTAAAATCCGCTAAAAGCAAAACCGGAACAAAATCTACGACGGACAGACGCTGCGAAGTTTTTCAACGCAGGAAATGGTCAGCATTATGAACAGATGGAAACTCCCATAGGAATTAAGTTATTAGCTAAAGCGCTCTGTGCCAATACACGGTCGGACCGTGTCCGGGACATTTTACTCTTCAATTTGAATTCAATGGACGGAATTAGAGAACGTGATCGCATTGTACCTACACAAACAGAGATTCATTTCAGTTCAAACATCTCTGACCCGAATAGGGTACGAACCCATGACACTTTCAAAAAACATTATCCCTAATCCCAGACAGAATCCAGTTATATGGGATGTCGGATAAATTGTTTATAATTCTACAAGGTCCACAAATTATAAGTCGTTCAACGAGTTTTGGAAAGAGCTTGTCGTTTAGCTGAAAGACTAAATCAGGAATCAGGTTACCAGACAGAGAACCAAGGTGGTGGATATAGCTCAAAGGGTTAGTAACAAGACGTGGCGATGGGCTGGCCATATTCGCAGAAGGACAACAACGGTGGTGTGACGAGTCCTTCAGTGGAGACCACGTCGAGGCAAGCGTAGTGCAGGACGCATTCCGGCTAGATGGAGCGACGATATCCGTATAGTGGCGGGTAGAATGGAAAAAAAGGCCGAAGATCGGGCTCAGTGGCGCAACTTGGGAGATACCTAAGCAGTAGAATGCGAGAAGTTGGTGATGATTAATTCTACTAATGGAATGTAACCGGAATTATACACGACAGACACTTTTGTTTTCATCATTTCAGCCCATAAACGTAGACCAACAGCAGCCTTCCTGATAACAACATACAGCTCAAATAGCGATCCTGAGCCGCATCTATCCACCGTTAATAACCCTTTACGAAATAAAAAGAACTTTTTATTTTGTTGACTTTGTGGGTTTTTATACCTTTTCATATTTGTACGACTCTGTACCACATTGTACGAATCCTATCTTGAATCTGATGGGATCATGAGACTAATGTGAAGTTTCCACTGCTGGACAGAGCCTCCTCCTAAGATGGAGAGTTTTGCCATAATCTCCTCGCTTGGCAGGTGGATTAGTGATCGCAGTAAATGTGTAGTTAATACACAGGAAGCTACCATTCTTCTGGTGGGATCCGTCCTTCCTTCAAGTCTCAGATAAAATGAAATAAAAAGAAACATCGTAACCTATCTGGTTACAAGTATTCTTTAACGAGAAGATTCGGTGGTGGCAGCAACTAGTATTCTCTTCAGGCTACAAGAATTGTTACTGTACATTGATTTACTGTGCGCAGAAAGGCGACACATCCTGCGACCCACGAACCGATAAAGTACGGACATTATGAGACACTCTATTCTCTGATTCTTGCCAAACCGCTTCACAATCAAATTGTTCTGTCTCGGTTGGTTCAATTCCTGGCAAATTACGACCACGCAGTAGTGTTAAACTTTACACTGTTTGTATGGTAATGATTGTAAGAATGTAGCGTTATTTTACACAATACAAAAATACTTACCAACTAAGTTAAAATTAATACTTAAATTTTCTTTGGACTTACGTATTACTTACAACGAGCATTATGCCTTGTGATTCTCATTTTATGTAAATACGTATTACATAAAAAAATAGTTTTTTGAACCATTTCTTCTTCGTCCATTGTAAATACTTATTTATTCTTCAGCAGTTTTTACGTTTTTACACGATGATATATTATATGGTATGAAAAATGTTAATCACACCCTCTATATATATATATATATATATATATATATATATATACTATATGCAACTAGTACATATAGTATACTAATATATTATCAGCCCAAGCATCCTCAACTTTCATCAACATTGTTTCCCTTCTTTTCACCTTCTTACCTAATTCTGTCGCCAGAACAACAATTATTAGATTGTTGTGTTCCGGCATTTAGTGGTAAGATAGCCAGATTTAGTTTGCTGAAGATTCCGGGTGAAATGCGCTTCCACCTTTGGCCATAACTTGAAAACCAGATGAAGGCCAAGCCGCTCGGCGTACAATAAAAAAAAGAAGATGGACATGACTTAATTCTCAAAGTATAGTAAGAAAGTTTCAACTACAAAATTCCCATTTGTACTCGGTAAAGAACACTTCCCCATCAGCATTAAGATAAACCGATGTCCAAAGCGATCGTTAATTAAGCACGATACGACGTCGGATCGCCTCGATTAATGACCTCAATTAATGTAATCGAGACTTCGCAGATTTACGTACATCCGGAAGGACCTGCCTGACCTGTAGCAAGTCAATGAATGGAACGGTGCGAGACAAGACGAATGACCGATTAGTTTAAACTCTATTAAAAAGATTGTCAGAGGATCGTAATGAGGGTTTCTTTTGATTCCGGCATAAGCAAGAGGCCCGTCTGGTGTTAGGTACCGGCATCATGATACCGAAAATCGATTAGCTTCAGCGATCATAATATCCACAATACTGAAGTAGTTACTTGGTTTGGATATTATCTAATTACTACAGAAAACGATCGCCATTTAAAAAAAACGCTCAATTAAGCATTGATACTTTGTACAGTAAATAAACACAGTATATAGCAGAAACTCTGCGTTTCAGATTAACCGCCTCCGTGGTCTAGTGGTTCGACCACCGGTGTCAGACCCAGAGGTACTGGGTTCGATCCCCATGGGGATATTGTACTGGGTTTGGTGGTGCTAGGACTCTGTTTAAGTCCCACCATCTTACCTAAGTCTGTCGCCATAATAACAATTCTTAAAAATTGTGTTCTGGCATTTAGAGGGAAGTTCCTCAGTTGGTTGATGATTCCGGGTGAAGTGCGCTTTCACCTCCAGCCTTATCATCACTTGAAAAATCAGGTGAGTTGAAGGTAAAGCTCTTCCCCGTCGTACTATAAAAAAAATGTTATAACTAATATTAACGAGATATTTACTATGAATTGTTTGAATTTGAATAAGTACGTAATATAAGTTACTTTGTTCATAACCATGATAGATTCAAAAAAAATATTTGAATTGTTGTTATGGCAACAGAGTTAGGTATTATGGTGGTAGCTACCCAGACTTGACACAAACCCTACCACTAATCAAACATAGCATATTATTTTCCAATCAAATGCGATACCTCTGGATTTGCACTAGAACACAAAGGACAAACAACACGATGTACAAACTCATCATATATAACCAAATACGAATTAATACAAATTTTGACAAGCCTCATAGCTCAGTTGGTAGTAACTCTGCCTTCGGCGCTGTAGGCTGTGGGTTCGATTCCCACCCAGGACAAACATTTGTGTGATGAATATAGATGTTTGTTCTGTGTTTGGGTGTTGTATCATATAGTACGTATTTATTTACAAAAAGTATTTAATTATTCTAAACGTAATCTAGTTCCCATATCTAGTTCCTATGCTTAGTTTGGGGCTAGATGGCGCTGTATCATATAAATTAGTCAAGTGTGTGTGTAATATAGTATGATTTCATATAAAAAGCTAATTCACACATTATCTGATGACCCAATGTATTTTGTAATTGGAGTATCTGAATTGAATTGAATTGAATCCTACAAACGTAACACTATCCCACTCAAACTCGAGATCATCGCAAAGCTAAAATACCAATTCAACTAATGAGAACCACGTCTAAGCTCCTGCGGTTTGACGTAATCACGGAATTGTAAGCATTGTAAACTCATAAGCGGTCGCAACAGCTAAATCCTAAATCCCGAACTGGGATCGTCACGTTATCGTGCCTGTACAATTAAACAAACAACATTCTGCGGCGAACGCAGCTTTTGTTTATCTTTTGCTGGTGGCCGCACTGCGAAAACGTACCCACCGTGACCGCCAGCAATGTAGGGCAACATCATTATATATATATGTGTATATACCAGCTGTTTCTTTAGCTTTTGCGTGGCACAGAAACTGCATGCGTTTTCATTTTTTATTTTTTTTTATTGTACGATGGGGAAGCACTTGGCCTTCATCTCACCTGGTTACAAGTTGAGATAAGGCCGAAGGTGGAGACGCACTTCACCCGGAATCCTCAACAACTGAGGAACTGGCTATCTTACCCCTAAATGCCGGAACACAACATATATTTTAAGAATTGTTTTTATGGCGACAAAAAAAGTGCTACGAAAAGACTAGAGCAGCTAGCTATACAAGGCATTTTTTTTTATTGTACGACGGGGAAGCGCTTGACCTTCATCTCACCTGGTAACAAGTTGAGATAACCGAAGTTGGAGGCGCACTTCACCCGCAATTCTCAACTAGCAGAGGAACTGGCTATCTTACCTCTGAATGCCGGAACACAATTTTTTTTTTAAGAATTGTTATTATGGCGACAGAATTAGGTAAGATGGTGGTAGCTAGCCAGGCGGACTTAAACTAAATCCTACCACCAAGCAAACCAAACACAATATATTGTACTCCCCATGGGGATCGAACCCGGGATCTCTGGATCTGAAATCGGTGGGTTGAACCACTAGACCACAGAGGTGGTTAAAATAGTGGCTTAAAAGCCTCACCTACACCAGAGCGATGTGTGAGCGATGTGGCTAAACACATCGCGCATCGATCATATTTGATCCGACTCTGTGGATTTTTTTTAATGATTGATTGACCATCGTTTGACCACAATCTCACCTGATATTAAGTGACAATGTGTCCGACGATATAGCACAATGGTCAAGGAGACACCTATTTACTCTTGACTTAAAAATACACAAGTTCTACGTAGCAGGAAAGATTGACGACGGCAAAGAGTTGTTCTAGTGGTGCGCCCACCGATATGACATTTAGAGGTCCCGGGTTCGCTCCCCAGGAGAATGCAATATTGTGCTTGGTTTGGTTGGTGATAGGATTTTTTTCAAGTCCGTCTGGCTAGCCAGGTGGACTTGGATTTGACAAAGTCTACCACCATTTTACATAAGAATTTTAAAATTGTTGTGTTTCAGCATTTAGAGGTAAAATAGCCAGATCATTAGCGCTTCCACCTTCGGCTTTATCATGACTTTAAAACCAGATGAGATGAAGGCCAAACCATCACGTCAAACAATAAGAAAAAAAAGGCTTCGTTGGGTACCGTTTATAAATTGACGATTCAACGATGCCTTTTCTCATTGCAGACTGTTTTAAACCTTGGCGCATGTCTAAATCTCTTAATCCTAAGCAAATATAGTTAGCTGTTGGACCCAACAGATCACTACTTGTGGCTACGACTACAGGTTTACCTGCATATTTAGGAAAACGAGATATCCTCATAACTCATAGCATATTTCGGATACGCTATTTCGGGGTACAGTGTACGTCCAAGTATTCATATTATAGTAACCTATAATGAACGAATATGTTTTATAATCAAAGATTAATAAGGGTGGATTTTCTGTTACGCTAATTATACGCCAGTAAAATTTTCTACAGAGCTTACCTAACTATATACCTACTAACTATTTACCTAACTATATATTAATAAGTAGCTATATCAATTAATGTTTATTTTAGTACACCGCTTTGTCTGCTCTTTCCTATCCTTTCCATCGAAAGGTTGCCTGGAAGAGCGAGAAGAGAATTAGCGATAAGGCCGCCCATTGTACCTAGTTTAAGTGTATTTCTTGTTTGTCTGTTTATTTTTGTTTTTTGGTGTACAATAAAGAGTTTATCTATCTATCTATATACCTATATAAATATCTAACCTCCTGTAATATATAACATCAACGGACTGACCGTCTTCCAAAGCCGGAGGGTTTTTGCCATAATCACCACGCTTAGCAGACGGATTCGTGATCGCAGTAAAGGTACCTATAGATAAAAAAAAGAAAAAGTACTTATAGATGAAGGTGGATAATACATAATTGATTTACAAAGAGATTAGCGGATTTGTTACTAAATAGGTAATTTTTCCTCTAAATAAAATCTAAATAGTATATATAGTTAATTAAATTTCATGGGTTTTCTTTTGTTAACGCGTTACCCTTACTATATTTCTAATGAAAGAAGCCTGAGTAACTCCTTATAATATCAGTTATCTGTCAGTAAGATAAGACATACTTTTCAACAAAATCAAGCATTAAATAGGAATACAGAGATATTAAAGTTTTAGATACTTAATTAAGATTTATTCCAAAAATCCCCTGCGATAATCCCCTTCCGCTCTCAAAGAGAAAGCAAAGGGGATTTCTGGACAAAGGTTCCATAAATGCCCTTATCCATTTATTTACTTTGTTAGTTGATGTTTTTCTATCAACATAATTACAATTACTATGAAACAAATGATAAAAAATCTAGAAAATATGTTTGTTAAAGACCAGTCGTAAAGCTCAAGTAAGGTACTAAAATTGAAATTATATTTACTGAAAGAGCGAAACAGTAACTTCGCACGGGTATTCTTACTATCTACAGATTTGAAATGATCTTCTGACGTCCCGGTAGTTATTTTACCACAAAGCGCACCAAACAAGAAACAAGATTCGTACAATGTGAAACGGTAAACGGACGATTAAATCGCGTAGTCACCGGCAATAATATAAACAACTGATTAAAACCGGCCGAGCGTTCACAAAAGGAGACATTAGTTAAGGGATAGCTTGGGCAAAACAGCTGGGTCATTTAATACAAACTAGTTTGTAGCTTGTCTGTTTGATAAGGGCTGGCCGAAATATAGTTTTTTTTTTTTTTTACTACGCGGCAGCGCTTGGCCTTCATCTCACCTGGTTACAAGTAATGATAAGGCCGAAGGTGGAAGCGCAATTTTTTGATGAATAACCTGTTACTGTTAAGTACTCCTAACGCATGAAATTGGGAAGCAAAATTGTATTATTTGTAAACGTAAGTATAATAATATTATGTTTTTTTTTTTGTGTCATTATAACATGTAATAATTATTATTTGTATTAGGTACCTATATTTTTCAAACACGATTTTAAAGATTGTTTATGAAATAAATAAATACTGAAATACTGAATACTTCATCCGGCACATCGACAGTCTGAAGAACTGGCTATCTAACCTCTAAATGCTGGAACACAATTCTAAACTGTTGTTCTGGCGACAGACTTAGGCAAGGGTGGTAGGCTTAAACATAGTCCTACCACCATCCAAATAAAAGGAAATTTAATGCAGCGCCATCTAGCATCGAATCAAGCAAAGCTTGTTAAATGGGAACTAGATCACGGATAGAATACTTATATTTATTACGGGTGCTTTTGGAATACCTCATGAGGTCTCTCGCGTGTTTTCGAACTCGGCTACGGCGGCCTAGCTCAGTGCTTCGCTAAATGACATGACACGATACTAGTCGCAGCTTTATACACTTGCTTCACTTATCATACACGAGAGACAGTATCATTGAGGGAGGGCCAAAAGTATTCGTGTTATACAAGGGAATATATAAGCGAAGGCTTTTGATACGGACAAGTCTACCACCGTTTAACCGCCTCTGTGAACTCGTGATTCGCCTACCAGTGATACAGAGGCCCTGGGTTCGATCCCCAGGGGAGTACAATATTGTGCTTAGTCTGGTTGGTCGTAGGGCTACCACAATCATAACAGCAATGCTTAATTGATGTGTTCCGGAATTAAGAGGTAAAATAGCTAGTTCCTCAGACTGTTGAGGATACCGGGTGAAGTGAGATAATGGCCAGCAATTTGCTTCCCAGTCGTACATAACGTAATGATGACCACTTACCATTCTAAATTGCGTGGTTATAGGAAACGCACGCGGTTCTCGGCAACTTGTATCTCATACCTGAAACAACAACAAAAAACACAATTAATATTTCACTGACGATTAGGTATGCAATGAAAAGACGCGCACAATTTCAGCACTTTTTTCAAAAAGGTGGAGAAACTGCATTATTATTTAGGCTGTGGTTACCAAGTCGATGCGTAGCCGACCGATAATAGTAGGAAGTGATAGCGGTAACAGTTGCTTACTAGAAAACTAGTACATTTTGTATGTTTGTTACTAAAGTATATAGAGATGATACATTTTTTTTTTTTACGATGGGTCGTCTCTTGACTACGAAACTTACAACACCAAAAATGAGATCTACGATCGAGTGAGCCTACTCAGAAAGTGCCTATTAACTCTTTTCGTAACACAGCGATATTTTCAGCATTTCGACTATTCTTATTAAAGTTTAAAAGCAAATAGAAGCAATAGAATTTATCCAAAGGAATTTTTTTTTATCTAGTTTAGTATAGTATTTTGACTTGTATTTTTGATTTGTATATAGGATTCTGTATCATCATAAGATATAAGAGAAAAAATTTGGGCAGTAACTGCACTCAGAGATCAGGTGGAGACTATATTCATAGGTTGATGTTTTTTTTTTGTTAGACTATACTATCCCGAAGCTGAGCAAATGCCTCTCCTAACTTCTTCATGTTTGGTGATATTAGCTATAAATATATCTAAGCTCCTACGACTCTAAATATGAAACACACTATTGTTATTATTTTTTCGGAAAAAATACTTTATTATCAAATTCTCGGAGGCAATTCGACAAGTTGAGATTATCTTCTCTATGTAAGGTCCAGTAACGAAGCCCTGATTATTGCATTGCGGTTTGTTTCTGCCTATTGTTCTGTTATCAGCCCTAGCAAATGTGGTCTGTTTCGCCGAATATGCCTTAAAACTCATTATCTGAGTATGCGCATAAAACCCCTGTAGTATCCTTGTTACCTCCAAATTATGCAGATTACTTGGGCTTGATAATTAAAACCTTATTTTGTAACAATGACAATGATTAGATTATGTAAAATAGGAAATATATGGTACAAGTTTTTTTATTATTGAATGGCGCTTGGCTTTTATCTCACCTGGTGAAACGTTATGATAAAGCCAAAGGTGGAAGCGCACTTCACCCGGAATCCTTAACAGACTGAGGTATTGGCTATTTTACCTCTATATTCGGGAACTCGACAATTTTGAATGTTATTTGACAGACTTAGGTAAGATGGTGATTGCTTGCCACGCGGACTTAAACAAAGTCCTACCGCTAGCCAAACCATGCACAACTGACTTTGACTTTGACCAGTGAGTGAACCACTAGACCACAGAGGCAATTTGTTTGTATTGATACTCCTTCAAGGAAAAAAATAATAACGAAATATAAATAAATAAATATTATTGGACATTACAGGAAATTAATTTCACACAACGCCCAAACTAAGCATAGGTTGTAATATGGGAACTAGATTACGGATAGAATACTTACATACTTTTTTTTTGTAAATACAATATATTTTTATCATAATTATTAATACATTACCCAAACACAAAACAAACATCTATATTCATCACAAAAATGTTTGTCCTGGATGGGAATCGAATCCAAAACCTACAGCGCAGAAGGCAGAGTTACTACCAACTTGTCAAATAGTTAATGAGCTGAAATTTTGCACAGATAAGTTGAAGACATGGAATGTGTGAGTTACTTATTAACCGGGTACTACGCGGGCAAAGTCGCAAGCATAAGCTATTTAAAAAAAGTAAGTTCAATGTTTCGTGGAAATTAGTCCTTGAAAATTTGTAAACGATTTCTTGTTTCTGTTTTGCGATGGATCTGTGAAGGACTTCCGACAAAATGTTGTCAACATTATTTCTAGGATCTTGCCAATTAATTCGGAAGCTGCTGCTCTGAATATAAGATGAACTAAGAAGGGTTGAAAGGGCAATTACAGTATTTTAGTCCCGTAAGATCACCCATAAATTACAAGGCTGATCACCCATAAATTGCAATAAGCATTTAAGATTTGGCACAAACAAGCTAAATGAAAGAGTAATTTGATAATAATAAAAATAGCTGCATAACAATCGTTTTGGTTTATTCGCTTAGATTTTAATTTTAAATGGAATTTATTTGTTGCGATGGTTTTTTTTTAACTTTTTTTAAATAATTTCTTCAATATATTTGTAATACATTTATTTGAGAAAAAGCGTTGGTCCAATTATATTTTTCAACGTTGACCTAAACATATAATTTAGCTGGGCTTCGCGGCGGCCGCGCTTTGTCTCAATATTTGAATCAACCAAAAAAAAACGGAGGTGGTATGAAAATATTGACATTACCATCCAAAGTACAAGTAATAAAAAACCGATATTACAATGGCGGTATTAATAAATATTACAGGACATTATTTTTTACACAGCACCATCTAGCCCCAAACTAAGCATAGCTTGTGATATAGGAACTAGATTACGGATAGAATACTCAAATACTTTTGTAAATACATACATATAAATAAATACAACACCCAAACACAGAACAAATATTTGAATTCATCACACAAATGTTTGTGAACCCACAGCCTACAGCGCAGAAGGCAGAGTTAATACCAACTAAGCTATGAGACTTGTTATAAGGTATAAGAATAATATTTACTTTGCCACTCCTACATTTAAAAAAAACAACCAGTAATCAAGGAAAATACTTGAACTGTAAGCCTACAAACACACGAATACAGTTATTGGTCCGCTCCATTGCAGCCCTCATTTTCGCAAGTGCTAGTTTCGAGGTCAAGAGTTGAAGTTGACTCAAAATAAGAAACGTGGGCTTCTAAGGGTCGGATCGAATGATTATTATCATACAATACAACAGCGCGGTATTTGGTCGGAAGTAAGGGATTTGTCTATCATTGTCTCGCTCTTAAGCTGAACAACTACAAGAAGTTTATAGAACATCCCCAGGCTTTATGAAGCGGGTTCTAATAATTAGAACAAAAGATGCGAAGCCACGCGACGGAAACCTTCATCTACACTGTCAGTGATAAGCGCAAGCGTTTAAAATAAAAAATCTACAGTGAACTTTTAAATCAATATTAAATTTTTAGTGCTAAATACATTACCTACCTATTAGGTTTACCTCCTAAGTAATAAGGCTGTACAACTTTTTTGAACAATAAACGTTATTATTATTAAATCTGAATTGATGATGATGATGATGCTTATCGTGAACCTCATTCTAAACTTACCGTGATATAAAAATATTAAAAACAAAATAGATTTATTTGTCTCTTGAAACAAAAAAGTTAAGACTAACTTACATAGAGATAAAGGAAACGAATTAGCTAAATAGGTTCATACAAAGAAAGAAACAAGAACAATAACAAAAATACAAGAAGAAATTGAAAATTTACCTTTTTTGGAAGAGACTGGTGGCTTAAATAGGTTCAGTACCTGTACTATAGGACACCAGTGCCCACACTCCGCAGATTTAGGTACCTACATAATACCGGTTGGTATCAACCGGTTATTTATATATAATATCGGATTATTGTTTTTGTTAAATGTTTATGTATTTATTATGTGTTAAGTGTGATGGTGTATTATATCACAAAAAGGTCTTTGTAAAATGTTTGGCTTGGAACTTGTATTTACTAAAAAAGTCTTCATAATACTGCGAATATTGTTTAATATTGGATTAGGAATATTTTTTAACTTTTTACCGTTTTAAGTATTAAATGAATCTGTATTATACTCGTATATTCGGAAGATATGTACCCGAATAAAAAAAATATAGATCAATCTTTTAGCGATAAGATTGCATATTGTTACATTATTTTCCTTGTTTTTATATATGGTGAACTATAGATAGATCTATAAATAGAATATGGAAAATGGTTAATCTTCTTTCAATTGCACCTATACGTACAACGCAAACCCCAAGTTTTGCCAAAATTAAGGTATTTTTTTTGTTTAAAAATATGTAGCTAAATAATGAATATCAAAAGGATGACATGTTCAGTTGTTTAAAAACCCTTCAATAAAGAACTAAAAAAAAAAGCTTATTGTGCAAACCGTTTCTAATAAAAAAAAAAAAAGAACGCGTCGGAAGTCATCAGTTCCCAACTTGTACCACGCATATTTACAAACATTGTTATCGCGTCGCGCACTCGCTAATTTGCGAACCAACTATCCGTCCGTCAACGCCGTGATTACCCGGCGGATGATTTATTTATAGTACGTCCTTATCACTCCACTAAGTAGCCGGAGAGATAGCTGATTGACTAACGCTTAGCAGTAGGCGTCGATCAATTGATATTGGTTCACTTTGGAATTCATTAAGGAGATTGTACCCTGTTTATATCTGGTCCATGTTAATAATGTTTATTGTACTACAAATGGTGTATTGTAAAATATAGGTGAATAAAAATAGCTTAACTATCGAGCATTTTGAATCGAAGTGCTTGGTAGATTTGAACCTACGACCTCCGGATCGAATGGCGGGTACTCACTCACTTGGACTGTTTTATGGTCTGGTCTGTATCGGTATTTTTTCATATCTGTAGGACTCGACTCTATAGCAGTTTTAATAAACTATAGATATACAAAGATAAGAAAAAAACTATTAGACCGTAAAATAATTTAAACGGGATAACTTTAATGTTTGTTAAAAACTGGAGAGCTTTTTTACGTTGGCAAACTTTTGTCATCCATCTATTTAAAAGTTTCCTTATTGAGTTTGAGTTCTAGATAATCCGCTTTACCCAGATACTCTTAATAATACTTATGTAGTTTAGCTAAGCAACAACTTATTTGATGTGAAATTTAATCCTTATTTTTCAAAAAATCGTAACAATCTGGAAAACCACTGCAGGACGCCTTTTTTTTAATGACAAGTAAGCTCTTGTTCTCAACGCTGGCTTAGGTTCCACTTTCCTAAATAAGAAAATATCAAAGACTGTCCAGGGGCCTAACCACAACGTCTTATGATATTCTCGTTTTGTTTTATATTTAAAAAAAAGATTTACATGCGAAAATAATTATAACAAAAGTAGGAATAAGATCCTATGAATAAGGGTGTTGCACTTATACCTAAACTATGCCTTACCTGTATTAAAGGTAAATATTACATTACTTTTGTCTCGTTTTTCTACACTGGACAGATAGGGACAAAAGTAAAGTAATATCAAAACAAGAATTCTATAAGAGGTCGCGGTACCCCGCCAGTTACCCACCTTAACCTAACTAAACCCTGATGCGCACCCAACGCTCGAAAAATTCGAAATTACCAGTGTTTGTCCGACCCTCGATTTCATTGTCTTCAAAATCGTTCTATAGCTATCTAGCAACCTTGAATAATTTTGTAAGAAACGGACCCCTTTCACAATTCTATCAATTTAAACTGAGTTGAACTTTTAACATATTTTTTTTAATATATGACTGGAAAGCGCTTGACCTTCTTCTTTCTTCTTTTTTGCTTGACCTTTGAACCCCGTTATTGTATCAACCGAAGTGTACCAAATCTCTCAATGGAGTGTTTGGAATAGCCCAATCAAAACTGCTTTAGCATTTATTTATATTTGTAGATAGGATGATTCATCTCACCTGGTTTCAGATTATGATAAAGCCGAAGGGAAGCGCACTTCAGCCGGAATCCTCAACTGTCTATTTTTAGAATCGTTGCTATGGCGACAGACTTGAGTAAGATGGTAGTAGCTAGCCAGGCGGACATAAACAAAGTCCTACCACCAACCAAACCAAGCACAACATTGTACTCCCCTGGGGATTGAACCCGGGATCTCTGGCTCTGACACCGGTAGACCGAACCACTAGACCACAGAGGTGGTTCAAATATTTATTTATATTAAAACTTGTATATTTGTTGCAGATCGTACATTTATGAGATTGTATATATTAAATATCTAAACGTAAGATTATGAGCGCATTTGGTACTGCATACATCTTGACGGTGAAGGTCACATCGTGAAGAAACCGGACCAAACCCAGCAGCCTCTGTGGTCTAGTGGTTCAATCCACTGATTTCAGATCCAGATGTCCCGGGTTCAATCCCCAGCGGGAGTACAATATTGTGCTTGGTTTGGTTAGGTGATAGGACTTCTGCCTGGCTAGCTACCACCATCTTACCTAATTCTGTCGCCATAACAATTTTAAAATTGTTGTGTTCCGGCATTTACAGGTAAGATAGCCAGTTCCTCGGACGGTTGAGGATTCCGGGTGAAGTATGTTTCCAGCTTCGCCCGTATCATAACTTGAAAACCAGGTGAAATGAAGGCCAAGCGCTTCCAGCCTAAAAAAAAAATAATTGTACCACCAACCAAACTGAGCAGAAATTTGTTCCCCATGAGGATTTAATCTCTGGATCTGATACCGCTGAGCGAACCACAAGACCATTGATGCGGTTAAAATTTCTTTATCTTTTACACTTGATCCATAGTTTATCGGTTTCTACTGGTTAAACAAAATGTCTTGTCAAAAACTATACGCTCTGTGCGCGCAGTCAAAGTGACAAAGAGACCGCGGGACGGAGGACTACCAAGAACAACGAAACATGACTTATCCGATGACGGACTGTACGTTTTTTAATTATAATTTTAAAACTGAAAAGAAGACCGACTTCAACGAAGAATATCATACAATTTCGCTTTTCCAATTATTTTGATGACAGATGGACGGGAAGACAGACAGACGCGTGATCCTATAAGGGGTCCGTTTTTTCCTTACTTTTGAGTTAATACACGATAAAAATATCCAAATCTCTTCAAGTGTGCTTATGATATTTGAAGAGTTCCCTGGGATTCTCCAGGATCCCATCATCAGATCCTGACCTGGTGACGATGAACAAAAAAGATTTTTTCAAATCGGTCCAGGCGTTCGAATAATCGGGGAACATACATAAAAAAAAAGATTCCGACGAATTGAGAACCTCCTCCTTTTTTTTTGAAGTCGATAAAAAATGACAAGAGTTCTTTCGGATCCGACGACGTTCGATGTTCATAGTACCGCCACAGAATCACATACACGAAATCAGCGGCCACGGTACTTAGCAACGCAAACAACACATTCAAGTAGCAATGGAACACATGAATGTATACAGAACGTTGTTTTTGTTAGCGTGAACCGTGAAACGGTGGGTGGTGGACACGTTAAATCAATTAGGACAACATTTCGAACAGGATAATGAACTATTCGGCGACGATTGAAAATATTATTTTCGGTTGAAGGGCCCTGTCGTCGGTAAGAAGACTGCTTACATATTGTGATAAACATTCAAAGTGTGAATCCAATTTTTTTTTGTTTTTTTTTATTGCACGACCGGATGTTCTTGGCCTTCTTCTCATCTGATTTTCAAGTTATGATAAGGCATTAGGTGGAAGCGCACTTCATCCGGAATCCTGAACAATCTGAGCAGCTGGCTATCATACCTCTAAAATGCCGGAACACAACAATTTAAGAATTATTGTTATAGCGACAGAATTAGGTAAGATGGTGGTAGCTAGCCAGGCGGACTTAAACAAAGTCCTACCACCAACCAAACCAAGCACAATATTGTACTGCCCTTGGGGATTGAACCCAAGACTTCTGTATCTGACACCGCTGGGCGGATCACTATACCACAGAGGCACTCACTCAACAACAAAAGCGGTCTAGTGTTCGCCACCGTGTAAGTGATCGGTCCGATACGCAAACCGACATAAAATTAAATATGGGTCAAGCCCACATCAAGACAAAACAATTCTGTGTTTTGCATTTCGTTCTAGAACATTTGTGCGGTCCACATTTTTAATTGATTGCAATACTTCAGGACTTTGCAGGTGTTACCGTTTTAACAATAGAGTTAAAATAGAAAACAATAAAACATATGTTTTTGGGGATCTTTCTACACGAAATTTATATAAGAGGAATATATCGGGTAATCCCTTTAAAGGTGGGACAGGCAGAGTGCTTAGGGCTTCGTAATAAGAACCTGCCGGCACTCTTTGGCCAGAAACCCTAAAATTTCAAATTTATGAACATAGCCAGATCTAAGCAAGATATATCAATATATAAGTCATTTCGCACTGTTTTGCACATAGATTTGATTTTATTGCTTTCAATCAACAGGGGCATAGGTATGTATATACTGCTAAGTTATCAGCTTTCATGACTCTCGTAAAGATTATCATTACCTGACACAATTACACAACATTATCTATGTTCTATTTGACGCTTTATCTTCGGCGCCTTAGATGTGCATAGGCGACAAGGCAACCAACAAGCCATTGTTTGCAAATATCGACAAGAAGCTTGCACCAGCATGCACTAACAACGAATGAGACGGAAAATGCATAAAACATGACCGAGAGAGAGACGACAGGTTTTTTGGTTCATGCTGATAAAACCGCTTATTTGAGTTACGCGGAGAAGGAGTAGATGGCAAATTTTATGGTACAATTTCGTAATACGCCTTCCGCTGGTGCTGCTTTTTCTTTCATCAGCGAATCTCAATGCGTGGAAAAAGTACACACTATGGTACAAGAGCCAGGTGCTGCGAAGTAATTGGTATAACGATACGTGAAATTATGCCACAGCCGTCATTATACTTTATGAGAAAGATATACATGCATCATGGTGTAGATTTTATTTAGGATTTGTTCAAACGTAGGTATTTATTTTCTTTGCAAGTTTCACATGAAATCATAATAAAGTATATCCATACGAACAAAACGCCTCTAGTTTTTAGATTGTTAAATGGTTATTATTATAATCATTGCTATTTTCAAATCTTTGAAACGAAACTGGAAGAACCATTAACACCACGCTTACCTACCTATTGAATTGAATACTCCACTGAATTGATTTCAATCAATCTTCGAAACAAACAATCTAAAAAGCAGCTTGCTTTGAGAACAAATGTGTTACTTTGATAGATATAGTAGGAAAAAGGGTTATGAGAGAGCGGCGTGGTGTGAAATAAAGAAGTAAAGAGTATGTAGTGACAAAGATTGAGAAGGGATATAGAGAAAGATAGGAATGAAAATAAAATATTTAATGGTCCAGTATATTGGTACAATATTCTTTGAAAAGTTTGAAATGTTCTCGAAAGAAGCCAGGTCAGAAGTACCCTAAGCCGACAAGCATGTATGAAGAATATGATGAGAGTAAATGAAACAAAAGTGTGGAAAGAGCGTAGTAAGTAGAAATCCATTGTCTGTGAGTCTATGTGTACATATTTTTGTCCATTCGGGGTCTTTCGTGATAGAAAATGCAGTAGTCAGCTCCTCAACCACTAGCTAAATATAAGCAGGGATCGCGTTGGCGTGAGATGCCATAGTTTTTGCTATCAAAGTCCGGACGCAGAGAGACAAGACATGGGCCGTGTTTTGTGCTCGTTTGGGTTTAACAATACGTGTACAGCTGCCGAGCTATTATTTTCATCCAAGGTCCTAAAAAGCTTAATATAATTTGTAGAGTTGAACTCTATCAATCAGAATGACTGTAAGAGTAGTACGAATTGATTGAATTAATTGAAATTTATTTTTGATCAAGTAAGCGTAGCAAATGATGCGAGATTATGACATAGCTTAGACAGCAGATTTAAAAATAAGTTTGTTTTTCCTCTTAGAGGTGTTGTTTATGACTTACACTATATTATGACTTATATATAAGGGTTGCAAAGGATGATCATCAGGTCTTGTAAGATACTGAATATAGGTATTCGGAATCCTAATATGAAAGCTGGTATATGTATTTTTGTATTTCAATCAATAGGGTTGCTAACTAAGGGTGTCGATAAGATCCAAGAATAACTTTTGGGATGCCAAGCAATGGGTTTGACTGCATATATCAACACCACATTATTGACCACCACAATGGGGTGAGAAATTCCTCTAAAACTGTAAGGTTTGGCCATAAGCACCACGCTTTGCGACATACTAGTGCTCACTGTTAAAGTTTTGTTTACACACAAAAGAAAGCTGCTGCCTTTTTGGCGAAGCACATTGATTATTTTAACAACATCCGTGGGCTGCATACGGGGGTTGCATACAGCCCGCTGACAGACGAGAAGATGGACGCAAGGACAGTGGAGAGGCTTAGTAATAGGGTCCCGTTGGCACCCTTTGGCCACTGAACTCTAAAAGGATACATAAAACGATTACAATACAATTTCAATCGCAAGACTTTGTAAAGAAATACTGTTTTGTTCCATAAAATATGTCACCTACGAAGTAGAAATGCAGGCATTGTTCAAGAAAACCAGCGTCGACAATCTCACCGGATCGCAACGGATCTTATCCGCCGGATCCGGATCGGATCCAAGCCGGACGTTTCGGGACATCTGCCGGGATTACCGTCGTATAGTCCTTTCTCATCCCTGTTTTTCCTTGTTGATCAGGCCGCATGCTGAAGCAGCATCATATATATAACTTACTGACCCGCATGGATTGACAAGTAATATTTTTTAAAGATTTTTTTACATCTATTGCTTTCTCATAATTGTTGGTTCATCTATGCTAAAAGATTGAGCGCTCGCTCTAAAGTCACTGGCTCTGTTGTGCACTGACGTAGTACCGCTAACCGTTTAGCCCCGGATTTAGACAGGAGGGTTTTTATTTTTATTGTATGACGGGGAAGTAAAGTGCTTGACCTTCATCTCACCTGATTTTACAAGTTATGATAAAGCCGAAGGTGGATGCGCAATTCACCCGGAATCCTCAACCAACTGAGGAGCTGGCTATCTTACCTCTTAGTGCCGGAACACAACAATTTTTAAGTATTGTTGTTATGGCGACAGACTTTGGTAAGATGGTGGTAGCTGGGCAGGCGGACTAAAACAAAGTCCAACCACCAACCAAACCAAGCGCAATATTGTACTTTACATGGGGATCGAACCCGGGACCTCTGGATCTGACACAGGTGGTCGAACCACTAGACCACGGAGGTGGTTAATTCTGGCATGGCGGACGATTCCAGTAAGTAAAGGCTCATATCACCACCTCTTGACACACGATAGGGCCGACCAGCCTTCATAGAATTATAGATAGAGTAATAATAATACTAATAATTTATTTATTTATTCAGACAACATGGGTCCAATTATATAATCATAATCAATCAAAATCAAATTAAATAGTTTAAAAATAGTTAATTAATTAATTCATTCATTCATAATTAATGTGAATATAAATAATATATATAAATATAACTATAAAAATAACATATCTCAATCAAACAAATCTTCAAAATTACAAATTAATTAATTTATGTAAAATATTTGCTAAGCAAATGGAATTGATCAGGGCTGACACCCTATATACTGGCTAATAATATATTCTGATAGAAAATTTGAGAGAGATTGGAATCTTGAAAATCTCTGAATGTTAGTAGATGGTGTAATTTTTTTGTATTTTTTCTTCGGGTCATCGCGAGTCAAAAGTGTTAATAGTCAGTGACTAACTCTGGCTCTGGCTGTAGCATTCTGCATTGTTAGTTATATTTGATTTAAATCAAACCAATCAAAGAATGCTTTTGTGAAAGCATCCTTGCAACAATTTCAAGCAAAATAATATATTACTTTGCTTTTTCGATGTAAGGTTGGCTCGTGGTAAACCGTATTAACCTGGGCGGTTAACATTTTTTTGTACTATCCTAAATGCTGTTTTGAATAAATTATCTAAGTAGAACGGTTCAGTACCTGGCACTGAAACTGGACTTATGGCCAGCTTAACATTTTCTGTAACCGTTCTTTCGGACATTTAAGATTAAAGATTTATATGAAAAAAATACGACCTAATACTCTGATGACAAATATTTTTCCCGTGTAGTGATCGAAATGTACATATTAAAATCCCAGCATTATTAATCAGACTCTTTAAGATGTTTTATTATAAGCCCAGATATCAGAATACTATTCAATCCTTGACAAGTTACAAGTCCATCGGCGCTTAGCGATATACCTACTACATAAATAATAGATATTACAGGACATTAATTTTACACAGCGCCATCTAGTCCCAAACGAAGCAAAGCTCGTAATACGGGAACAAGATTACAGATATCATACTTACATAAGTTTTTTTTTTTGTAAATACATAGGTACTTATCATACGATACAGCACATAAACACAGATCAAACATAGTTAAAGGCCAAATAATTAAAAAACCCACAATCTTTGGATCGGAAAGCTGGTCCACACCCACTTGTCCATACTTTCTGAGTCCTGAATCTAAAATTCAATCTTGATTAATCGATGAAAAACTATCGTTTCATCACATTTCTATTAGGTATTTTGTGCAAATCTTTTATTTTGTGCAAAACATTGAGTCACGTAGAATATTTCGTTCTCACGCCACACATCTGTTACTTTCTGTATCAAATATTTTATGATACAATCGATGTATAAACCAGATGCAGTCTTCAAGATAACTGTCTTATTTAATTTTATAGGTTACAAAATGAAAGGAGAGCAAGCTTCGATTCCGCATACGCAGAAACAACTTGGATTAGCTATGTTACACATAAATACTGGATTATTACGCATATATAGATAAGAAACCCATAGGTACCTACCATGATTAGGTACGATACAACCATGTATTTTGTTTTAATAATTTTAATATCACATGACAATTTGACATAGCGCCATGTTGCCCCAAACAAGCTTAATGTTTTACCATTATAGTTCGTATGTATTTACAAAAAAAAGTTTGTAAGTGTTCTATCCGTAATCTAGTTCCCATATTACTATTAACATCCCCAAAGTAAAGTAAAGTTCACCCAAACACAGAACAAACATCGACATTCTTCACACAAATGTTTGTCCTGGGTGGGAATCGACCCACAACCTACAGCGCAGAAGGCAGTGTAACTACCAACTGAGCTTTGAGGCCTGTAATTTACCATGGTAAACTAATATCGATATGTTTCGCCAACGGGATGCTGGGTTCCTACAGAGCATGGAAGAGCCAGTGCTTTTTGTAAAAACTCTGTCCATAGTGAACCTCTGAGTTTGACAAGCCTGGAGGTCTAGGTTCAAACTATCATTTATGAAAAATTTGCTAATAACTAATAAGAATAATGAACTGCATTATATACTATCTATATATCTTAGCGCTTCAACCTAAACGCGAGTCATGACTTCCGAATCTAACGACACAAATAAAATTGTAAAAAAATATTTAAAAAAAATTGTGTCAGTTTAGATGGTAAAAAAAAAATGTCTTTCATACGAAACAGAATATACATATATATTAAATATTTTAAAAAAAATATCAAACAGTACATTAAAAAGAAATTTAGTAGTAATAGTATTTTAATTCACATTCTTAGTGGAGCAGCACATAGCTGAGATGGTGCCATTTGACATAAGTGCTTCACCTAGCACAGACTATAAATGACACATGTGTTATTCGATATGGTTATAGGTTAGTTATTTTATTTTGTATTTGTTAGCTTTAGTTATATTTTATAATTAGTTGTAGTGTTCAGTATTTTCTTTTTTTTTCTGTCGTCTTTGTCTGTGCTTTGTTTTGTGCCTGTGTCAATTAAATGATTTTCTTTCTTTCTTTCTAATAGGACTTTACCAGTTATTTTGATTTACAATTGTGGTAAAGCGATGTTGATGATGGTCAAGTATGACGACGGAGTTTCACATCTAAAAATGCTTGTATACAATTTATGGTAATGTCGCGGCATACTCTTATCGCCATTAATAATGGCACCTTCATATATGGTGCGAGCAGTTGCATTGTTTGTCTGTGTTGTGTAAAGTATTGTGCAATATTTTACGAGTAGACTAAATAGCGAGAACGTTGCCATAGTATATTTATTAGTGCATGATTTTTTTCAAAAAGTGTGTCAAGAATTAACTCTTTAAAAAAGGAGATACATGCCCAAGCTTGCATATTTATAGCCGTAGCTAGTTTCAGTCACGTAAAATAACAATGGCGTATCAAACATAAGGCTTTTAGCAGTAATCTACCACTAAACTGGATTACCTAGCTTAAACGTTCGCTTGTATTAAGCGCCTGTGACATTGTATCGTATTTAGGTCGATATTAGTTAAGATTTACGTGTATTTGCCAAACTAATGCCTTCTTACCTTGAAAGAGGTGAAACGGCTTAGCTTAGAGTGGGTGAGATCACCTCCTACTGGTCTACCCCGGGCAGAGGAATCATTGACCTTTAGCCAACGGTATAGCTGAATAATATAAAAAGTTACAGCGGGAAAGTCCAGGCAAGTTTCGAGGATTAACCGCCTCTATGGTCTAGTGGTTCAACCCACCGATTTCAGATCCAGAGGTCCCGGGGCTATATTGGGCTTGGTTTGGTTGGTGTTCGGACTTTGTTTATGTTTGCCTGGCTAGCTACCACCATCTCACCTAATTCTGTCGCCATAACAGCATTTAAAAAAAATTTTGTGCTCCGGATTTTAGATGTAAGATAGCCAGTTCCTCAGTTAGTTGAGGATTTCGGGTGAAGTGCGCCTCCACCCTCGGCCTTATCTCAACTTGTCATAAGGTGAGATGAAAAAAAACGTCCTGAATTATATTGTAACATTTTAACTGTATTTCAATAGGAAATCTTTCCAACTTTATTTCCATATTTTTATTTTTTTTCGTATTTTCGAGAGCTTGAAAAAATAACGCACCAGTACTGAAAACATCCTCTGAAATTCCGGAACTAGAACAAACGATAAAAGCAAACAGCGAAGAAAAACATTTCACTCCATCAAAACAATCAAAGCATTACTGTCAGTCTAAAAAACCGTAAAAATGAGTTTTTCCGCTTGTTTAATTGAACAACGTATTGTGCTCCAATAAAAGCTCTGCGATTTCATATTAATTGTACACGAGGCATGAGCGAAAGAAAACAGCTGTGCTTGTATTTTTACAAAACGATACATTTTTTAACACGTCCGTACCTATCGCCCTGGGCAAGAACATGAGAGCACAATTATTTGGTACCCATTTGCTGTAACGCTTTAACGAACGATTATTGTGTTCTGGTATTTAGAGGACAAATAGCCAGCTCCTCAGACAAGTTGAGGATTTCAGATGAAGGTCTTCATTTATGCCTCAAGTTGACGGGCGCAATACAATGCCGCGTGGCCATGTTATTTGTGGATATGACCGCAATAAGATTTCGTTATAGACAAGATATGCATTCAACATCAGGCTTGCTTATTCTCTCTCCAAGTTGTATAAAAACCTGTCATAATCTGAGTGTTGGTCTTCAAAAGGGAGTGATGAGTGAAAAGTGTATGTAGCATAGATGAGAATGCTGAGATGTGTAACAATGTGAGATAATATGGAACGAATATATTAGAGAAAGTATGAAAGTGGTGCCAGTAACTGAAAAGTTGAGAAGTAATATGTTAGCGTTGTATGGCCATGTGATGGAGGGATGAAAGTCATGTAACGAGAATAGTTGATATGGGTATGGATGGATGTAATGGTAAAGGTAGACCGAAAACAGACATAGATATGGGCATATGATATGATATGGGCAAGAAAGGAGTGAATGATGAGATGAAGAATGGAGGAAGAAGACATTGTGTGCCGAGCAGGAAGATGTTGATCATATAGCCAATGGTTTGTTAAGAAATTGCGCTTGATGCCAAATGTACCTCTATAGCTTCTGCGAAATTTTCTCCAAACAATATTTCAGCCTTAACTAACCCCAACCCAGCACTTCAAACATACGTTTTTTATCTATAAGGTTCACTTTCGATCAGATCGGGCGATGACCGCCTCATTAAACGGAATTTATGAACGTGACGGGGACGAACCGACGCGACGACGACGGCACGACGCCGCGCCGTGTGCGATATTTACGACGCGCAGATTGGCAAGATACCAGCGACCACGATGGAACCTTATGAGCAACAGTAAGATGCAGAAGCAGTAGAGAAACTCGCCTCTGGCAAGAATTAGACAAAATTAAAACTGCACTTGATTCGATAGATGAAACTATATTTTCCCCATCAGCTTATTACATTGAGCCTCTTAGAACCACAGAATAAGCAAAACACGGTAGAAAAGCTTACTGCTGCGACAAACATAACCTAACATAATATAACCGCCTCTGTGGTCAAATGGTACTGCAACAGCTCATGGTAGCAGTACAAACTTTCTTCTGCGCTTAATTTGCAATGGAATTAGAATATATATAGAATATATAATAAAGTAAGTATACGTACTTTTGTGATTAAAACATTCTTCATTAGATTCTCCCAACAATATCATTACATCTCAAGAGACCCATCCACCATCCATACCCTTATCAATCTAATATTTTACCGATTCTGTGTGACTTGTTTACATTCAGTATGATATTTAGTAGCTATTTGGAATAGTAATATCGTAGTAGGTTATGGCAGTGATGTTGCATAGCACATCTGTCAAAGCCGCCTATTTTGTCTAGTGCTTCGCCCACTGATGTCAGATTCCGAGGACCCGGGTTCGATCCCCAGAGGAGTACAATATTCTGCTTGGTTTAGTTGGTGGTAGGACTTTGGTTTAAGTCCACCTGGCTAACTACTACTATCTTACCTAATTCTCATGTAAATTGTTTTAAATTGTTGTGTTCCGGCATTTAGAGGTCAGATAGCCAGTTCCTCAGTGTGTTGATGATTTCGGGTGAAGTGCGCTTCTATCTTCGGCTTTATCCTAATATACTTATACTAATATAAAATGCTAACTGACTCACTGATAACAACGCACAGCTTAAATGGCTAATCGTAGAGACATGAAATTTGGAGGGTATGTTTGTCTTGATGCGAAAATGAGCGCTAAGGGAAATTTGAAAATTCGTACCCTACGGGGTTCAAAAAGGGGTTGAAGGTTTACATTAAATGTATACCCTAACTCTGAAACCGTGCATGAATAAAGGTCAAAATTATCATTATAGGTTCCTCATATGAAATAGATAAGAACGTGATTCATGTTTTTTTGTTTTTTTAATTAGTGAAAGGCAGGGGGTCCGTACGACGGGCAAACACTTGGCCTTCATCTCACCTGGTTACCAGTTCAGATAAGGCCGAAGGAGGAGACGCACTTCACCCGGAATCCTCAACAAACCGAGGAACTGGCTATCTTACCTCTAAATGCCGGAACCTAACAATTTTAGAATTGTTATTATGGCGACAGAATTAGGTACGATGGTGGTAGCTAGCCATGCGGACTTAAACAAAGTCCTACCACGAACTAAACCAAGCACAATATATTATACTCCCCGTGGGGATCGAATCCGAGACCTCTGGATCTGAATTTGGTGGGTTGAACCACTAGACCACAGAGGTGGTTAAGCCGATGTATGTGACAGAACTGCACTTTGACTGGTCTGATAATTTGCAAAAATGTTAAAAACCTTTACGCGGACGAATTCGCGGGCATAAGCTAGTCATAAAATAAAAATCAGATGAGATGAAGGCCTAGCACCTCCCCATTGTACAAAAAAAGACGTAAGACCTCTAATTATCTGAAGGTCTATAAATCGTATTATCCATAGAACGAATAAATGAATGGACCACCTTTACTGGTTGTAGTTTTCATGTCTGTGTCACCTACGCTGGTGCCGTATGAGCCCCTAAGATAATTAAGATCCTCTTACAGCAGATGGCAATAGCAAGTGCCGCGCTAATGACCCCCCTCTTACTAATAAGAGCAGCGATCGTGATACGGGTTCAGATATGGACTCCACTGGAAAAGGAAGAGGAAAGCTTAGCTATGGGATAATTTTATGATTTTTCGATTTGTTTTTATGACACTTTCGAATATAATGACCATGCGAAAATAGATAGAAACATCTCGATTGCTGGCGAAAGGCATATTTTGTCATGCGATAAGTAAGACCTTGACCGAAGAGTAACTGAAAAAAAACTGCTGCTGAGTTTTGTTAGTCAGGGAAGAAACATTCGGGCGGATAGTGCGAAATCCATTTTTTTATATAAGGTCTAAAACCTTTACTTTGGAAGCAACTGACGCATGGGTATGGACTAAAACCTTTTTCTCTAATTTTTATTGACTTAAGGAGTAGGTAGCGCTATACCTACATCTCAGCTGGTTTACAAGTTATGCTAAGGCCGGTGGAAGCGCACGGACTCTTTACACCTAAAATCCTCAACAATCTAAGGAACTGGCTATCCCACCTCTAAATGTCCTTGAAAGTCGTTATCTTATCTGTCCATCCAGCGGTTGCCTGGAAGAGATCGCTTTCAGCGATAAGGCCGCCCATTGTTTTACCAGTGACGCTTAGATTAAGTTTCCACTATCTGTATTTTGTTATGTTATTTGTAAATGGTGAACAATAAAGAGTTATCTATATATCTAAATGTCGGAACACAACAATTTTAGAACTGTTGTTATGGCATCATTACTTGGTAAGATGATGGTAGCTTGCCAGGCGGACATGTAAGTCCTACTATCAACCAAACGACGCACAATATTGTACTCCCACTGGGGATCGAACCCGGGACTTCTGGATCTGACACCGATGGGTAAACCACTAGACCACAGAGGCGGTTCTCGTAGCCAACGTTATTTAGCCCAGTAGTGATACTTACTCTGTGTCGCAAGACTACATTTAAATCTTTCGAGATTATCCCTACGCTGGCGGGGCATTGTTACCTGTCTCTTGAGCGTAGACGGTGCTAAGTAACTGCTATCGTAAATTCGCTACGATTAGCACTCGGGACATCTTGCTGTGTTTTAGGAGCACCCTGACAAAGGGTCCCAATCCTAAGCTAAACAAAAACTTGTTCAGATAATAGCTGTGGACAATTACGGCCCGGCTTTATAGCGATGTATTTTTTACCGACATGGTCAAAGCACCGATGATCCAAATACAAAGGCTCTGTATGTATATTTTTATGCCAGGGTTCACTAATAACTTAAGTAAGGTAAGAACATATTCCTCTGTTTTGATCCACCATCGGGAGACAAAATCCTCTCGAAGGGGGATAAAAATAGAGGACAAACATTTTATCCCCGCCCCGTGCTGAGGGGGATGGAAAGTAAAGAACGTCCTCATATTTTTAAGTCTTGTACCATGTTTTATGATGGGTTGAGAAGCTGGACATCATAATGTGGTGAGAGTTCTTACGGAACGCCTCTTTCCTGAACGAGAGAGACTAAGAGACGAGAGATAGTTAAAAGACTCCCCACACCGCAGCACGTAAGCGACATCTCGTGTGCCATAAGTTAAGTTATATTATATGTATTTTTAGTTAAAGGTTATTTATTTCAAAGGGCTTTAGAGTAAGTTTTATAATATCATAACTTTTCCTAGTGTTGCCTTTAATCAATCTTACTCCTTAAAAGCTGTTTTATTGCCAACCAGTAGTTACCAGTCAAAAATATATTTTATATGTATATAAACTAGCAGACGTACGACAGGTTACAACCTGTACCTTGTAGATTCATTGTGCCAAAACGTCGATTTGCCTCTAGTATGGAACGAATGGAACTCCTTGCCCTCGTCTGTTTTTCCGCGGCAAAACAACAGTCTTCAAGTCCAGAGTGAACAGGGTCTTTTTATAAAAGCGTGTTCCATCTTAGGCCACATCTTTACATGTTTTTCAAGTGAGTTGGTGGTTAAACGCTTGAAAACATCATCACAATAACATACGTTCTCCAACCTAGTTATACGCTGACCGTCGTTAAATCCCCCCAGCTCGAACAATATAATTATAAAAATATTCAATTACCATAAACTGAAATAAAAAGGTAGTGATTCCGACAATACATTTAAATTGAAATATGGCATAAACATTTTTATATTTGAAAATAGGATAAGTGAAGTTTTCGGACGCTCGTTGCTTTTAAGTTACGAAACAATTAATAAACAATTTACTTTACGGCAGTTGATATAAAGCTCTCATTACTATGCAATAATTTCCGTTTCCAAATTACAGTCATTTAATCCGAGTCATATAAATTTTCGAGTTATGACCGGTTTAAACAATGGGGAGTAAAATATCGCAATACACAATTACGCTCTGCTTATACCGAAGCGCTTTTCAATTTAGTGCGGCGTCAATAAAATATTTTTTCAAATTCATTTGCCAACAAACGAAGTGTGATCTGAAAAAACGAGGTGTGCAGAACTTTTTTGTACGCGAAAAAAATATCAACCTCGATTTCCGATTGTTGTTATTCCACCAGAGACACGCTTGTGTGGAAAAAGCCCCAGTTACGTGCAATTTTAATATCAAACGAAGTGTCTGCACGATACAAACTTCGCACTCAGATCACGTAGCTAAGTTTGAAATTCGAAAACGTAAAATCAGCGTCTGAATGCAAAAATCCAATGGAGGGGTGCAAACGCTAGGGACGGGGCCATGAGCTTATCCGATACTGTATTCGATACTCGAGTTATCGAATAACCGATACAATCTTGACCGTAAACGCAAGGATATCGTATAAACGGAATACGTGATGGCCACTTGACTTAACCGAGATGTGTACTTGTCACTGAAGTAGGGTAAAGTTCTACATTGTATCACGTTAAAATGGCTTTCGAGGGTTGAAAGTGGTTCTTAGCTCGGAGAGTTGGTTTTTAGGTAAGGAATTCCTTTTATTTACTAAACAATCTCAATTATATTAAGTAAGTATATCTAAGTGTTTCTTTTTTTCAGTGTTAGAACTCCTATTGATATAGGAGTTCTTATAGAGTGAGCCAACCCTTTCCAGTCCCGGGCGTCGTACTAAGGGCATAATGTCTTACAGACAATCTACCTCTGGCGCAGCGTTTCCGATTTTTTCACCCCTGCAATCTCCAACCCGTTTAGCCAAGTGTGGATAGAATGTGGGAAACCAATACTGGGTTGGTAAGCCAGGGGTTTGGTGCAACAGTGAACTGTTTGGGGGTACAGGCTACTAACTATGATAAAATCGAATAGCTTTGAAAATTTTCGTGTGTTCTGATAGTTATGTTTTATAAACCTTACACTAAAAATAAAATAAAGAAAAGTTTTAAAAATAGATACGTCGATAATACAAATAATCCGAACATGAAATTCGATGCACCTCACTACTTTGCGGTAGCCACTACTTCAAAAGGGGTTCCACGCGTCGCTTACCTGTCATTTACCTGGAAATTTGATTTAAAATTTTTCGTTTTATTAGACGTTTTCACACATGACACTCCGTGCTAGACCTCAAAACTTTCCTAGGAAATGTTCGTTTTAGAACATTTATCATCAGGGTTTTAAAACGAGCTCTTATTTGGAGGTTACTAAGAAAATCCACGTACAGTATAAGTTGTCTGTGTATTGCTACCCCCCACATTGACCACACAGATCGTATAAGAGGTAATTAAAGTCAAAGTCTAGTCTTCATGACCTATCGTTGTCAAGCGAAACGATAAAACATCGGCATGGAAAAAAACCGGCGCCAAGCTCTGTCTGCTTTGTGATAAGCTGGCAGACTATCCACTTGACAGTAGCAGATAACCTAAGTACTTATCAGCTTAGCCACAACATCTGCAATGGTAGAGTAGTCTACGCTCGTTAAATGTCATGATCTCTCGAATTTCGAGTGCACTGACAAACTTAAGATCATAATAGCCACTCAACTTAAGCTTTTTGAAAACTGCTGATCACAATTACAAATCTTCCGAGGCCTCCGTAGTGACGAAACGAGTTGCTTTATCCTGAGATACTGGGTTCAAATCCCGGAAGAGGCATATCATTGAGATGTTTGTTTACAGTTGATGATTGATAAGTACGATGATTGATGATTTCTCGTTTCAGAACGCACGTCTTCCTCTATTGCACTCTGACCTATTACGTGAAAAATCACAAGAGAGGTGACCTGTACCAGGGGATGACGATTGCTTTTCTATACAAGATGGAGATGGAACAAGCAAGTAGCCTAAGTATAACACACACTTACTGCGTAGGTCATTATACACATAGAACGTGACCTTAGCTGCACTGCATTGCGCCCATAAACTTAGTGTTAGGCCCCGTGTGTTCACCAGCAACCATACCCTTCAACCGAAACAGAGCAATGTTGCTTAGCGACCGAGATAGGTATGGCGGTACTTCCCCGGACGAGCCCTTTCACAAAAAACTACTACTTCTCTTAAAAGTCCATTTTCACTGTCTGTTACAAGGACTTCCTTTTTTTCAATGCAGCAAGCTATTTTTTCGGATTTCAGGATATGCCAGCTAATGGATACATAATCCTAAGTGGAGGACACGTTAAGCTGTCGGTCACGGGTACTACATAATTATAGTTTAAAATAAAGCGATGTCAGACTCCTATGCCGGCGGCTCGTGAAGTCTGACATTTGACATTACAGCCCACACGAAACTACAAGGAATGTTTGCATCTTGAACAGCTTTTGCGCTGTCGAATCAATGCTGCCAATGTTTCCTCGATACGAAATCTTGTGTGTCTCCTGCACAGCACAGGGTTTCAATAACCTAATCTTCATCCCATAAGGGATCGCCAATCAATTGGTCCCAAAACCAATTCATCCCATGTATAAGGATTCCGTCAGAAAACAAAACCGGCAGCGATCAAAGGTTCTTTTGTTCCGTTGTGCCACACCCTTTGTTCTATGACTGATAAATTATTTTCTACGATCATTCTGCGGGCCTCATTCACCAACTATTGGCAATTCACATTGTTAGTACTCATCGCAATAGGTTAGTTTAGTTTTACAAATCAAAAATATAAAACTAGGTATTTTTGTTTTTCTTATCGTGGTAAATGAAATTATGAACATCATTGTGTATATAACGTATATATATCATATAACGTATGTACATGTAGAAGAGGTGTCCTATCAAGTTTAAGCCGTTCTATAAGTGATAAGCGTCTTCTCTGGATTCTTCCACATACAAGGCAATACGCTAGACTAAGCTAGACATCCTAAAGTGCGCCTTAGCTCTAAAGCCGAGATTAATTTCACAGCATGTATAAATAAACCAGCCCAGTGCGATGAGGACATGCGCATAGGGATATGGGGAAGACCTTTGCCCTGCAGTAGGGCAGTATAGGTTATAAAAAAATAAAAACTATTAGCAGCTTAATTCTCAAAAATAACACAAATTCTGGTCGAAAATTTCAACCAGATATACCTATATTACGAATAAAAAAAATACAACATTTAAAAGGCAGGCCGAACAGACAAGTAGGCTTAGTAACAGGATCCAATTAGTACTACTACATTGGGTAAGTAACCCTAAAAAGCGCGTCAACAATAATTCATCAAGCATATTCGCGAACAGCCCTTTAGAGCAAATAAAGTGCCTTCGGTGAAATAGGCTCTTAGCATCGTATCCCATTCCATTTCTGCCGTATTAGTTCCGGCCGATGCGCAACAATTACAGGCCTTTATGTCAGGATGACGCGAAAATCATCCCGTTTCGGAACGTCAATTTTACGCCTCAGTCTATTCCCATCATAGAGTTAAATTAGAAACGACTTAAGAAAATGTTGGGTGATGGAAGTACTGCCACGAATTTAAATTAGCATCGGATGACAGTGGCTTAAGGGTGCTCCCACACTGGAAATGCGATTAAATACTTTGGTTATCAAAACTAAAAAAGGACCTGAAGATCTCAATAATCATACTCAAAGCAAAATTGTAATAACCCACTGATTCAGATCCAATGTTACAAATTTGTGCATGGTTTGGTTGGTAGCAAGGGCTGTCGCGTTCGCGGCTTAAGAATCGACCACTCTAACTCAGCCCGTGGATGTCGTAAAAGCCGACTAAGGGATCGCATAGAGGAGAAAAGCAGCAGTTTTCGTCAGTGTGTTATCTACATTTACAGCGATCACCAATCCGTCTGCCATGCGTAGTGATTATGTAAAAATATCCTTTCTTTGGAGGAGGCTTTGTCCAGCAGTTCAGTGCTAGAAAAAGCCTCCTTCACAAGGGCTTGTTTTAAGTCCGCCTGGCCATATATAACTACCACCATCTTCCCTGATTCTGACGCCTTTACAACAATTTTAACTGTTGTATCCAATTCATTTATGTATCTATCATAAGCCCTATCAATACTGTAGACACAAAGATAATGCTTTTCTCGGAACATTAACGGTAACTTTGGCAACCTCATTTTTACAGAGGACAAAAATAATTCTCAAAGTGTTTGGAAAGTCCTGAGTTATGTGATTTACACATTTATTTACATTATTTAACGAGATTGGTAAAGTTAAATTTAAAATTGAATTCCTCGTACAATAAATACGTCCTTTGGATATTTTATTGCTTACATTTTAAAATTCGATCAATTCATAAAGAAGCATAAAATATTTTAAAGGATACTTTCATTAGGGCGTATCATAAAAACCGCATAAATATGAGTGATTAAGGAAGACATCGTAGCAGGGGGCAGTGTGGGTCGAGATCGCATCCATGCACACCGAGGCGAGACGGGACCGAGACGGGACCGAGACGAAACACACAAGCCACAAGTGACAGTACTGGGTCATATACATTGTCTTTTGTTATGCATTGAATTTGTATGAAGATCATGTGTCGCTGTCCCCTTCAACACGTGACCTGTGGCTGCGGATCTGAGATGTCATCGCTGACTGAAAGCCTCGTCGTGCATGAGCTCAAAAAAATATTTGAAATGTAAACTTCTATAGGCGCGTTGGGCATTTTTCGACATGGGAAAAGGCCATTGAACTGCGTCACTGTCTACCTTACCAACCCCAAAAGTAAGGGGCGAGATTAGCCCCCTTACCAACGTCACGAAGTTAGGATATTGAGATTTAGCGGAACTATTTTATCTGAGTTACCCGTGTTGCTGACTGTTGCCTAGCAACCAATCAACCAAAGGCAAATAAATGTGTTCGGTACAATGGAACATCTACAAGAAACGGGTTATTACCTGCCATACATCTGCTAGTCCGGTGGTGAAAAGGGGTTGGAGGGATAAAGTCAAAGATATCGAGTGCACCTCGCCAAAGTGGTATTCAAAAGATCACGATTCATAAAAAAAATATACAATGCTTACCACAAGCTAAATGTATAATATCGTCGCGTAGCTGACTAACTGACAATCAACTCACAGCCCAAACAAGGGAACCTGAATATTTCAAGTCCTTTAAATATTCAGCGTAGCTTCCGTATGTAATGGAAGCACTATGAAAGGATTGTAGGAAATTCCCACGGGATGACATTTGGGCGTTTCACTAGTAAGTTCATTATAGAGGTAGTATTTTACATGCGACACACTACGAGTCTGTCCCTTACCGTACTGATGAAACCGGACCTTATATATTTCAAGAGATGTTTTATATTATTTAATTTTATGAGAGCATGCAAACAATGTAACTCTTAGGGACGTACGATTAATGTGAAACCAACTCACTTTTATTGCGTATTCTACTGTATACGGGTTCATTAAAAAAACTTTCCTTTAATCACTTCTTATTTTACTGCAAGTCGGATTAACGGTTGTCTTAACATAAAATTCAAAGTGGATGAGAGTTTAAAACATAACTTTAACTCTGGGTTCATTTTAAACCATTCCTGGTGATAAATGCTTTAATGGACTTAGTTACTCATCGCACCGACTACCATCAAACTGATGAGCAGTAAAATGTAACACTAAAATTATTCATACTTGGTTTAAAAAACACACAAGGCCAAAATCACGTCAAAACACCCCGAGTTGAGTAGAACACGTACACCTAGTTCTTTTTCCTTTTACCATTCAGGTGGCAAACAAGCATACAGCCCATCTGATGGTTACCATCGCCTTTAGACACTCGCAACATCAGGAGTAGATAGTAGTAGTAGAGCGTTGCTGTTGTTGTTGCTTCTGGGAGAACATCGTAGACCAGTCTAGAAATCAAGAGCTAACCCAGCATAATACAAAAATGCGTCTACTAGTTCCGCTCTACAAATATGAAATCGAAGTAATATGATCTAACAGATCTATCAAACATCAATTAGACTACAAATTCCACGGCGGAGTTTTTTTGTTATTTGTTGTTTACGTTCCCACAAAATAGAGACGACGGTAATTAGCCCGATAAGAGGTGGCGACCGCGACGCGATCAATCGACGCCACTTTGTAGCGATACCACCTTGTCTGCAATAGGAGACACAGCACACTATATAATCAGCTAGTCCACAGTGTGTTCATTCGACCTAAAAGACCCCAAATACACTTAAAATACACATGCAACTCACCAGGGACGCTACCGCCGACGGCGAAGCCGATCTCCATTGGCTTAAAATTAGCTTCATGAGAACTAGAAACGATTTTTACTACCGGGTATGTGTCATATCCAAAATGGCGTTTCCCATCTCAAAAGTGTACACATGTTATGAAACCTATCCGTTCAGTACATTTGACGGTAAAAATCATTTCTAGTTCTCATGAAGCTAATTTTAAGCCAATGAAGATCGGCTTCGCCGTCGGCGGTAGCGTCCCTGGTATCAAGTAAGATAATGCTGAAGGTGGATGGAGGCGCACTTCACCCGGAATCTACAATAGTCTGAAGAACTGGCTATCTTACCTCGAAATGCCGGGACACAGCCATTTAGAATTGTTTTTATGGCGACAGACTTAGGGAAGATGGTGGTAGCTAGCCAGGCGGACTTATACAAAGTCCTACTACCAATCAAACCTAGCACAATATTGTACTTCCCCTGGGGATCGAACCCGGAACCTCTGGATCTGATATCGGTGGACTGAGATAACCACTAGACCACAGAGGCGGTTAAAGTAGCGAACATTAATAGTTGTGACCGGAACTAACAATTGTTTATGATGTATCTAATAAAAATATAATTTAAAACTGTACCTATATCTAAATGTTGAATGGATCATCAAAATATTAACCAGCCCCGAGTTTCTTGCCTTTCTCCTTGTGTGCTGGTCGCGATCCAGAAGAGGGGGTATATTTGACGTTTCAAAATTATCCTAAAAAATCTTACTGAATAAAGAAATGTTGACTTTGACTTTGCCTTTGAAACAAGAAAATATGGAGAAAGTGATCTATCTGCGCACTCGCTGTGGCGTGGTATCACCTTGATTGATAGAATCGACCTGCACACCACTTAAACAGCCCACGAGTAAATTAAGACGTACCTAC
This sequence comes from Venusia cambrica, assembly GCA_951394065.1. Classification (NCBI taxonomy): domain Eukaryota; kingdom Metazoa; phylum Arthropoda; class Insecta; order Lepidoptera; family Geometridae; genus Venusia; species Venusia cambrica. The sequence continues at coordinate 7,843,721 of OX596055.1, forward strand.
CTACTGCCTACCCAGCTAATGGAATATGTGATCCATCAAATGACCCGAAATAAATACGGTGCCATTACGAATGACCCTCATCCTAATCTTACGGGATGTATTTCCTGGTAAACTGGTAACACCATTATAATGGCTCTATTTGAGCAAAACGAATTGCATTTGAATATTATCGTAATCTGAATTGCTTTCTTTACGTTTAAACCTTTTATTGGCCCCTAATGTTGTAATTTCTGTTTTTTCATTTATTTTGTTGTTTGTACTGTTAGGATGTCCTTTTTTTTTAAAAAAAAACTTGATTACGAGGAACTATGAATTAATTCAAAGAAACGTTACATAGTAACTTAACTATAACAAATGAAATCAGAGCAAGATTCTGACCTTGATATGGTTACTGCACTGAACAATATTGACTGACTGATTAAACCCGCGTGGCCAAAGGCCTTATATAAGCTTGCGAAACCGGGTGGAGTACTGTTTGTAAATTTATCTATATAATTTATTTATAGTACGTATTAGTTGTACCTACGTGCAGTTAGTTTTCCTAGAAAAACGCATCATTAATTCTCACAAGGTCTAGAGACCGAAAAACAGCGTCCGCTGTTTACCATCAGGGGGCATTTATGCTGAGCCGTAGAGCTGTGAAGAGCGCGAGGCTAGTTATTACTTTGCAAGAGTAAAGTAATAAAAGTAGTGTACCCATTTTTTTATATACGAGTACAACTAGGAGACGGAACAAGCAAGTAGCCCACCTGATGTTAAGTGCACTCTTGCCTATAACAATGCCATAACGTAGATCAAATCCACAGGGAACATAGCCTACACGGCACTGCATTGCGCCCGTCAACTATAAAGGTGTTAAGCCTCGTGTACCCGTAATTTCACCGGCGACCATACCCTTCAAACCGAAAACAGCAATGCTGCTTGGCGGCTGAAATAGGTATGGTCGTAGTACTTCTCCGGACGAGCCCTTTCACAAGGGGCTCTACTACTCTTCAATTTGGTCCTGATTTTACGTAATCTGCAAAAAATATTTTAACCATTAAAACTGCAAGGCATAATTTATGACACTACCACGCAGCTCGTAAAGTTTGCCAACAAGGCTGTTGCCACCTCACATATTTAAATACAACCCGAAAAACCACACTGCAGTATATGTTGTATGGATAATGTTTTTTTTCCATAATCACCACACTCAGCAGACGGGTTGTTAATCGCAGTTCTGGTACTCAGGAGGATTATGGTGTCCGCCTCCTAGTCATAAACAAAGCTACAAGTAAAGAATTTAAAAAAAATCACTTGAAATATTAACTGGAAACGTTTGTCTGCCAGTCACTCAGACAAGTTCTCATATAGCATCATAGGAAAGTCCTGAAACTTCCACTTGTATCACTTATGACTTGATATATTCTGAATGTGCAAATGTGCAAGTTAGGAGAGTAGCTACGCCGTAAACGGACATAGCTCTGAACTTTCTGATATCACTGAGTAGCGCTCATAGTTCAAATATGCATAGTTTTCCTCGCAAAGCTCTGGCAAAACTATGTAATCATCAAAGTACTCTGTCACATTTGTCCGTTTGTATAAAAGACTAATCGCGGAGTTATATTATTAAGATCAGTAGATTTCAGTTCAATCGTAGTAAATATCCCGCTACTTGCAAACCGTGGGTATGTGGCGAAAGTAAGTATGGACATGCCTCTGACTACCCACTATAGTGAATCCTCGAAGAAGAAGTCTGTTACGGATCAATATATATATAATAGTAGTTCAACCCACCGAACCGCCTCTGTGGTCTAGTGGTTCAACCCACCGATTTCAGATCCAGAGGTCCCGGGTTCGATCCCCATGGGAGTACAATATATTGTGCTTGGTTTGGTTGGTGGTAGGATTTTGTTTAAGTCCGCCTGGCTAGCTACCACCATCTTACCTAATTCTGTCGCCATAATAACAATTCTTAAAAAAAATGTTGTGTTCTGGCATTAAGAGGTAAGATAGCCAGTTCCTCACTTTGTTGAGGATTCCGGGTGAAGTGCGCCTCCATCTTCGACCTTATCTCAACTTGTTACCAGGTGAGATGAAGGCCAAGCGCTTCCTCGTCGTACAATAAAAAAAAAAAACAAGATCATCTATTGATATTGTTTTTTTTTTATTAACTAGTTGTGTCCCAATGCTGGACAAAGGACTCCCCAAGTCTATATAGTTTAAAAATCATTTTATTTCAGTTGGAATGGGAATGTTGGGATCAAAATTTTCCATGTTTTCCGTATACGCGACGTCCCATGACGTTTTTACGACGCGTGTTTTTTTTTTTTTAATAAATAGGTTTTTTTTTTAACTACTAGGAGACGGACAAGGAGCGCACCTGGTGTTAAGTGTACTCTTGCCTATGACAAAGCCTTACTGCATAGATCACATCCACAAAGAACATAGCCTACACGGCACTGCATTGCGCCCGTCGACTTGAGGCATAAAGGTGTTAAGTCTCACGTACCCGTAATTTCACCGGCAACCATACCCTTCAAACCGAAACACAGCAATTCTGCTTGGCGGCTGAAAATAAGTATGGTGGTGGTAATTCCCCGGACGAGCCCTTTCACAAGGGGCCCCTGCTACTCTTTATAAATACCGCCAAGTGCTTTACTTGAGACTACTGACTAATAAATTAATATCAACTTCATAGTTACTACGTCACTCAAAAGTACAGTTTATGATCTGACTGCTATCAGCTAAAAGCTGCCAAGCCAGGTCACTACCAAACGGTTATCAGTTCAAGTCTAAGCAAATAGTCAACTTCAACTTCAACTTCAACTTCTTTGATAAGCAAATAGTCGCGTCAACAAACTTCACGGTTGACGGCAGGTACAAAGTGATCGTTCAGCGTTGACAACGAAGGGGGGGAGTTGATGCCAGCGTCATAGAATTCGTTGAGATAATTAAGCGATTCTAGGGGAAACCTCGGGCGACAATGGCCGTTGAACTGGAGTGCCCTACTGGAACTGGCTTCAGCAAAGAAGGATCAACTTTTGGGGTTGGCGCAATTCACAGACTTTTGCTTTGCTGTAACATTTTTTACGATAGATATACTTTTATGATTTGTTAAGTATTTACGAATGAAATAGAGTTTAGCCAATTTTAAAAATTCAGTGTTATTACAGGACAGGACATTAATATTACAGGACATTAATTTTACACACAGCCATCTAGCCTCAAACTAAGCATAGCTTGTAATATGGGAACTAGATTACGGATAAAATACTTAAATAGGTACTTTTTGTAAATACATACGTACTATATGACACAATACCCAAACACAGAACAAACATCTATATTCATCACACAAAATGTTTGTCCTGGGTGGGAATCGAACCCACAGCCTACAGCGCAGAAGGCAAAGTTACTACCAACTGTTTCTGGACCTCTAGTAAACCTACTTCTACCATCGACATATTTTATATGAAGACATAAACTGACACACTGAAAGAAAGGCCGAGTGAGACTGTCAAAATCTCAGAAAACCTTAAGATGCCGACCAGCGAGGCTCTCCATGAGGCATAAGACAGAAACCGATGGAGACAGGTCATAAATAGAGTGCACCCATGGAGTCACGATCCTCAGTATTGAGAGAAAGACGGAGGAGGATGAGGAAGATATTGTTTCTAGATTTTTCTTATGCTGGTTTCTGACTTGCACCATCCCACATCTGTTGCTCCAGCCAGGTGAGAGCGACGCCCATTTGTAAGGAAAAACAAATTGCCACTCTCATTACGTAATTCAGAAAAGTTTTCCGCGATTTCACAGTCCATTCAATTTTGATGGCGTTATTAGAACTTCGCTTTTCAGAGTAACGTTACGCTTCTGTAAGCTAAGGTACGTATGAAGGGCGAGTAAAAAAAACAGAAAACAATTATTTCATCACCATATTATATTGATAGCTTTTACTCGCGACTTCGTCCGCGTATTGGTTTTTTGAAATGGGTGCAAGTATTATATTATAAATATATATATTTGTTGGATATCTGGATAAATTTGACCGATTAGCTCCTACATGGTATCCAGACACGCACACCGAGGGTTCTGACCCACATTCCCAGACAAAAAATGCAGGCTTTTTGAAGTCTTAGTGCCGGTCCGACTCACGTTTGGCCAGATTTTCTAGGTATGTAGAAATCGGTGATAACTGGGGCACATGGGCCTAGGCCAAGTATTTTGAACTGCATCAGGGAGTGCGGTCTGCAGAAACTTCCACACTATCCTGCAAGTGGGATGGCTGCTTTCTGTAGCAACACGAAAGTATGTTTGGGCAAGTCTAGTAAAGATAGAGACTGTGAAAGTTGTATTGGGATAACACCAGTCGTCGATAACATTATAGGTTATTATTAATATTACTAGTGATGGTCTTAGGTACATAACCACGGAATTCTTTCTTAAAAAACGTAATTAACAAACCTTACTTACCATAAGCACTTTTTCTCAATCTTTCTTTATTCCCCTGAGTGTTCGGGGCTCTCTCTTTTTTTGTGACTCTCAATACCTATATGCCTAGCCATACGTCATAGTGGGTGGGCTTAATACGATAAGTAAATTAAGTCACCCCTTATTAACATTAAAATGTTGATGTGTTTTTGAAAAGTTCTCTCAAAACCGTTGCCTTAGTAATCGTGGGTGAACCAAAATGGCAGCAGCTTTTTTTGTGTGTAAAATTTTAACTGTGAGCACAATCTGTCTGACAAGCGTGGTAATAATGGCCAAACCTTGCAGTTGGATGACATTCTTTCCACATTGTGGTGGACAAATAATGTGCTATGGAATATGCGCAGTCATATCGTTTGCATGACATCCCAGAATAAATTCTTGGTTGTTATTGACAGCCATGGTTTGGCAACCCTATTGAGTGAATAACAAAAACTATACAGACCAGTTCAAATGAGATTCTGAGTACCTCTTATATTGAAATACCTGATGATAAACCTTTGCCCCTTTATCCTAAAAACCACCCTTAATGGGTGGTGAATAAACCAACTTTGAAATCTACAGTCTAAACACCCATTTCATATGAAATTTCACGTTTTCATAAATTTTCAAAACTTCGATCTTATTTACCCCTTTTGTAACCCTTACCCATACAGGGGTGGTTACAACAAATTAAATAAAAAGTTAATAGTGAAGACAACCCCCTCTAACAGTCTATTCTACAAAATATATCAAGCATTTTACCCTTTGAACGCTGAATGTTACAAAAACCAGGGGTGGTTTTTGTAACATTCAGCATTATTAAAAAATTAAAGTAAAACATGTATTTTAGTAATATGCAGCAGATACTCTTTTAAATGACACCCCACAAGCCATAAATCTTCTTGACACACTTAACACCCCTATTTCTCAAAAACTACCCTAGTGTAAAAAAATCCTCACAACTCACATTGATCATCATCAATCATATATTCTCTGCATATTGAAAAAAAATAATAGATCGCATCAAACATACAAAAGATATGGATGAAAAATGGTATTTCTTTTCACCCCAATATCTCAAAAACTACCCCACTTATCAACAATCCCCCGCGACAATAAATTTATATTTCCTAAATTAACTGAGAGATTATACGAGTATATAGTTATAATTATGTATAAGTGTTAACTATTACTTATCAAATATTCAAATTTGTCAAATATTCTACTAACACTTTTGCAAATAAAAGTGTACAATTCGACAAATTCCTCAGTTAGTTGAGGATTCCGGGTGAAGTGCGCCTCCACCTTCGGCCTTATCTCAACTTGTAACCTTTGTAAAAGGTGAGATGAAGGCCAAGCGCTTCCCAGTCGTACAATAAAATAAAAAAAAAAACCCAAAAAACATATGGTTAATTCAACAAGATGTAGATGAAAGTTTGTCAAAACCTTTGAGTCACTGAAACATTACATAGATAGATAGAATCCTCAACATTCTGAGGAGCTGGATATCTTACCTCTTAATATCAGAACAACAATTTTAGAATTGTTGTTACATCGACAGAATTAGGTAAGATGGTGGTAGCAAGCCAGGCGAACTTATACAAAGTCCTACCACAAACCAAACCAAGCACAATATTGTACTCGCCCTGGTTATCGAACCCGGGATCTCTGGATGTGACACCGGTGGTCGAACTGCTAGACCACAGAGGATACCATTGTCATAGTGAAGCGAATTGTAAATTTTTTTTTGGAGGAATGGTTTGGCGATGTAGGAAGCGTCCTACATGTAAATGTAAATGTAAAAAGACTCCCGTTTCCGCACTTAGACTCCTAAGTGGTCCATTGTGCGTGAGGAATGTCCGGCTAGTGTAGCCAGCCTAACCCCGACCAGAAGCGCAGAATACTCCTGGGGTCTTCGCAGGCTTCACAGAGTGACCTCGGGTTGTTAAGGATTTCCTTGCGTTGTGCTGTTACTCCCACACATTCCAGGACTACGTGGGCAGCTGATTCCTCTTCGGTTAGACACCCTCTGCATAGGGGGCTGTCCGTTGCTCCAGTGGTGCACAAGTGTTTATTTAGTGGGCAGTGGCCCGTTAGTGTCCCCACTATGATTCTGAGATCTTGTCTCTTAAGGTTTAGGAGTCGTCGTGTCAGTTTTGGTGAATAAGTCGGTAGTGCTACTCTGGCCTGTCGACATTCAGTAGTAGAGTTGGTCCAGCGTTCGGTGTGTAGGTCCCGGGTGTGAAGCCTTATCCATGTGCGGATCTGTGAGAATGGCAGGGGGAGGGACGGAGACGGGCCTTCTGTGGTGGTTTCCGACCCTCTCCTAGCCAGTTCATCGGCGGCGTCATTGCCCAGTGACCCGCTGTGTCCCTTAATCCATTGAAGGGTCACCTTGTTCTTAGTGGCGGCCCTTTCCAATGCTAGGTGGCATTCGTGAATGAGCTTTGAATTACAGTTTTTGCTTTCCAAGGCTCTGAGTGTGGCCGTGCTGTCAGAGAGGATTCGTATTCTGTAGTCATTGATTCCTCGTCTGCATATTGCTCTTGCGGCCTCGGTGATGGCTGCACATTCGCATTGAAAGATGGAACTGTGTATGCCTAGTGACATGGATATGCTAATGTTGAGGTCCAGAGAGTGGATTCCAGCGCCCGTGCCTTGGTTGGTCTTAGAACCATCCGTGTAGACACGGACTTCGTGAATTCCCGATTCATCTTTCTGGTCCTCCCACAGTTGTATTCGGTAGTGTTTCTTTGTTATTTGTAAGGTAGGTATTCTATCGCATGGCGCAGCTATCAGCGGCTGGTAAGCTGTCACCTGGTCTAGAATTTTTGCGTGTGGACTGCTAGTGTTTCCCCAGAGTCCTAAGTGTTTCAGTCTGATTGCAGACATTGTCGCTTCTTGTTGTATGTATAGGTCGAGTGGCGCTAGACCCAGAATAATCTCGAGAGCGGCACTGGGTGTTGACCTCATGCAGCCAGTTATGGCGGAGCATGCCAGTCTTTGGAAGCGCTGTAGTTTCGCTATGGCAGTACTTAGTTCGGTTCTCGGCCACCATGCGATTGCTCCGTATGCTAGTGTCGGCCTTATGACGGCAGTGTATAGCCACATGGTTATTTTTGGTGAGATACCCCAGGTTTTACCGAGCATTCTGCTGCATTGAAAGAAAGTAGCGCAAGCTCGTTGTAGTTTGTAGTCAATGTGCCTGTTCCATAGTAGTTTGCTATCAAGTATGACCCCTAGATATTTGACTTCGTTTGTGAGTTTGATTTCGGTTTCGAATAACTTCGGTAGGTTGATACGTCCGAAGTTTCTTTTGTTTGTGAACATTATTAGTTCTGTTTTAGTAGGGTTAACAGTCAGGCCGTGGTTTGTGCACCAGGATTCTATTGTTTTGAAGGCGGTTTTCATTATGTCACATAGCGTGCTCTCGAAACATCCTGTAGCGAGAATAGCAAGGTCATCTGCATATCCTACCGTGATAAGTCCACGGCCGTTTAGCTTCCGAATGAGTTCGTCCACGACTATATTCCATAGAAGTGGCGAGAGTACACCCCCTTGGGGGCAGCCTCTGGCCACAATGCCATTGGTGGTTGAGTTGATTGTTAGTTGTATTGCTCTATATTTCAGCATGTTGTTGATCCATTCAGCCAGTGTTGGCGCCACTCCATTTTCTATTAGAGCTTTGTTTATGCTGGAGAATGTAGTTTTGTCAAAGGCTCCCTCTATATCTATAAAGGCGCCTAGTGTTGATTGTTTTATGGTTAGTCCTCCTCCGATGCGCGATACCACTCTGTGCAGTGCGGATTCTGTGGATTTGCCCTTTCTGTATGCGTGCTGGTTCGGATGGAGCGGGTTGTGGAGTAGTGAGTTGTTTCGTATGTCATAGTCACACAACCGCTCTATGGTTTTGAGGAGAAACGATGTTAGGCTGATTGGCCGGAAGGATTTTGGCAGTGTGTAATCGCTTCTCCCTGGTTTGGGTATGAATACTACTTTAACGTCCCTCCATTTTAGGGGGATGTATCGGTGGGCTATACGTCCTACATCTCCAAAAGTCTCCAACAAAACGTCAGAAAATAAAATCAGGTCGTTTAAGCACAGTATTGACCACGTTGTCGTCTGTCGCAGTGACAGGAAGTCCGACCGTAGTCATTTCACACTCGGTCGGATTTCAATTTGCCACGGCCGAGTCTGTTTATCGACGGGCGAGATGTTTTACTGTCTCGTGTGAACCCAGCCTTTTGTTTATGGGTGTGTTTTTTTTTTTCAATTGTATTGTAGGTAGTACAATATGGTGTTAAATATTACTGACCAGAAACAACTAACACTAACTGGACCAAACTAGGTTCTGCTAAAACGCAAACACATATTTTATTGATGAGTGAGTACACATTATGAGATAATGTGTAAATCTAAGAAGTAATAGTTTACCTGTGTACAGTTTATTTATTTGGGCAAGTCTTACTACAAAGATCGAAATAACATCCAAAGTCTGAAACAGTCTTATATCACAGCTCAGTTGGAGTTCTTCCTGCGCTATAGGCTGTGGGTTCGCTTTCGATCCTGACAGTAGGTATACCATTAGGTAGCATATTACATCCACCCCAATAGCAGTAGGAGGTTTAGTGGGTAGATTATCTACATACCTATTTATTTATTATTTATTTGCTAATTACGATACATAATAAGTGTATACATTGTATAAATTGTCTGTGCTGTGTTGTTGTGTGTCAATAAAATGTTTTTCTTTCAATAGGATGTACAATGTTCAGATTGAATACGTACAATAAAAAGTGGTAGGTATGTAAGTTGGTATGCTAAATATTACAGGACATTAACTTCACAGCGCCGTATAAGCCCCAAACTTAGCAAAAGCATATGGAAACTAGACTACGGATACAATACTTACAAATGTTTTTTTTTTTTGTAAATTATCAAACACCCAAACAAACATGTATATTTCGCTCATCACACAAAAGTTTGTCCCAGTCGGGAATCAAACCCATAACCAACACAGAAGGCAGATTTGCTACCTAATGAGCTGTGATGCTTTATCGGTCCTTTAGTACCCGGGTACTAAATCGTACCTTCTAGTTCACTGATATCGAATAGCTGTATGTTAACATTATTGAGCATAAATTCAAGAAATATAGCTTATATTCCTCCTCGTTAAAGCCAATACAAGAAGAATTTAATTTACTCGCATTCCGTTTCATCAGGGTGCTGTAAAATCACACGAATGATTTATACACGCTAGTCAAATAAATTATTAAGGTAAACACTAAAGCCTTCGTTATGGACGCAATCATAACGAGTCGGGAATTTCGGCAAATTGCACTCGTAAAAATGCATTTCGACAAGCAAACGTAAATCTTTTGGATATATATACAATTGTATGCCTGACGCACGGACCAGCCTGAATGCTTCAACAGCCTATTTAAAGAAGATTCATGGACTCATAAATAGCTGATAGATAATACACAGAAGTAAGCTGCTGCCCTATTTCCGGTGTGAGGAAGGAGGGGTTGATTCTTGAGCAGCGACTGCCACGGCAACTCAAACGCACTAACCCATAGAAATAACATTTTTTTGATAAAAAAACTTGTATTTGTGTACGCACGTAAAAGTTATACCTACTTCTTTGGCATTACAAAATAAAAATAACTAAATATATAATACATATATTTAGTTATTTTTATTACATAAAACAGTTTAGTATACATAAAACTAATAAATGTAATACATACCGACAATAAACCTCAAATATATAACCCACTTCAAAATTGTATAACATAAAAAACACTTTTATCACGAATACTCATAATAATTAATGCAATTAATATATTTTTTTATCTTCACTGATATTAAATATGTATTATAGATTCATATATATTTGAATAACTACCTCATTACTGTTATATAACTACCTTGAATATAGTTATCAGTTCTCGAAAACTTGAGTGACAATTACCAACCAACTTCATGGTGTCGCTTTAAGTGTTTTTTTTTTTAGTTTTTTTAGGTGTCGTGTGCGCGCATCGTAAAAATATCGCTCACATTTTTTTCCTAAATGCGCCATTATAACGATAAGAAGTATGAATTCAAAAATATTTTCTATAAAAAGCAAGTTTACAATGATTTTATCTTAGGAAGTATTTCTTGCCCAAATTACATAATATGACTCACAAACTTCATTTCGAAACGAAATAAATACCTAATGAGGTATCTATGAAAAAACTCGTTCTCATCAGGGCGAACATTTTATGTAAAAATGTCCAAGTGAACGAAGTCACAGGTGCTTCTAGTGCAAGCTAACAAGCGAGATACAGCTCCAGAAGGCGTGCAGCGAACCGAAACAATATTTGACAAGCAGTTAATATTAAATTGGACGCGATTGCAAAAAACTCTAAAACAAGTGAACAACCGTAAGATCAACCAAAACCGAGACTCATCCTAACTCAGTTAAATCAAACAAGACCAGTGTGTTATCTCAACATAACAATAGAACAACTTTTCATAGATGCTAAAAAAAGGAGATACAAAGATAGAAATCTGAAACGCTGACGGTTTTAATTAAATTCGCTGCCGACGCGGCGTTACGTTATTTGTTTTATCACTTCTTATTCAACCACTAACAATCCAATGCTCAATGAAGGTATCTTCTAATGCACGCCATCTTTTTCGATCTTGGGCCTTCTTTATTATATTATATATATTATATATATATATTTATTTTAGGATCATTTTCTAACGTAAGATCTAACTCCTGCTATGATTGCGACCAGAACACAAAGAGAAAGGCAAAAACATTGGACTTGTTGTTTTTTAATCCATTCAATATTTAGGTACTCAGACAGAGTTTTAAATAACTGAAGTAACAATAAAAAGTACATCATAAACAAAATATTTTATAGATCAAAACATTAATTACCATTCTTTATTCTTTATTGCACACACAAATTACATCTTATATTATAGTAATTCTTAAAAAAAATAATGAGCATGGCAAAGTCGAGCTTAACCCTGAAAAAAGTTCTCTTCCAGTAAACCTTATGAGAGAGTGAAATTTTTAATCATAGTGGGTGCATGCAAATAACCAAAGTAATAGAGATATAAATACGAAAATAATAGTTATTAAACAAAAGATACGGACAGATAAGTAATTACAAGCATACATAATTATAATACAATATAACATAACTAATACTAATAATATAATACATAAGCATTTAATGACAATACAAAAAACTTAATAGGTATAAACTTAATATATTTATATTTATTTAAATACATACTACATAACTATAGAAATTAGAAGGGATTTTACTATTCTGCATGGCTAACCACGGGGGACAAGGAAATCAAAACGATCACGAAGATAAGATGGATAGAGAGGATTGTTAAGAATGTTAGAGAAAGATAAAGAGAAATAGAGGAGAGAAAGAACGTGCCAATCACGGCGACGACGGATTGGTAGCTATTTAATAACTGAGCTCTGTAAACAGAGACGTGATCATACTTGCGCAATCCAAATATAAATCTGATGCACAAGTTCTGAAGACGCTCTAGCTTATTGAAAATCTCCTCAGTTGCATCAAGGTCAATCAGCATAGTCCAGAAAATAATAGTACCATCAAACTACTTAATAAGCAGTACAATTGAGCCACGCGTCTTTATCGTCGATAGTCACTTATTTTGTATACGGCACTTTTAATATCTCGTCAGGTCTTTGGTATTATGTGGCAGGCCTCATTGCACTTGTTTTTGGCTATAACAAGGGCTATGTCCGTTAACTTAGTTCTCCTCCAAATGGTTGTTCCTGACATGATCCAGGAGTGAGATACCCAAATAGCCGTTTCCATCGCCCAGTGGAAGTTTGCTCATAATCTGCTTGGTAAGCGCCTAGGCTTCGGCACCGTATACCATGACGGCACTGGTATGGACGCTACATATTTTTAGAAGTATACTTTTGTAATGCATGGGGGCAGGGAAAAGTATTTTGGAAAATTCCAATAGCCGTAGCTTCGCAGGGGATCATCGCAGGGGATTTCTAGAATCAGCCGTTTGTTTTATAACAAATCTAATCAATAAACATTGCAATCCAAACGTCAAGCGCGAAAACTCGACCGTCCAAATATTGTTTCTCGAGCAACGCCCTCGCTGGGGAATTATCATGATGATAAATAAGATACACGGCCGCCGGGACAGGGCAGACAATCACCATACATCACGGGGAAACAAATAAAACACGGTAAAACAAAAACGTACGCCTGTTTTTTGTGTCATGAACGAGTGCCAAAGGGGAACAAATTGTACCAAGGGCGCGATGGTATCATGCTAGGCGCCTTCAAAGACGTGAAACTAATTAAGATCGGACGCTTTTCTAACGCGATAACTCGTCTGACGGACAGACGTGTTTGTGTATTGGCAATCAAAACAATTAACTTTTTGCTGCATCCACCACTATCTAAACAACAGATTGTAAGCCATATTGTTTGTTCCTTGACCCGGTCGCGGAACGACTGCGCGGTTGTTCCTCGCGAAATATGTTTTGAGAGATTGCAGCCTCAGAACACAGCGTGGACTTGAAAATGTGAGATTCACTCAATAAAAACTGATGTATACTTATGAGCACACGATAAAAGTGAAATTTTCTAATTTTCGAATGCAAAATAATGTACAAACAAATGTGTCTAACGTAAAAACTTACTAAATACTACAAAGATCAATTATAGCCATCGATCCGAGGGCGCTTAATGCAGAGCCTCACCAACCGAAGCGTGACGGTTCACTTACGTTCAAGTTTTAAAATTCAATGTTAAATTTTCCTTTCTTTCTTCATAACTGAGCGAACTTGGTTCGTAAAGATTCAGCCAGATAAGGATCCAATATTTATTAATTTATTTATTTATATGGCAAACATAAACCATGAATTCCAAAAATATTGTTGCTATTAATGAAAGCCTTTTTTATATATTAATTAGCCTGTATGTTGTGGCGAAATTCACATGTTTAAATCCTCGGTATGTTTTATGAAAAACTATATAAGAGAATTTAAAGTACTTTGTAACCTGTACGTAGAGTATTTAAAAATGTGAATTTCGCAATTCCCATTTTTAAATCCTCGGTATATTTTATCAAAAACCGTTTCCATACCTCAAAGGAACTACATTAAGAGAACGATACAATAAAAATAATAAAGTCACAGTGACTGAAAAACTATTAAAACTGGAATAACACAGATGTCACGTTAAAATAACGAGGGAGAAATTACAAAAGTTTCTAACAAAAAAAAAACACACAAATAAGCGCTAACTAAACGCCGCGGCGCGATCGAAGCGTGAAATAAATAAAATGGAAGCCTCGCCGACGAGAAAAAGGTACAAAAATCGTGGCGTTAATTTTCCAGCGAGATTTCCCAGCAGTCTCCAGGAGTGGAGGAAGGCGGCGCGTGCACTGGACACGTGAATTAAAAACGTTAACAATGCCATCGCGACTGGCTCCTTAATGAACCCGACCCGGCCACCCCGAGGCGGCGGCGGCGGAGACGGGAGCCCCGGGTGCGAATGGCAACACCAACACAAAAAGCTCGAATTGCACACGCTTACCGATCACAGAGAGTATTACAAAATCGTAGAATACTGAAAAGTACGTCAAGTTTTTGGAAAACATATCATCATTGGTTTAGTTGCTGCTTTTTTTTTTATTGTATGACTGGGAAGCTCTTGGCCTTCATCTCTGGTAACAAGTTGAGATAAGGCCGAAGGTGGAGGCGCACTTCACCCGGAATCCTCAATAAGCTGAGGAACTGGCTATCTTACCTCTAAATGCCGGAACCCATTTTTTTTTTAAGAATTGTTATTATGACGACAGAATTAGGTAAGATGGTGCTAGCTAAATAAATGTTCTGTTTTTTTTTCTAAATCTTAACTTTTTGTATTAATTTAATTATAATTGTTCAATTTACATATATTATATTTATGTTTATAAATGAAAACTTATTTAATGTGTTATTTATAATTTGTAATAATTCTGACATGTGTATTTTTGTAATAATAATGTAATTTTATTGTTAAAGACTGTAATAAATTATAAAATAGATATCTTTATTGACCTTATCATTATGGCTGGCCTCACAGCTCAGTTGATAGTTGCTGTGCCTTCAGCGCTGTAATCTGTGGGAAAAGGTTCGGGATCTTTTCCTAAAGCCACAAATTAATTATCATAATGTATGTGTTTCCAAAAAATATATAGGTAGTATTTAAATTCTCCGTAATATGGCTCCCATATTACAAGCTGTATTTAGCTTGGGGCTAGATAGCGTTGTGTAAATGTCTTGTAACAAAAAATATTATTTATTTTTTATACAACATGGAGATAGAACAAGCAAGCAGCCCGCCGGATGTTAAGAGCAATTCTTGCCTTTAACAGAGCCTTACTGGGTAGGTCATGTCCACAAAAAACTTGACCTACACTGCACTGCAATTTACCGGCAACCTAATCCTTCAAACCGAAATACGGCAATTCTCCTTGTCGGTCAAAATAGGTATGGTGGTAGTACTTCCCTGAACGAGGTTAATCACAAGAACCTCTACTCTTTAAAAAACTGCTTTCTCTAAACTTCGCTACACTAGCGAGAAGGCCGGTCGCGTGTTATGTTTAGGGCTAGGTAGAGCAATGGTTATACGGTTTGTATGTTTCATTACATATTTTTTAATCATAACGATTTTATAAGTTTTACTTGTAATAATAATAAGGTTATTCCGATTCAAAATAAGTTGAGTTGATAAAAATCAAAGAACAAAATAATAATAATAATATTTATTTATTGTCTCTCACACAAGCAGGTCCTTAATGGTAGGGAAATTGTAATAACAAAAATAATGTAATAAAATCTTATAAGTCAATTTAAACCTACTTCTAATAGTCGTATCGAAATTTAACGTTGTATGTATATGTAGTTCAGAAGACAGAACTATAATTGGTATCTTAGAGCTGATCAGATGACGAGACACATGGATAGTGTAACTTTTTAGTGGCTACTAGAAAACGCCTCCAGTATTGGTTCAGATGATTTGTTTCAACGAGACCTATTGACGTTTTTTTTAATATTTGATCAAGTTTCAAGCATGACAAAAGTAAACATTTAGACATTAATAAATGTCAAAACAAACGAACTAATACGATAAACGTAGTTTTTGGTATTAGTTTCATTTTTTATTTTATTTCATTTTATTTTGTTTATTAAGGAACAACAAACAGCCACAATATAAACAATGACAATTACATATAAATTTTAATTACATAGTAACTTATTTTAAATAATGAATTGCTTCAAACACGTGACGTACGCGTTTATATGCCAACCTATATTTCACTTTCGCGTCCCGTCTATCTTCAACTTCCGCAATTAAAAGCATGATGAGGGCGAATAAAAAGATCTCTTAAAGCGCTGAGCGTACCTGTCTCTGTGAAATATGTTTCTAAATATTTTAAGGTTTTAATCCCAGGCCAGATTTTAAATTAAATTTGTGAGGTAAGTAAGCAAATGTTTATTCGTCTGAAAATTTCAGATTCAAAAGGTTTTTCTTCCTCCTGTTTGCCAACTTTTGCGATAAATATCTGAAAGTAAATAAGAACTTTAATATAATTTTAATGATATTATAACTAGACATTTTATAGAACGCCGGTAAGCCCTTTGGGGCTAAGTAGTTTGCTAAGCAAAGCTTGTTATATGATTACTGTACCAATTTTCGTTGAATTAACAATCCGTTACGTTTGACCCGAGCCTCTCCTTGACTGGTAGATTTGAGAAAATCACCATGTTTGGCAGGTTAGAGATCGCTATGTTGAAACAGAATTCGGACAGAAGGAAAAGCTGCTGCTTTTTATCTCGTCTTGTAAGATGAAGAGATTTCATGGTTCCGTACACAAATTGTACCAACAGGACTCTATCACAAGCCTCCGCTGACAGTCCGTTCGTCCGTTTGTCTGTCCCCGCATTTAGAGGTAAGATAGCCAGTTCCTCACACTGTTGTTCCCGAGTGCGGTTCCACCTTCGGCCTTATCATAACTTGTAAAAAGAAAAAAGGTTATGACTTCACCCACGCTGGGAACTGTCACACCGGGTTGACAATTTGTCCGCTGAATATTGAGTATTACGGCCAGACAATTACCGTAGTAAATAACCAGCATAGCCGCTATACCATAAGGAGTAAATTTCTGTAGATGGAGAAAAAGCGTTATTGAAAAAGAGGCGAGTCTGATGTATAAATAAAATACGGGTTCAGCTATCGGCGGCTTGTTATCGCATGCCTCGATCTCTGTTATTAAGCCAAAATGGCTGCTATTGTAACGAGCGAGAGCATACTTTACTTTGAACACCGCCGGGGTGCCGCCACCTCGTTATAATAATGCGAACTTGGGGGATTGCGGCGTCCATGGAGTCGAATCTATCGGAATCTAAGGTATTTCTGCGGTGTTCATTAAAACATTTGAATGTATTTAACTTTTCAATGACATCCATACAAATAACTATCCATTTTAACTTGTGTTGAGCCGGTTTTTGTAAGAATATTATTTTATAAGTATATGGCTATCCGTGCAGTAAGTATTTGTTTGTATGTGTGCTAACAGCAAATGTTTTCGATGTGCGCGGTCGCTCAATCGATTTGTCTACCTATACTATATATTTTTTCATATTATTCATAAATGTGTTGTATACTCGCTCGTAAGTTACATATGTTATTAACTGACAATGAGAACCTAGTGTTTAGTCAAACCTTAATAGGCTTAAAAACACTACTGATAATTATATATTAAAAATTCAAGTGAATAAATCTATTTATCTATATCTATCTATCTAATCGGCACAAAAAAAATGTTAACAAGAGTCGTAAACTCTACCATGTGAATGTTCTCGTCCAGAAAAGTACTTCCACGATACCTATTTCGGCCACCAAGCAGTATTGATGTATTCCGGTTTGAAGGGTATGGTTGCCGGTGAAATTACGGACACGCCAGTCGTAACACCTTAATGCCTGAAGTTGACGGGCGCAATGAAGTGCCGTGCAGGTCATGTTCTTTGTGGATATGACCTACGCAGTAAGGCGAAATGAGACAAAATGCAGTTTACATCAGGTGGGTAGCTGCTTGCTTGTTTCGTCTCCAAGTTGTATAATAAAAAACTAAAGTTAAGTCTTACGAGATACGTAGCACTTTTACAAACAAATTCAAAAACTTGTGAATGTCATTTTAATGATTTTGATTGGCCTGAAAGTACCAGGAGAATCGCATTTAGATGTTTTAGCACAAAATAGATGAGCTCTACTGCACACCATTCCCTGTTCATGTTAAGAAAGAATTTCTTTAACATACATAATAATTGTGAGTTGTCTCGAGGCGTCACGATTCTGAAGCATAATGACAAAGTGCATAGTGACGTGAAAATTGTTCTACGCATCGATATGTACTGTCAGCTGTTCATATTGCCAGGGGATATTAAGCCTTAACGACTTTAAATAGTACCAGTTTATGTGCAATTTTAGTTAATAACATGTGGGAAAAGTATAGTTTAAATACATTTTTTGTAAAAATATCGTTATTATTGATAGACCATCTTTACACTATAGTATAGCCTATAGTGCCCTATAGTCTATAGGTGCCTTTGGTATTTTAGTGGCCATTCTGTGACGATACCATTGTCATAGTGAAACGATTGGTTTAATAGAATCGGGGCCCTGGACACTAATAAGGGTACCTATCCACATTTTTTTTATTGTCCTATGGGGAAGCCATCATTCATCTCACCTACTTTTTCAATAAATGATAAGGTTGAAGGTGGAAGGGCATTTCACCTGGAATCCTCAACAGTCTGAGGAACTGGCTATCTTATCTCTAAATGCCAGAATACAACAATATTAGAATATAGAAACAAATTTAGAATTGTTGTTATTGTGACAGAATTATGTAAGGTGGTGGTAGGAAGCTAGCGAAGCGGACTTAAAAACAAGACCTACCACCTACCAAAATAGTATTATATTAATGTACGAATGAAATTACAGACTTTGTATGATAAATAATATACAATATTACCTATGTAAATAATATGTAACATAATTATATGTAATATAACTAACTTACTAGACAAATTTGAAATATCGCAGTTCAAATCACAAAATAGATAGTTCAGATCACAAAAATAAAAAATGAAATTAAAAGCTGGTTGTTTAAATATTATCAGAATATTAGTGTTATGTTTCAGTTTGGAGCCGACTCGTAATTATCATCATCATCATCACATGCCTCGTGTCTCATCCGTCCCAACTTTTCGATCCTGCGCCAGTCTAACCCATAATAAAAAATATGTAGCTTAAGACATAAGTATTGTTATATAAGCCTTAGGTACCTAAGAAGCAACATACAGCCATTTGGTTAGCTTCCTCCGGTTGCTTTGATCAGACTGCGCCCCAGTGGGAGTAATCAGACGAGCGGATAAAAGCGGCAGTTGACATGGAAGCTCATTTCATAGTGAAATAAAAAGGTCTACGAAGCACTTAGCTGAGGCAATTAATGACAGAGTAGCACTCAAACAAAAGAGCACTAAAACTACTGCCATTTAAATTATACCCTCAACAAAACTATCTTAATGCGCAATGACACATCCAATGCTGCTTTATCTCGGGATACGAAGCCGGTTTGCAGTTCCAAGACAAGTGATGTCCGATCCGCTAACCGTACAATCGAACACATTCCAAGCCGACCACGCCAAAACAGTACACACACACCTGACAATAAGGACCATATTCCATAAAATAGTTATGACATTCGATATACTTTGGTATATTGGACCGCTGAATACAGTTGAAGCGTCGCTTGCGCATCAATGATATCGTGAATAATTTGCCATATGATAATCATGCTGATGTTATCAATGTGGCTTTAATATATTACGTTTACTTTTGTACGCGACAATTCATTTTAATTATATTTAAATCTATAAAGCAAATAAATTTAAAGTTAAAAATATTGACATGATACCACATAATTTTTTTTATAAATAAATATTGCAGAAAATTAATTTAACGCAGCGCCAGCTAAGCCCTAACTAAGCAAAGCTTGTGATATGGAAACTAGATAACGAATATAATACTTGTATACTTTTTTTTTAAAACATACAATACAACACACCAACATCAATATTCATCACACAAATGTTTGTCCTGGGTGGAAATCGAACCAACAATCTACAGCGCTGAAGGCTTGGCTACTACCAACTGAGCTGTGAGGCATGACATGACCGAAAGTTTTCGTTTAAAACAGCTAATGTTAAAATGAAAACTGAATTCTCTTTAAACAATATTTGAATTTCCTAAATAAATCACAATAATTGCCAATATATACATACGAATACCGAGCTAAAGCATGCGAGAACAAGCGAAATTGAAAGGAATCCGATTGCGACGCAAACGTTGAACCGTTCAGACGTAATTGGATTTCACTTACAATAAGCCCGGGAAGGCTAATTTCACACAAATAAAATTTGCTTACAAAGGCAACGCAGACGAGCAAATAAAATTTGTATGTGTCAAGGCAGTTAAATTGAGATAACGAGAAGACTCAGAAAGAGCTCAAGATGATGGCACTTTCAAAAGCAACCTGCCGGGTGACTAAAGACGTAAAATGTTTGAATGTAGGTATTCTGTAATTGCACACGGCGAATATGATACTTTTTTTACGATGGAAAAGCGCTTGGCCGTCATCTCACCTGGTTTTGAGGCCGAAGGTGGAAGCTTCAGCCGAAATCCTCATCAGACTGAGGAACTGGCAATCTTACCTCTAAACACGGGATCACAACAATTAAGACTACAGATTTGGGTAAGATGGTGGTAGCTATCCAGGCGGACTTTAAATAAAGTTCTGTATACAAACTACGGCACAAATTTGTACCCCTCCGGGGATCGAACCCGGAACCGCTGGGTCTGATATCGGTGGCAAACCAAAGAGACGGTTTTTGATTTTTTTATGCAGGAAACATACATTGTAATGAAAAGGTGATAAATATAAAAAAATATATTAATATTAATAAAAAAAAATCTCGCCCAACAAAGTTTCCACTAATATAAAGTAGTTACAAGAGAAAGGAAGTGAACTAAATGCAAAAAGGCAAACATAAATGATTGTAGAATAAATAGTGGGGGCGAATAAATAAAGAATTCTATAAATTAATTGAAAATAAAGTAGTAGTGTGTTGTTTTGCATGCAACAGAGAGTGTCATAATAGTAGCATAGAATAATTCGCTACTTTCTCTTTTCTCCTACCGTTTGAGCACCAGCTTAGGTACTTTAAAAACATGTAAAGATGTGGCCAAAGATGGAGCACACTTGTCTAAAAGGTACTTATTCCCTCTGTACTACACTTGGAAAACTACAGAAAACGTGGTAATTCAAGCTCTTATAATATGAAAGGACTAAACAGTTTCGAAGCTTTCAAGTAACAAGTTACGATACAGACTGTAACTTCTCATTTCGATGAAATAGGAAAATAATATTAGTATTCATTCAATGTGGAAATATCTCATCAAAATCTTGGACAACATTCTAAACGTGAGCTAAGTATTTATTGAAATGATGACAAGTAACACGATGTGGAATAAAGTCGCCGACCGTATCGTGTTTATAATTATAAAAGGGAGAACTAAAACAGAAAACGTCACCATCTCGGAAAACACGCAAAAGTAATATGGTATGCATAAGATTAGTTTTTAGTAAGCGGGGAAGTTCTTGGGCTTTATCTCACATGGTTTCAAGCTATGATAAGGCCGAAGGTGGAAGAGTACTTTACCCGGAATCCTCAGGTCTGACGAACTGGCTATCTCACCTCTAAATGCCGAAACAAAACAATTTTAGAATTGTTATTATGGCAACAGAATCTGGTAAGATAATGGTAGCTAGCCAGGCGGACTGCAACACAGTCCGACCACCAACCAAACCGAACACAATATTGTAATACCTTGGGGATCGAACCCGGGACCTCTGGATCTGATACTGGTGAAAAACTAGACCACAGAGGCGGTAAAGTTACTTCATCAGGCATGTGTCGTTGGCATATAACTCCCATAACACATTGAAGGTCTAAATCTAATAACATGCGCCCATTCAGAGCAGGTGATCTACGACAGAAACTGGTAAATATTTTATTACGGCATCGCGTTTGGACCATAAATAATCTCACTCTATGTTTTGGACTTCGAAGAGATTACCAAACAACTTTCTTCTGATTCAACTTCCACCGATGTGGCGGTATGAAGCTTGCACAATACTATTGGTGTATCGTATATCAATATTTTTTTGATTTACGGTGCTTTATAGTAAAGGTGGACTTCGGCAGTAGGTAAGTTATCAATATTTATACATTTCAGTTAAGGTAAAAATTAAGGTTCAGTTAAGGCAAATAGCTGACTAACTTTCAAATCACTTTTTACTAAATCTTGACTCGAAATTTAATGAATTAATAATGTACACGATTGCATACAAAAGTAAAATCGAATAATTCAAACACGAGATGACACTGTATTATTGATTACCATGAGCAACCTTGTAGCTAAAAGCGATTTATTCCAGGAATTTTTGTTAGGAGAAACATAGAAAAAACATAGATTTATTTTTTAGGTGACTGCAGAAATGTTTAAAATAACTTGTTGCACGGGATTTTGTTCAAGGTTTATGTTGGCATTAGCGTGGTATGATATAATGTAACTCATTGCTTGCGCCACCACCTTCCGCCTTATCTCAACTTGTTACCAGGTGAGATGAAGGCCAAGCGCTTCCCCGTCGTCCAATAAAAAAAAAACTTGTGGTTCCTATGGGCTATGTACGCGCGATATGAATTTCGGTAAACTGTAGCTTCAACATCGGTGTTTCACACATCGTGGATTCAAACAAGTAAAATTCGCCAATACCTACGTAAGATGGTTACGATTTACTGTTTTGGTTCCTTTCGTCCGTAACTTGGACAATAAGGGCATAATATGAAACAATTAAACATTCAATTTTGAAAATATTGTTGCAAATAGTAAGACATCTAACTAGTTATACATCTAACTAGTATGTAGTAGCAAATTTCACTCTTTTGGATCGTTTGTGATTTTGCTACAATTTACCAAAAACTGTAAAACCATAAAAACAGAAAAAAAAAATCACAGGGCTTTTTTTTACCATACTACAAAGTAACAAAAAAGTTTGCGGTCATGAATTACATTTCCACTCCATGATTGCAACACCACGATAAGTATTATATACCATTCAATCGTTCTCCTCACACAAAACAGAAGTGCAATTTTACTGTCAACCATTGAAAAAACCTTTTTTTTCTAGTGAGTGATCCATCCTGTTTAAGTGAATGCCCTTAATTTACTTGATGGTTATACCATACCCATAATTTGAGCAAACGACATTCTACAATAGAATATAACTGACGTGTTGAAAGAAACAAATTATAGCTTTTATCACTCGAAGGATACTGTTGACGGATTGAAGAAAACCTTTGAATGGATCACTTACGTGTAAGGCGATAATTATATAAAGGGCACTTAATAATGTTTCTCAGGGTTGGCTAATTGTAGCTTTAAACACATCGTACATACACGTACGTACTTTGGGTGGTGAAAATAGAAACTATTTTTTATTTATTATACGACGGAGAAGCGGTTGGCCTCACCTGGTAACAAGCTAAGATAAGGCCGAAGGTGGAGGCGCATTTCATCCGTAATCCTCAAAAAAACTGAGGAACTGGCTATCTTACCTCTAAATGCCAAAACACAACAATTTTAGAATTGGTGTTATGGCGCAATGATTAGGTAAGACAGTGGTAGCTAGTCAAGCGAGCTTGAACAAAATCCTACCACCAAACAATCAAAGCACAATATTTTACTCCCCTTAGTGATCAAACCCCGGACCTCTGGATCTGACACCGGACAGCGAACCACTATACCACAGAGGCGGTTAGCTACAATATATTTAAATACAACAATTAACCGAAAAAAGTCTCGTACGTCCATAACGCTAAGCAACCACTTTAAGGTTGGAACTTTATCGTTACGTATTTTCAATTTGTGAATAAAATAATAATTTTTGAAATGCCAAGCTAAACACGCTTCTTTAGAGTTCTGAATAACATCCCGATAACCGCTGGGAAGTAAAGGTTCTGGCATAGCGACCACGACTAAACGCGAAACGTGTCGGGTTCGATCCCCAGGGGAGAACAATATTGTGCTCGGTTTGGTTGGTGGTAGAACTTTTTAATCCGTCTGGCTAGCTACAACCATCTTACCTAATTCTGTCGCAATAGTAACAATGATAAAAGATTGTTATTTGTGATTGGTAAGATAGCTTTTTCTCAGTTTGTTGAGGATTTCGGGTGAAGTGCGCTTTCCCCTTCGGCCATATTGAAAACCAGGTGAGATGAAGGCCAAGCGCTTCCCCGTCACACAAAAAAAATGTTGACTATTCTCTTGACAGCTGATAAAATTTCTTGCAAACATTTTCATGTAATTACGAAGTTCAAACTTTTGTAAGGCATTCGAATTCATGGAAGTCGATAGAGCCAAGTGAGATTCGTATCGCCAACGGGAAGAGTGCTGCATAAATATTTTGTTTGAAGAGATGTGATGTGACTTTAGAATGTTTGAAAAGATCGTTTGACATCTAAAGCTGGTAAAGGTACCTTACACATATCTCCTATAGATAGGAGCACTGATCTCAATTTAAAAAGTTTGGTTTGATTGTATAATGATGTCGGAGTTGGCGAATAATGGTTTACACCAGGGATTTGACAGCAACTCTTACGTAATCAACAGCGATACTGCCATCGCCAACCCGCCTAGATATGGTGTTTATCTTCAGGATGCTTTGGGAGAGCCCCATGTCCCGTAGTGGACTTGGCAGTCCTGATTATGATAATTATTTAGTTATTGTTCATTTTTAATCTTTCATAATTCGTAATTATTGACCGACTAAACAAACTTTTATCTTCTTCTTTCTTCTATCTTCTTCTAAATATATATAACTCAAAGGTGACTGACTGACTGACATAGTGATCTATAAACGCACAGCCCAAACAGCTGGACGGATCGGGCTGAAATTTGGCATACAGGTAGATGTTATGACGTAGGCATCCGCTAAGTAATGTTTTTGATTAATTCTACCCTCAAGGGGATAAAATAGGGGATGAAAGTTTGTATTAAAACTTTGTCAATTTTAAACCGATCGGGCTGAGACTTTGCATGCATAAAGCTACTATGACGTAGGCATCCCCTAAGAAAGGATTTTGAGATTTTGCATTTGTTTTGTTTCGGTTTAGTAGTTTCGGTTATGGACTCTGCTTTGTATTTGGCATTTGTTTTGTTTTCGTTTGGTTTAAGTATAGGTTTTGTCGGTTAGACTTTTTTAAAATGGCTAAAGAAAATCTGAACGGTAATGGAGAAGTTGAAGAATGTACTGTCGTTTTTAAGTTTTGTAGGCCCTAATTTTTTACACACGCTAAACAAATAATTATATAATTATAATATAATTAATAATAATACTTCTTAACGCGAGCGAAACCGCGAGCAAAAGCTAGTTATCGTATAAAAACAAAATGTGTGTCCGGTTTGGCGGGAACGGGAACACACGTAAAATAAGAAGAAAAATGCTTATTATGAAAATGAAAGAGAAAAACCAACAATAGTGTAAACAGGACGTACTGTTAGATGTTGATTATTTGTGGAAAAACACATTTATCGATTTCAAAATATTATCTAAATTAGATTAAAACATCAGAAAAAAAAATTTGGGCGAGCTGACCAAGAAATCCTTGAAAATGGATTTGTTGCCAAAGACCTCATTGAGATGCCGATCAACCAAAGAGAAAATAAAAATAGTAAGAGGAAAAAAGTATTTGCTACTTATTTTTTACGAATATAGGTCAATTGCGCTATTGTGGATTACACAGACTTACAACAGATTTCACTGCAACACAAGATTGTAATTTGATAATTGTTTTATTGATGTCGTACCAGTCAACTACCCCAAAAGATACTCAATATATAGTTTAGTTTAATAATGTAGATTTTTTTTAATTGGGCCGAAAGGAGTTGCATCCATGCCGTAAAATTCATATAAAAAACTATTCAAGTAAGTGTAATTATTTTGTCATCATGAGCGAAAGCCCTTCGTCCCATCACTAGCCCTACAGTGCATTCACGATCGGCAATGTCGATAATTTAATTGGGTACCTGACATTTAATCAATACGCTTGACTAAATTAATTGAACGCTCGAAAGCGATGCACTTTTATGGTGCACCGCGTCCCGATTTGGAAGTACCGGCTTTCATAACTATAGGTTGGTATGCCACGAGTATTCCTTATTTGTAGCAGTCTAGCCAATTACCTATCCGATTGCTTGATGAAATAATTTGTACGTTCAATAGTGAGGGACAAGGTGAAATACTGGTCTGATATCTGTCAAGGTCGTACGTGCAAGTTCTAAGACATTATGCACTGAGAATAATTTTAGCAAGTTTCATAGCTCTACCTTCTGCGCTGTAGGTTGTGGGTTCGATTCCCACCCAAGCCAAACATGTGTAATGAATAAAAGGCCGAAGGTAGAGGCGCACTTCACTCGGAATCCTCAACAAACTGAGGAACTGGCTATCTTACCTCTAAATGCCGGAACACAAAATTTTTTTGAAGACTTGTTATTATGGCGACAGAATTAGGTAAGATGGTGGTAGCTAGCCAGGTGGACTTAAATAGATTCCTACCACCAACCACATCGAGCACAATATTGCTCCCCTGGGGATCAAACCCGGCCCGGGTTTGATCTCTGGGTCTGAAATCGGTGGGTTGAACCACTAGACCACAGAGGCAGTTGAAAATATTAAGTTTAATTAATGTACTGTTTATAAGTATTCAATAGTGGATATATAGGCTTGCGTTTGACTGCATTTTCGCCCAATGTTGACCAATACCAACGATGGCGCATGTCAAGAACCCTATTCACTCTTGCCTTGAATTTTGTATTAGGTACCTTTTATCAAATTTCATACGTATAAAAAATAAAGATGAATCAAAAGAAATGAGAGCTCACACGAGCCTTTCCAATTGATGTCACATAATCATGCTCATTGTAATGTAAAACAGCACGCAAGAGAAATCACAGACATTATTACTGTAGTGTAATTGAAAATACACACTAATAGCGAGAAAAAGTTCCAAAATTACTCATAACTGTGCACCTCTGTCATATGAGAGTGGGTAAAAAATTCAATGTACTTACAACAGAGATATTAAGGTTCCTTATGGTTATGTACGCGCGAAATAGATTTTGGTAAATTTTTGCTTCAAAACATTTCTTAGATTTAAAAATGTGAAATTCTTCACTACGTTTAAGCCATGTCTAACTTATAGGAATAATGTTTTTGAAATGTAATGTGTACATTTTCCATAAGAAATCAATATGGAAAAGCTTAACATATAATTTAAAAAAAATTTAGATATTAGTTATATAGATACGGCCTTCTGTACTTAGTAGCGCATTTCACTTGTTTGAATCCGATGTGTTTTAAAGCTTCAATTTACCATAAAACGGGAAAACGCATACCTAAGGATGAGGCCATAAGAATGAGACGATTAGTGTCTCTGCAATTTCTGTGAAGTTTTGATGTGCTTTTGTAACATGATCCGCATGTTCCGTGATTTTTAATGTAGGTACATTTTCAATCTTCTAAATTAAATTACGTTTCATGCGGCTTCAATGAAATGTTGGCTTTTCTGTAAAAAACTAACGAATTTTTTTTAGGGACATTAGCGGATAAACTAGCATTTTGAATATACAAACTTTTACATTAGTAAGCCAATTTTTTTGACACATGATCCATGAACCCCTAGTGTCTCGCAAAGGCAAAGGGCAAATGGAGCAGAGCAGTAACGATATGGTATACCTACTAGAGACGGCCAAAAGATTCGGTGTCGGCAACCGATGCTTTGGGGAAATGACCTGAAAATGGCCACCGATCCGAACTGGAAAAGGGGTTAACTGACAGAAGGCAATGGAAAACGTCGGAGGTGGTCTATGCCGAAAGGCACACAAAGACCAGAGATATTACTATATATGGTTCTATCATATATGGTGGCTATATAATTTTAGAAATATGAGACTGAAATATGTAGATATAGTAAGAATACACGGATTTTTATTATGTTATGATTTATTAATGTATTTAATATATTTAACTAGGGTATGATGCACACGAATTTCAATTTTATTGAAGGCCATTCAATAAAATTGAAATGCGGCAAAAACCCCGTGAAAGTGAATAGCGAAACATCGCGATCGCTTTCTAAATCCATCGAAATTGCCAACAAAGTGTGACCGATTAGCTTTTTGTCCGTTGTTTTTGTAAAAATATACACCGCAGAACTTAAACAATAAACCAAATTATATCCCTGCGGTGTAATTTAGAAAGTTTTTCCGTGCAAATAAACGTAACGGTTATTTTCTTGTTTCATTCGAAAAAGTTACACTTTTCATGGATCGCTGGTTTTGGGTCACGAATTTTGATCGATTGGAAAATATGAAGAACTCTCTAATCATAAAAAAGGTGTTACCATAACCACGTCAACCAACAATAAGTCAGGTAGCACCTCTCTGGTTCGGAGGTCCGGGGTTCGAATCGACCACATATTATGGTGGTCGTTGAAGAGTCATGTCAGGCGCCTATGGCGGTAGTTCCATACAACAAGTGAATAAATGTGAGCTAGAGTCAAAACTCAACGGGTATAATGTAACACGTTGGGAACTCAAATTATATTTCATCATAAAAATACTACCAACCTAAAATCAAATTGTTGTGTTTCGGCATTTAGAGATAAGCCAGATAGCCAGATCCTAAGTCTGTTAAGGATTCCGGTTGAATGCGCTTCCACTTTCGACCTTATTATAATGACACCAGGTGAGATGGCCAAGCGCTCCCCCGTTATAAAATATAAAAATACCAAAATCATAACCTTGTCCTAGAAAGATTCGAGCCGACACAATATGTTTTCTAATAAGCAGTCAATTCTGTGTATCCTCCATCACTCTTTTCATACACAAGTCATCGTTCATGTATTTTACAAACCAAACCCCAAACCAAACCAACGTACAAATCCAAAACGTCTTATTTATTTACTCTTACTGGCGCCGATAGCAAATTTCCTCCTCCCCTAATTTAAATTCATCATAAATGTATTTTCAAATTCATTATAATTGGAACAAAGATCTCAATGAATGACGTCAATAAACATCTGAAATGTGGCGGAATTATTCAAGCAACTGAGTAAACAATAATTGCCTTATTGGCTTGCGTTTACACATTTTGTAGACAATTCCACGGCCCGGATAGCTCAGTCGGTAGAGCATTGGACTTTTAATCCAAGGGTCCAGGGTTCAAGTCCCTGTTCGGGCGTGATATTTTTGCTTTTAATTAAAAATTCGTAAAGTCAGACTATGGTATTTATACAGATAACCGGAGACATTATTGCAATAATATCAGTAGTTTATTAGCTTGATAAAATATACCAATCTTACCTATATACTAATAGTATACCTACTACAAATTTTGGTTACACATTTGCTTATTTTTTAACTCATAGAAGAAGTCGTAGATTTTAGAGAAATATTTTGGGTGTTCTTATCGTATCATAAGTATGTATTTACAAAAAAAAAATAAGTACCTACCTGTTCATATTTGCCAAAATCGCATATTACAAGTTTTGCTTAGTTCGTTGCTATATGGCGTTGTGTAAAATGTGTAGTTATATTGTTTATTTATGAATGAAGCCTTTTATATATGTAAACTCTCTGTTTGAGCTTACTATTATGCGTCTTGTTTAGTTTCACAAAATTACAAATTGACAGTCAAGAATACGATATACAGTTATTCAAACGATTTTGAATAAATTTATTTCTGGTACACAAAAACCGATTGAACGAACCAAACCCAGAATTTCACATTGATGAATTATTAAATTGTCTGTAGTTTATTTTTACAAAATTCACAACATTATAAATGACTGTTTGAACCAAAACAAAGTATGGAATAGCGCAAAAAGTGATACAAAGGCGAAGCATTCGATACCTTTTCGTAGAATACGAGGAAAGAATTCAAATTTAAAAGTGAGTTAGGGCCGAGAAAAATCCAACAAAATAAATAGAACAAAGGATGGGAATGAGCGACAACGCGTTTGACCGTGTTAGCGACTAAACACGACGAATGTATTCCGTTCCGGAATTCGGACCAATTTTTTCCTCTTTTACCAACAGTGTCATGAAATCCAGTAAGTATCCAAGGAAAGACATGAAATAAAAATAAAACATTGACATTATGATTCGGTATCAGCCTCAGCGGCGTGAAATTTACATCAAAGCTATCAAACCCTACCGCACCCATAATAGAAACGAATTCTAAACTTCTGAACTCCATTAAAGCGCGGTCCAAACTTCCCATTTCGCGGCTGGCGGGTGACCTAAACGCAGAAATGTATATTTTATTCATCCCTGCGACACGCCGCGGCGGCGTTGACGATTGGTATCCGATAAACCTTTACTAAGCAAAAATAAGCAGCAAAAATAAGTGTACCTGTCACTCGGACCTTGTTCTTATTTCTAAAATTTGTATAAAATATTCCGATGCGACCGCGTCGCGCCGACAATGGCTTCGTAGCGAATAATAAGGCTAACGCGAAAATATATAAAAATGCTGGTAGAAACGTAACTAAATTTCCATTCCAGATCAATCTTTTTTCATGAGCGATGTTAATATGCAATACAAATTTAACACGTCGACTGTTTATAAAGATTTCTTAAGTAGCCAAAAAAAATAGATTTCTGCATTTCTTCTCCATATAAACTATAGCTTTGAAAGATGTCAAACTCCTCCGAGCGCGCAATAGGTAATTTCTCAGAGTATTAATTTACATTCGACATTAATGACATTGATCAAAGATGACAGATAGGGTTTTTCATCGATTGCTCGAAGAATGGGTAGAATCCGAACATTTCATAAAACGTTATGATTCTCTTCATTTCTTCGTATTCGAATCCAAAATATGTGTCAGTCATTCCATTAAAGTCTCCGATTCCCAAGCCAAAGCTCCTGTGTTCTTAGTGGAAATATTTGACGCTTCGACGACGCGGCCGTCGGGTTCTTTTGTCGCTTCTTTGTCTATTGCAATCGTGGGAAATCGGACAATCTGGCGTAAAAAATATCACCTTTTCTGAATCAAATATTTGGCTGGCTGATTATTAAGTTTAATAGGCGTCTTGATGGTCAGAGACGAGGTTCTCAAGGGGCGCGAATCTAAAAAGTGGTTTGCCTAGCGCGAACGTTGTCGTAGCGAACGTCAGACGATGTCCGTCGTCACAATAGCACAATTAAAATGCCAACAAGTCCGGTTGCCAGCCCAATCCAATTACAGTGGACACCGATTCCGAAGAGTAATTGGAACTGAAGCTGTTCGGGGGAAACGATATCGGCAGGAGAACAGGCACGCGATAGTAAAAGACCTGCCATTATTGGCACTATTCATGTATTTTAAACTAATTTGAATCCGAAAGAATACATTCGTGATGAGTGGAATCTTTCTCCTAGTCTACCCTGGGCATGATTCTATCGATATCGCTGGTGGTAGTACCTGTAAGGAATTCGCCTGGCTTGCGACCGCCCTTCTGCCGAACACCGACGCCAAGCAGTTCTGTGTTTCGTCACGTGCACGGGAGTGTCTGTAACTTCAATAGGCTGCTTTCCGGAAAAGCTCGTTCCATCGTAGACTTTCTCCTCGTAATTCCCAGGCGAGCCTCAAGGTCTCCCACAGTTTAGGTTTTATTATTCTTAAATTACGCAAACCGTTACAACAAAGATGTAAAAGTTAAACGGGTTGGCAAAGCACAAGGCTGCAAGCTTTACCTGCTGATCGAAAAGGAAACAACGTTAAACTGTAAAACAAACTGCGCGAATCCCGAGCACAGTGCACATACCCATGACAAGTTGATCACAAAGGTATAGATAGACCATTTCGAGGCAGAAGCGAAACAACAAAAGCTAAGGGGTAACAAAATAGTTGCCTTTGAGAAGCGTTTCTCCGAATTAATTTATGCGCAGATTACATTAAACAACTCGATGGAGTATTGCATAATCCAGTATGTCTTTTCCGTTACATGTACTAACACACACAAAATTATACTACTTAAAACAAGCCAACAAACTCCCTACTATCTTTACAAACAAGAAACGAAGACAAAAAGAACGGAATCTGATTATAAGACACAGAGGAAAACTTTTGCTAGAACGACTACAAAGTGAACTAATCTCGGAATCTGAGCACTGCTTAGGTCGAACTTTCCGGAAAAAGTGCTAAAACAAAGACTGCACACTCAAAGCTACAACAAGTTCCAAATGAAATCGGACGTAGTACGGTCGAACAAGGTTTTTGAATTACCGGACAAATAATTTGTCCGTTTCAAATACAATTTATTGAAGTCTGCGCCTGAATATATGGCCCTTATCTACTTTAAATTGCTTTGAACGAAAATTAAAGTAAAAACATAAGGACGAGGATGTTGGGAACAGAATTAAAGTTCAGTTCAATGTAGCCGCTATCAAATTTTATTGAAACAAGTTACGTAATCAATTAGTTAGATTTATATCGATATAATGCTGGGGATATAATGAAATGAATGAGGTAGGCCAAAGGTTACATTGAAAGCCTCGCTCATTTGTATTCCCGCTGCGTAAAAACTGACCAAACTGGCTTCTGTGGATACAGTAAATGGCACGTATAAATTTGACATACCGAATACAGTATGTCGGATTAAAATGGAATATTGTGAGAAATACGAGGCATAACCTGCATTATAGGCGTTACTTAAAATGTATTCGAGCATTGTGGACAATTCCCGCGGGCCGAGCGTTACATAAATATTGGGCGCAGTGGACACGCTTCCGAATGCAATCCGCGGTAAATAAATCCAACGTCTTTCGGGGCGAACCCCCTGGCCAGAGTCCACTCACTAAATCGCACCCAAAAAGAACGAGCTGATATGGCAGCCGTGTCGAAAAGCAACGGCGCTAACTCACTATCAGTGAGAGCGACAAGACCTCGCTAAGTGGCCTATCGTGTTTTGAAAAATTCAAAACCAAGTTTAGAGAAAAATACACTGGGATTCGACGAGCTTGGAGCCTAGCCATTAATCAGGCTTAAACGGGGTCACGGGGTTTTCCGAGCGATGGCGCCTAGACATTTAGACGCGTGACAGAATCCTCCGCCAGGCTGACCGGGCTCTGCAATCTTTCTTCTAATTGATTTTCAGTATGCGTCATACGCAGTTTTGCTTCAGTATTTATGATAAAGCCTAGAAAAAAATGTAGTAATGTATGTCTAGTTTAAGGGTACTGTATTGCAATAGGCAAACTTAGCTGAACATATTATTAAGGGTGAGTAAGTAGACAGATGTAATATTTATGATATGAATGGTGTAAACTTACCTTGCCAGGCAAAACGACAAATGTAATCATATCTCATACCGACAGACACCAACTTCAAATTAACATTAAAAAAAAAAAACCAATTTTCTTTTTTAAATTGATTAAAAGAGAAGCTGTTACGTAAGGATCTTTACAAACAGTATATAGGTACCTACGTAAATCAACTGATCCAGACTAGTACCAAATGCAAGCGTGTCTGAGACACATAGCAATGCTGATTCGCTGGCCGAAATAAGAGCCAGCCCTTGGGTATTAGGGATATGTGCCTTGTTTTTTTCAAATTGTTTTTTTTTTCTTTTTACAATTCACTAACAAGAAGTAATTCGTGCCTGGCCGGAACCGGTCCCACGACCACCACATTTAGAACCAGCATCAATATCAAAATAATATATAATTATGGAATTGGGCGTTCAATTGGTTTACGTGGAGCAGTTTTGGTCTCCACAGGTACGAAGATTTTTATTGGGACCAACATGCGAGATTTTTCTTTTCCATTTAAAATAGAATCATCGGAATTGAACAACAATTGAAGTAGGTACAAATTATCGCTTCTATTACTTATAAGAAACAATAAAAATTCAGCCCAATTGAGAACCTCCTCGTTTTTTGAAAGTCGGTTTAAATAAATACCTAGGGCAATTATACCAAATTTGGTTATATTTATATTTCGGCAGGCTTTTCTCTCCAATCGAAGCAGAAGTTGTTTAATCCATCGTGGTTACATACAAAGGAAACTTCGGTGAGCCTGAAAATTAAGTTGGTTCGCTCTATTGCCTTTGAATTAATCCACGGCTTTGCTAAAACTGTGTTCTGCCTATCCACTTGACTGAGGTTGCTTTGATATGTCATGGATGGTAATGCTCATCACAAAATGGGTCGTTTAAAACAAATATAATAGCATGTTCTAAAGTAAATATGTGTATATTTTTGGTAATAAGCTTGCAGACCTTGATACGAAAATTTTGGAAGAAAACAAATAGCGTGGTTAAAACCGCTCAAGATTCCTTGAATACCGGCGCAGATATCTCACAAGTCACGATCTGTTGAGGATCGGGCGCGACGACGTCGGTGTCTCGCAAGAATAATTCAGAGGTGATTTTTCCCTCCGCTTCCGCGCCACTCAAAGCCAATGAGGCCACGGGCGGTGATAATATTATTCAGGACCTCCTCTCAAATTGCTCGGACGTGTGCTTGATTTCGACGAAAATTGCCGCCTTATAAAACTGGAGCTATAACTGTTGACCTTTTCGTTTAATGATACATTTATTATGCCTTGTTTACGCTTTGTGCGAAACGAGAAATGATAACGGGAAGTGTGATATTGTGTCATTTACGAGCAAAGCGCCACAAAGTGATGTTTATCATCGAAAATGAAATTAACCTCAACATTTTAAAATTATTATTTGCATTAAAATGTTACTGGGTAACCCAGTAATCATAAAAGTAGGCGAGCTTTAATACAAAAATGCACTGGATTTATATAAGCATTTGCGTGATCTTTCGCTATATTTGAAGTGTGCCCGTAAATTCGCGAGCTGCGATGATGGCCGCCTGAGGCGCGTCGTGACCCGGCACCGTACTCTGCCTGGCATTATTTACGATTTTTATTCCGCCGTAAAAACTCGCAAATTCTTACAAAGCACGGTTAGTCGCACGTGGATCCACGCGCGTCGATAGCCACGTCGTGAGTGTAACCTTCATAAATTACAACAGCGATCCCCGCAAATTACTAAAATAAATTTAGTAACCAAATAAAAAAATAAAAGTAAACATGGAGATATTATTGTCTAAAATGGGGCCACTATATCACAATGACATTTAGGGTAATGCATTTCAACAGCGAGAGTCTAAAAAGCCAGTAGAGTGCTCCGTCCGCTGTTTCGCGTTCACTGTCTCATTACAGTCGCAGAAAGGGGTAAGTTCTGTCAGAGAAGAAGACACGCTTTTCGTAACTGAAAGTTACTTTGATACCGAAGGATTTTGCAACAAAACAAATTGGATATATTCGTATACAGTTCCATTACTAGAAGTTATTTTGGCGGACGCTGACTTCGTTTGGAATTTCATATTTGCGACGAACAAAGCTTTTATATTGTCACAATTCATTGTGGCAAACCTTCGCACTTACCTGCTCGCTTTGTATTTTCATTGTTTAATTTTAAACGGGTCTTTGTTCGCATTAGATATACCGGCTGTATCGTTTATCGCTAAAACGCTTCCTAAGTAGTCAATGTAAATAATTTATGAACCAAGAAAACATTACAGAATTATCTACCTATTACGGATCTGATGTGAAAAAGAGAGGCAGCGTATCTTCTTATAACACGAGACGGGTGTAATCTACGAGATCAGTAAACGTTCAAACTTTAACGGATAATCAAATATCGAGACTGAGCCGTGAATACAGGGCGTAACGATGGTTTGAACGCTGCTTGTTTACAATAGCTGCGGGTAGTTCGTGGGCCTCTCTCCATTTAGATGAGAGGCACGTCGATACCGCGGTCGTATATTCGCCACCTTTTTTAGACCTCTACCACTAACTTAAATTAGAAAATCCGAGGTCGAAAAGTGAATATAAAGAGGCCTCGTTGTGTTGGTCCGTTCGATAGCGACGGTTCTGTTATGGAACTTTATGGAATGAAGTGCGTTTATACGCTCTTTGATGTTCGGTTTCCAGCTCTCCGTCTGTAGTGCCTCCCGAGGGGAGAAATAACAAAGTTGAGGGAAGTGCCTCAAGTCGTAACCTAAGCTCAAATGTGTACGAATGTAAATACGCATTAAGATAAGTATAACGAGTTCCGGAAATGTTTACGAAGTTACTTTTATTATAAGTCTGAGTAAGTGAGCAGAAATTTACGTTTAGCTGGGTGTATTACTTTTAATAAAAGTATTTTTCTCTTAGTTCATAAAGCCCATTTTGTTTAAAAAACTTTTAGTTTTCAGAAAATGCAGTATTGGCCACACATTCATCACTTAAGCACCCCAGGGGGCATTGCACTAGCGTGGTCTTGTCACTCCCAATAAAACTAATACACCCATAAAACCCAAGCTAAACCTCTAACCCCTAAAAGTCTCAAAATAAATCTTACAGTAAAACCGACCATTACTTTTAATGACTGAATTTCTTTTAATCTTCGCGAATGAAAAATGCCTTACAAATCACAGTAAAATAAATCTCATGAGATGAACTATAAAACGCTGTGGAGTAATCTCGTTAAAGTCCTTTGCGGGTAGTTGGAAACAAACGCAAGCGTGAGAGGGGGGGTGCAAGGTGGAGGGAGCACTGTTGGCGCAACCGATGCCATAGCGGTCCTACCTAATTAAATGGGACGTTCTCATTTCGTCTGCGACAATTTTATGCGAACATTTTAAAAGACTCGAAGTTGTAAACTTGGGAATTTACTGTCAGTACCCCCCGTGACGGATAATTATCCTTGTGGCAGCGTTTAATGACAGAGCGTTACGGTGGACATATCGACGAGGTATTACCAAAAATAGCACCAATTCTATAGCATTAATCTAATAGCACCTAACCTATGCCCACTAAGAGCACCAATCGACATGTTAGGTGTTAAGTTTCGGAATAGTTGCTAATATTCAAACTATTCCCAAATATAGCACCTACAGAGAAGAGGCTCCTAGCGACGCCGTATACTTGCCATGTAACACCATTAGTTCACAACAGTACATTCGGACAGTGCAGATTCAAGTAAATTTAGTTGAAAATGTCGAAAATTTGCATTTTCAAGACAGCTACGTCTCGAAAAGCATTTTAAGTAATTAAATCTCACTCCACAACTTATGCTAATTTGAATATTCCTGGTAAACAGTATGATAACTAAAATAAAAGTGCAACACCAACCTCTGAGAAGGATTCGATCTTGATATTAAACTGTATTTTTTCGGTCATAAACTTTTTATACCCTAATCAAGAGCTAATCTCGTCGCGACTTAATGCATCACAATTTTTGTATGTAGCGATATCCACTAGTACCAGGGCCGAATCCGTAATGCACAATTAACTTTAAAGATTTCATATAAAAACACAAAGAGAAATAAAAAAAATACGTACGTCCAGAATACCTTCAAAAAGAGAGTTATTAGGCATTGAAATACATAGATCTGGGAAAACTCGCTCTATCGTAGAACCATCCTTGCTCAGGCAAACCAAGAGATGATACATCGTAAAAACAAATAAAAATATAATTATCTCAATCATTCAAAGTAGTGAAATTCCTGGGACGTTTCTGTTATACCATGCATTCTATTCTTACTTTCTTTGTGCACCCCTACACTACAAAATAAAGGTACACTGAAAATTTCAAGTTATTAAGAACTCTGGTTTGAGCTTGCGGTCAAGCTTCACGACAATTCAAATAGAGATTGAAGAACGTTCCCTTGCTTTTTGTAATCTATAGGTTCACATAACAATAGGTAGATATATACCCCCATACTGAGTTCGGTACTGGCGACAATCATAAATGAAATGAACATTTTAATTACGTAGGTACTTATCATAAAGACAAACCAGTCCGAAGGCAGGCGTTTAATGTCCACACCAAAAAGTTCCGCCTTGATAAATGTAAAGCCATAAAAGCAGGTTGTTTGCTAACACTTGCTTATGTGAAATCGAACATTAATATCAGCCGTCACTCACTCCCACTCTTTTCCAAAAATAAAGAACACCGCACAAAATTATAAATAAACTGAAGGAAAAGAGTGAGGGTTTAAACACACATTACATGGTAAAAAATGAGGGTTTGTTTTTC
Organism: Venusia cambrica; assembly: GCA_951394065.1. Taxonomy (NCBI): domain Eukaryota; kingdom Metazoa; phylum Arthropoda; class Insecta; order Lepidoptera; family Geometridae; genus Venusia; species Venusia cambrica. Next base: position 7,881,508 of record OX596055.1, read on the forward strand.
ATTTCGTTAGATACGAGTATATAGATATATAGAGTTAAGATAAGGCCGAAGGTGGAGGCGCACTTCACCCGGAATCCTCAATAAACTGAGGAGTTTGTTTTGGAATATGCATGTCCGACTCATGTAGCCAGTATTTAGTATTTGTAGCTATTTGTAGGGAAACGCTATGATCACACCTAGTTTGACGCTCATAGGTATTACGTTTTTTTTCATAAAGCTAAAATAAAAACGTTAAAAATACGTATCCAGTAACTATGGGGAGCCCACTATCATCAGGTAATCCGCTTTAAAACCCCATATTCTCTGAAACTTTCTACCAGCTACCTAGTACGAGCCAAATGATACATCTCTGAAGGACAGGCAGACAAGCAGTAGGCTTTGTAATAGAGCCCCGTCTGCATTATTTTAGTACGGAAACCTAAAAAAGACGTATCGATTTTCATTTCATTTAGAATTATTTCAACATTTTCATGGAAAAAGTACTCGCAGATAGCACAAACAAGACATAATTGGTTAGATACAGATAACAATAAAATGCCAGAACACCGCGAGCTAGGTGTGAACGAAGCACCTGTTACTTACATTACCACTTAACACATTGAGAAAAGATACAAGTTCTATACATCGCTCGCAGCAAAAGCAGTTATAACTGTTCTGTTAATCGTTTTGGTCACAAAATTAGCAGCTATAAACCGTTGTGGTTGTATTTGCGGTTAAATACTTCAGAACGTTTATGGAATCTATGTAATGAGTCAGTGAAAATTGCTTGTTGTTTTGATATGAATTCTAAATATACCTTATGTTCGAAGAAATATGACCTGAGCAGTACTTTAACGGTAAATGTCCACTGCTAGACATATTAGCTCGTCTGGGGAAGTCTTACCACCTATTCCGGCCACCAAGCAGCCTCGCTATGATTCGGTTTGAAGGGTATGGTATGGACTTAAAACGTTATGCCTCTAGCTGACGTGCGCAATGTAGTGCAGCGTTGGTCTTGTTCTTTGTGGATATGACCTGCGCAGTTAAGCTTTGTTATAGACAAGAGTTCCACTTCAAATGGCCTGCTTACTTGTTCAGTCTCCATGTCGTAAAAAAAACACATACACACTTACCACGCTTGGCAGACGGATTGGTGGTAATGGCAGTTTACTGCGTAGGTCATATTCACAAAAACCATCCAAGAGCCATCCAAACCAAGTGCGCTATAATTATTGAAAGGTGAAACTTTCAATAATTGACACCAGGCGAGATGAAGGCCAAGCATTTCGCGATCATAGAATAAAAAACTAAATTTTAGTGCGTTCCTTTTATCCTGTTATATATTTAGCCGATTAAATGATTTGCGGGAAATTTCGGAAGTTTCCGGACATGCCTATTCGTAAAATAAAGAACTCGGCTGCACTCTAGTTTTTTTTTTTTTGTTAATACATATTTATCATACAATACAACACCCAAACAGAAAGGATGCGGTCTACGATGGATCAAGTTTTGACAAAGTTCGATCCATAGACTCGACATAATACGGCATTCGTTTAGCGCAGGACTTAAGCAGGAGGGTTGTCATTGGCCGGGTGGACCTCTACAGGTCCACCCGGCCAATGACCACCAATATCGTGATCATTCAGCCGAAGCAAAAGCCAGTGATTACATTGCTCAGGATAGGCCACTAGGAGATAGACCATACATTTAGCGATACGCTAGTTATATGGTTTTTAGTAGTTATTGTTTTGTTGTTCGACGGGGAGGTGCTATGCCTTCATCTCACTTGATTTTCAAGTTATGATAAGGCCGAAGGTGGAAATGCACTTCAACCGGTATTCTCCCCAACAAACTGAGGAACTGGCTATCTAACCTCTGAATGCCAGAACACAACAATTTAAGAATTGCTATTATAGCGACAGTATTGGTTTGGTTGGTTTTAGGACTTGGTTTAAGTCTGCCTGGCTAGCTACCACCATCTTACACTGAGGTTAAATGTGGGATAGACCTGCCAAAAGTGTAATAAGCACTCCAGCAAAGTGCAAATCAACCTCGTTAGATGAGCGCCCGCGGCCCAAGCTAAATTTCCTGCAAATCATAAAACTTGGCTAAATAGAAACGCACTTCAATTACATTTCTACTCACACTAAGTTATGAGGTCGGATTGCATCAGCAATCGTATTCGTTGCAAATATTCGTTGCTTTACGAATATTTTCGTAGGAAACTCTGCGAGTAGTGCTTCAACAAGGGTTGCGATTTCTGTTACAGTACCAAAAATATTACAGCTCTCTTTTAAATACCTATCAGTGCGTTGGGAAAACTACAACGCATACAATGAATAGGCTATTTTTTTTTTATTGAACGAAGCGGATGCGCTTTGCATTTATCTCACCTGCTGTCAAGTTATGATAAGGCCGAAGGAATCCTCAGCATCAGATTGAAGAGCTGACTATCTGACGCCTAAATGCCGGAACACAATAAATTAGAATCGTTGTTATAGCGAGAGACTGAGGTACAATGCTACATTTAACATTTGGTCATTTTCTACATTTGGTCTGATTACCAAGCACTGGAAACAGACCCACATGCTGGCATGTAATGCCGCTGTGCCAAATAATATTAATTGCGATATTTTATTGTGTTTAATCTATATGGAGTGATTTGTTGACATTTAAAATAAATAAATATTACAGGACATTAATTTTACACAGCGCCATTTAGCCCCAAACTAAGCATAGCTTGTAATATGGGAACTAGATTACGGATAGAATACTTAAATACTTTTTGTAAATACATACGTACTATATGATACAACACCCAAACACAGAACAAACATCTATATTCATCACACAAATGTTTGCTCTGGGTGGGAATCGAACCCACAGCCTACAGCGCAGAAGGCAGAGTTACTACCAACTGAGCTATGAGGCTTGTTTCATTTAATTGTATTTAATTCTTATTCTAATTGTATTCAATAGACATGTTAGATTAATTGATTATAATTATTATTTATACTTATACTAACTCTAGGATAAGCTGTTGTTCTACTAATACTAATATGGTGTAAGCTGAAATAAATGATACTATACTATACTATTAAATGTCCAACTATTTATAGAGGTTTTGGTCAGCTCCAAAATGTATTTTGTCAGCAAACAAAGTAAATTTAAAAAACTAAGTGCAAAAATCCTGACATATGTATTTTTATTGCAGAGTTTTCTCTCTGTCCTATTAAAAAAAAAAAAAAACAGTTTAAGCAAAACTAGTCAGAACGGTCATTCAAAACTACATTTATTATGTATATCGAAAGAGGCGGCAAAGGGATTCCACCGGAAAATGGGCATCCACCAGAGTATTAGCACTTATTTTACTATAGCCAATCCATCTGCCAAGCGTGACGGTTATAATAAATCACCCAATCGTAACCTTCGGGAGAGCCCATGATCTGATGGGAGATGATGATAATGAACTATAACATTTCAAACTTAACATATTTTTTTATAGCTTTCGAACATGTGTATAACAATTAAAGGTTTTCCCATTAATATCTGTTGTACGTTGGATGATAGAATCCATTCCGATGAGGCGAGCCAGCCCATCCGAATTCCTTTAAACATACGATAAGCTTCTCCTTCCTGTGTTTATGGCCAGATTTATACTGCCTGTGTCACCTGCCAGCCACAACACTAGCCACTACGTGAAGTGTAAGCTGACAGCGAGCGGATTTAAAGCTTACCGCGACTAGCTTAACGTTCATAATGAATTGCACAATGCCTATGAACGTAATTGCTTTCAAGGATGGGTCGTTTGCTTTTTACGATTACATTCATCTAAGACTCTACGATCACGATGGATCGTCAATTTTTGATTTTATTCGAATACAAGACTAACCAGATATTGTGTCTCTTAGATTTATGTGCGTGCGTGCTGTACGTCGCTTACTATGGGGAGAGAAGTTGAATACCTATCAATATTGATATAAGGTACAGTTAACTTAGTAAACCTCAGGATGGACAGCTACGTCGGGGTCAGCCGCGCAAGCTTTGGCGAGATGACATCAACCACTGCAATAAGGATATACTAGATATGTGGAAAAAATGAGGCGTAAAGGTATCGCAATTTCCCAGCAATTGTAAAATATAGGTTAGGTATAAAAAACATGGAGCTTAGTCTGCCAACAGAATATTTTCCCTAAGGCTAGAAAGCGCGCCTTTTCCATGTCCACATTTCCTTTTCTTTCCAGACTTTACTTTGTTATTCATAATATAAATTTCCTTTTTTCCCCTTGCCATGCAAAGTTTAGCCGTATAAGCTAAGTGCAGCTTAGCAACCGCATAGAGACCAGACCCAGGTCTCGCAATTTTGAAGGTGGTATTATTCGCGATACGATGCCTCGGCTAATTTATATCGATAGTCTTTCCATCGCAATCGTCTTGTCCGTCGATCTTCGACATCCCTATCACTTGGCTCTATTCGAATCAGACACCCGGTTTGTATAGGTTCTTAGAACAACGGAAGGTGGAATTCAAATTAAAGTGGATAGTAGAGGGAAACAGATCGTTGCGAGTAATTGACTGATTTATTTGAAGCTGTGCACTACTGGTTGGGTGGCTGGAAATCTAGCGAAGATTCTCGAAGACCGAAGTTATGTGTTGAAATAAACAGAATTATTTCTTCCGGAAAATACTATCAAGGAAAGAGCTAACATATTTCATGTAATCGCATCACATAAAATAAAAGGGCATGATTGTGACGTCGTGTCATGACGCGACCCAGAAAAGTCAGCCGTGGATAAATCTCCCCGGTCCCAAACTCCCCGGATGGATAACGGAAATAGTTTCGCATGCTACAAACAAAGACGCGGCGAAATTGGGTTCGGAATATGGAACCAAACCGAAAATCAAATTTAGCTTGTATGACAAACATGTCCCGGAATGTGTTTTATTAGCGGCAGTGTATGACATCAAAAGGTGTCGTTGCGTGGCGTACTGCTTACGTGTGGTGAATATCGTAATACGCAAAACAGGGTGATGTATGTAAACAAATTTGTCAAGTTTTGATTAGATCAAGTATGCTCGGGTCGCACGCGACTGAAATAAAAACATACTGTAGTCAACACGCTCAGATTAGGTACATAGGTAGCGAATGTAACATGCTCATAGTCACTATAATCACTCAAAAGCTCATTCTTTTTTTTTGTTTATTAAGGAACAACAAACAGCCACAATATAAATAATTACAAATTTTGGAAATACTATGGCCACAACGCTGTCCACAGTGTACTAGTTACATAACTAAAATAAGATGGTCTAGATAACACTACAAAACTAGGCTTACATTATCAGGGTCATCCCGTTGTTAGACAAAGGGCTCCATCCATTTCTTGCAGTCACTCCAAGTTGTTTGTCATTCCTGTCCTGGTGAATGGCATCCAGTTCGTCGCGTCATCTCATGCTACTTCTAGTCACATTCGGCAGTCGTGCCCAGCCCTAAAACTTCTCACATTCTCTCTCGTAGGAGAGTTTTTTACATGCCTCAGTTAGTAGGAACTCTGCCTTCTGCGCTGTAGGTTGTGGGTTTGATTTGTATTCTGAACAATGATTCAAATGTTTCTTCAGTCACTTGTTTTGTGTTTGGGTGTAATATGGAATCCTATGTATTTTTTTTATTTAACGTATATACGTATTCTATTCGTAATCTATGTCGTATTAACAAGCTTTATTTCGTTTGGGAATAGATGATGTAAGATATAAAAAAGTAATAAAAAAAAATCATCAAATTTTTGGTCAGCGTCGTCAAAGTGCGCTTCCACCTTCGGCATTTTCATGACTTAAAACCAAGCGAGATGAGGGCTAAGCTTACGCATAGTCGAAAAAAAAGACGTAAAATGTAAATTAAAAGTTCCAATTAAACTGAAGACACCTAATCGCGGAGTAGTTGACTGATGCAGGCTTTGCTTTTAAATTGCGCATCTTGTTAGCGATGTGTGCGGGACCTAGACTCGAATCTAATTTGACAAGTTCCAGAGATCTCATGAAACTTGAAGAGCTTTGCGGAGGCGAAGGCTACACATCTTTGGTAGACGATTTATCTAGTTCCAGTGGTTATCTGGCAACATTTACATATTTTATGTTGTAAGTTGAACTATTTGATTTGAGAGTTGCTGATGTAAGTTGATTATGATTATTCAGCCTAGTTCCACGGAGGAACAGATCAAAATGCGTGGAGCAAGCTAAGTCACGGGTTTCCTTGTCGATAAAGTTCTTTGTTTTTGGAAACTAAAAATCCATTTGGCCCCGTTGGTTTCTTACTTTTTATAACACTGTAATATTATGGAATTCTATTGTTTATGAATTATAGTATAATTCTCTGTCAACAACTATCATTTAAATCAGAAAATGTGTTTTGCATCTATTTTTTTGAGGAGACCCTATCCCAGCCCAACGATGTCCGCTGTTGATGATGGTGCTGATGATGAACAAATAAAAACCTCAGTAACTCGAAAAAACGTTATAAATTAGATATGAACTAATATAGGTATTCCTTTTAAGAATTATTTCTAATACTATTTAATTAAGAAAAAGATGGCGAGATGAGCTTGATGATGAACAAATAAAAACCTTAGTAGCTCGAAAAAACGTTATAAATTAAATATGAATTAATATTTCTTTTAATTATTTCTAATACTTTTTAATTAAAATAAAGATAGCGAGATGAGCTTGACATGTTTGCCAACGCGTGGGTTGAACGAGCTCGGCATCGTGACCATATGAGAACTCAGGAGTAGGCCTTTGCCCAGCAGAGGGAAACATGGGGCTAGTATTATATTATATAAATATTATTATATATAGGTATATTTTAATTATTATTAAAACCATTTCATCACAATAATGTTCAATGGATTTTTAATAGAATTGATCCGCTCGATTATTATAATAAGTATTCTTTAATGCCGCAAATAAATAGTGAAAAGCACAGCAGCGAATCAAATGAAGCACCTAGAATAAACAAGTCGTAGCGTAGCCGACTGCAATCGGTTCTGTACACACTCCGATGCCACATGGACGTGTAGATAGCGTCCACCTGACAAACCAACAGCCTGCTAGCGCCGGTCAAAGGAGCAACTCCATGCTAATTCGAACGTTTGCCAGTCTTCGACCGTAGCCGAATTTACCTATCAATATTTATCAGGTCTCCAGAGACTTCTGCAAGCTTTGACTTTCATGAGGGAGCGTCCGGAATTTTTGAGTCAACACTATACGGTATTCTTAAATAAATTATACGGAGACAATACATCAAAAGATGTGCTCGGTTTCTTTATTCCCGAGACGTAACTCTCCTACGTCATTGTATACAACCTCTTAATTCAGAGCAGCTTTTAGCTTTCAGGGTTCCGTACCAGAGTGCCAACGAGACCCTAAGCCTTCGCTGTCCGTAATTCATCCATCGCATCGTTCTACTATCACCGGATCGTATCTCATGAACTGTATTAGATAGACAACTGAAATTTTCACAGAGTGTAAATATAATACTTTAATAAAATGTATAGTACTTTATTTCGTCTTGAAATGTGTGTCGGAACCCTCGGTGCACGTATCCGCACTTGGCCGGTTTTGTTATAACAACCACGAACACAGCCAAATAAAGGCCACTCAAATAAACCCAGCAAAAGAGGGCAAAAACTCCCAACTTCATATGCCTAGTTAAAATGCGAGGATACGACGACATTTCAGATTGGGTACATTAAACTTTATACGGACGTCGCTAAATTGGACTGTGTTGGCTAGTTTGTACTTTGCCAAGTTTTTTCCTTTGCGGAGTCGTCGAGGGCCGGGGAACGGTCGCGGACCGGGTAATTGTGTTAAAACTTTCATCAGAAAGTGCGAAATTTCGCAGAAGCCACGAGAGGTCGTCGCTTCAGCTACAAGTTTAATCCGTTTCAAAACACGGGCTAAAGGAATAAGCTGGTTTTCAAATTAAAAGGGGGCTGGTGGCCGTGTTTATATTCAGGGCAGCGAGTCCACAACAAGACACTTGTGTCACGATCACGAACAGCGAATGAATAAGCAATTACCGATTGACGGGCATCAACGGCTCTTAACACTCAATTAAAAATTATATAAATAATTCATCGAATATACGCCCTCACGTTGTATCACTTTTATTCAATGAGATGGAGTGCTGAGCGACAGTGGATGAATACAAATGTATGACAGTCGTTAGGAGACGACTCGTCTTCCACCACCAGCTCACAGGACTGCTCGGCGCCAACTCCTTGTTGATGTTTTTTTGACGTTCGACGGGGAAGTGAATTTTCACCCGGAATCCTCAACAGTCTGAGGAACTGGCTATCTTACCTCTTAATGCGAGAATACAACAATTTAGAATTTTTATTATGATTACAAACTTACGTAAGATGGTGGTAGCTAATTTAGAATTATATATATCTCATCGACGCCATCTTCTTTTTCGTATTTCTGTCGATGATTTAGGGTGATTTTTGGTTAGGTGTCGTCAATGGCTACTTGGGTGGCCTTACACAGGTCATCCATTTGCAAGAACAGACTCTCAAGGAGCAGGATAGGAGCTAAAGCGTGATCGGCTCCACAAGAGCATCGCGTGTTATTGGCGCCATGATATCCCGTATCATTTGAGTGGTCGTTATTTGACTATGACCATATCATAAGCCGCCTTGACATCTTATATCATCTAAACTAAAGTGTTCGATTAGCTCGCTTTTTAAACAATAATTTTCATATGAATTATTTATGAAGAGTTGATTTATCCTCCCATAACAAGCATTAAGACAAGCCGAAAACAGCCCATTACCAACGCATATTTGGAGCCACCGTCTCCGCTCGTCACATCTCCCGAGACGAGCCTCGCGAGCGGAAGAGAACAATCAAATTAAATCAATATGGGCTCTTTAATAATCCAGAAGCCATGGAACAATCGGCCACAGCAGTTCATGCCACGTGACACGTCCGGGCGAGAAACGGAAGCTGTTATTACGAAAATATATGCAAATTACAAGATCGGTAAAATAACATCCTTTTCGACGCAGCGGTTTTTGTTCCCTACGCTAGTGGTCTCATTTACATAGCATTATTGGTGTGTTTAGGCATAACATGTCGAATTTGAATCGCACTTTCCGCCGCCACGGGCGCTGCAAGCTGAATGAGAAGTGTGTTCACACGGACCTTGCTCATCGGTTCGGCTCCTACATTGTTATTCAAAACGTCTATTAACAATATATCTTTTATTTTAACTTCTCTGTGGTCTAGTGGTTCGCCCACCGGAGTCAGATCCAGGAGTCCTTGGTTTGATCACAATATTGTACCCTAGGGGAAGTACACGGTTAGCTCCCACCATCTCACCTAATTCTGCCGCCATAACAACAACTCTACAATTCTTGTGTTCCGGCATTTATAGTAAGATAGCCAGTTCCTTAGACTGTTGAAGATTTTGGGGTGATGTCGCTACCACCTTTGACGTTATCATAACCTGTAAACCTGGTGAGATGACAGCGAAACGCTTCACCGTCGTACAAAAAAAAAGTTAAAATTAAAATGCAACCAAATGATCTACGCCGCATTCGCTGCGCACATATGATAATGTAAACGTTATAATTGGAGCCCTTGAGGATTGGCTTGTTAAGCCTTTATAACCGTTTAATCGAAGTAAAGCAACGGTCGTATTAACTTTCCGCTTTTGAGGCGGGCACAATCGTTAAGTCGACTAAAATAAATTTCGTGGGAAGCTTCCTAACTACCGAGCGTCTCTGTGATTGTGAATAGCCTTTGCGCGTAAGATGGAAGGTGTATATTGGTCTGTTCGGAGGTGGGGTGGCAATGATGATAAAGTTATTGAAAGTGGTAATAAGATTAACGGCTAGTTCGTTGCGCGTAAATCACTATGCATTCGTTGCCGACGACGGCGGGCTCGTATCGTATTACAGTGGATTAATTGCGATAGAGCAGCCTGTGGACAAGCGGCGGAATCCGCTATCGGCGCGCCCGCATGACTTCACAGGTGTTGAGCGGGTGAAACGCTACGAATTCGAAAGGTCAACGTTTCATTTTAATTTCGATCCGTCTGATAGTTACCGGGAAGGAGCGATAAGGCTCTCGAGTTACAACCTCGCCTCTCGCCTTTGAGCAAATGGTATGCGTCATTATCGGTAAGTGTAACGAGCGATCGCTACAAATCATCGAACGCACCAGAGCGAACCGCGCCCTGTCGCTCACTGCCAAAATTAATTTCCCGTAAAATCGCTTAAGCGATCTATATTTTTCCGAGAAAAATAATATTCAAGAGTCGAGAATAATTTCGTAAGGTTCGCTTAATCTGCTTTACAGCGGGCCTGTTTATCTCGATAAGAACTGTGTCTGCCCACTTGTTAATTCGCCTTGATGTGCAAACAAATTATTAAGTTTCCTTATAGGGGCAGAAGTGCGTTGCAGTAGCCTTCCTTTAATAGACTAGTTCTTTTTCATCAGCTGTCAGCCTATCATTATTAATGGCCACTACAAGAGTTCTGTTACAAATGGTTAACACTAGTTTTTGTCCGTATATATTATTCATCCAATAAAGTTGTCAGACGCTATGAATATTTTTTACGTACTAGGTACTTTTTCGATCGCATTCTTTTACAAAAAATATGTAGAAGGTAAGCATAATAAATCATCATCATCATCACCCAGACAGATTTCACTCACAGCTGAGACCATACATTGTATGTATCACGCCGAAAACGTGAACTTATGAAACCATAAAATAATGATGAAATTATAAATACCACGCATATACGTATGAACTTAAACCATTCAAACGCTTCAGGAAGAGCCTAGAGTGCTTATTGTACGACGGGGAAGCGCTTGGCCTTCACCTCACCTGGTTACAAGTTAAGATAAGGCTGGAGGTGGAGGCGCACTTCACCAGGAATCCTCAAAAAACTGAGGTACTGGCTATCCTATCTCTAAATGCCGGAACACAACAATTGTGTAATTGTTGTTATGGCGACAGAATAGATTAGCTAGCCAGGCGGACTTAAACAAAGTCCTACTACCAGCCAAAGCAAGCACAATATTGTTCTCCCTTTGGGCATCGAACACGGGACCTTTGGAACTGAAATCGGTAGGTTGAACCACTAGACCACAGATGCGGTTACCAATAAATCCTAACAGAAACCTGAATACTAACGACAAAGTACAGGTTCAGTTAAAAAGTTTACAATCTAGGCTGTGTAGACCTAACATCAATAATGGAGTTTCACATCTATCAAGCATAAATTGTTATAGTGATTTCCTTTCTTGGCAAAATAATAACAGCAAGTCTTACCGCTTTGCGTATTCCCGGTTTCTATGCCTCGCTATAATAATTGCTTATTTTTTAGGACTTAAGAAAAACTTATTGATCAAATAAGAAGCTACAAGCCTCTTATTCCAGTTCAAGGATCTGAATTGTATCTTAAAGAAATTAAATGGTAATTTAAAACTTAGGTACAAAAAAATGCTGGAAAGTTATTTTGTCAACATTATATCTACAGCAAAATTATGACGAAGTACTCTAAGTTTTCGTACGTCAGTAGATTTTTAGGTTTGAGCAAAATCTCTTTAGTTTTACCGAGATATGATTCTAAAATAGCTTTTACCAAGACCGTAAAAGACTAAATATTATACACTTGAGTCCATTAATGAGTATGACCATGGTTAACATTTTAAGGTACGAAAACGTTGAAAGATCCGCAGCCTATTTCATTCTAAATTTAATTCTACTTTGAAAACTTCAGTAGGCGGCTTTTACGAATCCTAAAGTTTGATTAATACAAGGTACAGTGAATCTTTGCGAATGATATCGAATCTCGCAAATACTTCCCTCTAATTTCGTAGTAACTTCAAGACGGAGTGAGTTTCTACCAAGTAGTCGTAAAGAATACTCGATCTCTGCAGGAAGATCGTAAAACTTTAGACGTGTTGCAAAGTTGACCGCAAATAAGGTACCAGTCAAAGGGCTTTGGTTTGGACCTTGTTTTATCAACTATCGGGTATAATACAAACCTCAACGATAATGTAAAATTAAACATTCCAAATAGCCAATACAGATAACCCACATTACCATTTAATCCGCGCAGATAACCCTCGCATTATCAGTTGAACAAGTACAGACCTGTAGATCTGTGTCGATGCTAGATGAGCCTGATTTATGGCGGACAACAACGCTATATTACAACTAGATCGGACATTGCTATAAATTACAAATGGCCAGTAAACCTGCCCGTGTATCGGACGGTCAAATCAGGCCGCGAGCGTGTTGACGTGACCGGCCCAGTAAAATGCCAACCAAATTATGAACATGAGAGAATTCGCGGCTTTAAGCTTTATTATGAAAGTAGGCTAAGCGAAAGTTACCACTTTTTGATACCTAAATTGCAAGGTAAATACATTATCTTGATCGAGCCTCATCGGTTCAAAAAGTAGATTCACACGCGATTATGCTTGGAAAAAGTTTTACAATATGATATGAAGATAAAAAACCGTATAAAGGCACAGAGCCAAACATACTACATGACAGTACAGTCAAACACACACTGACAATCTGACAATCAACGGATAGCCCAAACCAGATTTCTACTCCCATTGAGACATAAATATTTATTTTATCGATGTTTCAATCCTTACGTAGAGTTAAGAGCACTTTGAAAAGGAATTATCAAAGGAGTTATGGAAGTTTCATGGTATGGTTAAAATAGGTCACCAGTATTTATCCAACTACATTTTATGATTGATAGATCATCGTTTGACCAGATTTTCACCAGCTGTTTAGTGACTATGTAGCATGTTTGTCTAGAAAACACATATTCACTCTTGCCAATTGGAAAAATCTAGCGAAGTGGGGTATCTTAGACTTAGCGCACATTACGAGTGAGGAGTACGTACAGGAAATATCTACCTGCACCCAAGCATAGATAGAGGCCTGATAGAGGCGACCAACAGAGCCAAGGATTGCTTAGTACTGGTCGAGGAAGGTGAGACTAGGATCGTTTGATTCGACAAGAAGGTATGGAATAACAAAACTATCGCCTAAACAAATGAGCGTAATCAACACCTACTTATCCCACCGCGAGCACACAAGTGTGTTGTCTTAAATCGATGTAATTTACATCACACGATTCTCACAAAAAAAAAGTTAATTAACACTCCACCCGGCGTGGTTCGCACGACCCACTCGCACCCACGAACTTCCACATCCAATACACACAACTACAAATCGGTGACCGTTAAAAATAAATTATAAATAACAAGGCAATAAGACTGTTCGGTTCGCGGGTTCAAGATGCGGACAGATAAATCACGGCCGGGGCCGGTCCGACCCCGTGAGTACTGTGAGTGTTAAAAATGAGAAATGTGATGATATGCTCCATCTACATATTTTAATAGCGCGTGAACACTGTAAACGTACTTGTACGAGGAATGTATCTTCGAATGGATTTATTGAGGGACAAAGGATGTACTTTTTTATAAATGATGGGTTAGCTCTCGACGACTAGAGCTCGTTTAGCTCTTGGACAGAGTAAGGATGAGGTCTACGATGGAGCGAGCTTTCTCAGAAGACACCGGCGGCTCTCCTGTGCTTGAACATAATTCGGAAGGAGGATGGTCGCTAGCCAAGTGGACCTTTACAGGTCCTAATATTGTGATAATTCAGCCGTAACCACTAGAAAAAGCCAACGATATCGTTGAGGAGTTGAGTCGTTGAGTCTCACATGTGGAGGTGTTCTACACTAATGGATAGATCATACCTACCCTAGGAAGCTTACTATTGCTTTGACGCGACGACGGGCTGAACAATGGTGACGAGTTTTATTTATTTTTATTGTACGACGGAGAAGCGCTTGGCCTTTATCTCACTTGGATTTTTAGTTACAATAAGGCCGAAGGTAACGCACTTCACCCGGAATCCTCAACGAACTGAGGAACTGGCTATCTTACCTATAAATAAGAAAACAACAGTTTAAAAGGATTGTGGTCGCTAGCCAGGCGGACTTAAACAAAGACCACTAACTAAACCAAGCACAACAGTGCACTCTCCTCGGGATCGAACCCGAGACCTCTGGACCTGGCATCGGTGAGCGAACCACTATACCACAGAGACAGGTAAAATAAACGTTACATTTGGTTTATAATATTTTTCAGACAGTCTTATTATCAATTCTTTAAAAATAATTTTGACGCACTTCTTGGTAGGTAACCTTTCTGTTTGTAGCATGAGGATGCGTTTGGCTCGTGTGTTTCGAGGTAAACAATTTCGAAAATTGTTGGTTTACATGGTTAACAGTCCACAGATCTTTAATGGATTTGCCGTGCACCTGTCGTGACAACAAATATTAAAATATTTGCACATTTTCCAAAGCGTTATTGCAAACAAAGAATGCAAACAAGTTAAAAGGTGATAAGGCCGGTGTTGAGCGTTTGACACGTACCAATTAGCATCGGCTAGATGTTTACGCAAATGTTAGCGTTTCCTTCGTCCATCGCGTCGAACCGAGAAGTGCGAACAATTAATCTGTCAATATAAAACATAGTAATAATTCACGGTATGAACCTCATTTCCACACTTACGTTGTTCCAATGTCATTCGAATACTGAAGTTTATTTCACTTTTTCGTAGCTAATTCAATTGTAATAGTCAAAATGTATTAGAAGTATGCTGTCCGTAATCAAGAACCCAAATTACAAGCTTTGCGTTTTTTTTAACGATGGGCAGGTGCTTGGCCTTCATCTCACCAGATTGTTATGTGATGATAAGGCTGAAGGTACACTTCAAACGCACTTCACCCTTCATCTCAACAAAGCATTGTAAGAATTGTTGTTATGGCGACGGAATTAGGTAAGATGGTGGTAACGAGCTATGCGCACCTACCACCCACCAGACCAATGTTCTAAAATTCAATTAGTTTGAGGTTAGATGGAGCTGTGTGAATATATAAATAGGTTGTATTTTTTGTCTAAGAATATTCCGGTTACAAATTGAGGGAGGAACTGCGTTTGTAGGGTAAATGGAAGCCCCCCCAACGGGATATTGTTTTTAAGAACAGATTTGTAGCCAGTTAATCTTCTATGCTAAATACTACTAATCGTATATGTGAATTTTAATATTGAACCACAATTTTTCATTAGTTTTGTTTATGTTAGGAGAAATTTACTTTTAAATACTTGCACATAAACCAATTGCATATGCAGCTTTACCGTGTGGTAAAGATACAACAGTAAAAGGGTGATATCAACAATTGAACTTCAAGCTTGTTCGTTTCTGCACACCGTACTCTGCAGATAATTCGTAATTGATTAGCAATTTTCCTGTCGTCGAAGTAAGGATACTGAATTCTCATTGTGATACTCAACATAATGACCGGTTTCGATCTTCACACCGCCACAAAAAGTATCGAAGCTATTTATTATTTTCAACATTGCAAAAGTAGTGTAAATACAACTTGGGAGAACCGGTATTAAATCATCTAGGTAGTTGCAATTTATGTGAACATTATCGAAAGAGCAACTTTTCTCTTGGAACAGTTAATATGACGTACCATGTATATGTACTTCACCGGTTTCCAAGAGGAGTAGACAGGGATAACGGATTTCCACTTACTATACTCTTTGCTCCCCCACTCGATGGACCGATGGCATTGTGGCGGTCGCGGGGAGTCGATGGATGAAGGAGGCTCGGGATCGCTATTTGTGGCGTCTATTTTTTCTATTGATGACTAGCTTTAGCCCGCGGCTTCGCTCGCGTTAAGAAGTATAATTATTAATTAGCTATAGTTTTTGCGGCTTTACTTGTTTTTTTATTTGTTATTTTTTATTTGTTTAGCGTGTGTAAATAATTAGGGCCTTCAAAACTTAAAAACGACATTACATTCTTCAACTTCTCCAATAACGTTCAGATTTTCTTTAGCCATTTTAAAAAAGTCTTACCGACAAAACCTATACTTAAACCAAACGATAACAAAACAAATGCTAAATACAAAGCAGAGTCTATAACCAAAACTACTAAACCGAAACAAAACAAATGCAAAATCTTAGTAGCTTTATGCATGCAAAGTCTCAGCCCGATCGGTTTAAAATTGACAAAGTTTCATACAAACTTTCATCCCCTATTTTATCCCCTTGGGGGTAGAATTAATCAAAAGCATTACTTAGCGGATGCCTACGTCATAACATCTACCTGCATGCCAAATTTCAGCCCGATCCGTCCAGTGGTTTGGGCTTTGCGTTGATAGATCACTATGTCAGTCAGTCAGTCAACTTTGAGTTATATATATTTAGATAGATAGTCGAGCGTTTGACCACCAGCTTACATGTAAAACAAGTAAAGATGTGGCCTAAGATGGAGAACGCTTGTCTAAAAGAAACCTATTTACTCTGGACTTGAAGACTCCAAGATTGTACTCGTGCGAAAAAACAGTCGAATGGGGAAGGCCTATGTTTAGCAGTAGACGTGTGTTGGCTGATATGATGATGATGATGAGGACGCTCTTTGCACACCTCTTTTGTCTCATTCACTCTCATCAAGTTCTTCAAACATTTACTTCGGTTTAGGGTAAGTAGGTACTTTTGAGCTGGCCTTTCTCGAGACATATCCAACTTGGTCAGAGAATATCCAACGAAGTCTTTCCCTCCCAACTGCACCTATCACACTCGACATATACCTACTTACTTCATCAACCTGCTTTCATCATTTACTCTATCAGCCAAAACCACCTTAGCGATATGAAGTATGGAATAAAATTGATATTTCAACAAGTGCCGATTCGAAATAAATAAAGCGATTATGTTTTGATGCATATTCATAAAGCTACGAGATAATTTGTGTGTAACTGTCACATAAGCTATTTTATACCGATAAACTGCTTATTCGGTATTATATGATTTGAATATTATAGTTTTGGCTCAATAAATTGGTATGAGAAATCTACTAAGCGCCTCTCATCCGACTGCTAAATAAGATAACTAAGGATTTAGGCCGTAATATGTAAAGGCAAGTTTGAATATTCAATTCTCTAAGTCAGCTATTTGTTGAACGATCTCACGATGGCTTGTATAACTTACGAATAGCTACAGCTTTCGAAATTAATTATAAACTTAAATAAATTCGTTTGAACGCCGCCGTTTCAACTTGTAAAGTAATACGCTGAACTATGGATAAAGGATTTTAGCCAAATGAAAACGAAATAACTACATCAATGTTCAAGATTACAAATAAATCCATCGAGACGAGAGCGAGTTTTGATATAAGCTCCACGCTTGGCAGGCGGATTGAATATATCTGTGTTAATAAAATCGATGCAAGACAGTGCTGTCCATATCACTTTCGAAGAAGAAACAGATTACGAGTCAATTAACGAATAATATTGCTATTCACCGAATGATAAGAACAAATCTCAGCACAAACAGACTACAGACCAGTACAAAGGCTAAAAAGCTAGAAGAAAGAATACCCCTAATGAACTTCGAGCAATGACTTCCGAACGTAAATAATTGGCGCAACAGGTGTGGCATAAATCTCATACAAACGAGGCCGTGATTAAGAAGCCCGTATATCAAGTCAAGGCACACGCGATACAGCTCTATTCACCTATGTCGATATAAAATGAGACTCAATATTTTGATATTGAATAACGAATATGATTCGATGCGTGTAGAAAAGCTGTACTGTAAATTTCTAAAGTAGGTTTTTCAATAAGAATGAAACATGCATTTTTGTTAATTGACAGTGCTTTTAATAGTTTCGTATATAGCAGTTTGTCAACGGAATCTCATATAAGGTAGACAACAACAGAAAATAAAAAAAATAAATTTTTCTTTGCTTAGAAATTTTGGTTGAATCCTCGCTGATGGGTGACTCGTACAGTAACAATAGCTATGTGACCGAGTGGATATGGGCCCGCCTTCCGATACGGAGATTGTAGGTTCAAATCCGGTCGTGCACCAATGGAAGTTTATGTACGCATTTGATACATGCTTAATTGCTTATGCTTATGCTCATAAGATCCACACTCTGAGTCGTGAACAAAGGTCATCGAAGGGGAAAAAGTCGTGTAACTGTTACATACAATTTTACAGTAACAGTAGAAAATAAATCCTGTTCCATAAAACTAATTTCTCTCTAACTAATAGTATATTATTTGTACTTAAAAAATAAAAAAATGTCCCTAATGACTGATTTCGCATACCATACAGTATTTTTCATTAAGACTTAAAGAAAACTTGCACAAATCACATTGAAAATACCTAGGAACGTACATTTAGTAAGTATGTTGTGGCTAGCGGTTATAAAACCACTCAACGCTTACGAGTGCTTAAGTTGAGTGCACGTCAAACTATTTCGCATAATAAGTTTCGCAGCTGAATAGTTAGTGACACTACAAATGCAATGTCGTGTATGAAAATATTCCACCCATCTTTGATGAACGAAACAATACGAGAAGCAACGGTACCAATGATCGACGCTCAGACCACGTGGAAGTCTATTTGTCGAGAGGGAAGCGAGCTCTATTCCACTCTGCTTTTTTGGAGTCAAGACTGAGCGATTTATCGTTTGCAGCTGCGATTTTTTCCTCCGCAATAAATCGCGTGCTGCGAAATTTGCTCCTACAATTTGGGGAAATGTCGTAAGTCTCATGTCCAAATGACTTTAAAATGGAGCCGGTGCTTTCCCCAGCATATTGTCCGGGAGGAATGCGTCAGGAGTGTATCAGAAGGCCTCAACGGTCCACACGGCTACATTTCTCAGTTGACACGCCAATTAAATACCACTTGGTCGCTGGATATATACAAATTTATTTTACGCGTTCGCTTTTATCTTGTATCAGTGGGATTGTCCTTCTCGTAACAATGACAACTGGTCGTTTTTACACCTGACTTCAGGGTGAATTATGTGCAAGGAATTGTGTTCGGTTAGGAATTAAAATCCTATTCATTTTTATTCAATTAAACTCGTCTCGAAAATATTCTTCGTCGACAATGAGATCATTCCGAGTAAAGTGAAACTTGTTAGCGGCGAAATTTATTAATATACATACAAATTGTAAATTGTATCTTCTAAAGAGGATACAATAAATATCCGAAAGGTCGTTAACAAGCCGGGAGACGCGGAACACGGAACAATAAAGAACGATGTGGCTAAAAACTGGAATATACAACAAGTGAATAAACATGGCCAATTTGGCAGAGTTTTGATGTAAAAATGTGGAATTTGAACGCTCTAAGAATGTAATAAAACAAGGGATCGAGGGATTGGATGTCGAAATGCCTCGGCGCGCAATGATCGGTTTACCCCACCGCATATTCGAGGATATCTCGCAGATCTTGCAAAAAGAACGCTCCGATGCACCGAGCCTGGCTCGCCCGGTAATGATTGCTCCCATATCGTCCGAAAGAATCCCTCGCAAAATTACCGCCTCATAATAGGTACGTACGTATTTTCGGCAAGATTTCTGATTCCTTGTTTATCATCTCATTTCAATCTTTCGCCTGTTATGACTCGCTCACTTCACGGAGTGATTGAGCCGCTTGAAGTTTTTCTGTTGTCAGGTTTTATGGTTTACCTTTTTTGCGAGTGCTTATTTATATTTAAATGAAGATACAATACCGATACTGTTTTATGATGGTTTCGGGGAGTTTTTTGTGATGAACATGTCGACTTCGTTTATTTTGTAAATGAAGAGGATACAAATACCTTTTGGGGCTTACTGTACAACGATTTTGTCTTTTTGCACGAATGAAAGCTTTACTTTTTAATTGTTCGACGGGGAAGCACTTGGCTTTCATCTCACGTGGTATCTTGATACCTATGACTAGGCTGAATGTGGAAGCAAACTTCACCCGTAATCCTCAGGAGACTGAGGAACTGGCTCACTTCTGTAATGCCGGGAAACAACAATTCTTGGGTAGGTACTTATCTAAGCAGCCTTAAAATAATATAGTAGGTCATACCAGCAACCAAAACAAGCACAAATTCGTACTCCCCTGGGGATCAAACCTGATACCGGTAAGCGAACCACTAGACCACAGATGCGGTAAAATGAAAGGACATGGTTATCAACGTAGCAATTCCGCAGTTTTAATGGGTCTCTATAAACTATCGCAAAGAGTGTTTTACTTGGAAGTGGAATAGAACAGTGCAAAGGTTTCCGCGAAGTGCAGTCCTTAAGGTAACGGGAGAGCAAACGCGGCTCCTAAGGTTGAAATGTAATTTTGTTTCAAGTAGAACTGCATAGCACTCTGACCTGCGGCTGCGGTTAAACACTTAACTTCAATCAGCCTCATAAACGATTATTTTCAATTATAATTAACATATTGCGCGAGCTGTAAATAGATTAACCTTTAGCGTAGAATCACGAAGGTGTCATAGTAAATTTACAATAATGTACTTCCGTGCTTTGCGTTCACAACTTGAAAATATATGTTATGATATGTACACAATAGACTTTGTCTGTTGTGTACATATCATAACATACAGCCGAATTCAGGATAATAAGGAGGATCTTTGAAATCAGGATAGGGTACAATGGAAAGCTTTAGAGGAGGCCTATGCCAAAAGGCACACTAAAAGAATAATGAACTATTAATGAGGAATAATTTAGCAACTAAAGTAATATTTATATTATATATATACATGTACCTTATGTTTATTAAACAGAAGCCTCATAGCTCAGTTGGTAGTAACTCTGCCTTCAGCGCTGTAGGTTGTGGGTTCGATTCAAACCCAGGACAAACATTTGTGTGATAAATATAAATGTTTGTTCTGTGATTGGGTGTTATATTCTTATAACAAGATGTATGATAACCTATTTCCATAGATTCAGTATGCTTGAGAGACATAGTAAAATCAGATGCCGTACGTTTATCGAGAGATAGAAATCCAACCATCATTAAGCGACACATCAAGACGTCTCGAGTGTAGCATGTGAACGTGGGAACTACTAAAACAGCATTGCCGGCCATCGGTGACCCTACAACGGTACTGCGACCGAAACATTGCGTAAGATGATTGTCGCTGGCTTTTCAACTGTACCATAATAAATACCTGTCCTACTCGTACCAGTACACTATTTCAAATTGAAAAGTATCAAACGTTGGCGAGCAGGTTCGTGTTGCGAGTCTGTATTGAGATCACAAAGTCATAATTTACTTGAATAAAAGTAATAGCAACGCTTAAATATTTGCGTTAATAGTCTTCCGACCACTTTTGAACCTTAATCCTTATAAAGGTATCAAAATTTGGCATGGTTAAAATTTATGTTTTTATTTTTATTTGCAAAACATTATAACAAACAAAAGGAAACATAACCCGAAAAATAATATTAGATTTGTTGTAGAAAAAAACGGAGCAAAAAGATAACCGCCCAACGTGGGGCTCGAACCCACGACCCTGAGATTAAGAGTCTCATGCTCTACCGACTGAGCTAGCCGGGCTATTGATGCCCTCGTTGAAATTTTATATCCGTATCTACAATTCGTTGCGATTTTGACCAACCTACTTTGCTAGTAGTTATTTTTATAATTAGCATCAGACATATAGTGCATCCAATTTTTAAGGCCAAAAATATACATATCGCTCTGGTAAGCGGGCCTAGTATGTTTCCACAGACTTGTTTGGGCAAATGAGTTTAAATGGTTTTGGAACCCCTACAATATTTAGATAAATGGTTGCATTATTAAGTACCTACGCAAGATTAAGGCTAACATAAACTCAACCATCTTGTTCTATGATAAATACCTAACGAATAATATTATTACCAATTCAATGTTTATCAACGTAACAACTTTTCAGAGCAAACTTGTTTTATACTAAGAAAATAGTTCGGAATTCCGAATCAGGCCAAGGGAGAGACGAGAAACGGAGTGAATGGGCGGTCCGCAAACACTTCCTCGCTATGTAATTTACTCGTTAGCTCGTATCGGAGCTCCCATACAAACCGTTACTTGAAGAAAACTTGGAGACCGCCCGCGGCAAAACGGAATTTGAACTATTGCAATTTTGATAACTTTCGAAGAAAAAATATTACGTCGAGTCCGAAACTTTTGGGCGAGGAATGTTTAAATGAAAAAGTTGTATCCGAATTATAATAATTCCCGACGGATTAAAATAACTTATTCAAAGTCAGTGTTATTAATAAAGAACGAACGGGAAAGCTATATTTTCTGGACATGGATGAAACTTTGTTCTTTTGATTATTTAAGCGGAATGCGAATTAATTTTTGCTTTGATTTGCGTAAGAAAGGTCAACTCCAATTGGCCCACTTACCTATCAATTGATGGGGTCAGCGAGTCCAATTAAAACGGCTTTATTTTTCGATGTTTACCTGAAAACAAAAGCAATTCAAATAAGAGTACCGTCTGATTAGAATTCTTATAAGATAGCTATTCTACTTAGTTATTGTATAGTATCCAATCCACTATGTGAGTATTTACACCTTTCTAAAAAATATTTCAACAAAATGAGCCAGCTTGTTTCAAATACTCATATTATTTTTTTACGAAATTGCTTCAAATACTTTAGATTTAGATCATCATTTAAAAAATATTTTTACAGCTAGAAAATAGTTACAGCTGCAATAACATTAAACATGGTCGAAACAGAAAATCTTCTACAGATGTATTTCAACTAGACTGAGTAATAATTACAACTAGACTAACAAATAACTCGCATTACAGAGGCTACAAGGTCTGTAATTGTTAATTGCTATTAACTCATGGTCATGTAAAAGCAGTAAATATATATATATATATATATATATATATATATTTTGTATAAATTTATACATTTTGTCACATCCGCAAAGAACATAACCTACACAGCCATTGCATTGCACCCGTATGCATGTGAATAACCCCCTAAAATTATAGGGGGAAAGTCTATAAGAGCACCGTAAGACCTGCCGTTATGTATGGATCAGAGTGCTGGGCTACAAGTAACTGAAGAAAGTACACGCGGCATATATTAGAATGTATGAGGTGGATGTGTGAAGTAACAAGAATGGAAAAGATAAATAAATAAAATAAATAAGTCCGGTACACGACAAAAATTTTACGCCATCTAGCCCCCAAACTAAGCATAGCTTGTAATATAGGAACTAGATTACGGATAGAATACTTAAATACTTTTTATAAATACATACGTAATATATGATACAACACCCAAACACAGAACAAACATCTACCAACCAACTGAGCTTTGAGGCTTGTTAATAAGAAAAGAGTAGGTACCTACATAAGTTTCGAGATAAACTAACCCATACATAACAAAACAAATATGATGAATGCATTTGGCTAATATTCCATAAATAAGATAAGATCAAGTACACTTTTGAAACTGCACAGCATGGTTTTAATCAGGCCTCCAACACCCTTCACTCAAACCTTCTCACCTTAAATGCAGATAAAACAAAATACATTTCTTTTGCCCTTCGTAATAACAAATTACCAGACATAAATAAACATGTTATCAAAGTCCACACAACGATATGCCGTTTTCAGTACTCATCTACCTGCCTTTGTCCTAATCTTGAAAATAGCAACACTATTAAATACCTGGGTAAAATTGTAGACTCCCGCCTTAATTATACAAGTCACATAAAGCAGCTCTCGGGTAGAGTCCGCAAACTCATTGCAGTTTTTCGAAATATACGCCATGTAGCAGATAATTCCCAGTTAAAACTACTGTATTATGCATTATGTCACTCTCTCCTCATGTACTGCGTCACGTCATGGGGTGGAACAGCAAAAACTCATCTGCTGCCTCTCGAGAGAGCACAAAGATCTGTCCTGAAAGTAGCTTTTTCACACCCATACCGATTCCCAACAACACAACTCTACCAAGACTGCAAAGTCCTGACCTGCAGACAAATCTATATTCACCAAGTAATATTGAAACAACACATATTACCACCAACCATTTCATCTGAACGTAGACGTAGAGACAAGGTGTTTCAAACAACTCGTTTCAGAACTACTTTTGCTAAGAAACACATGATCTTTCTAGGACCATACATTTATAATAAAATTAACAAAAATATTGATATCCGTGATCTTACATTCAAGGAATGTAAAACAAAGGTAAACAACTACCTCCAATCCCTAACGTACGACCAAACAGAGCACTTATTTCATATGGTCGTATAAGATCCTGTTGTCGTACCTCCTGTAATACATACCCATTATTTTAGTTCATTACACTAACCCTTATAAAAATAATTTATGATTTAACTACATATTTACTTTACTAACATTATATAATAAGGATTAGGTTTCATATTTATAAGTTCAGTACCTACTTTTTAATTTTCATATGCAATAGAGGGCAAATCTTTAGTGATGTGCCTACTCAATACTCTTTTGTGTCACTCAGTCAGGAGTCAGAGCAAGAGCCCTCGCATCTACATACAAGTTTTCACTTAGTTAGAGCGAGGAACTCCCAACACAGATGCCTACTTAAAACTATAGTGAATCCTACCTACATAAGCATGTTTAGTACTAAGTCTAATTGTTTTATGTTTTAAGTTTTTACTGGAAAATTGAAAAAAATAAATTATATACTCTAGTCATACTCTAGATCAAGTACTTCCAAACATAATGTATCATGCACATGGAATCACTTGTCTCAAATATCCCCAACGTAGACCGTAACTGTCTCAAGAGCATTTAAAATAAAAAATCATTCAAAATGAATAAAGAATTATATTCTTGCAAGCGTACACCTCATACCGTATACCGTAGAACGAAAGTCCAAAAATTACAAAACAAATCGAATTTTATTTAATCTTTGGTAGTAAGTAATAGTATTTTTAGTACTGTCGTGCTTAGGTACTTCATAATATTGGCATAAAATGTTACCATCGCGTAATCGTATCATCTGGCCGAAGAACAATATTCCTTGGAATGCACACATCAGCGTATCAGAGACCGGTGGCAGAGCAGTGAACAGGGAGCTCGGTGGATGATGATATCACGGCTCCGCGTATCGCCAGATCGGATCTACGATACCGGCCGTCCATTTCTCGGGAGTACGGTTGCCAGATGAGAATCAATAAAGACGGACGGAATCTGAATGTTGCTACTTGCTACCCTCTTGCCTATAGTCAAACATACAAGACTCATCACCATCATCACAGACCGAAAAAGTCCACTGCAGGATTTCCCCATACAATGCAATGGGTCCTCCCATTTAGCTATGATTATCATTGTTAAGTTTTACAGCTCAATTGATAGTAGCTCTGCCTACTGCGCTTTGATTCTAACCCAGGATACATCATTGTAATGAATATGGATGTTTGGTCTGTGTTCGGTGTTGTACTCGTATATCTTGTATGTATTAAAGTTTATAACTATTCTCCGTAATTTAGATCCCATATTACAAGCTTTGCTTAGTATGGGGATAGATGGATTAATGTTCTTTGGTTTTTATTTAATTTTAATTACCACGCTTGGCAGATGGCGGATTGGTGATCAACATATTGTTGTTGCTCAGGTGGATATTGCTGCAAATCTCCTGGTGTAATCCCTTGGTCGCTTCCTACGACACCCACAGGGTTGGGAGGGGTCCGAATTATAATGCTAGGACACCACGGTTATTTGTACACCAGGTGAACCGAGCAGTTTGATTTCCGTAGAGATTCTTTTTTTTTTTTTGTACAACGGGTAAGCACTTGACCTTCATCTCACTGGTTACAAGTTGAAATAAGGCAGAAGATGGAGGCGCACTTCACCCGGAATTTTCAACAAACTGAGAAACTTGATATCTTACCTCTAAATACCAGAACAAAATGTTTGAATTGTTATTATGGCGTATTATCAATACCACCGTCATCTACATCAGTCAATCAATTCTGATTATTAGTTTAGTTATTTTGCTTCATGTTGACGATATTGTTTATTTTCCTGTCGATTATCATTTAATAGATACCAAGTATATCCGTTGTAGTCTTATAAGACAATGCAATGCAATGGTAGATCCTTTGCAACTGGCAACCCTATTCGAATCTCAAAGGAATCACTGGCGAGATAATGTACAACTCGTATAAAAATGTATTGGATATGTCACACGTCAATTTATAGATAAGGTCGTATGATAATTGCGGGGTATCTGAGCCTGGCACGATGATCAAGCTGTATCAAGACAAGGCTCTTGAAGTTTTCGATCTTAGTTTTATATCTGATGTCCACTAGTCCGATGTTATGGTATGGTATGGTATGCCCATAGCGCGCAGACAAGGCGACTGAATAATTTATTGTTATTAACTTGATTATACCAACCTTGAAAATTATTTGAAAATGTAATCGGTACCTTCATTTTTTATTGTACGACGTGGCGGCGTTTCGCCCTCATCTCACCTGGTTTCAAGTTATCAAATTCAAATCATTTATTTTCAATCAACACAAAATCATAGAATATACAAAATTATGATAGTTATGATATGGCTGAAGATGGAAACGCACTTCACCAGGAATCCTTAACAGTCTGAAGAACCTGCTATCTTACCTCTAAATGCAGGATCACAACAATTTTAAATTAAACTTAACAAATCATACATGAAATATACTCGGTATGCGGCAACAACAAAAAGTGGTATTGATACCACGCGAGATTGGGCAACTCGTAAAGTAATGGTTTGATAAATAATTGTTTTGATGAATCACAAAGTTTGATTATCTACGCACGATGCATTGTCACAGGATACGTGATCTCAACCACCGTCTCGTCTAGACAACAAACGTCCAATGTTACGGATGTGTTCAACAGGAAGAAACGGTGGGGCTTGTGGTTGTTCACTGGACCGCCGCAAGGAAAGCCAAAGTGAGTTCTGGTGTGCAAAAGCTGCTTGACCCATCTGCTGAGGATCAAGCGGCATCAACCTGGTGTAACAAATGGAGCAAAGCTGTCAGCATCCCAGGATACTTCCCTGTCACTAATGAGTTGTGCTAGCTGGTAATGGATTACTATCCATAGTAGGGCGAGCAGAACATCTTCTCCCTTATTCAACGGATTTGAAGGAGAAAGGCTTGATAATTTACTTGATACATCGACGAAAACATCATTTGCAACTGTATTCGCGCCACATACGCGCATGTAAACGCGAATACAGCTAGATAAGGCGCAAGCGAATATCACTCGTCGTAGGCCGCGCACGTACCTCGAGAACGAGAGTGCTGCGTAACGAGGCGTTACCAATTATCTCAAGGATGTGCCCGCATTGCTTTACTGGCCTACCACGAAAAACGAAACAACGTTTCAAATGACGGATTGCACGCTTTTTCATACAAAAAGACAAAGAAGTTGTTTCGGATCCGATGGCGTTCGATTTTCGTAGTAGGGCTTTTATGTTATGGCGGTGCACGATATACGAGTATAGTCTCCGCCATCGATAGAGAGCGTTATCTCAATAAAGAGCTAGGGAGTGCGTTCATTAGCACTCTGACACAGCGGAATCATAAATTGCGGCGCCCCGTCGCGGCCCGCACGCTCCCTTCGCACCCCGCTACCCCGATACCTAACCCGTATCCGACTTTTTGCCATTTCCATTGTTTTTGGAAGGAACCTGTTAGATATGAGGGCAGGTAAAGGTACGGAGCTACGGACAAGTGATACGACCACTGGTTGGCTTTGCACTGTTTTATTGTACAGGACGAGGAGGCGGGTCGCAGCCCGCACACATACACACAATACATTTACATACGTAACATTCCTTCCCCTAGTTTGATACTATTAAAAGAACTTCTTAAAACAAACCGCGGGACGATTACGCAAGGATCGCTGTGGAGGAACTACTGAACCCTCGTTTTGCGAATGGTCACTCTGGTTGTCGTCTCCGAGTTCAGCTTCGTGAAACTCCTCTTCAGATTGTGAGCTTGCCTCTGTTGTACATCGGAGCTCCGCGTTATCTGGTACCTCTTCCTCAGATGGAAGCGAGCAGTTCGGTTCGTACAACTCCTCTCTCCTCCCCAAAATCTTGAACGAGCCTCTGCCTTAGTCTTAACAATACCCAAATGCGATGTATGTAGTTCAGACAAAATAGGTTTATATAAACTCATAGGTATAACAACCTTATGACCCCGCATGATGCACCCATTCTCAACTGACAACTGCGATCTACACAAATGATAAGCTCTCAATCTAGTGTCGGTCACTTTCGGCGGCCACCCATTCAGAATGCAGTCCTTTACTAATTTCAAAACGTAGTCGTCGTTAGTCTCTGCACGTAATTGATGTAGCGTCACCGGCATAGTGCCGTCCGTCACGAAGCATACGTAGGTAGCGCGATCGTACGCTACCTCACAATCACAGCACCGACACCGTTCGGTGCACGCGCACGCGTGCGTCGCGCGCTGCAAGCTCGAGCGAGACAGGTAGTCCGCGCTGTTATCAGCGCTACGCACGTATTCTATTTTATAGTTGTAACTACTTAGAAATAGCGCGTAGCGTTGCAACCTATTTGCTGACATCTCTGGTACCCCTTTGTTTGGCCCAAAAATAGATAGTAAGGGCTTATGATCCGTCCGTAAAGTGAACGGTACGGACCTGCCGTATAAATATTGATGGAACCGACGAACACCGTAGATGATGGCTGTCGCTTCTTTCTGTATTTGCGAATATCGTGCCTCAGCCGCGTTTAGTGTACGTGAAATAAAAGAAATCGGTTTTTCGACCCCTTCTATACCTACTTGCGAGAGAATCGCACCTAGGCCACTGGGCGATGCATCCACCGTTAATATTAATCTAGCGTTTGGATCAAAATGAGCCAGTACTTGCTCTGATGTTAGTATTTTTTTTACATCTGTAAAAGCTTTATCATGCCTCTCAGTCCAGTTCCATTTACAGCCCTTTTTTAACAACTCGTACAGAGGACTAAGGACAGTAGATGCGTTAGGTACGAAACCCCTGTAGTAGTTGATTAGCCCTAGAAACGACTGTAGCTGATTCAAATTTTTTGGGACCGGGGCACCTACCATTGCTTTAACTTTCTCTGGACATTTTTTAAGACCCTCTTTAGAAATAATATATCCTAGATAGCTAACTTCGTCCTTAAAAAAACTACATTTATCCTTTCGCAACGTTAGACCTGCGTCTTGCAAACGCTGCAAAACGGTATTTAGCCTTTCCAGGTGTTCTGTATTATCTTTACCGGTCACCAATATATCATCTAATAAGCATAAGACTCCCTCTATACCAGATAATACTCCCTCGATCGCGCGTTGAAACACAGATGGACCACTGGCAATCCCGAACACCAACCGAGTGAAGCGCAGTACACCACGACTTGTGTTTATGCTTGTTAGGTTTTTTGATTCATCGTCCAACACAAACTGGTTATATGCCATAGATAGATCGAGTTTGGAAAACTGTTGACCACCGTGAAGTTTTGAAAACAGTTCCTTAGTAGTAGGGAGGGGGTATTGTTCCACTAACAATTGTTTATTTATGCTGACGGAATAGTCAGCACACAACCTGAGAGATCCGTCTCGCTTCAACACAGGGACTATGGGAGATGCATAAGCGGAGTACTCAACAGGTTCAAGAATACCTAAGCTGATCAACCTATCGATTTCCTTATCAACTTTATCGCGTAAAGCGAATGCTACCGGCCGTGCTTTGCAGAAAACTGGTTTGGAGTTATCTTTCAGTATAAGTTTAACTTTGTATTTATTGAAAGTTCCTAAATTATCGGAGAAAAGCGCGGGAAACCGTTCTTGCAAGTTTCTAAGATATATCTCTGAATCTGTACAGTAGTTTACCGGCATAAATTGTAGTTTAAACAAAGATATAAAATCCCTCCCTAGAAGGGGCGGGCCCCCGTCGTGGACGATGTACAAGTCAATACTATGCGTTTGACCCGCGTAGCAAACCGGTAGCCGAACGGTACCTAAACAATTAATCTTTTTCCCATTGTACGTCATCAGCTGTTTATGAGTACTTGATAACGGCACATCTTTGAAATTTGTTTTGTAAAAGCTTTCTGGAACTACAGTTACTGAGGATCCGCTATCTATTTCAAATTTGAAAAGCAATTTATTTATCACAACCTGTTCCACCATGGGTTCTCCCCTGAAAGAACGGATATAATACAGCTTACCGTCATCCTCACCCCTGTCACTGCAATCCAACGCAACGTAATTCACTTTTGAACACATTTTACGAAGATGGCCTTTTACGTGACACTTTTTGCAAACGTAATTTGCAAATCGACATTCGGACGATTTGTGATTCGTATAACCACACACACTACACCTAACCTTCCCTACCGTTCCACTTTTTACGTCCTTCGAGATTTTAAAAAGCTGGCTATCTATTGCCGTGACGTTGGACGTGCCGGCGGCGGCGGCGCTGGCTGCGGCCGCACGTGCACAGCTCATGTTCTCCGCCACTTTGACGACCTCAGCCAAGCTAAGGTTAACCAAGTCCTTTGCGTACAGCTTCTCTTTTTCTCGGCCCGACAGCATTCCCATGATAAATTTATCGCGGAGAGCTTCTTCTACATTTAAAAAGTTACACTTTTCTGTGAGTCCTCGTAGTCGCGCCGCCCACTGTGAATGCGTTTCGCCGGCTTGTTGAACGGCAACATAAAAGTTGTGACGCTCGGCAAACCCAATACATTTTGGGATGAAGTGCGCATCGAGGGCCTGAAGGAGGTCAGCGTAGGGCACGTCTTCGATGATCTTGGGCAGGACCAAGTCCGATGCTAGCTTGTAGGTACCCTCTGTGAGTGCGCTGAGCAGGATCGCTTTCCGTTTGCTGCCTGTTGAGTCCGTTGAAGAATTGATATCATTCGCTAGAAAATACTGCGAGATCCGGCCTTTATACATTTTCCACGTTTGTAAATTGTGGTCAAACGTATTTAATATTCCGAATTGCACAGAAATAGACATCTTTTATGCTATTTTTATTTACTCGCGGGTAGATCGTCGCCACTGTTAGATATGAGGGCAGGTAAAGGTACGGAGCTACGGACAAGTGATACGACCACTGGTTGGCTTTGCACTGTTTTATTGTACAGGACGAGGAGGCGGGTCGCAGCCCGCACACATACACACAATACATTTACATACGTAACAGAACCCCATAAACCGTGACGGTCCGATCGCCCAGATAGCACGCAGGTGTCGCCCCGACGCATACCAACATAATTAAACATACGTTTTTAACAATGTGTTCCAATTCGCGCGGACGATAAGGGCACAGCTGCGCTGTATTAGCCGAAAAGTCCGTTGATTTGTTATCTAATATATATTTTCAAGTGGGACCCCCTTCATCCACATTAATGGTGAATATGACATCCCGATAAAATATACTTAGTGAAATAGATAACAAGAAATAGGAAAACGATTAAGAAAGGCATCCATCAAAATGAAGCCTATTCGGTGTTCTACCTCCCAGGTTCATGAATATTCACACATAGAACGAATGACTTTACATAAAATAAAATGTGTTAGATTTAAAACTACGAAAACAACACTAGTTAAAGTCAGTGTAGACGATCACGCTACATAAAATATCGTATCCAAAACTTACAAACATGGGAAGTCATTAAACCGACCGTCCCAGCACTTACGGAGCCGATATGGCCGTCTGGCCGAGCATAAAGATCAATATCAATGTGGCTCGATGCCAAAATCTTTTTAATATCGTCTCAGAAGCATCTGAAGAGTGGTTAGGAACTGGAAGAGTGGTGAGAAAGATAACAACAAAACTATTAGGTACGTGAGCGTTTCGTGCGCGAATCTTTGAGTGTGCTTGGCGCAAACTGGAGGACGCCGCGGCTGATGGAGACATCATTTATAACATACTGTACTAAAACGACATCCATACATACTGTTCATATACATTAGCTTTTTATTATTATTTATTGTTTGGCCTTCATCTGACTTTGTATCAAGTTGTGATAAGGCTGAAGGTCACTCTTCACTCCGAATCCTGAACAAACTGAGGAGACTATCTTACTTATAAATGCCTGAACACAACACATTAGAAGCTTTTATGAAAAATGGTGGTAACTAGCCAGGCGGACTTAAACAAAATCCAACCACCAACAAAACCAAGCACAAGATTGTTCCACTGAGGATTGAACCTGGAACCTCTGGATATAACACCATTAGGCGAACAACAAGATCACAGAGGCGGTTAAAATCTCTAGGCTGAGATTGGTGATTGCAGAAACGGTATAAGAAAATACACTAAAGGAAGTTGCTACCCTTCTTCTGGAGAGATTCCCTGTTCACGGCCTCCGCGGGTTTCGTTCGAGGGGTCAACTCTGAAGTCGCAATCGCCAGAGCACAATCATAAGCAGATGCAAGCATCTGGACCGCGCCATCCCTAGATTTGCGCCATGTCTGCGATATCTATGGTCGCTTCAGCTCAATCTTATTGTATGGGACAATAGGGAATAATGGTCGGGACAGACTTCCCTTGAAGCACTTTTGAGTTGGCTGATAAATTCCACAGTCCTTGCCTCACTTTGCGTCGCTTTCGAGGGTTCTCGTGGTCGCGTATAAGTTTTAATGATCGTTAAGTTCGTTTTCAAAGAGCAACCAGAAATAGTTGCGTGAACTGTTCAGACGCTTAAGAATTCTTTTGAACTGATAATAGAATGGACTTCAGAGTTAAACAACAAATCGAGGCGATTTTAGTTTAAATATGCATGATAATCTTATAACACACCTACTCAAATCATTACCTGATTTGATAATTGACTAATAATGCAAATGGATGAGTACATTAATGCTGTAGTGGATCTACAATACATACTTAACATACATACACAAAGTAACGTATGTCTCCCAGAAGAACAGCTGAGACGGCAGCGCCCCATTCACTTACTAAAGAAGTTCTTCGTAAACGCTCAGTATTCAGTTTTTTTATGACTCATAGAAAATCGTTGGACCACAATCTCGGGCAATATGGCCGACGTGACGGTGTGCTTTCATCAAATGATCCCCAACTTGATCAGACCTGATATCAAACAATAATCGATATGTAATGTTCTGCAATCTGCATTTCTACTCTTCACATATCTCTCGTTTAAGCAATTATGAAGGTTAGCACTATTAATAAAACAACTGACATTTTAATTCAGCTCCATTCAGATAAATGTTTTGTACTCATTAGCACTGCATAATAAAGGAAACGTACTAAACAAACACGCGGTTGTAAAAAAGGCGAATCTCATTGGAGTCTATTAAAAACGACATTGGCTCGCTAAATCAAGTGCCTCCATA
Organism: Venusia cambrica; assembly: GCA_951394065.1. NCBI lineage: Eukaryota > Metazoa > Arthropoda > Insecta > Lepidoptera > Geometridae > Venusia > Venusia cambrica. The sequence continues at coordinate 7,914,761 of OX596055.1, forward strand.
AAAAGGAACGTGAATGAAGGCGTTAAGTTTCACACCACATCGCTCCCGCGGACGAAGCGCGACGAAACGAACACCTATTATCATAAAGCAAACAAAGAGTTGTGAAGAAAAAATCAACAAACACAGGCCTTTAATGATTTGGTAGTTCTCAGGTTGAATGCCAACGAAACCGAGAGAGGAAACTGCATTAAAGTAGGCTTTTATTGAGGCACTATTCATAGTCCCGGTAATACAGACGAAAAGCCATTAGTTGCATATCGACGAAGATCAGCTCAGATAGGGTATAATCAACTGGTGAACTGAAACAACAAACGCAGGCAAATACCATAGGGCGCTAGCTGATTTCAATTGCACATGCAAAGAGAACATTCTGAGTCTATAATGTATCTGAAAATCGGGATCTATAAAGGTAATAGTTGAAAGATAAATCAAGGAAGCGTGCTCGATCTTTTCTTGTTTTTTTAAGTGGTCCAACGCTTGGCTATAACTAATAAGTTATTAAAACAAGATCTGTAGTAAATGCACAGCCCAGTTACTACCATATGTGTTGATTGTTAATTTTAATACCTTGCTTTAATTTTTTTTTTTATCAACGATTATAATAAAATCAGGTAAGGTTTGATCTACCTCCTACAAGGTCTAGCCTGGGCAACGGAAACGCCCATTCGCTCCCAAACGCCCGTTGACTTACCACAACCCTGGTGGTTGGACCTGTCAAAGTCCGACGACAAGGTCCATAGCGACGAGTAGTCCAGCCGAAGTTCGGCGCGAAAATGGCTTGCTAAGTTCTGTCGGTGCTTGGAATCCCAATGCTATCTGGGGAAGCTCATTTCATCGTAGACCTAATCATTGCTCTGACCTAGCTAGATACACATAGAGATCAAGGGCAAACACATAATTTAAATAAAAAAAGAACAGCGAATCAATTCATCCATTATACCTACGTTCATTTAAATGAGACGTCGTCCCCAAGGTAATACAAAAGTATGCAGAAGCCTTTTAGCGAAGGCTTCATCGCAACGTGAACGTCGAGGCATCCAGCTCCTCGACAACACGGACATACCTAGTGAAAACACTGAAATGAACTAAAGCTTTCGTGAGAGAAAAAGTCCTACTATCAAAACGCACGAACAAAGTGAATAAACCTAAAATGAGACGGTAAGAAAATTGCCAGAAAGAAAAGGATACATTCCTAGTCGTAACTCGATACATAAATCTAGATCAAATTACTCAATCCACTTGGCTAGATTTTAACGAAATTAGGATGTATTTTATTATGTACTCTAAAAAAATACTTACGTTTGCATAACATTTATCAGAGAGCGAATATCGCTTGATTATTTCATGCTATTTTAACTGAATTACTGTTGACATTTCATAATACCGGTGTCAGATCTATTCAATCAATTCTATTAAAACACTCTATATTCAAACAATCGATTATTAACATTACTTTAAATAGCTTTCTATACAATAAGTAATAATCATTTAAATTCTAATAAACATTGATAAAATACGCGATAAATACCCGTTTCCTGAAATCAAAATCACGTTTTCTAATCACGAAAGTTTAAAAATACAATATACGAAGTAAGTTTATCTAAATTTCAATTCCACACAGACTGCAATAATTATAAAACGAGCCAGCTGCTTCAGTAAACGAGCTGGAACATTTTACCTTATCCATTGACTTTTATGTATCCGAATGTTAGAACGGTCTTGGTTGAGTACATCGTTAAGTAACATTATGATTATCAAGTGGCTTTACGGCACCTTAATATTAACACTAGGATAGCAGGCGTTCGCGTAAAGATGCGAATTGGCTTTTTGTAGCGCCGATAAAATGTTAGCCTAATGTAAATTCAATAATGATTTACGTCAGCTAAGCACATTACTTTTCGAGCATAGCTTCTAAATTAACTTTTCGATGTTTTTTGATAGGGACATATCTCTACAGAATTTAATCATAAATGCCGCAATTTAACTGAATGTTTTTTTATTAGAATAGACACTCTACATTTAACCACAACAGATACAACATTATAGGAAACAAGGATGTAGCCTACGATTTATCTCGCGGGTCTATAATAATGTTATTTGCATCGGGTTTATGGCCAAAAAAATAGAGCAGACAGACCAACAAACCACAATGAATATTACGTCGTCCAAATATTATTTGAATTATTACGGTTTGAATATATACAGGTTGAGTTTTTTTTCAGGGTTTTAGACTTAGCCTCAGGCCAAGTGACCTTGAGAGTTATCGAAAAGTCATGTTAAAGTTACGTGCTCGATTAAAAAAAAAATGAGTTCTGCATTTAAGATTTTTTTTTAATAGTTTTTCTGGAAAAGTTGAAAAAATTTTTTTTTGTCTATTTGAGTTTTATAATAAATAAAATAATGTATGATGACTATGGGCTCAAACATAAAAAAATAGCCTTTTTTTTAATGCAGAACTTTTTTTTTTAATCTAGCACGTAACACATAACATGACTTTTCGATAACTCTCACGGTTTCAGACTTGGCCTCAGTGACCCTGGAAAAAACCTCAGCCTGTATGCAGCACACATTTTCCATTCGAAACACGGCCAAATTTCACATTTAAATATTTTAAATATATTATCAAAAAAGTCGTTTCCGTTTTGCTTTGTCCTATTTCCAAACACGTCTACAATATTTCCCATTCTAGAAAGCAAATTACAAAACAATTCCACCGTTGTCGACGTATTCGAAGCACATTTATATATACCTACCGCATATAAATGGGCTGATCATGGGTCCTTACAGCTACTGTGTAGGAACTCTCGGAAAACTGTCACGTATGGCATTACAAGGATGTTTATTTATTTCATTTTAAGACTACTAATATAAACATCAGACGTAAATTGGTTTTTAATTCTCACGAAAAGTTATCACATTAGTTCACTCACAAGAATGACAATTTATAAATTTCACATCGTTGGAGCAAGGTATTTGTCTAAACGGAATAAAAATGTCTTTATAACAAACTATTATTGAGCCAATGATAAAAATCGCCAATAAATTGTGTGTCAAAAGCCGCCCAGAAAACGTTCACTTTTTACACACGTTCACATGACTAATAGATTATTTATAAGCCCGATTTATCACCCCTTGAATACGAGGATAAAACTATTAAAAAAGTAAACTAAACGAGACAGGAAGCAATTCCAAACAAAAACTTCATGCGCATCCGCCACGAATAAAGACATGACAACAAGGAATGTAACTAATGATAAAAAAAACTATATATCGCTTCATTTATTCACAAAGACCCGCCGGAGAAAACCCACAAATATTGTCCCCTGACTTTTAGTACCGATGAGCTGTTATTAAACAAACAATTCGCCCATTCGGCGACATATCCTCGGGCTAGGTTTGTATAATTGATTCTTTCCGGGGGCGTTTCGGTCCGGTCTATTGTACAACCTGCTTACCATTCCCATTTTTATCAGCGGTATTCAATAGAAAATGTCTTCTTATTCGCTGCGCTACAAAACATCACGATACGATAACACTCGCTTCGACTCTCCAAAGCGATATGAAATGGAATGCTATGACAATATGTCGGGAGCATAATGAGCTACCGGCACGACAAATGGGCTGTGAAAATGTTTCGATGTTCGGTATTACTTCAAATTATTCCACGAAAAACGCTCTTTAATGTTGTTTCTCAGCCGTGGGAACGCGTTATATTGTTTTGGGTCAAATGTAGATTCAAAACACATGGTGAACAAAAAAAAAACGGTATTTGCCAGTAAATTCAGGCTACAAGTATCCAATATCTACAACATAAAAAAAAACACAGCCTACATTTTCCAAATTGGTTCCCTTACTGATCAAACTAAGCTCATAAAGATTCAGTCAGTAACAAATGCTTTCCGTATTGGAAAATATTGGTACCTTTAAACATTGAAGTTCAAAAATATTAATGTAAGTATATTTGATACGTATAGCCTGTATGTATGAAGTGAAAAATTTCACAATTTTAAATCCACTATATATATGTATTGAAGCTGTATTAAAATTTACCAAAAACAGTCTCATGCGTACTTAGCTCTGAGGTTCCACCTCCTTAAGCTTTCTTATTATGTGTAATGCTGCTTATCGAGTGAATGAAATGGAACGAGCAACGCTGCGACAGATGCGACTGTGCGAGAAGGGCAGGAAATTATACAGCTACCAAATTGAAAAGTGTTTCGCTAACCTGATAATGTTCGGGCGTGACAGTTCGATCGAATGGAGTGACAGTCGGGTAAAACAGACACAGAATTCTTTAATTCGAAATATAATCGATGACATTACCAGTCGGCGCCCGTTGCCCTCCGTTCGCTTAACAACCATCGTCGTGGTAAACGCTGCCAACCCAAACCATTTCAAGACCATCATTATAAAATATTTAGCGATACATCTAATTTTGTAAATGATACAGGGGGCTATTTTATTAGAACAGCCGTAATAACCAGGCACCCGGACGCAATACGCCCCCAAGTTTTGGATAATGACCGGTTCGAGGGACCGCGCCAGATTAAAACATCCGAGGGATTCGAATAATAACAAAGGGAGAGACAAAAAACTAAAACGGCCGATAAACGTCCGATTCTACCTGGTCCCGTAAACTGATGGCCTAAAGAAGGGCCCGATGTGCGGAGCAATCGAACCGGTGATAGCACCCTCCACAAATATAATAAATCTAAAGCGATAAAATTCTTAGCTCTACAAAGAGCCCGCCTAATTGTTTCATAAACCTGTTATTAGAGCAAACAGCCCACAGGCCACATATCCTCCTCACACGGACTTCGTGTCTTCCATGGGAACAAACAAATATTTATTGTTCCAAAATTAATTCGGAGTGATGAAAATCTAATGTAAACAGTTTGAAGCGGGGTTTTAATAACTGGGTCAGAGTAATTATTGTTCAAAATGAAAGATTACATAATGTTTGAGGAAAAATATATCAGGCATCGATAACCGTGTGCCGTAAACTGGAATTAAGAGCGCGTTATGCAAACTTTGTTGTACGCAAGGGTCTGCAATAAAAAAAAAACATTGAGCAAACGCCCAAAAAGGGTTTACAGTAGCAAAAAAATATATTTTTAGCATCGTAAAGTAGACAATAGCAGTCGGCATACTTCAGTTATAAAATGAACGACGTTTTTAAATACCACCCAGCATAATGTATTAGGAAACAAAGCGAAAGGGCGGCTTCACTTTCTTCTTTTACAACATTGTTTTCTTTAAAACTGCCTTATTGCGTTGCTACTTTAAAATAACTAAAATGCTTATTAAAATTCCTTACCACCTGCAAAACTGCACATCTAGTTGTTTATGCATTGAATTCAAAGAGATGTTGCTATAAAATGCTTCGAACAAAGCACTAGTTTGATGTTATATTCGTAACGCAAGTTGCCTATAGTCTTAAAGTTACCAACTTCGTTCATAATCTAGGCCAAGAATGAACAGCTCAGACCGCAAACTGCTACCGAACAATGTAGTGAAACCCAAACTCTAGAAAATTTACTGCTCGATTAGAGTTTCACAAGTATTTAGCTAACACTTAACCTAAATCATAATGTAGACGACTTGTTTTGTCAAAAAACCTTTTAAAGAATCACTGGATGAATCTGCGAAGATGTGAGTCCAATTCTTGCTCTTGTTTTTTTATTATTGCATGAAGGGAATGTGCTTAGCCTTCATCTCATCTGGTCTCGGAATCCCCGATAGTCTGAACTGGCTATCTTATCTTCAAATGCCGGAACACGGCAATTTAGAATTATTGTTATGACAAAAGACTTAGGTGAGATGGTGGTAGCTAGCCAGCCTTAAAGTCCTACCACCAACAAAACTAAGCACTAATTTGTACCCCCCTGGAGATTGAACCCGGAACCCATAGGTCTGATGTCGGTGGACAAACCACTATCACACAGAGGCGGTTGATGACAAAACTTTTAAGTTTTTTAAATGTTTCTAAAGGTCATTATGATATATTTTCAGAGTTTCTCAATTAGTCAATAGAATTGCTGGCTTTTGCTAGCGTTTTCGGCTGAATGAACACAACACAAATGGTAGGACCTGAAAGGTCCACCTGGCTAGGAACCCCCCGCCTGTCGAAGTCCAGCGCCAAACGGTATAACTAACCTAACCTTGTTCCTTTGGAGCGCAGGAGAGCCAAAGGTTTAAGGAAAAGCCCGCATCAAGACACCCTTGCGCTGGCCTAGATCTAGACAAGCCCAGAGGTCAGAGTAGACCCATCAATAAAAAAACCATTACTGAGAACACATGAATTATGGTTCAATAATGTACAGCAATAGTTATGTGTTCCGTGAAACGAATTGCACTATGATGCCCTCAAAGAAATTGAGCGATGCGTCATAAACTAATGAGCAAAATGCCTAATGACTCATTCCGCACCAAAAACAATGCATGTTCGCCACACAGTTACAACAAAGCCCTAAATTCCAAATGTCAAATGCAAAACAACAATAGGCAAAAGCACGTGCAAGCTTGTCCTTGCTCCAGTATAATAAAACTGTAGCAACATTTACTAAAGGAATAACACGAGACAATTTATCTCTATTCTCTTTCTATTTTGGAAACAATAAGCTGTTGAACAATTAAGACAGATGATACACTCGTTTGAAGCAAAAAATGTGACGAAAGAAATATGACACCGCCATTGCATTAGTGTTGGGCGATAACTTCATAATGGACGGTTTTGAAGGCATCGTCATGTTCCATAGAACAAATGGGAACGACTCGCTCTTTTTAAGGCATTTGTTTACTGGATTTTACCATCTGACTTTGAAAAATACATAAGTTAAATATCTCTTTTAGATGCCTTAACCAAAGAACAGTAACGAGTACTTATTTAGAACCTCCTATTTGGAAGTAAAAATACGAAAAATTTGTTAGCTAACACGTTTAGCTGTGTATTTTGAGTGCTTTAAATTGAACCGCAAACTAACAGCTATTATATGTTTATTTTGACTTTATGAAATAATAATAAATTATATAATATCATACATATCATACAATATTAAATATTGTAATAATATTGAGTCACCAATCCACCTACCATGACATGACAAATCCATGACAAATCTCGCTCTGCCTTCTTCGAAGAAGGCCCTTCATGTGAATGTAATAAAAGTCATGTTTAAATACATTATATACCTCTATAAGTACTGGCGCTGACGAGTAAGCTATTTTAGAATACATCAATTATACAAATACATAAAGAAAAAAAAAAGTCTCATAGCCATAATTGGCAGTAGCTCTATGCGATGCAGGTTGTAACGTGGGTTCGATTCCCACCCAAGTAATCGAACCCACGTTACAACGCTTAGAACGTTTCTGTGATAATTCTGAATAAAAAGAAGGCAATATTTTTCTGCACTGACGTCTCGCATTGGTGTATTATAACCCCCTGCTATCCTAAACCTAGCCAGAATAACGGTGAAGGATACGTTACGGTCACGAAGTTATCTATTTTTTAGAGGTATTTTACAAGCCTTGCTTAGTTTGGGGCTAGATGGCGCTGAGTGAAACTAATATGTTGTAATATTAAGTGAAATGAAGTGTGGGAAGACTCCATGGACCGACGACATTGTGGCGGTCGAGGAGTCGATGTATGGAGGAGGCTCAATCACTATTTGTGGTGTCGATTCGGGGAGACCTATTCTGTTCAGCAGAGGATATGATACCGGTGATGAGTGTTTAATCAGTAAACGATCCAGTTTCCATTTTCTCAACCAACACCCGAGGTGTTAGAGGTTTTAATATTTGAACAACAGTAAAGTGATACTTTACTGTTAAATACACAGCGGCGCGTGAGTCCTCTTCAAATAACCTCTTCGTTAATGAAAGATAAATTGGTCCGATTTGCAGAGCGCTGGCTCGGCGGAATGTTGGTTTAGTCACCTTCAATAAAATCCGAGACGATTCTATGCAGTGATAGGTAGTAATGTAAAACAATTTCTCAATATCACAGCTTATTTAAGAACAGCTAGATAGAAGACCAAATTTTGATAATTACCGCCAACGGTCAAAACGTCAATATATTTTCTTACTATAATAGTAACTCGAGTTTTTAATAACTTTTTATTTGTTATAGCCAAGCGTTTGACCACCAGGTAACGTAATATACAAATAAAAATGTATAAAATGCATGCATGTCTCAAAGAAACCTATTTCTCGAAACTCTGAGTAGTGTTATTTTGTGGCGATATCAAAAACATTTTATTTCTTAAATAACTTACGACACAAATGTGATGTCAAACTGCACTGAATAAGACTGAGCTGATTAAGACTGAGTTGATGATAACCGCGACTGATGAAGCATGAATGATGGTGGACTGTATGCCTGTTTGTCATCTTAGTAGTAAAAAAATGTATAAGCTGGTGATCAAACGCTTGCTTAACATGAATAAAAAATAAACCGGCTAAGCGCACACGCGCACCGAGTTTTCCGACATCTCAAGACAAAAATCACGTTTCTTGTATCTCCCCTTAATTTTAATTTCATTTTATTTTTTTTATTTGTTAAAATTTAATTGGCCTCTATCTCATGAAACGTACACGAGATACAGACCGCTCACAGAAAGACAAACGGACAAACGGACGGACAGCGGCAGCGGTAATAGAGTACAATTGGCACCCTTTGGGTACGGAACTCTACAAAACACGTTCACTTACCTCTAAATGCCGAGTAGAATTATTGTTGTAAGATATAAAAGGTCAAGGTCAAAAGTTGATCAAAAGATCAGTACCTTGGTAGGATGTAATATGGTGGTAGCTGGCCAGGCGGACTTAAATACTGTTCTGCTACCAACAAAACCAGAAACAACAATACTCTTTTTTACTCTCCCTGGGGATCGAACCTGACTTGGACCTCTGGATCAGATTCCAATGAACGAACCACTAGACCACAGAGGTTACAAAGTGAACTAGCTGTTATTTATCAGCTCACACGAAACTTTGAGAGCGCACCGCGCAATCGAATCAACCGCAAGTTATTTGTTATCTGAGTTGGTAACAGGCGCCAAAATGTTATGACTCGCTCTAACCGCAAAACTATTTTAATGGCTCCATTAAAAAGTGATACGTACAAATTGGTTCTTTGGGTTACTGATGATACCTGTTGGTTTTACATGAGAGTTTGACAAGAAATATCTTCATACCAGCCAGTATCACTATGACAAAATCCTTTATGTAAATGTGTGTTTATATAAATCCCTATGCTGGGTCGGCACGGCATTATTATCTGATAGATTAGTACCTAAGTATGTGACTCACGGTAGCACAAGGTTCAAGTTTGATTTTTAGTGTTGTTTATTATTTTATATATATCTTGATTTATGTGTATTTTTTTTGTAAATAGTAAATTAAAAAAAAAACTTACAAATCATCACTCACACAATCCATCCATCTCTTCCACAGTTTTCCCCTACTCCTACGTCCACCAACATCCATACCTAACATTATTATGGTTATGTGACATTCTTCCCTTCGCATGACATTTCCATACCAAGCTAATCTATTACTTCTCATTATTTCCGTCATTGGCGCTACTATAGACTTCTCCTGATGTACTCATTTCTTATTTTATCATTCCTTATTACACTACACATCCACCCTAATATTAGCATCTCAGTCACATATACACTTTCTTTCTATTGCCTGCAAGCGTCCATAGGCGGTGGAAAACTTACGATCAAAGTCAAAGTCAAAGTCAAACATATTTATTCAGTAAGATTTTTAGGATCACTTTGAAACGACAAATCTACCGCCTGTTCGGAACCGCGACCAGCACACAAGGAGAAAGGCAAGAACCTCGGGCTAGTTTTTTTTTTTTGATCAAGTGGACCGTATGCTTATTTGCTACCTTAGTAGTATAAAAACAACTCAAATCTGAGCAGGCTGGTACCCTACCAGCCTTTTTTTTTATTGTTCGACGGGGAAGCGCTTGGCCTTCATCTCACCGTGGAGTCGCACTCCAACCGGAATCCTCAACAAACTGAGGCACTGGAATTACACCGATATGGCGAAGTGCGAATATTGCGTCTGTAGTCCTTCGTCCCGGTGTCTAGTAAACCTATACAGGGTTTGGGTAACCTCAATCTCATGTCTCATTCTTTTCCTTTACACTTTAACCCACATTTTCATAGAATGTGACATGAGCTTTATCCTTCGATAGTTGTTACAGTCCTGTATGTACCTTTGTTTTTGTAAATGGGCACCACCTTTATCTCTGAACTGTTCCTATGACTAAATCCGATAACTCGTAATAAATCATAAAACATAAACGTGGAGGTTTAAATTAATTAGTCGAGCTTATTTTAGTGGCACAGAACAGTAGGCGAGCCGGTGACGTAATTGAAAAGGCATTCGAAGTGTGAGGTCCCGTCGAGCGATTCGTTACAATTTGTTACCAAAACAGTGTGACACGAAACAGTCGCTCACGTCAAATCGTTCATTAATTACTGCTTTGGGACCACTTCAGTGCGCCCCCCACGCTCGGGGTGGGAAAAAAATGCCAGAGGCGCCTTTCATGCGGTCGGGGCAAGCGTATTCAGTGGCGCGGGGTTGGCTCCGCCGCCGCCGTCCTAACAAAACAATGTCAGAATAGCGCCATTGTCGGTTGCGACTATCAGAACGAATTGCCGTACGTGCTTGCGGATGGGTCCCTCTAACCTCCCTATATAACATCCAGTATTGCACAACTTTTGTTTGTTTAACACGCTTTGTCTATTGCCGGAATGCACAAGGTTTTTGGAGGTGAGAGATCTCTGAGCTGATCCTCTGTCAAGGAGTAGATCTCCTTTTTACGATGGAGAGATGCTCAAGTGTATGGAGGTGAGAGATCTCTGGACTGATCTTCTGTCCTGAAGTAGATCTCACTTTTCGATGCAGAGTGACAACAGCCGGAATGCATAAGGTTTTTGGAGGTGAGATATCTCTGGACAGATCTTCTGTCCTGGAGTAGATCTCCCATTTACGATGTAGAGTATCAACAGCCAAAATGCACAAGGTTTTTGAAGGTGAGAGATCTGTGAGGTGATCCTCTGTCCTGGAGTAGATCTCCCTTTTACAATAGAGAGTGCCAACAGCCATTACTAGTGTAAAGGTGGGATGTTATCGTAATATGTTATCGATCTCAAACCCCCTCTCTTTCAATAAACACTCGAGCTATTAAAACGCCTGCTAATTTTGAGCGAATGAGTTTAATAGCACTGCAGCAATAAAGAGAGCAATTATGTTATTATACTTAGCCCATAAACAAGCGGTAGTTATGATTTGTTTTATAACGAGCTGTGTTCTCTTGGTCATGCTGCTCGGATGAACGACGCAGTTTCAATTAACAAGCCACTTTTGAATTATAGTTGTAAAAATATTTGCATTTAAAATACTAAATAAAATTATTATTGCCGAGCTGTTGGTATGTATTTAAACTAGCTGCGTGAGTTGACAATTCCGGGTATACTGTACGAAAGGGAAGCGTTTAGAATTCATTTCACCTGGTTTTAATAAGGCCGAAGGTCGAGGCGCACTAGGTCCGCAATCCTCAACAGTCAACTAGCTATCTTACCTCTAAATGCCGGGAAAAAACAATTTAGAATTTGTTGTGTTGGCGACTGACTTCGGTAAGATGGTGGAAGCTAGTCAGGCGACTTAAACACAGTCTTACCACCAAGTAGGTACAATATTGTAGCTCCCTGGGGATTGAACTCGGACCTCTGGATCTGATATCGGTGAGAGAACCACTAGACTAGAGGAAGAGGTATATAGACTTACTATAGCAAGTATCTTTAGCAATGGGTTGTTTTTGTCAATAACATAATATTATCTTTCTGACAAAAGTCATTCGCTTCATCGAAGCGTCTGAGTTGCCATCCATCTCCATTCAAAGATAAGTGATCTTTGACGATGCGTTTGTGTGAGTTATATTCAAACCGCAAACATTTTTCGTAGCAGCAAATTTAAACATAATTTGTGTATTTACGGTAGTATAAAGAATCGAAATAAACAAAGCTATTAGAGTATTAAGCTGTTATTTAAAAATAAATAACAGAAATATATTTTAATAAACAAGCCTCATAGTTCAGTCAGTAGTAACTCTGCCTTCTGAGCTGTAGACTGTGGGTTAGATTCCCATCCAAGTCCACTAACATTTCTGTGATGACTATATATGTGTATTCTGTGTCGCAAACACAGAACAAAATGTTGTATTGTATAGTATGTATTTACAAAAAAAAAGTATTAAAGTATTTTATCCGTGATCTAGTTTCCAAAGTTCCCATATTACAAGCTTTGCTACTCGTAGTTTGGGGCTTAATGACGTTATGTGAAAATAATGTAATGTATTATACATTATACTAGCTTTTACACGCGACTTCGTCTGCGTATTGTTTTTTTGAAATATTAGATTAGAGATTAGCTCCTACATGGTGTGCAGACACGCACACCGAGGGTTCTGACCCACATTCCCAGACAAAAACTGCAGGCTTTTTGAAGCCGGTCCGACTCACATTTGGCCAGATTTTATTTTTCATTTATTTATTTACCACAAAGTAAGCACCAACTTCATCAACTCACACCAACTTTGTTATTAAACAGGTCGAAAATAACAATTTATAAAAACGTTTCATGTATGGGAACCCCCTACTTTTTTTTAAAATTATAAGTCAGGTGTGAATAGTGGACACCCCACCCTTTATGTCTGTAAATTATTAAAACCTGAAAATATGCCATAAATTATTCCTAATAGTTATACGAGTACATAGGGTAATTGTACATACTAAGTATAACAAATAGCTGGTTCTTTATACTTACTTCTTTTTAAATATAAGGTTTTTATATTTTTTGCAACATTGGAAGGATCTAATAACTTATAATACAGGCTAGGCTTAGTTTAGGTACTAGTGCAACACTCTTAATGATAGTATACCTACTTTTGTTATAAGTATTTTCACATATAAAACTTTTTTGAACAATAAACTATTATAATTATTATTAATCGGCAATCAACATACTAATTTTCAAGTGCCTAGCATTTGTGGTTTCAGGGATATGCAACATTTTACTCCGAACTTTGAACCCCATTTTGATCCCTAAGGGTGCGAATTTTCAAAATTCCTTTCTTAGCAGGCGTTTACACACCAAGGCAAACATGCCCTTGAAATTTCAAGTCTGTACGCCCAGCGGCTTAGGCTGTGCGTTGCATCTAGTTGAACCAGTAAGTCAGTCACTCAGGACTTGTCCTTGTATGCATTAGAAGATTACTGTGTATCAAGTAGTCAAGTTACATTAGTCAAGGGTTGTAAATACAGTCACGTCAACAGCCCATTTATGTAGTGGTTAATTGGATATTGGACAGAGCCTCCTCAAAAACCGGGAGAGTTTTGTCATAATCACCACAGTTGGCAGGCGGGTTGGTGATCACAGTAAAGGTGTTATGTTACATACAGAAGGAAGCTGTCTCTTCCTCTGGTGAGATCCCTTAAATCGGCTTTTACGACATCAAAACTCTTTATATTGATTCCACTCCATCATCAGACCTTGGTAGTTTTGACATTCATCCATTGCATAAAGAGCACTCAAAATACACCAGTTTATTATAGAAACCACTTGTACATCGCGTTTTTTCTGTTATATAACAATGTCTTTGTTTTTTTTTTCTAATAAAAGGACCCCCTGCCCTTCAATTATTAAAAAAAAAACCATGAATCACGTTCTTATCTATTTCATATGAGGATAATGATATTTTTGACCTTTTTTCATGCAGATAAAATGAGGTCTTTTATCAGAGTTAGGGCATATTTTTAATGAAAACGTTCAGCCCCTTTTTTAACCCCTTAGGGTACGAATTTTCGCATAAAGACAAACATACCCTCCAAATTTCATGTCTCTACGATAAGCCGTTTAAGCTGTCAGTTTTTATCAGTGAGTCAGTTAGCATTTTATATCAGTATAGGATTTATTTGATATCAAAAGGATTTCGGGAACGTACAAAAGACGACGAGCGATCATGTAAATCAGATGGACGCATGTAAACGCACGCCAATTAGACCGACGACATCTGTGGAAAACATTAGCTGATAATTTAAGCGGATCGACAACAAAAGCCACGTTAAACCCGACCGGCCAAAAGCCGGCTGCCGGCAACGCGAGTTAGATTCGCATTAATGAAACGTGGGCGCGGCGACTAATCTAACATCCCACAATGCCGCAAAAAGGACTAAACACTGAAAAATAGTTCGCGCCATTTGAACGGCAATTACACAAAATAGACGCTATTAATGCCTCGGAAATCGTGAATAGGGCGAAGATAAACCCGGTCACGTACCATCGGGGGTTCTAAACTTGGAAAAACGATGCACCTGTATTATTAACGCATCGCACGCTCTTTGTTCAACACAAAAGACTCTAAATTGCAACTCAAATTTCTCATATCGAAGAACGGTCAGCGCGCGCAGGTAAACATTTTTTATAGACACGCACATTTTAAAGGGAAGAGCTGTAATACCGATGGGACTATTTCGATTTACGAGTCAGTTTTATCTCTATAAGTACCTACTTAAGATATTATAGATGTAGTGAAAATCAACGATAACCAACTCACTAGGTTTTCAATATCGTGAGCTTTCTTTTACGAAACGCTGATCGATATATTATGATTGGTTTAGTATTTATACGGCTATTTTCGTATGTTAATTTCGATGTTGTAAAATATCAAAACTAGGTACCGTCTAATTTATTGGAGATAAACCCTTCAATTTTACTGTCTCGTCGAACAACTACCACAATTAATAGACACAAGGTATAAAAATCGTATTAGATTGGTGTGAATAGTAATGGCCGGTTTATGGTCGCCATAAAGTCACAAGCGATGTCACACGGTCACACGAGATCCGTCTATCGGCTATTCCAAATCAAAGCTAACAATCTCAACATATCGCACCTTTTACGACCAATACTAAAAAGATAATTATAAACTCCTTATGCAGAAAGCACAATAGTAGATACCAAAATGATGATATCGATGCGAAGTGCTTAGAAAAACATACTGTTTCAAGACAGTTACCGATGTTTCTCAATTTAAATAAATGGCCATAAATTCGTCATATTTAAACATGACTATAACTTAAACGGCCAGCTAAGTCATCTCTACAAAAAAAGTCTATCAACTGACGTACTCCGACATAAGTCGAATTACATGCTTTAAAGTAACTTTTGGGAGTTATTTCTGCTGAATGACTATGAAAAATGATTACTTGCATTTTAGAATATTACTACGATAAATATAATAAGCGTTCAAAATCAACACTCAATCGAAGGGTAGCAAGATTCCCTGTTACCGACTCGTATTTCATCTTTTATAGTCTTTGCAAAAACAAACGTGTAAACACATCGCCGCGAAGGCTTCATTGAAAAAAGTATCCTACGTCTCCCGGATTGCCTCTCGTTCTGCTTTTATAAATTATACATTTTTGAAGTCACAACAATCGACTGATCTGTAATTATAATAAGGTCGGTCCACGTCCAACTGAGAAGTACGGCTTACATAAGGAGTGTGTAAATCGTGTCGATACGCTTCCCATTCGGTCAGAGGCGTGTCTGTAGTTCTAGTGCTGAATACTCTTACATTATAACGGTTAGGGAAGTATGATTGCGTCAATATTACACCGCTTTGGATCAGCGCCTAATGCACCAGCGACGATGGAGCCGATCACAATACGATTGGTTCAAAGTAGATTGCCACTTCGCGCGTCTGCACTCGCATAACTGCATAAACCTGCCGCATAAATCTTAGATATGTTCAATTCATCTCCGGCTTATTAAGAGCACAGCGGCCTACGAGCTACCCACGTACAAAACTTCCTTGCATAAATAACAATTACAACAGTATTAGGACTACAAATGTGAAAGCACTTCGTAAATCTATTTCGCGTTTGAATGCTGCCTTATTATTTTTATAACAGATGTAAAGTAGCAGATTACTATGATAACGCATGAGCCTTCATAATTACGATAAATACATTCAACTGTATTTATCTCTTACTTCTACTTATCGTTGAATATCGACACCAACCATACTGACGATTAATGCATGGGCCAAACCACAGGTTTTAAAATTTAAACTATTTTATGAAATACTATAATTTTGATGCATAATCACAATAGGTAACATGAATGAGATCTACAGCCACCTTTGCTAATATGTTTACACTTAATAAATTTAGAAAAGGGTACACATCTGTAAATATTTTATTGACTTGATCATTTAGTGTGATACGAGTATCTATCAGGCTGAATAAAAAACATAATTCACCAGATATTATTCTAATAATATAAGCTTCATTTCGAAAATTATAAACTGTAGGTATACATATTAATAATCTTATTTAAATAAAAATCGTAATCTAGTTCCCATATAACTAGCTATGCTTAGTTTGGGACTAGATGGCGTTGTGTGAAATATTTTTTCTGTAATATTTATTTATTTAAAACACTTCGGTGATTGTCAGTCAATGAAACAGCCGAGTTTCTGTGTGTTATCACACCGCCCTCACAGCCGCCCTCACAGCCGACCTTCCGTCGAGACGTGATAACAGTATTCTTGACCTAGGCTAACCCGCGCATAGTCATAATGACTGGCGTCCGACCGCGCTCACAAAAAGCAGAACGAATCGACCACAGTATGCACAGCGGCGTCTGCACATGGACCCATTCATCGATATCCAATGATTATAAACTTGCATCTCGAAAATTTCAAAATATAACAATAGGTAAGTGAACATTTTAAAACACGGGTTTTACTCAATTATACGTTTATGTTGATGTAGGCACCAACGGTTTTAATTTAACAGGTGCATCATCATCATCAGGATATCTGTGATAACGTGAAATCAAACGAGAGGCCTTCATCAAAATGAACGTTTACTTTTTTTTATATTGTACGACGGGGAAGGCCTTCATCTCACATGGTTAAAAGTTAAGATAAGGCCGAATGTGGAACTTCACCCGGAATCCTCTACAGTCTCAGAAACTGCCTATATTACATCTAAATGCCGGATCACTGTACAGAATTGTTGTCAAGGCGACAGACTTTGGTAAGATGGTTGCTAGACAGGCGGACTTAAATAAAGTCCTACCACTATCTAAACCAAGCACAATATTCTATTTCCCTTGGGGATCGAACCCGGGATCTCTGGATCTGACACTATAAGACCACTGAGGCGGTTAAATGGTGGTTAAATGGCGGTCGTGTGATGATGATAAAGTACTCTAGTTAGTAAAGGGCCTTCTGCCTGTCTGTTGGTTCAACGATTTATGTCTATACTTATTATTATACTTAATACTATCAAGATGCCTACGCCTTTCGAGAGCTAAGCTTGCTGTCTGAATGGAAACTCACAAACAATTATAGTGTGTTACTCCATAGCCCAGAAGCTGAATCGGTTTTTTTTTATCGATAATATATTATGCCTAGTCACTTCGATCACGTGCCTGCGACAAATAGCTAACAAAACGTTCATTAGGCACTAAAGGCGCGAATCAAACTCAAAACTCGTAATCGAGAATCCCTAATTTATGGATATCGTGTATGACACTGATACAGTTACCTACAGCGAAGGAAATGAAGGAAATCACGACATTTAGGCGATTCGCGAGGTGCTTTCACCCAGCGCGCTACCACCACGCACCGCGGAATAAACTCCCGTGAAGCCATAAAAACCAACCACGGTTATACTAAAGGACGCCTATAAATTTGTTATTTTATGATCTCCAGCATATATTTAATTCCGAGAGCGTCCCCACCGTTTCCTTTTTTTTCCAAATAAATGATGAATTTATATCTATAATGCATTTTATACGCCTTGTAATCAGTGCTTAGACGCCTAAAGAAGACCACAGATAAACGTTAAACACGTTAATGAGACGCGATAGCGTCAGTCGACTTAAATATCGTTATTATTTTAACAGGCGTGACGAATTGATAAGTCATCGTAAAGGAATCATTTGGATGAGCACATTTCCAATCTTTTGGTGATTTGATTGTAAGCGAACCGCCTTTGAACACCGACAACACAATATATTATGATCTGAATGAATGCCTACTTCCTACAGATATTGAACGAAGCACAAAAGATGGCCGATCCCGACAACAAAGAAAATTTGTACCGAAAACGCACGAGAATATAATGATTAGTTGTAGTATGCAGCGAGCTATTCCAAAGAAAGACAGACAAGAGGGTGACCAAAGTTTTGTGAGCCATAAATACTTTATAGCACCTGCTTGTAAGCATACCAATTTCGATTATGCTATTAAAATAATGTAAATTAACCAAATACGCTTTCGAGGACCACCTGCGCGCACGTCAATTATTTCGAATCAAAGACAAGATACAAACTTAAGAAAAAAAAAACGTGTGTTATGTACGCACGTAAGAAGTTGTACTTCTTTAGAGTAACAAAACCAAAATAATGTAAAATTAATAACTTATAATATAAAATGAGATATTATAATACATACAGTTAACCTTATATCTACAAACCCTTTAAAAAGTGAATAATATAAAAAAAAACACTTTTCATCACCACCATTATATAAATTAAAATCATTCAAAAATACACATATGTATGAATATCTTTTTTTATCTCCATCTTCTCACTGATATTAAACACATATTGTAAAAAACTGCCTTGAATATATTTATCAGTTCTCACGAAGACTTGAGAGACAATTAGCAACAAACTTCATGGTGTTTTTTAGGAGTCGGAGTGCGCGCGCATTGTAAAAAATCGCTCTCATAATTTTTCGTAAATGCGTCAAAAGAAGTAAAATTGTAAAAAATTACAGCTACATAGCATTCGTATAATAATACGAATTTTCAGAACCGAATGTATCTTCAAGTTCGGACAATATTCAATGATCTTACTTAGGATATTAAAAAAGCTTGGTAACCCTATTTATAGAGAAGGTTCTCAATTGTTAATACGAGACAAAAAGAACGAATTTCTTACATGTTTACCTTTTGAACAATGTGCGTAGGAGCGATATGATAATTTGATACCAGTTTCAAACATTTCTTGATACTTGAACGATATCTTTGGTAAGTATTATTTTAACAAAAAAATGATTTTTTACTTTACTTAGTTATCTCGTATATACGTAAGAATGTGCTGTATAGCTTTATTTTGCGATAGTTAAAATGTACTATAAATGTTCATGCCGTTTTGAAGGGTAAGAGAAAGAGTAAATCTCACCGAGGATATTATTATTATTCCTTGTTATTTCGATTCGCAGGTAAATGGAGTGTAGAGTGCGGGTAAAATTAAATATTATTCGATTTATACAGGAGAAGGTGTGATCTAGGAATCTCTTAGGGGTAGGATTGATCTACCTCCTAGTGGTCTACCCTCTCTCTGGGGTAGACCCTCATAAAGCGGTTACGGCTGAATGACCACAATACTGGTAGTATAAGACCTTTAAAGGTCCACCTGGCTAGCGACCACCGTCTCACTGAAGTCTGGCGCCAAACGGTATGCTGTACACCGTCAGTGGGCGGGAGCTTGCTTAGGCCCAGCGCTAGACAAGATTTTAGGTCAAGAGTCTCCTTCGTTGTGTGCTCCGTCTCACACCGTCAATGGAAATTTGTGTTTTCACATTTTAGATTTTATTTATTTAATTAGTAAAAATAAATAATCACAAATTGAATAATACCTTCATTTACTTATCAAGCAATTGCAAGTATCAAAATCACTACAGCCAACGCTAGCATCTCACAATTCCCTATAAAGTCCAATAAAAGCGAAGCGTAGAAGGCAGAGCAAACAGTCCTTGCGGAGCGACCGATTTCATACACAATGCCCTCGGCCTCTACACGTCGTTGCCCATCACATTGAGCAGAAACACAAACATTCAAAAAATCATCAGGCACAATATACCATCGGATAGAAAAATACGACCGCCTACAATTATCGTCACCGGGTGCACAATGGTGAGCCTTACAAAGATAAACAGAGGCTGTAGATGATGCACTATGAAAATATTTCTTTGGAAGTCCGGTGGCTTGCCTTTCGGACAGTTATTTAGTGTTCGGGTGACGCTTAGAGTAAATTCTTAGTAATAAGCTGCAGTAGGTTTGCGGCGGAAGCCTTTGAAGCCGATACTTCATCAAGAGCACACCAACACTTACGTTCCCCTGAAAGCAATATACTTTACATTGGCGCAGTCTTCTCTGTTTTACTGCATTGCCTCCTGGGGCAAAGCAGTAAAAAAAATTTCTTTAAGCTCAAATAGCCGTTCTGAAAGTAGGTATTTGTTGAAAAATATAATATAATAAGTAACTTTTTAATGTGCTTGTATAATCTCTTACTCACGTACTTACTCTAATGTTACATTTCTCACTCCTATATATAAATTATAATAAGATTCAGAAAAAAACATGATTTGTACAGTTGCGAAATCAATCTTGGCAAGATATTCTCATATTGGTTCAGGTGCCAAGGCCACAAAAGCCATCAAGCAAAAGCTTAAGTCAATATTCACAAGAGATGCACGTCAATATCATATTTCTAAGCGAATAATATGTTATGCAATACCGTTTACTTAGGACTCCTCTGCAAACCGACAAGAATTACCTATGTTCACAAAACGAAAGATATATATTATATTACAGGTATGAGGCTCAATCGAGAAACTAGAAATATATTTTGCGAAAGAATAGACATTTATTTCAAATTCCAGTAAAAACTTAAAACAATTAGACTTAGTACTAAACATGCTTATGTAGGTAGGATTCACTATAGTTTTAAGTAGGCATCTGTGTTGGGAGTTCCTCGCTCTAACTAAGTGAAAACTTATATGTAGATGCGAGGGCTCTTGCTCACTGAGTGACACAAAAGAATAATAACGAATAGGCTACAAATTTATATATTTAGGTTAATCTCTATTTTTCTTTTATAATTTATTTGTTGGTAGTAACTCTACCTCCTGCGCTAGTGGAACTGGTAGTGGGTTTGATTCCTACTTGGGTTAAACTTATATATGATGAATGATAATCGATTTTTCTACTGTGCTTGGGTATTATGTACTATTGTATTATAATTATATATTTACAAAGAAAGTACATTAGCATTCATATTCCGTAACCTAGTTTCCATATAATCTTTGCTTGTTTATTAACTAGTTGGCGCTGTGTAAAACATCTTGTAATATTATAAAAAAATGATATTTTATATGAATTATGTTTTTACAACTGGTTTACAAAATTTCATAGCCATTAAATCAGCGCCATTACGGTGTGAACACGCTATATTTAGTCAAACGTGACTGATATTATCAATTTGTTGGCAACACAATGACCCTCGCATCATACACCACAAGAGCAGCCGAGTCCAAGACAAGTGGGATGGCGAAGCGTCAAATTTGTTAACAATAAAAATACCCATGCATTGCACGTTGGAAGTTCATCCCACGGCGTGTAGAACGCCCACACTCAGCTCAGCTACATGACATGGCAGTAATCATTCTAGTGGAATAGTTTTCTATAAATTTTGATTTATTCCATATATTTTCATATGCTTCGGACGACAAGGTTGTGGAATGCATATCAATATCGAAACTGGTCGTATCGATGACTCGGCCGTCAAAAGCACCGCTCATTAGGCTTGTACTATTATCATTCGTTACTGGTACTAAATCTGTAAAAATATAGATTTATTCAGTATTCCCGAGACTAATTTGATGCATCGATAATGTTTTCGTTTTATATTTTATAAAATAGCTTGCGTGGTCATATAATCCGAATCTATCCTAATCAGCACATATCGGATATATCGTCCACATTGTTACAACAAAAAATTATATTTTTTTTTTTTATTAATATTGTTTTTAAAATGAGCCTGGAACAAAAGCAATAGTATCGTTTTATGAGATAGTCTGGTCATGTCGTCACGAGCTGTCGTACGACCGCAGGCAGGTGCCCGCAATCACGTGCGATCTTCGATGACAACATTTTAGGCACGAACCGAAGAGCATAATCGAAAGCTGCCTTGCAGGAGCGCCAAATGGGATACACACATTTACAATTTGATTCGACTATCAAGACTTAAATTTATAGTTAGATATCACCGCTGATGGTGGTGATTGCAAATGCTGGGCAAATTTATAATACATCAAAATCAAATCTAGTTAGAAAAGTATTTATCTCGATGGGTGCAGTGCTGTACTCACGGTGTGTTAAACATAGAGAGTGGGACGCTCAGCACCCAACGAGTTAAGTATTTTATATTGAAAATCTAGGTCCCATCTACAAGCTTGGTTTGGGGCAAGTGTAAAATTTGATGCCCGTTATTTATTTTATTTTATTTATTATATCTAGTAAAAACTTCATAATTATTCAGTTCCCAAACTTGTGAAGCTCTCATAGAATATTTTATTAAACTTTAAAGCTAAAACCGTATAAGCTAGTGGAGCTTCCCTAAAAACCAAAAAACCGGTAAAGAGAAATGTATTGTTAAACATTTTTTAATGTTATTGTTCGCCGTATTATCCTACAATCCTTTTTTTTACAAATAGTTGATAAGGCTACTTGGATACCTGCACAGATTTGTCCTTCTAAATGCGAAAACGTTTTTGTAGCCCTGACTTACAGACCAACAAATAAGATTACACAACTCTTTGTATTAGAAGATTGCTAAGAAGCCACTCACTGCCTACCGTGATCACTTAGTTTAAGGCACGCTTCATTGCTCTTCAAGCCTAACAATAGAATAAAGGATATACTATCAGAATTTAGTTATCTCTCCTTTTTGAGGTTTCAATTTCATCTATTGTTTTTGCAATCTGCTAGTTTCTAAAACATTCACATTTGTCAAAAGCCAACTGAATTTCATCGTGATATCTAACAAAGCGACAGAATGCTTTAAAAACAGGTATTAAACGCTGCTAGAATTGAGCCAATTCCATCCGATTTAAGTATTCAAATATTAACACATGAAATGAAATATCGAAACAAACGCGCAATCAATGTAAATAAATCAAGTATATGAATACAAGTACACAGTACGTGGCAAGTCAGTGAGTCATCTCCATTTAAAACTGTCTAGCACAGTGTATTCGTTTACTGCGTTGGCCACGTTCAGATTAGAAAAAAACATGTGGCAATATTACGTATACATAGAAAGGTACATACAATATACATAATTCTTGGGTGTTTCCGAATATTTTATTGAATTAATATTAATCTACAAATATTTTGTATAAATCAAAAGATACATACGCTTAGTGTCTCAGAAAAAGTCTAAAATCGCTCCACATAAATATAAAGTAATTGTGTATTTTTTAATAAGCTTAGATGATGATGGGATCAAAATATGTTCCTAAATCAGTAAGTTTCTATATTTTAATACAAACGTCAGCTGCTTATAGGAGATTTATTACTGTTTTTTTCTACACTATGATCCAACTTTTGTAGATTGAGGCGTGGTACGAAATAGTGGGAAAGAAGAGGCTTTAATTCTAACTAGGCAGTAGTCTGCACTGGTTGTAATAATTACGTGTTGACGCCTATTGGGCGGAGCCGGCAACTTATTAATTCATGTAGCTATTAAAATCGGCATCGAAGGATGCTAACGATTTACGAAGTATTACAATAGTACCTATTTTTATAATTTTAGATGCGCTTATTACTATTACATCAACTATGTGTTTTGATATAAGCTTCACAGATTGGGTGGTAGCAAATCCTACCCGGGGCAAAGATTTGTGTGATTAAATGTTTGTTCTCTGTTTCGGTATAATTAAGTAGGTACCTATGTGTTAATAAAATCCTTCATTAAGTTTCCATTTTATTACAAGCTTTGTTTGTTGATGACAATTTTTTTTATAGATTTGAAACCAAAACTCAGGTTTTACATTTGAATATTGAAGAAACGATGCCAAATGCAGAAGTATATAACTGTGTCGAGTTCCATAGTTATTATTTTTTTGCTTAAATGTAATTTGTTATTATTGTAAATTCACCAATTCGACTGTTAGAAATAAATGAAATACTTTGTTTAGTGAAAGAGCTTTTTGTTTGTAAGAGTAAATTCTCAGTAATAATTATTAAAATGAATACAAATATTCTACGAGAATAAGTTATCAATATCGAAGCGACTCGCAATCATTTTAATATCATGTTATATACAGGATTAGTTTTTTCCAGGGCCACTGAGGCTAAGTCTGAAATTGTGAGAGTTATCGACAAGTCATAAATGCAAAAAAAAAAACAACTCATAAATGCAAAAAAAATAATAATCAAATACTCACTTTTCCAGAAAAAACTATAAAAAACAGATTTTTTTTTAATGCAGAACTTATTTTCTTTAAATAACTCCAAAACTAAGTAACTCCTAACATGACTTTTCGATAACTCTCACGGTTTCAAACTTGGCCTCAGTGGCCATGGAAAAAAGCTCACCTGTATACCAGCTGCAGTACAAATTATTCAAGACTTTTCTTAATAAAAATGTACTCCCGAGCAAGTGTAAAACATGATCTGTATTCATGTTTATTCCAAAAATGGTGTTAGAACTGCGTCTCAGCTCTACGGTCAATAAATAAACAGATCTTCTTGTTAATGATTTATAGAGTGCCGCCAGAGCTAAATGGTTTATAAGCGCAACAACCTAGTAAATCAACAGTATCCAAGCTTTCATAAATTATATACGAATGAGCCATCTCCAAGAACTACAAATTGTGTCTGAATTCTGCTCGGTTGCAATTGGTGAATAACTTTAATTATACTACCGTCCGTGCAAACAGGAGCGCAAGTATGTTTCTTTACACAGATCCCTGAAAAAAAATATTCAAGAAATCTTAACCCAAAGAAAACCATTATTGTGTATTCTTCAACTTTAGCTTAATTTCGAAAGACATAAAACTTTTGTAGATAGCAAAGATTTTGCGCTTATGTCAAAAAATACTAAAAAAGAAGACGTCTTTTTTGCAACATCTTATAGAGGAATACCTCGGATACTGCTTCTTAGTAAAGATACCGTGCCCGCAGGTTAGACACAACACTTGCCAGCTACCGTAACGGACCTAAGGGCCAGTTAATTATATCTAGTCGTAAAGCTGTTAAACAACTGCGCTATTTATTGGCGGCTAACGAAGGTTAATTGTCCGAGTCGGGCAGTAAGCGACGCCGCGAACGAAATTAAATTTTTGGATCAAAACAATTTTAATGGTACAATTTATGATTGAATTCGTTTTATTGGATTAGCGCGTTGTTGTCCCGGGAACAAACATTACAAATACGTGCCCGCACGGGATTTGCAATCGGATCTTGCTTCCTTCCTACCACTAGACCACGGATGCGTTGAAAAAGCATAAGACCGCTGATTACTTACTTTAAATGTTAAAATATTTTATACTCGATCTTTCAAGATAATATTAAGAATTTCGTTTGTGGTGTAATTTACACTTGTTGTGGTGTATTTTAACCGCCTCTGTGGTCTAGTGGTTCAATCCACCGATTTCAGATCCAGAGGTCCCGGGTTCGATCCCCATGGGGAGTACAATATATTGTGCTTGGTTTGGTTGGTGGTAGGACTTTGTTTAAGTTCGCCTGGCTAGCTACCACCATTTTACCTAATTCTGTCGCCATAATAACAATTCTAAAATTGTTGTGTTCCGGCATTCAGAGGTAACATAGCCAGTTCCTCAGTTTATTGAGTATTCCGGGTAAAGTGCGCCTCCATCTTCTGCCTTATCTCAACTTGTTGCCAGGTGAGATGAAGGCCAAGTGCTTACCCGTCGTACTATAAAAAAAAAGTACTTATAATGTTATTTAAGCTTTGGCTTTTACATTCAATTACATTGATTTCTTAAACATATTAATTCCTTCTTCTATACCGAAGTAAAAATGTTTGTATTCACAGTCATGTCAAGCACGACGACTATGACGACGCAGAAATGGAACGACATAAAAAATAAAACGGCCAAGTTTCGGACAAGCACACCGAGGGTTCCGGCTCACAACATTTCAAAGCAATAATCACTTTCTTGAACGATCCCTTTAATTTTTTATTTGTGTATTAGTGGTCATAGCAGCAGTGGAAATATACACTGTGAAATCGATCTCTGCGATTTTTTTCAACCGTCGGCCTAATACAGATCATGATCTAATCAATCCTCAAATTAAATTATTAAGACGTCTAGGTCCAAAGTATTCGTAAAACTTGGAATTAGAGATGAGTGGCGGCACAACAGCGGACATTCATAATTCAAAAAATAACTTTGAGAACTCTGTTGCTGCTCGCGTGCACCCGACCCGACTGAGCAGTGAGGCAGTTTTTTTCCGCCAGATGGCGTCAAACATATCTGTGCGCGCATCGGCGAACATGCATGACGCACTGCAAAAGCACGGTAGCCGCGCAATACAGCCTACTGACAGACAGATCGACGATCAGCAGAGGCTTAGCAATAGGGTCCTGTTGGCAACCCTTGGGTACGGAACCTAAAAAAACCGTTACGTTTAAAACAAACGACGTGTTACAACCGTGAGTTACTGAATCAATAAATAAAGTAAAAAGTCCACGGGGTTACAGCTCGGTCAATTGATCATAACAGCACGGGTGAACTGCGAACACTACATCATCTTCACGTGTTTTGGACACGGTAAAAACGCGCTGTCGGATGAGAGATTCGATCGAATCGATCACCGTCACCTAAAATGCCGGGGAATATGCGGCGGTTGCTGAGGAGCTAAGGATGTAGCTAAGACACACGCAGGTCATTACTCTAGGTAGTACTCTCGTTTTAGGGTTCCGCATCCAAAGAATGCCAACACGGGACCCTGTCTGTGAGGGTATAGCCCCCTCACAGACAGACATCACCATCTCATGAACCGTAAGACTTCTTTTTTATTGTATGACGGGGAAGCGCTTGGCCTACCTCACATCGATTGTGGTATTATAAGGTCGAGGGTGTACGCGCACTTCACCCGGAATCCTCAACAGCCTGCGGAACTGGCTATCTTACCTCTTGATGCCGGAACCCAACAATTTCAATTTTTTTGGGAACTACTAAACCACAGAGGCGGTTAAAACAAGAGATATTAGAGATCCAAGACACGGGATTTTTGCCTTCAAATGTGGATTGGAACCCTTTGTATGCGAGCCCACATGGCCGGTTTTATTTATATTCAGAAAACAAGCGTTTATCCACCGGCTCTCTTGAAGATAATTTAAAGACGCCATAAGGTAGACTTGTATTGGTGTATTCAGAAGAATGTTCAATGGAGTAGAGCTCACACGGAGATGAGGATATGGCCTAAGATGAAGCACGCTCAGGCTCATGACTTGTCTTGGTACGAGTAAAAGTATTTACAGAAGAGATGATGACGTATATTTTCGCGCAATCAAATTCGTCAATATTTTTTGTCGAATTTTATGCAAGAATTTTGAGTCGCATTATTTTACGAAATGGGTACTTATCGTGAATTTTACCTATAACTTTGCAACTTAGGTCCAACCGCTCCAGAAAGGCTGGATAATATGGGTAAAAACGCGATAAATACCCGTTTGTTGATACCAAAGGAATGCAATGGATGTGATGAGTTGTTCCGACTTTTCGAAGCCGCTTTATATCTCCGCTCTATAATCCTTATGGAGATGAGAGGACCGCCAGCCAACACTCGCGAGAAACCCCGCTGCGAAATAAAATAACTAACGACACACAATCAAACATGCAATCCCCTTGCCATCGTAAAACTAAACGATTGAGTGTTGATATTGCGGGCTGTGATGTGACACTCACCATTAGCCATTCCTGTTTCAAAAATATTAAAATACAGCCTAAGCTTTTAAGTCTGTAAGTAAGTAATCTATTCTTTTTTGCTTTTTTGATTTTATTGTATGGCGTGTATGTGCTTAACCTTCATCTCACCCGATTTTCAAGTTATGATAAGACCGAAGGTGAAGCGCACTTCACCCGGAAACCTCAACAAACTGAGGAACTGGCTATCTAACCTCTAAATGCCGGTTATGACCTAGCGTCATAACCAGGCGGACTTAAAACCCTACTACCAACCAAACCAAGCACAATATTGTTCTTCCCCTGGGGATAGAACCCGAGACCTCTGGGTCTGACACTGGTGGTCGAACCACTAGACCACAGATGCGGTTAAAGTTAAAGGGAACACGATTATGAATAATTCATTGTTAAGACTCTTGTAAATAAACAAGCACAATTTGACGCGATCCCATGGCAATCAATCACATGTACCGCATCAAAAGAACAATGTAACAATTTCCATCTCCTATCATAAGATCGGAAGCAATATGGTGTTCAACGAAACTTTGGATTGGAAAGCGTCGATGGAGCTCAGACCTCCTGCCTCCTTCTCCTGGGTATAAATTATTTATGTAAATTTTCGGCCTCACGAAATTGTGTTTCAGTATCTACGTGATTAATGTTGACAGATTTTCCACTGGTAGCTCGCTCCTCGAAGAAAATGACTTTGCAATCAGTAAGTCCGATGGGAATTCATTAGAGGGCCCAAAGATGACGTGCGCCTTTGATTGGGTACATTGTTGGACTGACAAAAAGAGCGGTAGGTATTGTCACGGGATAAAAAAGTGTAATTCTTTCGTTATTAAAATTTTGACAGAGAATGTTGACGGCTCAAATCCTATCACGTGTTTATCAGGCACGTAATGAATTGTTGACTTTTTTTTATTTTATTGTATAAGGGGAAGCGTTTGGCCTTAATCCCACCTGGTTTCAGGTTATGATAAAGCCGGAGGTGGAAGCGCACTTCATCTGGAATTATCAACATACTGAGGAACTAGCTATTTTACTACAGAATACCGGAGCACAAAAATTTTGAAATGCTGTTAAGGTGACAGACTTAGGTAAGATGGTGATGGTGTGGTAGCTAGGCAGGCGGACTTTAACAAAGTCCTACCTCCAATTAAACCAAGCATAATATTGTACTCCCCTGGGATTGAACCTGGGACCTATGGATTTAACACCGTAAAACGAACCACTAGACCACAGCGGCGGTTACTTTGTCTTTTCGAACAAAGAGAAATATGTTCCAAGGGTTCCAAGGTAAGGAATGTTTTTTTAATGATTTTGTGGGTATCCAATGAACCTTATTATGAACATTCGTCGTCGGTCGGATCGGGCCCTCTCTCGAGTGATATTTCCGACAGGGGCCGAGGGCGCATGCGTTTAATGAAATCAAAAGGATTAAGAGCATCTGCCTGCTTGTTATTCAAATCGATTGAGCTCGTTTATCATTTAAAAAAAGCTACTGCTTAGATAAATGTGGGGTGTGGTTCTTGTATAACAAAAGGCGCGGTGCTCGGTAGCCCAATTAAGTAACCAGTTATTAAAATGAAACTATTGATATTCAATATCAAAAAATTTGTGTCAATTACGTGATAGATACAATAAATAGAATTTGTCGTAAGATTGTAATACCAAACGCACGCATATATCCACTGCATAAAGTCTATAATAAATACTTCTATTGTTTTTTTTTATGACGGGGAAGCGCTTGGCATTAATCTCACCTGGATTTTTCAAATTATGATAAAGCCGAAGGTGAAAGCGCACTTCAGCCCGGAATCACAACAGTATGAGGAACTTGCTATCCTATATTGCTATTATATTACCTCTGCCAGAATACAATAATTTTCGTTATATTATTTTTGTTATGGCGTCCGAATTAGGTGAGATGGTAGCAAGCCAGGTGGACTTTAAAAAATCAACCAAACCACGCACAATATTATACTCCCCCTGGGGATAGAAGGATTAGACCACAGAGAGATTATTAAACAATTTTGAAAGTAATACAAAATGAGGCTACAATAGTGAGCATAAAACAAATAGCTTTTTTCTATTGTAGGACGGGGAAGCGCTTGGCCTTTATCTCACCTGGTAACAAGTTGAGATAAGGCCGATCGTGGAGGCGCACTTCGACCGGAATCCTCAACAAACTGAGGAACTGGCTATCTTACCTCTGAATGTCGGAACACAACAATTTTTTTAGGAATTATTATTATGGCGACAGATTTAGGTAAGATGATGGTAGCTAGCCAGGCGGACTTAAATAAAATCCTACCACCAACCAAACCAAGCAAAATATTGCTCCCCTGGGGCTCGAACCCTGGATCTCTGGATCTGAAATCGGTGGGTTGAACCACTAGACCACAGAGGTGGTTAAAAATAGCGAGAGCATTGCAGAGTTGTTTAGAAAATTAGGTAACAATCGTCTCACCACGCTAAATCTCTGATAATGTCTTTGTACAGTCGTATGACGTCGAGGGGTATAAATAAATCTCCTTTAATTGGAACGAGCTGCGCCGCGCGACAACATAATGCGGACTCTTTGTTGGGCAGACATTCTTCCTCACCGGACTCAATGTAACAAATCAACTCGACTAACGACGATGGGAACTTTGACAACCGCGCCAGACAAAACGCTGCTCGAAAAGACTCACAATACATTTCAATAAGCCTGCGACCAATAAGTACAGCATAAAGGCTAACTGAACGGTCGTGGTCCTCTTAAAAATTTCCTTGCGAGATTTTTCAGACACAGAGAGAATATCGGGCGTATGGTAACCCGAGCATTCGTTCTGGGGGCACTCACTTGTAAAACTGCTTACTTTATTGCTCCAGCGCTCTAGAAATACGAAGTTCGTTGTAGTTGGCTGCGCAGTGTTATGCCCGAGTTTTTACTACGACACACCGGTCGAATATTCGTTAAACTTGAAACGGTGACGCATATATTAAAGGGTTGAGAAAGCGATCGCCCGATAAGATCCCAGCACTAGAGAAATACAAACTAGTTTAATTCAAAGTGCCCAACCCAAAAAGAGGACACCATTGTAGAACACAACTCGACTATTGTTAAAAATTTATCGTCGGGTGGGAGTCGAGTTAGTATCGTTTGATTAATCTACATTCCATTTAAATTAGACATCAAATAGGTTACTGCGGTAATTGTTACAGTCTTATCTAAATGTAAATAATGGAGTGTTATTTAATACAAGCTATATCTTTGTAGCCACTTTTAAATTAGATTTAGATATTTTACCGGGTCGAATATGAGCTGCGTTTCAGAGTTTCGGAGCTCAGTTTCAGCTCGCGGGCTGAGCGGCGAGACGGTAGATTCAACCTGCTTGGATGGAGCGTCTGCAAAAAAGGAGGAGCTCGCATCGCGATGCCGCCAGCGGCAAATCGCTCGGCAAACATTAGCTAAGCGCGCGTGAAATTGTCTGTGAGCCGGCACCGCGCCGGACAGCGTCCATTCCTGCATAACATTAGTTTATGATACTGAGAGCTTCTTGAATTTATTATGGCCACCATAAAACGCGCGTGGACCAAGCAAACAGTTGATCTGGCGGACATTAATAGCGCGATATAGCACCGATTTATGATCGCCACCCGTTTGAAATTAAATGACGATGGAAATTTGTAATACGTACTAGCTTCACAATCACTACTTATTATACTTATTATACTTTATTAAGTACGCTGATATTGAGAAGGGTTACAAGATATTTTAGCTCGAACACAACATTATACAAAATATAGATGTATGCTATATTCTCTGTATTTTTATTTATTTTTTATGTACAGTAGTTTAAAGATATATGTATAAATTTTGATCATTAGATATAGGTAATAGAAGCAAGAGCAACAAACATATCTGTGACCTCATAATACAGGTTTTTTGTCCTAGTATGAGGAACAGAAATACCTAGGGTACAACTCTGCTACTGTCACTAGTTTAAATAGTAGTAAATAATAAAACTAATATTGTAGAAGGAGCCATGGCAGTCCTTCTAACCCTACAATACAGGCTTGAGTCCTAGTGTAGTGGACAAGAACTTCCTTATGATTTTACTATAAAATACTTATATAAAAATATGTACCAGCTGCACCTTTCTATGAATAATTAAAAATTGATCCTTATTTATGTCTATCTAATTATGAATTAAACGTCCTTTACAAAAGGACGTTTTTGAAGGTTTACCCTTCAATGTGTGTCGCACGGTGAAAAAGACAAAACAAAGCTAGCTCTTATTTGCCACTGTGTTAGTTATAGCATAACAAATTAGTTAGTATTCAATGGTTTAGTGTGAAAAAAACAAGTCACGATATGAAACGTTAACATCGTTAGGAACGAATATTTCCCGACCAACAATTGAGTTGAATTAGATGATAATGATTACCATAGTTTAATCAAAGCAGAACAACGAATGATTATGTAAGATATATCAACATACATTTAAAAAAGGTTTAAAAAAAATGTATGAGAGTATTTTCTAACTGATTTTTAACTCCATAATGCCATTGGTTAAAGAGATCTATGTTATTATGTAATCAAAAACTACTTTTGTATTAATCATAGAGAAGTTAAGAAAGATACACAAACATTAATTTATAAAAGCGGTACGTCATAACCTGGAGGGAATTAAAGTAATTATCAAATTGCTTATGATTTGACTGGATATCAAATACGACCAAATTGCTTTTGACATTGACTGTTTACACATGCGGGGAATGATTGCTACAACTCAAAACATCAGTATCATAACGTTTAAATAAATTCTTAGGAAAATTATATTTTAAAAACGATTCTACAGATAAATTGATATCCATGGGAATTCCATACACGAAAAACTAACAGGTACTTTACTTTACCCAAAGACTATGACAATGCTTCCGAAAAAAATTCGCGTTTCGCATTTTGCGGGACTATCGATAAAAAATGCCGACAATCCGTATAAGGAATTTCTCAACCAATAACGATCACATGTACGAAATCGAGCAGCGTTCCTTTCAATCCTTTGTCGCAGCCATTTGATTAAAGTAAAGGGGCCGCAATCACATGCGAAGTGGTTTTGCGCCGAGGGAAGTATCGCGTTTACAAAACGGCACCGCCTGCATTGTGACCGAGGAGAAGCTAGCTGAAGTCAATTGAAGCCGGAAAGAGACTACGAAACTCACTGTCTCGGTACACCCGACACCGACAACGCGCACTTATAAATTCAACTGTGCGACATCGATATCTGAAGGTGAATAAAGAAGGCGGCCCCAGCAACAATATCGAAGCTCAGATACAATCGGTGAACTGTGGGCGGGCAAGGATATCGCCGAGTGTCAGGTCAAAGGCAAGGTGCGAAGGTGTGGCGATTCCCACCCATATGATTAAGTGTCAAAGAAATAGCAACCACCTTTGTGCATCGCTTCGGCAACTTTGAACCGGAACTATATTCTTCAAGCACGATAAGAAAGGGTGCGAAATAAGTAGCCCTCGAGAAACGTGAATCGAAATTCGTCTTTAAAGCCAATCGTCTCATGAGCTCTACAGCGTAAACTTTGATAGCGGCATCAAACGCCGTATTTTATATGATGCGCTTGGAGATAAAACTTTATATAAAATACAATCTTGCATACTTATTGAAACATAAATCGAGATTAACTCGAAAAACCACTTAAAGAGTAACAGTCCATTATACGAAGCCCACGCTCACTAAAATTGGAAAAAAATATTTCGCGCAAAAAGTCAACACGACCTAAGCGGTAATTCATCGAGGGGATCATTAACGAAGTGAGGATTTACGATCACGCGAGAGAAGTCGCGGGGACACGAGATGAGGATAAAGGGCGATGCGAGTAATTAAATTCTTAAACGAGTGTATAACAAGGATGTGTTTTTGAGCATCCTCGCAGCGGAGAGCGCGAGCCACGACACTTGTTTACGATGAGGTTTCGCGGCGGGGGATGCGTGCTTAGGCTGGTACACTACTCAAAGTATACGAGAGAACTATAAAAGCTTTATTTTTTTTTTGCTACAGAGAGGTGCTTGGCCTTGATCTCACCTGATTTTCAAGTTATGATAAGGCCGAAGGTAGCAGCGCACTTCATCCGGAATCCCCAGTAAACTGAGGAACTGGCTATGTTACCTCTAAATGCCGGAACACAACAATACCGCAGAATTATTGTTATGGCGACAGAATTAGGCAAGATAGTAACCTGAGACCGAAACCCGCACATTTGAGTAAAACTCGCTTCCACTTTCGCCTTTATTATTACTTGCAAACCAGGTGAGATGAATTTTTAAACATTCGCCCTGCTATGTATATTGCCTTTTCCAAAACTGGAGGGTATTACCATAATATCCACCATACCTAGATCTGGATGACTGCGCAAATTCCCAGACTATTGCCAATCTACAACCAAACCCTTAGTCACCTAATTCAGTGTTATACCGTTCTGTTATAGGAATTTCGCACGAACTGCTAAATAAAATCAAAAACAATAACTCAATACTAGACTAAGCGCTTCCAATAGCATTTTATTGTATGGACTGCAAACACCTGTATCTGCGCTGATTGGTTAATTACTCTCGGTAAGCTCGATGCATCGCAGATCTCATTCGTGCAAGAAGTCGGTGCAGATGTCGAGGTCAAGAGCTAACCTAAAAATATATTTATTTAAAGTACCTATAGACTGGCCTGTAAGAGTTTGAAGCTTCGTAATCATGAGTACGCCGCGGCCCTTATAATGGTGCCGCGCGATTTATTTAAAACGAAATTCTTTCGTCGTGCTCCCCGCTGCGCGACGATCGAAAACGCGAGAACGGACCTAGATTGGATGAGCTAATGCTGATTAAGCCACAAGACACCTTGAAAATCGGCCAAGATTAATGTTACAGCTACTTTATATAAACCAATTACAATATATATGTTGCTATTGAGTACATGATAAGTAAGTTACATACTTACTAGCAGGGAAAGCTTTGATAGTAGTTTTGTAGATTGGATGAGCAAATGCTAAATAAGCCACGAGACACCTTCAAAATTGGCCAAGATTAATGTTACAGCTACTTTATATAAACCAATTACAATATATATGTTGCTATTGAGTACATGATAAGTAAGTTACATACTTACTAGCAGGGAAAGCTTTGATAGTAGTTTTGTAGATTGGATGAGCAAATGCTAAATAAGCCACGAGACACCTTCAAAATTGGCCAAGATTAATGTTACAGCTACTTTATATAAACCAATTACAATATATATGTTGCTATTGAGTACATGATAAGTAAGTTACATACTTACTAGCAGGGAAAGCTTTGATAGTAGTTTTGTAGATTGGTTGAGCAAATGCTAAATAAGCCACGAGACACCTTCAAAATTGGCCAAGATTAATGTTACAGCTACTTTATATGAACCAATTACAACATTTGTTTCTTTTGAAAACATGGCAAAGCTTTGATAGTAGTTTTATAGATTGAAAGAGCTAATGCTGATTAATTCACAAGACACCTTGAAAATTGGCCAAGATTAATGTTACAGCTACTTTATTTGAACCAATTACAATATATGTTGCTTTTGAAAACGTGACATGTAATTTACTAACAAAAAAAGCTTTGATAGTAGTTTTCTAGATTGAATGAGCTATTACTGATTAAGCCCAATACATCTTGAAAATCGATGAAGATTAATGTTACAGCTACTTTATATGAACCAATTACAATATAATATGTTGCTTTTGAGTATGACATGTTACTGGCAAGCAAAGCTTTAATAGTAGTTTTGCTAAGTCTCGTTGGGTTCGTAAAACTAAAAGCTTAACCAAGTAACATAAGTTAAATAATGTTTTTTACAGAGGACATACACGAACACCTATTTACATATTTATAGTGTGGCAGGAACCGACAGGATTAATAAAATTTCAAATAAATGAACCCTTACATAAGGAACCATTGACACGTAAAGACTCTTAGCATCATCGCCGCAAACACACGATTTTCAAATTAAGCGTCGTTAAATTTGTCGCATTCGATTGCAAGTAACAAAATAAAAACAACATACCTACCTAAGTTTAAAATACGCCTGCTGGTATCGAAATTCATAAAATTAAAGCAAAATTCACGTTAGCTATGTTTTTTTACTGTACAACAGAAAAGTGTTTGTCCTTCATCTCACCTGGTTTCAAGATATGATAATACCGAAAGTGGAAGCGCACTTCAGCCGGAATCCTTAACAGAAGATCTGGCTATGTTACCTCTATATGACGGAACACAACAATTTAGGAGTGTTTTTATAGCGTCAGACTTGGTTAAGATGGTGGTAGCTAGCCAGGCGGACTTAAAAAAAACCTTCAAGCCAAGCACAATATTGTACCCTCTGGGGATCGAACCCAGGACCTATGGATCTGACATCGATGGGCGAACCACTACACCACAAAGGCGGCATGTGTTTTACATTATTATGTTTTAAAACTTAATTGAAAAAATATTTCATCAAAATCTTACTAGCCGAGGCGGGAACAATGAGACAGGCTTAGTCCAAATTTTTGTACTCTGAAATTGAAAGCATCGTATCATCATATATCATCACATATCTGGCATATCGCCGCAGGCGGCAAATCAACTCACAAATTTGGCCAATAATTAAAACACACTAATTCCTCAACGTTTCTGTCGCGTCAAGGCGGACAGAATTCATTAGCAGGGTGTCACGCGGGATCGACACAATACCCAGCGCAGTAATTACCACCAAGCATTCGTTTTACAATCGAAGAGCGAACACTGTCAAACTAAATCGATTCTCGCTTCAAACCTAACGCCTAAAGGTCCGGAGAGGCCTCGGTGAATCCATCACGTTAACGACCTGGCACTTCCTTGTCGAGGAAATTTTCATTCGCGACAACAATACCATTAGAATGTGGGTGTAAACTATTCCATACTTGTTTAGACTACAAAATAAGCTAGAATACTTTGCTTATATCCCTGTCAGCTTAAGTTATTCATCAAAACTACTCTTCCATTCAGTCTTCCAGCAGGTACAGACAGATGAAGCAGATAGATGGAATATATTGGATTACAATTATCATATCAGCGCTCAGATCGGGAGTGCTTTATAGTAGCGATAAGGTGACAGCTGAGCTCTGCGTATAAAGACACATTTTAATGAGAAGGCCCCCGCTTAGAATGTGAGAGCGTCCCCCCGGGTTTATATCTGTGTTAAAAATCGAAGGGTTATTTTATTATTTCTAGGTAATGCCGTCAAATGTTCATAAATAGACGAACGTTACGGGTGCAGAAGGAATCGGTAATATACTTTTATTACATACCGACTATGAATTTCGTATTCATGGGTGGATTAAAATGAAAAAGCCACGGGTTGAAGAACATTGCGACATCGAACCTGTCCAACTTGAGTGTGATGGTGACATTGGACAAATATTGGTAAAACGCGCAAAACCATCCACGTCTTTCGAACCGTGTTGACCCCGGGGAGGTGTCAAAACTTGTACCGAGCAATTGACACGAAGCCACGCGTGAGAATATTTAAACAAACATCTCACCTTAGTTTATTCTAGTGTTAGTAATGAATCATTTCGTTAACGGACGAACTCACATACAAAAATACAATGATGTTTGTAGACACGGGTCGATGAGCTCGCCCGATTTACATAATCACTGCCTTGACATTCAAGCGGTGAGATGAAGTCACGCCAACATCATTTCTTCTTTGCAATTTCGATGATTTTCGCCAAGAAAAGTCTGTGATCCGACAATAGCCTCATAAATACAAAGATTTGTAACAATAGCGTCGTTTTGAACACTTAATTTTTATTAGATCACATAAAAATTCAAATGTATACCTACTAGCATCCATAAAATTATAGCTTAGATAGATAATAAAGAATATTAACATATGAATTTAGCACATTTATATTCACGCGCCTGCATTTCGCAATTCAAAAATGATCAATATGAATAAGCCCAAACATTTTGCCAAGAAATATTAACAGCTCGTAAAAATACCTAATTTGCAAAACAAGTATTCATATGCGGTATTTTTCTAATTCAAATTTTATAAACACCTAACTCGTTGGATGCTGCGCGGCCCGCTCTCTATGTAAAGCACCGTGAGTGTTTTACAGCACAGTAGCTATGGGTACAGCACCCATAGAGTTAAGTAATATCTATATCAGAACATGTAGGTAGGTACTTCACTTTTGAAACTAGCGTGAGTATTGTTATACATTTTTAAACACAGGTTCTATCAGGAATTGTTTATTTTTCGTTATACGGTGTTAATTTTATAGTCAAACCGCGTCCTGTCGATCGCCCACAGATCAAATATAACAGTCTATAAAACTAGCGTGTTGCAACACCTCCCAATTTTAAATCGCTCGCTCGAGTTATGGGTAAACATGGTAACACATAAAACTTTAGGTAATTACTACCCGAGTAATCTACAGCCACCAATAGTAATCATATTTCAGGGTAAGTGTGATTACCGTTTGTTCTCACTACTTCAATTTCATTAGTTTGATTCTCGAATTTATTTTAATCGAGAAACAAAAAACAATACGATCATAAACCAAACATAATCTATTCAAAAATAATAATCTAATAACTCGACTATACAATTCACACGAGCGTGCGGAGTCACGATTTTTGTTTACCCTAAAAGGACTCAAAAGTACTTTCAAGAATGTTATTATGAAAAGAACTCATATGTACATTTACATACTTACGTATTTCTGAATGTTTTCTTTTTTTATAGTTCTTTTTAGTGTGTCTTATCTTCTTTAAGATTCCAACATTTACGTACTATAGGTATGCAATTATAGAGTTTAGAGCATGATACTGTGATTAAGAGCACCGACACACTGCTGTCATACAGTGAACACTAGTGCAGAGGGAATTCACTCGAACATACTTACAGCTCTTATCTATATATGCCTAATAATATGTAAGCTATTCAATTCGATACTTATGTTACCCCGGGAAACGGAATCGCTGGTTTTTCTAAGCAGTTACAGCTGAATGATTACAACACTGGTGGTAGGAGTCTGGTGGAGGTTGACCTGCAAAGGTCAACCTGGCTAGCGACTCCAGACGAAGTTCGACGTCTAACGGCTTGCCGTGTTCTGTCGGTGCGCGGGAGAGCCAGTGCTTCATCAAGCTCGCTCCATCGTTCACCTCATCCTTGCTCTGCCTAGAGCTACACAATCCTTGGTCATGAGCTAACCCAACATTTGTTGTGGGTTCGATTCCCATCCAGGATAAACATTTATGTTTTATTGTACGACGGGATAGCGCTTGGTCTTCATCTCACCTCAGTTAATATAAGGCCGAAAGTGGAGGCGCACTTCACACTTTTAGAATTGTTACAATTGACAGAATTACGTAAAATGGTGGTAGCTAGGCAGGCGGACTTAAATAAAGTCCTACCAAGCACAATATTTGTACTCCCCCTGGGGATCGAAACCGGGACCTCTGGATCTCGTGTGATGAATATAGATGTTTGTTCGGTGTTTCGGTGTTGTATTGTATCGTAAGTATGTATTTACAAAAAAAAATACCTATTCAGTATTCTATCCGTAATCTAATTCCCATATTACAAGCTATGCTTACTTCTGGGCTAGATGGCGCGTTGTGTGAAATTAATATTTAATATTTATTTATTTGTACAAAAGAAATACAAAATTGTTTTTTGTATTTCATACGCTTATTTTCAGCAAACGACTAACGAACAGAAATACTTCTAGCATTTCCTTTGACATTTATTATGCTTTGACAAACATTTTGTTGAAAGGGAATATCCTTGAACCCTCTAATAAGGGCCTATATTTATCTCGACGACTGTTCATCACACATTTTTATTTTTATTTGGTGTTTTAAGTTGTTCGGTATACGGTTCGGTATATATATACTCACGGTATGGTTTTTAGAATAGTGTAGTTACAGTACATCGTGGATTCATGGTTGTGACATTTTTGGGTGCTGGTGCTGAGCCCCTCGCTAAATAATTTGCCATTATCACCAATCGTGGTGAAAATGGCAAACCTCCTAAGTTTTTTAGACGAGACTCTATCCAACAGTGGACATTTATGAGCTATTGATGTAGGTAATGGTAATTGGTAGGTAAGGATTATAGAAGGACACACAAAGCTATAACATATACCTGAAATAATGTATTGTGTATCTACCCTTATCATAACTCATAATTACTAACGAAAGCATACTTGATGTTACGAGTAGGAAATAGAGTGCACTATTTATTTTTCGGTTTATTTTTAGAAAACGTCATAACGAGACATGCTGAAGTTGTCGACCACCATTTAGTGACACTAGTTGATGGACCAGTCTTCATTCTGATATACCGTGCGAATGAAATGTCGAAAACGAAATGTACTTTACGGAAAGATAATAAATAAATGAATAAATAAATAAGCAATCCTGAGCCGCATCCATCCGATTCCCCGCGAACGCTACTATATCGTTGGTTCATCGAGTGTAGGGAACTTCCCACACTTTAACCAGCTTCCTTCATTCCCCAATGGTTGTCAGGCTCTGGCGGTAGGCGTCGTAATGTACACACACGAATTTTTGCAATATCTATTTAATTTCATTTGATTGGGCTAATAGTAAATTTATATCATGATATTTTAATTTAAGTTACTCACTACCTGCCAGCTGTTGTTTTCCGTGCCTATTTATCACTTCAAACCGGGATATCACTACTTGTCAAGTTTAATAACCTCAACACACAACACTCAGTAGGTATGGAATCAAGTTTATCACAAATGAGGACAATGTTTCTGAGCACTATGGAGGAGTTTGAAAGCAA
This sequence comes from Venusia cambrica, assembly GCA_951394065.1. Classification (NCBI taxonomy): domain Eukaryota; kingdom Metazoa; phylum Arthropoda; class Insecta; order Lepidoptera; family Geometridae; genus Venusia; species Venusia cambrica. The sequence continues at coordinate 7,955,453 of OX596055.1, forward strand.
GTTGCACCGAAGTAAATCTCCAACCAATGACACATCTGCTCTATTTAAAGAGTTTTCAATGTTCAAGACATTTGTCATCAAGACTTTGAAAGTTCTCCAGAATCAGATTTCTACGGTGGTCAGAGATGTCGACAATCTTGAAATGCGTGCCAGAAGGAAAATTCTGCTCATACATGGTGTCCATGGTGTCATGTGATACATGGTCAAGAGTGAAAATTTGGCTGTTGTAATTGTAAGAACACTGTGGAAAAACTCAAGTATGCAAGCTTCACTGCCATAGACATTGGAAGGTGCCACAGAATGGGACGATCATCATCGGACAAGCCTCGGCCTATTCTCTGCAAATTCCGAGACGTAGCAGTACGGGATAAGTTGTGGTCGTCGAAGACGGTATTGAAGAGCTCCGGCATTACTCTGTCTGAGTTTCTCACTAAGACTCATAGCACATTTATGGAGGCCATAAAGCGCTATGGCGTTTCTAAATGCTGGACACAGCAAGGATTTGTTTATTTACTTGGGGCGGATGGAAATCGTCATCGTGTGACGAGCATGGGAGAGTTGGAGCGAGTACCGCAGTCATCGCAATCAGCCGCGACGGGAGCAGCAGCTGCAGCAGTACCGCCGGTAGTGGTGGCTGTATTGGAAGCTCCGTAGCTTCCAATACACTTTGTTTTTTTTGTTTATCACTGCACGTCGAGTTCTGGAAAAAGTAGTGACGATTCAAGTTCATTTCTGACCGGGTAGGTATTATTGATAGGTATTTCATCATAAGTTTCTACCTACACTATTACTCAACAACTTGTTGGGGGTAGCGCTGTTTTTATATATTAAATAACTTAATAAAAAAAACTCTTTACTCACGGTACACTTTATTTTATCTCTGTTTGTTAAACCTACATAATTTTATTTTGTTCGTTGACGTGCCATCGATATTGACAGTTTCTGGCTTGGACCATGACATTGGCGATGTTTTGGCCCAACATGTAAGGTACTGTACAATCCTTGTGACTTACCGCCGCACCGCCCCGGTCAGAATGTATTATGTACTCTATTTGTCTTCTGCAATGTTTTCATGGTTGTTTATATATATATATTTATAACTACAAAGTTTTTACTTCATTTTTTGTTTTTCATACACACAGAAAGGCAGTTGGACAGAACCTGTAGGTATAGTTTATTGTTTTTTTTTGTGTCATTTGTTTTAGTTAGTTTTTTTTTATTTATATTATATTATATTGTTTTACTATAAAATTTATTTATATTATGCATAGCGATACAGATACTGATACTGAGAACATCATTTAATGACAGCAAAAATTGTACAACTCATAAACTATAAAAGTAACAATGCTAGTATAAGATAATTTGAGTTTGTATTTACTCAATTGTGATTGTTTTAAATTATGTCAGCTTATCTGTTTTATTTTAGAGTATAAAAAGGGCAAATAATGTTCAAGGAACACAGTCATATTTCTATCGAAGGATCTCAAACATAAGTTAAGTACCTACCTAGTTATCTTTGTGCCTTGTGAAATTATAACGTTGTGTTTTGTCGTATGTTTATCTACTTTAGTCTACCTACTTATGTGGGTCCGTGAATATACCTATTAAAGTTAATATAAAATGTAAGTAATTACTTATCCATGTACTTTTTGATTATAATCCATGTATCCGTGTTTGGTAAACTTTGATTGCTAGCTAAACCTTTAAAGTAAAACATTATCCTTATACCCTCATTCTGATATTTTTATGTTGTATTGGTAAAAGTTTACCTACGGTATATTCACGTGTATATTGTACCTGTTTCAAATTAGGTACAGATAATATTATGCAAGTAGTTAAACATTTGGCGTTTTGCTTATTTATATTTATATCACCACATATATTAGTAGCTTTGGTAACGAAGCCTAGTGTGAAAAAGTAATATACCATTAATTAATAATTCGTGATTTTCTTACATTTATAACATTCAATTAATCTGATCGATTTTTGTTATCCATTTAGCAAGACTTTAAAAAGCTCTCTCAGAGATGCTATTTATTTATTTAATGTTTCTAACTAAAAAGTGAAAACGGCATCTACAATTTTTTTTAGCACTTTGTATATTAGATTCATAATAGTTGGGGAGACTCACAGAGACTCTAAACGTGTTTTATTTGGTATATCTATTTGCAAATTTTAATGGTAATTCTTATATAGTTAGGGTTTCCTGCTCTTTCTCTCACGTTCAGATATTTATTTATAATAACGACCATCTACGACAAACAGTTATAGATTTATGATGTCTAATGAACGTGATTACGGCCGAGTTTACTGTCGTACATAAAATAAACGAATCAGCAGTGCATAATTTTACATTGCAGATGCATAAAATATATTATATTAGTTAGAGTTTTCTATAGTCAACACTATCTTCCTGTACCTTATCTCACAATAGGTGCGGTCGGCACATCATGTCTTCTTCAAGGCCATGATAATACATTTTTGATAGAAATTTTATAGAAGACGCCTGCCTGACAGCCATACTCGGTTGTGTGTGATGAGGGATAAGGATTAAGTTGATTCAAGTAGATTAAGTAGATAAGGAGGAATGTGGATATAAGGATATGGATAAGGGGGATAAGTATACAATGTCACAGGTGAATGTCGAGTGTGAAATTGCTCCTTTATTATGTTTGATCAGCCGCGTACTTTGTTGTTTTTTTTTTTTATTTAATCAATAAGGTTATTACGAGTTTTAAAGCTTAGAAACTTGTGAATAATATTGATAATACGCATAGAATACTAACTTTACTTATGTCGCTAACTGTACTTACAATAATTAAGAACAAAAACGGGTATTCATCGAATACCTTTTTATATTCCCGACAGTTTCGACCGTGTTACAACGGCCGTGGTCACGGGTAGACTGAATTAAGTACTCGCTGCTACTGTCATCGTCGTTGTGAGGTAGTTTCCTCACAATTTCCGTTTTTGTTCTTAATTATGTATAATAATCGCGATAATTTGAAAAACGCTATGTAATTACAATGATTTTGGTATGCACGACGAATATGGACTAATGTTATCGTGCGGGACAAATAAAAACTTTTTAATGGCGCACGCCGAAGATTCGGGACGAATATGGCATAAATCCTAAAATTGAAAAGAATCAGAGACGGATAAAAAAGGGACAAATGGCTAATCAAAAAAGAAAAAAAAACTATTAACGAATTGCTATACAATTCAAAAATTTTCGTTCTGCTATCTGAATAAATTTGGACTATATATGTACAATTTTATTTTTATTTTAGTAAATAACGATGAAAACTTCGGTACTCAATCTCAAATAAATTAAAACCAAAAGACTAATTTGTATAATAAAGAAGACATGAATTTAAAACTGTGACACATTTTTTTACCAAAAACGACGCAAACGAATGTACAGCATCAATTACCAAACGCCAATGTTTAGATGGGAAAATGTTTACACAGAAAAAAACGAATTGAAGTTGTGTTCCGTATTCAATAATTCACATAAGTAAAAGCGATTAAATCTGTCTATCACTGTCTGAAAGAGATAAGACAAATCGTCGTAATTTTAGCTTTAATTTAAATAAAAATAAAAAACCAAGAATACGAAGAAGCTCTTGGCATTCATCACACCTGGCTTTAAGTTATAAGGCCGAAAGTGGAAGAGCACTTCACCCGGAATCCTCAACAGACTGAGGAACTGGCTATATTACCTCTAAATGCCGGAACACAACAATTAAAAATCGTTGTTATAGCAACAGACTCAAGTAAGGCTAACTAGGCGGACTTAAACAAAGTCCTACCACCAACCAAACCAAGCTCAATATTGTACTCCCCATGGGGATTGAACGCGGGACCTTTGGATCTGACACCGGTGAGCAAGCCACTAGACTACAGAGGCGGTCAAAATATATAAATATTAGCGTTAGTAACATGCTTTCAGGGGAGGGGGTGCCAATTTTAGGGTCGAAATAAACAAAGTTAGTTAGGTGGTGTCAGTAGAAAGAGGTGGCTCAAGATTCTCTTTTGTAGCGCTGCTTGCCTTCTACTTAAAACCTACATCTTAAATATGTGTAATCCTTTACAAATTTGAACCAAAACTTTTTCAAAGCACATTTTTATCTACGGAACCTTGTTTTATATCATGTTAGTGAGTGCAATAACTTCAAATATTTCCTATACTTAATACTAAGTGATTTGTCACCAAGGCAATTAACATGTCATCGAACCATTAGATTTATATGTTGCAATCAGACAACCATAATCTGGACATGAATATTGATCAGTCTGAAGACATTTATAAACAGCTTACAATTAGAGTCGCGGTAACTAACGACATCACACTAAAAGAGTGGTAGCCCAACTTTCTACATACACAAACACATACATACTGCCCCAAACTAAGTATTATCATCATCATTCTCCTGTCTCTCTGTCTCATTCTCATGCCATTGTCCTACGCTAGGTAGAGACTACTTATATCAGCTGATGCCAAGTTTGAAACTTTTTCACACAGTAATAAATTATGCACACCATCTTGCATGGCGGCCACGATTAAACGCGAAACGGAGTGTGGGATCTATAGACCATGTGGCGTTTGCGGGGAGTCGATGAATAGAGGCGGCTCAGTTTCGCTATTAGTGGTGTCGATTGGGGGAGGCCTTTGTTCAGCAGTGGACGTAGGTTGGCTGAAACGATGATGATTATGACTTTGTACTTTACATTTTGTTATTATTTGAAAACTCGCTCAATCGTAGACATCATCGTCATCTAGATAATTCCCCATTTTAATTAAAATATACATATATTCATCAAACGAGTGCTTTTCCCGGTTGAGACAAGTACAAAAAAACTTAATCAAGCCTCACAGCTCAGTTGGAAGCTCTGCCTTCTGCGCTGTAGGTTGTGGGTTCGATTCCCACGCAGGACAAACATTTGTGTGATGAACATTGATGTTTGTTCCGTGTTGTATAGTATGATAAGTGCCTATGAATTTGCAAAAAAATCTCTAGTTCCCATATTACAAGCTTTGATTAGTTTGGACCTAGATGGCGCTGTGTGAAATTAATATCGTGTAATATTTATTTATTTAATAACTTAGCTGTGAGGCCAGTTGAGTACCAAATGTTTTTCATAGTAAAATGCTCATCTGTGAATTATTGTTATTGAATAAAGAGTCATATTGATTTCAAATTGCCCACTTCGTTCACTTGAACGATAGCAAACGCATAGAAGTACTACGCCGTAAGAACCGTGGGTGCGCACTTGTAATGTTTCCATTGCGTGCCAACTTCGAGATATTCCGTAGAACAAATCTCTCAGCGCTAGTATAAGAGCACAACAATGTCAGACCGCTAAGTGCCCTCTTATGCTCGCTAGTCAAATATTTGTCAAGAAACTAGCGTCAAGCACACGGAACTTTGTTTACAAGTTATCAGTGGGAACGAGACTCAAACCCAATTCATTTCCAAATGCTTCGTCTCACTATTTATTGGATACATGTAAAATATTATTGACTTTGCTAGGTAGGTTATCAAACAAAATCTAGAGATAATATCCGGTAGATATCCGTAAGAGAAGCAAAGTTATCGAGCTTTTCAAATAAGTATATCGTGATGGCTGAAGGAAGACAAACTTGCAGAACCGATAGGTTAGATGAGATGGGGAGTAAAGATTCTCATGAATATTTAAAAAAAGAGTGTAGGAAGATCCTCCATCGAAGTATTAAGAAGTGAGTGTTTCAAGATTGCTCTTTTTGGAAACTGTATAGGGCTTGAATTATGATAATGACGACAACATTTCATATTTATACTCGTAATAGTAAGTGACGTGAATTGTAAACTTGTCTAGAATGATTTTCACAAAATGTATGTACATGAAGTAGTCTTAACCTTAGATACAAGTAAAATCACAATTTCAATCTGCATTCCCTAGTTAAGTGCAAATCTCGAGTCGGAGGATGTCTGTCTACATAGACAAACTTTATTCTGAAAGGTAATTCCTTCAATTGACATTACCATCGAAGACTAATAAAACACTTGAATGAATGGAGTTGACATAAAATTTTCAGTAGACAAATAAAACTCAAAGTTGGTAGACAAGACACGTGAATGATCTCAGTTTACATTTGTAAATATTCCGGTTCGAATAAAACGGTGATGCATCGTACAAGCGCGCCGCCGTCGCTGCAGACAACAAACTCCGAACCCCGGGGGAAACCGTACGCAATAACGCTCAATTTTCGAGAAAACAACTATAACTCAGAGCGGTGCACTCTGTCGTCTGTGTTCCTTTCTTCCGGGCAATTTCTATTACCATATAGACGCGCTACTTTTCAATTCTTTTCCATTAAACTTGGTGCATCGCAGTGCGTTACGCGACCGAGAAGCCGACGCAAATGCCACCCGATCGCTATTCTCCAACACACATTTATAAAATGCTCTTTACTCGACCGCGGCTCGGTCCCTTGCGACTGACATTCCATTGCGAGTTTCAAAGTATATCTTTCAACCGGCGAAAATCGTACGCTATCAATGAAACTTTACACGGGAGCGAATTTATTTACAAACCACTCAAACACCACTCTCGGTAAACAGTTTTATATTGACGTCTCAAATAACTTAAATGGCTTAATATTGGATATAGAAATAAATTAAATTTACATGGATTAGATAAGTGACTTGGTCTACCAATTGGTGGATCAGGTTACTCTTGGCGTCAGATACATCAGAGAAATTTTAAAAAGTTGTATGGATTTAAAAATGTACTTTGTCATTGAGAGTAAGTTTTAATAGAAATACAGTAGGTATCAAATGACACGACGCGCAGGTATTATGTTGTTTTTCTGATAACTGTCACTATTATTAACTTGATTTTGGATATTATTTTCATAAGAGATACGATGAAGACTTCTATCAAGTTATGATCAACACTTGCGCGAGTTAACCCTTCGTATGTTGATTGAATAATTCGAGCAAACTTCAAAGAAATATGACGTTAACAGTAACTTAAGCCAAGCAGATGTTTCACAAACGAAAGGCTTAAGTTAGACCTCACAATTTGTCACAATAATAAATTTCATAACCAAAACACGCCACAATGCTGTATTTACAAAAGCATTATTGTTTAACAAAGGCTTCTTTATCGGTAGCAGTTTGAATTATCTGTCATGTTTCCCATAAATAGGACCTATTTTATAACACAATGGGTACACCGTACGGGTTGATTCGTAAGCATTGAGAAAAAATATATTATCAAACAAGAGATGGGCTCTACGCGATAGCTGATGGGGTCTATTATTACACATTTTCTATCTATTTCTGGGTATCGTTAGATTTTTGAGATAAGATTTGACATTTCATTCAGAATCTGAGGAATAAGTGACCGTCATGTCATATGCTGAAATTAATAGGAACGCGCATATTTTGTTTACTTTAGTATGGATCAGCTCTTGAGCCCGAAACATGCATAGGTAATTATGCAAAGATGAGGTCTACAGTGGAGCGAGCTTACCAAGAAGGTGCCTAATAACTATGCCGTAACACAGGAAATACAGACGCTGGAAGCTGATTCTAAGTTTTGCGTATAAATTGCGTATTTTTTATTTTTATTTATTGTACGTCGGGTATGTGCTTGGCCTTCATCTCACCTGATTTTCAAGTAATGTTAAATCCAAAGGTGGAGGCGCACTTCTGTGAAACTGGCTATCTTACCACCATCAGCTAGTGGGATATCAACCAGAAGATATTTAGCTATGCGTCTGAAATTCCTACTAAAGAACGGTAAAGGCAAAATAAGATCGTGATCTCCTAAGCACATCCACCGAAGTACATTCTGCAAAACCGATGAACACGCTACCTTGCGACGATGTCCAGGCTATCGATCCTTGCTTTGGCAAGATACTCTTCACCTATTAGTCTTAGCCATGCTCTCCACCGAGTCTCAGCATCAATTTTCCCGCCAAGAGACTTAATATAATGACGTATACGATCACTATGAAAAACTGGATTTCCGCGCTTCACAGCGCGCCTCCACCTTCGGACTTATCTCAACTTGCTACCAGGTGAGATGAAGGCCAAGCGCTTCTTAACAAATTGTGCCCACTGCTGGACAGAGCCTCCTCCAAAGCTGGATGGTTTAGTCATAATCACCAAGCTCAGCAGGCGGATTGGTGATCGCAGTAAAGGTGTATATAATACGCAGAAAGCAACTGCTGCCCTCGTTCTGGTGCGATCCCATGTCGGCTTGTACGACATCCACGGGCTGGGTTGGAGTCGTTTCTTGAGCCGCGACCGCCACGGCGCATTTCCGCGCTTACCAATTACATATTTTTCCAAATTGATTCTTGTGCTAGTGAATATTAAGTATACTTTAGCGGGAGTCACCCGAGTTGTCAACCGTTCGCCATAAGTTCCGCAGGTCGATCCCCGCACGATCTCAGCTCACGATCAAACACCATGAGCGAGAGCCGTGTACATCGCGTATTACCATAAAGTGTTTACAGTAATGTACGACGACTCTTTTACTTCTGTGGAATATGAATTCGTACACTTATCTGAATAATGCACCAAAACACGAGGTAGCCTGTGCACCATGATGATAACGATGCATTGTTCTTAATATCGAGTTGTTTTATATTTTTAGGGTTCCGTACCCAATGGGTGACAACAACCATATTACTCAGCCTCCGCTGCCGATTCATTCTTCCGTCCGTCTGTCTGTATCTAATGAAGCGTTATGTTGATCGTTGTAATTTTCATAGTGTGTATTTTATTATTTTATTACAGGTAAATTATAGAATCAAATAAAATTAGAGTCCCATACAAAATACTCGTTTTTTTATATAGGTTGGAACCCTCTGTGCACGTGTCCGCACTTGGTCGGTTTATTAAGGGTTCATCTCTGTATGTAACAGTTTTTTTTTTCTTTTATAACATCTTAACCAGCGCAGCGGTGAGGGTAAATTGTGTCCTAAATAACACTTAAGTCCGAAGAAGGTGACGTCATGAGCCTTTACGCTGCTGGATTTTGGTGTAAGATAACGATCTATAACACTTTTAACACGAAGTTCGTACAAATTTTCATTTAGAAACTTGATAGCGCTTACTTTATGGCCCATGGTGTGATTGTAAGTAGGCACCGTGGCCATTGATGTGGTATAATCGTCCCGAAACCCCATTTCAACTCGTATAACCACCAAACAGCACAATAAAACCTAAAACAGCGTTCGGCAAATATTAAAACGGAACTTTGCTGAAGATATCAAAACTCAAGCTCCCATTCTCGTTCCTCATGTTCGTAAGCATGACTCGGAAACAAAACAAAGTAATTAGGTCCCAAGAGTCCCGACAATAACACTTCACAGTCCACTTTATACGAAGCCACAGCGAGCACAGACCAGCCATATTCATCCCATGCTCTCTACCAATCTCATAACAAGCCTCATAGCTCAGTTGGGAGTAGCTCTGCCTTCTGCGCTGTAGGCTGTGGGTTCGATTCCCACCCAGGACACGATTTGGGACACGTTTGGGACTAGATGGCGCTGTGTGAAATTAATGTTTATATATAAAAAAAAAAAAAAAGTTTCCGTCAAACACGGATGGCAATTGAACTAACCTCTTACTGCTCTAACTAACTCTAACCGCTCTGTGGTCTAGTGGTTCGCCCACCGGTCTCAGATCCTAGAGGTCCCGGGTTCAATCCCCAGTGGAAGTACAGTATTGTGCTTGGTTTGGCTAATGGTAGGACTTTGTTTAAGTCCGCCTGGCTAGCTACCACCATCTTATCTAATCCTGTCGCCATAACAAGGATTCTCAAATTGCTGTGTTCGGCATTTAGAGGTAAGGTCACCAGTATATTGAGGATTTCGGATGAAGTGCGCTTCCACCTTCGATCTTATCATAATTTGAAAATCAGGTGAGACGAAGGCCAAGTATCTCCCCGTTGTAGAATAAAAATAATAATATATCGTATAAGCACATCACTACAAAAGTCTTGTTTAGAGTGGAGTACCTACTTGCGAAGGTGGAAGCGCACTTCACTCGGAATCCTCCACAGTCTGAGGACTGGCTTTCTGACAACTAATTTCCGGAACAATCACAATAATCTAGAAATGTTGTCATGGCGACAGAATTAGGTAAGATGGTGGTAGATAGCCAGGCAGACTTGAACAAAGAACACCAACCAAACCATGCACAATATTGCACTCCCCCTGGGATCGAACCCGGGACATCTGGACGATAAAACATAGCGTACAATAACTACTCTGGGGTTTTTTAGACGTGTCCTTACGATATTTATCTTATGAGCTTATGCGAGTGAACCAGCCATTATCATTATATGCCTGCATGTAATTGGCAAACGTTCTAGTTTCTCTTCTTACTCACGGGTCACAGGTTCCATGCTTAGTTCTTTTCGATTTCGCAAAGGTATTTGTCTTGAGAAAGGAAATCGTTGTCCTATAGAAGAAAAGATCACAAAAGGGGCTGTGTCATTGATCTGGACTCGTCTTTGTTAAAACAATGTTTTCAAGCAAAATGGGACAAAATACGTATCTATTCAATAAAAATAGACAAAGCATATTCTCGTTGAGGAAAATAAATTCCAAATGAAAGCTTTGTTTAGCACTGGTGCCGTATTCCAGTAGGTACTCGAAATGTTTGATTACCAGCAATAGCAAAAAAATATTCACAATTGATATTATATGAAATTATTTATTGCAGACCAAACACATTTAAGAACTAAAGTTAACAGTACAATGGGCGGTCTTATCGCTGAAAGCGCCAATCTTAGAAGGAGAGTACAAGCTGCTAAACTTTGTATGGGTTTAACTTGTGTGTTAAGTAACTTGAGTTGGATACGGCACAAACATTCGGAATCTGTGGCAGGACCCTCGATGCTCAATTGTTTAGAGCGTTTCCACCTTTGAATAAAGATGCGGGTTCGAGTCCCATCGTGGGTTGTGAATTTTTGTGTAATTATAACATTTGTAAAGGATAGTAGGTACATTTCAATCGTCCTACCATCAACCATGGTAGGACGATTGAAATGGAAATAGTAGGATTGAATTGACGTAATAGATAGTATCGTTGATAGAGTGGTTGATAGAGTGTGTAATTATAACATTTGTAAAGGATAGTAGGTACATTTCAATCGTCCTACCATCAACCATGGTAGGACGATTGAAATGGAAATAGCAGGATTGAATTGACGTAATAGATAGTATCGTTGATAGAGTGGTTGATAGAGTGTGTAATTATAACATTTGTAAAGGATAGTAGGTACATTTCAATCGTCCTACCATCAACCATGGTAGGACGATTGAAATGGAAATAGCAGGATTGAATTGACGTAATAGATAGTATCGTTGATAGAGTGGTTGATAGAGTGTGTAATTATAACATTTGTAAAGGATAGTAGGTACATTTCAATCGTCCTACCATCAACCATGGTAGGACGATTGAAATAGAAATAGCAGGATTGAATTGACGTAATAGATAGTATCGTTGATAGAGCGGTATTGAAGCGATCGTTCATTGTGTCAGGCCGGGGCTAATCGCGGGAGACATAAGTAGGCTCGCCTGGCAAGCACGCATCATTTACACGCGCCGTCCACCGCGATTAACCTCAGCGCGTTGACACGGGTGCCGCCGGCTGGTCTGTGCGTAATTACTAATTCGGATCCACCGAACACTCCTTAACGACTCTGATTCCCTGGTACTTGACATTTGAATACCGCTTATCTCAAAGGGTTATTCAAAACCAGTTTTAAAATAATTACGTTTTAAAAACTAAAAAGAAAACCGACTTCAATGAAGAATACAATTTCGTTTACTTGGATGACATATTTGTTCCAATTATTTTGATGACAAATGGACGGACAGACAGACAGACGCGTGATCCTATATTGGTCCGTTTTTTTCCTTACTTTTGAAGTAATACACCTAAATAGCTTCAAGTGTGCATATACTATTTGAAGAGTTCCCTCGATTTTTCCAGGATCCCATGGATGGGATCAGCTGAGAAGTATACCGACCCTAAAAATATCCAAATAACTTCAAGTGTGCATATTATATGTGTAGAGTTCCCTCGATTTCTCCGGGATCCCATCATCAGATCCAGACCGGATGTCAATGGGACCTGTGAAGAAGAGGAACCCTTTTAAACATTTTTTTTTTCCAAATCAGTCTAGGCGTATTCGATTAATCGGGGAACATAGGTAAATTAAAAAAATTAAAAAATTAAGAATTGAGAACCTCCTCCTTTTTTTGAAAGTCGGTTAATAACATCCACGAGATTATCAAAATAGGCCGTAGTCCAGTTGTTCATTTGATAAACGCAAAGCTTTCCAGTACTAAACTTCACATTAAACTGCAGCGTATTACTTGCTTCACGGCACAAAATATCCTTATAAATAATCAAAACATAGTCTTTTATACCCATCACAACATTTCCATAAGTTGCTCGTCAATCTTATTTCAAATCAGTACAAAAAGGTACAAGCAACCATAAACCAATAAACACTTACTTGCCGTTGCACATAACAAATGTGATGGACACCCGCGGCTTTCGAATAACTTCGAAACGGGTCGGACGTTTAATTTCAGTTTTATAATAAAGGACAAATTGTGTTAGATAAAGGATGGGCAGTAATAGTGTCGTGTCATCTGCGTTGGTAATGTGCGTCGTGGCGGGGCGCCGCCGTCGCGACCGCGTCTCCCCGCGTCAAACGCCGCGACCGCGCCGCATTTCGTGTAATATGGCCAACAGAAAATAATAAAAAGAGCCCCAGAGTCGACCACGCTCGAAAATATTTATTCAAATAAGTCTCCATCAACCCGACCGTAAAAGCACGCAGAGGGTTGAGGGCTAGCAGTTTTATTAATATTAAAAGAACGCTTCAGTTGACACAAATTGGCGATAACCAAAGCGAGTAGGTACCTCGTAAAAATTTTGTTTCCCTTTACGTTTATTATTCGCGTCTCCCGAAATAAGATTGTGAAATAAATACAAATGTGTAGAAAACGTTGCAAAATCTTCGAAGCCAGAAAATTACTCGCAAAAGTGTAGAAATACTTTCAACAAAACGAACAACATTCTATCAGTAAATCGATTTGTGTGAGAAAACAATCGCGCGCTTGATCCGCAGTAAACCAGAAACGAGTATCGAGCCAATATTATTATCGCGCCATCATAAACTTATATTCTATTGCACCTGTGTATTTCTTCATATTCATTCAGCGTGGAATAACTTTTCATAGAAAATTGCTATTAAACCTGACTGATCATGTGATGACAGTAATATGTGAGACAAAGATTAAAAATACGTTGTTATACTAACGAAGACATTTGATAATTAAGCAACCACCTTAAATAAGCCAAGGAGGGGGCAATATTTTACGGCAAACACAGACAATATTCCCTCAAAATGCGTTGTTTCAACGAATTCACGCGCTCGACCAAAAACAAAGCAGTTAATTAACCCATAATTTATATAAATGGGTTCAGTCGCAATTCGGACAACAAATTATGTGCGATAGGCGATCTTGTCTGATAACGCCATGAAAACCCGTAAAGGAAATAAAGCGGGTTCGCGGGAAATTCAACAGTTCGGTGAATGAGACTGAGGTGACAGCAGACAAAGTTATTTACTCAGTACGGTAGATACGGCGGGAGTTCGAAGCATCGGCTTCGCGTCGCGTCGACTAGATCCTTACCGTGTCGCGGGAAGCTCAGTCGATTTATTGCAGAGATATGCAAAGCGACCGTCAAGCGGAGCATTTCTCACCCAATTTAGAGAATTTCGGGAGGGCCGCGCGCGCTCCACAACTATCCAATAAAAAGTTTGTCGACACCACACGGTTCATTTCGACGAATGCCGGCTAATGTCGGGTAATTTGTTCGACACACGAGCGACAGTATTACAAACTGTCGACTGATGAGTCACATTGCGAGTTTTTTTTTATAGTATTCCATATAGGCCAAGCATATCGGGGATTTGCTTGACCTTCATCTCACCCGATTTTTCAAGTTATAATAAGGCGAAGGTGGAAGCGCACTTTACCCAGAATCTTCACTAAACTGAGGAACTGGCTACCTTACCTCTAAATGCCGGAACACAACAATTTAAGAATTGTTGTTATGGCGACAGAATTAGGTAAGATGAAGGTAGCTAGCCAGGCGGACTTAAAAAATGTCCTACCACCAACCAAACCAAGCACAATATTGTACTCCCCCTGAGGATCTAACCCGGGACTTCTGGATCTGATACTGGTGTGCGAACCACTAGACCACACAGGCGGATGTCTCCGCAAGTGTCGATAGCCTATCCTATTTTATTACGGATACACGGGAACCGCGTCGCCAATTAAGAAGAAGTCGCAACACGAATTTCGTGCCTGGATACGTAGCTGAACGCTATAATTTAAAATTATATTTGAAATCGTACTCAGCTTTAAGTGTTCCAGACTGCTAGCGGAAAATGTCACCGTCCCACGCTAACAACGTAAGATCCCACTTGAGAATATGAAGTCATTTTTATAACATTCCATTTCATGTTCAGAAGAGAAAACCTTGCAATCATTTTATTTACTTTTAAGTTTTGCAAAAATAAAATTGGAAGTTTGAGGATGTGGTAAAATAAATAACGCAGGGGACATACTGGGCTGCAGTAAGGGAACATAATGGAAGTGTACGAATAATTCTCATAATGAACAAGCGAGTGGGCGCTGGGACGGACATGTCACATTGCATTGTGCTATATAAAAGTTTCTGCAATATTGTCGAAAAATTGTGAGGTGTTTCACCACGACGTGGCCAACATACGAAGGCGGGCGCAGACCCCGCTGCGAGGAGGACTACTCTGTGTCTCTTCTGTGTAATTTATCGCGAACAATCACATTACCATATCACTAATGTAATGCGGTCGAATACGCGAATGCGCCTTAAACGGTTTTTCGTATCCTTTGTTATCGGAAATTTATGAATTCTGCAGAGGCTTTTGTATCACGCCCGAAGGTTCGGCCGCGGTCGGTATACTTTATAAACATTGTTTTACAATCGTCTTACATGAGCTTTGTGGGGGAGAGATAATAATGTGTAGCGTGAAATATTACGCGATAGGTCTGCGGCTTCCGTTGCGTTAACATTGATTTACGATCACAATCGTATAGCTTTTGAAGAAATTAATTTTACGGGTAATTTATTAAGTTTTTTTTTCAGTATGTGTCAGCTCTTGACCGCGAAACTTACACAGGCAAGAATGAGATCTGCGATGGCGCGAGCCTTTTCAAGAGGTGCCTATAAACTCTCTTCTTGAAGACATTAGGGCCAAGTTCATACAGTGCGCATAATATAATATTCTTAAAAGCGATCAGTTTTTATATGTGGGATATCAACCAGGTGAAGATGATAATAGGCTGTGCGCCTGACATTTCTAGTGAAGAACGGCGAAGGCGGTATAAGGTCGTGAAGTTCCTAAGCATACTCACCGAAGAGTAGTAGAACCCATTGTGAAAGGGCTCGTCCGGGGAAGTACTACCACCATACCTATTTCAACCGCCAAGCAGCATTGTTGAGTTCCGGTTTGAAGGATATGGTCACCAGTGAAATTACAGGCACGTGAGGCTTAACACCTTCATGCCGCAAGTTGACGCAATGCAGTGCTGTGTAGGCTGTTCTTTGCGGATGTGACCTACGCAGTAAGGCATTGTTATAGGCAAGAGATGCACTTTTCATCAGGTGGGCTACTTGATTGTTTCGTCTCCTGACCTGTGAGCCTCTTGAGCCGCGCCACCGAGACAAGCGCGGCAAGTTGATATTTGGCTGTACCATTTCAAAGGTGGCTGCAATACTCCACACAGCCTTAAATATACTGGCAAGTGAAATCATTTCGATAGGCTCAAAGCCCTATTACTCTTTTGTGTAGTTTATTGTCAAATTGTGATTTTAAATAAAACCTTTGTGTGACACTTTAAATGGATTGTTTTTTTAACGAAAAATGATCTGTCACGTCAAGTTCACCCCAGGTAGAATGATCGTATAAAAAATATAACATATCCAGCCGGGTGCCCTAACCCTTACATTATTAAAATCATGGAACCCATCATATCAAAGTAATATTCAAATCGAGTCACAACAAAAGAATCCCATCTCCCAGCTCAGGTTTCAAAGAATGCGAGTTGCACGGGTAACACAATACAAGACGGCGCGTACAGCTCCGAACAGGGGTACGCTAGGAGTACCACCGTCCTAGTTACACAGGGTAAACGATTAAGCAGTGATCAGTCTGCTTAATCATAAAAGTAAAAAATGACTAACTTATATATATTTTACTTGTGGAGGCGCTTGGCCATCTCACATGATTTCAAGTTATGATAAGGCCGAAGGTGGAAGCGCACTTCAACCGAAATCCTCAACAAACTAAATAACACTTTAAGAATTGTTGTTATAGCAACAGAATTAGGTAAGGTGGTGGTAGCTAGCCAAGCGGACTTAAACAAAGTTCTACCACCAACCAAATCAAGCACAATATTGTACTTCCCCTAGGAATTGAACCCGGGACCTCTGGATCTGACATCGGTGGATGAAACACTACACCACAGAAGCAATTAAAACATGATTTGAACATATTTCATCACACATTTACAAAATATAAACCCAGATAAAAAGTTGTGTAAATGAAATTAGAATACAGAGTAACAATTTTACCGAACTAAAATTATACAAAAACTTCAAAGACTGAACACATGCGTTTCTGTATTGCATTACACTATGCCACTATTTATGCAGTAACTGAATACTAGCTTTCATCCCGCTTTTCTTGTGATACAAAAAAAAAAGAAATTGCTTTTAATTCGTGCTTCGTGTTAACCTGGGGCAGCTGAACGCTTGTTCTAGCTTACTACTAGACATCTTTACAACGTCCTTGGCTAAGCTATTAGATGTAAGCGTAAGCGTAAAGAGAACCATGCAAGTAGGTACTCCACTCTAAACAAAACTTTTGTAGTGATGTGCTTATACGATATATTATTATTTTTATTCTACGACGGGGAGATGCTTGGCCTTCGTCTCACCTGATTTTCAAATTATGATAAGATCGAAGGTGGAAGCGCACTACATCCGGAATCCTCAACAAACTGGTGATCTTACCTCTAAATGCCGAACACAGCAATTTGAGAATCGTTGTTATGGCGACAGTATTAGATAAGATGGTGGTAGCTAGCCAGGCGGACTTAAACAAAGTCCTACCATTAGCCAAACCAAGCACAATACTGTACTTCCACTGGGGATTGAACCCGGGACCTCTAGGATCTGAGACCGGTGGGCGAACCACTAGACCACAGAGCGGTTAGAGTTAGTTAGAGCAGTAAGAGGTTCGTTCAATTGCCATCCGTGTTTGACGGAAACTGGTTTCAGTTTTTCTTTTTTGCAACATGGAAACGGAACAAACAAGCTTCCTATTTGCCGTTAGATTCAACTTTTGCCTGAAACAAAGCCTCACTGCGTAGGTCACATCCACAAAGCCCTATGTGGCAATGCATCGTGCCCGTCAACTTGAGGCATATAGATATTCAGTATTCAGTATTCATTTATTACAAGAACAATTAAGAATCTCGCGTGCCCGTTATTTCACCGGCAACTTTATCCTTCAAGCCGGAACACAGCAATGCTGCTTGGAGTATATGCTACTCTTCTAATATTTCATGTTTTTTAAATCACAAAAAAAGTCTACGCTAAAGTTGTGAAAGTTACAAACAATTTTTGCAAAAAAAGTCAATGAAAGTATTCTTAAGAAAACGGTGAATATACTCATACGCGATAACATACGAAATCTGAAGCAGCGAGGAACTGAAAAAAACAGCTTCTCATTGCAAAAGCGCCAAATTTAGGCGTGACAATTTGAATTCTTCGAACTCCATAATTCCATACCCTCAAACATTTATTAGCCCGGATTAAAACCGGGAGCATTATAAAGCACCCATTATAGGGAGCAGCCATACGGCCAATGAATAACACAGCGTTAAAATAGAATAACACGAACCATTGCGGGTAAAGTAAGGCATGATTGACACGTGATCCGTGGCCACGGTGAATTCTCAATGGGCCCTTTTCAATTGGATTTTTTACGAATGTACTTTTATTACCCTATTGTGGGGATGGTATTAGCCCGCAGCAATGCGGAAAATATTTAATAGAGAGTTAATATCACAATGGTACTCGGTTTTGGTTCAATCTTTTTGGCTTTTTTACGAAGGGTGCCTGGGTGCGAAGTTTGTTATAATTATGATTGGCATTATTGTGTTGTTAAGCCTAGAAACATGCTCATAAATCTTTTTTAATGTCCTTAGATAAAATAAATCGTTAAAATATATTTTTTTTCAACCATTTAATTGCAACTCTTCTGATCTTTCAAAGTATGCGCGTTTAGGGTTTGCAAACGTAATTACACTCGGCTTTCAAGCTTACCAAACAACTAAGAAACAAACTGCTTCAATCCTATCCTGTATCGCTCAGATAAGACACAGTTGAGCGATATTTGGGGAACGTAAAGATAAGTCTTCGTTAGGTATGCCGACGAGCCAGCTTATTTCGCGGGCAAATGGTAAAACGCGGTAGCCTTAAAAAAGAGACCACCATGCAAATTATTTCGCTTGTCGGACTTGAGTTATCGTACTACAACGGTAATAAACTCCCGACAGAACACTGTACTTTTATCAAGAATGAAGGTACATGATGCCATAGCTCAATAATCCAACGGTTCACTTGTGATCGCGCCATAAAAAATATAGAAAAAAATGATTCGTTAAAAATAAGATCAGAATAACCATGGAATAGATACCAGCTTGGTTGACAATGTGGTAATGGGCTCGTAGGAACACTAATTAATATATAAAATAAGCGACCTAACACGTCCGTGACTATGTATTTTTAACCGCCTTTGTGGTCTAGTAGTTCAACCTACAGATTTCAGATCCTGAGGTGGCGGGTTCAATCCCCAGGGAGAGTACAATATTGTGCTTGGTTTGGTTGGTGGTAGGAATTTGGTTTAGTCCGCCTGGCAAGCAATCACTATCTTACCTAAGTCTGTCGCCATAAAAACAATTCTGAAAATAGTTGTGTTCCGGCATTTAGAGGTAAGATAGCCAGTTCCTCAGTTAGTTGAGGATTCCGGGTGAAGTGCGTCTCCACCTTTGGCCTTATCTCAACTGGTAACCAAGCGAGATGAAGGTCAAGCGCTTCCCCGTTGTACAATAAAACAATATTTATTGTATATCTTTACTGTTATAACGGTATTAGAAATACACACTCAGTGAAAAAATAATGGTCTACCTATTACATCCTATACTGATAGACAGACGGACGGACATGGGTATAGGGTTCCTTTGGGTATAGTACCCTAGAAATATGAATAATTATACGCTGTACACTTAAAATACGCAGTTACAGAGGATGGATTAAATACGCATACATCTTTATTTTTTAAGCCACTGTTCGTCAATCAAGAAACTCTCTTAAGACTTAACATACGAGAGCATACCTAAAGTCCGAAGTTAAGGAGTTTGCATTATGTCCCTTGTAGTGTATTTATTGTGCAGGAGTAGGCGATTGTCCCGTCCCTTCCTGAGTCATGCGTTTGAGAAATTTGTCAACGTTGTTTATTGCGTGCGGAATGGGCGTGAACGTATTTTATTTATTTTATCTTTGGCCGTCCTCTAGTCTCCTGACTAGTGATTCGTCAAAGATAACAAGTCGGTACGTTGACCAGCAATTTATGTTTTTGGAAAGTGACCTGTAGATACCTGGCAATAATACAGGGATAAAGAACAAAAGGTTTCCTTAATTTTTTGGCCCGTCCTGTTAATTTTTCCGCTGGACACCTGCCCCCTGGACGTGATCTGCAGTGGCCGGTTCGGAAATAACTGAGCCGACTACGGACTCAAGTTCGCCGCTGCAGTAAATATCTAGCCAGGTGAGGCAAAGGAGGCTCTTCGAGCGCGCGTTGCGAGTGTGCAGCTCCCGTATAGGAAATGGCCTAACTACTTTACTGCCCGCTATGCCCCGTGGAGAAATTTCCAAAAAGTATTTTCAAATAAGTATCTATTTTTTTTTTCTAAATACCCATGTTTAAGCTATAACCAACACATTTCAGCTTATTTCACACAAAAAAAAACTCCATTGCAAAAATAATTGCCCATTTTACTATAATTAGTAAAAGTTTATAATTAATTTATTTGAATGAGGAAATTATTATTAGTAATATTTATATAAATTATTAGTATTTTGAAATTATTATAAATACACGTTCAAATTTGAAACTCAATCGAATCGGATCATAATTAAAAATATTGCATACAATCTGTTTTGCCCCATTTTACCCTTTAGTAGTAAAACTTTTCTGAATACATTTTCTAAATAAGCATTTAAATTACAACATGGTATACTAAATTTCCATTCGGTTGAATCAAGTAAAAAGAAATCTCTGTAAAAAAAGATTTCCCCATGTCACCCTATCAGAGGAAGAACCTCAAAGTTATTTTTCTCATAATTAGCATTCAAAGTTATTTTAAATATACATACACAATTTCAACGAAATATTTATAATTTCAAAACTATTGCACCTATTTCACCCTTGATAACCAAACATGATAAGTATCTCTATAGTCTATGAAACACAAATAGATTTTAAATGCATTTTTTGCCCCATTTCACCCGTTTAGAGGAAGAATCCTGAAGTAATTTTTTTCATGATTAGCAATTCAAACTTATCATAAATACACATTTTTTTTAATCAGATCATAATTAAAGATTTTGCATACAAACTGTTTTGCCCCTTTTCACCCTTTAATAGTTCAATCTACTGAAATATTTTTTCTAAATCATATTTATTTTAGTTATAATAGACACACGTAAAAAAAATTAACTCGATTAGATCAAACAAAAAGATTTGTCTATACCAAAGTATTTCCCCATTTCACCCTTTAGAAGAAGAATCAAGCAAGTTTTGTATTTCAAAGGTATTATAAATATAATGTTAAAAATTTCAACTCAATTGGATCATAAATAAGGATTTTGCATACAAGCTAGTTTGCCCCATTTTACTCTATAATAGTAAGATTTCCCTAAATATTTTTAAAGCTATAATGAATACACTTACACATTTTAACTCGATCGGATCATATATAAGTACATCTCCATACAAAAAGATTTTCCTAGTTTCACCCTTTTATAGGAAGAATTTCCTAAGCTTTTTTTAATAATAAGCATTTAAAAGTTATTAGAATTACACACAATTTTCAACTCAATAAGACCACAAAAACAGATTTTAAATACAAACTGTTTTGCCCCTTTTTACCCTTTTCATAGTCAGATTTCAGTGTTTTTTCTAATTAACCATTTTAAGCTTTAATCAACACACGTATAAAATTTTAATTCGATCGGATCAAATATAAAGATATCTCCATACAAAAAGTTTTGCCCCTCTTCATTATTTTAGAGGAAGAATTTTTTTTTCATAATTAGCATGTCAAAATAATTACAAATACACATACAAAATTTCAACTCAATCGGAACATAAACAAAGATTTTGTCTGCAAACTGTTTCATCCCATTTCACCCCCTTGGGGGAGGAATTTCCTAAAATCCGTTCTTAGTGAGCACCTAGATATTACAATTGACCACACTGGCAAAATTTCAAGTCTGTAGGTCTTACAGTTTCGGCGCTAGCGTGATTATACGATTATACTATATATATATATCTATCACGCCAGTGGTAAATCGATTTTATATAACGGAACCCTAGGTGGCGATGTGGACTCAGTATTTGGCGATTTAAAAAATATTATAGATGAATTTCGGCAGATTGGCTTAGAACCAAATTTTTAGAACAGATACATGTTTGTACAGATACAGATGATGTTGTCAACTGTGGAAACACAGTGAGCTGGTGGAAGGCTTAGACAACATAATAAAGAACACCCTTTCCACGGTTTTGAATGTTGAGTTGGATGACAGAGCATGGTCGCAGGCCTCATTGCCTATTCGATTGGGCGGCTTAGGTATACGCAAAATTTCTAGTGTTGCTTTGCCAGCGTTCTTGTCTTCCGTCTATAGTACACATTATTTAGTTGAGAAAATTCTAACACCATCAATTTCGGCTGTTCCTGGCAATATACTCCAAATTTATTATCTTGACGAGGCTCGAAATGCTTGGCATAGTGCTTTGTCTTAATACCGATCCCCAAAACACCTTTCGGCACAACGGCAGTGGGACAGGCCTCAGTGCGAGTTGACACGGAATTATCTATTACATACGTCCTCAACCTCCACAGATCGTGCTCGTCTCATAGCTGTTTCAAAATGGGAATCAGGTCTTTGACTGCAAGCACATCCATCTTACAATACCGTTACACTTATGGATCCTGTAACTTTCCGTATTGCCACTTGTCTTCGGTTGGGTGCAAGATGCTGCGCCTCTCACCAGTGCCGGTGCGGTGCGGCCGTAGATCAATTTGGTTTTCACGGACTTTCGTGCACAAGGTCTGCCGGCAGAATTTCGCACCACGCAAGTCTTAATGTCATTATCCGTCGAACTTTTACCAGTGCCTATGTGCCAGCCGTTCTTGAACCGAATGGTCTGTTACGTGATGATGGTAAGCGGCCCGACGGTATGAGTCTTGTCCCTTGGGAAATGGGTAGGCCTTTGGTGTGGGACGCTACCTGAGTCGACACCCTAGCGGCATCTCATCTACCTGGCACATCAGTTAGGGCTGGTGCGGCGGCTGATTCGGCCGAGGATCACAAAAGGCGCAAATATAGTGGTCCCGACAGAGCTTACCTATTTGAGCCTTTTGGGGTGGAGACCTTGGGTCCGAAGGGAGCCGGTGCCCTCCGGGTTTTCAAAAATCTTGCGAGGCTTTTGATTGAGGCCACACGTGACCCAAGGGCTGGCTCTTATTTAGGCCAGCGAATTAGCATAGCTATTCAGCGTGGCGATGCAGCCAGTGTCTTGGGCACGCTTCTGTCTGGTACTGGTCTGGAACAGTTGAGTTACCTATAGGCCGTTTGTAACGGTCCTTAGGTAATTGACTGATTCCTTTGTACATAGTTAGTTTAATTGTACGTTTTATTGAATAAAAATTATAAATTGAAATTGATAAAAAAAAATATAATAGATTAAAAATAAAAATAATTTTGCTCGCAAAGTCATTAAGGAAACCAATATAAAATATCTTACTGAACGTCAATTATTATTTTGCAAGCACCTAGTTGTATATTTACGGCCCTGCCCATGTATCAGAAGATAATTTCCGACCACGAACGCATGAGTAAATAGCTAACATACAAAAACTCTAAAAATAGCCAAAATATTGATAAAAATCCCGTGAGTCAAATGTGTGGTAAACATACCAATGTTATCTCAAGGCCAGTTTATTATTTACATCGTAAATTATTAGTAACTTGTATGAGTAACCATGATAAATTTGCGGTAGACAACTTTGAGCTAACATTGTTTTATGTATCACAGATTTGTCAACCATTATTAGTTTGCTTGCTCGCAATAGTTTTTATGTAAAGCACTCCACTAGAGACCAACCTACAATTTTTTTTATTAAACTACGTGGTATTTCTTCTTCTGACCTGGTTTATAAGTAATGATAAGGCTGAAGTTGGAAGCCTACTTCACCCGGAATCCTCACCGGTCTGAGGAACTGGCTATCTTACCTCGTAAGTAGAAGAATTAGAAAAATTAAGAGTTGAATAGAAGAAGAATTTTAGAATGATTATTATGACAACAGAAACATGTAAAATGGTGGAAGCTAGCCAGGCAGACTTAAACAAAGTCCTACCACCAACAAAACCAAGTACATTATTGTTCTCCCTTAGGGAACATATTATTAGAGTAACTAAGAACCCTTGTCTAACAAATATTTTTGCATAGGTCACCATATCTACCTAACAGTGTAGTCCATCCAATGGTGGTCCGATAAAGACCGTTCTTTAAACGAAATGTTATCCTTGTATGTTTATGTATTACATCGGTGATGAACAATAAATATTTTATATCTATCCATGTATCTTATATCCACAAAGAAAATCGCTTCACGTAAATGCTTCTCGCTTGCTATCTAAATGACATAAATGTTTGGAATCATGTACCTGTTTCATTTAAAGATAGAGGACACGTTATGCGGTTCAGATGTTTACGGTCATAAGTTATGACATCGAGCCAATTTGTTGCGAACAATAAAATCTCATTCCTTTAATACCACATCACTATTTACCATTCCCTCATTGACGGCGCACGATCCTCACAAATTGTGAGCGATGTGCGGACTTAGCAAACGCTAACGCTACAATTGAGATTTCTAAGATGCCTGCTAACATTTTCCTGAGTAGAAATAACGTATTTCACCGCACGAGTCGCGAAACATTCTCTTACATCGATACGACACAAAGGCATTTCAACCGCTTACAATTAAGGCTACCCTAGGTGCCTAAAGCGAGAGGGACAGCACTATGAGTTTTCGCACGTAGATGAGTGAAACATAACATAACTTTTGATTCTCCGTATTTTTTTACGTGATAGCTAAAAGAGGTATCAATTATTCAAAAACTCAGAATTAAGGTACACATAATATATATCTATTTTACTAAGAACAACTTAAATAGGATTTGTTAATGTGTGCAACACACGGTTTTTCTGTTTTTTTATATCCAGAAACCAATCATGTTTCTGAAACCCCAAATTGATCTGCAGAATTTTTTTCATTCTTGTATGACGGAGATGCGTTTGGCCTTCATCTCGCCTGGATTCAAATCATGATACGGCCGAAGGTGGAAGCGCACTTCACCCTTAATCCTCAACAGACTGAGAAACTGGCTATCTTACCTCTAAATCCTGGAACACAACGATTTAGAACTTTTGTTATGGCGACAGACTAAGGTAAGATGGTCGTAGCTAGTCAGGCGGACTTAAACAAAGTCCTACCACCAACCAAGGCAGGCATACTTTTGTACTCCCCTGAGGAACGAACCTGGGGCCTCTAGTGAGCCGGTGGGCAAAACACTAGACCACAGAGGCGGTTCAACATTACCAATATCGAGAAAATAAAAGTAGTATCTTAAAGTAAACGTACGATATCAAAACACGGACGTGACTCATCTACTTCTATCGCACAATGCTTGACAAATTCGATATCAGCGCACTCGCAAAACGTTCCAACTATCTGGGAATAAATACTCTTTTGTCTGATTTACCGATAAATGTTCCAACTATCTAGGAATAAATACTCTTTTCTCTGATTCACCGATAACGCACCGGAATCTGTAAGACTCCGCGCAGGATAGATAACATTTGTATGTCATTTCATCAATGGGTCAGTCAATCATTCATCATCATTACTCAGCGTCTGTATTGAAACACGTGAATAGACAAAGCCAAATTGGATAGCAACTCCAAACGCATCAATGGCTGGCTCAACGCTTCAACACAATCATGTCAATAGACACGTAGGCACAAGTGAAACTACATATGATCGAAATAATTATTTTACGAAGTGATTATATGACTCATACGCAATAAATTATCAATTTACTAGCTTTTGTCCGCGATATCACTCGGATAAAAGTAGCCTAGGTAATGTCCTTCTTGTAAACTAGACACAACATCTATGCCAAATTTCATTCAGAGACAATCAAACCAATCGTAAGGCGTTAATGGTTTCTCGAAAAAGTTTTTAAAAACTCCTGCGAACAATGCCGTCAAATTTTCTACATTGCTTTAAATCAAAACAAATGATTTCAGAATTTAGATTTTTTTGAGTTACTCAGAAGACCAAGATTTAAAATGCGTAATAATGGTAGGTAGGTCGTCTAGTTATTGCTACATTGGTTAAAATTGGGTTAAGTGTACTTAATTTTTCAACAAATAATCAATCCTGGAAGAAAACGATTTCAGTAATTAGGCTGCCCATTGCTCCTAGCTCAAGATTTTTCTTCGCTCGTTTGTTCTGTTTTTTGGAGTTAGATGAACAGTTTATCTATCTATTAGAGTTACATTCGAATGTATTATGTTGGTATAGATATTCATTTTATTTGTTTAAGTCATTATATGCTGAATCTCTTGATGACCTTTTAAACTTAAGTGTGTAATTTTTGAAATAAAAATATTTTAGTGAGAAAAATATAGAAACATACAACCTACGCAAGAATCATCATACCAAACCTCACTATGCAACTAGTTGCATCACTGTTTTCATTCCAAAACAAAGCTGTCCTATACCTTAACATTTATCGGAATTTCATTTGAAGTATTTTAGGGCAAGCTATCGATTGCTCCAAGCCTCAAAAGCACTCCAAAAATATGTAACTGGTTTACAAGTAAACCCATAAATCAAAGAGATACAAGTCGCTACATTCCAAACTCCACTTTCGGTTCGATGATACAGCAATGAATGAATCGCAATTAGCAGATGTTTCGCGTCCAGCTATTTATTACGCGCTATGCGGTGACATGGCACAGACATAGAGATCCCCACAGTGGTAGGTGAACGGTAAAGTAACTCAATGCAAACGTACTCATCTAGATCCAGTTACAAACGAATACCAAAATATGATATTTTGGTATTCGTATGTTTTCATCATATCAAGTCGAAAAGTTGGATTCAAATCAAATATTTTAAGAAATTATATATATTTTGTGATCATATATTTCGATTACATTTGAGACACTTATCTCCTGTAGCTTAAATAATCTAAATCTTAATCTATATAATGGTTCGACCTACGACACAAGACTTACGTTTTTGTGTAGGTTCTGCACACAAAAACATGTGTCAAATATAATGTCAGTAATGTCTAAAATGTAACTACTAATACAAATTACTTTACTATTTGTTCAGTATGATACAATTTATCGTCATTATTATCATTATGCTTGATAATATTGTAAATGAAATGGTACTTTTTAAATACGGGTTTTACTCACGTATACACGTATATACGGTCCCTAGATGACACAACTGTTTGCTTGTTTGTTTTATATTGTTTATTAGCAGACCCTAGTTAGAAGTAGTTTTTGAGCCTATTCGATACAAGTAAAAATACGAATATTTTCTTTATAAAATAAAAGTGTCGATTACGGAAATCGATGCATGATTCTGTATTAATAAAAACAGTATCAAAATCACGTAAGTTGAATGGACGTTTTGTGAGAACTAGTGTTTTTGATGTTTTTCAAAATCACCTATTACATTGTGAACTAGCTATTTCACATGAGCTGGGGCTGAGAGAAGGGCGCAGATGTCGGAGGCGATTGTTTGCAAATAACAAAGTGAGCCCAGGGCCCGCAACAGTTTCTAATTGTGCCACGACAATGCGTAATCTAACCGGTCCTATTCGCTGGCACGTCGCGAGTCTCTACAATACAACAGGGTGATGTAGAGCCGGCGATGACGTCAGCTCTGTCATTGTGCTTTAGATGCGACAGTGTTGTAGTGAAGGAATATTGTATTAATCTCATACTTTGGTAGGTATTATGTAAATTATCCATATTTTTCTTTCACGCAGTTAAATAACAAAATAACAATAAATAAATGGAAATTTTACAATATAACGGCATCTTGGAAACTAGATAAACGGAGAAAATTAATACCTAAAAGTAGTACCTAATAGTAATACGTACTTTACTTATTTTTGTAAATAAATACTCATGATAGAATATAAAACCCAAACATAGAACAAACACTTATATTCATCACAGAAATGTTTGTATTTACATATTTGCACAAAGTATTATGTAATTAAATGTGCTATGAACTCATAAAAACATTGTGGATCGATGATTCATATCAAAAAGTTGTCTCTACATCACTCCTGTTCTGCACCCCGTAGGTCCTGAATCGCCAGGTGCCACGAAGGCAAGTAAAGCAGATCTACCTTTCGCGCCAAATTGGCCGTGTCGCTCCGACGCACCACTAGGGGCGTCGTTCACGTGTTAAATCACTTCAATTTATACACACTATCAACCCTACCTCTCGCGAACACCCGTATGTGTTTCTGTTTAAACATCGCATTAAAGTTTATTTCCACATCTTATTCGTAAATAGGATTACGAGCGCGCGTCGCTGCACTAACTGCAAGCGTTTCGAAATCATCTCACTGTTTTTGTTTACATTGCTCCGAGATTCCGAAATGTTAACGATGATTACCTGAAACAAAAACAAATGTCATTAGCTCTAATAGAAAACACATATTTATCTAAGCAGTTATGCAAATGCACAAAGTACATGATAGTGTGTATCTAACCCCAATTCTGCGTCATTTCCGTTTCCATGTATCCAGAGGCCGCAGCCATTCACCGGACAGGACGTTAATTAGAAAATTATGTGGGAAATTATTAATAGGTCGGCCGTGTAGCCGATTAGATAACAAAGTAGTCCATTAGCCGACCGGGATAAAGGCTGTTCGGGTGCGTAGCGTGAACCCTGCTGGGGGTTTGTGACCGTTGTATCCATTGTCTTAAGGTTCACATCGAGTTCGATGACGCTAATTGAAAAGGACCTGGCATGATAGAGCAGTAGCGAACAATACGTCGCCCGTCGGACCGGGGGCGGGTGACGCGTGGTTGAGGAATGATCAACCGCGTGGAAATGACGACTTAATGGATTATATGTGTACGCCGACACCGAGATAAGTGTCGCCGTCCCTGCCTTGTCGCCGGAGATTAGCCAACCAAATTATAAAAATTAATAACATAATGGAAATCAACTAAGGAATCATTTTACACGCCGATGCACTCGCCGATAGCGGACGAGTTACACGTTGCTTTAAAGGATGTTCGACATTACTTCCAGAAGTTACCATGTAAAAACGATTGCTGTTGAACGAGTGAAGTGGTACTTATACGAGTATATTTTGTAAACATTATACTTCGCAACGCAGATTCAACAGAATAAGCAGATGCTTATAGCAACCTTTCAAGGTGCATGGAGTGGTTTCTGTAAAACATGATTGTTCTGTTGAATTTCGATTGAATTGAACAGTGAATCATAAAGGCAGTGACCCACATCAGACACATGTGCCCACGCAACGATACAACACCCCGGACAGTTGCGTGTCGACAAGAAACACGGTAAATTGAATACGGTCATTGTAACCGCCGCAGTTGCCAGCCCTCGAAATAAACATTAAATAGCGCCACAATAACCTACGATTTACCGGCAATCTATTCATTTATAGAAGGGACAAGAAACGCCTCGCCACTTACGACAAAAAGTCTAAGGATAGATCTCCCGCTGGTGTATTGTGTTCGGTTCTAGGCGCGATCTGGACAAACGACCCGTGGGAGTCGGTGTGAATTATTGAGCCAATGTCATAGCGGGACTGACTCGATTCCCATTACAAAGCCATTTGCGCTGTTTACATAAAGGAGGGTACTATGGTCCGCACTGTTGCGATTGCAAATTTTCCGCCTCTCGCGTGTCAAAGGAGATAATTTATTGCAATTGAGATACAACAGGCGCTCGGGGAACGGCGACCAACACCTCACATAAATAGCGCAGAGACCGACGCCGCGCCCTCCTCCTATCATCTGACACCAAATAAAATTATGATCATGTCCATTTATTACACTGGATTAAACAGAGCAGTCGCCGTAAACTACCCTATTGAGTTCGCTTCATTCTTATCGAAAACGCAAACAGGAAAATGCAAAACGTCTCGAAGATATGTTATTAATTTAATATTCATCGTCATCATCATCACATTAGTGTCACCTGCTGGACAGAACCTTCACCAAATAGGGAGGGGTTTTTGCCATAATCACCACACTTGGCAGGCGGATTGGTGATCGCAGTAAAAGTGTTGATAATATATATTGTGCTTGGTTTGGTTGGTGGTAGTACTTTGTTTAAATCCGCCTGGCTAGCTACCACCATCTTACCTAATTCTGTCGCCATAACAACAATCCTAAAATTGTTGTGTTCCGGCATTCAGAGGTAAGATAGCCAGTTCCTCAGTTTGTTGAGGATTCCAGGTGAAGTGCGCCTCCACCTCCGGCTTTATCTCAACTTGTTACCAGGTGAGATAAAGGCCAAGCGCTTCCCCGTCGTACAATAAAAAAAAAATACACAGAAGGAAACTGCTGCCCGTCTTCCGGTGAGATCCCTCAGTCGGCTTTTACGACATCCGTGGGCTGAGTTGGAGGGGTCGAATGTTAAGCCGCGACCGCCACGGCAATGGTAATAAAGTTTGTTAAATTTATCAAGCTTAAAAACGACATTGAATCCTGCCTATAAGAGCATGTTTAGTTTAGTCTAATTGTTTTCGGTTTAACTGGTATAAATTTACTTTATCTTATCTTATAGCTTAAATACAAAAGTAATGGCAGAATTCACCAGTATCGAATATATAACAGTAATGGCTCAATTTAGAAAACTATGAAGTGTTAACATATTAAAGCCGGAGACTGTTTTTTTTTTTCTTTTTTTATTGGTGATAGTCAAGCATTTGACCTCCAGCTTACGTGTAAAACAAGTAAAGTTGTGGCCTAAGATGTGAATTAAGAAAGACATGATAACACGTTTTCTTTATGTGATTATCTCACGCAAGTACAATTTCATATTTTTTATCGTTTTACTCATTTACAATAATCTTAACGAATATAAAAACGCATGGACATCAGCAAAATTTAAAGATTTCAAAATTCAAGTTGATCACCTATTGTGTTACTTCTCTCATTTTCTAAAGTGTCCTGAAGTGTTCATTGTGCTTGGTGATTTACTAGCGAAATGTGTGGACGCGACATTCTAGGCACGTTCGTTACATTTCTTTATACAAAAGCAGGTGCGATTCTGTACACTATTAGCATCCAGGCGGACACAATAGCAACACATGCCCCTAACCGTACCGTACGAAATACCTGGAACCAATATTTGAAAGTTTTTACAAGCTAACTAGAGAGATTTAATATATTTTTAGGCAACGAAGTAGCATAATTTCTGTTTGTTCTTTAAGGATTCACGTTTTAATCTCGATAATATTTAACACTTTTCTCATCAGACCGATATGTATCACATAAAACAAAAAGTTGATAAACAACTATACCAATTTCGTAAAGTTATTCAATATTATAACGTTTCGCATATAACAAAAGCTTCAGAGTCGCAAACACAACTATAAAATTATTATTTATAAGTCTAGTTAGTTTATGTCGGCTAATTCGCTTAACGAAATCCAGTTTCGAGTAAATGAGTAAACTTGCGAAATCTAAAGTGAAACAGTATCGTATAAAATATTAGCGGACAATCAAAATTCAAGCTAATAACACAACAGTGAAACGGAGCGTTTAGTTTGTTATAAATTTTCGAATCGCAGTCTAACATTATCCATACAAAACGTTTTATATAAATTCTTAAATCAAACGGTTGTGATACAAATTGCCGGCTGCGCAAAATGCATAAGTGTAGATCTCTAATTTGATGAGAGGTTTGGGCTGGTCGGGAATTATATCAAAAACGTTTACCAAAATAATGGGCGATTAGTGCGTTTCCAGAAACTGCAATTTGGATGCATCATAGTGAATCGCGTGCACGGCACAGGAAATGTATTGAATATTTAACAGTTAAAATAACAGGTAGCATCTGAATGACGATAAAATTATTCCGTTTATTTTATTATTAGGTATATCCGAAATTTTAAAAACACAAGGGAACACAAAGTGTGTGTAGAAAAAATAATTACAAACTGACCTTGTAATGTTTTTGTAGATTATACTTCTCCCATAAAACGTCCAACATTCAATCGTTTCAATGTTTTCAATCAACACTAAAACATATCATGAATATATCATAATGTTCAACTAGGTTTAAAACAAACATTCAAAGGTTGTGTGTTCCATTAGATCACAATAATCGTAAAATTTAGGTACCTACTTAAAATAACGCTTTGACGATTATTGCAAAATTAGTAACAATATGTAACAAACAAAATGCATACAATATTTTTTTTCCCAATAGCATGAGAAAAATATATAAGTTACTCATAAAACTATTCAATTTAATTCATGCAGCCGAACTAATCATGACGAAAATTATATCAGTCATCTAGGTTTGCGATACAATTCTATCAGCTGATGTGTTAACAAGCAGTGACTGCGGCAATGCGCCAGAGCACTACCTGGGCAGCTGCCTCCTAACCCCACCAATCTATGCACAACTCACCCCGCATGTGTCGTTCTATCTCTCTTACACCTACCACTCAAAAGCTCGCCTCTGAGCTACAAAAAGCGGTTTCATATCTCAGTGTGCGTGAGACGAGATACTTGTGTGCGAGAACTTATTCTTCTGACAAGCTTTATCACGCTAAGAATAGAGCGAAAAGTAAAACGAGGCTTACGCCTCTTGAGACGTTTTGTTTTCAGGCGCGAATTTACCTGTTGGAACGCGTGAACCGGCGCGATGCGGCCTTGTGCGCGAGCGCACCACAGGTTTGACTCCAAGCCAGTCCCACCCCAGACCTCAGCGTGGTCGGTTGTGTCGCGATATTTTATCGAGTACTTGCTGACGCACGATCCCGTCCAATTAGTGTTCTCGCGAGAAACGAGTTAAGTGGCCGGTCGGACTAGTGGAGAACTCTTGCTGGAGGCAAAATAAAATGAACTAGTGCGCTGCCGACACGATGTTTACGTGGAATTTCAGTGTTGAAGGATTATAAATCAAACTATGTAATAAGTGTGAGTGACAACAAAACGATGTATCTGGCTTGGTTCGCGAATACCTTGCTGGTGCTCTACTTAGCATCGTCGGCAAGGAGTGCATCTTTGTCGGCGACCACCGGGACCCGTTACCAAGCGCCGGACGAATGCGTGTGGGTCAACGAGCTCGATGGAGTCGCCCTGCAGTGCAGGTTGCGTACTATCAACAGCGAGCTGGACAACACCAACTTCAGCACGATACAACCGCATCCGACGGTTAGACTGCGGCTCGAGTGTAGCGATGCAATGTTCTATCAGAGCTCGCTTGCTCCGGGCAGTTTCCGACAGTTAGTAGAATTGCGCGAACTTACCATTGAATACTGCAAAATCGGAAACCTCTCGGACAGTGCGTTCACGGGTCTACGTGAATTACGGAATTTGACAATCAGGACACACAATGCAGATTGGTCGGCTATATCTCTGGAAATAACGCCGAGTGCGTTCTCCAGAGATGTACAACATTTGGAAAGGCTAGATCTCAGTGAAAATAATATGTTGGTATTTCCCGATGGAGCTCTATGTTCTCTCCGCAACTTGATATACTTGAACATGACTGGAAATAGAATGAGAGACATAAGTCACTTCCAGTTTTCTACAGCACACAGACACCCGACAGAAAAATGTGGAGATAATTTGGTTGTTTTGGATTTATCGAGAAACTTCATCGATACTTTGCCTCCAAATCTTCTTTCCGGTCTTAAGAACTTAGAGAAACTATACTTGCAAGGAAACGGGCTAAACTCGGTTGCAGATAGAGCTCTCGAAGGTCTCGTATCTTTGACAACAATCAGATTCTCTGACAACCAGCTCACAAGCCTACCTCCAGAGCTGTTCAGTGACACGAAAGAACTGAAGGAAATATACCTCAACAACAACACCATAACCGTATTAGCACCTGGATTGTTTAGCGACTTGGTGAATCTTCTTGTTTTGGACCTATCCTACAACGAGCTGACATCTGATTGGATCAACACTTCAACGTTTTCTGGACTGAAACGTCTAGTTTATCTGGACTTTTCACACAATCGTGTTTCGAAAATGGAGATAGCATTATTCAGAGATTTGCATAATTTACAGATTTTAAAAATACAAGACAATTACATCGAACACATACCAGAAAATGTGTTTGGATCGTTGAGTAAATTACAGTCGTTGACATTATCAAACAACAGGCTGACTAATGTCGACAGCTATGCGTTCGCCGGCTTGCAAGCACTTTCTGTTCTTTCTATCGACAGCAATCACATCACGAAGATACATCCTCACGCACTTCGCAACTTTTCATCTTTACAAGACTTGCACATCAATGGGAATAGATTGGATGAAGTGCCGATGGCCCTAAAAGAAATACCCCAGCTAAAGACTCTTGATTTGGGGGAAAACCTTATTACAAGCATAGAAAATGCTTCATTTATGACTATGGAGCAAATGTATGGATTGAGACTGACAGAAAATAATATCGGCAACATAAGCAAGGGCGTTTTCGACAAAATGACATCGCTCAAAATCTTGAACTTATCAAAAAACAAGATTCACAAAATTGAAAGCGGTGCCTTTGATGGAAATGTGAATTTGCAAGCCATTAGGCTCGATGGAAATTACTTGACAAATATCGAAGGACTTTTCGCGAAATTGCCGAATCTTGTGTGGCTCAACATTTCTGATAACCGATTGGAATGGTTTGACTACGCTATGATTCCAACTGGATTGCAGTGGCTTGATATTCATGCTAATAGGATCGCCGAACTGGGGAACTACTTCGAGATTGAATCACAATTATCCCTCAGCACTTTCGATGCTAGTTCCAACAAGCTAACTGAAATCACTGGGAGTGCTATCCCCAACTCCGTGGAGATGTTATACTTGAATGATAATTTAATTTCCAAAGTGCAATCTTACACATTTTTCAAGAAACCTAACTTAACACGCGTCGACCTGTTCGGTAACAAAATAACGAGCTTGGATCCGAACTCTTTGAGAATATCAGCTGTGCCTCAAGATAAATCAGTGCCCGAGTTTTTCATCGGCGGAAACCCGCTTGAGTGTGATTGCACAATGGATTGGTTGCAAAAAATCAACTCAGGTAACAGAGCTCGAACCCAACCCAAATTGATGGACATAGATAGTATCCACTGTAAATTATTGTTCAGCCGAGGCAACGCTTTTGTGCCACTAGTGGAAGCAGCACCTAACCAGTTTTTGTGCAAATATGATTCGCATTGCCATGCATTATGTCATTGCTGCGACTTTGATGCCTGTGATTGTGAAATGACCTGTCCGAACAACTGCACGTGTTACCACGATCCTACTTGGTCAGCTAACGTAGTCGAGTGCTCAAGCGCAGCTTACGTCAATTCACTGCCTGAGAAAATACCGATGGAGGCCACACAACTGTACCTCGACGGTAATGACATTAAAATGCTCCCGAGTCACGCTTTCATCGGAAGAAAGAAATTAAAGATACTGTACCTAAACGCTTCAAACATAGAAATGATACATAATAGAACATTCAACGGATTAAAAGAGCTGGAAATTTTGCGATTAGATTATAATAACCTCATGTCGATCGAAGGACAAGAGTTTGACGGCCTGGACATGTTACGGGAGCTTTATATAAATAACAACAAAATCAAAACTATCGGCAAAGACATGTTCAATCATATGGCGCGTTTGAAAATATTACACCTGCATAACAATCGATTGATAACCTTAACAGTGTGGAAAATTCATCCAGCAATAACAGAAATAACTCTTTCATACAACCCGTGGTCTTGTGATTGTGATTACACTGAAATGTTCCGAGAATGGACAAAGAGTGTGACTTCCATCACTGACCTTTCAAATATAAAATGTATATATTCCAAACGCAACACTACTGAAGTCATGGTGTACAACGAGAACATGTTTGCTGACCCGGAGACTGGATTTACAATTGCATATGAAAACGGCACGATATGCTCTGGACAACCAAGTATCAACAATAGCATCAATGGGAATCTGACAGCCAACAGAACAATAATAACAAACGATGATGAACCCGATTACACAACGGTGATTGCTACGTCGGTGTGTTTCATGTGCGTGTTACTGATCGCCATACTCGTGTTCATATTCAGGCAGAACATGAAAGTGTGGTGTCATTCCAAATTCGGTGTGAGACTGTTCTGTGGTGCTAATGATATGGACCGAACCGATTCAGAAAAAATGTATGACGCGTTCTTGTGCTACAGTACTAAAGACGAAGCGTGGGTCACAGAGCAGCTTGCACACGTACTGGAGCAGGGCGAGCCATCCTACAAGCTGTGCCTGCATTACCGCGACGTGGGCGGATACGTGACCGACAAGATCCGCCAGGCGGTGGAATCTTCGCGGCGCACCATAATGGTGCTCAGTGAGAACTTTTTGAGGACTGAGTGGGTTCGTTACGAGCTAAAGTCGGCTCTGCACCAAGTGATGACAGATAGGCGGAGAAGACTAGTGATAGTGTTGTTAGGGCAAGTGTCGCAAAAGGATCTCGATCCCGATATAAGACTGTATCTGAAGACGAACAAGTCTTTGCACGCGGAGGATAGGTTGTTTTGGGAGAAGTTGAAGTTCGCGATGCCGGATGTGCGGGGTAGGCAGCGGCACAGGGGGGTGCCGAGTCCGGGGGGGCTGCCGATGCACAGGCACCACCACGGACGCAGCCACCAGGACATGCTGCCGCCGCCACCCTTCCACGGCGCCCACCCTGTGCTGCCCCCGCACCCCTCGCACCCCTCTCACACACCGCACCAAGTGCCACCCCGTGCGTCCCCACGCACTATGTCCGTCCATGTGTAGTGAAGTGACAAGTGATTTAACTCAGTGATACATCACTCGTGTATATTTGTGAAGACTAGTCGGAACTCATAAAGACTGTACATAAATTTAGTTTTCTATGGACACTAGAATAACCAATCGATTTGGAAAGTGTCATTATGCCCAATAATTCTCTATTTCCGTACTTACTTGACTATAACTGTGTTTTTTCCTATGCATTTAAAATTTTTATTCGAGTCATTATGAAGAAACGTGTGTATATAATTGTAATTTAGTAGAAGCCGTACTCACTGTGTCTGTAAGGCATTCCTTTAAACTTGTGTTAGTAACTAGTGGCTGTAAAAATATATGATAAATATGGTGCACTTTGCATTTTGTAAAAGTTGTATTGTGTAATGCCCAAAATTGGACTGCTGAAATGTATAAAAAAGAGACTACTTGAAGTAAGGCCTTTCTGGCTGTGTTTGTTGGGCAAAACTTGCTGCCAATTCTGTTACTATAAACGGCATGAATTGCCACTATCTGTGATAAAAATAGCAATTGTAAGCTTTCGTACTATTAAATTTATAAATATGTACTTAGTATCTTTAGTTAGATAGCCTATTTGGAATGAAAAATATTTATTATGAA
Source organism: Venusia cambrica (assembly GCA_951394065.1). NCBI lineage: Eukaryota > Metazoa > Arthropoda > Insecta > Lepidoptera > Geometridae > Venusia > Venusia cambrica. The sequence goes on from OX596055.1 coordinate 7,992,648, forward strand.
AACATCAACAAATTGTGGATTTTGTTCACATAACTTAAAATGAATATTAAAATTCAATGAAAATATTAATCTTTTTTATTTAATTAATCACAAACACGCTCCTGTCAATATTGTTAAAATAGGTAAATAGTAGTTACATTTTAGGATTACAAACATAAGTAAACTAATCATATATACAAAAGCAATAACAAACATAAATAAAAATGTTGCTACAGTTTAGATTCAGTTACTACATAGCACAATTATGCATTAATTCTATTTCTTTCTATGTTTTTAATTTATGAACATAGGCAAGCTTTGCTTCGATAGCGATATCGTTTATGAATACTTTCTTAGAGTAAATACGAATGAACGCAACAAAAGGCAAACAATATACCACAAATTATTTTTTCTCTACATCTGTACCAATCGGTACTCTATAAGTGAAAACTGTGTAAGGCTTTATTTGTTCATAATGTTTCAGTTTACAAGATGTTAGCTATAAGCTGTTTGTTTTCCATGTAACATAAAAAAAAAGTCAAAGTAAACTACATTCGAGACAATGGATACAAAAGCAATAATGAAAATAAAAAAAAATTGCCACAACATTATTACAATAGTAACCACATTGCACCATTATTCAGCATTGATTATTTTTAATATTTCATTTAATGTTTGCATCTGCTACATTTTATGAACGGGCAAGCTTTGCTACTATTGTGTTATCGTTTATGAATACTTTCTTAGAGTAAATACGAATGACCGCAACAAACGGCAAACAATATTAAAGTTAAAGTTAACTACATCCGAGACAATAATTAGGTACAAAAGCAAAAACAACAAAAAAATGTTTTGTTACAATTTAATTACAAAAGTTACCACTTAGCACCATTATTCAACATTAATTATATTTAATGTTTGCAAGAACTACATTTTATAAACGGACAAGCTTTGCTACGATAGATAGTAGATAGATAGTAGATAGATAGTAAACAATACCCGAGACAATAAATACAAAAGCAATAACAAAAATAAACAAATTTTGTCACAATTTATTACAATAGTAACCACATAGCACCATTATTTATAATTCATTCTATTTCATATTTTGTTAAATGTTTCCAACAGCTACATTTTATTAAAGGACAAGCTTTGCTACGATAAGGTTATCGTTTATGAATACTTTTCTTAGAGTAAATACGAATGAGCGCAACAAAAGGCAAAAGATAATAAATTAAAAGAAAACTACATCCGAGACACAATAGCACACAAACGACGCGGCCTGGCTGTAGGTACAAGAGGAACCGGGAGATATTCACGCATAAAGATACTCCACGCAGTTATTGCGATTTACAATATTACCGCGGGGAATGTTCCAAGCACAAATTGGAATTCTTTGCGTAGTAGGGTTAAATCTTATTTTTCAATGAATTGCAGAATGTTAATCGAGTATTTTTATCGTTTGCATATTTGCTTAGGTTGACGCACACAAAAGATTTTATGGATTCTTTAATAACTTTTACTGTGATCCTTGAAATCATGATATCAGCTATTCTGAAAATAAAACCACGAATAATATAATATATTTGGTATTATACTTTTAGGATAAATAACACATTCACTATCATATGTACATATAATACTGTACATTTTGGATATATTTAATTTAAGTGCCCACTTGAAGGACATTTCATTTAAGTGCCTCGGAGAATGCACTACCGGGCCCTATCGGGCTAAAACTGCTTGACTTTCGATTTGAGATTTTCATTTCTGACACTAAATAATCTTAATCATACAGGCTCAAGTTCGATGTTAAAAATACAAATAATAAGTTGATTAAAATTATATGTTTGACTTAATATGAACCTGCATTGAACAGTGAAATCTATGAAAAGTAGTGGAAGTACATAGTATTCTAGGTCCATTAATTATATTTGTCAGATCTAAACACTAGGTTTTTTATCATTCTTAGCTACATACTTTTAGATAGCTTAAAATTATCAGCATCGTAAAAAACATCCATTTAGATCAAATAGTTTAAATATACTATTTTTTACTCAAACGATAAATAAATTCTCACCTAAAATATGCATGCACGCTATATATCTTCTTAAAACTTCGAAAACGTAAATTAAGATTAAATCGCACACAATAATGAACTGAGAACATACCTGTGATAAGAATGTTCATAAACACACCAACATTCAACGCAGTACATACACGCACATATTTTCCGACTATCAGGCTAAAATCAACAACAACACCTTACATCACTTTACAACATTCCAATCAAATGGGAAAGAAGCTCTATAACTTGTGCCTATAGGAGCGTTCAAAAGCCGGTTTAGGGTACCGCAACACTAATACTGCACACTCTTGCTAACTCATCAGTATGAATAAAAAACTACACTTTTTACCTTTTTACATATGAAATTGCATCATAATTTACTTCATAATTTTGTAGAATCAAACCGGCAAAACGTGTTTAATTGTAAAGAACTACACTATAATTTCATTTTTTTTTTATAAAAACGCATCATCTAGACTTAGTAATTTCGTAGAAACTTGTTTCGTAAAATTTGTTTTATAGGTATTTGAACAAACTCATTTAAAGACAATGGCTTAAGCGTGCTCTAACGCTTCGCGAAAAGTAATTTATTTATTTGTCTAAGTCTTCAGCCAAGATAACCTAAAAACGTTTGCACGCCTTGATTAATGATGGAACGTTAGTCAAGCATGGATTGCAATAAAGCAAGCGTAGTAATATTTTCGTTCAAAACGGATTATATTTTAATGTTTACGGAACCCATGTAAGCTTTAGAGAACTAAGCCAAGTTTTTAACGTGATCCGTGCGGATACCTGAGGCCTTCGACCGCTCCTCAATCTAAGGTAACGAGCCTGCGCCCGCGCCTCGCAGCCCGTAAGTAGGTGTGAAACAACACCCAGCAATAATGGGATAGCAAATCTCGCTATATTTTACCTCTGATATATCTTATAGCCTTTTTGGTAAGCACGTATAGGACTTGATGAGAAGCTTTCCTTGCATTTAGCAATGGGACAACCATTGCTAAATGCAAATGAAAAGATATTGGCAAATATAAATATTTCAGGACATCAAGACATCAATTTCGTACAGCGCCATCTAGCCCCAAACGAAGCAATGCTTGTACTTGCACATAAAGGATTTGATGAGAAGCTTTTCTTGCATTTAGCAATGGTTGTTCCATTGCTAAATACAATTGAAAAAATATTGCCATATATAAATATTTCAGGACATAAATTTCATACAGCGCCATCTAGCCCCAAACGAAGCAAAGCTTGTAATATGGGACCCAGATTACAGATAAAATACATGTAATATACTTTTTTTTATATCATACAATACATCCAAACACAAAAAAAACATCAATATACATCACACAAATGTTTGTTCAGGGAGGAAATCGAACCCACGACCTACAGCGCAGAAGGCAGAGCTACTACTAACTGAGCTGTGAGGCTTGTCCAAATATTCACCACCGCTTTAGTCTGTGAAATTCTTTAGATCAATAACGGCAAAATAAATGCATATTAAATGATTGCAAATTTTTATACAATAATGACATAGCTCGCTTCGCTCGCTTATTTAAGTATCTTGCCTTACGTCCAGTTGTAGGTGCATGCATCTACTTATGTTTTATGAATGTGTGAAAATACTCCGCACAGACAACTTATACTGAAACCGCTTAAATATAATAGAAAATTAAATGTTATAGCCGCGCAAGAGAGATTTTCACTAACAAAGCTTTAATTTTATGGGTAATTTGAATAAACATGGGTTGGAAAAAACATCCTGAAAGCTAAGTTCTCATGTGCAACCAACAGTAAAACAACATTTGTATTTTAGAGTTCAGGTTTTACTTAGTACTAGGCAGAGGCAGGTATTTAAAATTTGTTGCTGTACATAGTCAACAGGATTTCAGCGCTTATTTACAATAATTCTTCATCGCATTTTATAAGATAAATTTATCGTTACTAACGGTATAACCAAGATATCACTAAAAACTAATCGATTCCAGAGGATTTCAACAATACAATAAACTGAACTATCATACTTGAATAGACTTTAAGTGTGTAAGTATTAGAATATTTGGTAGGTAAGTGCTCATTTATTATTATAAATGATGGGTTAGCTCTAGGCCTGTCTAGCTCAAGAGCAAAGCAAGGATGAGGGACTTTTTTAAACTTTCACGATTAGAACACATTATTTTAATTCGAGAAACGGGTTTCCCCAAACAACTAGGCAATGCAGCCAGTTTCTTGGGCGCGCTTCCGTCTGGTACTTGTCTGGAACAGTTGAGTTACCTATAGGCCGTTTGTAACGGTCCTAAGGTAACCCGACTGATTCCTTTGTACATAGTTAGTTTAATTTTACATTTTATTTATTCCCGTCCCGGGTTTGATCCCCATGGGGAGTACAATATATTGTGCTTAGTTTGGTTCGTGGTAGGACTTTGTTTAAGTCCGCCTGGCTAGCTACCACCATCTTACCAAATTCTGTCGCCATAATAACAATTCTAAAATTGTTGTGTTCCGGCATTTAGAAGTAAGATAGCCAGTTCCTCAGTTTGTTGAGGATTCCGGGTGAAGTGTGCCTCCACCTTCGGCCTTATCTCAACTTGTAACCAGGTGAGATGAAGGCCAAGCGCTACCCCGTGGTACAATAAAAAAAAAAAAGTTAATAAATGTATTTTACTAGGTAGGTCACACCTACCTCTATATACATCTCAATTATATAGTTTTTAATACATTTACATGTTGTTAATTTACAATGAGATATAAATAAAATACCAACAAAGTTTAAACATTCAATAAGTTACCTCTAGACCTAGAGTTTGATACCTGGGTACCTATTTATAGTTGCATTATTTAACTATAACTACTTGTTATATCTATACTATCCTGTGGTATATCTAATATTTATATATTAAAAAAAAAGAGTAGTATTACTATAATTGAACATGTACTTTTAGCTTATTTTTAAATTTATTTCTGTATATTTTATACAGCATACAATACACACAATTGTGCAACAACAACAAGAAATCAGAGGCGCTAGCCGCGGCCGCCGACTCTCATAAATAATGCTAGAGAAATAACACAGAGGTGGAAAAATAAGAACGCGACGATGCACTGTGTTCAACATTAATCAGAACTTTGAGAAGGCGTAGAGAATTTATTTAACGATTGTTACAGCATTCGATGAAACGTTAAAAACGCTGTCGGAGCCTATATTGAAACATTCGAAGCATTGTTCGAAGGCGATTGAGCCGATAACGCACCGCGGTTCCGACTAGCCATAGCACCTTGTTGATTTTCCAACGTAAACTGTCGGATACGACCCGCCCGCAACTAGTTTCTTTTTTTATTGATACTGGTTTTAGTGTAGAACGGAACGCGACTTCGTATCGATCTTACGATTAAGGCTCGAGATATCATAATCACCGGTCTGCGCGTTTATCGAAAGCATAATCGGAGAGCGGCAATAAATTTGTCTCATTTTAATATCCTAGAGCGTGTAATGTTCCGATATTATAGTGTGTTTGAGCTCCAACCTCGTTAGGGCGGCGGCGGCGGCGGCGGCGCGTGTAGTTCAACTTGTCTCGAACTCAAACAGCCACACAAAAGACTTCAACGCGTTACCATCGACTTGCATGCACGGCCTCACAAAGGAGAGAGTACAGTCATTGAGATAGAGTTGTTTTTCAAACGTAAATTCGTTTTTGATTTTTTTTTAATGGAACAGCTCTCGTGATTATTGAATTGATTAGTGAAGATTGTGAGCAGGCTGCTCCGTAAATCTAGGCTAGAATTAATGACTAACTAGAATTATTAAATGATTTTTTCGTATGAGTTCATATATTTTTTTTACTTTTTAATACGATAAAAAAATATTTTAAGTGATACAGACAATTTTATTTATTATAGATCACTTTCAGCCTTGGTTCGATGTTCTTAAATCATAAGAAAACCGACGCACTAAATAATTTATATATTTGCTGTGGGTACTAAATTTCAGTTTGAAATATGTGACAATTTGCTCTACATCTACAACATTTGATTAACAGTCAACAAGATAGTAATTTGTATTACCAATTCTAATAATAATCAAGAAATGCATAAACCGTTACTATGTTTAAAGTACAACATGAATAATATAAGATCAGTTAATCTCGTTAAAATCATAATGCAGCCTGTTATTTTGTGGCCATTACGAAACCAAACAATATCACGTGCTTGTTTTAATGTTGTAAGCAGTAGTGGTAAAAAAGCCGGATAATATTCACTACCTCTACGAAAACAACTAGCTGATTTTATAAACCTCTTTGCTTTTGGTAATCGAATCTCTACTGAGAATTTTTTTTGAGTAGATTAATTTTTGTTACCAATTGTAATATTACCAAATGTAATATATTTTTTTACAGTGAGTAACATATATTTTTTTTGTTCAAAATTTGTTTAATAATAATAATAATAATAATAATAAAGTTCTTGTCCCTGAACCAATAAATTATCTACTTATCAACGATTTTTCGTTTGGTCAAAAGCCCGCGATATATCGAAAATTCCTCCTCGTGAGAGACTGTTAAATAAACAACATAAAAATAATAATAACAATAGTTTATTTCAGGCAGCAATAGAAAACATTATAGATCTTATTCAAACTTAGTCTACGGCCCATAGTAATATATACCTTAAAAAACTAACATACATATTAACTATACTACCTATAACTATTTATTGACTTTATCAAGGTAATATTAAGATATCGCGGACGATTATTAAACACAACAAAAGTAATTGTGATGTGTTTAATAAGCGTCCGCGATACCTTCTAAACACAACACCTTTCAGCCAAAGTTCTTCTTTATTGAAGATCGACAGATGTTCAGTAGGTACTCGCAACACAAACGATTTAAAATCATTGTGCCGAGATTTCAACGGCTCGATGCTCAATAATGACTTCGTCGTCTGCCTCACATACTCCACTACATCCTCAGCGTCATGGGCACAGCAACGCGCAAGTTGCCTGGTCCATTTGGCGCGGAGCCGTACTGATTACGGGCTTACGTTTCTTACGAACCACTTCAATAAAAGGCAATGTAGCTAAAAGCGGTGCCGGTGGCAGCAGTTTAAAGTGTGTAAATTATGGCCGTCCCTATGCTGTTTAATAGGAACATCAACATAAAGTTCATAGTCCTTCTACCAATATTGTGATAATTCAACCGTCACAGCTAACAAATGCCAGCAAATCCGTTGCCCGGAGTCAATTATTTACCCACTAGGAACTAAGAGGTAAATCACACTTATCTGATTCAGAACAGGCGGTAGATTTGACGTTTCAAAATGACCCTAAAAAATATTAAATCATAAAAAAAAAGACTGATTTTGACAACCCCAAAACTTCGGAACCGCATATTTTGTCCGGACACGCTAAATAGCCGGAGGTTCCCGGCAACACTTATTGTGACTCACAACCTAACGATCTTCATTTGACGCGAAACAATTTTGACGCAAATTATACCCTGTTGTAGGCAAAGACGTTAATTAAGTTGCCTGCGCTGGATTAATTTGATTATCAAAAATCTTATTTCAATTATGTGAATCGTTTAATGGGGTTACGGTATTTGTTTTCAGAGTAACTAGTACTTACTAGCCTTTATTATAACGGTTTGTTCTGTTTGGGGTTCAATTGTATGACAATATTTAATATATATATATACATATTTACAAGGTAAAATGTTCTTTCCTGTAATTTTACAACGAAGGACTCGAACGATTTGCACATAATTTTATAGCATTATAAAACCAATATGTATTTCATATATTTTAACTATGTCTGTAAGAGCTGTCTGGGTATAAGCGTCCTATACAACCGCGCACGTATTCATGTGGTATCTCAATGGGTGCAATACCTTGGGACACCGGGGATGCCCAAGGAGGCCGTGAGCCGGCTTCATCGAGCTGCTGGCATCTTGAAAGACAACCGACACCCAGTGTAAATATCACCTACGCAATAAGGCTTTGTCAAATACAAGATTTGCTCTTAACATCAAATGGACCGCATGCTTGTTCCGTCTCCCTGTTGTAAAAAAGACACCGCACAAACATTTAATTTGTAGCACGATATTTCAGCTTCGAAAGATTATGCAGGTTTTTGAGCATAAATAACTAATGAGCCAAGTTTTGCAAACCCAGATGTTAGTGAACCGAGCATGTATACCCTAGCAAGTTATATGTTAACCTTTTCAAAGAACAAAATCCCATTTGGTTACCACCATAATTGGTTGCCGCGGGTTTGAACGAGACGCCTGATATTCTATAATGGTTAGAAGTATTTAACGGTAAGATAAAATCTCAACAAAAGCGATTTGGTTAGCCGTCTTGTCTCAGTACTTATACATTTCACGTATGCATCTATACTCGTATCTAGCACACGTCCAGCGGAAAAAGAGCTACAATGTCGGATCGGACAGAACTTCATCATGTTACGATACTTACGATTGATGGAATATGGGTGGAACAAGGGCTCTACGTGTGCTGGCCGCTAAGTAAATATATTGACCCCGGCAGCTTGCTGAGAGTGTCGGGTACGTCTCTGATATGTAAATGATAATTGGTTCCCGAATAGAAAACGTTATGTTTATGTTGCGACGGCCGTTTTAGGAGCTGGCGATAATTTTATGATGCCTATATCGTACACTTTGCAGGTAATTATAATAACGGCGATAAGATTATATTTGATTTAGTTTACTGATGATAACACATTTCGAAAATCTTAATCTTTTGTACGCGTTTGACAATGAACCTCCATAACGGCTGGATCGATTTTGATGATGGTTTTGGTGAGTGTTTGAGTGACCCTTGATGGTCACAATTGGACCGGGTTGCGATCGCCTACAAATGACAGGAGAGAAGTCCACTAGTATATTATATTAAGCATACTTATGGTATCAAATCAATATAAATTTCTGGTAGTTTTTGCTAAGTAAACGTTTAAAAGTTTTTCTGGATCAAACTGATGTAAGATTTTTTTTATTTTTGTAGAAAGTTTCATTTCGATAAAAAAATCCAGCACATAATTAACATTTCATCAACTTTTTATATTTCACACATTTTGGTGTAATTGTAATTTGCTTTTAAAACGTGGTAGTATATTATAGGTTATAACATTGATTAACGGACGTACATTAGTATTAGTACCGGGATACATTTGTTTGTTCCACTAGATTCGCAAGCATTTAATTTGTAACACGGTCGAATTATCCACGATGAATGATGGCGGCTCCACCCTCGAGACCGGGAGAGTGGAGCGCGGAGGTGGCGACCGAACTAACCTTTTGTCCACAATGTCACGCCATCCGAATTATCCGAGACGCGTTTACTCATTAATGAACTGGAGGATTTTATTTGCTCTTATATAATTTAGCGTTTATTCAATATGCCCCCGGCGCGATACGTGTTGTGCGCCGGTGTTGTTTCGTTTGCACCTTTTGTGACAGGACTCATTGAGCGAGAGGTGTCGGGATGTGTTCTCCGCGGCTCAGTTTACGCGCTTTGCTCGGGCGCCTTTCATCGCGCACAAAGCGTAATTGAATCCCACAGAAACCTACGCAGCCCGTAAGATTTAATAGGGCATTTAAACACTCGCATTGGCCATTGTGAGTCGGTTTTGTATGCGATTATTCATAGCGAGACCGCAGCGGGCTAGCTTTCCGCGAATGCGCTGCATGTGTTGTCTCGAACGCGACCAGAAATGAACCACCATTTTGTGCACACTACTTACAAGCACAGGCTTGCATACCGGTCTCGCTTATAATAATGTAAATGTTGTTGTAATACAACAAATAATTTAGTGCCATTACACGCTTGGGAGTTTCTTTGTCCTAATAGTTTAATTGTTTTTGCAGTTAAAAGGCAAGAATATGCATAATAGTGTTGTTCTGACATTAAACCCTGGGTCTCTGGGCTTTGTTGCTGTTACTGAGCCAGTCTGTATTTATTTTATAGAGCTTGTTTTCGTATTTAAGTCGGAGCTAATGAGACTAGTATTCATAACCTTTATCTTACCAAATGGAATAGCGTAATAATATCGCTCGATGCGTCTATACTCTATGAATGTGATTCTAAGTAGTAAAAATAGCAGAATCACAACCTTTTTGTCCTTCAAGGATCTGATCATCACTCAAAACTTGGATTCTTAAGTGAATCAACTACTAGGAGTACTTAGTCAGAGGCACTTTCAAACATACGTTGCTATCCTATTGATGCATTATTAAAAGCAAATTTACATAAAAAAAGAAATCCCTAATAGTGGTATAGATCATCTTCTTCTTGACCGCTATCCAACACTAGGTAGGGTCTGCACAACATGTCTTCTGACGTTTTAGTAAAGAACATGCTGAAATTTTCGAGCCCGGCCGCTGCCTGACGTCAATCTTCCAAGGGAATACTCGGCTGTGTAGGACGAGAGGAAAAGGATTAAGTAAATAAGGGGGGAATGAGTATACTAATCTCACGGGAGAATGGTGGGTGTGACACTAGCAGTTAGAGTACGGGGGTTGCGTAATTTTTGGGGCCAGATATCGAACAAATATCTGGAGAACCACGCTCTCATCCTGCTTTGTCATTAGTTGTTCAGTCTCCGGTCGGATGGTGGTGACTGAAAAAGTAATGACAAAGCATATTTATGTGTATTGCATAGACACACCTTAGCATGTAAGTAATCTATACCTAAGCAAAATTGTAGAGCTCATAAAATTGCAAATGCATCATCGTAAATCCGCTGTACTGAGCACTCGCAAATCGATGCGCGTACGCCACCTCGCATTCATGTTCCCAATCAATGAACTCTTTTATTGAGAAGTGTACAATTTTATTTTTATCTACATTCGATTAAGTGTAAAATGTCGATGTGCCTTCGCCGTAATGCCATTTTATGTAGATACAGCGTAATTTGAATAAGCAAAATTATAGTAGAGTCATAAAAGTTATTCCTTCGATTTAATTCTGCAGAACCGTATTCTAAACTGGCCCGTCGTGAAGGTATTTACTTTTTAATACGTGATTCAAAAGGTACAAGCATATAAAAGCCTTATATCATGTCGATCAGCTGGTACGGTGGATAACAATAGTCTGGCCGATGTGGGCTGCTATCTAATCGTAGTGAATATAAATTTTCAGATGACATTTACGATCAGAGCGCACCGTGATACCGTTGTATAGACGTGTTGGACTTGGGCACACGCACATTCGTGTGCAATCAAAGAGTAACAATAAAATGGGAGAGGTTTATAACGATATCAATCGCGCTAGTGTGGATTCTAATGGTTCGTCCAGCGGATCCAGAGGTCCCGGATTCGATACCCAAAGGGAGTACAATATTGTGCTTGGTTTGGTTCGTTGAAGGACTTTGTTTAAGTCCACCTGGCTAGCTACCACCATTTTACATAAGTCTGTCACTGTAATAACGGTTCTAAATGGTTGCGTTCCGGCAATTGGAGGTAAGATAACCAGTTTCTCAGACTGTTTAGGGTTCCGGGTGAAGTGCTTCCACCATCGGTTTTATCATTGAAACCAAATGTGATGAAGGCTTCCCATCGTACAAGCTGTAAGTCTCAAGGCATCGCTAAAGTTGTTTTAGGATTTGAATTCAAACAACCATTTTTGATGATATTTCATATCAGAACTGGTTACAATAACATGCAGTAGCAGACATTTTTGAATTACTTTTTATTACGAATGTTACTTTTAATAATTCAAAATATTGTGGGCTCACTTTTCTATCGTGAAAACGACAATACCAACAGAACACAAACAGAGTTCCGTAGGTCTATCATGTCCGTATCTATCAAGTGTGGTTATTGAGATATGCAACTTTTAATTCGGATACCCTAAATATTTAACCAAAGGTGCGAATTTTCAAAAATATTTTCTTAAAGCACCCCAAAACTACAAAAGGAAGCTATACCCTAAAACTGTTTAATCTATCTCAGAGTTACCTCTGGTTAGGGCTTTGCGTTGGCTGCCAGTCAGTCAGGGACATTAATAATAAGTAATCACATCTCTGTGAAAACAATATAATCACTTGATTTCCAGAAGTCGTTTCTACAAATAATAAGAAATAGGAGTCAGATTTGGGGGTAACCGCATCTGTGGTTTAATGGTTCTACCCACCGATTTCAAATCCAGATATCCCGGGTTCGATCCCCATGGGGAGTGTGCTTGTGCAATATATTGTGCATGGTTTGGTTGGTGGTAGGACTTTGTTTGGGTCCACCGGCTAGCTACTACCATCTTACCTAGTTCTGTCGCCATAGCAACAATTCTAAAAAAAAGTTGTGTTCCGGCATTTAGAGGTAAGATAGCCAGTTCCTCAGTTTGTTGAGTATTTCGGGTGAAGTGTGCCTCCACCTTCAGCCTTACCTCAACTTGTAACCAGGTGAGATGAAGGCCATTTAAAAAAAAGGGGGTTCTCTTTGCAAAAATAAAATATTTCAGGTCACCACTCAGGATATCTATATAAAGGAATTTCTCCAAGTATTTGTTTCCTTTAAGGTCACACCCAGCAAGCGTTAAACAGATAAAAGGTTACCAAACAAATAATAAACCATTTACTGCAGTGCGAGAAAGCAATGGATACAATTATCTGTGTAGTGTTTGAGCCAGTGTGGGCCCTCATTGCTACATAACCACTTTTATCTTACCCATTTATTTCACCTTAAGAGCAAGCAAGTGAACATGTGTTTGTAAATCCCACTATTATAAAAAAATGTACCGGGTGTAAGGTAAGTAAGTGTATAAATAAACATTACTTAACATTTTACACAACACCACCTAGCCCAAACTATTATGGGATTACGGAGAAGCTTTATACTCATACTAGCTTTAACTCGCGACTTCGTTTGCGTATTGGTTTTTTGAAATAGGTGCAAGTATTATACTATAAATATATATATTTGTTGGATATCTGAATAAATTTCACCGATTAGCTCCTACATGGTGTGCAGGCATGCACACCGAGGGTTCTGACCCACATTCCCAGACAAAAAATGCAGGTTTTGTTGAAGTCTTAATGCCGGTCCGACTCACGTTTGGCCAGATTTTATTATTCATTTATTTATTTACCACAATGTAAGCACTATATACTCAGACCAACTTTGTTATCATACAGGTAGAAAATAACAATTTATAAAAACGTATCATGTATGGGAATCCCTAATTTTTTTTTGTTTATTATTAGTCAGGTCTGAATATTGGACACCCCACCCTTTATTTCTGAAAATGATTAAAAACCGAAAATATGCCATAACTTATTCCTTATGGGCAATCAACAAACTAATTTTCAATTGTTTGTGATTTCAGTAGACAAGTTTAAAGAAATAAATATATTGACTATGCCTTGCAAGTATATTTATGAAAATATTATGTACGCGCGTAAAAACATAAGCTTATTTGATAAAAACTGTGATAAACATAATTATAATACTAGAAATAAGAATAAACTTGCTGTTCCCACAACTAGGCTCCATAAAGTTGATAAATCCTTCATAGATAGCTAATTGATTCAGGCGTTATTTTGCGGAAATCCATATTTCAAAATAAAATTTGAAAAGAGCACTTTACTTGCAGCGCAGAGCTCGGAGCGACAACATGTTCACAGAGGGCTAGTCAGTGAGCAGCAAGACTATATTTCCTGAGGATGCCTCGTGTTGAGGCGAAACACGTGTCGATTTGATTTTTTCAGAGAGATTTGGCGGATTTATTACTAAATATTTTTTTCTTTTTTCAGATTTTATTTTGAATCCTTCATAGGGCAAACTGTACGCTTTTATAATAAATTATTACATTTGTCGTTGAATGTCTCGTTATACCGATTTCAAAAATTATAAGTACGACTATTATACCATGCATTATTCATCATCGTAAGACCCTGGTTTATATGGTTCTTAGAAAAGTATCACACATACAATCATTTTAAATGCGCAACGCTCTTAATACGAAATACTGTTATTCACTGAAAAAACCCATTGTATTGATTCCACTCCATCAGACCTTGGTAGTTTTGACATTCATCCATTGCATAAAGAGCACTTAAAATACACCAGTTTATTATAGAAACCACTTGTACATCGCGTTTTTTCTGTTAAATAACAATGTTTTTTTTTTTTTTTTTTTTCTAATATAAGAACCCCCTGCCCTTCAATTATTAAAAAAAAGAAACCATGAATCACGTTCTTATCTATTTCATATGAGGAATCTACAATAATAATTTTGACCTTTTATCTTGCACAGTTTCAAAGTTACGGCATACTTTTCATTAAAACTTTCAACCCCTTTTTGAACCCCTTAGGGTACGAATTTTCAAAATATCCTTCTTAGCACTCATTTTCGCATCAAGACAAACATACCTTCCAAATTTCATGTCTCTACGCTTAGCCGTTTAGGCTGTGCGTTGTTATCAGTGAGTCAGTTAGCATTCTATAGAAGTTTAAGATACATTTTAATAAAAACAACCTTAACAATAACCTATAACCCAATTGGGCAAGATGGTGGTAATATGCAAACACAGAGCAAGCATTCAGCAAAGCTATAATATTAATTACATGTAATAATAAATAATATAAGCACACTTAATGAATAAAACTATTATTCATTATATAATAGTATTTTATATTATCCGGTGCTCTCCGGGTTTTAAAGAAATCTTGTAGGGCTTTTGATTGAGGCGACACGTGACCTGAAGGCTGGCTCTTATTTAGGTCAGCGAATTAGCTTTGCTATTCAGCGTGGCAATGCAGCCAGTGTCTTGTGCACGCTTCCGTCTGGTACTGGTCTGGAACAATTGAGTTACCTATAGGCCGTTTGTAACGATCCTTAGGTAATCCGACTGATTCCTTTGTACATTGTTAGTTTAATTGTACATTTTATTTTATAAATTATTTGTATAGTATTATAAATACTATTATAAATTATGAATAATATAGTACTATATAAAATGCTAACCATCACACAAGTGTTTGTCCCGATGGGAATCGAACATACAACCTTTTACGATACATAAGGCAGAGCTACTACCAACTGAGCGGTGAGGCCAGTAACTCCACCGATCCAGTCCATTTACCCACTAACTAATTAGCTAACCCAAAAGAATTGGCTCGGAACGAGGTCTGATTTAAAAGTATAGTGAGCTTACTTAAACAATCGGAATGAATCCCTGAAGAGCTAGAGCTACACTTTTGTTTACAAATTTAAAAGTAGTTGAAGGTACGTTAGATACTTAGCCTTTTTTTTATTTTATTGTACGACGGGGAAGCGAGTGGCTTTTATCTCACCTTACTCTCTCACTCCTATCTCACTCTCTTCACCACAAGTTATGATAAGGCCGAAGATGAAGGCGCACTTCATCCGGAATACTTAACAAACGGAAGAACTGGCTATCTTACCTCTAAATGCCGGAACACAACACATTTTTATAGAATTGTTATGACGGCGGCAGAATAAGGTAAGATTTAGTTTGGTGGTTGGTGGTAGCTAGCCAGGCAGACTGAAACAAAGTCCTACCACCAACCTAATCAAGCACATAATGTACTTCTGGGGATCGAACCCGGGACCTATGGATCTGAAAACGGTGGGTTATTTCTGAGTCGCGTATTCTGGGTCACGTGATTATGGCAAAACCCTCCAGCTATGGAGGGTAAAAGAATTACCTATGGTCTTCTCCATGGCTAACATTACATCCATGCCAGTCCAACAAATTTTGCGTTTGAGGAACTAGTTTCTTCTTCTTGTAATATTTTGACACACAACCTTTTCATAACCGAGGCGGTTATTCTAAATAATTCCTTGTATGTTTAATCTAATAAACTTTCCAAAAGGGGAGGTTCTCAATTAGGACGGTTATCTTTTCTATGTGTTCTTTTTCTTTTACCGATTTCTCCAGAAGTTCTAAACCGATTTGCGGAATTCCTTTTTGATCGATTGACGTAGGTTTGAAACTAGTCTCATTAAATTTTGGTGAAGTTTTTTGGACCTGGGGACCAAAACTTCTCAACGAACATCAGCAATTCGTAGACATCTCTGGCAATTGATATTTGCACGATTTTTTTTTTATTAATTGGATACCTAAAGATGAATGGTGGTTTAAAATGAATTAAGTGGTTGTGGATTCAATTCCGGTTGAACACCAATGACTATTTGGTGGTAAATCATGTATAAATTAAATTACTGATGAGTGATTTAATGAGTGAAAAGACTAAAAATAGTATAATAAGTAACTAGAAAAAAATTATACCCGTTTCACTAAATACTCAAAATAACTAACATGTGCAAGTTCTTATATATTAGAAAGCGGTGCTTATCGTTATGAAATGAGATTACATTTGTTGTTTGGCTAAGCAGATTGGCACCAACTTCCAAAATATGTAAACTTAACGGTAGAGAAAGAGGTACTACCAGACATTTTTATTTTTTATTTTATTTTCAATATTTGGAGAAAACAGGTCTTAAAAATAGTTAGTTACTTACATAATACAGGCCGGTATAAACCAGCGTGTGTGTGCTGAGGGCCAATAAAAAAAGTTTCCGCAGACATGCACTTAAATAGATTAACAAAAAACACTGTGGTAGGACTTTGTTTAAGTCCACCTGGCTAGCTACCACTATCTTACCTAATACAGTCGCCTAACAACATTTCTTAAATTGTTCCGGCATTAAGTGGTAAGATAGCCAATTCCTCAGGCTGTTGAGGATTTCGGGTGAAGTGCGCTATCACCTTCGGCTTTATCAGAACTTGAAAATCAGGAGAGATGAAGGCAAATCAATTCCCTGTCATACTATATAAAAAAAATCCGACCGCTCCAAGCTTTACCCGATCTCACAAACACACCCGATGGAAGGAATTATCACAATGACATCAGGCGGGCGTATAATTTGCCATGCACGCTCCTAAATAGAGGCGCACAATAATGCTCTTAGGCGATTCATTCGATATAATGAGCGTCGCTCGCTACCGGCCATTCTTTGTACGGCCAGTGAGAAGCTCGTGATCGTATTCTCACTTCATAACGAAAATACGACATACTTGCCGTATTTTCATATCGTATCTCATTAACAGCTAGAAAAAACATTCATTTTAACAATGTTGATCATCATAATTATGATCATCAACAACCCAGTGTCCACTGCTGGACAGAGCCTGTTCCTAAGCTGGAGGAGGTTTTGCTATAATCACCCTTGGCGAAAGATTTTTGATCGCAGTGACGGTGTAGATAATACACAAATGTAAGTTGCTGCCCTTCTTCTGGCGAGATCTCTTAGTCGGCTTTTACGACATCCAAGGGCTGAGTTACAGGGGTCAATTCCCAGGCCACGACCGCCGCGGCCATGTACATCAAATACGAGTATCTATATAAATATAAATAAGCTTCCTTCTTGTTAGATTTGTAGATGCATAGGTAATTTTATAGAATGATATAATTTATGGACCTATGGAATAGCAAACCCAAACTAAGCATAGTTTGTAATATTCCCAGATTACGGATAGAATATTTAAATACTTTTTGTAAATACATCCGTACTTTATGAAACAACACCCATTACGGTGGGTGAAAATCCTAGCGGCTTTCCCCAGGCAACAGTAGTGGTAGGACTCCTGAAGGTCCACCTGGGTTGCAACCACCCCCTTCCGAATATGGCGCCGACCATTTTTTATTTCATCGGTCGCGGGAGCGTCATTGCCATAGGCAGCTTCTGGGAAAACTAGTTCGTAGTCGTATCCTAGACCTCATCCTTGCCCAGGTAGTGCCCAGGCAGATTTTGAGGTTAAAAGCTTGCCCATGTTGAATGAAAAAATGTTTAAACTAAAACATTTTTAATTTAGCTTACGTATAAGATAGTTGATAAAGGCAACTTTGTCAAGGCGAGTGTGATTTCCGGATAAAATCGCGGTCGCGGCGCGTACAGTCTTCCCATTCCCGTTGATTCAAGCTATTACGAATAGCTTGAATCAACGGGATTAGGAACGAAAAATATTTATTAACGAATAACTTTGACTTTCTTTTGATTATATTTGATTTATATTTTTTTTATATCCTTTATAGCAAATAAATAAATTCTGATTCTGACTTCACATTCATTGATGGAATAACGAAATAAAATCGCCACCAGCTTCCCTATATTCGATAAAGCACGGTGCGGTGTTGCGTGAACTAACTAAAATTGCCGCAAATACTAGTGTTTTGGACGAGGTCGTTCCGAACGCAACTTTATGTGATGACTTGTGATTTGTATAACTACTTGTGGTTGTTAGAAAAGATTTGTGATGATTGTCGGCTTTAATTGAATGTACACATTTTTTTAACAATTGGGAAATCGTTTCAATCATTCCGATTGATGCGCGATTTGATAACATATAAAAATTGTATGTTGATTGAACACGGCGGATAGAATGAAGGTATCTAAAATCGGGAAGCGACATAGCGTAATCAGTTGACAGCTGCGGCGCGACATAGCGGGAAAGCGTCGTGCATAGTTCTCATTTGTGATTATTGTTTATTGCGGTTAAACCAGCTTTACCATATTAAATTAATATGGTCCCTCAGATTTTTGTACGTGCAATTTATGCTCACCGTGGAATAAAATAAATCAGCGTCATCATCCATGCCGATTTCGAGGACGGCATCCTCACTCCTAACTAGGAAAGGTATTGACGAACTCTAAGATCACTGATACAACCAATTTTGGCCCCAATTCTACTAAACCAATCGCTTTACTATGACAATAGTATGATCCCAGGATAGCCATTTAAATACCATAAGGCACCATTCTGCGGCGAAGCCGTTGTCATAGTGAAGCGATTGGTTTAGAAGCAACCTAATTATGTTTAATCACTATTATACTTGTAGTTTACAAAGTGTGTATTTAAAAATACTTGCAAAGTTAAAATTAAACCATGATTCTAAGGATTTAATGCTTATGAAGTCTGTAATGTTTATTATACTTTATTGGTTGAGAAAACCTTTTCAAACCCAAAGAAAGAGGTTTCATATTTTAAGTTAAATACTATTTATATTTAATAGCTACTTACACCGAAGTATCATTTGGTCGTAAATCTATAATATCTGCCTTCCCCATAAACCATTTCATTTCACGCCGCGGAGTTGATCAATTCTATATAACAAGATGAGCTTTCGTGAAAGTGAGATATAAATAACAATATATGAAACGATTTTAGTACTTCGGAGCAAAAGCATTAAATTTTTCAACACTTCAGAACTGACGTGGTTGATGATGATAGCGCAGCCATAAAGTATTGAATACTAATTTTAAATCAGATAGAACGAGGCGCGCAAATAAGAGTTACGAGTCGGCTATAATCGACGCAAGCACGCCATCTTTCATATTGCTTTTAACGAAGGGATCTCAGGACGAATCGAATAAAACAAATACATCATCATCACAGTTTTAACTGCCTCTGTGTGGTTCGCAGACTGGTATCAGATCCATAGTTCCCGGGCTCGATCCCCAGGAGTACAATATTTTGCTTGGTTTGGCTGGTGGAAGGACCTTGAGTCCGCTTGGCTAGCTAACACCACGTTACTGAAGTCGGTCGACATAGCAACTATCCTCAATTGCTGTATTCCTGCATTTAAAAGGTAAGACAGCCAGTTCCTCAGTTTGTTAAGAATTCCGGGTGAAGTGAACTCTAACCTTCGGCCTTATCAGAAGTTGAAACCAGGTGAGATGAAGGCCAAGGCGCTTCCCCGTCGTACAATAAACAATAGTCGTAATGTCCACTGTGGGCTTTCAGTGCGGGATTTACCATGATCGCCTTGCTTTGCAGGCAGGTTGGTGATCATTGTATGGGTGTTGAGTATTCAGCAGACGAATAGCAACGAGCATGCGTGAAAACTTGTGAAGACTTAAAAACTTTTAAATGATAGTGACTGAAACCTCATAAACTTATTTCATGCCATGACGATAGGTGGATTATTCTTCTTACTGTGTAAGCCCTTATACGCCTCTTACGACATCCTCGGAGGAGTAAAGATAAGCCCATACTGCTTGACCGGGCAAACACAAACAAAACATATTTCTTCACAACTCGGCAACAATTAAATTTATTTAACTAGTAGTTCGCCCCGAACTGAGATCTCGTGATCGTCTTAGGTATATAACGTTGTTCGAGGCTCTCTCTTGTTTGTAACTCTTATTATATACAAAGCCAGAATTAGAGCAATGCACCGGCCGAATGTCATAGTAGGTGGACAGAATATATAAGTGAATACGTCACATGAAACATGAAACATGAACATAAAAGACATCAACCTTAGATGTTTTTGTGAAATGTGCTCTCAAAACCGTTGCCTTAGACGTCGTGGTTGAAAGATCTGCCTCTCTAGCCCACGGATGTCGTTAAGTCAACCAAGGGATATCACCAAAAAGGCAGCAACATTTTTCTGTGTGTAAACATAACTTTAACTGTGAGCACCAATTTTTATCGACACCCTAGGTTTGGCATCCTTATTGAGCGAATAACGAAAAATAATTAGACCAGTTTTATTTAGATTCCGAATACCTATTATCTTGACCGGACCTGATCTTCAAAACCACCCCTAATAAAGGGTAAATTAACCAATTTTGAAATTTGCCATCCCCATTTCATATGATATTTCACGTTTTCAGATTTTTTTAAGGTTTTGATCTTATTTACCCCTTTCTATCCCTTTTGCGGTTGCAAAGTAAGGGGTTAACTTAATGTTAATACAGGAGTGGTTTCAGCATATTCAAAAAAGGTAATGGTGACGACAACCCCTCTAACAGTATATCCTACAAGACATATCAAGCGTTTTACCCTCTAAACGCACCCCTTTGTTACAAATACCACCCCTAATAAAAAGTAAAATATGTATTTTTTAATATGCACCCGATACTCTTTCAAATGACACCCCATTAGCCAAAAATCTTCATGTCACACTTAACACCCCTATTTCTCAAAAACTACCCTAGAGTAAAAAAAAAACTAATACCGATTGATTATTAATATATTCTCTGCATATTAAAAATTTTGAATAGATTGGATCAACCATTCAAAAGATATGGACGAAAAATTGATTTTCTTTTCACCCCAATATCTCAAAAACTACCCCACTTATCAAAAATCCCCCGCGACAATCAATTTCTAATTATGTATCTCTTTACAGTTTAAATTTCACTAAAATCGGATAAACAGTTCGACAGTTATGCCGTCACAAACATTGCCACATACATACATACATACAGTGTAGGATTTCCCAACTTAACTGAGAGATCATTGTTGTCAGTTGATTGATTCAAATGAATTTGCAAAAAACACGAAATTGCTTTAACGGATCGAAAGAACCATCCTTTCCAGTATCATCTTATCGTTACAGCCAATAAAGGTACACAGTCTGTATATAATCAAATCAGAGATAAAAACTTTAAATTTTATTGTGCGGGCATTATCCTTACGATGCGTAACTTTACTTAATTTTGAATCCAAAGCTTCTTAGGGTTCCGGTGCCAACGAGCACGTATTACTAATCCTCCGCTGTGGGTCCGTCCGTTTGTCTGTCACCGGGCTCATGAACCATAACAGGTAGATAGTTGAAATTTTCACAGAGTGTGTATTTCTATTGCCGCTATAACGGCAAGCATAGTTAAAGTTCCTCATTTTGTTGAGGATTCCGTGTGAAGTACGCTTCCACCTTCGGTCTTATCTTAACTTGGAACCAGATGCAAGCCAAGCGCTATCCCGTGGCACAATAAAAAAATATTATCAAAATTAGAGTGTATCCCCCATCCAAGAAACGTGATATATGGCCGTGAAATGTGGATCGGAACCCTCGGTGTGCGAGTCCACGCTTGGCCAGATTATAACAGATACATCTTAAGTGGTGAACATCGTTGGATTAGGAATTATTTTGAATATAATCATAATATCGTACCTGCATGGTTCCCGAATTAAAAAACAAAGACATTTTGGTACCTGATACAAAACATAAAACATACTCAACTACAAATATAGGAACAAAACCGACCTGTATAAACCGATACGTGTATGAGCTATGTTAAATGTAAGTATTTGTAAGAACACACAAAATGTTTTTTTGTTTTGTTTTGGAATAAATTAAATTAAATACCTATGTGCCTGTAAAAAAGTCATTCCACCAAACAGGGAAATGCTTGCGCACTATTTTACATTGATATTACCAATTGAAGAACCGTAAAGAAGTAATGCGTCCAGCAGCAAGACAGGCCGACGATATCGCCACATCACCAGCCAAACCTGGATGAGACTGGCTCTAGACCATTCGACGTGGCACAAACAAAGAGTGAGCTATGACCAACAGTTGAAATCTGGCTACTGATGATAAATATGATCGGCTGAGGTGAGTAGTGCCTCCCAAAGTCAGTTCCAATCAATTATACTTGTCTTATAAGAAACTGTTAATGATTTAAATGAACTTACAGTTAGTATTTAGAAACGCACAAAAACAACAACGATTTAAACTTGATGAGTTGTTTTTGTTAATGGTGAACTTTGACACGAGTATGACAGTTCCAACATCTTAGCGAATCCATCTGCACAAGCTATCTTTCTGGGACTGGGAAATCTAAGCTATCTACAGAATGAATTGAATACCTCAAGACAAATTGACTACGAGTAGTACTTACGAATATTTTGATGGAAGCATCTAGTTCTTATCTGCGTATCTAGTACACCAAAAAAAATGTGTAGACACGTTATTTTTTATCACGTATTATTTATCTATGACCTACACATACATACCAAACATAGCCATGTCTAAGACGTCCGAATATCTAAATAAAAACTGACAACTTATTGATGTATTGAAAGGAGGCTCCTGTACCGTTAGCTAGTTAACAAAACGATGTTTGGCTATCAATCATTTTTAAATGATAGATTTTACTGAGATTGATTAACAAATGTAAAATTCCGAAACTAAGGAAACGAAAATAAGTTTAATGACATTTCTATTAATTTTGTAAAATCGGGTATTTTTCATAATATTATCATAAAAGTTAGATTCAGAAATATATTGGATGGACTACCTACGCAGATATTAAAATGTATTTAAAAAAATTAAACTTGAAAGTCAAAAGATATTTAAACATATGTACTAACTGAAAAAAAAATTAAACTAATACTAACGTAGGCGTGAAAACTAATGTGATTGAAGGAAAAATAAAAGTTAATAGTCTACGTTAGCTGTCATTTCAAAGACACTTCAGATTAAAATATGACCCTGCTTTAAAATAAAGAGCACTGGACGAGAGATCCCCGTTGTAATGTTATTTGCATACAAATGGTTGTCCATTATGGAGATAAAATATACAATAAGTTTCAAAAAGCTTGATACGAGTCATTTAATTTTATTCCTACTTTATTTCACATTTGAAAAAGCCTAGCCTTTTACGCGCGTGTAAAAAGGTTCAAATAAATTATTGTGTACAACAAAGCGGAATTACGCAAAGAGTAACTAATTACATTTTTGAAGTGAAAACTGCTTTAGGCTCGTTGGACATTTTTTGAAATGGGAAAAGATCATTGAACTATTGGACATTGATCGACACTGTTACACTTACTGACACTACTTTTGACACATATGACTTTAACCACATTTAGCTATAAGTACCAACAATACCAGCTGTTCTCTTTGGCAAATATAGACAAATCTCAAGTTTTCACTTCTGTCGGCACTCCATGAGTGCCACTGTTTTTTTTTTCAACTTGAGCGATTATGTAACGATTTTCTTCCGACCACAGCAAAGGTCTATCGAGGAAAATATAAGAGGGGTGACGAAATTTACCGTCGCAGGCATTGGCACGATTAAGCCAATCCGCCAGCCAATAAGGTGGACACTTGATGTATGCCTTTCCATTACGTTAGCGCACAAGAAATACATCACGGCGAGCCTTAATCAAAGACACGAGGAGACCGACCAAGATTAATACGAAGACATGGGGAAGGAACGCGCTGAATTAGGAATCGGAAACGTTCAACCCTTACCGAATGAACTTACGGAGATCGTTTCTATTCCGGCCGCAACACAAAACCATCTGCGGTTGATTAATCGCCGCTGTAAGCCCTGTAAAAAGCTAATTTAGCAAAAAGGTTGAAGTAAATTCGGTAGATTAGTTCACCAAGTTTATTTGACCTTGGATTTAAGGTGGTTCTTTTGGGCTGTGTACGCGCGATATGGAGTTTGGTCGTGGTTACGAAAAAGTGAGGCTACTGACACTTGACGCTCACATTTACATCCTCTATCTCACACACCACTACAACTCTACACCTACACACCACATGCTCAATACAGGTATATTACTTCTGATCAGATAGTGCTTTTTGTGAAAATGGGGGCATGGTGACCTGTAATACAAGTTCTTAAGAACCTACTTCAGGCACTAGTATCTTGCAATGTAATTGGTAACCTTTGCCAGGTACATGTTTTAACAAGCCCGTACATAGCTCTGTGAATATACTTAGTTGATGTGATGAATATATATGTTTGTTCTGTGTTTGGGTGTTGTATTATATACTTTTAGTACGTATGTATTTACAAAAAAATATTCAAGTATTCTATCCGTAATCTAGTTACAAGCTATGCTTAGTTTGGGGCTAGATGCCGCTGTGTAAAATTAATTTCCTGTAATATTTATTATTTATTTATGTATACAAATTATCCCTTAGTAGCTAAGTACTAATTTTGTGAAGAAAAATAAATAATTTATTAATTTAGATAACTATAAGAAAAATATTCCATATCTCCATCAAATGTTTAATTTTCCCATGTTGGTTCTTTAACTGACCGACTCTTTAAGAGCAAAGTTCGCTAAATTAATAAAAGATTTCTGTCGCTAGTTTGATGTAGATTGATAGTAGTAGCGAATTTCACTTTTTTGTATCCACGACGTGTTTGACGCTACAATTTACCTAAAAACTGTCATATGCGCATCTAAGCTGAGTTTCCACCTTAAGTGGCAGCTAAAGCACCTCGAACCCGTAATTGATTTATAACACGGTCTTGTTAAAAAAAAATATCAAGTTTTCGATAGGCCGGCAAATGTTCGCCGCTGAAGGGTTCATTAAAACGAATGGGAGAGGGGGGGGGGAGGGTCATCCGCGGCGCGCGAGCTGAATGTCGAAGTTTAGCGGATCACCAATTTCAATGCTTTAATATTGTTACAAACTCAGCTCCGCGTTTCTTTAATTAAAATTAACGACGCGAAACTTTGACAGTCAAACGAATTATTAGTACAGTAGCAAACTTTTAATTAGTTCGCCTTCTTCCAGCGATACTTTTGTGCATTTGTCTGAAGTTATTTAAATTAATTTGAATTCTCACTGAGGACGTAAAAAAACTCAGCTTTATTATTCGATTACCAACGTACTATTTCAGATACAGCGTGTTTACAATAAAATACCAAAGACCAACTAGAAACCTAACAATAACCTATTTAAAAATAATAAAAAGAAAATATTGGGAAATGCTTCCACAGCATTGTCGATTTCCTAAATGATACATTTTCTATTTCTTGATCAACATCTAAGTTTTTTTTATTTGCCATACCTTAATTACATTATCATCTATGTATCATGTTGTGCCAATCAATTTTCTTTATCTTTGTCATTAATTATTCGGGTCGTTCTAATAAAATGTTCGTAAAATATTTTTTCAACGAACATTACTGAAGTAAAACAACACAACGAAATAATGTTTTTTTTTTTACATTAAGGTGGCAAACAGGCATACGGCCCACCTGATGGAAAGCGGTTACCGTCGCCTATGGAAAATTTGTAATGACAGGTTAATACGTTTGATTAAAATAATGATTTACAGTAAATGAATGAATACGGAACACTCGCTCTGTGTGCCTTCGTTCACAAATTGAATGAGAGGGGATAACTCCGAAATTACAAATTTCACGGCGGCCTCCGTGTACTCCGTGTGTCCATGACAATATTTGATGGCCTCTACCGCGGAGCATTTCCGAATCATGCATGTCTAAATACTAAATTATTGATAGGAAATGGAAGCAACAACTCTAATCCATTTGATGCGGTATTCTCAAATGTAATTGTAGAAAGAAACCAGAATACGAGCTCAGAGATCTGATATACGATTTTCACCTTTGGGAAAGTTCGTGTGCTTGCGGTTTGCTTCACGTAAAACCACTGAATACGCTTTGCCATACGGTGATTATGGCTCGGGAGACTTTCATTTCAATCTTCTACATGAACTCCAATAACTTCTAGAATTTATGGCAGCTGCTTCCAAGGCTGTCATCGAAAGTTTTGAAAAATACAACGAGGTGCCATTACAGCGATTCAAAATAATGAGCTAAGAATATTCAAACTGTCACAGTGTGTGAATCGTTATAAGTGCTGAGCTCGTGTGTTCACACCTCATGAAACCCCGGGGAGCGCAAACTGGCGCGCACTTCTGACATACATGGTAAACACTTTCACAGTAGTAAAGATGTATATATTACCTAGTAAATGCTAGAAGCTACGCTTTCTTGTGTCTGCTCGAGACCTTAAAAACTTGCACAGGCAAGCAGCTAGCTTACCCAAAATGTGCCTATCACCTCTCTTCTAACAGATATTAGGGTCAGAACACTGGAAGCTATGTCCAAGTTTAAGCAGTGCGCATAATAAAATATTGTTGAAACCGCTAAGTCCTGTGGAACATCAACCAGGCGGGGATGGTAATAAACTGTGCGTCTGAAGTTTCTATCAAAGAACGGTGAAGGCGGTTTAAGGTCGTGAAGCTCCTGAGCACACTCATCGACGTACAATCTATATAAAAACCGATCAACACGCCATCTCGCGACGGTGGTTAAGGCTGTCGAGCTTTACTTAGGCAAGATACTCTTAACCTATGAGCCTCTTGATACTGCGCTCCACTTAGTCAAGCGCGGCATGTTAATATTTGGCTGAACCATCCCAAAGATGGCTGCAGTACTTCAGACAGTACATGCCCTGCTTTTTGGAGTAAATTAGTGCTCTAGACTCGATGGAATAGTCAAAGTTTAGGCTAGCAGTCAACTCCGTGTCAATACAGCCAGTGCATATATATCTAAATGTTGAATGGATCATCAACATCAACAAAAAATAACCAGCCCGAGTTTCTTGCCTTCCTCCTTGTGTGCTGGTCGCGATTCCGAACAGGCGATAGATTTGACGTTTCAAAATGATTTAAAAAAAATCTTATTGAATAAAGAAACTCCCTATTTTCTAAATTTGAATAAAAATATACAAAGATATTTTTATTCAACTTTATAAAATAGGGGTAACATGCTGCATGGGTAACAGAATCCTCTACAGTCATCAAGCGATCACGTAATTATAGCAAATATCTACCTACCCTATTACTTTCTTTAATACGCTTTGGAGGAGGCCCAAAGCGTTCCAAAGGCTTCGGAATGGACTTTTTAGGCTGAAATTAATTGTAAGGCCAAGCGCTTCATCGTCGTACAATAAAAAAAAGAGTTCATGGGACTCGTTTGATTTGTAACATTAATAGTAGTGCAGTAAAAACGAAGTGTCAGCAATGGAACGCATAACTGTTCATATAAAAACAGCGTTGAATGTATAAATACGAACAAATACTCGACAAAACAAACCGTTAACAGAATTCAATGAATATTAAGCACCCACCAAAACAATTTCCAGACGTCCTCGAGTTAAATAATTTCCTTCTCATAAACACTGAAAAAGAAACATTGATTGCTTCATAAATTGGCAGAAGGTTGCCTTTGCCGATGAGTTTCTCGGGTTTCGGACACAAAAGTAATGAATAACTTCATGCAAATTTACAAGGCTACCTCAGCACGAGACCAGTTGCTCAGCCAGTAGCTTGAAAGCAAAATTATTTTTTTCAGTAAAAGTATTTGCTAGTACAATTCAAGTTTAGTTGTAAACTGGGGATTTGCCATAAATACCTTTATTTATAAAAAACACGATAAATAACTTCGCCAGTAAAAAAAAAGGAAAATTTACATCAAAGCAATATTTAGCGATAAGATTTAACTTATGGATAGATAGGAGTGATATCACATCTGCAGCCCGTGACTATCCACTGTAGAACAAACACAAGGCCCTCGTCCAAATCCGTACAGTTAAGTTTACACTTACCAGTTTCCAAGCAAGTACTGCCATAATACTTGCTTCAAAAATTGGTCCAGTGACGACGGACCCAAAGTAAGTGTTTGAATGCATTTCAAATATTACCTTTCAAGCACTAATTGAGATAAATGTGTCATTTTACGACAAAATGAATCCAAAGAATTATAAATTGGGGAGATTCGATCTGAGATTAAATGGAAAAAATACTTTTATGCATTACGGTAGCATTTTCGTATCAGATTTTTTAGTAAGAAAGAAATAATGTGAGTTAGTCACTATGCTTTTTTATACGTACTATGTTTTTTTTATACGACATGGAAACGGAACAAGCAGGCAGCCCACCTGATGTTAAGTGGAACTCCTGCATGACCAACGCAGCAAGGAATATAGTTCCTTGGTGCGTTGGTCATATCCACAAAGAACATAACCTACGCTGCACTGCGTTGGGCCCGTCAACTAACAAAAGAGGCATAAAGGTGTTAAGCCCCTAGTGCCCGTAATTTCACCGGCAATCATACCCTTCAAACCGAAACACAGCAATGCTGCTTGGCGGCTGAAATAAATATGGTAGTACTTCCCCAGACGAGCCCTTTCACAAAGAACTCTACTACTCTTACGCATACCTAAAAATAATTAGTGTATACAAAAAAATGCTTAGGTTTTTTTACATCGTATTTACATCCTATTACGAGTAGGAAAAACATATTTGGAACACAAATACGATTAAAACAATAGCTCTCGATACTAAGAATATAAAGATGAGAAAGTATGATAAAAACCTTCGTAGTGTTCACATATAGTGAACATAAGTACATTACTAGTAAGTAGTACCTCTCTGAGCAAGCTAAGCAGTTTCAAAATGAGATGTACCACTTTATGAATGGGTCAGTTAAGTCGATTCGGGATCTTAAACTTTTACAACATAATAACAGGTATCATCACTCTCAGATTATTTAAGAATAATGATCGTCACTCTCCGGTAATATATTACCGGCCGCTGGCAATCCTTGTTTTGTCCAAATTATTGTACTAACTACAGCATGATATACCCTCGATACCGTTAACAAAACGAACATCGAACCGGACAAATTGCTTACGCTCCTAATATTTTAGACACCTTCGTTCCGAGGCTTTTATCAACTCATAACATCTACTCTGTGTTTAGATTCGGAGATAACTTGATCAATTCGATGCGAGGTTTGGAACACTCGCCACACCACTAGTGCTGCGCTTGCGTCGCATTTTTACAACCGTAAATACATTAATATATACTCGTACAAATGATGCCACGCCAAAATCTTTATTAATTTCAAGTGCCATAAACTCGGAATAGGCTAGACTCGGGGTTTCACGACCTAATAATTTATAATAAAGTCTGGAACCGCAAAGGTTGCCGTATGCAGGCTGCGGCTCTAATGGGTATGAGTATCGTAAAGGTGTATTTACGGTGGTGTTACTTATTTATATTCAGAATAAATGTCTTAAGACTCATTTCATTTCGCCACAAATTGGGCCGTTCAGTCTCAGGCTATGTTACCAGGTGTAAACACTTTGTGACAGACACTTTAGCATAAAGAAGAGACCACGTCATCCTTATTCACCTACACAAAATTGTTCTTTCAACTTTATATTGCTCTAGCTTACTAGCGTCAATTGTTATTAATATTAGATAATGATCCCGTGACCCCTTAACCTTTATCGTAGGCATATACAAAAATATATTTCAACAATCCTCTGCCTCGTATGAGTCGTCTGTATAATGAGTTTGCCAAGTCTTATGATGTTGATGTGTTCACCATCAACATCCGGAGGTTTAAACGCTGTGTTTATCGAGCTTTATCCTGACATTATCAAAACAAGGTTGTAGTCTAAAATTGTAATAATTTATTATTGTATAAACTGTGAAGCTATATATTTTTTTACAAACAAAAATATTTAGTTGCTGATTCTGGTTTAAGGGTATTTTAAGTTTAATGCATGCAACACTAATGTTTCTGTATTCACACATTTGTCTACAATCTAGATCCGAACAAGATGTCATATGTAATTATTAAGTATATTGTAAACTCTTTTGTGAATTATTATTAAATAAATATTGATGGCGCAGCACTATTCGAGACAAACTAGTTCACGGTATAGAACACGAGCGAGGCTGGGTCGACTGTCGTGTCGCACATCAATACGGGAAGCATAATCAATATGTTAATATCTGAGATAAGACAGTGAGATTCCTAAACATACTGTCGCCGGCGGGACCAGCGTACCCTACATTCTCTTCTCGATATCAAATCAAATAAGGCCCTCGTTGAACGGTTGAAGATATCAACGATTACGTTTCTACAAAATATTACTTCGATATTTATTTTTCAAATCAAAGAGCATTTTCAACTGAACCGTCTTGTCTAAGCCACTTATCAGTTTCTGTATTACCATTTATAATTAAATACACATTTACCAGTGTTTAGACTAATTAATATGGTAATTTACTAATTTGCTTGTGAAGATAATTAATTTCATAACGAATGATAAAATTTGTTAAAAACTAAACTTAAGTATATCTGTTCTGTTTTCGTTAACACTTATATTCAGATTCTCAGCGCATACTAATGTGTATTTTACACAAAATGTTATTACTAATCTTCTTTGTGAAAGTTGTGATTTTAAGTATTTAACATGTTGTAAATTACTAAGTAGGTACAATAAGCAAGGTAAGCTCTGACGTAAAATAAAATTATTTGAATGTAAAAATATTAAAATTCTAAACAGAGTTACAGTGAGACTAAACACAATTGAAATGATGTTATGTGATAACTTTGGACGCTTCATTGACCTTTTTAAGAATAAAAAGGTTGTAAGTAGCGTTTCAGTGTAAAGCTCTAGGGGCAGGTACAAAATGGAGTCACAGAAGATTACCAGCCAGACCTGTTTAATGTACCACCAATTCAAGCAGTTCGAATCCACTCTGTCTGTCCTACTACTTATAACTTGGGTATTTTTAATCTAGACGAAGACGTGTCTTCTAGACCTATGTGCTACTTCGTAATTTCTACTATTATTATTAGTGCTGGTATGGAATGGTACTCCTTGTCCTCGTCTGTTTTTCAGCACTAGTACATAATTCTGTTGTACTGGTTTGGAGTCTTCAAGTCAAGAAATAATGGGTTCCTTTTAGACAAGCGTGCATCATATTTATCTTTACTTGTTTTTCAAGTGAGCTGTTGTTCAAACGCTTCACTATTTAACGATATAAAAGTCCTTAAGCATCTAACATATAACCAACGATGACGAAGTAATGGCCTATCAATCATAAAAAAGTATGCATTGAAAAACGCTGGTCATAAAACGGAAGATTTAATTTAAACAAAAATGTTGTATTATTAGGTACACACGTACTACGATTAATTAGTAGAAAGTTTTGTATTTTTAAGGCTTCGATACGTTAAAGGCAGCGGCCGTAAATGTCAACGCAGTCCAGGTAAATTACAAATAGTCAAGTCCCGGTTTCATTTCAACGTTTATGCTTTGTGCAGATGTCCAAGCAGCGACATTATAATAATAATTAAAAACTCAAAATACGTACGCCGTAAAATCATGATTGGCTCCAAGTGAAAACTCGTTAGGTAGATCGTAAAAGTCGACAATAATTAGGCGGCCACAACCGCGAGAGGCGATATGAGCTGATTACGAAAGAAATACAGTCTTACGGCGTTGATTTATCGTACGGAGCGCTGGATTTCATCGCCTCAGCTCAAACTGCACCATACCACCGCCGTGTATTTAATGTACGTATAATGAAAAGAAATTCTTCACATATGTCTTAGTGTCCGCGGGAAAGTGAAAATACTGAGTTGAAATATTGGACGCGCTCGGTTAACAAGCCCGATAATCGTGAGTGATTACGATAAAGTATGTGTACGATTGTGAACATTGAAATTTCGGCAGTAATTTTACATAATCAGATGTCAATTAAGACTTGAAATACGTTAACAGCTGCGTATATAAATGTAACAATCTAACGCCTAGAAACAAATAATTGAAATTTAAGGTGATAACATACCAAACTGTTTTGTTTCAACAAAGATCTCTCAGTATTCAACTTGTTTTACGGATCGGAATAAAACAGAATAGGTATCACATTTTTTTTTAAATTATAGGTAAGCTCTTAACCTTTATGCTTGCTAGCCCTAGACCAGAGCATGTACAGGAAATTAACTTTTTTGTCGAATTCTCATAAAAGTCAATGCAGAGCGTAAGAACAACTTACATTCCAAGCGGAAGACAGACCTAGAGTGAGTAACTCATAAGTATCAGCGGACAGAATACGCGTGCAAAATGTATGTAACAAAGCTTAAATTAGAATGCGATAAATTCTCCGCTCCGAGCAATTTCAATCTTCTAATATGATAAACGATTCGTTCAAGAGGGCAATTACTACACAGTGCCGTGGTTAAAGTAAAGCAACAGGTATACGAATGCAATTCGTGCCGTGAACCATTAACACCTGTGCTACCCTACTTACTAGGATTTACGCGTGGGTCTTACTCATTATTACTCGAACTGCTAATTATTTCCCCGTGACATTTTGTGATAGTACTACTTCAATAGGCATGGTCTCCATTTCATTGCACTTAGTTTAATAGTGATGCTGATGTTGGGTATAGTCAACTTTTTTTTTGTTTCAGGGATATCAAATTTAATTAAACAATATGTAATGATTTGTAGAGCCCCTTGAGATAGGGCACATCCGGGGAATTACTACAGCCATACCTATTTCGGCCGCCAAGCAGCATTGCTGTATTCCAATATGAAGGGTATGGTTGCCGATGAAATTTCGGGCACGCGAGGCTTAGCATATGCTTCAAGTTGACAGGCTCAATGCTGTGCCGCGTAGGCTATGTTCGTTGTGAATGTGACCAACGCAGTAAGGCTTTGTTATAAGCAAGAGCCACTTAACAGTAATATATAAATAAATATAGCAGCTTGCTTGTTCCGTCACCAAGTTGTACAAAATAAAATACAATTTAACCAACTATGTAACAAACCGTCTATAGGTAACTCAACTATTCCATGTTATACTCCATCAACAGCCCATAGTATCCACTGCTGGACAGAGCCTCTTCCAAAGCTGGAGGGTTTTGCGTTAATCACCATGCATGGCAGGCGTATTAGTGATCGCAGTAAAAGTGTAGATAATACACAAAAGGAAGCTCTTGCTTTTCTTCTGGTGAGATCCCTCAGTCGGCTTTAATGACATCCATGAGCTGAGTTGGAGGGCAAATATTAATAACGATAAAAAATTAGTACTACTTAAAATTATTCCAATCTATATTTAATATAACCATATTTTTTCATTCTTTCAGCCTACCTAACAGTACAATGTATGAGGATTCTTCTTCTTATGTCTTAAGTAGAAACTGGAGGGCAACTTTCTTTTTTGATTTTTTTTAGTAGGTACTAAACTGATATATATAAATATTTCATATGGACTGTCGTTTTGTTACAAAAATCTCCGAAAAATCGCTATCGTACAATAGAAAAGACATTCCGCTCAAAACCGTGGCATGACCTGATGACAATTGAGGTTTTTGACTGGTTTTACTTCATTGGAACAATTTTCACCGATTTGTGAAAAGCTAACTGTGTTTTGGTCGAGCAGCCATCGGTGGGCGGAACAATGCCTGGCACAGATACAAATTTGTCGCTTACATTTTGACTGTCATTGATTGTGGAACAGAATATACAGTGTGTTCACAAAATGTATTTGGTTGGTGGTAGGATTTTGTTTAAGTCCGCCTGGCTTGCTACCACCATCTTACCTAAATCTGTCGCCATAACAACAATTTTTAATTGTTGTGTTCCGGCATTTAGAGTTAAGATACCTAGTTCCTCAGATTCTTGAGGATTCCGGGTGAAGTGCGCTTTCAACTTCGGCCTTACCATAACTTAAAAATCAGGTGAGATGAAGGCCAAGGACACCCCCTTTGATGCATGGAACTGAAGGTCACGAAACTATGCAGTTTTCTACGAAGTAAACAAAGACCCGATTTAGCTATTCTTCTTCGTAGAAAACCGAGTAAAATAAAGGTTTTCTGACAACCAAAATAACTTGGAATAATAATGTTTCTTTGTATATAACCAGTTATCAATCTTGGTTATCTACGGGGAACAAACAAGGTTTTTTTACACTTTAGGCTCTGTCCTAATGTGCAAAAATAAACTTCAAGGAAGAAGTCTACAATGTAGCGAACTTTGCCAGGGCCCTTATTCACCAATCGTTACGATATCTGCTACGATGATTCCAAGCAGATATCGTAACGCTGGCGCGTTAAGACACGATTGGCCATAGTGAATAAGAGCCCAGAAATCGTTGGCTGTCCCGCGCACCGACGCGCTTAATCGTTTTTTCGGTGCGTATTTTGTCTGAAACCTATGATAGGATGAGGATGAGAGGATGATCCAACTAGATATGATGGATTAATCAAGAAATAGTTTGTGATTTTTGAACAGCCTGTATGATATGCGAGGCACGCGTTTGATCCCGGGGTCGTGTATGCCCCGTTCCTGCCTCGTTAACACGCTCATTTCAATCCGACTGCAATGTTTGAATGTAACGTCGGTAGTAAATAAGGCAGCACAAGGGATGGGCGCATATAAAGTTTGTTTAATTGGTACTTACGATATTTTATTAACATTTTAATCTTAGATTCCCCGTCTCATTTACCGGCAGTAAATAAATTATGAATTTAACATTCTATATTGAACAACTAAACAATACTCGGGTTAAAAAAAAATCCTAAAAATATCTCAAACAAATGAATGTGTTCTTAAAACATTGTCTCGGCCGCATTCTTAGATAATTTAATAAAACAGAAGTCAAATTTTCACCTCACCATTTAAATCAAATCTTTCCGGTTCGTAAAATATGCAAATTTCGATATAAAAAAGAAAATACCATATAAACAAACTCCAAATACAGTAAATCTAGCAACAATAAAAATCTTGAAATATAATAGGTATAAAATGTGTCTTGGGTGTTTAATAGCCCTCTATTTCTTTATTCGGCTACTGAAGGAGGGAATGGTACTAATTTTAATGGCGTTAGACATCGAGTGGTATTCGACCCACGTGTAGCATTCCTCGGGTTTCTTTCACATATTTATCTTCTCTGAGATGAAATATTAAACACTTAACCGCCTCTGCGGTCTATGGTTCAACCCACCGATTTCAGATCCAGATGTCCCGGGTTCGATCCCCAGGGGAGCAATATTGTGCTTGGTTTGGTTTGGTAGGATTTTGTTTATGTCCACCTGTCTAGCTACCATCACCTTACGTAATTCTGTCGATATTATAACAATTCTTAAAAAAAAATTTATGTTTCCGCATTTAGAGGTAATATAGCCAGTTCCTCAGTTTGTGGAGGATTCCGGGTGAAGTGTGCCTCCACCTTCGGCTTTGTAACCAGGTGAGATGAAGGCCAAGCGCTCTCCCGTCGTACAATAAAAAAAAAACTTTTTGAAACTACGTTTATTAAACGTGAAATTTAACTCTCATTATCTCATTTATATGATTCGCGAAGATCGCTGGTAGACTGAAGTACTCGCTGATATTTTTATCGGTGTGAGGTAGTTTTATCAACCACCCTCATTTGTTTTTAACCACATTTCACGAAGTTCACATTACGACATACCACACTCATTACATCCTCGCACTGTGATGTAACATTATGACGAAAACACCTTCATAAACCGGGTTCCATAGGACGCCGAGAGTCTAGAGCCAAAAACGCGAATGGAATTAGAATCAAAAAATGCTTAAGTACGAAGATGCTATGCGTATTTTATGTCGAAACTTGAGTAGAAAAGTTCAAGTTAATTGCGAAAATTGTACAGATCATCACCATACTCGTAATACGACAAGACACTTTATTTGAATCAATTCGCCTCTCTAAAGTAAAGGCAAATTGATTCTTATATCGATTCTAATCAATTGCGTACATGTCCACATGTATGCAAGTAAAACCTGCATGCAATTCGCACTCCCGAAAACATGTTTCCAACTCAAAATTGTAAGCAAATGTGACGTCACACTTGTATGCAAGACTTGTCTGGAATCGCGCCTTTACGAATGAAACTCTTGGGGTCTTCAAGTCCAAGAATTTGTTGAATAGATTCACACAAGCGTGCTCCATCATAGGTCACATCTTTTTGATTTTAAAGCTGGTGTTCAAACGCTTCGTTGGTTGACTGTCTACTCGAAACAAAGTTATTATAAAAAATTTAGAGCAGAACAAAACGATCCCTTTTTGAGTACAGATCTCTTTTTGACCGACTTCAGTCGCGAACTGTACGTGACGGTCACAAGGTTGCCTTTACGTGTTGCGAAGTTTACTTTCTTTACGGCATAAACCTTCATGAATACTGAATGCATTTTAACGACATTCCACACTGCGGAAGAACTTATTGTCGGAGGCCATAAAAGCGGCGACAAATCCTACGGGAACTGACGCGACATATTGCAATGTATCTACAATATGTCTATTTCATAATAACGTTATA
This sequence comes from Venusia cambrica, assembly GCA_951394065.1. NCBI lineage: Eukaryota > Metazoa > Arthropoda > Insecta > Lepidoptera > Geometridae > Venusia > Venusia cambrica. The sequence continues at coordinate 8,029,397 of OX596055.1, forward strand.
TCATTGAATAGGTTACATTTTGGTTGGTGTTAGGACTTTGTTTCAGTCCGCCTGGCTAGCTACCACCACCTTACCTAATTCTGTCGCCATAACAACAAGTTTTATATTGTTGTGTTGCGGCATTTAGAGGTAAGATAGTCAGTTCCTCAGTTTGTTGGGATATCGGGTGAAGTGCGCTTCCACCTTCGGCTTTATCAATACGCGAGAGAAGGCCAAGCAACTCGATCTAAAGCTACAACGCTACTTGTTTTTTTTTTAAGTAAGCTAGATGCAAAACTCTTTCACCGATAAAAAAGAAGACAAAGAGATACAGTAAAACTGAATATACATGCAAGATTTGCGGGTTTTTATTTTATTTATCGACTCCATTATAAGAAGATATAAATCATTAAAATTATAAGGTGGATACCTGCAATTGGTACCTGTTAGAATTGGGTTGCGTAGGAATTAGTTGATTATGACGACGAATCATGACAACATGTGGATTTTAGCTAACTGGTCGATCCGTACACCGCTTCGCGTGCAATGGATACGCAGCCTTAGCTACATCCTAAAGGAAAGATTGCATAAAGTATTCTCTTGAGCTTAAGAGCGGCTGTTTATTCGCTTTAAATTTCATTTATTTACTTGATTCATAAAATGATAGAGACCGCTTACAAAACTCATATAAATTTTTGCCCCTCTCTGACTAGGCAGCAAATGGTTGCAGCGCCGAAGAAAGTGAAGTAAGTAGCTTCAAAGATTTAGCTCTGGTTCACAACAGATATGTTATACTCTACCTACGTACATTTGTAATGGTTCTTATGGACATCTCCATAAGTAGGGTGTATGAATCTCGATCCGGAGTTCCTGGGTTCAAATCCCTGGTAGAGCACATCGTTGTGATTATTGTTCAAAGTTTGATTAGGGCATTGCTTTGAATCAGCTGATTGTCCTATAAGTAATTCCTTTATTCAAAGGGCACGCTATACAAGTAGTTCGTATAATAGTACAAAATGTTAGTGTATTTAGAAATTCCTACATACCTCTAGGTACAGTGTAGATGTTGGTTGTTTTAGTCAAAACTTCGATAGCGGTTCGCTCTATTAGTCCTATCATAATTACAATAGGAACATCGATAGTCGATGGAGCATGAAATATATAATTGCATGAATTATGCAACATTTCATAAGATGGCGTCCAATGTTAAATGTATTTTCAACCGCCTCTGTGGTCTAGTGGGTCACCGATTTCAGATCCAGAAGTCCCGGGTTCGATTCCCAGGGGTAGCAATATTGTGCATGGTTTGGTTGGTGGTAGACTTTGTTAAAGTCTACCATTATTACCACCATTTTACCTAATTCTGTTGCAATAATACAAAAAGAAATTGTTGTGTACCGGCAGTTAGAGATAAGATAGCCAGTTCCTCAGTTTGTTGAGTATTTCGGGTGAAGAGCGCTTCCACCTTTGGCCTTAGCATAACTTGAAAGTCAGGTGAGATGAAGACCAAACACATCCCCGTTGAACAATATAATATATATATATATATATATGTATTGCCAGCTGGTCAGTGGTTTCTTGTTAGCAAACCCAAAAAAACAATGCCTAGGTACATACGAATGTGTGATAAGAATTATGTTTCAATAAAAAAACAGGAGACATGCTACGTCTATATTATCGCACATATATGCAGAAATTATGCTAACGCACATCATTTCTGCATGTATGTGCGATATTATAGACGTTTACGTGTTTACGGAATCTATAATGAATATTATACAGGTCAAATGTATTTATTATTCGGCTGGGATGATCAACTACTGTGTAAAGACCTGTATGACCTCGTTCAATAAATCTCTATACTGGGCCCATTTATGTATGTATTCCACGTAAGAAAAAGTTTTTTTTTAACCTATACTGTCTCACTGCAGGACAAAAATCTGCCCCATATCCATCCAAGACTTGCGGTCATGCGCCTTTTCCCACCAGAAAAAAGCTTCTGGCAAAAGATGTATCATTCTAAAATATATCAATAGCTAAATGTGGCTAGATCTAGCAAAATGATGGGCCACTGGCAACAGTGGTGGTAAATGTTGTAATCGGGGTAAATGATCAGTAACGAGGCGTGTTCGTTAGATCGATGAAACGTCCGCCACTCCCGTCCCTTGTGATCGGGGATAGTAAAGTAACTAATACGGCACTAGGTGGTTACTGGGTGCTCAGACCAGTGGTGGGATAGCTGTAACCAAAATTTCGCCGAAAATTACAAGTTACTATATTTTCGGCGCAAATTCGGTTACAGCTTTACATCAACCAGAGATACCTTTTTGAAAACCTAGGGATGTACAATAACAAAATCGACATTTTAAGTCGTATTTGCATTCACAACTTTTTCCCTTTTAAGAATTCACTTCTGATCACTACTCAGAGCTAGTGAGAGGCACGTCCACACTTACGTTCGGCACTTGCTCACGATTTGCAAGTATCTAATATACAATACGTGACAGGCTGCCAGCCCCATTGCCGCTTTATGAGCTCATTATGAGTATTTACTTATATTAAACGATAAGACAGTCTTCTATCAATATGTATGATGACGATATGTGAGTTTAAGATTCCACTGACGGTGCAGTCTGGAATGCGATTTCATTACGGCATAAAACTAACTATTTGCTTCGAAGAATCAATCATCAATGTTTGAGTTTCACGTTATAAAATTGGAACCGTAAATGTGGAGCTGCAATATAAATACGCTAGAACCACCCCACGGTTCTTCAACTCGCTCTTGACAAGCCTCATAGCTCAGTTGGTAGTAACTCTGCCTTCTGCGCTGTAGCTTGTGGGTTCGATTCCCACCCAGGATAAACATTTGTGTGATGAATATAGATGTTTGTTCTGTGTTTGGGTGTTGTATTGTATGATAAGTACCGATGTATTTAAAAAAAAGTATTATATCCATAATCTAGTCCCCTTACTTTTACTAAGATTACAGGCTATGCTTTGTTTGGGGCTGGATGGCGTTGTGTGAAATTATCCTGTAATATTTATTTATAACTAAGGCAAGTAAGCATGCCCATTTTCGGCTTCGGCAAAGTAATCGGTTTTGTAAAACACAGCGAGAACTGGACAGCAACATGTGAAGGTGTTTAACGAAGGCAGCAGTAGCAGGGTTAATCGAGTCAGCGGTATCTCGATTATGTCATTAAAACTGCACCGCTTGCGACCGCTCTCCTAACTGGACTTTGAAATCGACAGACTGCCAGCACACCTACGTCAGTGGAAAAGTGGGACATGCCGGGAGTTCATGGGTTTCACAGGTTCAGAAAGCTGGATATGAAATACTAACAATCCGCCTGCCATGCGTGTTGTGGCATATTAGCTTATGGCAAATTAGTAGTAAATAATAATAATAAATATTACAGGACATTAATTTCACACAGCGCCATCTAGCCCCAAACTAAGCATAGCTTGTCATATAACTAGATAACGGATGGAATACTTAAATACTTTTTTTTATACATACTTATCATACAATACACACCCAAACACAGAACAAACATCTTTATTCCTCACACAAATGTTTGTCCTGGGTGGGAATCGAACCCACAACCTAGAAGACTATAATTCATGACGATGCCTCATGTGGAGGCAAAACATGTGTCGATTTGTTATTTTCCAACAAACTTAGCGGACGTTACAAAATATTTTTCTGTTTTCAGGTTAATATTGAACAATAGACTTTCGCAAAGTAACACCTAAATCAATTAGCTATGTATAGATGTGAGACCAACAACGTAGTTCGAAAGAAAGGCAGAATCGTGTCATCTCCACACGTAGCACGAGGTTGGTCAATAAATACAGAAACCAGATGACTGAATGGCACTCGAACGACAGGAACCACCCATTAGAGAGTTCCACTTTCAATGAACCGATACCCTGAGCAAAACGTGAAAGTTTCTCCATTTGTGGCTGAATAAAAGCATTTTTGAGTTAATTGGGATAAAATTTGACACCGAGATTGGTGGCTCGACGATTTATACCGTAGCCTCATATTTATGTTTGGTATATAATATATGGATTTAGATTAATTATGCAATATTTACAGGTGGCAGTTGATTGCGAGATCAGATAAGTGTCAGAGCAGCGGTAGGTATTTTATAAGAGTAACATAATAGGCCTTTGTCCGTTTTTCTACTTACTAATGAACCTAACAAAAGAGAGCTTTTTTAAGGTGTTGGAATCGTATTTCAGAGTTTTCTAGTTGTAGTTTTTTTTTATAAATAAATAATAATAAATAAATATTACAGGCCATTAATTTTATACAGCGCCATCTAGCTCCAAACTAAGCATAGCTTGTAATATGGGAACTAGATTATGGATGGAATACTCAAATACTTTTTGTAAATACATACGTACTATATGATACAACACCCAAAAACAGAAAAAACCTCTATAATCATCAAACAAAGGCTTGTCCGGGGAAGTACTACCACTATACCTATTTCGGCCAGGTATAGTTGCCGGTGAATTTACGAGCACACGGGGCTTAACAACTGTATGCCTCAAGTTGACGCGCGCAATGCAATATAGCGTAGGTCATGTTATTTGTGAATATGACCTACGCAAGGTTTTGTTATAAGCAAGAGTTCCATATAACATCAGGTGGGCTTGCTTGTGTCTCCATGTCGGATAAAAAACAAAAAAAAACTTCCTGCTACCACACTGCCGTTGGTCTATCGAGCCTTCTTACGTTTTTATTAGTACCTGCTCCTGCACTCCAGTCAAAAGTGCGTACAGGGATACCACGTGCATTTAATCCAAATGATTTTATGGTGTCGCATCCATGGTAGACAGCGTGCGACTGCCACACCGCATGCCTTCCCATTACACAATTCCAACCAAACCCCAAAAATAAGAACGGGGGACAAATTATAAATTAAAATTCCAGGCTGGAACCGTAACTCGGCAATCAGTGAACTATGTAAACAGTTGGACTAAATTTGTTCGACGATTTTCACGGGATGCTCCGCGTTTTTTACGGCTATGGTGCCTGTTCAGCTGAAAATGTTACGTTTGCAGAAAATATTATTCACATTAAAAAACCACACGGTCATAGTGAGAAGACTGAAAACAACTGAACTTTTTGAGTTATTGTAATGTAAATAATTTAATAATGTAGTGTTGTGCTAGTGCTACTTAAACTCACGAAAAAAGTGAATAACCTTAGATAGAGACATTAAGAAAAGTGCTAATGGACACATTCTTAGTAATAGCTCGATGTATAAATCGAGGTCAGTTTTGAATTACTCATTACCCTACCACTTGGCTAGATCGGAATGCAATTGGGATGTATTTTGTTTTGCATTGTATTATTAAAAAAAAAAAAATGTTGCACTGTTATAGATTTTAACACGTTCGAGGGTTTTTCCATAATCAATACGCTTGGTAGGCGGATTTCTGCTGTCCTTTTTCTGATGAGATTCCTTAGTCGGCTTAGGAAATTCATAGGCTGAGTTGAAGGGGTTGATTATTATGCAATCGCACGCATAAATATAAGAACGCCTACCGGTGTCAGATCCAGAGGTCCCGGGTTCGATCCCCAGGCGAGTGCAAATTGTGCATGGTTTGATTGGTAGTACAAATTTGTTTATATCCACCTGGCTAGCTACCACCATCTTACCTAAGTCTGTCGCCAACAACAACTCTAAATTGTTGTGTTCCGGTATTTAATTTATAGTACCTCAGATTAGCCACACAACGCAACTTCACTCTAGTTTCGAACTAAGGTTAAGTTATAATAAAGGTGACATTGCTGTGCGCTCAACCACGGCGCTTATGACAACCAGATGACAGCAATACGCGCGAATTTCAACGTTTTCATTTTTTACGGTAAAACAAACATTAATTTTGAATTAAATTTGATGCCTGCTGTATACTGTGTTCATTTACTGTACAAAGTGTCAAGGTTTAATTGGGCGTATTTATTGAATGGCGAACATTTTTGGCACAAATTAGAGTCAACTTTGGATTTTTTTGTCTTGAGAAAATTTTATGTAATCGTGTTATCGAAACACAAGCGCTCTAGCATCAATCCTGAACTATAACATATATTAATTTCAAATTAAATGCTACAGTATTGAGGAAGATATGATCGCTGATGCTAAGCCATTTCACATATCATAGACTCTTAAGGGTTGAGATAGCCAGTTACTCAGGCTGTTGAGACTTTCGGGTGATGTGCGTTTCCATTTCCGGCCTTATCATAACTTTAAACTTGAGATGAAGGCTAAGCGCTTCCCTATCGAACAATAAAAGAAAAACACTGGAACGAAAAATGTACCAGATATTTTCTAGAAAACATTGTCGTTTTGGCCGGGTGGGATGAGTGAGGTGACTAAGCTAACAACAAGTCGTCTACGAATTCCTATGTTGCACCATGAGTACAAAAAATATCGATGTCTTTTCATGTCTGTCATGAAGCAGTCATAGCCTACAACACTACGCTTGGCTCTTAAAACTTAAATTACAAATGACACCCACCAGTATTAGGTCCACTAAGTGGGTATTGATCAAATTAATATCGCTGGTCGAGTGACCAAGCGACTTAACAGATGTAGCTTCAATAATCAACAAAACTCCCAGCTCAGTTGGTAGTAGCTCTGCCTACAGCGCTGTAGGTTGTGGGTTCGATTCCCACCCAGGACATACATTTGATTGATGAATATTTATGTTAGTTCTGTCTTTGGGAGTTGTTTTGTATGATAAGTATGTTTTTACAAAAAAAAAGTATTTAAGTATTATATCCGTAATCTAGCTCCCATTTTACAAGCTATGCTTAGATTTGGGCTAGATGGCGCTGTGTAAAATGAATGTCCTGTAATCTATTATGGTAGTTCTTGACGAATGGATTAAGATTCACCAATGGAGTTTGAGATGATTTGACGTTTGCGGATATAGTTTATTTCAAGCGTTTTGAGCAAATTACAAGTACCTACCTACGGTCAATCAATGTTTTATTTCCTCGTTTGCTCTGGCTTCATGCTAGTTTGTGATTTTGAATTGATTTAAGCGTACCTAACATTTTTTATTCAAAAATGAAGCAATATGTAGTGGGTCATAAATATTACTTAGTATAACGTATTACGTAATAGCTTTCATAAATATGTATTGTTTTTCTTTAATAAAAAAATATACAAATAATATTCCTGCTAAATGTTAACTTCCTTTTCAATATTTATGAATTTATTAATTAAAAATCGATAACCTATTGAATATATCCAGATCGAGATATATTGATATTTCCAGGCTAACGATGGTTATTAAAACGAATTCTACAGAAGAATTTAAAATCAACTAATTCATTCATATCTCAATAATTGATCGCCTTAACAAATTTACTACTGACCGAAAGATAATTTCACAAGGCAAAATAAATACAACGGAGGCGACCAAGGCCATAATTAAGAATTAAACCTCTTACTGAAATTGTCGCGAAGAGCCCAGACCATGACACTCCTGATTTATCGCTACCGAATTATATTTCCAGTTAAATTGAAAATGTTAGTTAAGAAACCGGAGATAAATCGATAACTGATGCAGTAATAATAAATATCGAGCACGAAACATTTCGCTATCGAAACGATATCAGCAAAAATTTGCAATTAATTGCAAGGCGTAAAACCGAGATGAATAAAACAGCTGAGGTAGTTTGTCATTTAAAATTACGAAACTACCGCACAAGGAAGTCAATCGTTTCACGCACATGTGTGTATTATGAAACAGAGATTGCTGCGGAAAGAGATTTGAGTCAAGTTCAACACATAAATAAAATAAAATTAATGTTACAGGACATTAATTTCACTCAGCCCTATCAAGCCCCAAACGAAGCTAAGCTTGTAATATGGGAACTAGATTGCAGATAGAATACTAAATACTTTTTTTTTGTGATTACGTACTTATCATACAATCCAACACCCAAACACAGAACAAACATCTACCTATATTCATCACATAAAAAGGTTTGTCCTGGGTGGGAATCGAACCCACAACCTACAGCGCAGAAGGCAGAGTTACTACCAACTGCGCTATGAGGCTTGTTGCATAAGTATGCAAAAGTATTATTATAGAAGTAGTATTATATTATTTTGTGTTAAGAGTAGAAGCCCCTTGTTACCTTTTCATCGTCATTCTCCGGACGAGTCCTTACTCGTCCGGAGAATGATTACCACCATACCTATTTTGGCCGCCAAGTAGCATAGCTGTGTTCCGATTTGAAGGGTATGGTTGCCGGTGAAATTACGGGTACGCGAGGCTTAACACCTTAATGCCTCAAGTTGACGGGCGCAATGCTGTACCGTGTAGGCTATGTTCTTTGTGAATGTGACCTATGCAGTAAGGCATTGTTATAGGCAAGAGATGCACTTAACACCAGGTGGGCTACTTGCTTGTCCCGTCTTCTAGTTGTATAAATAAAAATAAAAAAAAAGTATTTCGATTTACAAACGAAGCTGAAAGTGAAGTAAGTCCTCACAGTAACCGGAGTATAAAGGTTGTTGCACAAGCGAGCAGGTCGTGAAAGTCAAAGTGTGGCGGGACAAGTTTGCGGGTGCAAAAAGTGCTTTTGTAAGCCGGCAAGCGAAACGGGCCTCGGTTTTTGTGAACAGCCGTCAGCCATCAAAGCCCGGTGAGGCGACGCCAAAGGCGACCACTCAAGAGCGCTTGCCTCTAATTGGAACGTCTACCTGTTGCTCCGACTTACTGTTTTTATACCGGGAGGATACTCCATGAACCCTCTACGTGAACAGCCTGATAATACGTACCATGTCTGTCCCTTTTTACGTCGTTTCATAAGGAGTTGCGGATAAAGTTGTCGATGTATTTGACTGGGATGATAAAAACCTGTCGTTATTTCACCATGGAAGTCGATTGCAAAAAGCTGTGTTGGAATTATTTTAATGATTGCAATGTAAAATGATAAAAAACAGTTAAAACGGCATTGTCATAATACCGTCGATCCTCAGATCAGTCTGTTCGTTTTTCAATCAGCAAGATCCAGTGAGGCGTGACAGAGGAAGCAGGGTTGTCATAAGAACATGTGATTTATTTAACCAGACGCAAAAGTATTAGGTCCTTACATATGAAATTGGCGTTTTGTATGGGAGGAACATAAAGGCAATTTTTTCATATTAAAATATATTTTATTAATCAAAGTATGTACCATTGCTATCTATACACTTTTGCCATCTTATAGGTAGTTCATTGATCCCTTTACTAAAAAAACCATTCGGACGGGAATCAATGAAATCTTTGAAAGCGGTTTGGACTGCCTCATCGGAATTGAATTTTTTTCCTTGCAAGAAGTTATCCAAATTTCGAAAAAAATGGTAATCTGTTGGAGCAAGGTCCGGAGAGTACGGTGGATGTCTTAAACATTCCAATTGAAGCTCCTCTAATTTGGTAGTCGTCTGTTGGGCCGTGTGTGGTCTAGCGTTGTCTTGAAGCAGCAGTGGCGTAGAGCGATTGAAAAGTCTCGGTTGTTTAACAGCGAGCTTTTCCATCATGGTTTGCAGTTGCTGACAATAGACATCAGCCGTAATCGTCTGACCAGATTTAAGAAAGCTATAGTGTACGACACCGGCACTAGTCCACCAAACGCTTACAAGTAACTTTTTTTGAGTCAATTTTCGCTTGGGGCAAGATTTTGCTGGTTCACCAGGGTTCAGCCATTGCGATGAACGTTTACGATTATCGTACAGGATCCACTTTTCATCACATGTAATGATCCAATTTAAAATTCCTTCATTATTGTGCCGGTTGAGTAATGTAACGCAGCAGTCGACGCGCGTTTGTCGGTTTGCTTCACTCAATTCAAGCTTTTTCACCTTCCCAATTTGCTTCAAGTGGATTAAAACGGTTTTGTCACTAACACCGCAGCCTGCAGTTAACTGTGATGTGGTTTGCGATGGATCTGCTTCCACAATAGCCTTCAATTCATCATTATCGACCTTGGTCTCCGGCCGTCCACGGGGCTTGTTCTGCAGGTCGAAATTTCCAGAACGAAAGCGTTGAAACCAAAAACTTACCGTGTTTTCTTTTGCGACACCACCACCATACACATCATTAATCCTTCGAGCCGTTTCTGCAGCACTGGTGCCACGGTGGGACTCTTACTCGTAAATAATGCGATATTTTAAGTTTTCCATTTTGTGAAATGAGTGACGCAGAAAAAAAAGCAAAAGAGATAAAAACAAATGAATTACGGTTTTCGAAACACAAATGCATGAGTAAATAGCTGTTTAAATTTGAATTTGGAATTCCTAACCAATGAGGAGATATTTAAGATCAAAGTGGCCAGTACGACAAAACGCCAATTTCATATGTAAGGACCTAATATTATGTAACGGATGTTTTTTTAAATAAAAAAAATGTTGACACGTCCAACAAGAGAATTTTGTTCTCGTTTTATCTAGGCTGTCCTTGGGCCTTGGGTCCAATCGAAGATTTCTCAGTTCATATATCACTAAACATGCCGTTTCCCAGGCACGCAGGTGGTCAATGATCCACCTGTAATTCCGATCACTGAATGACAAGCCCCGAGACCCTGACTCAGCTGTACAGAGTCCATCGCGTACGACGATTCTCCACGCGAGCCTCGCCGGAAACATTGTGACAAGTCAACAAAAAATCACATTCATTCATGTTTTTTCGAAAGAACAGGTTGGTATCTGGCCGGATTTTGACGTTGAAGTAGAACTAGATTATAAACAAGAACCATAAATATTGTTATTTCAATCTGATATCACGAAGCGGTGTTCCGATGTTACTTGCTTTCGAGAAAATTAATTGGTTTCATTGATTTTATGTGTGCGCCGCAACAGATTGCTAAGCTGTCGACTTACACAAATTTTAATAATGTTACAAATTTAGCTATATATATATCAAGAAGGCTCCACATTGGTGATCTTAATTTTTAATCCTCATAGACAGAAATAGATTACCGAGTTCGTTTAAGATCAGCCTCGGATGGCAAAACGATTGAAGCTCAGACGCCATTGTTTTTGACGTGCCGGTTGATTTGTGCGCAAGCGCAGCCATCGATAGCGCGGCCGCCAATTTATTGCCTTACCGGGTCTCTCGCCCGGCCAGTGTTACCCGCAAATTAGAGAGAACGGTCGTCCTACTTTTTCCGAGTGAGCCAGATGATACAACTAGTTTGTGAGACGTGAGCTTTCAGATGTTTCCCCTCGTTACCGTTTCCACAAGTAGAGCCGATCATGATCGTAGCGCACGCAAAAACCGAATCACTGAATGCATACCGCAAAATGAGTTTATTAGTTGGCAATCGTTTTTGCCAATATTTTTATAGATGTACCTCCGAGCTCGTTTCTACCGTTATTGTATATTTTATCACAAAAAAACAGTCAATTAGTAGCAGTTTATATCAGATTCGCTTCGCTTCTGTCAACACACGGCTATCTTGTTTAATTAAGCTGCAGAAACATAGTAGTTTTATGGCTTATAGCCACAGGCAATGATGAAGTAGAATTGAGTCATCAAAAACAAAAAAGCAATAGGGCGAACGCGTAATCTTACTCGAACCGATAAAGGTAAAGTCATAAAACTGGCACTAAAGGTGTAATTAATGTAGCTAGCATTGATTATACGCCAGAAGTTGATACTGGCGAAGTAAACGAATGTAAACAATCATTCGATTAGTTAATCCACTAAACCAACCGTTGCAAAAACAACGGCCAATAACTAACCAACGCTGATTAAAAGCCATAAGGAAAGAAACTGTAGGTATCCGTACCGACGGGCACTTCCACATTGATTACTCCTAAAGTGCATGCATTTTGCCAGATTGATATTGAGCGCATATGTAGAATACATACGCGTCAAACAGTAGTTCAGTTTTACAAACATATTTAAATGTACGAATCTAAACAATCCATAACGGAGCGACAGCTGCGATTGAAACCCGTAAATATCGTGAGCGGAGCACGCGTGACACAGTGCGATCGCATATAAACTACGAAGTCAGGATCCAATTTCGGTGAAATTTAATGTAAATGCATGAATTTTCCCCGTGCCACTCGTACAATCAGTGTCGAGAGCTGACATTTGCATATGCGTTGCTGAAAATTCAGAATAGCTATTCCGCGGAGCTTAACCAAGTTCAAAACTTGCGGGCGCCCGACTAAAGGAAACATTGTCGCGGTATGGCGGGATGTATCCTCGTGTTTGGTGAGACATAACAGGACAAGCTAGTTCCTAGTTCACATATATCTGAGTATTTTCTGCACACTTGCAATATTCTCTGTTCTAAGAGCAGTAACGGCGTGGTATCCTAAACGGTCAAGGCAATAGGGAAAGGTAACTGATTGGCGGGGTCCTAAAAATGGCAGCTGGTCAGAACAGAAGAAAGGAAAAGGTCGTTAGTCTATGCCAAAAGGCAAACCTAGACCATTCCGTAAAGTTATACTATTGTAACATCAACATTTTAAAACAACGTGTGAAACGTCTTGGAATTCGATCACGTCAGCCCGTGAAAATTTTCTAAGATCCCTTAGTGCACCCCAAACAAAAAGAAGCTACCTTGAAAATTTCAAGTCTCCAATACCTCTATCTTGGGCTGTGCGTTGATATATCTAGAATATGTTATTTATAGTTGACTCTATAAATTAACTCGCAGAGATTTCAGAATAAACGGCTTTATTATTATTATCATATAAGTGACATACTTACAATATTTAGCCTTGCAGCCCCATAAATGGCACGCAAAGCACCCGTTCGCCTATAATGATACGCAGATCTTCGCGGCATATGTTTAGAAGCTGCTCAAGAGGGCTCGAGCCACAAGTGCGTGACTACTTCAAGTAGATAATCATGCGATAAAAAGTATGGCAGGTGCTGGCAATGCGCACTGCACAACAAATAGGATGGAAAACGTCATCACAAGACGCGGCGGCTGTGCCGAGGTCGGGTGACACCGACATGACAGACCTGCTGCCGTAAACGCATGTTCAACATGCGGCCGGCACCAAGTTACGATTGCAGGGAATCTTTCGCGCACTTTATTTAATAAACCTGCCTGTGCGGACACACACCATGGATCCGACCCACATTTCAAAGCACAAAGTCACGTTTCTTTGTATGTAAAATTTAAGGAGCCTTCTCCACTTTCATTTTTGTTTTTATTTTAACCGCCTCCGTGGTCTAGTGGTTCGACCACCGGTGTCAGATCCAGAGGCCCCGGGTTCGATCGTATTGTGCTTAGTTTGGTTGGTGGTAGGTATTGTTTATGCTCGCCTGGCTAGCCACCATCTTACCTAAGTCTGTCGCCAGAAAAACTCATTATATAATACAAATTCTTAAAAATAGTAGTTTTTCGGCATTTCGAGGTAAGATAGCCAGTTCCTCAGTTGGTTGAGGGTGAAGGGCGCTTCCACCTTCGGCCTTATCAGAACTTGAAAAATCAGATGAGAGCACCTTCCCCGTCGTACTATAAAAATAAATATAAATTGTTATAGCGGCAATAGAAATACACACTGCCAAAATGTCAACTGTCTATACATATTACGGTGCACGAAACACAGCCAGACGGACAGACATACAGCAATGGCTAAGTAATACGGTCCTATAAACTTTACTCAGATCAAACCAGAATCAAGAATAGGAAAGTAGTATATATTTTTCTATTGATCCGGTTCTATAATATTACGTGAATCAAATGTCACATAATCCTTCTACCAACATGTCTCAAGGGTCAATTGGCTTTGTCTATTGATCTCTTGCTTATGGGTTCGATTCCCACCCAGTACAAACACTTGTGTGATGAATATTACATAATTTGGGACTAGATGGCGCTGTGTGAAATTAATGTCCTGTAATATACTATGAGTAAAACACAAACAGCTTCACGACTCGTTTCTCCTTTCCTCCTCAATTCACCTGAATAAATTGTAAAAATGTTGCCTAAAATTAAATATGTAAATTAGAATAAAACTAGGACACCATTTACAGACAGAACACAACTCTAATCAAAGATCAATCATTCGCTTGATCCGTGAGAAAAATCGAGGTCCCTATTCTGGACCGTCTCCTTTATGCCTCTAAAACTTAATAGACAGAAGCTTAAATTAGTTGATGCAAAGTCGATGGAGATATAGGAGTACGTTCAAAGCTAAATAAAAATACTTTTAGTTTACAGACTTGTATTTTTTGTAACTAATAATATGGCAGACAGGCTTTCGGTCTATCTAATCGTAACTACCGACGCCTATGAACGCTGGCAGCACCAGATGTATCACTCGCACGCAAACCTTTTTTTTTATTGTAGCAAAACAATTAATCTAACCTGACTATTTATATAATACATTTTTTAATAAATTTAGCGACATATTTAACTCAATAATTACATCAAAAACGATCACAGTCTCTGATAATGCAACATTTAGTGAGTGGGCAACAGCGGGAATACATAAAAGTAGACAAAAATTGTATGAACTTTATGGTGAAAAATAGTACAACTTTAGTGAAGAGTTTAATGATTAAGTTAAGAAATATTCTAAAATCTTCAAGAAAGTTTGTGTAGCCGCTAAATCCCAATACTTGAGAAAAAATATTGTAAACAATAAAGATAAAATTAAAGCTACTTGGAAAATTATTAATAGTGAGACTGGAAATGGGAAAAGCAGCAACACTAACTTTAATAACTTTAATTTAAAAATAGGAAATCTTTATACATCCCGAAATATTGATGTAGCTTTTGAAACGTTTTTTACTGATATACCTATTTCTACCACAAAATCTTTGAACTCTTCAAATATTATGGCAGAGGCAATACTGAAAAACAATGAACCATTATGTAATAAACCATTTCATTTCAAATATGTTTACAATAACGATATTATTAAAGCATTTAGACTTGTAAATGAAAAGAAGACGTCTGACCTCTGGGGCTATCTCTGTAAGTACTGTAAAACCAATAATAGGCGTTATAGCGTCTGAATTAGCTTTTATTTTCAACGAATGCATCGACTGCGGCGTATTCCCAAATTTATTGAAATATAGTAAAATAACTCCTCTTTTAAAATCTGGTAACAGTTCTGATCCAACAAACTTTAGGCCGATATCAGTACTACCGACATTCACTAAAATCTTTGAGAAGATTATTCTTACACAGTTACCAAAGTCATTTTTATGTTTAATATTTCATGATAAACAATTTGGAGGTCGCTCAACTGCTGATGCCGGTATTAGTATGAAACGAGAAATCACATGATGCGTTGGGAGTCTTTTGTGATTTGTCGAAGGCTTTTGACTGCGTGCACCATGAAACACTGATTATAAAATTAGACCACTATGGTATCAAGGGTGTTGCACTACTACTTACTCAAGTCTTACTTATGTGATCGCATACAGCGAGTCGACGTGAACGGCCAGCGTTCGTCAAGATCTTTGGTAACCATGGGCGTGCCGCAGGGTTAATAATTGGTGCCTTTATTATTCTTAGTATATATTAATGATCTGCCCCAAATAGTTAAGGATGACCATGAGATTGTACTGCTTGCAGATGATACGTCACTTCAATTTAGATTGAAGCGACAAATGACTAACTTTGACAACGTAAACAATGCAATCTTGTTTAAAAATTGTTAACTGGTTTAATGTAAATAGCTTAGTAATTAATCAGAAAACGACCAAATGTATTCGATTTATTTTACCAAATGTAACTGAAGTTGAAGCTAATGTAAAAGTTAAAGAGGAAAACATAGAATTAGTCAATACCACTGTATTTTTGGGATAAACCCTCGATAATAAACTTCAATGGGGCTTACACATAGATAATCTGGCGAAGAGACTTAGTTCTGCAGCATATGCTGTAAAGAAGATACGTCTTCTCACAGACGTAGCTACAGCAAGACTAGTTTACTTCAGTTACTTTCACAGTAATATGTCATATGGCATAATATTGTGGGGAAGTGCTGCAGATATAGACACCATATTCGTATTGCAGAAGAGGGCTGTTCGCGCTGTTTACAAAATGGGTACCAGAGATTCATTAAGAGACAAGTTTAAAGAAATAAATATATTGACTATGCCCTGCCAGTATATTTATGAAAATAATATGTACGCGCGTAAAAACATAAGCTTATTTGATAAAAACTGTAATAATCATAATTATAATACTAGAAACAAGAATAAACTTGCTGTTCCCGCAACTAGGCTCTATAAAGTTAATAAATCGTTCATAGGGCAAACTGTACGCTTTTACAATAAATTACTAAGTAATATGCTAAGCTTGTCAAAAAACAAATTCAAAAATGTTGTAAAACAAAAGCTATCCAGGAAAGCTAAAATTTCAGATTACCTAGAAGATAAGAAAGCTTGGCATTAAAAAAAATGAATTTGCTCCAGTCAATAAATTGTAATTAGTATTAAATAATTATAAGCTATTGTAATGAATCATAATAATAAAAAACTAGCCCGAGGTTCTTGCCTTTCTCCTTGTGTTCTAGTGCGTAGCTAGCGATTCCGAACAGGCGGTAAATTTGACGTTTCAAAGTGATCCTAAAACATCTTACTGAATAAATATATTTGACTTTTACTTTGACTTTCATTCCGGGGAAGCGCTTGGCCTTCATCTCACCTAGTTACATGTTGAGATAAGGTCGAAGGTATAGGCGCACTTCACCCGGAATCCTCAACTAACTGAGGAACTAGCTATCTTACCTCTAAATGCCGAAACACAACAATTTAGAATTGTAATTATGACGGACTCAAGTAACATAGTAGCTAGGCGGACTTAAACAACAGTGTCAAATACACAAAGTCCTACCACTAACCATACCAAGCAGTATTTTACCCCCTTGGGATCGGACCCGGTACCTTTGGATCTGATATCGGTGCGCGAACCACAAGACCCACCTGCCCCATAGTTGGTACAAATATGACAAGGAGTAAGGAATAAGGCCGCCGAGCTTGTTAAGTATCGCAGAGCGAGTTCGTCGAAGGCGTTCGCCCGACTGATTGGAATGCCTCCTAGACAACGGGTTCGGAGAAAGCAATCACAATTTATGGCTCCGTTGCAAGGACGATGACTTACTTTGTTCTTGTAAAATTAGTAATTTCAATGTAGGTGTGAGTATAGAAACATTTTTCGTACTTATCCAATTTGAACTAAACATTTCAAACGTTCAAAACCTATTCAGATGACAAAATTAATATAAGCAAGGCGGCGGCGACAGCAATTTTTTTTAATATACCTATTTAGCCTTCATCTCACCTCAAGTGATGAAAAGGTCGAAGGAAACGCACTTTACCCAGAATAATTGTATGAAAAGTATGCATATACATACAAAATAATAGTATGTATTGTATTCGTAACTTAAATACAATAATGTTTTAAGCTTTGCTTAGTTTAGGACTACGCTGTGTGAAATAATTGTTCTGTAATATTTACTTATTTTATGTCATCTTATCTTATACTAATATAAAATGCTAACTGACTCACTGATCACAACGCACAGCCTAAACGGCTAATCGTAGAGACATGAAATTTGGTGGGTATGTTTGTCTTGATGCGAAAATGAGTGCTATGAAGGGGATTTTGAAAATTCGTATCCTAAGGGGTTCATAAATGGGGTTGAAAGTTTTCATTAAGAGTATGCCCTAACTCTGAAACCGTGCATGGTAAAAGGTCAAAATTATCATTATAGATTCCTCATATGAAATAGATAGGAACGTGATTCATAGTTTTTTGTTTTTTTAATCATTGAAGGGCAGGGGGTCCTTTTATTAGAAAAAAAAAACAAAAAACATTGCTATTTAACAGAAAAAACGCGATGTACACGTGGTTTCTATAATAAACTGGTGTATTTCGAGTGCTCTTTATGTAATGGATTAATGTCAAATCTACCAAGGCCTGATGATGGAGTGGAATCAATATAAAGGGTTTTTTCAGTAAATAACAGTAATACATTTTTAGAGCGTTGCGCATTTCAAATGATTGTATGTGTGATACTCTTCTACGAACCACGTAAACCAAGGTCTTATGATGATGACAGCGGAACTCCTGAATGATGCATGATATAACAGTCGTGCTTATACTTTTTGAAATCGGTATAACAAAGCATTCAACGACAAATGTTTTTTTTAATTTACCCGGCCGTAGCAGTCACGGCTTAAGAATCGACCCCCTCCAACTCAGCCCGCGGATGTCGTATAAGCCGATTTTAGGGATCTCACCAGAGGAAGCGGCAGCTTCCTGCTGTATGTTACATAACACCTTTACTGTGATCACCTGCTAAGTGTGGTGATTTTGGCAAGACCCTCCCGTTTTTGGAGGAGGCTCTGTCCAATATCCAATTAACCACTACATAAATGGGCTGTTGACGTGACGACCCTTGACTAATGTAACTTGACTACTTGATACACAGTAATCTTCTAATGCATAAAAGGACAAGTCCTGAGTGACTGACTGATTGATTCAACTATAGATATACAACGCACAGCCTAAGCTGCTGGGCGTACTGACTTGAAATTTCAAGGGCATGTTTGTCTTGGTGTGTAATCGCCTGCTGAGAAAGGAATTTTAAAATTTCGCATCCTTAGGGTTCAAGATGGGATTCAAAGTTCGGAGTAAAATGTTACATATCCCTGAAACCACAAATGATAGGCACTAGAAAATTAGTATGTTGATGGCCCATAAGGAATAAGTTAAGGCATATTTTCGGTTTTTAATAATTTTCAGAAATAAAGAGGACCATAATACCAATATTCAGACCTGACTAATAATAAACAAAACAAAAACTGGGGGTTCCCATACATGAAACGTTTTTTATAAATTATTATTTTCGACCTGTATAATAACAAAGTTGGTGTGAGTATAGTGCGCACTTTGTAGTAAATAAATATATGAATAATTAAATCTAGCTAAACGTGAGTCACACCGGCACTAAAACTTTAAAAAGCCTGCATTTTTGTTTTGGGAATGTGGTTCAGAACCCTCGGTGTGCGTGTCTGCAAACCATGTAGGAGCTAATCGGTCAAATTTATCCAGATATCCAACAAATATATATATTTATAACATAATACTTGCACCTATTTCAAAAAACCAATACGCGGACGAAGTCGCGAGTAAAAGCTAGTGTTCTCTATATTAACATATATCTTTGAAAGTTACTCAAAGAGATCATTTGATCATTTTATATTCACTTAGATTTTTATCACCTCTTGTCCCAAGGTACGGGCGCTGGAATTTGCAACACAGTTTATAACTTTCGCATTTTCCAGTGTTCACATAGTATACATATAGCAACATGTTATTTATTAAATCCATTACAGACTGAAAAATTGTGTAGTAATAAGTACGATGGCCCCTTAAAATCCTCCCGCGAATGTAGTAAGAGACTACTAAAGGACCAGGAAATGGGCGGCAGCGGAATACCCATTCCACTGTCAATCGTGGCGATTATATCAAACCCTTTTAATTTAAAAACTGTAACTGTTCACCGTAAGTTATATGCTTGTTTTATGTTTAGTTTCCAGATAGGTAAACACATGACCGACTATTAGATGCAAATTCGAGCATGGAAACAATTTCCCGCTAAAAACACCGTTAAAACAGAGACGAGGGAGGTGGTAGACATTTAACACATTACTGCTAAGTGACCGCTGCTCAAGTGAAAGAGTCCTCTCATAAAACTCCAGAGAACTTTCAAAGGAATTGACAAAGCCTAAAGCCTACCCATTAAGATTAACACACAGCCAAGAGAGTCCGAATGGAATTGAACTCACTCGCAACATGCACAACAAATTAACTTCCATGTAAGTTGAGTTGTAAACTTTTAATTGAACTAAGGAACTGGTTTCCGAAGAATTGATTAGGTATGGTAAACGTTCAGGGAAGGGAACCGTTTCACTGATTGTTTTTAATAATGAAATGGATCTGGTGGAATGCTGCCAGTGAACACTGAACATTGTGTACGAGATATGATATCATGATAGCAGACGCTCTCATGTATTTTACTTCACTGCTCAAAAGAATAGACATGTGTTTCATTTTTTTTTTCACGACGGGTAAGCTTGTCCTTCATCTCACTTGATGTCAAATTATTATAAGGCCGAAGGTGGAAGCGCAATTCTCCCGGAATCGTCAATAGACTGAGGAAAGGCTATCGTACATTTATATGCCAGAACACAACAATTTAGAATTGTTGTTATGGCGACAGACTTAGGGCAGATGGTGGTAGCTTGCCAGACGTACTTGAAATAAGCCTTATAACCCACCAAAACGAGCACAAATCGTAAAAGAATCCGGGAACTTTGGATCTGATATTGGTGGAAGAACTACTAGACCACAAAATATATGTATTTTTTGTTCGTTGGTGGTAGGACTTTGTTTAAGTCCGCCTGGCTAGCTACCACCATCTTACCTAATTCTGTCGCCATAATAACAGTTCTTAAACTGTTGTGTTCCGGCATTTAGAGTTAAGATAGCCAGTTCCTCAGTTTGTTGAGGATTCTGCGTGAAGTGCGGCTGCACCTTCGTCCTTATCTCAACTTGTAGCCAGGTGAAAAGAGCCCCTTGTGAAAGAGCTCGTCCCAGCAGTGCTGTGTTCCAGTTTTAGGGATATGGTTGCCGGTGAAATTACGGGCACGCGAGGCTTTACACTTTTATGCCTCATGTTAGCGCACGCAATGCAGTGCCACGTAGGCTATGTTCTTTGTGGATGTGACCTACACAGTAAGGCATTGTTATAGGCAAGAGATGCACTTATCATCACATGAGCTACTTGCTTGTTCGAGTTGTATATTTAAGAAATAATCATAAGATACAAGTTTATCGTGTAGGGATTGGAAAGGGTAAATTATCTCGTAATCAGCTACTTCCTTGGCCCAGCGTAATCCAGGATTACCGGGAAAAAATATCCAGTTTATATATTATCTTGACCTATCATTTTCTCAACAGCTTTACCAACATGATAATGGCCTTCGTAGTTGAAAGTTGATCTTCAGTAACTGCTTGCAAAACCCGTGTTTTGAGGTTTATATATATAGTTTATATGTTATGAAACCAGGGTACCTATTAACAGAACTAAACATATCTTCCTCCTGTAATCGTAGTCCTCATTAGTGAGGGTCGTGATCTCCTGTGGCTACATCTATCTATCTGTCCTTGGCGTGAAGAGCGTGAAATTTCCTATTCATGGTCGTACGAATCTGCAGGTCTACTACGAAAAACGAAACACGACGGATTTGATGACGAATTGCACGTTTTTCCCTACATAGATACATAGTAGGTATACATAGATTTGTCAGTCCATCTGGTAAGACTAAAAATAATGATATATAGTACGAGATACCAAGCTGTCCATATTTCAATTTCAATATTCTTCTTGGAAATATTATCAGTGGCTAATAGGTGAGCGGTTTTTAAGAACAGCCTCAAGTTGTTTCTGTACAGAAATGCCTTCATTCGATCGAGGAACTACGCATAATTTGTTGATCATTAGACATCTTATAATTTATTTCATAATTTGACTTGTATCTATGCCATAATAATGTGTCTTTCTAATTAATATATCTATTTCAATTATATTTTGCGTAAATGTTTAAATTAGTTGTTCAATAATTACTTAAATTTAAAATGACATGAATTATGATAATTTGATTGCTTGTGATGTGTAGTGTTAGAATGGATACGATGAGTAATGACTATATAAGAGGAAGCTTGAAAGTAGCGCCAGTGACAGAAAAGATAATGTGTTACAGGCTGACATGGCATGTATTTATGTATATATTTATGTCCGCTGGTGTGGCAGCTCATCCAGAGGACCAAATCTCTTTTAGTTATTAAGTACTAACCTCTTATTCTAAGTTTTACTAACACTCTGGACCTAGACGTCTGAATAAATGAATTTGTTGTTGTTATGAATGTAAACATTAAAATGTTGGGTATGAATGTGGAAGGCAATAGGAGTTAAAGAAGGCCAAGAAAGATTGCTAAGAAATGCCAGGGAGTGAATGATGAACTGACGGCTGTTTGATGTGCAAGAAAGAGAAGAGCATGTTGTTCCGACCCTGCTTAGAGCGGGAAAAGGACTGGAAGATAATGATTGTTACAGACATTTCGCATTTACACAACTTTGTTTTTGGAATAAAATATGAACCTTACCCGTGACATAATTATTCAAGGTTGTAACCGTGTGTTCAGGCAACCAACAACTCGTTAATATGTTTAATAAACCATAAAAAAGGCAATATTATCAATGAGCTATTTTTTGCGTAGCATTTGATTCACATCCAAGCGTCAAAATTGTCAAATCAAAGTTCCCTAGAGTAAGTACATCCTCTCGTATAAAATGGGACACGTCTCTACAACTCGTAAAAGCACTGAACTCAAGCTCGCTGTTCCGGCAACACGCAAAGAGTACGCATTATTCAACGGCATCGTAAAACCACAGATGAGTATGATAGCACAGAACGTAACGAAAGCTTCACTTCGACGATACGTGGCCTAGAATACCTCAGGATTGCACATGCAAGAGTTTGGACACCAGTATAGCTCCTTGTAAAGGGCTCGTCCGGAAGTACTACCACCATTCCTATATCGGCCGCCAAGCGGCATTACTGTGTTGTGAAATTCAGGACACGCGGGGTTTAACACCTGTATGCTTCTAATTGACCGCCATTTACGCCATCCGAATTGATAGTGCCGCGTAGGTCATGTTCTTTCTGGATATGACCTACGCAGTGAGGCTTTGTTATAGACAAGAGTTGCATTTAACAGCAGATGGGCTGCTTGCTTGTTCCGTAATAAAGTTATTTGACAAAAAAGAAAATGAAAGTTATTTCCGTGTCGGACCAGGTAATCAAACTAACCTACATAACCTTAATGTTACGATTGAAAACCCTACAATACTAAATTATTTATCATGCACCAAATTTAAATAAATTATGAACTAGTTAGAATAGCAATAAATATTTCACAATGGGCGGTCTCATCGCAAATCGCGATCTCTTCCAAGCAACCATTGTATGGGCCAAATAAGGATGATTTGATATCGGACACATAGTAATATAGAACTTTAATTCTAAAAATTACATAACATTCCTCCTGAAAATATTTTTACAAAGTAAGTTCAATTTATTCTTAATACAAATTAAGTAACTATTGGTTATAAAATGTATAATTGTTGATTTCAGTTATTTTGTTTCCTCTGTTAGTTTTTGTTATAACGATGTGCAAGCGACAAAGTCTTTTATCGGCTTTTTCATTTAATACATTTGAATAAATTCTATAGGGCGAGCACCCTGATACAAACATAAATTGTGTAATTCTTCAATATTCACAGCTCATTAATATCTACTGCTGGACAGAGCCTCCTCCGAAAATAGGAGGGTTTTGTCATAATCACCACGCTTGGCAAACGGATTATACTCTGAAAGCTGCTTTTTCTAGTGAGATTCCCTTGTCATCAAGGATTTAAGAGTTATTTTGCTTGCTTCTTAAATATAACTGTGAAAGGAATGAAGCTTATTGCATTGAAGATCTAAAGTGACAGAAGCGTATCAAAACGCTGAGATACCACGGTGCCCTCGTAAACGATGCCTTTGTGAAATGAGATTAAACCAGGCAAATGTGAACAAGATCGCAACACTGCTTAGATATACTTTTACTACAACAGGAAATGAGTCGTTTCCATGAAAACTACGTCAAGGTTTTTATGGATTTCTGAACAAGAGCCGCCCGCCTCCGCTGTTGAAAACGTATTAACTTCAAAATTTTAAAAGTGATGGCTGATATATTGCAAAGGGATCAGACGTAACATGTTTGAATATTATAAAGCTAATTCGCTATTAAAACGGTTACTCGCTTTATCAAAAGTCCCACAGCAAATTACTTTCCTGCAAGCTTCTCATCGACACTAAATCAATGATGTATTTATATGAGCAATTAAACGCTCTCAATCAAAGAACAGGCCGTTAAAAACACAACATCGAAAAATAATTGAAAATTTCACAATAAATATCCGTCGCATATTTTATTGGTACAACCCACGAGTCAGAATTTCCGACATACATCAATTTGATGATGCAGCTTAATACGCTCAATAAAAGCAGTGTCTTCTTAAGCCGGCTTATTAATAAAGCCTTAACAGCAGGACTAGATTAATTGACTGTAACGATTCAGCGCCGGCAATTCCGTTGCCTAATTTTTCACTACAAAGGATTATGCAATAATAATAGTTTTATACCGCAGTATAACTGATAAAAGCTAGGATGATTTTATTCATAAAGGCGTGGCTTTCAATCATGTCCTAGTAGCCAAAGACATAAAGTAAGAGATAAAATGGAAAAGGTTACGGAGCAGAGAAAGCATAGAAAACGCATATCGTAAAACCATCAAAGAGTGACGCGATGGACGTTTGGGATTCAAATTAAACCCACGCCAAGCTCACATTTCAACCCGATTCCATTGCTACGGTTTTGTATGAAAACAGAGATATGCGCTCATCTCAGAATAAAGGAGGCACCATATCTAGTACAATACTACATCATGCAGTCAAAGAGGACAGCTATACTCCATCGCTTCTTATAAAATTATTCATTTCCGAAAGAGACGAAAAAGGAACATCCAAAACCCTTTTAATTTAATAAAGAGTGGAAATGAAAGTATGCAATGGCCACATTATCTGCCATTACGAGTTATCAAAGCGCAATTAAAATACGACGCGAGAACTAAGAGCCACCGAGCGATCAATTTTAGCATCGATTAACATTTCTTTTTGTTCAGCTGCAATCTTCATTTGCATAAGAATGTTTAAGTTGCAGCATTGTACGTGGCGGGAATAATCATTTTGGAAAACGTGGGCTCTTAGGGAGTATTTTGAATTTACGCGATATCCTCCGTCAGATACGGTAGTTGATACTGCATGAGGCAAAAGAGATGTGCAGGAATCGCGTAAATCCTTTGTGTCTGCATACCTCTCTGGGAAACATACCGCCTCTGTGGTCTAGTGATTCACCCACCGGTATCAGCAGACCCCCTATCGTGTAAGTCAACTGGTAATTAGCATCGACTTCATTTTTGACATTTGAAACCTAGCCTAGACAGCAACTGTCTTTATTTTTGACAAATGCTGACTGGTTTTGACTCCTTCTTTGATTGTATGATGGGGAACCGCTTGGCCTTCATCTCACTTGGTTACAAGTTCAGATAATGTCAAAGGTGGAGGCGCACTTCACCCGGAATCCTCAACAAACTGAGAAAATCTTACCTCTAAATGCCAGAACACAGCAATTTAAGAATTGTTGCTATGGCGACAGAATTGGGTAAGATGATGGTAGCTAGCCAGGCGGATTTAAACAAAGTCCTACCACCAACCAAAAAAGATTAACTGGTAATTGACTTAAAGTTCAATTGTAATGGATTCCAAGTTATGCAATTAGGCTTCCGGTTTAATCAATTCCAAAATAAGGTGCTACAAAAAGCTATCAGTAAATAAGCGCTCGATCAATAATCAAGAGTTTGAATGTGCTTCGAAGAAATCTAATAATAAACATATTAATGCAACGTGTTTATATAAACGAGGCATTGACGTGCTGGTACTATTGATGAGTCATGACGCATGTTTCGCTACAGATGAGAGAAAGGCTACCATACAAAGTATCACTTTAATACTCTCAAATTCCAGTTAGAATACTAGCGAATTATATTAATATTTTATTTATGAAAGCGGCGATGGACTTGCAGCACGTAACTATTGAATATTAGCTACTCGCAAAACCGTACGACTTCTCGACCCTCATAAAATTCACGATCTGAGTAGTGACCAGAAGTGAATCCTCAAAGGGGAAGGCCTTAAACGGCAAGCCTTAGCCGCATCCATCCATCGACTCTCCGCGACCACCACAATGGTCATCGCTGCGTCGAGTAGTGCCTCAATTTCTTGACTTTTTATTTATTCAAGAAGTAATTTTCATACAAATAGTGTTAAGTGATGAATTTACTGTACTGCTTTCGTATAGCTTCAGTCAGTTAAATTAATTGTGGGGTATCTTAGTTTGAGTCTAAATGGAGTAAAATAACCGGTAAAAAAAAACCATTGCATACCAACATATTGTTTTTACTAACTCAGTGTAGTTTTTTTTTATTGTACGTCGGGGAAGTGCTTGGCCTTCATTTCACCTGGTTACAAGTTGAGATAAGGCCGAAGGTGGAAGCGCACTTCACTCGGAATCCTCAACAAACTGAAGGAACTGGCTATGTAACTTCTAAATGCCGGAACACAACAATCTTTAGAATTGTTATTATTGCGACGGAATTAGGTAAGATGGTTGTAACTAGCCAGATGGACTTAAACAAAGTCCTACCACCAACCAAAAAAAGCACAATATTGTACTGCCCCTGGGGATCGATCCCGGGACCTCTGGATCTGAAATCGGTGGGTTGAACCACTAGACCACAGAGACGGTTAATTTATATGATGGGTTAGCTCTTGACCTTAGTTTGTCTAGCTCTGGGTCAGACCTAGGATAAGGTCTTCGGTGAAGCGAGCTTTCCCAGAAAAAACTGACTACCCCGCAAGGAGAATCACGTTATTTATTTACGATTTTTATTTAAATCCTCAACAATCTAAGGAACTGGCTATATTTACCTTTAAATGCAACACAACAGTTTAAGCCCGACGGACTTTAACAAAATACTGCCACCAAACGAACCAAGCTCAGTACTACCGCTGGGGACCGAACCCGGGACCTCTGAATCTAACACAGGTGTGCGAACCAGTAGACCACAAAGGCGGTTAACCTTTACGGTACATTTGCATCAATTACTCAGAGATAGCCACAATGATATTAAGGAAGATCGCGGATTCCTGTTCGAGCTTCGAGCTGGCCCGGTGAAATGGGACCAGTGACTATAGGTACCTAGGTCAGTCATTCCACTTCAACCAAGTGGTCAGTTGTACGGAACGGATCGCAATCATAAGTAGCATAATTATTGTCGCGACGTATGCATATCTACACAAAACATTACTCCCAAGCAACGGTTACGAGTGACATAGGCTATCAAACGGGTGTTTGCGCAAGAGACGGCCTCACCTCACAGCATCGACGGCGTGCGAACTTGAACTCGCAAACGAGCGGTCAAGCGCAATGTTACGACCGTAATATTTACATGGCTATTTAGTATTACAGCCGTCTTGAACGCGGAAGGAGACGGATACTTCTATTAAACCATCTCTAAAGCGACTTGAGAAAGCTTTGCTCAGGATATTATTGCTATTTAGACATGATTCCACTCAGCCCGTAGATGAAGTTGTGGGTAGTATTACATAGTATTATCTACTCACCCGTTACCCGTTTGTGTTACCCGATTAACAAAGCAATTACTATTTAAAATAAGATCATTATTACTGTTTTTAACACATAAAAAATGTTGTGTTTTCCTCATGGTTGCATGCACGGTGCATGTGCGCAAAATAGATTTATTATAAATGGTAGCTTCGAGTCCACATTAGGATTCAAAAATGATAAAAAATATATAAATTTTATTTTAAAATATATTGGTTCCCCGACCACCAATATGGTAAATCTTACCACGTTAACCGTCTCTGTGGTTCGCCTACCGATATCAGACCCAGGAGTCCCGGGTTCGATCCCCAAAGGGTTTACAAATGAGTGCTTGGTTTGGTTGGTGGTAGGACTTTGTTTCAGTCCGCCTAGCTACCACCATCTTGCCTAAGTTTGTCCCCATAACAACAATTCTAAATTGTTGTGTTCCGGTATTTAGAGGTAAGATAGCAAGTTCCTCAGATTGTTGAGGATTCCGGGTGAAGTGCGCTTTACCCTTCGGCTTTATCATAACTTGACACCAGGTAAAATGAAGGCTAAGCGTTCAGTTCAGTTCCAGTCCTCTGTCATAAAATAAATAATGAAAAAAACTAAACTTTCAAAATCATTGTTGCTAGTTACATGTTGCATGTAGCCTGTATGTACAAATGGCAAATTTCATGTCATGAATTCTCGACGTGTTTTGGAGCCACAACTTGTAAATTGTGGCTCCAAAAAGACATCTTATGGGTCCCGGTCACTGAGGAAAACCTCAAGTTAACATTTCTGGAGTTCAGTGGTGCCCTGTGAAATCACAAGCCCTGTCTGTGAATTTCCCACAAACCATAACAAATGTATGATTCCAAAACCATTTTGTGTCTATCCAAAACGTCGATCCGGAATCGTCGGGAATGTCAATCGATTGTTCGGGGGAGTAGACAAAAAGTTAATTAGGACAGTGGCCGACGACAGCGGCTAGTCACTGGTGCCAGCGCGGTTATCCACATTACGACGTTGCCGGACAGCTGGTAGAACGGGCAAGTAAAATTAAACCACACGGGGAGAATGAACATTTTCACAAAAAGTGGTATTTTAGATAGTAATGAGAAATGCTTGGAATAAACGTAGCTTACGACCAAACGTTTCAAATAAATTTATGGCACAGTGATTTGATTTAAATAATAAACCACCTTGTCTCCCCCAAGGAAGCCACCGGGAGAGCTAAGTCAGCGCAGCCTAAAAACGCCTGATCTACTTGTTTACGACAAACATATAAAATATTGCCAGTGCTTTCTTATGGTAGAAAAAAAAATTACAAACCGCTTGCTATGTGGACTTGGTGGACACCAAAGTAAAATAGCGTAATCCCATCACCAGTGTTGTGTTGACTAATGTTTCGAAGGCAGAGCGTCGACGTCATGGAAGTCCATGGGACCTTCTGATAAACCTCTTTTAGCCAGAACGAGAAATGGAAGTAAATGGACTGCAGCTTTTTCCGAATATTTTTTAAAGTGAAAATGTAGTTTCGCTTGCCACGCGTGGTGTGGAAATAGTGGAAAACCCCTCGCTATGACGAGAATGACTCAAAAATGCCCAAAAGTGTACTATGTATGACAACGAGCAGTTCTAATTTCATTCTGATGGTGACAAAAACTGAAAAACATAAATTCTTTTTTTTATACGACAGGGAAGCGCTTGGCCTTCAACTTACCTGGTGTCAGTTATGATTAGACCGAAGATGTAAGCTCACTTCCCCGGAATCCTCAACAAGCTGAGGAACTAGTCTTTGAATACCGGAATAGGAATTGTTGTGATAGTGACAGATAACAGATTGGATAGAGCTGGTAGCTAATATAAAGGTAGCTTTCAAGAGTAGTAGAGCACCTTGTGAAATGGCTCGTCCGGGGAAGTACTACCACCATACCTATTTAATTGCATTGTTATAGGCAAGAGATGCACTCAAGCTTAAGTTCATCTGGCTAGCAAAAGCTAGCCAGATGAACATGAAACAAGTTCTACCACCAAACAGACGCACAAATGAGTGGGTCTGATACCAGTGGGCGAACAACGAGATCGCAGAGGTAATCAAAACGAAATCACGATGAACCTAGCCAGTAGAATGGAAACGCGTACATAGAAGCCAATGGCAGGTGGATGGCTATGGGAAGGGCGTCCGTGCGCGTCGGACGAGCAGCGAGACAAATCGCCGCTAATTGTACCCACACTGTCCACTGAGCCGCGTCCTAGGCACCGACAGGTTCATGTTACATCCACCAGAGCTGCGTTTGAACAAGCGAATCTTTTTTTTATTGTACGACGGGGAAACGCTTGGCCTTCACCTGGTTTGAAGTTATGATAAGGCCGAAGGTGGAATCGCACTTCACCCGGAATCCTCAACAGACTGAGGAACTGACTATCTTACCTGTAAATGCCGGAATACACTAATCTCAGAGACGTTGCTATGGCAACAGAATTAGGTAGGATGGTGGAAGCTAGCCAGGCGGAATTAAACAAAGTCTTTCCACCAACCAAACCAATCATAACATTGTATTTCCCTGGGGATCGAACCCGGGACCTCTGGATCTAACACTAGCAAATCACTAGACCACAGAGGCAGTGAATCCTTTTAAGAACCGTATTTCTTACAGAATATCGCAGCCAAATAGCACTATATCTATATAGTCCTGTCTTCTTGCTGTGAGTTAGGTCGCCAGAGCTCTTTTGATCAGATTTAGGGTATAGTAGGATTTCCTACGCCCTATTTGAGCAGCCCGTCTGGGGAAGTGCCACCGCCTTACAAAACATCGCAGCTAAATAGAGAGAACAGAGTAAGCTCCTTTAAACGGGTCAGCAACTCGCGAGTGATACTTCTGTGGTTGCCAGCGTCCACGGGCAACGGTAGCCGCTAACGATTAGGTGGACCTTATGCCTGTTTACCACCTTAGATGTGAGCAAAACGAACGAGATCTCTGAGTTATGTTGGGAAATCCGGCACTGTATGTATGTATGTATGTAGGTATGTGGCAATTTTTGTGACGGCAAAACTCTCGAACAGATTATCCGATTTTTATGAAATTTAAATTGAATAGAGATAACGTAAATAGAATTTGATTGTCGAGGGGGATTTTTGATAAGTGCGGTCGTTTTTGAGATATTGGGGTGAAAAGAAATAAAATTTTTGTCATACAAATTTAATCAGTCAGTGTGTGGTATATCGTAAAAATAAATCGTAGAGGAGAGAAGCTTGGTGGTGCTACCTGGAAGATAGCCTGACTAGCAAGCTTAGTGTACTGAAAGCGGATGACTGATGGGAGAATGTAACACGAACTCAGACATTGATGAATAAAATAACCAAATACGTTACAACTTCAAGGCTCTTGTTTTGTTGAGATTCAACAAAAACAAGCCTCACAGTTCGAGTGGTAGCTCTACTAATTACACTGAGCCTGCCATCTGGTTGTGGTTCATGATTCCCATCTAGAACAAACATTTGTGTTGTCTGATGAACATAGATGTTAGTTCGATAGTATAGTATCTAGTAGACCACAGAGGCGGCTAAACTCGCATTTAACCACTACTTATCCGAAAGCAAGCCGAGATGTTGCAAAAAAACACGCAACAAAATAACGGTCACATTCTGGTAAGCGTTTATGTGATTGGAATCAGTGAAAAAAGCAGAGAACGTAGCTGAGACTAGGTTAATGCCAGCCATTCAGATACGTACGAAGACGCACACGCGGTGCGCTAAAAGGAGCGTGAACATTTTATCATAGCAAAATGCATCTGAATAACACTACTCGTATCTCAGACGTAACAGGATTATCAAAGCTTACAACTATTTGGTTGGTTGCACGCGCCCGGTCGCTTCTATTTTACCACTAGCTGCGTAGACATTGTTTTACCAACTTGTTGCACAAATTGTCATAGTAAATGCATTGAATGTATTATTTATCTGTGCTCTCGTGTGGAAATTGATTGTGTTTGCCCTGATTTAAATTCCAGTCTTTTTTACGTCTATGACGACGTTATATGTTTATGCTAATTGCGGTGTAGCATTAACATACGGTTTGTCAGTTACCAGCAACAACAGAATTTTGATCAATATTTACCTGAATAGGTCTGTACACTTATATATTTTAAATTCATATGACTGAGGTAATTTGGGGCTTCAATTAAGAACTGAAATAGTTTGTTAGCATTTTAAAATAAGTTGACGAAATTAGTGTCAGAATATATGTAGATACTCTAAAATGTATGAGTTTATGAATGGAATACACTGGATATAATATAATTTTTACTTTAAGTTTTTTTTTTTAAATAAATAAATAAAAATATTTTTATTAGATTTTTTTAGTTAACACGGCATGTTTGTTAAGCGTTTTAGGTGAGACTAGAGATAGGTTTATTAGACTATTGTTAGCTACCTAGTTCTACAGACGATACATTCATTTCTCGTGTTACTGGACTTCAAAATTACTTATTTATTTAATTGATAGTTTTTTTTGCTTACTTGGATGAAGCAAGACGCTTCGTAAACTTAATTCACCAGATCATAATTGAGATAACCAATTCACCTGTATATAGGTATCAAATCGTATAAGACTAGGTATTCGTATGAAGCGTATGTGGCGATCGTGCGTGGCATACCTAATTCCTGAGAACTTTTTCCCTAACGTCGAAATATCGATGGTTATTACGTCCCTACACCGAACCCAAACTCGTATCATTTTTATGACCACTTCGTCGAGAATTTCAATGCTGTCGAGAAATGCGATGACACACAGCTCATGTCTTAGACATTATGATTTTCTTTTCAGCGCAAGGCCAATATAAAGTATAAATTATTCTAAGCAATTGGCAATTCAGAGAGCTCTATGTCATCGAACACTTTTTACGTATATTAAAGTTGTACCTTTTAGTAGCGTCCGGTATGAATATGTCGTAAGTATTTTTAGAAAATAATTTGAGATTCTTCTCAATCTCAACATTAAGCTTGTTGAATCACCGACATCAAAGGCAGAGCAATTTAAATAAAATAGATTTGTAGCTTCGTTTATTGGCCTCGAATTAAAACGTAAGGATTAAAATGTTCACAAGAGGCAACTAACACGCATAATATCACAATTTACGACTGGACAAAGATCGTATATCATCGAAATGCGAAAGTCTTTTCCGTGGATCGCAAAATCAACAACGCCTGCGAAGACATAAATTGTAATTATGAGAAAACGAGACAAAAAATATGTAACATCGATATATTCAAATCAAACTGAAGTGTATTGGTTGTGTAAAGAAATTACTACTATAACGTTTTTCTGTTTATAAAAGGCAAATTGTGTCTCTATATACACTTGATCAAGTTGGTTTTCTACGATGATTAAAATAATACAGAAACGAAAAGAGAAGAAAGGGAAGTTCAGGCAATTGTGGAGCAACATAGTCAACTCGAAGCAACCTTCACAAATGTTAGGCTTTAATTCAGCACGTGACGCCGATAGAAAAAAAACACTTGCGTTTAATCAGCAAATTTCAATATATTTTTTTTTTTAAGATTTTTCAATTGCCGAATAATTACGGACAAATTACGAACAATCGGGTTTCATATCTGAAATCATATTCTGAGCAGTGCCGGTCCGAACATGCGTGAAGACGCAATATCGGGACGAGATCAAAGAACGGATCCGGGTATCGCGTGTCCCGTTGCTCCTTGATCAATGTCTTCATAAGGATTTAAATTTGAATTATGGAATCCGGGGGACGGTAATGTAAGAAAGATAAATGAGGCGACAGTGTTACCGAGTATTAGCCATGTTTTACACTCAGTTTATGGTTGAAACATTTTCTGATTAGACACGGCGGCGCGTCGGTATATAATTAATTTATCACACTTCATCTTAAGGGTTCTGTACCCAAAGGGTGTTAACGGGACCCTAATAGTAGGCCTCCGCTGTCCGTCCGTCTATCAGTCAGCGGGATGTATTTCATGAATTTGTAATAGTTAGATAGAGTTTATTTCTGTATAACAAATATATAACAGCAAATAAAAAAATTAAGCATTATTGTTCTTCAAATGTGGGTCGGAACCTTTGGTGTACCTTTGATGAACCACTTGACCAGTTTATTGTATTTCTATAAACAAAACAATACTCACATTCCTGAGCATTTCAGTTTCATGGTGGGATCGGTGATTTTACCTGAAAAAAATAGATAAAAGTTAATATTCAACTCTAAAAAATAAAAACATGGTGGAATAAACATTTGAAATAACTACAAAAATATATTCAGATATGCTCAATGTTTGTCAGATGCTAGTAAAGTCTTAGTTTAAGGTTAAGAGGTAGTTAATCTCGGTTGCGCAGTATATTTTAGCGAGTAACGGGGTAACCCTTGTAACCAAGACCTGCGGGACCCTCTTTACTATTATGTTACAATGTACATGAAACGTATAAAATAACGAGGTATATGTTCAGCTTTGTTGACATAAATGAACCCTATAAGCTGAGATCGAACCAAACATACAAGTGTCAACTTTGTACTAGACATTTCGTTGCAATCAAACTTTTTTGTAATTCTTGTAATTCTTTATTGTACACATAAATATGTCAATCATGTCAACATGTTAAACATGTCGTAGGAAAACATATGAACAGAGGCGAGCTTAACCCTTAAAGAGTTTTCTACCAGCAAACCTTTGAGAGAGAGAGAGGTAGAAAAGGTAAAAAAGTGTACTTGAATTAATATAATATTTTAATAAATAGTTCAATATTACAGGATAATAATTTGACACAGCATCATCTAGTACAAACTAACTACACTATATTACGGATAGAATACTTGCATACTTTTTTTTTGTAAATACATACCTACTTATGATACCATATAACACCCAAACACAGAACAAACGTCTGCAATCATCATACAAAGTTCAGGATAAACTGCGGGAATCGAACCCACAGCGCAGAAGGAGATACCACCAACTGAGCTGTGAGGCCGACAAATCTCCAATAGTCTTGGAGCATCAATAAGAAGTCGTTAAGTATGTTAATACAGAAACCGATCAGAATACGAGCTTAAAATTAATGTCAACATTCTCGTCAAAATCATTCCCATATCCGTCAAAGTAGTTTCAACGGTTTAAGAAATACTGATTACGTTCGCCAGTAAAAAGATACATAAATATCCGTATTTAAATGTATAATCTCGCATGATTGGGAGTCTCGTTACCCGTTAGCAGTTAACCGCATGGCTGCGCGTGCACACATCGCCCGACGCAGCTATTAACGCGCTAAGATCAATTGGCCCCCAGACCGTGGGCGGAACGTTTCATTAACTATTATATTATAAAAGCAGTCCAAACTGATTAGTTCCTTGACCGTCCGACGCTCTTTGAGGTTGTTCCTCAGCTTCAAGTACGCGGTATAATATTTTTGGCATCATGTAGCTTCAAAACACATTGTTAATAAAAAACGTGAAATCATACCACTACATGTACTTATCCAATAACAACATAATTTTACATGTTTAAATTTTCTACATTGGTAACTGAGCAAACTTAAAATTTTAAAACACAGGGTTTTCTCATATACGAGTACTCGCGCGGAGTAAGACGCGAAACCGAACGAGATAGAGCCGCGATCGCAACCTACCCGGCGAGTCACACTCACCCTGATCATGAAACCGCATACCTCAACATAATCGTTTTAAAATACGTAGTATGGCTCACTCTAGTTTGAAAGTGAGTCAATTTTGCTCGTAAAGAGTCAGTCAAACAGGTCATAATAAAAAAAACAATTTTAGAAATCTTAAAATTTATTTTTCAAAAATATTGCTGTCGTTAGTAACATTCAGCCCGTATGTAGTGACGATTTTATGTTTTTTAATCTACGATGTGTTTTGAAGCTACAATTTACCAAACACCATCTCATGCGTACTTACCACTGAGGTTTCACCTAACCCATAATCGATAACCACACACGAAAATGTAAGTGCGAGTCGTTATTATAAAATCTACATTTAGGAGATCGAGTCACACCAACTAGGTATCTAGCATATGATCTGATTCAGTAGAACACCAACGACGAATGTAACAAAGAAATAAACACGATGTAAAGAAAGCATCCACCGTCCATAAATTGATATCTTTCGTGACGTGAGTAATGCATAGGCGATGCATCGAGAGGGTTATAATGGTCGGGGACATAGGATTTACCCGGTAGCGGCCGCTTATCTGATAATAAATATGGTGGTTCATTCTTTTAGGCGAGAGGGTCATTAATCGAGTGGTCGATAGCAGAGTATCGCCTTACGGGCCGCATTGTTGGCCGGCAGTCGTTCCTATTTATCAAGACGCGAGTAATATTGTTGTGGTACACACAAAGAGAGCAGCGCGCGCTCGCCGGCCATAGATAGCTACGACGAGCCTTTGTCTTGACACAAATGACATTCGGAAACACAAATATTAATTTGAGATTATCTGACGCTTCAAACATAACTCAAGAACATTTCTGGCGCGTACTAGAACACCAATTTAAATTGTCATAAGGCCAATGGCGATGATGGTGATGATGATAGGTAACTCAACTGTTCCAGATTAGTTCCAGTCGGAAGCGTGCCCAATACACTGGCTGCATTTACACAATTAATGCTATGCTAATTCACGCGTCGCCACAGTCAAAATCAGTTTTTTATAAAACGCACCGATTCCATTCGGACCTTAGGTCTCAACCCCCAAAGCTTCAAATATGAAGCTTAATCGAGACCACTATATTATTCAAATACATTTCGTTAAGCGATGACGATACGATTAGTTTAGTATAAGTGCAGCATTACATTTTAACGAGTGACAAATTTAAAAAAATATATGTAAAATTAACACCGTTCCATGCTGATTAATGATTAATTCACACCTACCCACCGTCTAATGCGTACCGTTAGTACACAAATCCGTAGAGCTTAGTAAGTTCGGACTGCGCCAGCGGTATTAAAGTCACGAAATCATCAAGGTTGAAGTCATTTGCATATAAATTACTTTCGACGATGCGTAAATCCACGTGTTGCTCGGCGAGAATAGAGATTAATGTGGTAGGTGTCTGCGCCGGTCGGGTGACAGACAAGTTAAGCCGACATCCGTCAACGCCGGCCCGTCGTAATCTCCGGATCGAAGATCGATGCTAAGCCGGCTTATTGAACTCTTTCGGGTCAGTCTCTCTATCTGTGGTTCTAAGATCATCACATCCCCAGCTCGCCACTCGCGGCCCACACGAACCAGTTATCATTTCATAAATCTGACAGCAATTTGACATATCCCCGTATGCTAAGAATACATATGTATAGTCGAATATACGCCGAGCCCCTGTACGCGTGAGGACATTTCAGCACGATCGTGTCTTATCTATTGAATTGCAAATCAATTGCTACCACATATACATATTGGCGTCGTATAATACTATCACGGACTAGTTCCGCACAAAATTAACATCAAAACGAGCGCAAACGATATGGAAGTTCGTGCGTTTGCACGTCCTCCGGCCCAGAAGAGGGCTGTAGATCCCTTGGGCATCGGTTACAAGCGCTCGTGAAATTTTACGAGGGCTACTGACCCGCGCATAACACTAGCTTAAGGAGCTGTCCGCAATTATTGTAAAATCGACGCGGGTAATCGAGCCAGCCTGTGATCGCCTCGTCGCGCCGCCGGCGAGCCGCTTTGTCAAGCCTTTTACAGTAGCCCTTTTTAGCTGCAAATTACCTAGGGCGGCACTATTACACTCGGTGATGAGCCTGCTTAATACTGTCGTCGTTCTAATCCGCGTTACAGGCAGCCTGCGGTTTGCTTTGCTGTCTGGTCATTTTATTCTCTACCAAGTTCCATCAGCGGGTGCAGCTTAGTGTTATTTATTTATTTGCATCAGCATGTGAGGGTAATAAAGAAGCCAAATGTTGGACGGCTCGTAAAATAATTAATGTAGATCATTATCAATTCAGTGTTGAGAGATCGATGAAGCGGAGAGCGGGGTGTACCTACCGGTTTGAACACGCAAGCGATCGCACCAGGGGCACAGCACGCGAATCTGACAATGGTGGCATTTAAGTAATCTGAATGGCCTGAAAGGATGGCGGGAGATATATAGAGCCAAAATAATAATTGTACTGGTATTTGTAGAGGGCGAGGGCACAGAGGAGCCGGCGACGAAGGTCTGCGTATTTATTCTATTTGCTGAACGTGCTCTGCCATTGTGGGTGCTGTTTGACGATGCAAATTTATCGCGACGCTTAATAAAACGCGACCAGACCTTATTGATTCTCAGATGCTTCTCATTAGCGGCGGGACGCCTACTCGTCAATACGGCTTCTCCTTTAACTCGAATTTGCACAGGTGATGTGCACGTTAAAATGGTTTTACATTTGAGCAGACTAACTTAAGTACTTAATGTTTTTAGGCAAGCGTGCTCCACACACATCTAAGGCCACATCTATACTTGTTTAACATGTAAGCTGGCGGTCAAACGCTTGAATATCAGCAATAAAAAAAGAAAAAAAAACTAGAACACCAATATTCACCGGATTTTATTCCATTTCTTCTTTATTTATATTCACCATAGTCTTTACAATTTGCCACATATAAAACTACCCATTTTCACGACCATTTTAAACAAGCAAACAAGGTTGGGTGATAGAACATTGTTTAAGAACTACCACCATTTTACTTAAGTCTGTCGCCATAACAACTATTTCTAAATTGTTGCGCATTTAGAGGTAAGATAGCCAGTTAATGTCACCATACTGGTGAGGATTCCAGGTGAAGTGCACTTCCACCATCGGACTTATCCTTAAAAGCATGTGAGATGAAGTTTGGCCTTCGCTTTCACGTCGTACAATAAACAGTTTTCTCAATCGTTGTTCTCTTTACAGAATGGTCGTGGTCACTATCAAGTAGTATTGTTTTGAGCAGAGGCTCGCCTCACGATTTCTCGTCTTTTTTTCCTGTTAGCGGACAAACTGTTCCATTCATGCAGGTTGCTTCCAATCCAACTGCAGATTTTAATTGATCAGTCCAGCACACAGGCGATTTCCTCTTCTACGTAGTCTACGTATGGTCTGGAGTATATGTCTAAAAAAATTAAGAATCCTTGACTGCTACTACTGAGGCAGATAAACGCTGTTTGATGCCTAGTCCATGACACCCCAAGTAGTCTACTCCAGCACCAGTTAAACAGGATGATACGTTTAAATCCATTACAAGTCTGCCCCGCTTCTACACATTTTTTGCGCCGTAAAGAGCTTGTTTGTAAAATAGCAATTTTCTTGCCAATACGCCTCCTTATTTGAAACTGGCTCGTTCGCTTTTTATGCAAAAACTCGGACGGTGGAAAAAAAGAGACGCAGCGTTGTATTACCGCCCGCTGAGAGAATCGCGTCTTTACACTTTTCCCGCTGAACGATAGTGTCAGTGCGCCACACCTGTCGGTAACAGCGACAATTTAGCGATCGGGTGTCACGTTCAGGCTTCATACAGATTTTTATTCGCTGCGGTCCATAAGGCTCCATATTGCATACGGCGAAACCTGTATTCTGCGAGGTGGATTCGTAGATCTTACTGTTGTTAAGAGTACAAGTTGTTAGAGCGGCCTCGTTGAACTGTAAGCGGTTGTTCCGCGAAGGCAACACGAGTATACATCGTAGCGAGCAGCCGCAACTACAAACTAGGAAAGCACAGTGCGGTGCAGCCTCGCAAGTGAACCGGGGATCGCCTCCTCAAAGCGAGATCGACGCGTTTACCTCTAGCGCGGCGCGGCGCAAATTGATGGTTTCGCCTCCTTCCACGCAAAACGATCATAGCATCCTTTTCGCACGACGCCAGCACCATACAACGGCAGTAATCAGTTTTTGAAACGAGAATAAAACGACACGCCGCTCAAAGTATATGGGACGGGAAAGAAAAACGAAGACGCCGCGGTATTCCGATAAGTTTAAGATAAATAGCGCGCTGAGTTTCACTTGGCCTTTGCTCGGGAATGCTTTTTTTGCGATCCAATTCTGCACCAACAATATATGCATATGATCGATTGAGAAAGTGTACTTACACTAACAAAAAACTATTTGAAAAGCATAACGATGGTATCAATTTTGTTCGTATACAACGAAGATTAAGCTTAGTGGAACCTCATTACAACTTGGAGGAAAGGTAAAGGTTTCGAAAACTTCTGATAAGGGAACGCTAAGATAAGCGCAAGTCGTAGGATTCCAATCACTAGTCGACTACACAGAGCACGTTCTGATGAGAAATTTGTGAGACCCGTACAATGGAAGTTACATTTGTATTATTTTAATACAATAGACGTGTCAGGTAGTTAAGAGGTGAGCACAAAGAGCCATCTCATTTACGGATGCAAAGACAAAAGCGGCAATTATAACTTACTTCGTTGGACTAAGATGATGATGAACTCAAAAAAAATAAAAATGAGTTCTATTCCGTGGACAATAAGGTGTTAAACATATTCGAGTTTATAGCCAGTACAAGGCACTAATGTAATAAAACTATAACGTTATTATTGCCGAAATTACGCTTCCAATTAAAAAAGCTCTGTTCTTACTTTTTAATTGACTCTGAATTGCCAGTGGGCAAATAAACAGTTTATATATAGCTCTTTCCTCAATTTAGGATAAGGAGTTTAAGCAGTGCAACGAGCAGGTGGGAATTGAAGTGGAGAATATTTTGCTGTCTGCTTTTATAACTAATCGTATATGTTCACTAATGAATGGAAGTGATAACATCTACAGTTTTGGGTATAATATATTCACCTTCATCTTAGGGGTTCGTATATACCACGTACCATATAAATCTCTATACAAGAAGAAATAGCTCTTTGCTACCTCTTACATTGTCCCATTTCGGTGTTTTGTTTTTCATATAATCAAAAAAATATTACCTAGGTTTATACCTACGTATTATCTATTATATTAAATCAATATATATCCGAAGCAAGTTTATTTTTTGAAAATTACAAAACTTTATTAAACCTTAAATACATTATATTCAGGCGATTGACACCAATGACAAAAAAAATTTTTACAATTTAAGGGGTGAAAAGAGCTATCAAAAAATGTGAAAAATGATACTCTTAACTTTAGTTGTAGAAGTGAAGTCAAAAGACGCTCATAAACAATATGTGTTGTAGTGAAAAACATGCGATAGGTACCAGTGGGTAGGCAGCTTTCTCCAATGCCTTTGTTATTATGAAAAGGTCAGATATCCAAGATCACGGGAGCGCAATGCAGCAGACGTGAGTGTCGTGCCACACACACGTGTCGGAAGACAGGCCGTCACGCGCCACCACCCCGCCAAGTGATAAATGATGCCAAACGGTAGCTTACCCTGTGCCGTACGACGCTTTGTTATATACTCATTAGGATCTATCTTAGCCTGATAACAACCGCCTATGTGGTTATAGTGGTTCGACAACCGGTATCAGACTCAGATGTGCCAGGTTCGATCCCCACCCAGGACCAGTTTGTGCTGGGTTTAATTGGTAATCCGACCGAATGTGTCTTACCTAAAACTCCACCAAAACACACCGGAGTAGTAACGTGTTCGTTGTTGACGAAGATTAATTAGCATTTTAAGCCCTTACTTTTTAAATTAAAGTTGCCATTTGCATGAAAAGTAAATAAACAGGGTGAGTTTTATCCCAGGGCCACTGAGGCCAAGTCTGAAACCGTGAGAGTTATCGAAGTCATGTTAGGAGTTACGTGATCGATTTCAAAAATATAAGTTCTGCAATAAAAAATATCTAGTTTTTTTTATAGATTTGTTGGAAAAGATGTATTTCTCGAAGACTGGAGGAATGATGCCCAAGATCGGGAAGTCTGGAGGGAGTGGGGGGAGGCCTTTGTCCAGCAGTGGGACACTTCTTACGGCTTAATATAATAATATGTTGGAAAAGTAAGTTCTAAAAGAAAAAAATAGAATTGAATTTATAATTTTTTTAAACTCATCCTGTATATGTTCCTATCCTGTACTAGCATTGCATGACAAAATATGCCAATATTTTTGCAAAGGTATAATAAATAAGGCATGCGATATTTTTTGTTTTTTTTTTAACTAAAGTGGTAGGACTTGCTTAAAGTCCACCTAGCTAGCAATTATATCTTACCATTACTTATTGTATGCCGCCATAACAACGATTCCAAACTGTTGTGTTTCTTAATTTAGAGGATAGATAGCTAGTCTCTCAGCTCGTGGAGGATTCCGGGTGGAGTGCTACTTCGGCCTCATCATTACTTGACATCAGATGAGGTGAAGGCAAAGGCAAGCTGCCAATCGTACAGTAAAAAAAATACCTGCAAGTTTTGAATAAAGATGCGTAAAAATATGCGTCGATCGCATCCATCTACAGTTTATACTTACGTGTATTTCTGAGTTACAAGTAGTTTCAGTTAAAAGAACCACACTATACGACAACGACAGCAATAAAAGCTTAGATGTTTCAATCCAAATTAACTCTACAAAACCTGGTGAATACCAAAAGACTATTACTAGGTTGTAAAGTAG
Source organism: Venusia cambrica (assembly GCA_951394065.1). Classification (NCBI taxonomy): domain Eukaryota; kingdom Metazoa; phylum Arthropoda; class Insecta; order Lepidoptera; family Geometridae; genus Venusia; species Venusia cambrica. The sequence continues at coordinate 8,071,266 of OX596055.1, forward strand.
CGATGTCAGACCAGTTTAATTCCAATTTTATAGGACAGGTACTATACTGAAATCCTTTCAGAAGCGGATAGTCTTTATCCGCAAACATCCCGTAGTTCACTGCGCGCGCAATAAACATGGACGCTCACAGCGAAAGGAAGTGACCACAACTCCGCAAATACCTAGGAAGTGTTGTCAAACTTTGGAGATGTGAGATGCTGGAGCGGTTGCGAACTGTGTTTCTAGCGAAAGATTTTGGAAACTTTTGCTGTTGTTGTTTGAAGAATGTTTGTTCCTACATGTTTTGACGTTCCGAGCTTTCACGGCGGGGATTATCCCACTTAAAATTATTGTGTGTACGGTTTAAATAATCAAAAAATCTAGCATCAACATGTTTATAGTTGGCCATTGGAAGCTAGGTACATGCCAGGACTGGCGGCTTCATTTAGACTTTGCTGCGACATCTGCTTTTATATTGTATTTGTATTAACAACAAAAAAATCTGTATCATGGATACAATACGCACTGGGCAGTCTACCAGATAGCACAGGTGGTATTGTGGCAATTCGTTTTACATCGCAACCCTCTCACCGGAGCGTGTGGGAAATAAAAGTGCGGCAAGGTGCACGGTGTTCTCTCCCTTATTCCACGTTAAACCCACCCCGGGGAGGAGATTCCAGAACGTCAGCTTTAAGCTTAAATAGAACAGGTTTCTATTCGATTGAAATCAAATTAGATACCGGTTGGGCTTACGCAAGATCGGAAACTCGGAATTCGGATTTGCTGAAGAAGCAGTAAATGTAATGCAAATAGGTGAATTCACATGTATTGTGAATACGTTAGACCGAATAAGGATTTTTTTATTGTTGTTTATGATGGAACTTTGTACCTAAAGCGATTGTCTTTGGTCTGGTATATGAGTGAGACAAACGAAAATTGTTTTAGGTTACCGTTTCCGTTTCAAACAATTCTGAGAGTACATCCAATTGAGAAGCACGGTTAATAAAATGCATCACACAGAATAAATGTGGAATCCAAACGATTCACGATCTGAAGACGATGCCTACAACAAAGGCTCGAGGTGTCAGGTGGTTCGCGTGACCACGGTCGGGATTCCTCTTTACTCATTTAGTGGATCGACTTACCTCTACATTCCTGGGAGGCAGCCGAGGCATTATTACACCAGTCCCGTCAATGGATCGCACGCTTTGTTTGCTCGAGCTCACACTCACTCGCAATTATCGCGAGTTTCAAGAATTATATCTTTGAGTCGATGATACCTGAAATGGTTTAGCTTCAGCGATCATATCTTTCACAATACTGAAGCATTTTTATTATTAAATTATTAAAGCCTTTATAGATACTTCAGACTATTATACGTAATTAAACTTAATTAGTTGCAATTTACGTGAGTGACATCGGCAGCTGCCGCTCTATCTGTGTGCCATATTTCGGAAAAGGCCTCCCCCTACTTCCTCCAACTGAAGCATTTACTTTGAGATTAATATTTGTTGTAGTTCAGGATTGACGCTTGAACGCTATAGTGTGACAAAACACCAATACATAATCAAAATTTGACTCTAATTTGTACAAAAAATTCAAATTCAAATTACTTTATTCGGAATAAAAAACACAGTCTAAATAAAAACTGATGACAACGATGCTGACCGCAAATAGTATACACAGTACGTGACACAGTATAGTGTATATATAATACTGTGTCACGGCCAGTATCGCCTTCCTCTTGACACGTGGGTAGCTTATTATTCCTAGAAAATTAATGAAAAGGCACAAATTGTAGGGAACGGGTGACGGGGAAAGTGATTGTCCTTCAATAACTACGCCCAATTAGGCCTTGAAACTTTGTACAGTAAATAAACACAGTATAATACAGACGCTCTGCATTTTTTACCGACTTTTTATAAAGTAATTAAGTACATGTTTTCAAAAAGTGATATTTGTTTTACCGATAAACAAAAGTAGAATTTCGCGCGTAGTTAGCGATGTCACCTTTGTTAGTTCGAACGTTCGTGACGTTCGATGAAGTCTAAATGCCTTGCACAAAATTAAAGGTTTCACAAAAGCAACGGCTGTCCAGCACGTCCTTTTCGCCAGATTTATATTAAAGTTTCTCAACAGTGTGAGACTAGCTAAGAAAATTAAATTAAGCACGCACGAAGTACCCCCGACGATAATGAGAGAGCAGGCGGGTGAACAAATTATCATCTAGTTGGCTTAACCGGGTTACGCAAGACAATAAGCAAACAGCTGGACCGATGCAATAGGTAACCGCCCCCGTAATGGATGCTGATCATAATCCAGATAATACGCAGCTATGGTAGGCATTTTGCTCCGTGGGCCGTGGGTCTCACGACAGCCTCCGATGAAAGTGAATTGTCGTGCGGGCAAACAACACGTCGCCCGACATTATTCGCAACGTGACTGGACCTTCGCGCAATCAAATATTGCGTCACACAATATACATGATTCTTATCACTGGGTTCGATTTCAATGCAACGTCAAGTGATGTGCGAAATTAGTTACAATATTTAAACGAACTCTGAAAAACGATTGGTCAACAATGATAAATGAGCGAGCGCATATTTTATAGATATAGCTTTAATGCAGAGGTACACTAATCTCAGTAATTATTGAATCAGTCACGAATGACGGGCAGACCTACGAGACAAGACCTCCGTCTTAGTGTAGGTTCGACATGCATCGAGGCCGGCCAACGGGGTGGTTTTAATGAGTCGACGAGTCCGTCATCCTCACACCCTTTCGCACCCCTCGGTGCGTAAGGGTGTCTGCGAACAGATTTCCCCGCGTAAAAAAAAAAAAAAAGGTTCTGCACGCATTTTTTTTATAATCATTATATTTGATGACTAATCACCCTTCGTCCAGTCGAAGTCCGGCGCCAAACTAATTGCCGCGTTTCGTCGGTGCGCGGGAGAGTCAGTTCTTTTCGTGAAAGTCTGCTCCTATCGTAGATCTCATCCTCACTATGGCCTAGAGCTAGACAAACCTAGAGATCAGGAGTAAGCTAGGTATCATTTTGAAATAGTATAAATGATTGGTTAGCTCACAATTTCAAATCAATGGAATCTCGATGAAATGTGTGCCGGGGTACAGGTTATGAGTATTATTTACATTATCAATAGTATGTCATCAGCTGGTCCGTAGCTACGTAGCGATGTTTTCACTCGCGCGGCGTGTTACCTTTCGAAAGCGTCGACTCATAAACAAAGCGACCTCTGAACTTAATAACAATGTGAGTCGGGCGTGCGAAACGGGAGATGCACTCGACGACTTGCAATAATTCTTTGGGCCCATCGAGTCTATTGCATGACGCGCCATATTTCTCTGTGGATCCAACCAGCAAAAACTGTTCGTGGTTCGCGGCGATCGCTCAACGCGATAATATCCCTATAAAGAAACTTTACCGTCACATTTCTGACCTACATCTGATTGTACTTACATGGAGATGGGTTATTGTGAGAAATTGAGTACTCAATTTACTGCAAATACAACGAGTTTTTAGTGCACAACATACACGTGCAAGGTCAATGTGATTTATGTATTGACAATAGAAATATGACTTCGACTGTCTGATATAGTGGAAATCGTGACCGACTTGAGGTCAATGTATAATTTAACACAGCTGACATATACAAGTCCTTGTTCTTTTATCGTTTCGACCTTTCTCAAAAACTATAAAGAATTCGCGGTAGCTCGGCTAATTAAAGTGCCCTTATAATAAATATCTTTGTATGAATGTTTTAGTTATATTATACGTACCTAAATCTACTCAACATCAACAATTGAGTGAGTCCGGTTGATATAAAAATATCACGTGACCTGCATATTATGCATGTCACATCCGGGACCGAAATCAGTTTCCGAACGTCGAAAGTCCGAAGTCGTTGCTCTACTGGTAAGAGCGTTTCTGGCTTGAGTAAAAGACGCTGGTTCGAGTCCCGTCGCGGGTTGCGAGTGTCATGATATCATTTTTGTACGTGTGTTTGTCACGGAACTCCTCTCTCTCTACCAAGTCCAGGGCGTCACACAAGTACGTGATAAAAAAATAGCGATGTATTGCAGCAGCATGCAGGTTATCAAGTCAAATGTCACTCAAATGCATTAAAAGTCACTAAGATAAATATCGACAATCGTGAATCAGAATGAGGCAACCAGTGACCCTTGCACCATTCGGTTCTGCCAATTTGCGCAACTGAGCTACAGGAGTCATAAGTACCTAATCGCTAGCCAAGAATGCTGATATTTTTATCGTGCATGCAGATATCGTACGAAAGTCAGCACTTGACCTCAAAGCTTACCTGAGGAAGGATGAAGGTGCACGATGGAGCGAGCCTTTTTTTCCTCACAGCGAAGCACTTGGCTCAAAGATATGATAAAGTTGAAGGTGGAAGCGTACTTCAACCGGAATTCTCAACAGACCGAGAAACTGGCTATCTTACCTCTAAATGTGGGAAAACAATAATACAGAATTGTTATTATGGCAACAGACTTAGGTAAGGTGGTGGTAGCTGGCCATGCTTAAAGAAAGTACAATCACCAACTTAACACAGCAGAATATTGTGCCACCCTGGGGATTGAACCGGGTCCTCTGGATCTGACACCGGTGGGCGAACCACTAGACCACAGAGGCGGGTAAATAACGTATTTACCTTCCCAGAAAATGCCTATCATCTCTCTTTTGAAGGGGTTGAGGTCGTATGAAACTAAAAAAACGGACACTGGAAGCGGTTTTTTTTTGCGGTGTGGATTATCAATGATTTTTGTCAAATGTGATGATACTTAGCTGTGCGTCTGAAATTAATTTAGAACTATATTAGGAATATTAAGATACTTTTGTATATTTGAACCCTTCAGCTTTATATGAGAAACGCATCACCTTATCGTGATTGCATGGATTGTAAAAAAACGTGTAAAGGAACGTGGAACGGACAGCATCCTCTGAGGACAAACAAATACTTTCACTGCTCTCCAACCCGCCTGCCTCCAACCCGCCTGAATCCAACCTGCCTGCCTCCAACCCGCCTGCCGAGCGTGACAGTTACATCACATTCTCCCTTTTGTTGGAACAGGCTCTTATCCTACAGTGAACGGTAAAAAAGCGCTGTCAATGTTTAATCACAATGACAGCGCCATTGGCGCCTGAGCAATTATTTGTTTTACACGGCAATTTTTTTTAATTATTATTTCATAAAACATACATCTTGACCTCATATCTGGCCGTGCAAGTTTTCCGACCCTTCAGCCCTAAAACAAAATATAAATATACATCTATAAGATCTATAAATATCACAAAACTATCCCAAATCGGTCTGGAAGACATCATCATCAGCTCCACAATCTGGGACGTTTTGAAGGGTAAGAACCCAGAGAGCTGAAAAAGCACTAACTACTCTCTTTACAGTAAACAAACGTCGAGGGTACATACAATCAATGTACAATCCAGCTAACAGCGATACATTATTCGACATGAAACCTACAATCTGATGCACTTTGGTCCCAAGCGGGACAATCTGTTGAGCAACCCAACTTGGGAGGGTAAGCTTCAACTGTTGGGGATTAGCGCAATACTCGAGTTACCTGGGAAAACTATTGAATGAATGAATGAATGAATGAAAGAATTAATGAAATGGATGAAAATACTTTATGGCACACCCTAAAAATTTTACTGGATAACTAAAAAAATAACATTCAAATTGGCGGTATTATCGATTAGAAGCTTTCGCTTCCAGACAACCTTTGGATGGAGATAATTTTATGGCTAAAGGGTTATTACGTATACATGACGTAAAGCTATGCTGCAAATATACACATTACCTATATAATACACATACCTACATTATACACTATGTGCCTAGGTACATACTACAACATACTATTGTTTATTGCCTCGATTCTATAGAACTCAAGCTTTTAGTTGACCTATCTGTTTCCTCATATTGAGAACTAGGAGACATGGTGATAAAATTAAATGATTAATTTAAAAGCAGGCCAAACTTGGCAATGTGCCTGGTACATAACATGGGCACGATATTAAGGTTCTGTGGCAGAACTTACCACAAAGATACACAGGTACTCAGCCTTTGGACATATTCACATTTTCAAGAAACTTTGCTCATATCCAGGAGCTACCTTATTCATAAGCTACCATCCATTTGAATGAATCAACCTTGTGTATGCAGAAACTATACTCATTCCGGGTAGTTGCTGTACTAGCTTAGCTCGGTAAAAGCAGTCGTGAAGAATCTTAGAGCGTTGTCAGAACAACAGGCTGCCCGCGTTTGTAAACTGGAACATCGTAAATAATCAAGTGTTTTGATTGGAGTGTACAAGGAAAGTTTGAAGATGTTTTTAGATCACTGAGTCTCGAGTTGACTGTGCCCTTTTACTGCTACGAGTATAAATAAGTGCTTATAATATTAACAAGCCACATAGCTCAGTTGGTAGTAACTCTGCCTTCTGCGCTGTAGGTTGTGGGTTCGATTTCCACTCAGGACAAGCATTTGGGTGATGAATATAATGTTTGCTCTGTGTTTGAGTGTTGTATCATATAGTACACATGTTTTAAAAAAAAGTATTTAATTATGCTATCCGTAATCTAGTTCCCATATTACAAGCTATGCTTAGTTTGAGGCTAGTTGGCGCTGCGTAAAATTAAAGTCCTGTAATATTTTAATAAAATGGTTCTTCAATATTAGTTTAAAATGGGTGATTTTCTCAAAAACATTACATGTTCGTTTAATTTATCATAAAACATACAGTATCGACACGACCACACGGCCAGCAGATAGGTACAATAATAAACATAGCCAAAACACGATGCACTAACCTACCCATACCTATATACGGTAACTACAGACACTTCCAGATATAATATATCTGGGATGACATATTATTCTCCATATTATGGAGACAGATATCTACATCCCATATTGGGTCGTATTTCCTCGAATGGCTCTACACATTGTGCTGCATATCAATTTTGCATATCTCACTAGAGTGCTATACACAGAAACATTATCGGCAACATATTTTGGTCTGAGTATCAAAATATTCTCGACCACAAATCGCAGTATATTGAACAAACGTGATTGTACCGAACATTTTTAGCACCGGCTGCAGATTTTGGTGGACGCGCCGTCGAAACGAGCCAGTGCCTTCTGGGAAAGCTCGCTCTATCGTAGACCTAAGCCTTGCCTAAAATATTACACATTGAAAAAAGTAAGTTCTTTAGAAACATTTTATAAATCAGTTTGTGGAATTGTATAGGAACGATGAACAAAATACCACATAATGTTACATTGCGATTGTTCAAATATTTCAATCTTTATTAAACGATACCGGAAGCCAGAGCTTATGTCAGTAATCTTTATACTCACGTCTCGACACCTACAAATTAAATTCGTGACTACGAGCAATTTTCAAATGAACAACAATGTGATGGTTCGTTCTCACCGTTTTCTAACGGCTAGGCAATACAAAACGTACCAGTAATAGGAACAAAACGATCTCGAAATTAAATAAACACTCGCAGGAACGCTTCGCCGAGCCCGGCATAATTCGATAATTTACAATACTCCGCCCTGGGCTTGTAAATAAGGTTCTCATGAAATTCGGCGGCACTCGGAGATGTTATCTCCAGCACGCTATCCATCACACAGCAACGGTCACGAAACCGACTAATTATATTTCAAAATACGAATCGTCATTAATTGTAAAACTACCGATAAAAAATCAATGATCGATAATAATGCATGAACGCCGAACGCGTCGTAAGTGAATAGTTTTTTGTGAGCTCAATAGCAACAGGTGCACAATCACATCACCCGCACCTTGTTATTGATACTGACAAGCGGTCACAGCAGTATTAACTATCGGTGCGCTCGAAATGAATAAATTAAGATAAAAGCAAAAGAAGCGATCCTCCACTTCAATTACGGCAACCCACACAATGATTAGACGTTTCACTAGTGCCGAAGTGATCGCGGACGACTTCAATTATTAAGTGCTAGCTTTGTTATAAATACATTCAACATGACGTGGATTAATGGTATAAAATGCCGGGCCTTTTTATTCTTGATCGTCTTCATTCCTTGTCAACATTCTAACTCCCGGATTAAGTGCAGTCGTTTATCTAAGAATTTACGTCGTAAGGAGTTTCGTCTTTTACGGGGTATTTTGTGGTGGGTTTTATTTATGCTGCGCGGGTCAGTTAATGCGGCGAATGCCTCGGCTGACGAGATGAACGACGGCCGATTGATAGCCGCTATACGTCATGTGTGAGATCAGCCTCCTATAGCTTCCATGGAAATTGTTTAGAGCTCGCCTCATTAGCATTCTATTCGTCAGCACAAAGTGACAGTTCATGTAGAACATTTATCGGCAACCTGTAGATAAACTAATAAAAGTAACTAGCTGTTCGTTATCGAGAGGGTGACCTTCAACTCTGCCCGGGCTGAATACTAAGCAGCGTAATAACAAGAGACACTGAGAGGTTGCCATTGGAGATTCGTATGCAAAGAACGTTAAGTGTTAGCCGACGCGGTTGTACGGGCCGACCATTAAACAAGCGGTTGGGAGCTGAAATAGAAATGGGTTGTTTGAGTAGGGTTCTTTCGCGAACGCAATTGTACTCGAACGTGTCTTGTTAGCGAATGCGTTATGCAAACGGCGGCGGGTCTGCGACCCACTAGCATTACTGGCACTTACATCTGTTATATGACTCTACAAATTGATTTTAAGCTGCAATTTACAATTATATTCAATGCTAAGGTTTCACACGCCCTTGGATTTTACAACCCTGGAACTAATAGCAAGCTTTTATTCGCCTTCCGTGGACTCTACTGGGTTTCTACAAACCACTTCGACCACTGAAATACCGTCGATAATAACGAAAGAGAGTTCCTAAAAAGAAAAGAAAGAGTGTTATTAATTTACATGAAAATATTGTTTAACTGAATAGCTAACTGCCAGACACATAATCTATAAGAAACGTACAATTTTAAGGTTTGCCTGTAGACTAAACACTTTGTACTAGAGAAGTGTGCAAGGATAAAATGTTTTAACAAATTCTCACAAGATGAAACGAACGGCATCAGAACGGTATCATACAGTAAAAGCTTCTTCAGCTTCAGGCGTTGCCTGGTTTTTGGCTTCACTAATCATGAAATTCGCCACTAACGTACAAGTTTAGATTTTCTATATTGCTATCTGACCAACTTTGCTCATAAAGATTCAGTCAGGGAACCAATGTGAAAAATCTAAGCATTTAATTTCAAATATAGTGTCGTTATTTCATGCTATCATTATATATATATATATATGTGTGTGTGTGTGTTTTGAAGCTACAATTTACTCTCGTGCGTTTTTACGCGCTGAGGGAGATTTATCAATTTACTTTGCAACAGAATGAGCGGTCAGTATAATTTGATATCACTACTTTTTAAAACACCTACGACATCGACTCAATACATATAGACCACCATACCATAGACAAATGCGTACATTTGATACATGCATTAATCAATTAAATTTAATAAATCATTCAATATTAGTACAACACTCCCGTTTAATTGCTATAAATTACATCAATGCAGTGCTGATTAAATACCAATAGCAATATTGAATGTGCAATCGGTCAATTACTGACAGATATTCATGTTCATGTGATTGGTTGATTGCTTTGCGTTCCATATTAGTACTTAATTATCGTTAATTGTCTCGATTAATATATAAATGGACACTCTTCCGAACAATCCTTTATAGTTCAAATACTAGAATCCTATCATTATTAACAGAATTTTATTGTGCTATGTTTTCGCTGTGGTAGGACTTTTTGACGCTGCGTCAATGCCATGCTTTGACAATGCATTTAAATGTATTACCATGTATTACAATTAATTACAATGTCAAAATGCGTTTGGCATTTTCATTTTTCTATTTCATATCATCATACCTTTTACAACGATATCGAAAGATCTTTAACAAAAACCAACGTTTCCTTTGAGTTTCAAAACTTTTCGCATCACAAACGAATCTAAACATGCGTATTTGGTTCGTTTGTAAGACGCTAAAATTATCATTGCATTTAGGAGTCGTATCCCTTTAAATGAAGCCTTGAGATAGAACCGCAAAACTCTCACAATCGTTACCGATGATTGTAATGTGCATTTATTGAGATTGTAATTTGAATTGAGTCAGCCTTTAACGACCGGATAGGACATCGAATTGCTCCACGGTTACTAAATGGCATTCGTAAATTGACGATTAAGACGGTACACATTCGCACGACAAAAGCAGTTGTATCAGTCTGTCGGCCACAGCGCCCCGGCATCGGCACAGCCCAGTGCTATAAATTTCATAATTAATTTTATTATCGAGCCATTGCTCTCGTGTCGACTTAAAAGAGATTTGCGATCCAAAGCCACCGCAGCCGCGTTATCATTAAACGTTCACGATACTCGGCCGCGCGCCCCGATTCATAATGTCCCGTAATGCGCTGTAATTGTTTGCGAATAAAAGAAGCCAGTCTAAAAGGGTTCGACTCGCGAAGCGCGCCCCTGTCAAAAGCCATCATTGTAATAGAGTTTTCTTTCTGCACGGTTATAAAGGCTAACTTCTTTTTCAAAGGAAAGTAATGAGAATTTAACTTGGCGGAAAACGGTTTGCGAGGCTCTTCGTTTCGTGAGCAGCGGTGGAGGGGAAATGTTTTTTTAACGGCGACGCTCTCAGACCCGGGGCCTTACAAAGGGCAGGCGTCGCGCCCGCGCTATCATAAACCTTAATGCGGAAAAGCTACGGCCTTAATGCAACTGGGCCGGAGCCTGGCTTAAAGAAATTGTGCTTTGCGTCGGTAATTTACATGAAACTAGAGGTGTAAATTAATTGCTTATCACGAGCACTGCGCAGTTCCACTACCACAAGTAATGGTTTCTCCCATCGATGAAACGCGATAGCGACCGCGTGATCTTAATTTAGACATAATAAGCGGTTCATTGAAGGTCGGCGCCGAGGAGACCTTTAGCTTCGTTAACGCCATAAGCGGTGGTAGCATTGTGGCCGCAAATGGTGTTTCAGCAAAATCGTGACTTTCTTTTACCAATTATCCTAACTCAGTGTTTTTCATTAGTCGACCGGGATCGACTTTTGTATTTAAAATCATTTATGGGCATATATACATATCCGTGCTGTATTGAGTAAAATAAATCCTAGCGATGATAATATTTACTTTACCGTCCTTATGTGAAACAAAAGGTTAATGCAACCCTTCGCGGCCCATTCAATTCAATGACCATTGCAAATAAACGCAAACATATTTTTATCGTTTTAAGGCTCCGCACCCAACGCGTGCCGATGGGACCCTTTTGCTAAGCCTACGTTGTCAGCCCGTCTGTCTGTCCATCTGTACTAATTTTAATGGGCTGTATCTTTTGATTCGCTATGGGTGAACATTTAGAGATTGTTTTTTTTTTATTTCAGTTCTATAGTCAAAGCAGTAAAACTTCCAAAGTTGAAACAAATCCTATAAGTCGACCAACCATAACATAATGCAATACCATTTTTTTGTTACCTCAAAATGTGGGTCGGAACCCTCTATACGCGTGTCCGACTCGCATTTAGCCAGTTTATTATACTTTCCTCATAAGAGTAAAGCATTCAAAGTACTTCACCATAGGTCATCAAACGCCTCTGTGGTTCAATTTCAGATCCAGAGGTCCCGGGTTCGATCCCCAGAGGGAGCAATATTGAGCTTGGTTTGGTTGGTGGCAGGATTTGCTTAAGACCGCCTGGCTAGCTACCACCATCTTACCTAATTCTGTCAGCATAAAAACAATTCTAAAATTGATGTGTTCCGGCATTTAGAGGTAAGATAGCCAGTACTTTAGGTTTTAAAGGATTTCGGGTTAAGTGCGCTTTCCAAGCCAAGCACGTCCTCCGTGTAGCTCAATTAAAAAAAAACAGTGCTCTAAGCAATCAGGAGGCAAATGAAACCGCTAAGATATCATTGGCAGTCTAGTAAACGAACACCGCAAACCGGAACGGACGAAATATGCACATACTAAGTGCACCAGTTGTAAAAAGGTATATGTGCATACATTCAGTGCAAAAAGGCACAATCTCCGAGATAGGATAACAAGATAACAAGCGTGCAGCGCCGGAGTGAAGGAGGACTTGCGATCCACCAAGCTCCTTCCGAGCGACGATTACAAAGCAACTGTCATGGTTATTGATAGTCTTTTTTATACTTTCGCGATTAGAACACATAATTTTAATTCGAGAAACGGGTATTTATCGCGTATTTTACCTCTATATTTATCCCGACGTTTCGTAATATAGAGGTAAAATACGCGATAAATACCCGTTTCTCGAATTAAAATTATGGTTATTGATTATAATTTATTATCAGTTTAATTTATATGATGAAGATTATACTATATTAAATTAAAAAGAATAATAATTTTATTATTTATAAGACTGATTAGAGGAAGAACTTATAAAATAATGTTCAGCGTGGTCCCGGATGAGCAAAATCCAACTATGGACTTCTGCTTATGACTCTTTGAGTCTGAACATTTTTGCACACAGCCAAGAATGATTTACTAAATATTGATATGGATTGAGCATTATCCGTTAATATGTGAATTTGCAGTCCATATTTGCAAACTACAGACTTGCGATACTACCGAGTTTTAGGGTTCCGTACCTAAGGGGTGCCAAAGGGCAAGACCCTATTACTAAGACTCCGCTGTCCATCCGTCTTTATATCCGCTTATATCTGTTGGCGGGCACTGTATCACTAATATTTGCCTTATAATGTGGATCGGAACCCTCGTTGTGCGTGTCCGCAAAAGGCCGGCTGATTTAATTATGAGTAATTATTCAAATATTTATGTGTTATTGCATACATAAAAACACAAATATATACATAAATAATATATGATGCAACGACTAACAAAATGCAGTTGCTACGGCTCGTATCGAATACAGCACGGTGGAGCAAAATACATTTTAAAGACGGATAAAAACGGACACGGAGCTTACGGACGTGTACCTTGTTTACTTAAACGAGGGATGCATTAACTGCCCCTGTATGTTCCAAGGTTTATGTGTAGCACAAAGTACAGGACTTGCAACTTCCAATATTTAATTATCATCATCACACATCATCATCATCATATCAGCCCACATACGTCCATTGCTGTACACAGGCCTCCCCCGATCGACGCCACAAATTGCGACCTGAGCTGCCTACATCCATCGACTCAATGCAACAATGTCGTCGGTCCATCGAGGGTCTTCCACAATCCGTTTCGCATTTAATCGTCGTCGCCATGCCAGAACCTTTTCGCCCCAGAGGTAATCAGTTCTGCGAGCTATGGAGACTACCCATTGCCACTTCAGCTTGCTAATTCTAATTAGCTATGTCAGTAACTTTCTCTAACGGATATTCATATTCCGGATTTTATCACGTAGTGAAATTCCAGTCATAGCTCTCTCCATAGTTCGCAGTGCCACTTAGAACTTATTCATAAGGCCTATAGCCTATGCCAATATATTAATAGCTAATACAAGTTTCTTAGCTGTATACAAATATTTTCCGATGGATCCCGTTCAATTTTGTCCAATGCTTGTAGTGACATTAGAAACTCCTGCATCTGTACCAGAATCTAGGCATGTTTCTTAGTTGTTTTTTTTCAATGTGCATTTTCCTTTTTACTTGGTACACAAGCGGAGTTACGATATTGTGCTTGGTTTGGTTGGTGGTAGGATTTCATTTAAATCCGCCTGGCTAGCTACCACCATCTTAACTAAGACTATCGCCTAAAAACAATTATAAATGGTTGTATTCAAGCATTTAAAGGTAAGATAGCCTGTTCCTTAGATTGTTGAGGATGAGCACAATATTGTACTCCCCTGGGGATCCAACCCGAGACCTCTGGATCTGACACCGGTGGCCGAACCACTAGATCACAGAGGCGTAATTTATTTATTTATCTTAACCTACCAACTTTATTATGGAATCTGTGTCGCCAAAAGCCACTTCAAAATGCATGTAACGAGCTCTGCGAGTAGCTATGCATTTACATTTGCACATTACCTTTTGACTTCACAATCACGTTTTCCTATATAAATACTCCGAATCAGTATTAGGTTGTGGAATCCGGTACCACTGAGTATTCAGACGATGGAAGAATCAACAATGCATTTATGCTATACGTACCCAACAAATTCGCGCACAGTGTATTATCCCACGCAATTGTTTGTGGCAAGTTCATTAGCACACAAAACAGATTAGGTGGCATATTTTACAATTGGTACAGAGAGATAAACACTTTGGTACATGTTACAATCGCCGTGAGAGGTAGCTTAGCCACTCAGACGCGATTGTGCGACCGCAAACTAGGGTTAGCATAATTAGCTTCAATTGCATTGCAGTGCAAAGCCTTGATTTATCCAGCCAAGAAAAACTGAATATAAAACTCTAATCAACAGGGACGAGCAAAATAAATGAACTAGAATATTCTTACGCCGTTGCAGTCGTTGCTCAAGAATCGACCCCTCCAACTCAGTCCGCGGATGTCGTAAGAGTCGACTAAGGGATTTTTTCAACAGAAAAAATGGCAGCAGCTTCTTTCCGTATACAACCTAACACCTTTACTGCGATCACCAATCCGTCTGCCAAGCGTGGTGATTATGGCAAAACTCAAATTTTGGAGGAGGCTCTGTCCAGCAGTGGACACTAATGGGTTGTTAGGGTGTGCGTGTGTGATATTATTATTATTTGTATTCAAATTGAAAATGAAAAACCATTTATTCAGTAAGACTTTTTAGGATAATTTTGAATTCTCAAATCAACCCTGTATTCATCGAAAAGATGCTGTATGTTCAGTGTTTGTAAATTAAAGTTACATAAGTGTGCGTAGTAGCCTTAATGGTTGCCTATAAGTGAACAAATCTACCGCCTGTTCTGTATCGAAAAGAAGCCGTATGTTCAGTTTTTGTATATTAAAGTTACATATGTGTTCGTAGTAGCCTTAATAGTTGCCTATAAGTGAACAAATCTACCGCCTGTTCTGTATCGAAAAGAAGCCGTATGTTCAGTTTTTGTATATTAAAGTTACATATGTGTTCGTAGTAGCCTTAATAGTTGCCTATAAGTGAACGAATCTACCGCCTGTTCTGTATCGAAAAGAAGCTGTATGTTCAGTGTTTGTATATTAAAGTTATATAAGTGTTCGTAGTAGCCTTAATGGTTGCCTATAAGTGAACAAATCTACCGCCTGTTCTGTATCGAAAAGAAGCCGTATGTTCAGTTTTTGTATATTAAAGTTACATATGTGTTCGTAGTAGCCTTAATAGTTGCCTATAAGTGAACAAATCTACCGCCTGTTCTGTATCGAAAAGAAGCTGTATGTTCAGTTTTTGTATATTAAAGTTACATAAGTGTTCGTAGTAGCCTTAATGGTTGCCTATAAGTGAACAAATCTACCGCCTGTTCTGTATCGAAAAGAAGCTGTATGTTCAGTGTTTGTATATTAAAGTAACATAAGTGTTCGTAGTAGCCTTAATGGTTGCCTATAAGTGAACAAATCTACCGCCTGTTCTGTATCGAAAAGAAGCTGTATGTTCAGTTTTTGTATATTAAAGTTACATAAGTGTTCGTAGTAGCCTTAATGGTTGCCTATAAGTGAACAAATCTACCGCCTGTTCTGTATCGAAAAGAAGCTGTATGTTCAGTGTTTGTATATTAAAGTTACATAAGTGTTCGTAGTAGCCTTAATGGTTGCCTATAAGTGAACAAATCTACCGCCTGTTCTGTATCGAAAAGAAGCTGTATGTTCAGTTTTTGTATATTAAAGTTACATAAGTGTTCGTAGTAGCCTTAATGGTTGCCTATAAGTGAACAAATCTACCGCCTGTTCTGTATCGAAAAGAAGCTGTATGTTCAGTGTTTGTATATTAAAGTTATTTAAGTGTTCGTAGTAGTCCTAACGGCAATTTTTATTTCAGTTTTTGAAGATATATTATTTTAGCTGTTGGTTTTTCAACTTTCTAATAAATACGTTGGCTTTTGGCCTGCAAAGCCTCTTTTCTACAATATTTATGAAGAGCGTTGTGGTACATAGTTGTTCACGCCTCGGTAAGGAATCTGTTATTCCTCGCGAGCACTACAAGTTTATCTATTGTTATCGGGAGCGATCTCCACATTACACGTACTCCGCCTACGAAAGTGTGTTTGATG
Source organism: Venusia cambrica (assembly GCA_951394065.1). NCBI lineage: Eukaryota > Metazoa > Arthropoda > Insecta > Lepidoptera > Geometridae > Venusia > Venusia cambrica. The sequence goes on from OX596055.1 coordinate 8,087,524, forward strand.
ACATATATCTCCAGAAGAATAAGTTATGGAATGCAGCGATTAATAAAACAAATAAAATCATGATGAAATCATTAATTAGCTACCGCACATCATAATCAAAATCATGACAATTCCAATTGTTTTATTTTTTTATACGACATGGAGACATGCAAGCACCCTTATTGGTTTTAAGTGCAACTCTTGCCTATAACAAAGCCATACTGCCTAGGTCATATCTGCTTTGCAGCATATGGCTCTGCATTGCGCCTACCAACTGGAGGTATTACTTATTATTACTGCACAACAGAACAGGTGTAGTAAAAAATAAAAACAGGTAAAATAGCTATACACAAATAATCCGAATAAAACCGGTACCCTTTTAAGCCTATCACCCGCTGAGCCTTTGAGGTCGTCTAAGCATTACATTTATTGTTCAGATATTACAAAACCTTTGAATAACTGTCTTAGGTCGTAGGGCTCCGTACCGAAAGAAGGCAACGGGTAGCTATTTTGTTATATTACAGCGGATTATCTGACAAGTAATAAAACATATAAAAAGAGGAAAAGGGGGTCCCACAGATTTCATACTTTGTGTTCCGGCATTTAGAGGTAAGATAGCCAGTTCCTCAGTTGGTTGAGGATTCCGGGTGAAGTGCGCTTCCTCATTCTACCATATCATAGCTTGAAAATCAAGTGAGATGAAGGCGTTAGCACATCCTCGTCGTACAATAAAAAAAAAATGAAAACAGGTGAAAGCTTATAACTTAAAATGATTACAGTAATGTTCGTCGGCCCACTCCCTCGCTCGTCTCAATCTGATGTGCGCATGAGAACTCCGCGCAGACTCCGAATATTTGTATGACTCAGGAATGGTGTGAACTTCGTGTTTCGACACAAATCTTAATCGACTGACACGTTTCTTGATAGTAGCAATCAAGCCATCATAAGACATTTTTCAACACTAAAAGCCTACGAAAGTGGATCAGTAACGAGGTTCCAGAGCTCGGCTGTAGATAGATAAATAACTCTTTATTGTTCACCATATAAAAAATAACATAACAAAATACAGATAGTGGAAACTTAATCGAGGCGTTACTGGTAGAATAATGGGCGGCCTTATCGCTGAAAGCGATCTCTTCCAGGCAACCGCTGGATGAACAGAGAAGATAACGGCTTTCAAAGATGGCGGACTATACGAATAACAATTATAAAACATTAAATTACAAAAATAATAATAATGATGATGATGATGATAATAATAATAATAATTAAGGATAAAAATATAATGCTATAATGCAGCTTCAGGAAGAGCGAGGAGCTACCACCATCTTACCTTAGTATGTCGCGCCTACACTTTCGGCCTTATCACAACTTGAAACCAAATGAGATGAAAGCCAAGCGCCTCCCTGTCACATAAAAAAAACAACACAACTCAATTGGTAGTAATTCTGCTTTCTGCACTTTAGATTGTGGGTTCGTCTCTCATCCGAGACAAACATTTGTGTGATGAATCAAAATCAAAGTCAAATATATTTATTCAGTAAGATTTTTTAGGATCACTTTGAAACGTCAAATCTACCGCCTGTTCGGAATCGCGACCAGCACATAAGGAGAAAGGCAAGAACCTCGGGCTCGTTTTTTTTTTTTCATTATCCTCATTGCAATAGCTTAAAGTTATCTAATACTAATTACAATTTATTTACTGGAGAAAATTCATTTTTAATACAGTTGCTCAAAAAGTGGCGTATTGCAGGGACGTATAGCGTTCGGGATGTGGGCTATTACATACTCGTGCTTTTTTTTACCTTTCCCGAACTCGTGCGTTCTCTTTCCCAACTGTCAAAATAATGTCTATTAAAAAGAAAAAACAACCATGAAGTTTTTACTAAAAAAAAACATAACAGAAGTTTTTATGATTCTTGCAAATACGTATATTTCTAAAAAGAAGCTAGGTTGTTAGGTTTCATATCATTTCATCTCATTAAATTTCATTTTCATTTCATATCAATAAAAAAATTCTACTGAAGACTTAGCTGTATGGGCATAGTTCCCTTTGCCTACCAGAATAGGTGAAAAAAAATCTCTTCTTATATTCTACGGTTGGCGCCATTTTCTAGAAATTTTCTTTGCTAGTTTAGTTGTTTGTTGCACAAAATTAATAATTTCGAGTTATGCAGCTCTATCCAGTGATTAGGACCTGAGTCCACTAAGTGCTCCGCGATAGCTGACTTGTTGACCTGGCGATTTTTCACAGCGGCTATGTGTTCCTTCACGCGTTCAGCTATAGTACGCTTAGTTTGTCCTATATAATGACTGTGTGAATGACATGTTTTGATGATGTGGTGATCAGTTTGTCTCAAACAGTAAATATGCAACCTAAAACTTCCCCAGTTAGTATAAAAAACTATACCATTTTCAATGTATATGTGAATTATAACTTTTATGATAAATAAATGATTAGTTAGTTGAGTTTATTGTGCTTTGATAATTTTTATTAAATTGCTTCATTTTTTCGCAACTGTATTAAAAATAGTCGTTCAGTACACGTACGGAACCGTCATTGCAACTTGTTCCGAATGTCAACCCTCGCCTTCGGCTGCGCCTCTACCCGAGTAGACATTTGTCGGAACTCTTTGCAATGACAGCCTTTCCGAACTTGTAATGAAATATACAATTTTTAATGCCAGGCTTTCTTATCTTCTAGGTAATCTGAAATTTTATCATAAGCTTTCCTCGTTAGCTTTTGTTTTAAAAAAAAATGAATTTATTATTTGACAAGCTTAGCACATCACTTGGCAATTTATTATAAAAGCGTACAGTTTGCCCTATGAACGATTTATTAACCTTATGAAGCCTAGTTGTGGGAACAGCGAGTTTATTCTTATTTCTAGTATTATAATTATGTTTATCACTCAATATAGATATAGATGTTTGTTCTGTGTCAGTTTGTTATATTGTATTCATCTTATCCATCGTAATCTAGTTCCCGTATGACAAGCTTTGTTTGCTTATTATGGGACTAGATGGCGTTATGTAAAATGTTAAACAGAGATGACTAAACCTTTTTTAATTTATTATAAATAAGTCAGAGAATTAATAACCAGAACAAGGAAAAACACATATTTCGTGTTTTGCGTGCTCCATCCTCGTGCTTAGGTCACATCTGTACTGTTTTTTTAAGAGAGCGCTTGGCGTATCGTCTATAAAAAAGATTTTTACTAAGACTTATTGATAGTTTCCGTAGTAAGTTTTATGTTATAAATGCCTTGACATTGTTAGTTAGGTACAGTACTTACAAACGATCAGGCTATCACTGCTACGAGATTATCAAGTGTTACATTTTTTCTCCGCATATATTAATATTTACACACCGGAATCCATTAAGCACATACATTATTTCAAGTACGCACCGCCCACTTAATTGTTCACTCTCATGATACCAACCTGTGAAAGTAAACACCATCTCACGGATATTGTTAACACAAGAGCCGAAGAATCGTTCTTCAAACTCATGACAAGATAGAAACAGAAGAGTGCTGTAATCAACTCTAATAAGGAGGCGAGAAGGCGCTGCGTATTTATTACTTTAATGGAATATCAGCAATTAGGGCCGATAGAATCGGTAGCGCTGACAAGGTGCAAACGAGAGTGGTCAGACCGGATACGTAGGGTCCACCAACTATGTACTTGCGCGTTTCAATATCCCATAATGGACAGTATCTCGTCCGAGTAGAGGCCAAAGTTGTCGGCTCGCGTCGTTAGGTATAATGAAGCATTGTACGAAAATAAAACAATGCCGCCGATGAATTACCATAGAGAATGAGCGGAACGGACGGATTAAGTGAAATACAATCAAACAAGGAGGCGTGCTCGGCGGGAATTTAAAACGGATAAAGAGGAGCTTTCGATGAAGCGCCGGAGCAGAGGGAAATCTGTTTGTTTCCATTTCGTAAAGCCATTTTGAGTTTTTGTTGATTTGAATCATATTGGTTCCTTGGAAAGGATTTTGTTATGTAGCTATAAAAAGTAAAGCAACCGACTCATGACTTATTCCCCTTCAAGGGCACCACTCATACTCAGAGCGTGGAATGTATGGCTGATTAATGCAGCTATAAGGGATAACTTATCCATATTGAGGTCTACGATGGAGCGAACCTTCCAAGAAAACTCTCTCACGCACCGATGGAACAAGGTGCCGAGCGGTTTGCCGCTTGACACCGAACTTCGGCAGGAGGGTGGTCGCTAGCCACTTGTGCTATAATCATTCAGCCGTAACCGCTAGCAAACCAGTGATTCCGTTGCCCGGACAAGACCTGACTATACTTCAAAAATGAATGTAAAATACCGCAATATTCAGACAGTACCAAGTGATCCATCATCATCCAATTGCTGGTACTGTCTGTAATTAATAATATCGTCGAACTTTAACATGACAAGATCCTCAGCATTCATGACCTCATGACTCATGAGTTCACGAGTCATGTTAAAAAGCTGTCATTCCCGAGGCATCATGAATCAGGAAGCACTTGTAACCCAGGGCTTTGCTTCGGCGCCCGCCAGCGTTCAAGTACCCTGACTCAGCACGACTCCAGGCCCCGGCTGCCATTAGCTACCATCCACCAACGTATGATTACGTCGCTCGCGCACTTCGCACTACCAAACCGACCAGTCATCTCACTCAACCCGACCAATTAAAGGCAACTGCAATTTGTGCCACAAAAAAACCGTGACGAGATGTCGATAACGTCCTTGTTAACAATTGTGGGGATTTAACATTCTTTGTTGGTACATGTAGATTAAAATATAATTAATATTACAAGACATTAATTTCACACAGCGCCATCTAGGCTCCAAACTAAGCATAGCATAACAAGCTTCACAGCTCAGTTTATGTAGCTCTGCCTTCTGCGCTGTAGGTAGTGGGTTCGATTCTTACCTAGGACAAATATTTGTGTAATGAATATTGATGTTTATTCTGTGTTTAAGTAAGTGTTGTATTGAATGAAAAGTATATATTTACAATAAGGATGTAAGTATTTTATCCGTAATCTAATTCTCATATAAGTACAAAGCTTAGCTTAGTTTGGGACTAGTGGCGCTGTGAAAAATTAATGTCCTGTAATATTTATTATTTATAGATTACGGTTATAGGATACTTAAATACGTTTTTTGTAAATACATACTTACCATATGGTACAACACCCAAACATAGAACAAAAATCAATATTCATCCCACAAATGTATGGCCTGTGTGGGAATCGAACCCTCAACCTACAGCGCAGAAGGCAAAGCAACTACCAACTACGCTATAAGGTGCTGATTGGTGAGAACTTCGTTAATTATCACTTTTTTATTTATGGGCGATTGTCAAGCGTTTGACCACCAGCATACTTGAAAAACAAGTAAAGATGGAGCACGCTTGCCTGAGAGGAACCTATTTACTCTGGACTTGAAGACTCCAAGATTGTACTCGTGTGGAAAAACAGATGAAGGCAAGGAATTCCATTCCTTACCAGTATTAATGATAAAGGTAGAGGCGAAACGATGTGTTCGGCACAATGGAACATCTACAAGATACCGGTTGTAGCCTGCCGTACGTCTTCTAGTCCAGTGGTGGAAAGGGGATGGCGAGATTCGATCAAAGATACCTACGATTCTCGCACAGTAACTCACAGTGATTATTGAATATATAAAACATTTATTTATACTTTGTGGGTGTGCTACTCAAGCGTAATATATAAGCAAACAAACATTTTATTAAAAATAATAGCAAAGACACCCAAAAAGTTATCTTCTAGCAACGTAGATTCTTTATTAATTTATTATTGTGCAACGGGGAAGCGTTTGGACTTCATCTCACCTGGTAACAAGTTAAGATAAGGCCGTGGAGGCGCAATTCACCCGGAGTCCTCAATCAAACTGAGGAACTGACTATCTTACCTCTGAATGCCGGAACACAACAATTTTAGAATTGTTATTGTGGCAACAGAATGAGGTAAGACGGTAGTAGCTAGCCAGGCGGACCTAAACAAAGTCCTACCACCAATCATAAACAAAGTCCTACCACCAACCAAACCGAGCACAATATTGTTCTCCCCCTGGGGATCGTACCCGGAATTATTAAGTATTATGGTTCGGCTATTGACCACGATACATGCACAGTCAAGAATGTGATCTACGATGGAGCGAGTCTACTCAGAAGGTGCCTCAGTACTGTTACTATTGTTATGTTGTGTTGTGTACTGTTATTATTTTTTAATGTTATTTATTGACGATGTTAATGTTATTCACTCACTTGCCACAATACTTTGTAAATATTATAAGTTGTGTGTTTACTTTAATTAATAAATGATTCTATTCTATTCTATTCAGGAGTTAACATTATTTTTGATAAAACAGAAGGGACACGTGTGCAACATTAATAAATAGCATGCCTTACATCAACAGTCCATTAAGTGTCCACTGCTGGACAGAGCCTCCTCAAAAGCTGGAGGGTTTTTGCCATAGTCACCACGCTTGGAAGGCAGTTTTTTTTTTACGATGCTCTGGTCGCTCTTGACCACGAAACTTACACAGGGAAAAAGAGATCTACGATGAAGCGAGCCTGCCCAGAAAGTGCCTAGGTATTAACTTTCTTCTTGAAGACGTTAGGGTCGTAACTCGCAAAAAAATAGTAGATAATACACAGAAGCAAGCTGCTGCCCTTCTTCTAGTGAGATCTCTAATTCGGCTTTGACGACATCCATGAGCTGAGTTGGAGGGGTCAATTCTTAATCCGCGACCTCCAATGCAAAAGCATATCTACCTCACATATGAATAATACGACAAAGTACTAGATTCGAAATTTGTATAACTTAATTAAAAAGTTGACGCTGTACTTAGAAAAAAAAATTATGAGCTAAACACTTACAACAAAAGCGAATATTTTTTTGTTAAAAAACTACAAAAGTCCTTCTTGTACTCATCTCGGCCTGACTCAGTCTGAAGTGGCGTTGTAAAACCATTAAACAATTAAAATGTCATTGACTTTGTGAGACGTGCAACAAAATGTAATATTTACTGAGCGTTTTAACTAAATTTAAGGAAAAAAACTTAATTGGATTTCAACCGGACATTGACAACGATTGGGCATTGCATCGGGTATGTTTTGGCGTACCTTGAAAAAGATTCGAAACTGTAAGGTAAGTAAAGAATGAATGAATGAATGAATGAATGAATGAATGAATGAATGAAAATACTTTCTTGTCACTTATTAACTAGTGGTCTAGATAAATTTAATACCAACAATACAATATAAGTAAAGCACTACAAATATACACAATACATATATAATACTAGCTTTTACTCCCGACTTCGCCCGCGTATTGGTTTTTTGCAATAGGTGCAAATATTATAAAATATTATAAATATATATATTTGTTGGATATCTGGATACATTTGACTGATTAGTTCCCACATAGTGTGCAGACACGCACACCGAGGGTTCTGACCCACATTCCCAAAACAAAAAATGCAGGTTTTTTTAAGTTTTAGTGCCGGTGTGACGTTTAGCTAGATTTAATTATTCATATATTTATGTACCACAAAGTAAGCACTATACTCACACCAACTTTGTAATCATACAGGTTGAAAATAACAATTTATAAAAACATTTCATGTATGGGAACCCCTATTTATTTTTTTTGTTTATCATTAGTCAGGTCTGAATATTGGACTCCCCAACCTTTATCTATGAAAATCATTAAAAACCGAAAGTATGCCATAACTTATTCCTAATGGGCAATCAACATACAAATTTTCAAGTCCTATCATTTGTGGTTTCAGGGATATGCAACATTTTACTCCGAACTTTGAACCCTAAGGGTGCGAATTATCAGAATTCCTTTCTTAGCAGGCGTTTACACACCAAAACAAACATGCCCTTGAAATTTCAAGTCTGTACACCCAGCGACTTAGGCTGTGCGTTGTATTTAGTTGAATCAGTCAGTCAGTCACTCAGGACTTGTCCTTTTATACATTAGAAGATTACTGTGTACCAAGTAGTCAAGTTACATTAGTCAAGGGTCGTAAATACAGTCGCGTCAACAGCCCATGTATGTAGTGGTTAATTGGATATTGGACAGAGCCTCCTCCAAAAACGGGAGGGTTTTGCCAAAATCACCACACTTAGCAGGCGGGCTGGTGATCATAGTAAAGGTGTTATGTAACATACAGCAGGAAGCTGCCTCTTCCTCTGGTGAGATCCCTTAAATCGGCTCTTACGACATCCGCGGGCTGAGTTGGAGGGGGTCGGTTCTTAAGCCGCGACTGCTACGGCCGGGTAAATTAAAAAAAAACATTTGTCGTTGAATGCCTCGTTATACCGATTTCAAAAAGTACAAGCACCATTATACCATGCATTATTCAGGAGTTCCGCTGTCATCATCGTAAGACCCTGGTTTACATGGTTCGTAGAAGAGTATCACACATAAAATCATTTTAAATGCGCAACGCTCTTATGTATTACCGTTATTTACTGAAAAAAAACTTTTATATTAATTCCACTACATCATCAGACCTTGGTAGTTTTGTCATTCGTCCATTGCATTAAGAGCACTCAAATGGTGTCAGCAGGAGACCCAGCGTACACTTACCCCTCACACACCCCACTTATACATACCCTCAAATCTAGCATCGGATTCAATTGTATTTTATCTATTTTATATTCGTTATTATTATGTTAACTACTTATTAGACTGTACTGTTCGATACCGTGGAACGAGAGGTCTAGTGACCTGTAACACAGGTTTTTTTCTAAATCTACTTCAGGCACCAGTCTTCACAAGCCAGGCATCTAAATCCGGGTTACATAGAGTGGTCCGTCTCTTCCATGAACGGCCGAGGTCTAACATCTTTTTGATAGAAATATGTCTGGTGTTCTAATAATATATGAGTTCGGCGGTCTGCGAACCCGGGTTTGCCCGGGACAAACAAATTTTGTAACAACCCGTTCTAAGTTAAGCCTTATTTGTGAAGAAAATAAATATTGTTTGATTGATTGATTGAAATACTTAAGAGGTACTCATCCTTATCTTAGTATGGTATTCCCGGAACTTCGTTCCCGCCAACGCGTGGGAATTTAGATCATTTTTCATAGAAGAACATTTTTTATTGCCCCCCTATACGAAAGGAAGCTGCTCTGAAAAGTTAATTTGGATTTCTTGGGATTGTTTTTCTTGCGCGGAACCCTAAAATAATAGTAGGTTAAGTTACTCCTGCAGCCCATTTCAGCTCAGTATGCGTAATGCATTTTTCCCAGCGGAAAAAACAACCTTACAACATGAGCTCTCTGCCAGTGAGAGTCTCGTTAAAATCGGTCCAGCCGAGTTTATAGGGAATATAATAAGAAGATTGATTCAGGCTCCACGTAGCGGAGCTCTATTTCAATGTGCAAACAGAAAAATATTTCATAACAAATAAGCTGAGTCCCATGGACTAGATTATTATATGATTAGATTAGATTTTTTTCAAGATCTTAGCGGATTTATTTGTTTAATTCGTTACATGTAAGCTGAAAATACCGATCGGCTAGTGCCTACTTTGAGATAATAATAAAATGAAAAGGCGAGGTATTCAATTTACTGTAATTGAGGATACAAAATAGGTGCAAAAATAACAGCTACCTTATTGTATCCTAAAGAATCTCACGTCGAGACTTTCATAACCGCGGCCTCCGACAGCGAGCCAAAGCTCTTCATTGTGCTGTCATCGAATGAACTGACAGTACACAAAATAATCCGCTATTCATACATACAATTACTCGCGAAATGAAGCTGGGACAATGCTAGTCTTACTGATCTGACAAGGTGCACAATTAATTTAATTTTTACTTACCCACACCACAAGGCAATCTCCATCTCAAATTGCGAAATAAAGATCCATTTGAAAGGATAAAGAAGAGCATACCGTACACTCATTTTCTATTCTTCTTCATGTCTTTCTTATTAATAAGAAAGAAACACAATCGGCCTTTTCATCATAACTGAATTCAATTTCGATGAAAAAAAAAAATTATAACAAAATATTACATCTTGATATGCATACAAAAGTAAATAGGACGAGTCAACCAAAAGAAATATTTTGTATAATGCACTGTGGCGTCGTCGTGTTGTGACTCGTCCCAAACGGGCCATAACTCTGAGACGACTCATCACTTACTCGATATCATAGCTAAAGTGAATGAATTGAAATATAAAAACGCCACGTAGACGGTAGACGGTGGACGGAATCAGGTGGCGTTTTTGAAACCGGGTGCACCGAGCAAGGGGTGTCGGTTTAATTTTCAAAGCAGACCGGCGGCGATTCGCTAACTCATTAATGAGACCCTTAAAAAGTCAAGAAGCGTTTACATTTACGTTCCACACATCATTCTGTACTGTACGGTATGCGGGCAATATGTTAGCAGAATACCGCGAATAAGCCAGCGATATATAACCGCTTTCGGTTAATTAAAACCAGGCTGTAAAAGGATTCCCAGCATAATAACAAGCTGCCCACCGTTGCCACAGTAAAACTAGATAAGTAGGAAATCATCTCGAAACGCGTCGCGTGTACTTCCTACGCAAAGTAATCTGAATTCTTCGGAACATTGCTTTTAGATGGAGTCGATGCGCACGTTCTGAAAACTAGCTGTCATGCAGCCTATAGCAATCCACGTACTGAGGTATTTAAATGGATTTTGCTGTAGCTCCGACGACGGAGCTAATGCAAAACCTACACAATTCCAGTTGTGGATAATTGATAGGTGTCGAGTGGCCGGACGAATGAGACGTCGCGGACGCGCGGAGCTCGAAGCATTCAATTTGCTCTAAATCAGCACACGGAACGCAAGGCCCAACGGCAATTAAAAACCAGTCGAATACAGAGCCCGCAGCATACAATCTGCATCAACCAATTGATGACCGTCCAATTTCAAAATATTACCCCGCGTGTCGCATAAAGAGAACGCGACAACCAATGAATGGTGTTTAATGAAGCTCGCACTGAACATTTAAAATGAACTCTGAAAAGATCAAACATGAAACTCAATCAAATTTATTTCATGCATCATACCGAACTTCGTCCATGAAAATCTAACAGCAATATCAAGCGCTCTCGTTCGGTCCACAATCAAACAATGTGAGAACAAACACAATAAGGCATACTGTAGGAGCAGCCATTATTAATAATGCAGCGGTGATAACTTGAGACACAATAGAGCGTATTCGAAGTAGGGAGACTGAGACAATTGGAACCGTAGCAGCGTCAAATGAGATGTTCCCTCGAGAGCCAATCTCGCGGTTCAATTTGCTCTAAATCAGAGGTGCGGGCGCCCCCTGCAGCAGCCAGCATGCAATCCTCGTAATTTTACACGCATAATTATAAACGCTATCAGATGACAACGTGAACGATGTGCCCTTGGGTTAATTAATATAGGTACTATCGCTTCGTGGCTTTGTGAATCAATTATTAGTTTGTGATGTTTGTGTGATAACGTAAAACAGTAAAATGTAATGGCTTCGTGGAATGACTAGCTAATAGGATTAGCTTTTCTGTTTATCTTTATAATCAGCTAATATTCATAACTCATAGTTTACTGACCTGTCATCAGCACACAATAATTTTATTGCTTACCACTTTATGTATGCATTTACCTTACATTCAAACATTCAAAAATGTGAGTGAAGTTATCAGCGTCAAGCAGATTAGCTATTTCAACATGTATGTGTACATATAAAGTACATGTACATGTACATGTACTTTATATTTGCAGTCTGTTTGATGTGAAATCATTACAAACCGTTCACGGTTGTGCATGCCTAGCTTATCGTAATTTACTTCAGCTCTGATATAGAGCATCAGGCGTTAAAATAAGTGGGTGAAAAGGGAATAAAACGTCTATTGGAAACGCGAGTGTTCGAATTAATGGACAGCATAATGCCTGCAGCGGACAATAAGCCGTTAGGTAAAATATCCGCTGAGGCTTTTCAAACGTTGGGAAATGATACGTACTCTCATAATTCTAGTTTTGTTGTATTGTACGAGATAATCTCGGGTGCTTAGAGTACGACATACCATTTTAGAAAGCATGTGAAAATATACAAAATAATAATGTCAAACACTTTGAGGTTATTTTAAACCACGGGTTTTACTCAAATATACGGTTATATTGATCAAGGCACAAATAGTTTTAATTCAACAGGTGAATCATCTTTAGGTTTATAAGTTTTCTATTCTAAAAGCGAAACAGCTTTGTAAACGTGTTATTCCCTTATGATTGTTACGTTCTAGGATTTAATTTACACTGGATCATATACTGTTTGTATCAAATAAATAACTTTTGAAAATTTAATAAAATTGACTAGGCTCATAGACTTCCCTGTCATTGAATGAAACGAAGTCAGTTACTTTAATCGTTTAAGGAGAGTATCGCTACAAATATTACTTACAAAAAGCTAAGAAGCACGAATGAAAAAAAAAGTAAACAGACGTATGGCGAATCACATTTCTTGAAGGGAAGTCTTGTGGTGGTGGGGTTATATTTAATTATCCCGCGGCGGAAATGCAAGGCGGGGTCGCGGTGACCCCACCCGATAACAAAATGGCCGCCGTTGTTACAATTACACTCTTTTATTGACTCAGGAAGTTACCAATTATTTAAATGTAAAACCTGTGGCGGTTTAAATAAAAATAAATGTTGAGGACATACAAACTATATTTTAATTTTAAAGACACAAAATACAGATGAAACGTACGTGACATAAGATTCGTTAAACTCAACCAAACAAAATGTCATGGCACATAAACCTAGCAAACCCTATCCTCATTTTTCTTCTTCTGTCACAAGAGCACACACCTTCAGGATAAACATACATTTTACAACCAAAAACAGCAAGTGCAAAAGCAATTAAAGCATTCGAAGCAGTACAGTTAACATAATAAATATCTACACATTTCTTTGCCGAAAGAAATGCCCCATTGCATTTTGGCCTCTTCGATACGCGCGCAAAAAGTACAGTAACGCGGCATTTTGTTGAGATAAATTGCCTCGGAATTCACTAGTTCATGAGTAAAGACTACCGTTACAATTGGATTAATAAGCAATAACAAAAAGCGTCTTGTCGCTTATGACGTGCTCTTATTAAAATTTCAAATTGGATCTCAGTTGACTTTGTCGCTTGTTCAAACAAAAAAATACCTTACATAGAGATACGCAGAGAACAGATTACTGATATTTCAATTGCTAGTCTGGAGTCTCTGATCCTAAGTCGGCGTGAATAATCGCAAAGCGCTGGGAACGCCACTGACACTCTACCGTTTAAATGCTCCCCACAGCAAATTACTATCCTTTGACAATAAGTAACTGGCTTGTAGATCTCGACCATCTGAGATACAAGCTAAATACGTAATCACACCGATCGAGTTTCTCTATGTAGACTTATTTGATTTATGAATGCGAGTTGCGACTATCGTATATATTCATTCATAAACGCCTTTACTCATAAACCTATGAGATATATTATTATTTCGATACACCATTGCCGTGGCGGTCTCGGCTTGAGAAGCGACCCCTCTATTCAGCCCTCTGATTTCGTGAAAGCCGACTAAGGGATCTCTCAAGCAAAAGAGCAGCAGCTTACATTTGTGAGTGTTGTATTGTAAGAAAAGTATGTATTCACAAAAAAAGTATTCTATCCGTAATCTAGTTCCCATATTACAAGCTATGCTTAGTTCTGGGCTAGATGGCGCTGTGTGAATTTAATGTCTTGTAATATTTGTTATTATTATTATTATCATCTGTGTAATATCTAATTATATCACTTCAATCACCAATCCGCCTGCCAAGTATAATAATTATGGCGTCCCTGAGTAAAAACTCTCTAGTTTGTAAGAGGCTCTGTCCAACAATAAACTGTTGAAGTAGATATTACTCGTATTATGTGCCCATTTTACGATGTGATTAAAATTTCTCAAAAGCTAAATAGTAAAGAGCTGTGTGCTCGTCTCTCGCCATTCCATCCGGTGGTTGTGGTTTCAAATTCAGTCGTACACTAATTGACTTTTCGTTTCCTTAAATCATTTGACACATTTATGCACACGCTCTGATGGTGAAGGTTACATCCTGAGGAGCCCTGCATGTCACTGACTAGTATTCCGCTAAGCGGCGATGGGCTTACAACATATCACGTATTGAATACAAGTTACAAGCAAACCTGTGCCGAACGTAAGTTTGGACGTGCCCCTGACTACTCTCTATCTTGATCATCATAATATCCATGCTTTCAGTTGTACTAGGAGGTGAATAAAAAAAATCGAGATGAAAACGACGCAAGTATAATTTTTTTACTTCTTTTTGTTGTAATTGTTTGTAGTCTCTTTGTTTGATTAAACGCGATAAACGGGAAACCAGACGAAATAAAGCATTTGTTACTCCAAATTTTAAACTTTGTGTTACAATCATCCGAGACAAGACAAGGCCCCTCAACATTTTTAAATACATCGAAAAATATTGAAGTTAAAATATAACAAAAGAGCAAGGAAGAAGAGCGCGTTTAAGTCTTTCGTATGAATCAGTGTATTTCACCTCCGTATTTTTTTTATTGCTCTATTTACACAGCGAATTCTTATATTATACTTTATTGTACGCACATAATATAAACATACAAACATTTTCAACAATTAAAATAAAGAGTTCTCTTCCATCAAACATTGGTAGAGAGAGAAACAATATTAAATAGATTAAATAGATGGAGCGAACCTACCCAGAAGGTACCTATTAACTCTCTTCTGGAAGACATAAGGGTCGTGACACAGCGGAAATCCAGAGTTCCAAGTTCTTTCAGTACGCACAATATAGGATTCTTGAAAGCGCTTAGTTCTTATACGTGAGATATAAACATGGTAGTAATGATAATAGGCTGTGCGTCTTAAATTTCTATTGAAGAACGGCAAAGGTAAGTAAGGAAGTATGTACTGGAGAGCGAAAATCAGCAATACCCTAGGGCTTTTTAGGCGACCGACACTCATGCTTCTTGGAGATGATAAATGTGCGAAATGCTGTCATCAAAAAAGATATAATGAATTCGATAGCGTGGTCACCAATGATGGAACGAGGTAGTATTTTCACACATGCGTTATTTAAGCTTCATAAATAAAGAAGTCGCGATAAAACACTCGTATCAATCTTAATTAAGACGAACACACGAGGACTGAATAAATTGGGTGTATTAAAGGGTGCATGAGATATTTAATTATGGTTGATTCCGATCGATTCCACCAACAATTGCGTGACATGGTCTAAAGGGCGATTAAAAAAGTTTTATTTAGTGTACAGTTATGTGCAAAACTGTGATTGACTATACAAGGATGGATATAATATTGAAACTTAAATGAACAACACAAGTTTTAATGTGTACTAACATCGCTTCGATTTGGTAGTTAATAGTATATTTTTTTTAAGTTGCACTGCGTTATGATGAAGTTTTTTTAATTTAAAATGTTCACAAGAGTACGATTATTAAGGGTAAGTTTTTACCTTAAGCTGGGTAAAAAGGTGTTTTATTGTACGACGGGGAACATTCACCTTGTGTTGAGTTATGATTTGGCTGAAGGTGAAAGCGATCTTCACTCGAAATATGTAACGGGCTGGCTATCGTACCGCTTCGTGCATTGAATGTTTTTTTTTATAATTGTACGACGGGGAAGCTTATGATTAGGCCAAAGGCGGAAGCGCACTTAACCTGGAATTATCAACAGTCTGAAGAACTGGATATCATAACTCTAAATGCCGGAACGCAACAATTTTAGAATAGTTGTTATCGCGACAGAATTAGGTAAGGTAAGATGGTGGTAGCTAGCCAGGTGGACTTAAAGACCTACCACCAATCAAACCCTTGAGGATAAGGTGTTGATAATGATGGAATATATATTGGTATGTTCCACCCGCAGCCCTATCTAATTAAACAGTCGGTTATACTGCAAAGGTTGTATATTATTTTATATATATATCATTCATATATATATATATATATGAATGAAATATGTAGACACTGCAGCTTAAGCTGCATTTCGCTCACGAAAGTACAATCGCGGACAGTCAAAACTGAGCGCCTCCCGGGGTCCGATTAAATGCTCGAGCAGTTCGTGTAATGAAACGAGATAAATCAACAGCGTCACACGCACCCGCGACTGTAACTTTTGACCCGGCTCTGTGTCATCAAATGCTCTTATTAAAAAAAACATTTATGAAATCAACTAAACATCCTCGTCTTGAAGCGCGACCGTAGACAATGGTGTTAATATTTAAAAAAAAAAAAAAACCAAGTAGCGTTACCTGAGCGATAAAACATAAATCCTTCTTTCTTTGTGACATGTAAACAGAAAGTGAAAGTTCTTTTTTTTTTATTTAAGTTTGATAAGTTTTTAATTGACATGTTGCGGAACTCAGATATCGTGAAATGTGAAAATTTGTATCAAAGTATGTATTTACATTTTCGTGGCTACATGCATACGAAAATTTTCGTGGCTTACACTATAAGTTGCCGAGTCAAGTTCTAATCTTATCTTTAGCATGAAGAACTCGAATCTTCAATGAAATCGTTTCAATGAGTGACTCATACATTATGAATAATATATTGAAGCAATTTCGTGTCCAATTGTACACTCTAATATGAATTGAATCTAGGACTGCGTTGCGATGAAAATAGAGACTCGTCATTTATGTATTAGAACGCGCACGTTTCTCAGGATACCGACTCGAATTTAATGCGTTTAAATTGCCTACTGCCCCAGTTATAACGTAAGAATAGGTTGCTAAGTTTGGAAGGAATAGATATTCATGCAAAACTTGACTAAGGCACTTCTCTTATTCTTGTTAGTGTAGGAAATGTGTATATTCAAACGTTTTCCTTAACAATACGTCGAAACAAGATTTCCACGTAAGGTTTTTGCGTGCACCCGTTGTATATCAAACAATCTGAGCACTAAAATCACACCATCACCTGTGTTAACCTGATAGTTTACCTCGTCTATATTCTAGTGAAGAGTCCCTCTGGACTTTGAATGGTGCACGTTCACTTAAGTCTATTGCCACTGTGTACACGGTAGCGATCCAAACTGAACCAGATTTGCATACATCAGAAACACTAGACTGATGGGACGTTGCTATATATATAGCGATACAATATTATATAATAGCCGTAAGGTATTTTAATTGGTAGAAAATTCACAGACGCATTTATCTCATTCGCAAATATAACTGTAACGATAAATAATTGCAAAGTTCACAAAGGAGTATAAATCAAACACAGGATACAAGTTTAATTGACGAAACATGTAATTCGCAACCGTCTAATTGTCGATTTCAATCCGAGAGCAACTTTTAAAATGCAATTTAAGATTAAGCGCATAACTTGGCCCTCCAACGTTTTAAGTAGAAACAATAAATTCATCGACACTAATTGGTGGTTTTCTCCAATTTATCAGCTCATTACATCACAGTAGCGCGAATAAAATAAAATATGTGTGCGGAGCGGTACGTGCGCCGCCGTGGGCAGATCATTCGCATGCGATAAGCGTCGGTCAGGCACATCGTAAATTCAAAGAGCAGTCCTGCCGAACTACAGACCTGATTGTGGGCCTGGCCTTAATCAGCAGCACCTACTCGCAACTCACGGTCGGGCCGCGCCCTCGCCCTCGCCCGCGCCAGATAACACCCTGTCTCTACTCTAAATATTGTTATGCGTTCCAGATACTGCACTGAAAATAGAACCCGCATTTCCTGTTCGGAATTAAATTTCCGAATCGACGGCCCGGACCAACGCAATAAACAAACCTGGTGTTTTTAGTTGAACATTCACACGGGCTATCACACAATATAGGAATGTATATTCCGGTGGTTCGGGAAACGGTTCCGCGGTAGAAGCGACTACAAATCCGAATTTATCCGAGCGGCTGCACTTTGAAGACGACCACTACGTTGCATGCATGCAGATGAGCGGACAACGTTTAATCGTTTAATGGAGACCACATTAATGTATCAGATTGAATGTTTATTTCTTATTTCAAAAAATAAAACGCAACTAAGGACTGGGTAGGGCACCATTTCTTATCGGTTCGGCGCAAGGTTTTATTAAGTGCAGTTTACTTGCGCATTTAATATGCATTACTGAATTGAAAACATGTGGGTATGGACGACAAACGTACGAATGGCAAAACATAGTTATCGAAATCGTAAACAACATAGATGGGAGCCCGTGGCTCGTGGTTCGTGCGTTGTTGAACTTTGAATCGGAAACAGTGTTGCGAAAATTAATCGATACGAAAGCAACGGCTGTTCACAGCAATAACCTTTACTGCTAATGAAAATGCCAATATAAATAGCTTGTAACTAGAATGTGTATTTTTGAAAATAGGCGAATAGAGTTGCCAACTCTGGACTCACTGGTTCTCTTTGATATATATCAAAGTGAACCAGTGAGTCCACCTAAAACTCAAACCTTTAAACAAGTTTAAACATTTTATTAACATACGAGTAGCTACTGATCAACTCGTGAGAATTTGACACCCTTGAAAATGTCATGTTGAATAAATTCCAATTCTCTAACATTAGTTCAGCGCGTGATAGACGATCTCCGTGCATGTTTCTGGTGTTTAACACGAGTTAGCTCTGGCCAATTAAGTACAACCAGCGCGGATTATTTAGATACTCACTTATTTCGTTTCATCGATTTATAATTTCATACTGTTTTGGGCGGCGTTCCCATCCCTGTCCTGCATCGTTGAACTAATCGTTTCAGTAAGTTTAACTCTAAAATATTCTCCAGGTGAAGAAATTTCCAGGATATTCCAAAATCAAAAGTTTTAAGACATGTATTCAAACTGATCTCCCATGAGATGGACGGACCACTCTAGCAAGAGTGTAGCGACTAAGAAGAGATTCAAACTGAATAATGACTTTATCTCTCAAGCAGCACATTTATGGCTGAACTTTTTCACATTTCTTTGTAAGGTTCCAATTATGTGAACCATCTGGTTGTCTCAATGCCACGAATCAATCAATGGACCTAACCTAGGCTTTATGTAGCTCAGCCGGTGTTAAATTGAAATGGAGACGTAAATTGCAATGAAACTATAAATCGGGTACGTCTGTCGCAACTAATAGAATCTAGAACGAACTTAATGTGTATGTAAATTGTGTAGTGTACCGAGCGAGTCTTGGTCACTCAATGTAGATCAATCAGAATGTAATCGAGTATTGAATTACAAGTTGAGCACCTTCTCTAAGGCTCGACCGGGAAAGTACTAGCACCATTCCTATTTCGACCGCCAAGCAAATTTTTTTTAATAGTACAGGACTATAGTTTCACACACGCTATCTAGTCCCAAACTAAGCATAGCTTGGAATATGGGAACAAGATTTCGGATAGAATACTCAAATTCTTTTTTTTGTGAATACATACTTGTCATACAATACAACACCCAAACGCAGAACATGAATCAATATTAATCACACAAGTGTTTGTCCTGGGTGGTAATCGGAATCTTATATCAGTAATCCAGTTCCCATATTACAAGCGTTGCTTAGTTTGGAATTAGATAGCGCAGTGTAAAATAATGTCCGGTAATATTTATGTAATTTTATGATCGTGTATGTAACCCATTCGATTAATCTCCATGTAATCTCCAATTAAATCTCGTTAGGACGGCTGCAGGTTTACGCAACTAAACGAGCTCAACATTTGTTACAGTGTGATACTTACAACATAAACAAATTACATAATAAATTAAAAAGAAACGTCGATCGCCGGTCGATACAATGCTCTAAGTCGATAATACCACTTAGAGGCTAGTTGTGCGACAAAGCGGACAATGCTATCATAGTGTCGATCGTAATCGTAGCAATTACCTATTGGCGAGAGTTACGCAAGCCCCCGCAATATTTTAACAGATATTGGCAACGCAACACATACTCATAGCAATTAGCACATAGTCCGGTGAGCGACAGCGTGCCTTAACCGATTATAGCTAGCAATATCGAGAAATCAGCTGCTAACAATACATGAGCCCAGATCCCGGCGCCATGACTGACACCCAGAACAATTCAGATCAGCGAACCCAACAATACCCGTTCTACAACCCAACGAGATCCTTGCAACTAGTTCAGCTATCGGCATCATCTTACCAGTTTCGTACTTTGTAGAGTCATAATTCAAGTACAACTTGACAGCGGAAAGGACGAACCAAAGATTGATCTGTTTTCATTTTGAATCGATCAAACAGATTGCTCTCAAGCAAACAAGGTCCCCCGAGAACGCTTTACGGAAATCACTGAAGCTAATATTTTACAGGCCACCCTACCCTCTTGCAGAGAAAAATTGCATTAACATTTTTCGACAGTCACTAGTCAGGGCGATGACGAGGACGTTTAGTGTGAGCGCTGACAGTGAAAAATGACGAGTCCCAGTCCACGTTGCGTTGGCGGAGCGATCGCTCGATAGTTCCTCCTAATGTATTGCTGTCAATCGCATGTTTTGACGTGCGGAATCAGTTCTCACTATCGCGAGACACCGCCTTGCCGCAACGTTCGCTTAGTCACCTTTATACTCCAAGCTGCGAGTCACCTCCACGTCAATTTCGCAATTGCTTCTAAAGCGTGAAACTTGATTACGTAAGTGTGCAGGAAACCCTTCGGATATCACGTCACCGGTTAATCGAAGCGGTGAAAGTTAGAAACGTATTGTTACTTATTGTAATGGATGTGAACGGGCTAATGGATAAGTGACACTTTAGACGAGCGACTGCCAATTCTGGTTTGAAAGAGAACTTGCAGCCAGCAGGTACACATCAAATCGGAGACAAACCGAGGCGACCTACCGTTGCGGTTTGACCTAAATTACCGTTCGACTATTTCTAGCTGTGGCTAAAATGGAGGGAAATAATGGTTCAAATTACGCTCATCAGATAACGACACCACTGCAATTACAAGGCGATTCATGCCAAATCAAAGTTTTTTACAAAAACAGCACTATTAAAAACAGATTTGGCGATGACGATCGTCTAATATCAAGATAAGCATATACTTTAGGCAAAATAGCGGACGTTATTAAGGCAAAATTGTCTCCAGAATATTGTTACCGTATAATCAAATATGAGTAAATGCGTTGCGTTCTGAAAAGTATATTCTCATGCGTACCAAATGTAAACAAATGTCCACTTGTGTACGTTATCTAAGAGGAAAATGCGTGGGAATATAATAACCATAAATTGTATAAATTATATGACTATGGTACCTATTTCATCTTGTTTTATTTTCGCTAGAGATAAATGCAAACGTAAGCCAATATATTATCCCAACGCACGAACGTTGTGCATAAATATGGGTGACAAATGTACCAAACAAATTAGTTTACAATAATGTTGCATACAACTTCGCCGGTGTAGCCCAGAGGCAGTTCGACAACGTTGCAGTGACGAGTTCTCTCCTCTCACGCAAATGCCAGGTTATGAAACAAGATGGTTGAATGCATTCGATCAAGAAAGGGAGGATATGGCATTGTTTAAAACTTCCTGCCAAATCTTGAACGTTTTGGGTACTATTTTAAACAAGAAGGTACCCAAAATGTTCAAGAAGCAACAAAATGTCATGTAAATTTGTCTTTTATAGGGTTCCGTATCTGGAGGGTGCCAACGGGACCCACCCGTCCGTCTATCTGACTGTCAGCGGGCTGTATCTCATGAACCGCTTAAGGTTCACGAACCCGCTGACAGACATGGCGCTTATTAGAAAAAATCTAATTTTCACAGTGTGTATTTCTTTTATCACCATAACAAATAACAAAAAATAAAATAAAATTAAAAATCAAAAGGGACTCGGCCACCGCCGTACAAAAAACGTGAAGATATTTTCCTTGCCTCGAAAGATGGGTCAGCAACCCTCGGTTTATTTAAACTTTCACTATTTACCGACGAAAAACCGGTAATTATCGTATTTATCGCGTAATCCCATTTCATTATTCTTTTGCTGTTTAAATATTATGTATCTGCGGCTATCATATTTGTATTGAAAAACGTGCAATCTGTCATCGGATACGTCTTGCTTAGTTCTGATGGCGGTCTACTAAATAGTACAGACAGGAATAAAAACGAATGTCATGGCACATTTTCGAAATACAGCAGCTGAAGGGAAGCCCAGAGCTCTAGAAAAATCATGCAAACCAAGCAAGAAAGAGTTTCCACTCTCAATGTGCTTTTCATCGCTTTGCAGAAAAGCCGCATCCAATTTGAATACAGCGAAGTACAAACCAGTGAACAAAGAACCACAACAATCAGACTGTTGTCTTTATTCCGGAGTTTAATACAGGTCAAAATAAATTGGATGTAATAAGTAATGTTACAGCACTCCTCAATAGCTCACTTGGTGTCACTGCGTGCTCTAATTTCGTTGGCACGCTCACCGTGGGAAGCTTTTACTTTTTCAGTGAGTGTTACTTAATTAGGATGAGGCAAGGTTGTGCACGCAAAGCTGCTTAAATAAACGTGTATGTGTGTGTGTGTGACCACGCGTGATACACCATGGGAATGCATTGCTTTACTTCTTTAGTACACTCGCCTGCACTTATATGTATACACTTTATCATTTTCAATATGATTATGGCTTCAAAAAAAGACGTGAAAATTCACTTCTGGTAAATTCTGTCATGCTTTTGTATTCAAGCTTGATAGATATATCACACTTAAATACCAAATTAAAAACATATCTACCAGCAGTAGGTACAAGTATTGTTCTTACCGTTCGCAACTTAACATTTAGAGGCGTCTAGATTCGATAAAATTTGTTTTATCGATCGTTGTGAGTACGGTTCTAACCTTACCGATCGGTAGATAAATTGGTACCTATACATTCGTAAAATGTTATCGAATTTGTCCTTGGCACATAATTTCTTCTATTACGTTTGATATCGTATATTTTGTCAATTTACTAGATACGATTGGGTTAATTTTATCGACTGTTGCGTTTCGCAAAAGCAAACGATTTGAAATATACTACTATATGAAAGATACTTGCACGCACAAACACACACACACAGATGTGGAAACAAAACCATTTTCATCAAATATTAAGTGTATACATAGTGCAAGGGAGCAGTGTGTATCAACTTTATAAATATTAAAATGAAGCCATTACTTTACATTCACGTCTGATAATTCTGGCATTACTTTTGTATACAAACCTGTTAGATATATCATACTTGAATACCAAATTAATAACATAACTACCAGATGTAGAACAAAACGATTTTGTAAATATTAAGTGTTAACATAATAGTGCAGGCGAGCAGTATGAATAAAAATTTTAAATGTTAAAATGAAACCATAACATTCATTTTAACGTCTGGTGTAAATTCTGTTATTTATTTTGTTTTTAAACCTTATTACTTTTAATACAAAAATTTACTTACTTATTTACTTAATTTAATACAAAAAAGACTTTAACACAAAATTAATAACATATTTACCGGATGTGGATACAAAACCATTTTGAAAATACGAAGTGTTAACATATTAGTGCAGGCGACTGTACCAAACAGGATGATTTTGAATTAAGCCTCGACATTCAAAATATTATCACCGTGTAAAAAAGCCTGGTACAGAACAAATTGTTCATAGACATAGTTATAGCTATATAGCTGTCAATATCGGGCCACGAATTATAAATCAATAAATAAACCGATACCGTTCTATGTTTTGAGTTGGCAATCTAGATAGTCAATCAGCGTCGGCTTTGTCAACTGATACTAGGTGCGTGTGCGCAAATCAATTTGCTCGCAATCTCGATAGCGTGAGATAGTCAATCACTAACGAGCTACTAGCGAAAACGCTTTGGACGTAAGCATGGTAAAAACGATTATTGATTATTTACCTTATTATATATTATTTACCTTTTTCTTTTTTTACCAAAATAAACATGAAATATGTTAAGTGGTAACATAGCTTTAGAACCAAAGAAATTAGTCCTGAAGCTTACATTACATATATTGCTGCTAATAAAATATAATTCATTAAAAACTAAAATGAAGGAAGAATACCAACATTTTAACTTAGATCTATGAAACTACTATTAACAACATTTAT
This sequence comes from Venusia cambrica, assembly GCA_951394065.1. Classification (NCBI taxonomy): domain Eukaryota; kingdom Metazoa; phylum Arthropoda; class Insecta; order Lepidoptera; family Geometridae; genus Venusia; species Venusia cambrica. The sequence continues at coordinate 8,111,653 of OX596055.1, forward strand.
AAATAAAAATTTCAATGTTTTTAAAGAAAATAATGGTTTACCCTGATATTTGTGTGATGAATATATGATACATATATGTTTGTTCTGTATTTGGGTGTTCTATCATAAATATTATCTATCAAACTATATTTACTTCATAACGCATTTATATATCAATAGGTAATTGATACCTATTAACTTGTCTTACTCGTTTTAATCGAATGTCAACTATAGCGTAGGTACCAAAGTATTTTTTTCCGTAAAATCAATATAAATAATATGCAAATGTGTGGTTCTATGGGAAAACTATTTTGTATACTATTCGATTTTAAGGTTGTTTCTCAAAGCGTTCTTGGGTACTACGCGATATATAGTTTTTGGTTAATGGTAGCTTCAAAATACATAGTGGATTCAAAAATGGGAAAATTGCCTAAAGAGCTACAAATACTATTATGTATTATGCAATAAAACAAAAATATGTTAAAAATTTAATGTCTAGATTTTCCATATTTGATTCTCAAACTGACTAAATCTTAACAAGCTAACTTCAATTGGTTAGGGAACCAAAATGGAAAAACCAAGCATCGAAATTTAAATCCACGATGTGTTTTCCAGTTACAATGTTAACAAGTCTCATAGATAAGTCGGTAGTAACTCTGCCTTCTACAGATTTGTCTGTCTGTTTGTTCTGTGTTTGGGTGTTGTATCATATAGTACGTATGTATTTACAAAATGTATTTAAGTATTCTGTCCGTAACCTAGGTCCCATATTACAAGCTATGCTTAGTTTGGGGCTAGATGGCGCTGTGTAAAATTAATGTCCTGTAATATTTATTTTAATTCTTATATTTATTTTTTTAATTATTTTAATATTTATTTTAATTTATCGAAAACCATATCACGCAAATATATATTACTAACGTAAATAAATAAGAAAAGTCAAGCATTGATGCACTTAACATTTTCAACCTTGATTATCCCTATCCGATTCTTACCTGCAAAATTACTTTTGAATCAGAAATGATATTTCTAAAAGAACGACAACCTCCGTCTGTATTACTAATAGTCATCTTTGAGTACAATATGTTCATTGTTTTTGTTTGTACATAATACTAACCCAATTGAATAAATTTCAAGCATTACTTTGCTTCGTTTGTAGATGGATGGCGCTTTGATAAATTAATGTCCTATAATGTATACGAAATGATTAGGCAATACCTACTTTAGAATTCAATGATATTTAAATGTCGCACACGTAAATAATGCTCAGGTGGTAAGATATTGAAGTTGAACAGCTGCCAGTCACTTTCATTTCTTGCGTGAACAAAGTTAGTTTGGTCTAGCGCCTTAGTTTGGTTCAGATATCCACTGTTTATTTAATACCAGCTTGTAATAGTAAAAGACAGATGCAATTTATTGTGGCTCTGAGTTGTCAGATAGTTTTGACTCGCTCAACTATTGCAGACAAAGTTTCTCACTGTACCAAAAGTTATTGATACATTTAACCGCCTTCGTGGTCTAGTGGTCCGCCACTGCTGTCAGACCCAGAGGTCCCGGGTGCGATCCCCAAGGGGAATACAATATTGCGCTTGGTTTGGTTGGTGGTAGGACTTTGTTTAAAGTCCGCCTAGCTAGCAACCACCATCTTTCCTAATTCTGTCACCATAACAACATATATAGATACTTAAATTGTTGAGTTCCGGCACTCAGAGGTAAGATAGCCAGTTCCTTAGTTTCTTGAGGATTCCGGGTGAAGTGCGCTTCCACCTTCGGCCTTATCATAACTTGAAAAAACATTTTTGCAAACTTTAGTAGCTACATTTTATCGAAAATTCGTAGGTTGAAAGAACGTTTATATATTGTAAAGCAAACAAAATATATTCATACAAGTATTTAATCAAGCGTGAAAAATGCGCAGTCACAATGAAGAGCTTAAACGCGCGCGCGACGAAAAGCGTCGGTTCTTTTCACACGTAATCTGTTTACAGCTGAAATACGAAATTATCTCCCAAACATATGAAGTTTGCCGGGAGGGCAATCAATCATAGGGGGAGGGGGGGAGCCGCGAACGTGAAAACCGACGAAGGCACTCTTGTGAACCAACGAATAATACACCACGAATCAATCATAGATTTTGCGACGATCCATCATGAAATTTCAATAAAATCGGATTGTAACTTAATATCCTGTAGACGTTCATGCTAGAAACTTGTTAACAGTTAGTTTGAACTTTCCCACATCATAAACGACAGATATTGATCTTAGAACCATTTGGTTTCCTGTGGAGGACCTTTTGCAAAATAACACAAATTCCGCGGACACTCTTACCAGACATTAACACTTCCAGAGACGATAGCGTGATAAGGCTGTGCAATAATTGTGCGCTGCCAGGGCAATAAGCGATTCAACAATAGATTGAACTCAGGGCGGGAAGCAGCGTGTCTTTCCCAATCAGCCAATTCGATCTCGCTTCCGCGAAGAGTAGAGGTCTACCAAACCAGTCAAACGCACGACAAGTGCACAAAAGGGCGTCGAACGTTGTATTGTGGCTTAAGGCAAACTTCCCTGGCGAGTGTCGATAGCACAAACATACGAGTGCCTGCCATCTTTGAATCTAATGTTCATTTATGCAGGCGAGAAACAGGAATTCGTGGAAATCACAAAACCATCGAAGAGTTCCCGAACAGTGTAAACTTTGAATGAAATTCTTAATGATATTCACTATACAAATTCAACAGAAATCCTTCACCGCAATTTTTCATTCGCTTCGAGTTTTGGTGGTAAATAAACAAACGGGTTATGTATCTTATCCCGTTCAAAACGTAATGCATTCGGCATTGAGCGAAAATATTACCTCGAACATCTAGATACATATCAATAAAAATTTACACATGTTAAAGGAACATCTTAAACGCGAAATACGAGGCGGCAATGTCGTCTTTCTAGATAGGGATCTAGCGCGCGACCGCGTGCCGAGCTCGAGACGAGGCGGTCCTCGTGCTATTGTACTGCGGGACATTTGTATGAATGTCACCGGACATGACAAAAGCATTCAATAACAGCTGCGAACACCGCTTGCCCTCCAACTTTCACAAACAACTCAAGCTTCGAGCTATTTCTAAAGACGAAACATATTTTCAGAACCTTTCAAGGTTAATCTACTTTCAGGTGATAACGTTCGCATCGAACAAATTTGGAACGGGCAGCGCGAGCAAGCTTTTATAATTTAACTCGGTTAGCTAATTCATCCGCTATTTAGTCGACAGCAAACGTGAGATCCATATCGTATAGACTGCAGTTTAAGTTGGCTTCGGAAGCGCGCGTCGAAGCGAGGCGGGCGGCCCGATCGAATTACAAGGAACCTGCTGAAACTATAACTACTATTATTTTATCCAATTATCGGGCTGCAAGAAACCATTTCTAATTCTCTGAACATAGTTTCAAAATAGCAAACGCTCATGGAGTAAAAAGTTACAAAAACATATAGTTACTCAGAACTTCACACCTACTTTTCGGAGGGATAGGCAGAGACAACGGATTTTTATACAACTTGGAGATGGAACAAGCAAGCAGTCTACCTGACGTTAGGTGCACCTCATGCCTATAACCTTACTACAGCATTACTGCGTAGGTCATATCCACAAAGAACATAACCTACGCGGCACTGCATTGCGCTTGTCAACTTGAGGCATAAAGGTGATAAGCCTCGTGTGCCCGTAATTTCACCGGCAACCATACCCTTCAAACCGAAACACAGCAATGCTGCTTGGCGGCCGAAATTAATACTTCCCGGACGAGACCGTTCACAAGAAGCTCCACTATTCTTAAACGGAAGGAAATATATTAAAATCAGATTCATACTGAAATTTCATCGTGTTAGATGAATATCAAAGTAAGATCGGTATGATAAAGCATCGGCCCACATCACATTATACATTCCCTCAGAGAAGCTCGTGAATCTCTGAAGATTCAGTTTAGACTGGAGATCGTTTGAATTATACAATACGTCTCCACGCAAGAGGTTGTTTTGCGCACCTGTTGGTATCTTCTTAAAGCGAATAAAGAAATTCTCTCAAGACCATACTTACATATTCCTTTGTGAAAATCGTGAATACTAAAGTGCATTCACACTTTGACGGAACAGTTTTCAAACCTTGCATCATACCTTAAGATTATTTGATTCACTAGAACTTTTAACCTTTTACTTAAACTTTACGTCCGTCTGTATCTCAGGAACCGTAATAGGTAGACGGTTGAAATTTGTATTGCTTTCACAACAAATAATATACAATTAAAAGTAAAAGGGGATACAAGAAACGTGATTATTTTGCCAGAAACGTGGGTCGGAACCCTCGGCGTTCGTGTCCGCACTCGGCCGGGCATCAGTATACCTATTCTCAAGCATTCGAAAAGTTTTATCGGATAGAATTCGGAATATTCCGGTTTCCAGAAATTCCGGAATCGCTTTTCCAAAATTCCGAAACGCAATAAATTTTACAAATTAGTCTCAATTTGTAAAATTTATTGCATTTCGGAATTCCATGGAAAATTTTCAGAAATAGTTTGAGATTTGCGTTGAAATCTATCGGATTTTATGTCGAACCCGACCAAAAGTGATGAAGTCTATCGGATTCGATGTCGAACCCGACAAAAAATGATGTTTCCGTTTCGAAAACTTTCCGTGTGTTTGACAATCGCTACACAGATAACCAACACTCAAGACTGTGACATTATAAGTGTTGGCTTATGTGAATAATAAAAAATGTATAAAGTCACACCCAAGCGAAACATCATCGTAGCTGGGATATTACCGGGCGAGGTTCAGCAAGAAACAGCAGCGGCCATAATTCTATTCAAAATCAGCAGATATGGGCTCACCATAAGAGGAAGTCACGGGTCCAATCGTGGGCATCTCGCCTCGCCGTTGTGCTGCTGCGAGAACATTTAAATTATCGTGAAGCTAGATCCGCGCGGCCGTAATCACACCGTACATTTGTAAGTTACACCGGCTAACAGTAAAGCCCGGCCGTACGAAAGTATCGCCATCAGATTACCTGGGGGACTCTCAGGCTCAATATTATTCAGAACTGAGAAAAACAATCGTGCCTCGTTAAATTGCGATAGCGAGCTCGCGATTGTAGCATCGAGTTCCTGACCCACCCTCTACACCTCTATACAAATATGTATTCCGTTTATCCTGGGCTATGATTGCAGCACTGGACTACCTGGATTCGTTCACGTCTTAACGTACGTTTTAACCACCTGTGGTCCCGGGTTTAATCCCCAGCGGAACAATTTTTTTTTGTTCTACTGGGAGGTGCTTAGCCTTCAACTCACTGGATTTTTTCAAGTAAGGCCGAAGGTGGAACGCGCACTTCACCCAGCATCCTCAACATACTGAACTGGTTATCTTATTACTTCCAAATGCCGGAACACAACAATTTAAGAATCTATGTTATGGCGACGAAATTAGGTCAGATAGTGGTAGCTTCCAAATTCCTACCCCCAACCAAACCATGCACAATATGGTATTCCACTGGAGATCGAACCCGGGACCTCTGGTTCTTCGTCTCTAATTACGAACGAAGTTTACTCAGTGACTAAAACGAGCTTCACCGTCAATGTATCAATCCAAAAAGGTAGATAGCTGCAGCGATCGGCCCATGCTAATGAGCCCGACCGGTTAAATGGGACAATTGGTTGCCAGCAACTGTGCAGCTATCTTTTAGACATTTAAAGGCTGTATTTCTTGCGCTCCTAGACTGGAATAAGAATGTTGCCGGACGTTGATTGATCGCTGTCTAACTTTGAGCAAGGTTAATGTAACTGGCTACTGTATTACGAATTTCAATTGAAAATGCAAATTCCTGCACCTAATATTTGTAAATAGCTTGCACATCCAGCCTGGAGCCATAATTATACAAACCCACGTTGAGCTAATAGACTGTAGGCAGATAGGCAACTAATTGAAATGGTCTCAAATTACCTGTTTTTGGATAATATATGGAAAATTTTCATACATGAACCTGTAATAGCTGACCATGCTATTACATCGGTAATAATCCTAATGGCTATGGGCCATTAGGTCTATACTATTTAGATCAAAGTGTACATAGTTGTATAACAATCCTCACAGCAGTTGGAAGTAGGCCGTGGGTTCGATTCCCACACGAAACAAACATGTGTGTGATACTATTACTAATATTAACGGGATATTTATCATGTTTTGTTGTTCTATGAGTTTATTAGTATATTAGTGTATTAAACAAGCCTCAGCTCAGTTGGTAGTAGCTCTGCATTCTGCGTTGAAGGTGGTGGGTTCTATCCCCACCGAGGAGAAACATTTGTATGATGTTTGTTTTGTGTTTGGGTGTTGTATCGTATAAGTAAGTAATAAAAAAAAAGAATTTCAGTATTATATCCGTAATCTAGTTCCCATATTACAAGCTTTGCTTAGTTTGGGACTAGGTGGCGCTGTGTAAAATAAATGTATTATGTATATATATTATTTTATTCAATAAAAAGTACAATTAAACTAACTATACAAAGGAATCAATCAGACTACCTAAGGACCGTTACAAACGGCCTATAGGTAACTCAACTGTTCCAGACCAGTACCAGACGGAAGCGTGCCCAAGACACTAGCTGCATTGCCACGCTGAATAGCTATGCTAATTCGCTGGCCTAAATAAGAGTAGGCCCTTGGGTCACGTGTCACCTCAATCAAAAGCCCTGGAATATTTTTGAAAACCCGGAGGGCACCGGCTCCCCACCGACCCAAGGTCTCCAAATATATAATATTTATATTAAATAATATAATAAATAAATAAATAATATTTTCTGTATTATATTTATTTACTACATAGTATGTAGTTATTAGTAATAGTGTTCATAATCATGATAGTTTAAAAATATATTTTTGTGTGATACACATAGATATTTGTTCTGTGTATGTAATGGGTATTGTAATGTATGATAAGTTTTAAAAAAACTGTATTCGTTCCCTAATCTAAGTCTTCATATAATAAGCTTATATAATATTGCTTCGTATTAGTAGGGGTCTTTTTTTTTTATTGTACGACGGGGAATGGCTTGGCCTTCATCTCACCTGGTAACAAGAGTTGAGATAAGGCCGAAGGTGGAGGCGCACTTCACCCGGAATCCTCAATAAACTGAGGAACTGGCTATCATACCTCTAAATGCCGGAACACATTTTTTTTTAAGAATTGTTATTATGGCGACAGAATTAGATAAGATGGTGGTAGCTAGCCAGGCTGACTTGAACAAAATCCTACCACCAACCAAACCAAGCACAATATATTGTACTGTGGGGAAGCGCTAAATCCTAATCAAATTTTACTACCCATGGGGAGATCGAACCCGGGACCTCTGGATCTGAAATCGGTGGGTTGAACCACTAGACACAGAGGCGGTTAAAAATGGTCTAGATGGTGCTGTGTGAAATGAATGTCCTGTAAAATGTATTACTATTGTTATTAAAGTGTAAGGCTTGGGTAACGGCCTTCATAAATAAACAGTAGCCAGTTACAAATAAGCACAAGTAGTCCAATAAACAAAGGTCCAGTCTGAGAGATAATACGAGCTCATCGATACAATAAATCTATTGGTACCACTATCGAGGCAGAGCATACAAATACGAAATTGATTGCTTCGTGTGGCGAGTGACATTTCAGTATCTGCGGGCGGGGGGCGCGGGGCGAGGGGGGGGCGCTTCACACTGACATTTGAATAGGTCTGTCTCGGCATGTACCGGCACCCACCGACGGCCAACGAGAGGCGACAATGTACCACGAACACAGAACAACATTCCCATTCAAAAGAAAATTTACTTTTATTCGACGGCCGACAATGAGGCTCCTTATTCCACGGGAGGACCCTGGCGCTGCGTCGTTACTCGTGAAGAAGGCTATACACATATACACGTAAAAGGGCTTTACAAGAATTTCACTTAATGGGATGCTAAAGGTATAAACCGGCCAAGTGCGGAAACGCACACCGAGGATTCCGATACACATTTCAAGGCAAATCACGTTGATTTTATTTTATTTTTATTACTTGTTGTCATTATTAGCAACTGAAATGCATACTCTGTGAAAATTTCAACTGCCTATTACGGTAAACGAGAGTTATGAGTGCTGACAGACAGACAGACAGGCGGACAGATAGCGGTGGCTTAGGTACCTAAAGTTCATATAGAGTTCCCAAATAATTCCGTACCCAAAGTGGTGACCCTTTTGGTACGGAATTGTTTGTTTTGGGACGAAGTGATAACTTTATATAAGACGAAGTGACCACAAATACGTCTCACTAGATTAACTTTTTTTAGCAAATTACGTTGAAAGTCCTTGATAATCAATTTAATGATACAGAAAATATGTGTACAATGTAAGCTTTCCTTTACAAGGAAAGCAGTCGGGATCTAGACTAGTTTATAATTACCAATTATAGTGGAGCTTTATTGCGTCAAACAAAAACTACCCACTTTACTAGCTATTGGGTAACAAAATTTCCTGAGAAACGATGGACCTGTGATGGATGACATTGTGGCGGTCGCAGGGGGTCGACAGATGAAGGAGGCTCAGGCTCACTTTTTGTGGCGTCGATTTGTGGAGCGCTATGTTCAGCAGTGGACGTGTTGATGGGTAACGAAATCTATGAACGATTGGAAATTAGAAATGTAGTATTCAGAATGTATTTCTACTTGATTGCGCATACAATTATATATGCATACAAACATAGATTAAAAAAGTAAAAAGAGTATCTTCCAGCAAGTTTATGTAGAGAGATAAAAAAGATTAAACAGGATTAACAAGCTGCATAGAAACTTAAAACAATATACGGGGAAGGTACCAAAAGACGCAGCACAAGTTCAAATCGATTATTTTAATGAATTAATAGTAAAGTAAATTCTGCATTTGTATCGAACAACGAAAACATGGAAGTTTTTTCGCCGGTAATTACGACGAAATTTTACATCCCTTAGATTTTTCCAAAATAACTTGATTTGTTACCATATATATTTATGTTTCAAGTTAGTATTTGAATGGATCAAATAACTATCTTAGTAATAAATTCGTAAATATATCATGACACTGCAGTAGTAGCCAGCTTAATGTATTTCCACTGCTACTGCTGTTGGTCGCACAATTAGGAACGTGAATTAGGTATTTCCTAAACAACGCATGTTGAGTGCGCACAAGTAAACAGCTTCCCTAAAACGCTCGATTATATGTCCACTTTATTTCAGCAGATCTGTACCTTCCTTTATTACTATTACAAACGTGATCGCACATGGTAGAACACATTTCAAACAATAAATGCGTCATAACGCTTCTGCATTAGATTATCTGTATGCGATACGTGTTCAGAAATAATGTTATGGTCTCGTGTCGGTTCTAGCGAACATTTCGATAAAACTACTGAAATATGCTGGAGCCGCGAACTATTCTTTGTATCTCGAGATCTGAGATACTCTGAAGCGTCAGCTGAAATGAATTGTTTTACTCAACTCCCGATCGTAATCTTTCAAATCCACGCTTCGCGGTTTGTTATACGGCTCAACAGCACGGCTTCAAATAATTTCCTTTTATTGGTGATCCATCCCGGTATCAACAAGCGAGCAAGGTGCAGTAACTTATGTAAATCCGAATAGCTTAGCATCTTTGCTCACTACCAGTTCCAGGATTCCTCAGCAGCTATGTGAGAACACAGCCAAACAGAGGAGCCTGCGAATTGTTTGTATACATTTGTATAAGAAATGAGGAACAAAACAGGAAGTTTACTCTTTTTGTTTACCTTGATGCTCAGCCAGTGTTGGAATACATTTACTTCTTTTCCTTGGTTTATGCAAAACCACACTATCAGTTCAGGCATTCGAGAAGAAATAATACGTATAATAATATTACAGACCTACAGACACAATAAAATATCGTATTGCTATAACCATAATCGTCAAATTCCTTATTTGATCTGAGGGTTAATCGACAGCCAAGTTATATGACCCGCTATAAAACTTGAGAGCAATATGGCGCGTGTCAATCAATGACAGCTGATTCAAATTGATTTCACGGACATCTCACGGCACTTACCACATGGTAACAGCATGCGTACCAGGCTGTTTGTTATAAAACATCATTACAGCACCTGCGTTGGAAAAAATAGTGGAATGTACGCGCTCAATATGCCGGGAAAGCGATAGGAGGCCATGTGTCGCTGGTGAGACAGCCGAGTCATAACTGGAACAAGTCGCAGTCATAACTTATAAATTCAATTCGATTTGTGGCAGTGGTAAGCGTCGATAATAAACATGCAAATAGGAATAGTACAGGTTCCCTCGAGGCTCCGAGGCCAGGGGGTCGCGTTAGCCACCTGCACCGCTAATTGCCGCTCCTCCTAGGAACAGTTACTTGAATACACTCGGCTCGCAGTGACCTCGTATGTTCTTTAAGTAAATACTGTTACGATGTTGATTATATCAAAACGCCGCATAGCTTCTTATATCTCTTATTAAATCTTGTTCTTAGTGAAAATTCCCTTGTATCTTATTAGTTTGTTAACGCCTTTCCATTGTGTTGGATTTTCTTATTAGCGGGCTTAGAATTCCTGCTTACATTAAAGAAAACTATAGTCCGTTTACTGTCATATCAACCATAGATAGAATGAAGAAGAAATACTAATATTAAACAACTATGATACTTATGTGGTCTTCTTATTCACACTTAGGCATGGGCCGGTACTGTACGTTCTCCTCTCCCACTATCTCCTGTCACCCATCATTTCAGCATCAACTCCTCTCATATACATATCGTCACTCATACAATTCATCTATTGTTACTTATGTGATATATTCAGTAAATTGCCCATGTTTTCCCGTTACATCAAAATGGCATTGAAAGGACCTGCCCACGTCTTTATTACTGATAAATGGTGGTTTGTAAAAGCTTAATATCACGGATAGCTCTAACGGACACCATACATATCGAGGCTCCAATAGATAATAAATCGCATGAGTACATTGTACAGAATCAATGGGCAGGCGTGACCTAACGCCAAAAGGCAAATTGCTATTGTTTATAAACAAGCCGCGAACACCTTTCGTGAAACAATACCCTAGGAAGTTGCAGCGCATTTGTCTACTTGTAAACACAGATAAGCATGTGATATTGCAAATTTACTGACAACGAAACTTTGCACCGAATTTCTGTTAGAATATGCAAGGCGCCAACACATATCATTGCTGGGTAACGTGGAAACATAGCTTCCTATTACGTGCAAATTCCTCACGATCCAGACCGCAAAAATAACAAGAATTCTTACTGCACCGAATAGAAGCATAATTTGCCCGGTCTAAGGTCGGACTATTGACTTTTAAAATGTTTCAATACCATAAGCATAAGCACTCGGTACCCATGTTAATGCAAAAATGCTAAGGGTCGAGCTCTGGGTCTGAAACACGACAACGAATCGGATAAGAACGGATTGCAATAGCATTGTGCAAGTCTAGGTCTAGACACATTCGTTTTTATAAATGGAGACTTATATCAGATTAACGCTTGGACCTAAAGTCTCACACCAACGCAGTGATAATGAAGAAAAATTGTACTCTAGGGTCAAGAGTTTCAGAGCTTCTCTGCAGAGAATACGGTCATTTTAAGGTAAAAGAAAAGATAAACTTATGGTATCTAAATTTTTTGTTGAATAATTAGAAATTATTTTCGTCTACGAATCGGCTAGACATTACACGACAAAACTTGTAATTATTCTACGGACGATAAATTTATTTGTAAATGGATACCTTAGTGACATTGCGATGTCGTGGTCGTGGTGAAGTAATGTATAGTACATGAAAAGGCAATGAGCTAAGGATACATCAATGGGTGTTACTTCCGTCAAAGCTCGTGCGTAGCGGTCACGGAACAACAGTTCCACAGCAACATCTTCGATCGACATCGTGTTTTATGTATCACCTCTGAGTGTACTTGATTTACAATACTTGATAAATAGTGGTGACGAATCAATACTCTGACAGAGGAGCTTTATATAAGCTGTGTAAGACGTAAATGTTTTCAAAACGTACTATTTGCGATATCGTTTTAAACAGATCAGACATGTAATTTTACAAACGTTTTAAATTTATAAAATAACATGCTCGTATGGACCTCCATGTTAGTAATTAGTTAGAGCGCTTCCGGATTGAGGTAAAGATACGGAATTTCGAGTCCCTTTGCGGCTTGCGAATTTTTGTGCCATTATAACATTTGTAAATGCTGCGATCAAGTGCAACCGCTTGAAACACAATAATAATATTAAAATAACATCTGAAATTTTATTGGGAAAAATACCCATAAAAGTCGAGTAGTTTATATAAGGCTCAATATCGAATTAGTGCTAACAATTTACCAAACTGAAGGGTGTCTAGAACATTAGGATGGGAAACGTTTAGCCGACCGTCAATTTATTACTTTCCGTAGGCAGTATTGAAATGTGTCGATTAGACCGACTTGCCAATTACCATTCGTAAGGTATTGTACAAGAGTTCGCGTATGCAACCAACAATTTCTACGTCGTCGGTGTTGAGTTACGATGGGCGCAGGGTAGGCACTGTGCTTTATACTCCGGTCCATCTCTTCCGCCCTTGTAGGTCCGATCACTCGTGTCGCCGGCTAACGGGCCGGATACATCCGCGTTATTAATCTTACCATTGTATAAGACACAAACATCTCGCAACGTGTGCGCATTGATAACAGTAATGGTGATCCCGGTTCATAATGCAATCAATAACTTCGACTACGGTTACTGGACACCTTCTTATCTGTGTATGAATGCTTATGTTATGTATGAAGTAACGGTAGAGAGATAGTGTAGTGGGTAGAAGCAGAGGTATATGATTTTTTTTTTTGATTACGACGGGAAAGCACTTGGCTTTCATCTCTTGGTTTCAAGCTACGATATACCAGAGAGTGGAAGCGCACTTCACCCGGAATCCTCAACAGACTGAGGAACCGGCTATCTTACCTCTAAATGCCGGAACACAACAATTTATAATGGTTATAATGGTGATAGCCTTAAGGACAGTCGGACTTAAACAAAGTCCTACCACTGATTGTATTTTATGATATGTATGTATTTACAAAAAAAAGTATACAAGTATTTTATCCGAAATTTAGTTCCCATATTACAAGATTTTCTTTGTTTGAGCCTTAGATCGCGCTAAATGTCTTATTTTATTAAATATTAATTTTATTATTTATTTATAGAACCCGGGACCTCAGGGTCTGATACAAGTGGGCGAACCACTAGACCGCAGAGGCGGTATAGTGTAATAAGGATGAGTATGCCATCAAAATTTTGAAATAGTGCCCGCCCACAGCCATGACCAGTCGGTGTATAGTACTCACCTACCCTCTCTCCCCAATTATGATAACCATCACTCAAGGCGAGCGGAACGAAAGGGGGCAGGCACCGGTTAGAACGTAAAATTACACTTCAATTTTGACTCGGCGTCTCGGCACACAATAAAAAACAAATATTCTCATGGTGTATCGAAGAAACGTGACCGGCCTTCGTCAAAATAGGCGGCCGTTGTCTCGGCGGCACTTTACATCGCGCCAAGTGCTAAAGTGTAAGATGCTGCAGTGTTTATACGTCACGATTATTGAATAATGACTTAACAAATTACCGGCGTCAACACGAAACCTCGAGCAGTTTAGTATCTCACTGTTCTGTCACGTTTAGAACAAAAAGTTTAACTATTAAATTCCAAATAACCAAGATTTCACTATCAAAACTTGCGTGAGTAGCCCTGATCCACCTCGATGGTTCCTTAGGAGAATTGAAACTAAAAGTTAGTGCCTACATTAAAAACATATACGTGAGTAAATTCCGTGTTTAAAATGATGACTTACATTTACAAATGTTATGATGACACAAAAATTCACAACCCACGACGGGACTCTAACCCGTTTTTTTTTCTTAAAGCCTGATACGCTCTACTTATTGAACAATGAAATTTTTGTGTCATACTTACCTCAGCTCAAGCGCTGTGAAAACTGTTGTGAAGACGTAATCACTTTATATATGTAAAGATATAGCTAAGATTATTCAATACATATTTTTTTACACTGTGATGGGGTTTGATTGAGTCGCTACCGAATGCGTCTTTGTACGAAAGCTTGACGGGACATAATAATTTTCAGACAATTTATTCAATAAGCATAAACTCGAACGCTAACTAGCATAGCGTGCGTCAGTATTATAAAATATGATTCTCTCCTTATTTATATGGTGGCTCGTTAACTTAGATTGCCGAAGGGAGTGTCCATTTATATCTGGTTGTCGAACCATGTGTTTTTACATGGGCAGCGTGTAACAACAAATTCAACAAACGGCCGGGCCTCATCTATCAAAAACGCTAACGAGCTCAGATGCCGCGGCAATTTACAATCACCACCGCTCCACTCCAATAATATGCGATGATTCTGTTGAAATATAATCCAAACTAGATACAATATTAATAGCGTCAAAATATTTATGTTTTATGGTGGAAATTGCAGCAATAACATCGAATTCCGCTGATGACCTATCAGATAGCTGTCTCATTACAAGCAATAAACTGGGCCATGATTCTACTGAACCAATCGCTTCACTATGACAATGGTATCGTCGAAGAATTGCCACTATAGGTGCATTTTGGTATTCTAGTGAACCGATTGGTTTAGTATAAGCGGTGCCCTGTTTTGTTACCCATCAAATAGTCATTACATAATAGTTTTTTTTTACCTAGGAATGCTTACCCACTCAAAGCTTGCACAGTCAATTTTACAGGCAAGAAATGGTTTATAGAGAAGCTAGCTTATGGATGGCATTGGTTCACAATACACGTAATATGGTGAACACAGCTAACTTTTTGGCGCTGGACTTCGGCAGGAGACGGAACTTAGCCAGACAGGCCTTAATGGTCCTACCATCAGAGTTGGGATAATTCAGATGTAGTCTCTAGTAAAAGGCAGCGATTCTATTGCCCGTAGTAGACCACTAGGAGGTAGATGATCTACCCTATTATTTATGTCATTGTGAATAAAAAGTCCAGTTTTATTAACCTTAGTTTAGTTTAGTAAAAAATGTAAAAAACTCGTTAACAAAGTTTCACATTCTTTATTAACCGACTTCAAAAAAGGAGGAGGTTCTCAGTTCGGCTGTATGTTTTTTTTTAATAGGCTAAACGTCAGAGCATTCCATGATCAATTACTCTGACCAGACAATTTGTCTTTACGTGAAGATCAATCCACTGATCGTTAATTCAATAACAAATACTTTGTTTGAATACATTCATCAATTGGTAAGGTATACAAGATCATTTCTCGTTAACAGAATACATACATACATATAGTAACAGATTAGACCGATAGAGAAGGATTTTTTTATGCACTTCGACGATAATCATATTTGTCATATTTTATGACACAATATTCAACTCACATCATAGATTCGCTAGCACAGTTGGCTACGTGTTCCAGGTACAGCAGAAATATGCGAAATTAAACCGTACCCAAATAATAAATCAATCAATCAAAAATTGTTTATTGAATGACCAAAAAATTATCTGTATTACCTTCCATTGGATTTTCTATGCTAAGAATGTACGTTTCATACTAGTTTGTATGCATAAACTATGAACTTTTTTTATATAAAAAAAGATGGCAAACCAGCATACGGGCCAACCGATGGTAAGCGGTTACCGTAGCTTTTAGACGCTTGTAAGCAAAGGCATCACTAGCGCGTAGCCGACCCTTTTAAAGATTAGAAAGCCCCCTTTTTAATGATTCCATACTGTACGTATAGCAAAAGATGCATACCCGTTCGCAAGTAACTGAGTACATGAAGTACCTATAAGGTAAACTGTAATGTGCACACAGTTCGCAATAGGTACAGATTACCTTAGGATTAGCAAGTACTCCAGCTGGAGCCTAATGGACGCCGCACAGTGGAAAGCTCTTCCGGGAGACCCCATACATGGAATATTCATGTGAGAAGAATGGGCATACCTGTGTTCTATCTGACGGTATTTTTATTGTCAGTGCATAAGGAGCTTCAAAGCGAATTTTTCGGTGTGAATTAAACAGTAGAATGAAATTCTTTTCCATACTTTAGCATAGCTATATAAGGATTTAATCTACTATTATTATAATGAGGTTAAGTTTGTAGTTTTATTTGGGTAATGGGTAATCTGAGACACTACTTAACTGATTAAAAGAAAAAATACCAGTTCCAAAGCTACACTCTATCCCTGAGTGTTATTGGCAATAGCCAATACACACTCAGGGATAGAGTTTAGCTTATTGTGTAGCTTAGCTGAATTTACTTAGTTTTATAAGAGTATTTTTTTCGCAGAAAATAACAAAATTTAGAATTCAGACGAGGTATCGGATCAGCAATATTTGACTACAGTTTTGGCCTCATTTCATGACTTTGAACAGAACTATAATCCTGGGAAAAAAAAAAGAACAGAATTTGTTATTCCTAATTTATCCCGTTAGAGGCGACCCAGGGGGCTAGACAAAATTAAAGAAAACAATCATGAAGACAAAATAATTTCATTAAATGAAGTTTAAGTCAGTATTTTTATACTGATGAAAAATTATGAAAGGGAAATATTGAAAAACAATTGGTGGTTTTTCAATATATTTTTTTTTCAATGTTTTTCAACAACTCATTCGGAAGCTAAACGGCCGTGGACTCATCACGGTAGGATATGCAGATGACCTTGCTATTCTCGCTACAGGATGTTTCGAGAGCACGCTATGTGACATAATGAAAACCGCCTTCAGAACAATAGAATCCTGGGCACAAACCACGGCCTAACTGTTAACCCTACTAAAACAGAACTAATAATGTACACAAACAAAAGAAACTTCGGCCGTATCAACCTACCGAAGTTATTCGAAACCGAAATCAAACTCACAAACGAAGTCAAATATCTAGGGGTCATACTTGATAGCAAACTGTTATGGAACAGGCACATTGACTACAAACTACAACGAGCTTGCGCTACTTTCTTTCAATGCAGCAGAATGCTCGGTAAAACCTGGGGTATCTCACCAAAAATAACCATGTGGCTATACACTGCCGTCATAAGGCCGACACTAGCATACGGAGCCATCGCATGGTGGCCGAGAACCGAACTAAGTACTGCCATAGCCAAACTACAGCGCTTCCAAAGACTGGCATGCTCCGCCATAACTCGCTGCATGAGGTCAACACCCAGTGCCGCTCTCGAGATTATTCTGGGTCTAGCGCCACTCGACCTATACATACAGCAAGAAGCGACAATGTCTGCAATCAGACTGAAACACTTAGGACTCTGGGGAAACACTAGTAGTCCACACGCAAAAATTCTAGACCAGGTGACAGCTTACCAGCCGCTTATAGCTGCGCCATGCGATAGAATACCTACCTTACAAATAATAAAGAAACACTACCGAATACAGCTGTGGGAGGACCAGAAAGATGAATCGGGAATTCTCGAAGTCCGTGTCTACACGGATGGTTCTAAGACCAACCAAGGCACAGGCGCTGGAATCCACTCTCTGGACCTCAACATTAGCATATCCATGTCACTAGGCATACACAGTTTCATTTTTCAATGCGAATGTGCAGCCATCACCGAGGCCGCAAGAGCAATATGCAGACGAGGAATCAATGACTACAGAATACGAATCCTCTCTGACAGCACGGCCACACTCAGAGCCTTGGAAAACAAAAACTGTAATTCAAAGCTCATTCACGAATGCCACCTAGCATTGGAAAGGGCCGCCACTAAGAACAGGGTGACCCTTCAATGGATTAAGGGACACAGCGGGTCACTGGGCAACGACGCCGCCGATGAACTGGCTAGGAGGGTCGGAAACCACCACAGAAGGCTCGTCTCCGTCCCTCCCCCTGCCATTCTCACGGATCCGCAAATGGATAAGGCTTCACACCCGGGACCTACACACCGAACGCTGGACCAACTCTACTACCGAATGTCGACAGGCCAGAGCAGCGCTACCGACTTATTCACCAAAACTAACACTACGACTCCTAAACCTCAAGAGACAAGATCTCAGAATCATAGTGGGGACACTAACGGGCCACTGCCCACTAAATAAGCACTTGTGCACCATTGGAGCAACGGACAGCCCCCTATGCAGAGGCTGTCTTACCGAAGAGGAATCAGCTGCCCACGTAGTCCTGGAATGTGTGGGAGTAACAGCACAACGCAAGGAAATCCTCAACAACCCGAGGTCACTCTGTGAAGCCTGTGAAGACCCCAGGAGTATTCTGCGCTTCTGGTCGGAGTTAGGCTGGCTACACTAGCCGGACATTCCTCACGTACAATGGACCACTTAGGAGTCTAAGTGCGGAAACGGGAGTCTTTTCACATTTTAAATTTACCACTGCTGGTCATGAACTTCTTCCATAGCGCTGTGGGGTGTACTGCAATGATTATATCTGGCACGCGGGCTAGTGATTGCATAGTGTTGATGTCAAGTAGGTACCGACTTCAACTAAACATTATCTGCGGCGGCCCCGGTATTATATATAAAGGGTAAACCTTCCTTGGAAGTTGTTTTTATTATATGAATTGAGGCCTATTTATTTTCACACTTACAATGGGTCAGTCATGGTCGTGGGTCACTCCTAACCTCGAGGCTTGCGAGCCATTCCAGAAAATGTTGCGTTCAGTTCATACAAAAAGTTATGAAAAAATAAATTAAAAATAATAGTATTTTTTAAACTTTCGCGATTAGAACACATTATTTTAATTCGAGAAACGGGTATTTATTTATTTTATATACATATTATAAATGTAGGTAAAATACGCGATATATACCGTTTCTCGAATTAAAATAAAAAAATAATGTCCTGAAATATTTATTACTTATAAATAAACACACAGTGTGCAGTACATACTAAGTTTATAATGACTTTTGCCCGTAAATCAAACGTTAAAACGTTCATTAACGCATTATTATTTTACGTGACACTTAAAACGAAATAGCAAATTGCTGCTGCAACTAGGTATACTTGTACATATAGGCACCTATAATCCAGACTGCGCGAACCACTCATTTTGCGACTGAGGCAGGGACGGACTTGGAGGACTATTTCAAACTATATATCTAAATAAAAAATAAATATAATCAACTTCTTACGAAAATACGCAAATTCAGCTAACTATACGTTTCTTTTATTGTACGACGGAGAAGCGTTTGACCTTCATCTCACCTGGTCTTAAGTTTTGATAAGGCCGAATGTGGACGCGCACTTCACCCGGGATCCTCAATAGTCTGAGGAACTATATATCTTACCTATTAAATACCGGTACATAACTATTTAGAATTGTTGTTATGGCGACAGATTTGGTAAGATGGTGGTAGTTAGCCAGGCGAACTTAAATATATATTTAAGTTACACACTCGGTTCTTTTTTAGGGTTCCGTACCCATAGGGTGACAAATTACTTAGGGTCCGCTGTCCGTTCGTTAGCTGCACGGCTGCATCTCATGACCCAATAAGTACAGTTCAAATTGTCAGTGTGTATTTCTATTACTGTATAATAGAAAAGATCAATAGATAGATACAAGAAACAAGATTTTTGCCTTCAATTGTAGGTCGGAACCCTAGCTGTCCGCACATGTCCGGTATCATTAAATACAAACATGTTAAAAGTTGTTTCACATTCGTCGGCGTTTGATATAGTACGTACGGCAGAGTACGGCCTCTGAAGCTGGCTACGTCCTATACCCGGGCGGCAGTAAGAATCACGGAGTTATGTAGCAATCTCATGCTGCTGACTTTACGGTCCTAAACCACGGGCGATATTTTGTTGCGAACATACTGTGTCACATTTTTTACCGCAAAGGTTTGTCTTCAAACTAAATGGGAACAACAAAGTAAAATTGCATACGAATAGCAGAATACTGACGCAAATAATCTTAGCGTCTTCGAAATAACAAAGTTGGCGATGCGAAATCTTCGAATCCCTTGCGCGCACGGAAGAGAAAGAGATTTGTCATAGTCAACATTTTTTTTTTCAATGTACGACAGCGAGGTGCTTGGCCATCATCTCATCTGATTTCATGTTATCATAAGGCGTAAAGGTATGATAAGGTGGAAGAGCACTTCACCCGGAATCCTCTACAAATTGAGGAGTTGGTTATCTTACCTCTAAATACCGGAACAAAACAATTTAAAAATTAAGAACGTATACGGAAGAGTGCAGAAAGTACGATTTTTTATTTTTTCGATTCTATTTCGACCTCTGTACAACGTGGCTTTATACAAAATGGGGTATTTCTACCCCATGGGAAACAGCGTTTGTTAAAAAAAAAAAAAAAAAATTTGACAGCTGGGTTTTAAGCGTTTTTCTTACTATACATTAAAAAAAGAAACTAGAGTTTAATCCGTGTTTTAAAATGTATATTGTACAATTAGCTTATTAGCTAATTGTACAATATACATTTTAAAACACATTAAAACATTAGCACATTAGTGTCCACAGCTGGACAGAGCCTCCAACAAAGCTGGAGGGCTTCGCCATACTACGCTTGGCATGCGGATTGGTGATCGCAGTAAATGTGTAGAAATACACAGAAAAAACATGCTGTCCCTCTTTTGGTGAGACCCCTTAGTCGTCTTTTACGACATCCATGGGCTGAGTTGGAGGGGTAAATTTAAGCCACCACGGCATTAAAATATTATTTCCTCCAAGGAAGTGCAGGAAATCGGAAGACTTAATAGGAAAACAGTCTAGGAAAGATAATTAATGTTGTTTGTGAACTCCTTGCTGGTAATTAAGGTTGAATTCCAAACGTTACCGCAGCACGAAATTAAATATCTCGAAAACCATAAGTCGCACAATTTTTTTCTGTCGCACACTTACACACTATATATTTGTGCTATCTGTTCATGTTACTTGTTTTAATCACCGATCATTCGCTTAAAATCTTAGTTAGAACTACGTTTCCTTTATTTTATTTTTTATTCAAAACCGACTACTCATATTATTTCTAATTATTTGCGACACTCAATACCTTCTAGATCTTGAACATACTTTCAAGTTCTTCTTGTCTCAGTGTGTAGACGCCTGCTAAGGAAGGAATTTTTAAACACGGGGTTTAAAAGGGGTTTAAAGTTCGGAGTGAAATGGTGCATATCTCCGAAACCATATATGGTTGGTGATTCAAAATTCGTATTTAGATTGCCCAAATGAAATAAGCAATGACGCGGACAGAGTCGCGAGTAAAAGCTAGTTAGTCATATGTATGTTCAAGCCCTTTGGACGAATTTATAACGGACCAACTGACAAACAGGTAGCTTTCAAGTTTCAAGCTATCGACATGCGATTCATATTTTTTGTCAAAAAAAACAATTATCGATACGCGTGTCTATTGAATCGCCATATGCTAGTATCATTATAACTGAATGCAACTTTCGGTTTTCGGATATCAATTTATTTGGGTGTGCTATTAAATTGTTCTTTCAACATTTTTTTGTACAAAATCCCTCTGTTTTTTTACAAGTGCTGTTATTAACGGGTCCCGTAATAGAAGAAGAGCTTTTTAACAAAATAAAACCGTAACTTTTAATGATTCTATTTGGTAGGAACCTGTCCTTTGTTCGGCGGATGTGACTAAACACTTTTTCGTTTTGCTCATTAGAGCAAGGATAACCGTAACGGCAACTGCATTTACAAACTTTCACAAACTTTCACACACACACAGGAAGAATTAAAATGCAATATAGACTCGAACTTATTGAAGAGGTTCAGATAGTTTACTTTTCAAGTCGTGAGGTTGCGTGACTTTCGGTATTTTTTTTATACTACATTATGGCAAAAAGGCATACGACCTTTATGCCATGAACGCTCGCAATACCATAAGCATAACTCGCGCTTTGCTGACCCGTGAAAATCTTTAAAACAACCTGTATGAAAAATTTCATACTGTAGCTAGTAAGCAAAACCTGGGCATTTCTCATTCCACAGTTTTATAGTTATAATAATATATATCGTTATAAAATTTGATTCACTTGTCTCCGAAAATAAAAACCAGTTAAGACTAACTTACATTTTAGGTAGGAAACTAATTAGCTAGATAAGTAAATACAAACAAAGAATCATGAAGAATAATAAAAATACAGGTAGAAATTTTAAGTATGGCCTATTATTATGACAAGAATGTTAGCTGGTAGTGTAGCTAACCTGTTTTGGAAGAGACTGGTGCCTGAAATAGGTGCAGAACCGGCACAGGTCACAAGTGCTACCCTCCGCAGATTTAGGTACATAATTCTTCTTCTCAGTCGGACACCTTGGCAGAGTGGTCGTGGTCATGGGTGGGTCTTGCATGAATGACGGCTCTTGCTATGCGTCTCCATTCTGCTCTATTGAAGGCATTGTGGGAGCAGTCGGTCATAGTAGATTTAGTGAGAGATTCAATCAGATCTCACCATCTGGTCGGAGAGCGGCCACGGGATCTCTTGCCCTCCATTCTGCCTTGGACTACGAGACGGTATATTGAGGTACATAATACAGTTGATTTATTTCGCGGGAAGTAGTTCCTATTGAACCTTATGGTGCACGGAGGCATAGTATTCACAGTGTGGAAGTACCACTTTGCATAGGGCAAGTGAGCTCACCGAGCTTTTTGGATACCAGCTTTAACCTCTAGGTGACAACGGAATTAAAGTCTGCGCTGGAGATAGCCCAGCCATTAACCAGTGCGCTTTTTAATTACGTTCCGCGGTCACCGTTTCATAATATAAATTGCCGGACAGCTATTTATCATCCAAATTTTCTTGAAATTTCATATATGAGCATCAAAAATTTAAAATAAACTGCGTCCGTTTTTCCAGTTACGTACACCCCCAACACCTTCAAATAGAGTTAATAGACATTTTCTGGGAAAGCTCGCTCCATCGTAGACCTCATCCTTGCACAGGCAAGCCTTGAGATCAAGACCTGACCCATAGTTTATAAAACTATGAGTAGATTTATTTCAGACAAGCTTATTTCATCGTTCTGCAATGTAAAGTAGAAGAGTAAAAGCAGTTGCATGTAGAATAACGGCAGATATATTAAGAGAAAGAAGTAACTGGCGGAGAATACGCAGGAAGATGATGATGAGACTTGCACTCGATAAATGACAGATTTGTTCCAAGAAAGGCATCTCAACTCTTCGTACAAATTGTTCGCAGTTTATCATATGCAAGTAATCGCCTCGCATTCGAAGCCTAAGGGTATAATAGAGAATTCTTGCTATTCAACAAATCCTAGTTAATTAGGTTGAGACAAGCGAATGGTGGATATTCTTTCTCATTACGGGTCGTTCTCATTAGGTAGGGATATGTCAGTGCGTACCGCCGGTGGCAGTCGTTTGTCCTGTCGCCGTGTGCAAGGGACATTTTTCACTGTAACCACAGACCATGAAACAGTAGCCATGCACGTACATTCACTCGGACAATGGCATTTATCAAAGCTTTATTTTCGAAACAAGCAAGTATCCCACCTGACTATAATAATACCTTACTGCGTGGGTCATATCCACAGAACACATAGCCTACACGGCACTGCATTACGCCCGTCAACTTGAGGCATAAAGGTGTTAAACGTGTGCCCGTAATATCACCGGCAACCACTTCACTCCAACCGAACACAGCAATGCTGCTTGGTGGCAGAAATCGGTATGGTGATAGTACTTCACCGGACGAGCCAATTCTCAAGTAGCTCAACTACGCTCTAAGGAAGTATTTAAACTTTTATTTTATTCGCTGACGCCATCTCTCTTTTGACTTCTTGTAAAACTGACATTAATTTGTATAATAATATACCTGACATTTTCAATTCTATTTCTAAATGGATGAATGATCACAATCTGGACATAAACTATAATAAATCAAAACAAATGCAATTCAGACCATAACAAAAAAATCACTTGATATAAATTTATCCTATAATAATACCAGATTGGAATGCAATTTTCAAGTGACCTTTTTAACGTGACTTTTCCAGTTTATGTGCGTGTCTATATCAATATATACGTTACAAACAGATGTCAAAGTGCACTGGAAGAAGAGTGGGTTCAACTCGTTTTTTGTACCGAGTTCCTTTTATGTCCCTGTGTGTATCTAAGTTTTTTTTATAATGTAACCTAATATAACTTGTAAACTAAAATAAATGGATATATTATCTATATAATATTGTTATTACTGTAGTCTCTTGATGTTTTTCAAAGAAAACCTTCAGAGTTAAGCATTTTTTTTCCATAAAAAAAGTGAAACAGGCCTTACGCTGTGATGTAATAAATACGCGCCGGCGCACCTGCTTTGCGCGCGCATGACAAATAGTTGACGTCCCCGATCGAGTGATTACATGCGTTTTGTTTGTGCTCTACGCCGGCCGTGATTAACGATTTGAGGGGCGGTGGACAAATAGCTTTGAACATATACTATTATGTATCTGGATGGTTTAGATAAATTGTTTAAATAGGTTTTTTCTGATGAGACCGATACAGTGAGAGTGAAGTCAGTTGATAAGTACATCTTCCTCGACTCAATTTCAAACAGCGTTCGACCCATCATGGAAGAAGTTTCGAGGATCTGCGGGCCTACTACGAAAAACAAAACACGACATTTCGAAAATTGTTGTTTTTCCATACAAAAATATTAGGAATCGTTTCGGATCCTACGACTTTCGATTTTTATAGATCCTGGTATGTGCCATTCAGTAATTTACTTTTACCTATTTTTAATAATCTCGCAAAATCCGCAGGGCTTGTTTGGTCAAACGAAGTCTAATAAGAATGAATTAATGCACACACAAAAAAAAATTGTACACAAAAAAAAATTATACGAACATTTAGGTGATACAGTGTATCAGTTCCATGGGCAGCCTAATATAATATAGGATAAACGCGATTTCTTCCAGACAACCTTGGAAGGAGAAACAGAAAGTACAAAATAACAGGTGAACGAATTAATAACTTGCCTTTTTAAAACATATTCGTGAGGAATACTTTAATTGGCTTCTCTTTCGCAATCAGATGTTTTCTCAGTTATTTACGCTCTGACAAAAAAAGTTCTCGCTGAGCTGAGCGAGTAGAACTCGTAGTATAATACAAATGTTACGGACGCCATTTCCAACCACATATTCCGAAATGAATAACCACACGTAATTTACATAACCTTTCGTCTAAATACGTCAATTAACGCGAGGTCGCATTATTCTTACGACACACACTCAGCACCTTACTCGCAAACTTTGAGAGCGTATCAAATTTCAATTTGCATAATAAAGTAAAAGCTCATACGCCGATACAAGCGTAAGCACGCCCCACATTAACAAGATTAGTGTGTCGGCCACACCAACGTATTCATGACGCGGGATTCAAGAATATTTTTTAATTATTTATTTAGAATTTCCTTAAAAACTGAAAGAAAAATAGTAAGCAATTACAGGATTCATTTACATTAATAATTGATACAATTTGCAACAATTAAGGATAATGACACTTATAGTATTCAAATTTACAAACACTGAATATACAGTGAGCTGTGACGTACTGTGACGCGCTGGCAGCACGTGTGTACTCCTGTGTAATATTGACAAGATATCCTGGTCATTGTACGACAGCTAAGATTCTTTAATTTTGGTCAAATTCACGTTCATAGGTGCTAATTAGAGTAGTAGAGCCTATTGTGAAAGGGCTCGTCCGGTGAAGTACTACCACCATACCTATTTCAGCAGCCAAGCAGCATTGCTGTGTTCCGGTTTGAATGGTATGGTCGCCTTTGCCGTTGAAATTACAGGCACGTGAGGCTTAACACCTTAATGCCTCAAGTTAACGGGCGCAATGCAGTGCTGTGTAGGCTGTGTTCTTTGTAAATGTGATCTATGCAGTAAGGCATTGTTATAGGCAAGCTTGTTTCGTCTTCCAGATGTATAAAAAAAAAGTGATCTCAAGTATCTAAATGACAGCACGAACCATAGGAACTTAATTGAAAATGATAACAAAAAAATATTCTAAATTTGATAAATGATCCTGTAATCTATCAGCCAGCTTATCCAGTCACTCAGTATGTGGTTAGAGATAAAGCTCATCTACTAATTATTTTATTCAGCAGACTCCCCATACATCGCGTTGCCAGACGCGATTTATGGGGAGTCTGCTGAGTCTGCTGTTTGCCACATACCCAACCGGTAACCGCTGCTACCCTAAGTATATGGGTAAGCGTGGTCATCTGTAGTCTATCTTACTTGGTAAACTCTCGTCTAACACCGGTTACCCGATCGCTGCAGCGTATCAGTAAACGGTCTACCGACGTCCCGCATGCACGTGGTACAGGTTTATCCGTAGATTAAGTCAACATTACGTGACGTATCTGGCAGAGTGTTTGCTGTGCGTTCAGTTACGGACCACACTGCATGCATAACAATTTCCAGTGGCACATCACTACCAAGCTCGTACACGTATCGTGGAAATGGCAATTAATTATGTATTACATATACTCCATACATACAGAGAACTTTACTTATTTTGGTAGTAATCCGGTACAGACAGTATAAGGGTTTCTCCAATTATCGCTCCGATATCTGGTCCAAATCATGGTACGTACCAGACCGCTCTAGCTGCTAGAGTCACACTCACCAATCTCCCGTAATATTATTTTATTAGTAATAGTATCCTCATCCCCCCTCATCCATATCCATATATCCTTATCCCTCCTCATCCACTTATATATATCACTAGTCCGATGTGTCCCACAGCTGGGCAAAGGCCATCCCTAAATTCTTCGATCACAATCCCGAGCTCGTTTAACCCACGCGTTGCCAAACATGTCAAACTCATCTCGCCATCTTTTCCCGATCTGCTGCGGTGCCGTTTGCAGGGCCTCCATTGAGTAGTGGTATACATGTATACACAGGTCATCGTGCATACGGCAGATATTACCAGATCATATCCACTTAACTAACCTAATCCCTATACTCACATCCCACATAACCGAGTAATCCCAAAAAAAGTTGACGTCAGGCAGGTGGCCGGTCTTTATATTTCAGCCAAAATTCTGACAACATGGCCTTGAAGAATTTGATGTGTCGATCTCACCTAGTGTGGGACAGGAAGGCAGGAAGATGATGAATCCTCCACAGACTATACACTGCTCCACTACCGCAAATGTTTATTTAGTTATCCGCTAGTAGAAAAAATCCTGTCTACTGCTCAAAACAGATCACCTACAATATAGATATATATTTATATTTGATAAAATATCACCGTGGATAAAATAACAAAGAATCGGATAGACAAAGCAGACGCTTCCGTTGGAACAGCCACAAGAGCAGTCAACCAAGCCGAGCGTCCTAATAATCCTGCTATTATTTGCTAAAACATGTAACGCGTACCTAAAGCCAAGGAAACCGAAAGCAAAGTTGTCTAAGCAGTACCAAAAATCGAATTCAAGGCATGCGTTTTGTTTAATCGGAGATAAAATCAGTTATACAAAGTAGACGCTTCCGTTGGATGGAATGGAACAGCCACAAGAGCAGTCAGCCAAGCCGAGCGTCCACTTGACGAGGCTAGCCGGGTGGTCCAGCCGGTCGCAGCGGGGTCTCTCCCGACTCTTTACAATGCCCATAATTCAGTGATTCGCGTGAATACCAACTAGACATCGCTTATACGCGACATTCAATACCACCAACAAGAGGAAACACTAAAACAATCTTATTCATATATCATAGCGTTCGTTATCATATATATGGAATTGTTGCATGTCCGACAGACTGAAGTCGTCGAGAAGGTGATCGAGAAAAATTCAAAATTCAAATTCATTTATTGCCAATAAGTTTAAATCAATTATAAAATTACCAGATTCAATATATAATTTAATATGATAAGAGAATCTATATATAATTTAATAGCTTCTGTGGTCTAGTGGTTCGCACACCGGTGTCAGTTCCAAAGGTTCTGGGTGCGATCCCCAGTGGGAGCATAATATTGTGCTTGGTTTGGTTGGTGGTAAGATTTTGTTTAAGCCCGCCTGGCTAGCTACCACCATCATACCTAATTCTATCGCCATGAATATTCCGGGTGAAGTGCGCTTCCACTTCAATAATGAAATAATACGTTTTTTTCTCTTTTTTTATATTATACGGCGGATGCCTTCATCTCACCTGATATCAAGTTATGATAAGGCCGAAGGCGGACACTTCACCCGGAATCCTCAACAGTCTGAGGAATCGATGCAGAGAATATCCTTCAAAACCTATGTGCAGTTTACCAAGCCCACAGCTCAGTTAGTAGGTACCTCTTACGCTGTTGGTTGGGAGATTGATTCCCAACCAAACATTTATGTGATGAATCTTAGATTACGTTCTGGACACATCCCATCGAAAAAATTTGCATTTTTAATGAAAAAGGTCCCATCTCCTAACTGTACCGAGAGTGGTGTCATCGAAGATGTACAACACGTTTTGAATGTGTCCAGAACAGAACGCTGAGAACAACCAGCTTTAAAAGGAATGATATAGTTAAAATTGGTCTCATTAATAGTATTTTATCTAATCCTCTATCGCAGGAGGCGGGGATCTTGTGTAAATTGGCCATTACTAGTTTAAGTTAATTTAAGAAGATACCGTAGTTTTTTAGTACCGCACAGCTGTTTTCAGTTTATTTTCATAATGTTTGTTAGCTTAGTCATTACATTTTATGGGACGACGTGGTCGCTAAGCGACTAAGTCCTTTTTCTTTAGAAAAAAAAATGATGTTTTTTCATTGTCTATGTGTTGTATTAAATAAGTATACCTATCTATTAACGAGAAAAAAAATGCGCTGTATGAAATTAATGTGCTATAATATTTATTTTTTGTAGCGCACACAGAAATCAGTTCAAACAAAGACTAAAGAGAAGTTGGTCTTTATTAGACCTTCATGGCAACTGTCCGGAGAATAGCTGGATAAAACTAGATATGCTCAACATTTCACAAAATTCACACGCAAAAAAGAATAAAACAGCTGAATGGTTAATCCACCCAAAATATTGACCTGATACGATATGCTTTTTTAACGTTAAATTTGATGAAGAATGCTGTTTTGTAACACAAGCAAAGCCGCGCGACACATTTAGCACTCACAGGAAATATTTATCCGATGTAACTGTAAGGAGTTTACCCGAGAGATAATTCAGCAATAATGAGACTGTTGAGATTGCGTGACGCGGAATTAAATGACATTGCGGTTAGTTTCAATTTGCGGCCACGTCGCTTGTTAACAGTGCAACCATAAAACCGTTTACGTCTGGGAGCTTGTCGAATAACGCAAAAAGAATTAAATATTAATGAATATGCTTAAATGAGTCGGTGAATTCCAAAATTGGTCATTACAATCGCTAATGGGTCCATTTATAAAACAAGTCTAGTAAGTTTCTACAAATTTGTAATGATAGGTTGATAAATAGATAGAGTTAGAGAGATAGAGCGAGGCTTAACACGTTCATGCTTCAAGTTGACGGGCGCAATGCAGTGCCGTGTAGGCTATGTTCTTTGTGGATGTGACCTATGCGGTAAGGCATTGTTATAGGTAAGGGATGCACTATTTGATTGTAACTTATATGATTAAAAAACACTTCTTACCTAACTACTTCACAATAATAATTACAATGGTATAATGGCAGAATGCCCACTAGAATACCAAAAGGCACCTACAGCGGTAATTCTGCTACGATACCATTGTCATAGTGAAGCGATTGTAGTTCAGTAGAATCCGGGCCTTGGTTTACTTCAAGTGTTTCTTCTATGATCGCAGTAAAGGTATGAGATAAACACAGAAGTAAGCTGCTGCCCTTCTGGTGATATCCCTTACTCGGCATCCACGACATCCGCGGGCAGTTGGAGAAAGCCTCATAGCTAAGTTGGTAGACGCTCTGCCTTCTGCGCTGTAGACTGTGGGTTCTCTTCCTATCCAGGACAAACATTTGTGTGATGTATATTGATGTTTGTTCTGTGTATGGGTGTTGTAATGTATGATAAGTAGCTATGTACTAACAAAAAAAAGTATTCTTTCCGTAATCTAGTTCCCATACTACAAGCTATGCTTAGTCTGGGATTAGATTGCGCTGTGTGAAATTAATGTTCTGCAATATTGATTATTATTATAATGAGCCTACGAGCATGAAAGGAGTTTGTGTTAGTAGTGCGAATAAAGGTAATTAGTAGGTAATTAAAGGCCACCAGCGACGCAGAGTTGGCATAACAAGTTAGCGTAGTACACTTGACGTGAATCTCACATTTGTATCTCACAATAGTGCATTCGGCCACTACTTAGCACATTTCATCCGCCGTTTCATCGGACATATACCGCGAATGTTGCTTGTAAATATGAGGAAATGTGAAATAATGCAGGGGATTAGGAGTTGAGCAAACAATATACGATACGAGCCGTATTCAGTAAAGCTTTACCCAGCTTTTAGAAGGCAATTTTCATATTTCACGACTCCACCATGGGGTTTACAATGTTTGTACGATTCTGATATTTAATAGTTCCGGCATCGCATTGTATCGGTTATCTACGTTTATCCTGAAAGCTTTCGTTCGCTGCCATATCTTAACAATGCTATTAGAAACGCGTAACGTTTTTTTACTGAAAACATCTTGATCTTTTTAGTGAGTTTAATGGTAATTTGTTTATGGAAATCATGATACCGCCTTCTATCTCGAAGTTGGCCGCTGCAATAATCTAGCCAGACGTAAGATAGCCAGTAGGTACCTAAGAGAGTTGAGGATTCCGGGTGGAGTGCGCTCCCACCTTCGGCCTTATAACTTGAAACCAGGTGAGATGAAGATGCCAAGCGCTTTCAAAACATACAATAAAAAATAAATCTAAAATAGACGCTTAAGAGCGTACAGTTTGGGTGTGTAACTCCTGTCAGATAAGCCCAAACCTTTCTAGACTGCTATGCCCCTCTAATTTCACCCAGACATGGTATTGTCGTACTCCCACCGAAGTCAGATCCAGAGGTCCCGGGTTCGATCCCCAGGGCAGTCCAATATTGAGCTTGGTTTGGTTGGTAATAGGACAAGTCCGCATGGCTAGGTTCCAACATCACACCTTAGTCTGTCATCATAATTACAATAAAAAATTGTTCAGTTCCGTCATTTAGAGGTGAGATACCCAGTTCCTCAGTTTGTTGATAAAAAAACAGCGCTACTGCTTCTATGGAAGGGGGCGTTACGACGAGGTGTTGTTAGAGCGACGGACTTTGGTAAGATGGTGGTATAGCCATGTGGACTTCTAAGTCCTACCACCAACCAAACAAATAGGGGTGCACTAAGTAAGAGTTTTAGTACCTTTCCACGGGATGGCTGCAACGCAGCTCCGGGCGTTTCTTCAATGTTCTATACATTTGGCTGTATACTCACAAAGGCGTGCAGCTGGCTGCAACGACCTATTCAATTTGGAGCCGAGCGCCGCGCAATAAAGGGATATGGCGTTAGCAGTCAATTCGAGCCAAAGCTATTACCCATTTAATGAAGGATACAAGACAAACTAGCTTCGAAGGAAGCCATCAGAGGCATCTACGCGCCGCGAAACCACTTTACTGGAAGCACATCGTGTTCTTAGGGTGCTGTTACATGAACCAACGACTTGGTTCAACATCACAACGTATTTCGTTTCCGTAACCATCATATAAAAAATGTTTTTTTTTATATGATGGTTCAGCTTGACCTCTAGGCTAGAGCAAGGATGAAGTCTACGACGACGGTGCGACACAGAAGCCACTGGCTCCCACGCGCACCGAATGAACACGCTTGTCAGCCAACAGTCGCTGACCAGGGGGCCTTTACAGGTGTAACCACCAGTGTTGTGATCTTTCAGCCGTATCGCGGCTATCGCGAAATCAAGCGATCCGTTGCCCAGGGTAGACCACTAGATAGAGTAGATAGAGATAGAGAGTAGATTTCTCAAATTCTGTATTATCTGGTATCAAGTTATGGTCTCTAGATGCCGGAAAACAACAATTTTGATTTGTTGTTATGGCAAAAGACTTGGGTAAGATGGTGGCAGCTAGCCAAGCAGAATTAAATAAAGTCCTACATACCAGCAACTCACACACAGAATCTTAGCTTACGTGATTATTTAGCTGTAGGTACCTGCTAAGCAAAAGTAAACGATTCCGTTGCCCTTACTACAAGTTAGATCCCAACTACCCTAAATTGATAAAATTTATTTAGCATTATTTTCTCTAGCTACTTTTACTAATAGCAGATTGTAGTGACACATACAACTCGTGTGTGTACCAGAAACTTCAAACACTTGTTCCTAACAACCAAACACGATTAGGTACATCGCCTAGAGTAGAAGCACCCTTACACGCCAGACTCATTCCAATGTGTGCAAGTAGTGCAAGCTAGATAATACACTTAGTTACCGTGTTTGTTTAAAGGCAAATGCAGTTGTTACGGCTTTTAGTGCCTCCGTGCAACTATACGCAGGATTAAGAGCTTTATAAACTTCGATCTTGAAGCTTTTGTTCAACTTTGCGCAATATGAAAGTTACTTTAGTTCGCTAGAGGTGAAAGTAGCCTCTTGTTCAGAGCCGAGGCTCGTAGGTTCGTAGCTGGTAATGGTAAAAACGTGGTTAAATTATGTCAGACCTCGGTCGATAGCGTCAGTCTTTTCGCTTGTAAAAAATTATGTGTATGGAGCGTGTTCGTAAAAATACACTACACATGTTTTGTAATCGACTTGTAAGTTTTGAAGAAACCATACTGAAACTGTAGTTCTTATATCCTAAGGTTGAAGGTTGAAGTCCCCCATAGACTTTTTGAAAGAGGTAAAGGAAAACATTATCATTATCATCAGTTGGATTGTGTCTGCTCTCATGGCATAAGTCTGAAACTAGCGCAACGGAAAGAATGAGGAGTATCAGCGTGGTTTTGACTTGTCATGCGGAAAGAAGAAAGTCACGAAACTAAGAGGCTGTTAGGTATGAATGTGGACAGACGTAGGAGTAGGGAAGTAGACCGAGGAAGAGACGGATGGATTGTGTGAGTGAAGATTTGCATGTGAGAGGGAGTGGATGCTGAGTTGACGGGGAGACAGAGGAGACTGGAAGAAGGGAACATGCTGTGCCCGTCTCGCCTAAGGTGAAAAGGGCAGGAAGAAGAAGCAATAATGACTGCATATATTATATTCAGACAAGCCTCATAGCCATTTTGGTAGTAATTCTGCCTTCTGCGCTGTAGACAGCCTACCCTTACCCTTCCTGGGTTCGATTCCAACCCAGGAAAAACATTTGTGTGATGAATATACATGTTTGTTCTGTGTTTGGGTGCTGTATCATCAAAAAAAAGTATTTAAGTATTCTATCCGCAATCTATATTACATCAATCCATACTACAAGCTATGCTTATTTGGGGCTAGTTGGCGCTAATTTGCGCCATTTGACGCGATTTTTATTTATTATATTTTTTATTTATTACTGGAAATGAGGACAACGAAAGGAAACGTTTATGTCCACTCCTCGTTAGTAACAAACGACAC
Source organism: Venusia cambrica (assembly GCA_951394065.1). NCBI lineage: Eukaryota > Metazoa > Arthropoda > Insecta > Lepidoptera > Geometridae > Venusia > Venusia cambrica. The sequence continues at coordinate 8,145,227 of OX596055.1, forward strand.
ATGCGTATAACCGTTTAAGCGCACGCAATGATAAACCATCAATTTCATAATTACAAATGAGTACCAATGAAATTAAGCAATTTGCTAAGTAACGACGGGTGATCGCAATCTACACAAAGCTTTTTATTCGAGACATTTTTAATTATTATAATCGATATTGTGGAATTATTTTTATTTGACATGTAATTTTCTCACGACTGATGGCGGGGGAAGTCACGCAATCTGTAAATGTGTCGAAGGGAGCAGCGGGGAACCGAGACGCGAGATATAATTTCGGAGTATTTGTAATAAGCTAGCTATGTCGCCTCTTGCAGGTATGAACAGAGAACGTATAGACCATATAGGTGTGGTAAGAACTCTATGTGCTGAGACCTTTTATGGACCGGGCTGCACAAACCGAGAAAGTAGAGTTTGTTTTCAACCCCCCGGCATGCCTCCACTTTCTGGATTGGCAGAGGCAGTAGTCAAATCAGTGAAACTCACCTGTCTTGAGTGGTTGGAGTTTCAGTCCCCAGGGGCTACAAATTTGTATATCATTTCATTTTTTTCATTTACTTATTCATAAAATTTGTTACAGGTCATAAACTATGCAATAATTATACATTTATATACATTTGAACATTGTCAAAAAACGTTGAGAGGTTAGGAGAGATTAGGCGAGTTATCAAGCGCTTCCCCATCATACAATAAATTAAAAAAAGTGCCTTCTATCGGGGGTAAAACCCGCATGGTATAGAAGTCCCTTCGTTATACCCCACACCTACTCCTCTAGGGTATATCAGATATTAGCTAGTGTAATTGATAATTTCCATTCATAATGACAGTTAACGAGCGCAGATTGCGATCGGATAGTTTGCACTGAGGCGACTTGGCTATCGACGATCCCGTAAACTACAGTGATGAGAACTGGCTATCGTAAAATTAAGAAATACCTACACCAAGCCCCTCAAAGCTCAATTGGTAAAAAAAATAAAGAAGCTCTGCCTTTTGCGCTGCAGGTTGTGGGTTTCATTACCAACGAGGACAATTATTTGTCTTGTTAATACAGACGTTTATTTGATATGATATGATATGAGATAGGTATGTATTTAATAGTACATATTTTATTCATCATCCCGCATTACAAGCTTTGCTATAGGGTTAGATAGCGCTGTGTAAAATTAATGTCTTGTTATACATTTAAGTATATAATAACCGTAACTGTGGTCTAGTGGTTCAAGCCACCGATTTCAGATCCAGAGGTCCCTGGTTCGATCCCCATGGGGAGTACAATACATTGTGCTTGGTTTGGTTGGTGGTAGGACTTTGTTTAAGTCCGCCTGGCTAGCTACCACCATCTTACCTAATTCTGTCGCCATAATAACATTTCTAAAATTGTTGTGTTCCGGCATTCGGAGGTAAGATAGCCAGTTCCTCAGTTTGTTGAAGATTCCGGGTGAAGTGCGCCTCCACCTTCGGCCTTATCTCAATTTGTTACCAGGTGAGATGAAGGCCAAGTGCTTACCAGTCGTACAATAAAAAAACAAAAAAAAAGTATTTGAAAGCGAAAATATGTGCCAAAATCTATTTATATACGTAATTTGAACTTCTGTGATAATATATAAATACAACCAACCAAATAACTACGCTGCTAAGTAATCAAACATATTCGATAATCATCGAATGGAATAGGAACTCTAGTAATATTTCCTAAATCAAACTAGCCCAAGTAACTAAAACTAATTCCGCGTGACCCTCAGGCAAACGGCCCGTAAATAACATATAGTTATAATCAGTTCTTGTCGCGTTGGAGCAAGCCAGCACAGCTACGACCATAAAAATAATATCGATATGTTCTGCACAGAGATGAGTACATACGCATATTCTGTAATGGTTATTTAATAATTGCTGCTATTAAAAGTTGTCGAGGCCCCGAGCTATGCCACCGACAAGACCCCACATAAACATTAAACGAGATATTCTCACAAGAATCCGTCTCTCAAGCAATAATCCGCAATGGAAACTGGTATTAAACGACATAGACACAGGTACGACATACGAAGGCTATGGCAATTCTTTATGAAATGTGTTCAATAAACCGGCCAAGTATTGTCACGCACACGGAGGGTTCCGACCCACGTTTCAAGGCCAAAATTCACGTTGTTATAGCGTATTGCCGCTATAAAAAAAGAAATACACACTGAAAATGTCAAGTGTTTACTTATTTTACCTCTGTGGTCTTGTGGTTCGCCCACCGGTATCAGATCCAAAGGTCTCAACATCGATACCCAGGGATGTACAAATTGAGCCTGGTTTGACTGGTGGGATGACCTTGTTTAGGTCCGCCTGACTTGCTACCACCATCTTACCTGAGCCGGCCACCATAACAACCATTCTAAATTGTTGGGTTCCGACATTTAGAGGTAAAAATAGCCAGTTTCTCAAACTATTGAGGATTCCGGGTGAAATGCGCTTCCACCCGCGGCCTTGTTATAGCTTGAAACCAGGTGAGATCCATCTACTTTAAATTACTGTTCATGAGGTACAGCCCGGTGATAGACAGACGGACAGTGGAGGCTTAGTAACAGGGTCCCGTTGCCACCATTTAGGTACGAACTCCTAAAAACGTAAGTCGGTATCTAGACATAGGTACACGTGACAAGCCCGTGGAGATATTTCCCTCCTCTTTAGATGGCACATAAACAGTATAGTTCTGATGTTAATACACAAGTGAACTGAATTGGTGCGAATTGTCAACCGAACAATAAGCAAAACATCATAATGTATAATAACGCCTACTTGCAAAGGCAGCATTCGGAGCGTCCCTTTCCGTACAATTCGATATCCTTGTTTGTATTAAATGTATAACGAGCGAATTCACGCGTCGAATGTGTTCAAGAAACCCACGCACACGTTTACTTCGATATTTCATACGATACTTATACGGTATTCATACGTTATTATGCAGGTAACTAAAACAATAGCATTTCAACACTCAAGAAACCTCAGGAGATGGTTTTTGGTTAATTGTAGCTTCTAAACACTTCGAAGTTTAAAACATGTGTTGCTACCCGGTACAAACGTTGTGTGATGAATTTAACCGCCTGTGTGGTCTAGTGGTTCAGCCCACCGATTTCAGATCCAGAGGCCCGGGTTCGATCCCATGGGAAGTACAATATATTGCGCTTGGTTTTGTTGGTGGTAGGACTTAGTGTAAGTCCGCCTGGCTAGCTACCACCATCTTACCTAATACTGTCGCCAAAACAACAATTCTAAAATTGTTGTGTTCCGGCATTTAAAAGCAAGATAGCCAGTTCCTTAGTTTATTGTGGACTCCGGATGAAGTGCGCCTCCACCTTCGGCCTTATCTCAACTTTTAACCGGGTGAGGTGAAAGAAAAGCTTCGCCGTCGTAAAATAAAAATAAAGAAAAAGGAATAAAAATATTTGTTCTGTGTTTGGGTAGTTGGGTTGTTTACCCCTGTACTCTGAACCGCTTCTGTGGTCTAGTGGTCCGCCCACCGGTGTCAGATTCAGAAGTCCAGGTTTCGGTCCCCAAGGGGAGTACAATAATGTGCTTGGTTTGGTTGGTGGTAGGACTTTCTCCATCTTAGGCCACATCTTTACATTTGTTTTTTGAGTAAGCTGGTGGTCCAAACGTTTGGCTATCACGAATAAAAAAAAATGACTTAGTTAGGAGCGCTGTGTACAAATAGTATGTCTCATATTTTTTTTTAAAACAAATAGCAATAATATTTTTTGTAATACTGACCGACTGAATCATTACGAACAGTTTTCTCAGTTAGGGAATCAATATAGAAAACCATCGGTAATCTAAAAACTATTGTTACATGTTGCCTGTAGTGGCAAATTTCACGTTTTTTATGCACAGTATTTAATAGCTAAAATTTGTCTAAAATCACGTTACGCACACCTAAAGCTTAGGAGCAATCTAATCAAAATACAAGCTTTTACTTTAAACTTACAACTTACAAATTCCAGACGTGTTAGATAAAACAAAGATCTATCAGCATAATTTTCTCATGCCGAAATTAAAACCGCTATCCAACTACGATGCAAGTACAGGGTTCTATTACAACAAAAATGTGAATCACCGAGGAATACAGACGTGGCAGATGTGTTTAATTGCTGACCCAACAAAATCTCGCCAGCTTTGCTTCATTAAAACAATGGCCGTGCCTCTAAAGTACGTATAAAATATCAACATTCCAACGCTCGCACGCATATGATGGCACGCGCTAATATTTGCTTTCATAAAGTTCGGGCATTTTGCAAAAATATGAAAACGGTGCAGGAATTAACTGCTGGGTTAGGCTTATTAGGGTTCCGTACCCAAAGGGTGTCGGGACCCTACTACTTAGCCTCCGCTGCCTGTCAGCGTATAATCACATGAACAGGTCGACAGTTAAAATCACAGCCCCCCTAAAAAACGAGATTTTTGTCTGGAAATGTAGGTCGGAACCCTCGGTTTGCGTGTCCACACTTGGCCGGATTATTCATCCCAACCCTTAATCTAGCTAAACGTGATTGCAGAGGGTTAAAATCCTGTAACACATGGCGACGTTATTTACAAGTTAAAATTACTTAAATTTTACATTATAATAAACCGAAATCATTTTAAAATGGTAGTCTGTGTAGCTTTACCATCAATATTTTTTACCTCATATTTATATTGAGGGTAATAAATGAGATTAGATTAAGACAAGGTTACACAAAAGGTGGCGAAGGCAAATGAACAATTTGAGAAGCGCGCGATTTCATCCCACCCACGCTTAAGAAGGTGAGTGGGCGAGTAAGAAATGTGCATTCAACGCCATCTCGTTATGCCAAATCTTAAAGCGTAATTAAATGAGCATCAACTTTGGCTTCTGTCAACGACTTCACTCGTATAACATTTTTTATGGTGAAGTGCGCTTCCATCTTGCCTTATGATAACTTGAAACCAGGTGAGATAAAGGCCAAGAGCTTCCCCGTCGTACAATAAAAAAATACCTCAATACAACAGTATCATTGACCTCAAGTCAACAGTATCGTTGACCTCAAGTCAACGGTATCGTTGACCTCAAGTCAACGGTAACGTTGATCTCAAATCAACGGTATCGTTGACCTCAAGTCAACGGTATCGTTGACCTAAAATCAATGTTACGGCTGAATGATATATCGCTGGGGGTATGTAAAGGTCTGTCAGCAGCACCAATCACCCAGCAGTTCGCTGTGTTCAACCGGTGCACGAAAGTTTCCGAGAAAGCTCGCTCAATCGTAGACCTAATCCTAGTGCCCAGGCAAGCCGAGGTCAAAGGCTTACCCATTTAAAAAAAAGACTTGCCAATTTCACTTTCTACTTTATTGTTGAATTGGGTTGCGGGTTTTTACCACGATATTCGTAATACAGACAAGCTCGTCAATATTTGACGTGACTATTAAATTATTGCAACTATATATCGACTGTTGACTCATTGAATAATTTAAACGAGAGGCTGAATGACGAAGCGATCGCTAAGTGATTTGATTGTTCATTGTTATGATGATTATATTCAATTGATTGGCGAAGAAGCCCAATCATGGGTATTAAGTCGTTTTAAGGGGCAGTTACGCAAAGCACTTATAGAAATTGGTAACGTGGAATCTGATTGAATTTTGCAATGGGCACTTAAAAAGTGATTTCATTTTTTTTTACGGGTCAGCTCCTGACCTCTATTGGCTTGTCTAGGCAAGGATGAGGTCTAAGATGGATCGGACCTTACCCAGAAAATACCTATTATCTCTCTTTTTCAAGATCTTGGAGTCGTAAGTGCTAACTGGTAAAACGGAAGCTGGTGGATTTCCAATTTATGCGGTGCGTATTACAGATAATTTTTGGTAGCGCTTAGTCCTAATAAATGGAATATCAAGCATCAACATGTGGATGATAAGTAGCTGTGGGTCTGAAATTTCTATTATGGAACGGTGACGGCTAAGTGACGTCAATATGATATTTGGAATCAGAATATCATAATAATAATATTTCATTTATTAATTATAATTTATATAAATTTTCAAGCTTACAAATAAAAACACACTGATCTATTAAATTGTGTACAAAAAAATGCCTTGTGTGTTTTTAATGTTTTTAAATCAGTCAGGAACCACACTAAGTCAAACTTGTATTGTAGGTACCTACATAAAATAGCCTTAAAAAGATTAAACATTGCCTGTAATTTACACAAATGAAAAAAGGTTGAGTGCTTTTTGTTGGATTACAAATAGCGTTGAAACGCAAGACAAAGGCAAATAAAGAAGCATTTCGATGTAAGTTAGGTATTAAGTAGGTATATTTGTGAATCAATGAATCAAATTGACCCTTGTCTCCAACTGCACAATATGCAATATCACCCTTTATTTCCCGTTTTGGTGTTCCGCGTTATTTATGATGCGCCCGCGCAGCCAACACGCACCACGACAAGAGATCCGCCTTGTGCGTGTCCCCTTATCGGCCGACTCGCCAAATTAACTCGCGAAATGAAGATATACGACACGGCAATACCAATGTGATTTATTTTGTTTTAATATTATTTCGAGGCATACATTGTTTTTGAAGCCCGAAAATGTTTAGATGATATCAAAAAGAAATACATTTTTCTCCCGTGCGCGTAGGCGTTATAAATCGTACTTATATGCGATGATTCATATTTGTGTAGTTTATTTTTTACAAGCAATAAACCGGTCTGAGCAAACGCCGCGTACACATAAAGAAGAGATACATCAAAGATGAGAAACTCCTTTATAAGCCTCCATTACTCTCCCGGAGACATCACAACTATTCACAGCTCGGCGGGTGTGATCCGTTCCAACGCACAATGAATACGAAATAAGAAATCAACGCAGCCGCACTTACCCTCGGCAATATTCACTCGTAGCCAATATTTCTGCGGCATAAGGGCCACTCTAAAATATGTAGCGGCACGAACTTGATTTTCGTACAGTGTGCTATTTTCAACGTTATATAGGTATATCACGTTAAACGCAACTGTAACGGTAAACGGCGTGATAAATCTAAAAGTCAATTTTTATATAAAAGAAAACCGATTAAGGGGCTTTTCCTGATACCGATCTCGAATGAAGCTATATATTTTCATGATCGAGCGAATCCGAGATCAGAGATGGCTGACGGCTGGTGCGTAAGAAAATTGAAAAGGAAAACTTTCGAGCTACTTCAACGGAAGGTATTGTTCTACGGTTCATTTACTTGCACATCCTTTTTTGTGCGTACAGTTGGGAAAGTTTGAATGTGTACTTTTTTTTTATTGTGAGAGAAGCCTTCATCCAACCTTGTATCATGTATTAATAAATAAATATTACAGTACATTTATTTCAAACAGCGCCATCTAGTCCCAAACTAAGCAAAGCTTGTAATAAGGGATTTAGATTACGAAAATAATACTTATATACTTTAACATATTTATCACAAATAATATGATTGATAGTGGAAGCGCACTTCACCAGGAATCTTTAACAAACTGACGATCTGGCTATATTATCCCGAAATGCCGGAAAACAAAAATTTTGTTTTTTTATGGCGACCGACTTAGATATGGTAACTAGTCAGACGGACAAACAAAATCCTATCACCAACCAAACCAAGCACAAATTTGTACCGGTTTGGGTATCGAACCCGGGACCTCTGGAGACCACAAGACCACAGAGGCGGTTAAACCAAGGTTCATTTACTTGCACATCTGTTTTGTGCGCACAAGTTGTGAAAATTTGAATGTGTACTATACAGAATGGGTATTCTCATAAGCGCAATCATCATCAGCTCGGGTGCATCGTAAATAAGAAGGCGCTATTATTTCCCGACTATCCAGTTTTACTATCTACTTTAAACGTTTATCAAGAGACTCGTAAACTTGAACGTTTCATTCCGTAACATAATTTCAATACGGTTCCTATTGTCAAACGGCAATGGAAGTTTATTTATGTTCATATGAGACAATGCTGTTACGAGTTTGAAAATACTAATATATAGTCATGTCAGTCACTACTGTTTTTTGATTACCTTAAATAAACATGTTGATACTTGAAAAAACTTAAACTTAGACTGCAAAATATTTTAATAACTTGACAACGCGTGCTATTTTTTCCTGTGGCGACATCTAGTTTTTAATTGAAATAAGTATACATAACTATAATTGTGATTTTATGCTATAAAATACTTGTTTTGGGAAAAAAATCAGTAGATAAGCATGTGTTTACATTTCGATGACACCTGTGTTCAATATTATAGACACCATATTACAGCTTACACAGACGATAATTTGAACAATAAATTAAAACACAGATAATAAAATACTAACGTAAGGTACGAGTGACATATTTTAAACTAAATTTTTGACTATGTGGTAGCATAAAAGTGGTTTAATATGTATATACAGTATTTATATTTTTATAGTATTTAGAATTGGAATTGGATTTAGAATTTTAGCTTATATTTGATATCCATACTGATGTTATAGAATATTTTTTGTATCCACTCCTCTTAACTTTTGGTTCATACCCCCCTACGATTTTGATAAAGTTTTACACTTTTCCCAAAACAAATCAAATCTTGTGTGTCTCTCTACCTAGACTTGTTGGAAAAAAACTCTTATTAGGGTAAGTTCGCGTTTGCCAAACTTTTTAATTTTAAGATATCCTGTGAATACTATTATTTCTGTGTTGCACACATATGTAATTTATGCATTTTTATTTGAATTATTTATATTTATAAATTGATTCACCAAATCGTGTGCACATCGATGGTTCCGACTAACATTTCATCTCAATAATCACGTTTCTTGTATCGAGGCCCCCTTTCAATTTTAATTTTGTTTTATTTTATTATTTGTTGTTAAAAAGTGTTGGTAAAAAAATATTCACCCTGTGAAAATGTAAACTATTCTCATGAATTCATTATGGTTCATGATATACAGCCCGCTGACAGACAGAAAGTCAAAGATCACTCCTCCATATAGATGATAGAAGGTATACATGTATGTATGTAATTGTAGTAGGTTTTTATTATATTCTACATTATGTATGTCTAACACGAGATGTATATATTACATCAACATTATTATTATATGTTTCATATGTTGTATTTTATTTATTGATGTTGTACACTTTTCCCTTCTATTTAATCTTGTTTCTCTCTCTACCTAAGTTTGCTGAATGAGAACTCTTTTTAATTTTAAGCTTTTGCTATACTTTATAATTCCATGTTTGTATGCTTACATATCTGTGCAATAAAGTTTAAAAGAGGAACGCACAGCGGAGGCTCAGTAATAGGGTCCCGTTGGCATCCTTAGGGTATTGAACCCTCACGACTGATTGATCATCTGCATAGTAGAAACTAATCGTTTATTATCCCACGAAGGTGCCGTGTAACGAGATGACGCTTGATTGAAGCTCCTCGATTGCTCTCACAGTGAGCCAGGCACTTCAATTTACTTAGCTAGGTATTGAGTTAGCGCGCTGGAACTGGATTCGTGTTAGCGGGCCATTGGAACACTGTACGGTAAAACAGTATTTCATTTTGCAAAAAATGATTTATGATAAAATATGCACGACGAAATAGGCTAAGTCCGTATTTCAATTAGATAAATAAAAAAAGGAGTAGTGATCAGAGGTGAATCCTCGAATAGCTAAAATTTAATTTTAAGTTCTAATTCAGTCTTAAAGTCTATCTCGGCTCTCAGTACGGCATATTATTATAAGCCATTTTTTATTAATTACAGGACGTTAATTTCACACAGCGCCATCTAGCCCCAAAACGTATTTCAGTATTTGGCCGTTTTCTCGAATAAGCTTATTCTCTCGATATTATGTTTAATTATACAATTCCACGTAAGGGATAAGTAGACATGATACAGTTTTAGGCAAATTGTAGATTAGTGGTTTGAAACTCAAGTTTTTTTTTGTACGACGGGGAAGCCTTTATCTCACCTGGTTTTTCAAGTCACGATGAGGCCGAAGGTGGAATGGAAGCGCACTTCACCCGGAATCCTCAATAGTCTGAGGAACTGGCTACTCTTACTCTTAATGCCGGAACAGAACATTTTTAGATTTTTGTAATTACGACAGAATTAGGTAAGACGGGTGGTAACTAGCCAGGCAGACTTAAACTAAGTCCAAGCACAATATATTGTACTCCCCCTGGGGATCGAACCCGGGATCTTTAGATCGTTACCAGAGACGGTTAAGTCCGTAGCAGGACCTAGTCGTTTCTCATTTAAATTATAACATATATTATACCTAGGTTCACAAACAATAAATGAATTGAATCAACGTTTAAATCCAAGTATTTTGAAGTTACAATTCACCAAAACCCGTCTCATATATAACCCCTGTTCCAACTTAAACAATAAACTCCTCACGAGGTACCACGACTTCTTATAGCATTCTTGTTTTGATATTACTTTACTTTTGTCACTATCTATCCACTGTAGAAAAAACGAGACAAAAGTAATGTTATATCAAAACGAGAACGCTATAAGACGTTGTGGTCAGGCCCCAGATGTCGAGATTATTTTACCAAGTGGAGGCAGTACCATCACAGACTCACAAAGCGCAACTCTCAGTTAGGTTCATAATCGTATGGGAGTTGTAAGCATCGACTCAATTACACAGGAGTAGCTGTACTTGGGTTTAATGCTACTATGTACCGTGTACGTGTGCCAGAATCACGTACTTGTATGTACCTTTAGATAAATTGCTTATCTCGTACGATACTGAGCAAGCGTCTTACGGGTAACTCATATAATATTAAATAACGTTTCTAGGGTAAATATTTCCCCATAAAAACTGTACGAGACCAAATTATATGCTACTAATATTAATGCGAAATTGCTTGCTTGGCTGTATGTCACACCACTGTACGGAATATTTTTCTAAACATGGATTAAATACGGGCTGCTTTTTATCCGGGAAAAACGGGGACGCGGGCATATGCTAGTAATATAAATTATTTTTAAGAGCTAAGAAATTAATTTATATTTAATATAAATTAAGAAAATATTATTTATTTCATTCATTTATTCATTTAATATATAAACCTTGTAATAATTATTTAGAGAACGAAATTAGAAGAAAATTATTATTACAAGTTTTATATACAAACACATGGAAAGGTACTTTTATTATATCTATAACTTACAAGAGAATTGCTTGCTTTCTGCATTATTAGGACCTACACTAAGTCACAGAATTATGTTACAGATCCTGTTTGCCGTCTGGGAGCACATTTATAGATAGACAAGAGATAATATTAATAGATAGATAGGAGATAAAATTAATAGATAAGATATTAGTAAATATTTAAATGACTGTTAAATGACTTTAAATACTGACGTATCGCAAGTCGTATCTGCATAAGGCTGGCTCAGGATCGTTCGGGTGACACATACATAGAGGCCTTTACCCAACATTGGGTGGGATTTGGCTGCGGGTAGTGATGATGACTGATGTATGTACAAATAATAATGTATTTATGTAGCTGCGATCTGTCAAAAGCTTTAATTTGATTATATTATTTTATATTGGGTGTTGTAATGTATGATAAGTATGTATTTACAACAAAAAAAAGTATTATTAACGTTACCTACTTACGTTTACCACTGTGTTCCAGAAAAACAACAATGCCTTTGACCCGGAGGCAATGTGATATGCAGACCAAGCTGTTGGCAGCCAAGTCGGAGCTAACTGAGCTCACTGAGGCTCATAAGCAGCTTCTTCAAGAGCAGGATGAGAGTGAGGCTGAGATGTTGGTGATTCTCGGCCAGAACAAGACTCTCAAGAGACAACTTGCAGATTTGCACAGCAAATATGAAGACTTATTGTTTGATCATGACCGCATCCAGTCAATGCTCAGTTCAGCGGACAAATGTTATGAAACTTATGAACTAGTGCTTCAACAAAATAAAGACCTACAGCAAGAACTAAATCAGTGCAGATCTAAAATTGACAATCTAGAATTAAGTCATAATAATATGCCCTCTGCAACCAACTTCAAAAGTCTGGATCTTCAGACAGAACTTCAAAACAGTGAGGCAGGCTTCTCTGTTATTAATCTCACCACACCAAACAGAATCTCATCAATAAGAGGAAGTAATAAAATAAAAAAATATATAAAATTAAGTAGCTTTATAAAAAAATCTGAAAAGAAATTAAAAAAACACAAAAATGTATTTAGCGTTGCACAATTGAGTAAACAGAAATGTAATTTAACTGAGGAACTAGAATCTTGCTACAGCTTACTTGGACGGAACTCTAAAGAAATAAAATACATGTCAGACAAAATAGAAAGTTTGGAAAGGTCTTTACATGAGTTGACAGTGAAATACCAAAAAGCTAAGCAAGATTCCACTGAAAATATAAAAAAAAATAATAGTATTGTGGAAATGGTAAATAATGACAGTATTTATGTACAGATATGTAATAGGAGCTCACAGACCGACCCATGTACCATAGACCAGTCTGTGACTCATAGTATATCCCAGAGTGCTTCATCAGGACATGTGGAACCACCAATACCAGTGACTGCACAACCTGTTCCACCTGTAGTACTTCCTACACCGAATGTGCAGTTTGAACCTGCAAGTCTAGTACACAAAACACAGCCTCTGGTTAGGCAGACTGAAACCTGTCGACAGACCCAGAAAACTGTGGTGTTCTCAGACCGCCTAGGATTAGGTATGGGTCAGTTGCTCAATGATAGAATAGGAGACCAAGTGGTTACCAACTACTGTTTTCCAAACGCGTCTATCCATAAGTTAATAAAGACTTTAAGTGAGACATCTTTTGACAAACAAACCACATTAATAGTACAGTTAGGTAATAGTTATGGGGTCAAGCGTTCTGATGTCACTTATTTAGTGGAAATATTGTTACAAAAAGTAGACTTAGGGTTGTCAAAATTGATTCTATGTGCCTTCCCTTACTCCAAATTGTTATCTAGGGCTGATAATGTTAATATTTTTAATATTAATATGATTTTATACAACTTGACATGTCGTCATAGTGACGTTTTATATTTTGACACTAATATTTTTATTAGTGACTTTAGATTAACGCAAGATACTTTGTATCTTAGTAGATATAGTAAGTTGAGTATTGCTAAATTGTTAGCATTTAATATTTGTAATAGGGTCATAGGTACTATGACAAAACACACCGACAGGCCTGCAGTTAGTTGCAGTACTAATGTGGGTGTTCGTACAGTAGGGTCAAATGACAAACATTTAAACTAGTTAAGAAGACAATGGGAAAGCCTAATAGTTTACATCTAGTCCATCAAAATATTCAAGGCCTTTCCAGCAAAAATTTAGAAGTAGAATTATTTTTAAGCAAGATGAACATCAGTGTTATGGGCATCACTGAACACTTTGTATTGGATCAAAAGTTACTACCTCTTTATAAAGATTACTGTATTGCTAGCGCCTACAAGCGAAAGAATACCACTCAAGGTGGGTCTTTAATCATTGTAAAAAATTCTCTTAAATGTAAGGAACGTAAAGATATTGTGAAACTCACGATTGAAGAAGTTATAGAACTGTCATGTGTTGAACTGGAGCGACACATTGTGGTTTGTGTCTATCGTCCCCCCCGTGCAAACTACGTGCTATTCGAGTCCACTATGGAAAATGTTTTAACCAAAATTTTCAGTCGTAATAAATCAATAATAGTGCTTGGGGACTTCAATATTGATATCCCTAATAATCCATTGAGCGAAAAAATAATTAACTTATTTAAATGTTTCAACTTGAGGCGCCAATTCAATGAATCAACTAGGGTAACTCTTACAACTGCCACTTGCATTGATAATATATATTGTAGTGATACTCCCCTTCAAAAAGATATGTTTAAAAAATTTGACTCAGACCATTATGGTCAGAGTGTGATTTTTGATTGCAATTCGAAACAGGAGCTTCCGGAAATCACTTACAGGCCAATCACCGAATTTCGCATCATGAAATTTCAAACCAACATTGGTAAAATGATTCCCCTTATTCCATGCTTAAATGATCCGAATGAACTTTATAGCATATTGTCTAACATAATACATACAGAACACGATGATATTTTCCCACTACTAACGTGTAAAGGTAAATCTGGCTCTGTGTTTGCAGACTGGGCTACAGCCGGTATCTATAAAAGTAGGAATAGACTATATGAACTCTACGCAGAGAGAGAGTTAAGGCTACATGATCTACCATTTATTAGTTTCGTCAAAAAATACTCTAAAATCTTTAAACAGGTATGTCATTCAGCAAAATCTTTGCAAATAAAAAGGAAAATAGAGAACTCAACAAATAAAATAAAGGCTACTTGGAAAATGATTAATAATGAAACCGGTAAAACAAAACCTCTAAAAAAACCAATAGCTTTAAAAGTAGATGATACAATTGTAATTGATAATTTAAAAGTTGCTAATGAATTTAACCGTTTTTTCTCTAGCATACCTAATATTGTTACTCGGCCACTAAACTCATCTGTTGATTGTGCGTTGGCTCTACTTGAAACAAGTGTTGAAAAGTGTCATGTTTCCTTTAGTTTTAGACACGTCAACTCTGACTGTATTTTAAAAGCTTTTAAGTCAATGAATATAAAAAAAATCCGAAGACCTTTGGGGGATTTCCGTAAAGATATTAAGTACGATAGTAATTGATATTGCACCATGTCTGGCATACATATTCAATAGAAGCATCGACGAAGGAATTTTTCCTGATCTGATGAAACATAGCAAACTGATCCCTTTATTCAAGTCTGGTAATGAAAAGGATCCAGCAAACTATCGACCAATATCGATTCTGCCTGCATGTAGTAAAATATTTGAAAAACTGATTCTTATTCAGTTACAGTCACATTTTAACTGCAACAGGCTTTTGCATGAAAAACAATTTGGGTTTACTAAAGGCCGTTCAACGACCGACGCTGGTTCTATGCTGTTGAAGTACGTCTTTAAAGCCTGGGAGGGAAAACAGGATGCCATTGGAGTATTCTGTGATCTATCTAAGGCTTTTGACTGCGTAGATCATGACACCCTGATCTCAAAGCTTAAACACTACGGCATCCAGAATCAGGCAATAAACCTCATGCATAGTTACCTATCAAATCGCATTCAAAAAGTGGATATTAGCGGTATCAGATCTTCGGGAACCTCCACTAACATAGGTGTACCACAAGGATCGATCTTAGGGCCCTTTCTGTTTCTAGTCTACGTCAATGATCTACCATCCTATGTAGGGGACCTATGTGACATTGTATTGTTTGCTGACGATACTTCATTAATATTTAGAGTCGATAGGGCTAAAGATAACTATGATTGTGTAAATGCTTCTCTAGCTAAAGTTCTTGATTGGTTTACAGTTAACAACCTCCTACTAAATGAGAAAAAAACAAAATGCATCCGATTCACCTTGCCTAATGTTCAAGTCAGCAATGCTAACATTATCTTAAATGGGGAAATACTTAACTTTATTGAAGCAACTACTTTCTTAGGTTTAAATATTGATGCTAAGTTGCAATGGGGTATTCATATTGAGTCATTAGCTAGCAGATTAAGCTCGGCTGCATACGCTGTACGTACAATAAGGCATCTTACTGATGAAGCTACGGCGAGGTTAGTTTATTTTAGTTACTTTCATAGTATTATGTCTTATGGCATACTTTTATGGGGAAATGCAGCTGATATTGATAGCATTTTTATTCTACAGAAGAGAGCTATACGGGCAATTTATAAAATGAAAACTCGTGACTCTCTTAGGGAACGTTTTAAAGAGATTGGTATTCTTACAGTCAGCTCCCAATACATTTATGAAAACCTAATGCACGCTCACAGAAACATTGATGAGTTTAGTAAAAGAAGTGATGTACACCGTGTTAATACTAGAAATAAAAATAAACTTGAGATACCTAAGTTTCGCTTAGGAAAAGTAAATAATTCATTCTTAGGAAACTGTGTGAGATTTTATAATAAGCTTCCTCAAAGCGCCACCAAACTCTCTACTCGTAAATTCAAATTGTATATAAAGAATAATTTAATTAAAAGTGCCTACTACAAAATTAGTGATTATATCGACGATAAGAACGTGTGGCCCGATGTTGCTATACCAGTTGACAGCAAAATGGTGATTTCTCAATGTTAACAAATTGCCCATAGGTAGATAGGTAATAACAAATGTTTTAAGATTAAGTATTTAGGTTTTTGTTGTATCTACTTAGAATATAATTACAAATTGTGTACCTAAATGTTGAATGGATCATCAAAAAAATTAACCGGCCCGAGGTTCTTGCCTTTCTCCTTGTGTGCTGGTCGCGATTCCGAACAGGCGGTAAATTTGACGATTCAAAATGATCCTAAAAAATCTTAATGAATAAAGAAATTTTGACTTTGACTTTGACTTTGACCTAGTTCCCATATTACAAAAGCTTAATCAATAAAGCTTTGCTTTTTTTTGGGACTAGATAGCGCCATTTCACAAATGAATGTCCCGTAAATCTTCAATGCTGATTGAGTAAATTCATTACTTAGTTAAGATAAACTTTACATCGTTATTATGTTATGTAGATTTTAACTTTAAAATTGTTCTGTTTAGATTGAGATGTATCCGCGTTTTTATTCCCGATGCAATTGTGAAATTATTATAATGGAACCTGTGACCGTTGCCGCTGGCTGCGGTTCAGACTGACGGACAATTTGTTTGTCACTCATTCACAAGTCCACGGCCTCATCAGAGGAGCTACGGTTAACAAGCGCACCATTTCGAAACTCGTTCGCAACAGAACCCGCACATAATATTCAATTGTGAGAAAACCACCGTTTTCCCAAATTATACTACGGATAATTTTGTCGTCAACAAAATTAATGTTGTAGAAACCCCGTCAAAAATACACGTCTGTCTTCGCATCGCACATTAAAATAAAGACACTTTTAACATTATTCGGGATTTTGTAAATGGATTAATGCAGATCAAATTGACATGCTGATGGACGGTATCCAATAAACGAGATTCTCAAAATATTTCCCTACCATAATACATATTGTATTAAGATAGGGAAATACGTTTTTTATACAACTAAATTGTACAAACCCTTCAATAAAATTAAAAAAAATAGGAGACGAAACAAGCAAGTAGCCTACCTGATGTTAAATGCATCTCTTGCCTATAACAATGCTTTACTGTGTAGGTCACATCCACAAAGAACATAGCCTACACGTCACTGCATTGCGCCTGTCAACTTGAGGCACAAAGGTGTTAAGCCGCACGTGCCTGTAATTACACCGGCGACCATACCCCCTCAAACCGAAACACAGCAATGCAGCTTGGCGGCTAAAATAGGTATGGTGGTAGTACTTCCCCGGACGAGCCCTTTCACAATGGGCTCTGCTCTTGAATAATATAAGAGCGTTTTCCCACGCCCGTTTCGCAGTCTACTACTCCGGGTGAGCCGATACGCGTTGCGCCACATTAAATTCTTCACGTTTAATCAATTCCGGAGCTTTGCTTGTGAAAAAATATCAAACTGAAGTGTTTCCTTCCGTATCGACGGCGCCGGGGGAGCAGAGGGCAGACAGCAAATAAATCGTTGGCGCAGTTTCAAAAAGCACCAAAATTGTCGGGGTGGTACCGCGGACACGCCTTTTATCTGTTACGTCTATCAGCCTTCACGTCGGCAGCTTAACGTAAATAAGGGCAAAAAGTTGCCGAGAATAAATAATAAGGACGAAGAAAATGGGCAGATGCGTGCAACCGTGCGGGATTAAAGAGTACTCGGCGGTTCGGATCAGTTGGCTGACCTACTTCCGTTCCCGCGACGCTACCATCATTACGATAAAAGCTCGTTTAATGAATTAAAGCTAGTCTCGAGTACGACGTCATATAAAAATAAGCGGAGGAAATATCAAGGGTTTCTGTGAAACGTGGAGCTGTACATCGCTGGTATTTTTGCACTGTAAAAATCCATTTGAAGGTATAGCGGGTCACGATGGCCGGCCGCGATGACCCAACGCTCGTTACGCCTGCTTTATGTGGGGGTGCAGCTATCGGCAACAATGGCCGCTCATAAATACCAAACAATTAGACAATAAATTCCCATTTGAATTAGTATTTTTATTTGCGCATCACGTGCGCGCTCACACAATTTATGTATAGAAGCGTCAAACGAAACAGCTCAAAGAAACCACGCTCCCGGCGAGAAGAAAGCCTATAATTTCGATTGCGATTTAAAACCGGCCCAACTATAAACAATTTATTTGCAATGTCCATGCTCATCCTTGCACCTATCCCGGGATCTATTTACGCTAGAATTAAACCAGCACAAAACACAGGATACTCGGGTAGTTATCGGAGCCGATTTGCAACCATTACCGTCCACTCGGGCTGATCAGCGGCGTGATTAAGAAAAACGTATACCGGAGAGAGCGTGACACAAAAGCGGAGCGATAAGAGGAAAAACGAGCAGCAAGTCGCGAGCAGACGGTATCGGGCCCGCCCGGGAGTTATTAAATATTAAAATAAACTCGCATTCCGACACGAGTCCTACCGATACGCAAGATTACCAGCACAATGAGAGCAGGCCGCGATCGTCCCGAGCCTTATCATATCAAAGCACGAGCCTACATTATTCAGCTACCGACTCGAGCGCTTATTGCTGATCAAAATTTAGGGCCTGCGTAAACACGAGATACGGGAAACTCTTCGGACATTTCCTTCAGAGTCCTACACACCAGTAAAATTAAGTAAACCTAATTATACGAAAACAAGGATATTTTGAAGATAATCTTAATTTTTTTGGCAATTCGTCTCAAGCTTCAACTACGTGAGTACCTAAAACACAAGAGATTTTAAGGGATGCTTTCATTTAATACTCTCACTGTCGATCTACTACAATGTTGGTGATTGTTTATAAGGCTATAACCGCCTCTGTTGTCTAGTGGTTCTCTTACCAGAGGTCTCGGGTTCGATCCCCAGGTTTGGTTGGTGGTAGTACTATGTTTGAGTCCGCCTGGCTAGCTACACCATCTTACCAGAGTCTGTCGCCATAACAACAATTCTACATTTTTGTGTGCGGCATTTAAAGGTAAGATAGCCAGTTCCTCTGTCTGTTGAGAATTCCGGGTGAAAAGCGCTTCCACCTTTTCGGCACTTGAAACCTGGTAAAATTCGCTTCCCCGTTAAACAATAAAAAAAAGGCTAAAATACTATAGATAGCTTTTAAGTTACGTGTCAGAATAAAGATATGCCTGTGTAGGTGTCACGTCAATTTTGTCACGATTCTTTAAACTGAAAATCTCCGCCTCGATTGGTATCTTCATTACAACCTTTAAGCATTAATAAAGGGCACGTTGAATGTCAATAATCGCATAACTTACGTTGCAACACCTCCGAGGAGTATCGGTGCTCCCATCAGGTTGCCGGCACGGCACGCCCCTTACCTGAAACAATACATCATTACAATATAGGTTACGTGCTTTAATCGTCACATACCAGCCTGACGAAATGCATTTTAATATGGCATCATGGTTACATGTGGGGGCTTCGGACAGCTCTCTAGACTAGACAACTCTAGGTGGACAATACGGACGACTGTGTGGATACCACTGGAGGGAATAGGTCTTAACTACCTCTGTGGGATAGAGGTTCGCCTGCCGGTGTCAGGTCGAGAGATCCCGGGTTCGATCCTCAGGAGGAGATCTTGTGCTGGGTTTGGTTGGTGGTAGGACTTTTTTTAACTTCGCCGGGCTAGCTTACCACCATCTTACCTAATTCTGTCACTATAATTACAATATTATTATTATTATTTTTACTTTACGTTATCTCGAAATATAAAGTATTTCGGTGATTTAATGAAGCACGGGGTTACACTAAGTGGGCTTCATTTTCATGGATTTGCAAAGATTCATCCTGTAAGAATTTTCGGACGATGCGACAAGTGTTGAGTATTGCAGCTTTCTGCATTGAAATGTTGATGTTAGTAGGCAAGTCTCATGTTTTAACGCTAAGATGAATGGATTTTGGAATTACACCTGTGCTAGAAAGTACCAGAGGGACAATTAACACCTTATCATTTTCCAGATTCTCATAACTTCCTCCTTTAACTCGGTATATTTTTGGATTTTATCAGATTGTGTAACTATATACTGTACTATAACATAGCAAACAACCGCCTTGTACTAAGTGAGTTTATTAATTAAAATATTCCTTATACTATACGAAAACTACAAAACGCATCGATTGCGCGATCTAGGATCGGTCTACTTTTGTCGCGACATCTAGTTCAGAACTGCGTCAACTTTTGAACATTACCTTTAAACACAGGATATTATTTTTTTGTAAATTGTGTGTATTTGGCACTGCTATGTCTATCAAAAATGTAATTTAATTAATCTTGTCAATTTATATCTGGTCTATTGTTGTGTATAGTTTTATCTGTTAATATGGCTCTGACGTAGTACATTCTATGTCTGGGATTCTCTAGTACAGGCTTCGGTATGTATTCGTAGTATGGGATCGTGTTTGTCTGTTCTAAGAGAGTATGTTTTAATGCAAGTTTTTGGTGAATAACATTTACTATTTGGTTATGTCGGTGGGTATAGTCATTTTGTGTCAGCGCAGGGCACGCGCTATTTATGTGCTGTATAGTTTCGGATGCCCGGTTGCATTTCCTACACATATGGTTTTGGATGTTAGAATCTTTTATGATAAATTTCTTATAATTACGCGTGTTGATAACTTGATCCTGTATGGCGATCACAAAACCCTCCGTTTCAGGAAACAAATACCCTAATTTAAACCATTTGTTTGAGCCTTCCAGATCCACGTGCAGTTGTTCGAGGTCGTGAGGATGGCGCCCGTGTATTTCTTTTTCTCGCCAATCTTGCTATTTTTGCCGTATCCAGTTTTATCGGAGTACTATATTTTATATCACTTCTTTTTAGGTTTAATTATTATTATAACAACAATCCTAAGAATTTTTGTTTTCCGGCATTTAGAAGATATCCAGTTCCTGAAACAGTTGAGGGTTTCGGGTTAAGTGCGCTTCCACCTTCGGCCTTATCATAACCTGAAACCAGATGAAGGCCAAGCGCTTCCCCGTCATAGGTACAGTAAAAAAAAAACAAGGAAGACCGAAAATGCGATGTAGAGACGACTTTGCAAAGTTGCAATGCAATGAATCGCAGTACTTAGATTCTTTCAGATTTCAGATTTTTATTTATCGCGAAACATGGGTTACAAATAGGTGTTAACAATAAATTATGATAGAACAGTCATGATAGATACACCACAGGCAGATTTGGATCACCAAGGCCACCGAGGTATCATGGTGTCTTAAAAAAAAACGGCACGCCCATGTTAGATTCCACTGAACAACTTTTTTAGACGAGCAAATTACTACCAATGTTCTGCGAATATTACAAATTCTTTTTTTCACTGATAAACAAAATCTTGCTCTCAGCACATTCTACAGAATTGACATATCTATGACACAATTGATAAAGCATATGTTTTCCCAATATTCAATATTGTAAACGCTCAGCGATAAATTAATTCGTAATGCACCAAAGCCCACAGCGGCCAACGAGTCGATAAGTCTCAATAATTAAATCACCCGCGCAGGGCACCATCTATACGTCTGATGGGGCGATGCTCCCATCGAGTTGGACCACAGTTATTATTAACTTAGGGACCTGTTGATAGAATATGGCACGGTAGAAGTGAAATGGTTCGCAGTCAGGCCAGCTTGAGTTGTCTAGACTTTGTGCACAGCAATTTGCAAGTCCGTCCATGGCTATTAAACAGATAAATGGTAAATATGAACGAGCGGACGTTTGACGTTTTGCCATAGGGGCTTAATAGTGCGGCATTGTTATAGGCAAGACATGCACTTTACATCAGGTGGACTGCTTGCTTGTCTCGTTTCCTTGTTGTATAAAAACTTTATTTTGACCTTATATTTTAAAGTGCGTTTGCTTTAGCCGGTTGTCCAACTTCAAGAGACCTGTAAAAAATTTGGAAAGCCTTATCGGTTTAAGAATAGCGTTGAAATCTATCGGATTCTAAGTCGAATCCGTGATGTTTATGATCCGAATATTTTCTGAGGTTTTCAGAATAACTACACTGAGTATCCATAGAGCCAGTACTGTCGAGGCTTTTTTTCCACAAACTCACAGAAATGAAACCTATTCTCTTTTTTTGAATTCTGAACTTTCCACAAACTTAGCACAATCTTACGCGCACGTGTGAATTTTCCGAGAAGCAGTTATTTTAGATACGACTATTTGAAAATCTATTAAAGAAGCCTTCATTTAGATACGACTATTTGGTAATAACTGTCTTACTACGTGCACATCTCATCCGAACCTAAAGAGTGCCAACCGGACCCTATTACTAAGCCTCCGCGTCTGTCCGTATGTAAGCAGGTTGCATCTCATAAACCGTAATAGATATATATTTTTCACAAGAATATATAGGTACTTCTATTGAACTTATAACAAAAATAATAAAAAATCCACCATGTTTGTTTTGTCTTAAAATGCGGGTCGCGTTATACGACATGCATGACTTTAAAAATTTCCAAAGCAAGCATTTAGCATTACTATTAAGATGATAATTTTTTTTTGGAAGGTATAGAAAACGATTTTCTTTCACATTCATACCGAGAATACTTTGAACTCCCTTTACTTTTACCGTCAATCCAGGTTGGATATGAAAATAACGCACTTATGAGCTATACGTAGAAAGACTTAAGACGAAATACTTTTTCTGAGTGATGGTGACCGAGGCCTGCACTGACTTTTTTTTATACAACATGGAGACTGAACAAGCAGGCACCATCTGATGTTAAGCGCAACTTTTTAAACTGCCTCTGGGTGGTAAACCCACCGATTTCAGATCCTGATATCCTGGGTTCGATCCCCATGGGGAGTCTGGCTAGCTACCACCATCTTACCTAATTCTGTCACCATAATAACAATTCTAAAATTGTGTTGTTCCGGCGTTTAGAGGTAAGATAGCCAGATCCTCAGTATGTTGAGGATTCCGAGTGAATTGCGCCTCGTCTTCGGCCTTATCTCAACTTGTAAACAGGTGAGATGAATGCCAAGTGCTAACCCGTCGTATAATAAAAAAAAAAGCAACTCTTGCCTGTAACAAAGCCTGACTGCGTAAGTCCTATGCTTGCTTGTTCCGTCTCCAAGTGGTATATTTATTTCAAAGAATCGAATACAGGAGGTATTCGAGTTTTGGAAATCGGTTAAAAAGTACATTAAAACTACTTTCTTGTGACGCCGAAAGTAAGGGAGGCTGAATCTGAAACTCATTATTTTCGTGGTCGATTTACATATCGGGATGATCGATAATTAGGAGATTAATCACCTGACCAAATGACGCAGCTCATTATTCACAGGGAACTGTTAATCACCATTTGGTCTGAGCCAGACATTTTTCATTCTGATGAGCCTTATATAATCGCTCATTAAGCAACGTGAAATCTTAGTGAAGTCTTTGGAAAGGAGATAATTTTGCCATTTTATTTCTGATTCTGCTGACTCTTATAATAATATAATTTAATAGTTTTATTTCGTACAAATTCAGTTCTTTTTTTATGGAATAGGCTTGCGTTTGACTGCTATCGCGCCGGATGTTAAGTTATGATGCAGCATACGATGGAGCACGCTTCTTTAACTTGTTGTTATTCTGAGGGAGTGACCAAGGCCTTCACCGACGTCCAGCTGTGGAGAGTATTGTGTATTGCCCCACATGATTTTAACTGACCCTACCCCAGCCAGCTCAGCTCCTTAAAATACCGGAGCAGGATTTTGGGAGCACGCTTGCCTAGAACCTCTTCACTCTTGACTTGAAGACTCCCATATTGTAGTGTTCGGCAAACACAGACTCAGGTAAAGCGTTCCATTCCATGGTAGTGCGCAATCTACGGTCCATAGCTATTTATGCCTTACATACTAATATGTGTATATTATTATATACTTCAACTATTTATTGCCACATAAAGGCTGTACTTGTGTTTTGTTAAGTAATATTATAGTTGAAATCTTCAGCTTAGCTCATCTTGACTGTCTATACTATTCTTAAAGCTTTTTCAAGTAGGTATGTTTTGAAAAAGGGTTAAGAATCCAGGCATTCGATAAATATTCAATTTTCAAATAATTTAACCCATATATAGATTTCTAAACAAATCCGCTCAAGGTTCTCCTTAACAAAATCCTAAGAAATGCACACAGCATAAAATTATGGCTAAACATACAGGAGTTTTAGTATTTAATAGTCGTACAGTAATTCTACTTACAGCGAAGTAAAAACAGATACTCCGGAATTTTAATTGAAGACTGGTCATTGGAATTAGATTATGGTAGGTTGTGGCATAGAAGAAATACTAGTAGCTACAGAACTCGGCTACTGCCATGGCACGGTGCCAGCGATGATTTCCAAACACAATATGTAAAAGGTACGTAATTTTATTTGATTTATTTTTTCTAAATATTAAATATAATATATAAAATAATACTAGGTACAAAGGAAGCAGTTGGATTACCTAAGGACCGTTCCAGACCATTACCAGACGGAAGCGTGCCCGACAGTTTTTCCAAATTATTATTTTCTAAATGTATAAATTATAAAAATATTATTATATATTTACATATCGTACAAACTGAGATTCTTTCGAACAAATACAGTTTGATACATAAAGCAAAAAGTAAAAAAAAGAGATGAAACTGTTAACATTTAAATAGGAAACATAGGTTCGTACATACACACATCGATCTTCTCAATTCCCTATGGACTCAAAAACGGCTGGACCTATTTTGACGGGGTTTTCACTGGCAATTAGCTGATTTTATAAGAGAACAGCTAGGCCATGGTAGGCCATTTTCTTAGTGGATGTGACCAACGTAGTAAGAATAAATGAATGAATAAACACTTTATTGTACACAGAAATATGACTATAGAACAACACAAACATTAAGTGACAATAATGTCTAAGTACAATGGGCGGCCTTATCGCTAGATATAGACAGCGCGTAAATAGACACAAGGTAGTGATTTTTCAGCGTCAATAACAAAAGTATACACTGACGGAGCCGGTCTTATTTCAGTGGGCAAGTCGTTCCAGTAAGGCTTTGTTATAGGCAAGAGCACATAACATCATGTGGCCTGCTTCCTTGTTTCACCTCCTGGTCGTATAGAAAAATAAGAAATATGTACCATCGTGAGTCCCATGCACTGGTCAATGCTGTTCGGTGGTCCCGTTTCCTGGATGCACCTGTGTGCGCACGCGCCTAGCGCCGTGTACCTCACGATAATGAATACGAGTTAATTAAGCAGCATTAGTCGGAACACCGGCGCCTGCACACGAAGTCCGAACTGATTCACGAGAGAACCAAACTCGTTCATGTACCTTTTGTCCCATCGCCTACGAAGACTCTATGAAATCTGCTAATTAACTTCCGGTACTTATCTTCCCCACTACAACTCAGCCCATACATATGTGCCTTGTGTGATGAATATAAATGGTTGTTCTGTGTTTGGGTGTTGTATCATATAGTACGTATGTATTTACAAAAAGTATTTAAGTATTCTATCCGTAATCTAGTTCCCATATTACAAGCAATGCTTAGTTTGGGGCTAGATGGCGCTGTGTAAAATTAATGTCCTGTAATATTTATTTTTATTTATATATTTATGGATGTCGTAAAATCCGACTAAGGGAGCTCACCTGAAGAAGGGATCTGTGTATTATTTACACTTTAACTGAGATCACCAATCTGCCTGCCAAGCGTGGTGATTAAGGCAAAACCCTGCAGCTTTAGAGGAGGTTCTGTCCAGCAGTGTACACAAATGGGCTATTGATGATGACTCATCTTCTCATATATGGTACACAGCACAACTATGGCACACATCGAATCAAAGTCTAGTATTAAACTAAGGGCAAAACAACTTTTTCTTTTTTGAGATAAATAATAGGCTAGCTTTTGACCTCTAGGCCAGGGTAAGATCTACGATGGAGCTACTGGCTCTTTCTTTCATCGACGGAATACGGCAAACCGTTTGGTGCCCGACTTCAGCAGAAAGGTGGCCATTACCCAAGTGAACCTTTGTACACATTATTTGTATTACAGGTTAACATTTTAATTATCTCCCACTCTACCCGACACAGTACCCCACCACTTGTCGTCATACAGAAAGGTTGCGGATCATAATTCTAAATCTCTCCCATAAAATGTTTCACTTCATGTGTAGAAAGATTTTGACCACTATACGTGCTTTGCGTTCCATTAGAAGGTCACTTTGATTAAGGGCCAATAAGCTGCAGGCGATGCTGGTAATATACGATTAGATATCTCAACTCGCAATTGCAATACGTATATCTTCTCTGCACACGATACTATTAATCCCAGCGTCAGGCAAGTTTCGTCTCGTCGTCGGCGCACTTGGAGAAATATTAAGGCTATTAATATTAGGACGTTGCACACAAGATAGCGGGGTCAGGTTACCGTAATGCATGGCTTTGCATATCTCAGACCATGCCAAGGATTACATTTTAAGAAACGAAATGCCTGTAGCAGACTTGCAAACGTATGCTTTTTAAAACAATCAAGTGTTTCACCACTAGCTCATATGAAAGCAAGTGAAGATCTGGCATAAGCCTGCATGTGACTTGAAAGACTCCGAGATGTCTCCCTGCGTCTGTCATTCGTATCGTACGCAGGAAGACAAATAAGTCCTCGGATTTGGGGCTATCGATATAAGTAGAGGCGTATTGTTTCATTAGAAATTCGAGCTCACCACCACCAAACGCCAAACACCAAGCAAATCGAGATAAGTCGCACACAACTTGGCAATAACTTCTTCCAAACATGAATTTGGCAACTCCCGGCACGTCTCATCTATGTGTGGATAGCCCATAAGGTAAAATTTACACGGGAAGTGAAAACAAATAAAACGAAGGCTTTACCCAAGATCGCTTTACGGAGTGACGTGCACGATATTTTAAACCCGAGGCGGTTAATCCACTAATTCAAGAAGCTGCGGCATCACCGGAATGCCCGGAGCGATTCGTACAACAACAAAATATGCGTGTTTCTCCGTCATTATGCAAAACACACACCGGATACGCACGTGAGTTATTATCTACATAATAAGTCTCATCTCGTTACCCAGCCCGGCTCATTTCACTCGAGAAATTACTCCCGAGATCTCGCACGGTTTGTAAATAGGTGCCATACAAATATTTTACAATTACATACCACGGAACGCGCCGAATAGGCGCAAGTATCGAATACTCGAGAGTAACTTTGCATGCTTTATGAAAATGGAGAACAAATAAATTCTTGTTATGTGGTAAAAGGAAATAGAATTTCGCAATGCGGTAATGAGATAGCGTTTACAGTTATTGCTACCATTAGGAGGCTCGTGTTTTGCGCAAATAGAAATAAGTAAACTTTATTCAAAACAGGGAGATTGTGTGATTATTTTTATGGTAAAAATATCGCGCATCTCTTACATAATGCGTGATAAATTTAGCACGCTGTGTTTAATTCGATAACAAATTAAACACAGCGACATTATCCCCAAACTGATGGCTTTGAAGGAATTGTTCGCATAAAATCTGCATCCCAAGTAATTATGGTAAATATACCTACTTATTACTATAAACATATTACTATATTCAACGTTGATGTGGACAAGTCTGATTAACGTGATCACACGACACTACTCGGTACTCTGGTAATCACTCTGTATACCACACCGCTACTCTTTTCTTTTCTCTTTATTATGTTTATTTACCTAATCGTTTTTGTTTTTTTTATGCTACCAACTCTGTGGGTCACTGGTATTTGAAATGATTTTATTTTTATTTATTTTGCAGAACCTTTTCATTGAAATCGATGCAAATATTGCCACCGATAGAACAATGAACCTTCGAAAAAACCCCACCCATCGATCATATTAATGGTACTCAAACCGGTCTTTTACCAGTATTCATTAGGATATCTAACTTGTCAAAAAGCTAGATATAAATCTAACATTATCTGCAATCTTGTTAGCTGTCACGGCATAGCGTCCAACGCGAAAACTCGATTAGCTATTGATTATATAAGGTGATCTAATCAGTGATATGCAAATACGTATTTTGAAGCAAGACATAGCAAATAGTATGTGACAAAATGTAAAATAGTCTGACAGAGGAAATCGTTGCTAAGCCTAGGTGACCTATTACGAATGGCTAGAGAAAGGTCACAAACTCGAGAACTGCAACAAATGTTGACAAACACTTCGCTTTCGCTTAGTCGCTTTTATAAGGAGTAAACACTTTTATAAGGAGTAAACATTACATAGATTGGAAAGAAAATTATTTATTGTTCACCAATAACACTAAAAACAAACAAGTAACAATGGGTGGTCTTATCTCTTAAAAAGTAATGGACTGTTAGAAATAAGAAGGGGTAACAATGGTGATAACAATACTATAAATTATATTTAAACATTTTTTAACAAAAATTAAATTACATGTACAGTTAAATAAATAAACAGCACATTATTGAATACAGCGCGATTTAGTTATACAAATACAAAATAATTTATTGCTAAATAAACACAACAAACATACCTACAACAAGAATTAGGCAATTAGCAAAAAGGGGTTAGCCATAAGTACTATTCTGCGCAAGTAAAGGTCTACACAGGGCTGGTTTTCAGTTTACCCCAAATAAAAAGCTCGAGCTACGATGCTAGTCGAGTATAGGCGCAAAAGAAAATAGCGGGTTAAAAATTAAAATATCTCCAAGAACCGATTAAGTACAATTTATAGAAAATATAAATAAATTAAAAATAAAAGCAAAATAACGAAAAAAATACGGTACAAAAATAATTTTTAATTTATATATTATACAATGTGTGAGTGTGTAAGGGTGTAATGGTGTGTATGTGCGTGTGTAAGGGAATTTTTGGCTTGTTAGAAATCTGAGTGAATGGCTGACCAAAATGGGTGTGACCGAATTGGGACAATGATAAAAGTCGAGCGCTCGCTATGTCCGGTGACAAGGCATGTTTGTTTATCCCTGATAAAGATGCCTTGTCACCGGACATAGCGAGGGATCCCTGGATAAAGATCCCTGATGTAGTTTTAAAATGAATTTACAAGTAGGGTAAGCTAATAATCGTATACATGCCAAAGAGAAGTCCGTCGGAACGACAACCACCGGACGACGCTTATGACCCCACTACGTACAGATTTATGATCGACCCCGCAGCTACAAAGACGGGACACTTTAGGGCTTAATTTAAAGCAGGGCATTCCCTTTTTTCAATGTATAGTGTGGGTTTCGACGCCTTATCTTACAAAATCTTTGTTTTTTAAAACACGAAATTCAAAACACCTACCAATATTTTTAAGGATAATGTGTTTCATTTGTAGCAAGATAATAAACTAGATTTAGATTGCCATAGATGAGCTGTTTATAGGAATATTATAGATTTGGTTATAAATTGGTTTAGATATCGTGAGATGATTATAGTTCTCGTTATATATAACTTGTCTAATATGCTAATGAACAACGCTTGGTAGTCATTTGCATGATTGGTAGCGAGTTTCTGAATTCGATACATTTATTTGTCATACCTTGTAAGGCACAAAAAAATTGACACATCCTCATTATGTAGAGCGCTAAATATATAAAAACAACAAGTCACTCAAGCTTTTAATAGTGTTCGCAGTAAAACTTAAAAGCCTTTCGCTGGGACGAATACCGTTTTAATCGAAATTGGTTCTTCAAGTAACAAGTACCAAGAACATACAACAATTGTCCACTGTCATAGATAACAAAGGGTACTGGATCATTTGAATGTCACACCGTACATCGTAACGTCTCAATCTAGCGATTACGGAAAAGCTCCATTGAATCCGCCGCGGGGCCATCATAGCGAGACCGGCGTCAATCACCGGTTGCACAACCACATAGCCACAGCCACACAACAGATACATGGCATTACGCTGGTAATACACAGTGATGCCTTACCAATGTTTTATTGATAATTTGTTTTTTTTTTGCGACGGAGCAGCGCCTGCACCCGGAATCCTAAACAAACTGAGGAACTGGCTATCTTACCTCTAAATGCTGGAACACAACAATTTTATAATTTTTGCGCCATAACAAGCGTACAATAATAAAAAAAAAACACAATATTGTACTACCTTGGGTATCGAACCCGGGATCTCAAGATCTGACACCGGAAGGCGAACCACTAGAATATAGAAAATAGAGAAGGAGAACGCATCAGCTTTGCGCTTTACTCGATGTGTGCTGTAAAACACTGACGGTGCGTTTATATAGAGCCGGACGCGCAGCACCCAACGAATGTTCTTGAAGACTTCGAACATAATGGAAATACAGACGTTGGAAGCTGTTTCACGTTTTGTAGTACTACTCATTAAAAAAAAATGACCTAAGAATATCTACCAGGTGGGGATGTCAAAAGCTGTACTACTGACATTCCTATTAAAAAACAGTGAAGGCGGAATCAGGTCGATGCAGCTGCCATCCTGAGCCTAGTGGAAAACACTAAAGTGCTATATATTTCTACTCTTATCCATAGTGCAATGAGCGATGGAGGGTGTATTATGGTGGTCGTTATTTAACACGCCAGCCAGTTACTGCTATATTCTGGCACTGTCGTGTATCACGGGCTTATAGAGCCATATAGAAAGCTCCGGGCACTAGCAAAATGTCACGTCCGTAATGTGACAATACGTCGACTCCCGATATCAGAGTGGAGCATCGAATCGACGAGACCAACGCTTGCCAAATGCTCTTTAAAAATGTTACGTGTTCCACTTCAAAAATGTTTGGATTGTCTTCCGATTACATAGGCTACATATTTTGTTCACTGCCATCTTTTTTGATTGGCTAGTTTGAGGACTAGTTAAATTGGAAGGATTCAAAATATAAGTTTATGAGCTTTCGTGGACATTGAGGTTACACGAGCATATGAGAACTGCCTATTTATATCTATACAAATAAATAACAATTATGTGTCTGTTTATAATGTCAAAATAGCAACTTTTTCCTAAATGCATATGAATGTATATACGGCAATTATAACAACTTTTTTTTTTTAACTGTTTGTATGCCTGTTTTTTAGATCTTATCTCCGAAACGAATGGATCTAATTTGACGGGATTTTCACTGGCAGATTACTGATGTTATAAGGAGTAACTAAAGCTTCTTTTATATTAGAAAAAGAAGAAGTATGGCTCCGCGCCAATACAAATATCCCATGAAGTATATTCTTAATCTTTTGGGAAATTTCCATAGGATTTATTTTTATACAACTAGGAGACGGGACAAGCAAGTAGCGCACCTGGTGTTAAGTGCATCTCTTGCCTATAACAATGCTTTACTGCATAGGTCACATCCACAAAGAGCATAGCCTATACGGCACTGCATTGTGCCCGTCAACTGGAGACATAAAGGTGTTAAGCCTCGCGTGCCAGTAATTTCATCGGAAATACCCATACCCTCCAAACCTTGGCGGCTGTAATAGATATGGTGGTAGTACTTCCACGGACGATCCCTTTCACAAGGGGCTCTCCTACTCTAATACTCGTATGTGCTACACCAAGAATCAAGACGTAAATTAACTACCCATATTCTGCCGCCCTATTGAATACGAATCATATGCGTCATTTTTTTTTTTTTTTGTAAATTGTACAGGGAAAATCTGTTTTCGTAGACTACGTGCTCTACAATATACAAGTCTAGATTAGTATTGAAACGTTAAGTTATTAATGCAGCACGTGAATATTCATCCGATGATAGCAGGGATGCGTAGGCCTCCAGGGCGCGGCCGCATTAGACACAATGCCATTTGCATAAGCGGGGCGTTCCTAACTGTCAACCAGAACATTCACATTAACTAATCTGATGCGGTAATGAATGCGAAATAGTTTCATTATGCGCTCTGTATTTGATTACGCCCATGCGGTGATGTGACACCTGGGTGAGCATTTTCAACTGGTCGAAAAATAAAACGGCCAAGTGCGGACATGTTCACCGAGGGTTCCCACTTCTTTTTTAGGAAAAAATACTTTTATTTTAATTGAGATTTATAGCGGCAAATAAAATACACATTCTGTATCAATTACAACAGTCTACCTATTACGGTTCATGGGATACAGCTGACAGATAGACGGACGGACAGCGGAGGCTTAGCAATAAAAAAATAAAAAACTAGCCAGAGGTTCTTGCCTTTCTTCTTGTGTGCTGGTCACGATTCCGAACATGCGGTAGATTTGAAGTTTCAAAGTGATCCTAAAAAATCTTACTAAATATTTGAGTTTGAATAGGGTCCCGTTGGCACCCTTTGGGTACGAAACCCTAAAAAACATCATCAACATCAACAGCCCATTAGTGTTTTTGTCATTATCACCACGCATGCGGATTGGTGATCTCAGAAAATGTGTAGATAATACACAGAAGGAAGCTGCTCCCTTTCATCTGTTGAAATCTTAGTCGGCTTTTACGACATCCATGGGTTGAGTTCGATTCTTAAGCCGAGACCGCCACGGCACAATGTCCCGCAAATCGATACCGCTTCCGAGCACGCGTATGTAAACAAAGCACGACATATGTAAAAATTCGTAGCAGCAACACAAAACCCGAAACAGCTTTAAACCACTCTTGCAGTATGGTAATTTTCTACGGAAAAAGTGGGTCGGCTTCCCAACAAAGGCTCAAAAGCGATGTTCATTTCGACTAACATAGCACTTATACCGTGAAAAAGTTCGCTAGAGAGTTGAGAGCTCAGGGCGCATTGTACATTCGAGGAGCGTAGGAAAGCTACCGCATCGTCCCAGCCCACACTTCGCAATAATGCGCTTACTCTCCCAGACTACCACCTACCCCCATAATTCCATTCTTTGTACACCGCGACTACTAAGTCGAAACCCGTGTTACCACCAACAGCTTATAAGGTACAATAGGTAGCCAACAATATTCTCTTATCCTTTTCATAATGGAATTAGTAAGGTGAGCCTTCACGAGCGCATTTTCACAGAATGAAAATTTATTTATGCCACGCGGCAAATCGGGGTTTATGAGCTGTCAAACAGGTATGACAATTGTTGTTTGGATGTTGACATAGAGTAATATTATAAGCTGTCTAGCCGACTTTACGCCACAAAACTTAGTCAACACAAAGACTTTATTAATGATTTTATTTTATTGTACACCAAAATACTACTGACAAAAAACTAACAGTGCAAGGCGGTCTTATTTTATTTCTGAGTATACGACGGGGAAGCGCTTGGCCTTCATCTCACCTGGTTTCAAGTTATGATAAGGCCGAAGGAGGAAGCGCACTTCACCCGGAATCCTAAACAGTCAGAGGAACTGACTATGTCATATACTTATGATGATGTTTGATAGATTTTGACATAGTATTTTAAGAAGGCAAGACCAGTGAAGCTATTTATCTTAGGTTATTTTTGTTTGTACCGCCTGTAAATCACGCCCGACGTTGGATAGTTCAGCAATTACAAGAGGAATCCGGCGGGGCCGCTATCTCCAACTAATGAGTGAAGACGGTCGCTGGCCGCCGCACTTAGACTTATCTCCTTGATAAACATGTACAAATGGGTTACACGTAGCTTCCACCCCCTAAGTCTCTATTTCTGCTTTAGCGTCTCAAGTGAGAACTTTTATCAGTACAAAGGGTTCGGAACTCGTTAACTTAATGTGCTACCAATAGTTTGTTTTCTGTGATATCTACAGATTGGATTTCTTTGTTGAAACAGTTTACATAGCTATATTTAAAATCATGTGGGGTAGA
Organism: Venusia cambrica; assembly: GCA_951394065.1. Lineage (NCBI taxonomy): Eukaryota > Metazoa > Arthropoda > Insecta > Lepidoptera > Geometridae > Venusia > Venusia cambrica. The sequence continues at coordinate 8,179,089 of OX596055.1, forward strand.
TTTTTTTATTGGTGAATGGCCAAGCGTTTGACCACCAGTTAACTTGAGTAAAGTCGTGGCCTAAAATGGAGCACATCGAAAACCTCATCCTTGCCCGGGTCTAGAAGGTCAAGAGGTCATGATAAAATAAACAAAGACCACATTTATGGGGTACAATTGGAATAGGTCCTCTTGTAAATCGTTCCGGCAATAAAGGGTCCTAACACATTCGAATATTGTCCGAAGCGTTTTATTGCTACATATTTTAGAGCGGAGTGGAAAAGCCTGATGGTACGTTCACGATACATGAAAATCACATTCAAATACGAATCCTCGGTTTGTTACAACATGGTTTATATTTCCACTCGTAGTTTGATACTTTATTGTACGAGCAGACAAATAGCTAACAGCACACTTCAATACTCAATTATGCCCACGTTCAATGTTAACAAAATCGTCATCATTATTATTTCAGTCCACATACGTCCAATACAAGCCTCATAGCTCAGCTGGTAGTGAATCTGCGTTCTGCGCTGTAGATGTAGTGGTGTAGGTGTGAATTGAACTCACAGTTCAATTCAGGAAAAACATTTGTGTGATGAATATAGATGTTTGTTCTGCGTTTGTGTGTCGTATTGTATGATAAGTATTTATAAGCAAAAAAAAAATTAAGTAGTCTTTCCGGAATCAACTTCCCATATTACAAGCTATGTGGCGATAGTTTGGGGCTATATGGCGTTGTGTGAAATTATTGTCATGTAATGTCAAGATATACACCCCAGTCGAAGCCACAAATAGCTTAGCAGAGCCGCCTCCATCAATCGACTACCCGCGACCGTCACAATGTCATCGGTCCATCGGGTGGGGTCTTCCCACACTGCATTTCGCGTTCAATCGTAGACGCCATGCAAAAACCTTTGCATGATGATATTCGAGAGAGCCTAGGGCCAGTGGCAAGAGCCGATCTGGCAGTATCTTCTAATTCTGAGAGCTATGTCAGTAACTTTGGTTCTCTTACGTAAAACCGTTTTCGCCAACATAGTTCATATAGTTCAATATAGTATCAATATAGTTCATTTATTCATAACATTGTTATCACATCAGCTTAAAACAAACTAAAACACAATAATTATAAGCAAATAGAATTTACATAAAGTTTAAAATTTACGCAGCAGTAAATTTGATTAATTTATAAAATTAAATTATAAAAGAAAAAAAACAACAATAATACTGGATTAAATTATGATAAGTCGAATAAATTAAATTCATCAAAAAAATAATTATATTTATATTAGTAAGATATCATAAAGATCACATATTAAAAGTGCTTACTAATTATCAAACAAGAAAATACTTGTCTACATAATTTAAGGTCATAAAAAACAAAACAAGTGAAGCAATATCAAAGTAATGTGATCAACTTTTATTCCACAGGAACCCTTCACTTCCGTCCCCTACACTAACTGGTATTCACATAAAAATAATCTTTGCACACGTCCTAAAATATTTCAGTTCACAATACGTGCCTCAAGACCTCATTATGCGGGGTGTTAAAATGCAAAAACGGCAACGCCGCTGGCGGCGTAGCGTCCGGACGCTGCCGGCCTGAAGCTTTCAATAGCGCAGGAAAACCGCAGCGGCGATGGCGCGATGAAAAAGACCTCTAATGAGCGCTCTCATTAGATTGCTCCTATAATCATATACACCTATCGAGTTGCGAAAAATGCACGTTTTATACGTAAGGGATAACGGTAATGTTGTTTTCTCTTTTGGTACAAGAAGACTTTTACATAGATCGAGAATCGACTACAACAAGCAGTGCGCGAGATCAACGACTTAAGAAGGCCCAGTAGTCTCACTTTCCGATACAAACGTAGTTTCATTTTCATTTCGAAATGGCAAGTCTGATTCAAAAGATTTTTTGCAGGTATAATTGGGTAGGGATAATCGGTGTCTGTGGTGCGTTACTTTTTCTAAAAAACGAATACAAACAAAAATGTATGGAAAAACTCTTTTCCATATATTTTCATTGTTATTGCGTTTTAGGAAAAGTAACGCACCACAGACAGATTATCTCATTCCGATTATACCTGCAAAAGTGAACGTGAATCGTTCTAACCACTTCTAAAGAAAAAGGAACTACGTTTGTACTGGAGAGCGAAAGTCAGCGGTACTCCGGGGCCCTCTTAACGTGCCTTTTCACCTACACAGACGTTTCACGACCCTAATTCCGGACTCTTTAATAGAATTTCAGACGATCCTTCACATTTTTTTATTATTGTACAACGGGGAAGCAATTTTCAAACGCACGGAATGTTTTCCAATCGGAAATATCACTTTTTATCGGATTCGACTTAGAATCCAATAAATTTTAACGCCATCCTCACACTATTTCTGAAAATCTGCTGTGGAAAATTTCGAATACTAACTCAAAATTTTACCGAGTTAGGAATAGCGTTCCTGGAATCTTAATCGAAAGCTTCGGAATCCGATGCGATTAGTCTTTTCGAATGTTTGAGAATAGCTTACCAGGTTAAGATACGGCCGAAGGTGAAGCTGCACTTCACCCGGAATCCGCAAAAAAACTGATGAATACTCTACTAATACTCTTCTTACCTCTAAATCGATTAGAATTAGGAAAGATGGTGGTAGCTAGCCAGGCGGACTCAAACATTTGATTGAGGTCAAACGATGTTCATCTAACATTACTAGAAGACATGTGCTCTATCTGGGTAACAAACCCAGAAACTCTAGAGTGACCAACGCCCACCACACCACATCGCCCATCGACCAACGCCCTATCACTACTCCACGTATTGTAGATGGCCTACTAATCTCACCAGGCAAGCAACAGCCTCCTTCTGTGTATTATATACACCTTTACTGTGATCACCAATCCGCTTGCGAAGCGTCGTGATTATAGCAAACCCTACAGTTTTGGAGGAGGCTTTGTCCAGCAGTGGACACTAATGGACTGTTTATGTGATGTGTGTATTTCTAAGTATTTCTGTGTTAGCACTCTGTTATCGCAAGGGCCATTGTGTCAGAGAATCCTCTGTAACCAGACTGTTGTTGAAACTGTGCCTGTAGTAGATTGAACTCTCTTTGCTTTTACTTCTACAAATTAATTACATGATAATGAGTCTTAATAAAGCAGTTCTGTGCGTGACAGATATACAAGTCTAATCCCTTTACGTATTTCGTGAGGCATTTTTATTTATATCAACAGATGCAAGATACAGCCAAACAATTCATGCATATTTTCCATAACCAATAAAATATTATAGCACAAAATTTACGAGATAGATAATTTAAATTCTATTGCATTTTGAGTTTTAACGGCGTCCTATTACGATATATCCGCTCGGAAAGAAATACGACATCATAACAAGAACATATTTAACTTCCACGTACAACGAATCCTAAGCCGATAAAAATCTCAGCTTTATTGGTTATTATTGTACCATTCATCTTCACATAATAGTTACCAGTAAAACATGATTTCAAAATTGTACGGGGCAAATCTTCGAATTCTATAGGATGCACAGTAACATTATCAGGATAAAAATTGACCAATTGTCCACATAAAGGGGATGGGGGTGCTTTTACTACATTTTTAGCGAAAAGATCTACGTTTTGATTAAATGAAGTGCCAGTTGTAGTGTTGCAAGTTGTGAATACACGTGCTTTTACTACATTTTTTGTAATATTTTTAGTGAAAAGATCAACGTTTTTTTTAATGAAGTGCAAGCAGTATGAACATACGTGCTTTCACATCATTTTTTTTTGTTACATTTTTTTTGTGATAACATCTAGATTTTGTTTAAATTGATTGCCAATGTAGTGGTACAAGTTGTAAACATACAATACACTAAAATCGGTGAAGCTATCTCGGGCATCGAGCCTTTGACACCTCGGCTCGAAAAACAGGTTGATAAAACCCGCCCTTCATGAGAAGTGAAACTAATGTGTGATAATTATCTTATGTTAGCCGCATTACTATATAAACCATGGTTTTTCTTGCACATGATGACTTTTGCAGCATCTACGAGCAAAGTAAAAACATATACTTGCATAGAACAACGTCAGTCAGCCTGAGTTAATAGTTTTTTTATACAACTTTGCAGCAACAAACAAGCAGCTCATCGACTTGAGGTTTACAGGTGTTAAGCCTCGCGTACCCGTAATTTCACCGGCAACCATACGGCCGATGAAGGTATCGTGGCAGTACTTCCCCGGACGAGCCCTTTAGCTCTTACTACTCTGAGTTTGTCCGTGTCTGGATACGATTATACGATTTCTTAATCGATTACTTTGGTTAAGATACTTTAGCTTTAGTAGTGTTATGTTATGTACTGTACTATAGATACTGGTTTAGATAGTTTTATCAATTGATAGCTAGATTATTATTATGTACTGTACTAGGTAACAATTTTTATGTAGCATTCATTTTGTGTATCAATTATTACAACAACAAACCTATAATTTCATTATTTTGTGTAAGTACCTACAGATATAACGACTTACTGAACAAATTTATTTTTTAATTACCTATTTTCTGCTTTTTACGTTCTCTGGTATTTGTATATCTAGTAGAAAAACGCATATGCAGCTAAAGTATAAAAGTCTAGTCTAGGATAGTTCGAATATCTAGGAAAAACGCATACCTACGCGGCTAAAGTACTAAAGTCTATATTACAGGACATTCATTTTTACACAGCGCCATCTAGCCCCAAACTAAGCATAGCTTGTATTTATTTTTTATTTGCTTTTATATGGGAACTAGATTACGGATAAAATACTTAAATACTTTTTGTAAATACATACGTACTATATGATACAACATCCAAACACAGAACAAACATCTATATTCATCACACAAATGTTTGTCTGTAAAGTCTAGTATAGGATAATTCCGATACTATTCATATGTGTACTATAAGAACTCAGCAAATAGAAGCAAGAAATAGAAGTACTATACTGCCTCATATTAATATTTTGTGTGAGTTTAGTCACTACGAGAAGTAATCGCTACACTTCCAACTCGTCCACGACCAGCCGTCGTGTGCAAGCACTCTCTTCGCCAATCCAGTTAATGAGCGTCGAAGTTTTTCGCTTAAATAAACATTAAGAAGAGAATGGACGGTGCGCCCACCAAACCTTTTACTGGAATTACGCTGTGGTTAACTGTTCGCTTTTAAAACAGAATGACCCTGCATACAGCATTGTAATGTTGATAGAGGCTTGTTTAGATTGCACCACAGTAATCTTCTACAGCGAAGTAAAATGAGAACGAAACGAGAAAATGTAAATATAAGAAATGAAAATATAGTTTTGAAGCACTCAGCTTCAGTTATCAGAGAGCACTTTACAGTGAACAAAGTTCCAGTGCAAAGTATTTGAACAAATCAACCTAAATATTTTAAGACAACGGTAAAAGAACAGTTTCTCAAAGGGATGCTTACCCTTAGCTCGAGACGAGATTAAAACTTTGTTACTTGAAAGTGCACTGGTCGCAGTGTTGAAGAGAAATTTACTCGAAGCAAAAGTTAATATAAGCGAAATTTGTCCTGTGGCGAGCGGTTGCGGGCGTCCCAACTTCCAACCCCGGGAACTTACTCCGGGTTTTGTGTGGACACCTGTGTTCGTTTCCACTTTAATTCACGCCCTTTCTTGTTTTCATCGTTCAAATTAGAGCAAACGCTTCTTCATATCAACGGATTTTACCGCAAACCGAACGGTACACATGATCCAAAAGTATTTGAAAGAAACATATTTACGCGTTTAAAATGTGATATCAAAAGATCGCAAATACGAAGCAAAAATGTTGAATTTAATTAAAGTAACTTCACAGGCCGTTTTTTAGTTGTGTTATCAGATGCGCGTCCAGACAAGCATCAGATGTAATTGCATCGGTCGAGCTTTCAAATGTGCCGCCGAACTGACTTACTACTTATACATGTGTGAGTCACTTTAAAACGGACCTGCCATTTGAATAAATTACGTTGAATCCGTTCACGAAATATCACGTAAGGATACAGCAATATTAAGTTATTTTCATTAACGGGTATTAGGGAGCAATATAAAGCACGATAACGTGTGAAGAATTCACATAACATTCTAGGAGCGTTCCTTTTTTGTTGCAAACTGCGTCTAAATCCCGACAAAAATATTCCAGCGACACACTGCCCATGTATGACATAGCACATTATCGTAAACATTCATTTAAGAGCCGCGCTATGGCGGTAGTTTATTTTAAAATGTAGAGAACAGCTTGCTCTCTCGCTGTTCCAAGTAAACAGCAACAAAGCCGCGGTCGGAATGAGGTCGGAGATAGCTACGAGCTACGAAGTTAGTAAGCATAAATTAAAACAAGCGTTTCCATAAAAAGTTGATAAATGGCCTTCCACAGACGCGTCGCCACAAAAAGGGGGCGATGTCAACCGAAGCGCTAACGTGTTTCATTTTGATAGCAGACAGCATCTGTGCCATTTCCACGGGACCACTGAACGGAAAGCTATTCGAACTGATTCGAATCCGCTCCACTGCACTCCTCAATAACCGCAACTCATTAAAATGGAAAACCAAAGAACGGTAGAAAGGAACTCCGCCTTTCAAAACGAAGCACGAAAACTATGAGAGAAATGAATGAAGATATTGTTTCATATTTCTGGCACGTGACTGAATACCGCTGTTTTGTAAAAAGTTCACAGTTTTTCAGATTGGCACGTATCGGGAAACCGCTGACCAATAAAAACAGCGCTAATGTTACCTACGTGTAAAAGATGCAAAGATTCAGTTGACTTTTATAGAGGCTTTATTTGTAACTGTGCAATTTGTTTTCCATTTTTGTTGGGAAAAAGCGCAGGAATTAAAGCGGGGTACTCCAGAGTAGAGGCTGTGCATCCGCAATTCATGGTACGCTGGTCGCACGGACACTCGGCCGCACTGGGTGACATAATCCAACGTGCCTCTGTTTTTTCAAATGAGAAAATACACCTTTTTCTTTTAATGCTTTCAAAAGCATCGTTGTTGTTACTTTGCAATTGAACTGCCAATTGTTTTTTTTTGCACGCAAAAATATCCCTTACAATAAAATAATATGACAGGATCTTACACACAGCGAAATCTAGCAATATTGAATGCCAGATTATATATAGGTAAGCAATCATTTAAGAGTGTTGAGTTTGACCTTGTTTAGTTATGAAGGCCTCTCCACTTCTCTTCACTTCACTCTTAAGAATAGGTCCCGTCATCTCAACCTATAATAAGGCGACTTAAGGATTTCAACTAAAATTGGGCAGCAGCAACTTCCTGAATAAAATCGTATATCTTCACTGCAATCTTGAATTTTTCTCGTAAGTGTAGACAAAACGACAAAACCATCAAGACTTTTGTCACTTTTCTCGTGGTTTTAGATACAATATACACATAAAAGTCCAACCAAACTAGCAAGACACCAAACCAACAAAACCGATCCGTGCCATTTACATAAAGGACAAATCCAACGTTTAATTTTCCGTACAAGTAAAACCCACAACTATTCGTGTACAGAAAGTTGCGTAATCCACAAAGGTCCCCTTTAATTGGTTTACCACAGGCCTCTATTAACGAAATAAGATGAGAAATCAGAGCATTAGCATAACAGTGAATTCAATTAGGGTTCACAAAGAGGATTACAACTTTTACAATGAAGGAAAGTTAAAGCGGAGGGACGATTTAAACTAACATGGTATAATCAGAGTTTCACCGGATATGTACAAAGTTCAAATTAAATTCCGATGTTGTCAGGCTTCAAATATATTCCCCAACTAAAATTTGGTAAAACTATCTCCAACCATCATTGTGTAGGCTGTGTGTTTAATAACTGGTAATCCTTATAATTACATTTGATAGATAAATGGATAATTCAATGTTTATTTGGATACAATCTAACTAACAAATTGTTGATATAGCGATGAAGGTGAGATAAGAACACATTTGGTTGGTGGTAGGACTTTGTTTAAGTCCGCCTGGCTAGCTACCACCATCTTACCTAATTCTGTCGCCATAATAACAATTCTAAAATTGTTGTGTTCCGGCATTCAGAGGTAAGATAGCCAGTTTCTCAGTTTGTTGAGGATTCCGGATGAAGTGCGCCTCCACCTTCGGCCTTATCTCAACTTGTTACCAGGTGAGATGAAAGCCAAGTGCTTACCCGTCGTACAATAAAAAAAATATATATATCTGAACATCATTATGAATATATATGTTTTGCCATAGTGTATCCTCAAGAGAGTTGTTGACGTAATAATATCCTCGTGGAGGTATCCAAGAGAGGTTGTGCCACACTATATCCTTTTGGAGGTATCCAAGAGAGGTTTGCCATAGACTTCAAGCCAGATCGCAGTGTTAATACCACGCAAAAGAAAATGCTGCTGGAATTTTCCGGACAATGTAATTCCTATAAAGTCTGCCTTGTACCACACCCGTTAGTGGAAGGGGTTTGTGTTATTCTACTCTTCCAGACACAACACGATCGCATTAGCTGTAACTTTGACATGAATGTCCTAATGCTCAAATATATAAGTCCTATCATAGAGAGAAAAATGTAGTGATACATTTTTCTAGATGTTTTTGGCCAGCTTTCTAGTAACTTCTCAGTTAGCTGTGAAGATACTAAAAAGAACTTAACTCTAACAAGATCTCGAATCGTATAATAATAAGCGTCGAAGTACTAACGGCACTGAATGTAATAAAGTGCTAAAACCCAAAAGAATAATGAGACAGCAAAGCAATACAAATGATAATTCCAAAATTAGTCAGCAAGAGATAACTAAGAACAGTATTTCAAATAGTTTGACGGGCGGGCGTGCTAATGCCTTCGGATTATGGCCAATCGTTGGTAATAAAACTACCACCGCACCCGATGCAAATTATATTAGTGCACTCCACAACACAGTAAACGTAAAGCTTAAGACCCAGTAGCGCCCAGTGGCCCTACAGGTTCTTTAGATTTACGTATACGTGCGGTATGACAGATGATGAGGATGATGATGTCCCAGTGGACATTTTCCGGACTGTAATGAAATTCGTTATAATGTACTGTCGTTTTATAAATATGTGCTTTTGTCTCGTTTTTTCTACACTGGATAGCTATACAAAAGTAAAGTAATATCAAAACCCCCAGGTTAGAATTTGTGGCTACTCTCAGCGGGTATAATTTTTGACTACGAAATATCTATAGGAAAAACCTTATTATTGGAGTTTGCGCACACGATTTTGGTGAAATCTAGCCATAGCGTTGCTACTGTTCGTATGTTATGTCGCAAAAACTGTGCCAAACTCCAGTTCTACTACATTTAAACTGAACTAACAATAATCTAAAACAAGTTATCTGTTCCGATATAGCTGGCGAAATCTGCGCTTCGATTGGCAATGCCATTATTCAAAACAATGTGAATTGATTACGGTTTGTTTAGGGAAATTGAATACTACCGTTTGAATAAATAAAGGAATGCAACGTGTACAAACGTTCAAAATCAACTATTTGAGAGCTACGCAAATATTCAATACGATTAGCTCTGTATTACAAAGAACCGTCGAGCGGCCCTGCTGAATAAAATAGCGATAAACCATTTTAGTCAGGGGTGACGTAATGAGTTACCAGAACCGGTAGGTTTTTACAGAATAGGGAAACATCCCGGTTCTTAAATAATAAAATATCCGAGATATTCAGGGAGTTTCGGTACCGGGATTTCTCGAAACCCTGGGATCAAACCCGGGACCTCTGTCCCGGGTCTGAGTTCGACCACCGATGTCATTAACGATGGTCTGACATCGGTGGGCGAATAGACCAAAGAGCTTCTGAACTCAACATTCGATTATTTATCAATATTGTGCTGGTTTTCAACCTCGTTTTGTTTTGCCATCCATATCCAAGGCACGTACAGATATGCCTTGCAAATGTAATGCTAAACTATTATTATATACCTAGCTAATTAAATGTTCATCATGTTCCGTAATTCGTATTTAATAAGAAATGCCACATGTTTTAAAAAACCGTATATTTATAATCTTTCTACACGTGTTATTTTTAAGTTACCTTACTTGTTTATAATTAATAAAGATTTATTGTAATTTAAATTGACTAGACCACAGAAGCGGTTACTCATATTATCCTTCACACAATGAATACATCTCTTCTCTGGCCACCAACTTCTAAACGTTATAATTATGTGTGTATAAAATCGCACAAAAATAATTTCAGCTTTCATGCTGTTTTTACGTCAGCGGTAATGAGCAACCGATTTGTGCAAGTCTAACAACGTGTGATTCATTAAATGGAACTCCGAAATCACTTTACTCTTTTTCGGTAGCGAAGTTCTACTTATCCCCCGTTTATAACCATCTGCTACAAATGTGGCTAATCTAGACAAAGAGAGTTCGCAGCGCCGCGTGTTGGCGATATGAAACTATTCGGCAATATCAGCTAGTTGCACGATGTTTTTCTACGCGCGGCATGTCAATGAACTTTTTTATTGGGATGCCACAGTTTCGGGATTGAAACATTTTTTTGGCTCAACGGCCTTAGTTACGTACCTAATTTGTTACTGTTACTATATTGATGCTGTTCTCCAGATATCATTTTTTTTGTGATGATAGCCAAGCTTTGCCCACCAGCTCACTTGAACAACAATTTGTAGCCTACCGACTGCTATCGACAGAATATCTGTCTTTCGAATATCGGTCCGGCATCACGACAGATGGGTACACAACCCCGAACTGCTCTAGCTGGTATTGTCACACTCGCCATTCTCCCGTGACGTTGGTGACTTTCTAATCCACTTAATTTACTTAAATTTACTTATCGCCTGATTCCACACGACCAAGTGTTCCCAAAGAGGGTTAACGTCAGGCAGGCGGCCGGCCTTAAAATTTCAGCCAATACTCTATCAACATGACAGTGAAGAAGTCGTAATTTGCTGACCCCACCTAGTGTGGGAAACGGGCAGGAAAATTATGTTATTATTTTGATGATAAATTTGAAGTATGTAGGTATAGAGAACTAGTAAGTACTTGCGTTTCTGTGTATTACTTAGGAATTTCCGATTCTAATAATTAAAGATTACAATAAAACGGCAATAAAAGCCGTGGCGGTCGAGGCTTAAGAATCGACCCCTCCATCTTTGCCAATGGATGTCGTAAAATCCGATTAAGGAATCTCACCAGACGAAGGGCAGCAGCTTCCTTCTGTGTATTATCAACACCCTTACTGCGATCACCAATCCATCTGTCAAACGTGGTGGTTTGGGCAAAACCCTCCCGGTTTGGAGGAGACTCGGTCCAGCAGTGGACAGAGGACTTAGAAGAAGGACTTAGACATGTGGATGTCGTGCATGAAAGATTATCGATCAGATTTAGAACCGTTAGGTTAGGTTGGGATTTTTTTTATAGTGGTAAGCACCTACCACTATAAAAAAAATCCCTTTATTTAGCCTTTATTTCACCTGATTTTCAAGTTGTTGTTGTATTGTATGTGGGTGTTGTATTGTATGATAGGTATGTATTTACAAAAAAGAAAAAAAAAGTATCTATGTATTCTATCCGTAATCTAGTTCCCATATTACAAGCTATGCTTAGTTTGGGACTAGATGGCGCTGTGTGAAATTAGTGGCTTGTATTTTTTTTTTTTTTTTTTTTAAGTTATAATAAGGAATTTTCAACAAACTGAGAAACTGGCTATCTTACCTCTAAATGCCGGAACACAACAATTTAAGAATTCTTGTTTTAATATTTGGCAGACAGAACCATAAGTAAGAATAGACACAGATAACGAACTTCATCCAAGATGATTATTCTCATTATCATAGAGATTGCATCAGATAGGTACTCGGGAACCGCAATCAGAAAAGCCCTTATAAGGACTATGATGAAAGCATGTCAAGGAGTTAATAGACGCGTGTCCAGACATCAAAAGAACAGACCAGTTTCATACACATCCATTAGCTCAACACACGTAAAGCCTTGGCTAGATTGAGATAGTGATTTAGTTCACTGAACTAAATCACTATTTCAGCTAAACGCTTATTGTACAAAATCTAGACGATTAATCTTATTTAGGACGTTTATTTTCTAACTTTGATATATTTTTTTGCTGGCAAACGTTGCTAAATCAGAACAGTTTTTGGTTCACATACCCATTTCTACAGTATTTCTAAATAGTACATACTATGTACAAAGTGAAGGTTATTTTCGACTATTATTGTACACATTTCAAAAACAAATAGAAAAGTTATGATCAGGCGGCTATAAAAACACATTAATCTACAGAGGGCAACGGATTCAATGGCTTTTCCTAACGGGTACGTCTGATTGATCTCCACACTGGTGGTAGGACCTTAGGTAGTGACCACTAGTGCTTTCTGGGAAAACTCAGTTCACCCTTGCTACGGTTAAGCGCTAGATTGGCCTAGAGGTCAATAATAGCAATAATTTATACAAATAAATATATTAATAACAAGCCTCATAGCACAGTTGGTAGTAACTGCTTTCTGCGCTGTAGGCTGTGGGCTCGATTCCCACCCAGGACAAACATTTGTGTGACGAATGTAGATGTTTGTTCTGTGTTTGGGTGTTGTATCATATAGTACGTATGTATTTACAAAAAGTATTTAAGTATTATCCGTAATCTAGTTCCCATATTACAAGCTATGCTTAGCTTAGGGCTAGATTGCGCTGTGTAAAAAATAATGTTATGTAATATTTATTTATTTATTTATAGAAATAAAATTGACACTTTTTTTTATTACAGGACATTAATTTAACACAGATGGCGATCTTGTGCCAAACTAAGCCAAGTTTTTGATATGAGAACGGAAATAATACTTACATACTTTTTTTTGTAAATACAAACTTATCATACAATACAATACCCAATCATAATATTGGCTGTAAATTATTTCTTACTGTTAATTTAAGGTATAACTGCATCTAAAGGTTCACAGAATCACAATACAAGCCTCTTGAGACTTAGTGTAGATCCTGGCACAACACACAATGCCATGAATTTAATGTTATAATTTTCATAATTATAGGTAATGCATATCTATAATTTAAATCATAATCTTATAAACACAGAACAAACATAACACAATACACATCACACAAATGTTTGTCCAGGGTAGGAATCGAACATACTACCTTTTTGGGAAGGTGGAAGCGGACTTCACCTGAAATCCTCAACAAACTGAGTAACTGGCTATCTTACCTCTGAATGCCGGAACACAACAATTTAAGAATTGTTGTATCGCGACAGAATAAGGTAAGATGGTGGTAGCTAGCCCGGTGGGACTTTCTACTAGACTTTACACTGGCACAATGCAAACAGAGTTATGTGAGCATGGCAAAAAGACGGTTGCTTTTCTCAAGTACGCGTAAATGTAAGTCGCTCGTTAGGCAGGTGAGCCGCGCCGTTTCCGGACACTTGTCAATTGGACGCACTGGGTAGCCCGCTGTGACAGCGCATCACATAAATTGTACGCGGTCGCCACAGTAACGATACTACAGTAGCGCAACTATACAGGTGAGTTTTTTTCCAGGGCCACTGAGGCCAATTCAGAAACCGTGAGAGTTATCGAAAAGTCATGTTAGGAGTTACGTGCTCGATTTAAAAAAAAATAAGTTCTGCATTAAAGAAAATCAATATTCTTTTATAAGTTTCTGGAAAAGTGAGTTTTTGAAAAAAAAAAATTCATTTATGAGTTCTTTGTTTGATAATAAAAAAATAATGTACGATGACTATGTCCCCAAAGTTGTTGGAACGCTTTCAAAATAAAAAAAATAGAAATTCAACTTCATGCATTTAGTAAAGTTTGTAGGTTCAGACTATGCGTAAACCAATCTATTAAATCCTCTTTTGCTGTATTTTTTGATCGTGATGAGCTTAAATTGAATCGTCATCGGATTAAAAAACGTTCGCTTTTTGTGTTAACGCAGCTGATGGCAAGGCACGGACACCCTAATGGCTGAACATTTTGAATATTGTCGTACCTACCGTACAGTTGCAGATAGAAAAAAAAGAACAAAATAGTACACAAATAATAACAAATAAGGAGCAATAAACTACAGGAAAAAACATAAATGTAGTATTATAAAATAATGAGCAAAAGCAAGTTGCAAATGCTTCATATGCATAACGAAATAATACAGCGCGATGGTTTTAAATTTACCTCGCTCGGATGGTTGGTCAGCGAGACGTTTACAGTAATAAGCTGGCCATAGTGGGCTCTTGCCTTCTTTTTTATCTTATGTCTATAAGATATAAGATAAAGAAGAAGTATGTAAGATATAATCTCATCGAAGCTATATAAAAAAATATGTTAAAACTATGCAAAAAATATTTAAAAAAAATTACAAACAATTATCTATATATTTTTGTTATCATGCTGTGTACACATTTTTAGAGATACAATCTAGCCGTAATAATCTGATTATCTATATTTTGTTTTTAATTGGTTTTATTTTGTTTTGTGTGCCTTAATAAATAAATAAATAAAATAAAAATCTGAATGAGATGTATCACTGCTTTACAGTTACTGTGTCCGCACGACTGCAAGTTCTGTATCATATCACGCTGTGATATCACTGTAGAGCACTTCTGCGTTACGCGAGAGAAGTTAAATAGTTATTGTTTTACAAGAAATATGACGCTGAGAAAATACTTAATGTCCGCACATATTTCTACAACCAAGAACAACGGGACCTGACAACTGTAACTACAGGAATGTGTCCGTGTAACAAGTTCGTTACAGTGACAAAATATTTTACGATAGAGAAGATTTAGTAGTTAACTTTATAAAGCAGAGAGAAGGTACCAGATCAAAACAAAAACATCACGAGACAATAAGCAGGTAGCGCGGGGTTTCGGTTTGGCAAGCAGCCACCGATTCGCTCGCAGACCTCGCTATTTAAGGTTCGACAAATGCAAATTGCACTACATCTAGTACTGGAGGCATTTATGTCGTGATATGACGTCACAGTGAAAGCCACAACACGTGAACAAAACGTGTCTTTTGCGCAAGCGGGAACAATGGCTTAATAGAGCCATTCGACGGTTCATTGCTTATTCATCCACGCCTCTGACGCCTTTGCGATGTGTGTCCTCGTGAGTCGACAACTGGCCCAGAGCGGGTACGTTGCGTTATCTGCAGGCTTGCAGCGCACAGTCAATCAACGTTATTGAATGGGCTTATCCGGAGCTTAAATTGCAGTTTTATGGGATCGCTTTGCAAATCCACTTTCACAAAGTCCTATACTTGAACGGCAACAATTTCCCGTGATAAATTGTAGTATTTTATCGGACGTATTGAATTCTATCGAGTAAGCAAAACGCCCAAATGATCAAAACTCGCATCTATCTATCACAATATTCAAGGGTCTGTCACAAAGTTTAGTGAAGCAATATTTCACTGTCTGCGAATTCAGCAGAGATTCGGTGTAACGGAGTATTCCCGGGCGGAGGGTTCGCGCCGGACAAAGCAACAAGGGCTGAACGTGAACGCTGCGGATTTCTCCAGAGAGCTAGCACTATTAGGAACTAGGCTGGAGATTGCGATCGCCACTGCGAGCCGCAAGCGTCCCGGCACGAACAGACGCTATCCTAAAGGCAACTTGTCGAGATATTTTATTCATAGAGGCGTTTGATAAATGAGGGGAGCCGAGGCTGTATCACATTCATTATAGCTATTGCCTCGCGCCACGCATAGCGTTATCACAAACTTGTTGCTGCTAAGAGACCGCCTAGCACAGCGAACGACCATTCGGCCTCGGACACCACCTAGGGGACCTGTTTCAAACGCCATTTGTCGTTGGTAAACAGCAAAACAGCTCATAATTCAACTTGACCAGGGCTTTGTTACTTTCGCTTCGTGATATATTATTACGCGTCTACTGGGAGTAAGAAGCCGATTAGTTATCTCCATCCATGTGATACAACCAAACAATATAGTATTGTTGCGTGTGTTATAAGCCCTACTTCGGATAGTGATTAAATGTATGGTCACCGACTGGGAAATGCAACATTCCTGCACAAAAATAACAGTTTCAAGTGCGACTGCATAATGATTCTAGAGATAGCTAACAGTTAAAACAACAATGTGCTTTTACCGAGTGCAATTTACATAGAGCTAACACAGCTCAATCCTCAGAGCAAGTACCGTACACTAGAGAAATAGGATATCTCGGTAAATATAATAATTCCGGGACGAGTCACGATACACCAGCGTTTCCCGGGTTCCATAGAACGGTTTACAATCGTTCAATTTGTATGAGCCCGCGGCCGAGCCACAATAGCCGTGCACGCGACGGCTACGACCTCGACATTCTCATGAGTAGAATAACGCGCAACAATCAAGATGTCATTTTTCAACTGCCCACGCCGCGTGTACATCGAGAATTATTACCGACAACGCACGCAGGCTCTACGCACAAAAGACGCGTCTCCACAGTGTCGCGATACAAATCTTACAGGGGCTACAGTCAACCCTTTAATACGAAAGCATAATCGAAACGTATAAAACATGAACGAATGCCTTTGAATTATGAATCTGACGCGAATGTCGACGTCGCTTTCGCCGTGCATAGATCGGAGATAGTCAGGTGCACGTATTTCATACGGATTTATTTTATTCCTCGTCCATAATTAACCATCGATGAGCTTGAGGTTGAACAAGTCGCTCGTCGGGAGGCGCGACTCCAATCTATGCTTTCTAATTTAGCAGAGATATTGTGCACAAAATATTTCAAACAATTCTAACACCAAATTTATTGAAACCAATCCTCAATAAACTGAGGCACTGGCTACTTTACCTGTAAATTACAGAACACAACAAATTAATTTGAAAAAATTGTTGTTATGGCGTTGAAAGATGGTGGCGGCGAGCCAGGCGGACTTAAACAAAGTCCTATACCACCAATCAAACTAAGCACAATGTTGTACTCCCTCTGGGGATCGAATCCGGGACCTCTGGATCTGTCACGGTAGGCGAACCACTAGACCACAGAGGCGGTTAAATATTACGTACGGTATAAGTACAATGGGCAGCCTTATCCCTAAAAGCTTATAGACTAAATAATGAGCAACTAAGGGATAGTGTGTGGATACTCAGATGGTATATATTTATTATAAAATCATTTATTACTCAAGCAACCCTGAACACATGTATATAGACTTTAAGCGCAAGGGTTATTATGAAAAAAACTATTGAATGTATCTTTTCAAAAAACATTTATTTGTACTTTTAAATAAATAATTGGAAGTCTGTACGTTAATTGTTTACGAGATTTCATTCCCTGTGTGTAATTTATTTACGCCCAAAGTTCTAAAAACGCGAAAGTTTAGAAGCTTGTATTTTTCAAATGCATTTTTTGCAGTTAGGCTCACATATCGACTTAGATAGTGATGAGATAAATTGATATTATTCTTAGTTTTGGATGATCAACATCGAACAGTGGAGCGGTCATCCTTCGACGTTTATATGGAAAGCTGAACGACTAATCCACCGAAGTCGTACCTCTGGGTTATGTACGCGCGAAATTAATTTTGGTGAATGTTTAGCTACAAAACTCATCTTCGATTCAGAAAAGTGAAATCCGGTTGGGCGGATTCAAGGCAGTATCTAAGTTATAACAACAATATTTTTAAAATTGAATGTTGAGTTTTGCCGACCCCATACTTAGCGTGGGATACAGGCAGGAGAGCGATGATGGTTCCTTAACAAACTGAACAAACAAAGTTTTCTCTTAGAGATTCAGTCGTTTTCAATAGTTACAAAATAGCAAATAAATTCACCAAAAACTGTAAAACGCGTACCTAAAGCTGAGGAACTTAACAAGTACGTCTAAGTTGTCTCAAGCATGTGTGTAAAGTAGCTAAGTGCAGGGCTCGCGTTTCTGCAACGGTCATTATGATGAATTCACAGAAGTCAGTCCGCAATTTATCGGCTGTGGGAGATGGAAACTCGGCGAGAAATGATAGTAATTATTGACACGCACCGCCGCTCCCGGCTAAAAACCGCCATCCACTGCTAAAGATCACAACCGAGCACTAACTCGAAAATTCCACATTCATAACGGAGTGGGCCCTTGGGCTTCGACGAACGCAATCGATGTTCACAGCGAAATTATAATGTGGACAAAACGAGCGACTCCATGTAACGGGGGCTTCATCCGCCCACTCATTACAACCCGAAACCTCGCGAGGAAAACAAAGTCAACATGTGTATCTTAGCCCGCGCGATACGAGCTAAAGTCTTCATCGGATCTGCGTTCAATCAAGGTAAAGTAACGTCCCTATTTGTGAGCCTAAATACGCAACATGTCCATAATTGGGAACAAATAAGGGACGAGGGCAAGCCCGCCCTTTTAAGGACGTGTACTCCAGCGGTGGCATCTTTTGTGTGTGATACAATGGCGCATCGATCGCGGCGGATTGCGCGGAAACAGTCGGTATAACGCTAACGAGTGCCGTCTCAAAGCTAATTGAAGTTATTGCCTCGCCGATGCTACTAGTAGTTCCATGATTTTATACACTCGATACGCTGGGTAACGGTAGCTCCCCATACTAAGCAAGCGCATTCGAAATGAATAAATTCATCAAAGGTTTAACAATATATATAAATAAATAAATATAACAGGATATTAATTTCACACAGCGCCAGCCAGCCGCAAACTAAGTATAGCTTGTCATAAACTAGATTACGGCTGGAGTACTTAAATACTTTTTTTTTTAATTATTAAATTATTTAACTTTACATACAATACAACACCCATATGAAATATATGTTTAGTTAACAGTTTAGTGTTGAAAGTCCTTGGTAGACAAAAACCTTTTCACTACATGTATCTTGCTCGTATAAACGCAGTGTTTCAAATTAATTAATCAACAACTAGCTAGAAGCTTGGTCATTATAATAATCTACAGATAATATTATTGTAAATAAATTGCCATTTATAGATAATGTAACTGATATTTTCATTTTCATTGCGTTTGATGCCCATATTGCTGTATAGATAAACCACTAAAAATCTATGTTATATTTATATTTGTTGGATATCTGGATAAATTTGACTGATATGCTCCTAAATGGTGTGGAGACACACCGAGAATTTCCACATTTCCAGGCAAAATATGCAGGGTTTTCTTGAAGTTTTAGTGCGGGTGCGACTCACGCTTGACCAGTTTTTAATATTTAAGATGTATTTACTCAAAGTAAGCACTGCATTCAACCAAATTTGATACAGGTAGGAAAAAACAGCGTTCTTGTATGGGAGCCCGCTTTTATTTAAAATGTTTAGTTTATAATTAGTCACGCCTTAAAGTATCAACCTGCTACCTATTACAGTTCAAAATACAACGTATAGCTCTTTAAAAGGATTTTCTTGAAACATTGGACCCCCTTCAATTTTGGAAATTCAGATCAAAATATCAGAAATGCAAATATTTCACTCCGAAAACGCCCACTTTGAACACCATGGCATTTAGAGGTAAGATAGCCAGTTCCTTAGACTGTTGAGGATTCCTGGTGTAGTGCGCTTCCACCTTCGGCTTTATCGAACTTCAATCCAGGTGTGACGAAGGCCAAGCTCTTCGCTATCGAAATATATATATATATATATATATATATATATATATATATATATATATCTTAAATATATATAACTCAAAGGTGAGTGTCTGACTGACATAGTGATCTATCAACGCACAGCCCAAACCACTGCACGGATCGGGCTGAAATTTGGCATGTAGGTAGATGTTATGACGTAGGCATCCGTTAAGAAAGGGTTTTGATCAATTCTACCCCCAAGGGGATAAAATACGGGATGAAAGTTTGCATGAAACTTTGTCAATTTTAAACAGATCAGGCTGAGACTGCATGCATAAAGCTACTATGACGTAGGTATCCCGTAAGAAAGGATTTTGAGATTTTGCATTTGTTTTGTTTCGGTTTAGTAGTTTTGGTTATACACTCTGCTTTGTATTTGGCATTTGTTTTGTTTTCGTTTGGCTTAAACCAAACAACAAATATATAGGTTTTGTCGGTTAGACTTTTTTAAAATGGCTAAAGAAAATGTGAACGTTAATGGGGAAGTTGAAGAATGTACTGTCGTTTTTACGTTTTGTAGGCCCTAATTTTTTACACACGCTAAACAAAAGTAAAGCCGCAAAAACTATACCTAATCAATAATAATAATTCTTAACGCGAGCGAAGCCGCGAGCAAAAGCTAGTATCTAGTATATATATGTATATATCCTTTCGAAAAACATAACCCACCTTCTGAGGCAGTTGGGTAACTAATAGCATGTTTCGATGTGGATGCGCATTCATCGCTTCATCGATCAACTAGTGACGTCACCGATTGGCCCATGATTGATGAGATCAATTTAAATAGGTGTATGTAACACATAAAATCCTTTTATGACTGACTTGCTCACCGAATATCAACTGTATCTACATCCAAATATAAATCATCCTATTGTAAACAAACTGACTTATTGACAGACTGACTGACTGACTGACTGACTGACTGACTGACTGACTGACTGACTGACTGACTGACTGACTGACTGACTGACTGACTTGACTGACCGGCTGACTGACTGACTGTCTGACTTACTGACTGACTGATTGACTGACTGACTGACTGACTGCAATCAGTCTCATTGGGTGGAGATGTCACAAGCAAAAGCGTTTTTAGGGTTCCTAACGCAAAGGGTGCTAACGGGACCCTATTACTAAGCCTCCACTGTCCGTTCGTATCTGTCTGACCAGCATGCTGTTCTCATGAACCGTAATAGGTATACAGAAAAAAAACTCACAGAGTGTGAGTTATTGCCGGTACATAAAAACTCAGTTTGTTGCGGATTCCGGGTGAAGTGCGCCTCCACCTTCGGCCGTTGAAGAAGTGGAGATAATCAACTTCTAACCACCAGATGAGATTAAGGCCAAGCTCTTCCCCGGAGTCCAGAACAACAACAACAAATAATAAACATTCAATAAAATAATTATTTGCGCATGCATGATTTTTGCCTTGAAATGTGGGTCGGAACTTTCGTTGTCCGTATCCGCACTTGGCCGGTTTTACCCCTGCACTATTTTGTACGGTGGCTTGGATCAACATAATTTGTATTTTCGTTCAAGTTAATTACAGAACTAGTTTGGCTTTTAATGTTTGAACAGGCCTCTTGATATTTTACGAGATTGTGGAGATAATCTAATATTTTATTATGATTGCATTTATATTACATTTTTCATGGTTTTATCAATGGATATCATTTTTATTATCATTTTATTGATGTTCATTAATATTTTAAAACCAGTATAGTGTGGTATGAGACCTTGAACAGTACTAATAAAATGAAAGTCAACTATTTAGGCGACATAATAACAAACGTTGCCGTCTTGCAATCTATATATAGAAAAAATGAATTTACCTATGTTCCCTATGGACTTCAAAACGGCTGGACCGATTTTGATGAAATTTTCAAGCATTATATAAAAAATTATGTTTGTATGTGTGTATGTTTTCAATGGGCTTTAAACCGGAAGGACTGATTTTTATTACATTTTCATTCATTTTTAGATTAGCACAGAGGGTAGCCCTGTGAACTAGTGTAGTAGCGATCGGATATTTTTGCGCAAGTAAAACTGCGCATGGGCAGCTGAGCAGTGCGCAGTGATTATTAGTTTTTTTCTCAAACAAAGCAAAGCATGTAATATGGGAACTTGAATACCTTTTTGTTTGTAAGTTGATAAAATAAAGAAAACCGTTTATTTCTACCACCACCAAATGTAGCTCTGCCTTCTGCGCTTTGGTTAGCGGGTTCCAATTCCCACCCAAGACAAACATTTGTGTGATGAATATAGATTATAATTCTGTATCTGGGTGTAATATTGTATCATAAGTAATATAACTCTACGCTAGATGGCGCTGTGTACAATTCTAGTGATATTTAATGATATTTTTTTTACATTGTAAACCTCATCCTAAGATCACTTAGAGAAAAACTTTCTCTTAAAGACAGGACAAATCAGAAACTGACATAAGAGAGAACTAAAGTTTTGATTAGAAAATATCGCGTATTTTACCTACATTTATCCCCACGTTTCGGAGGGGGTTTCGTTTCTGTTATTTGTTTGTTTGCGTTTTTGTATAATTAAAAAAATAATAGAACTAAAGTTACCGATATTCTGGATAAAATCGATCGAATTCAATGTAAATGGACAGGCCACATGATGCGGTAACCCAAGAGATGGGAAAAGGAATCGGGGAAAGTTTACCCGCTGGGAAGATGATATAAAACGACAGCTGGAGGATGTGACCGAGACCGAGGTCAATTGAAGTAGTTGAACGAGCCCTATGCCAAAGGCATTCTGAAAACTTCAGAGATATCTTCTGGGGTTACATTTTTTTTTCGCTTTATTCATAACCCTATTTTGTCACTTGCTTTATTAGTTGGCAAGATTAAAATTGAAAATTCGTGCAAGTTTCCTGAATAAATAACGCTATTATTATTATTATTATTATTAAACATATTTTTAAACACGAATTTCTTTGTGTAAAATTTAAAACTAAGACAATTGAAAAAGCAACACTACAGTAAAAAATACATAAAAAGTTAGACCATCACCCGGGGGACAAGGACCGAGCGGCCGATGGCTAGCAGAAGCAGCGCTGCAGAGAGAAACCTCCTCACGATACGTCCCAATTCCAGGAGAACCGCCTTCTGCATCTGGCCCTTGATCTAGCTACCTAGTGAGAGTAAGGTCAAGAGCTGACCCTAGTGTCGAGGTCAAGAGCTGACCTTAGTGTCAAGGTCAAGAGTTGACCTCTGTGTCGAGGTCAAGAGCTGACCCTAGTGACGAGGTCAAGAGCTGACCTTAGTGTCAAGGTCAAGAGCTGACCAAAATCTCAAGGTCAAGAGCTGACCAAAGTCTCAAGGTCAAGAGCTGACCTAAGTCTCAAGGTCAATAACTGACCTTAGTCTCAATGTAAAGATCTAACCTTAGTCTCAAGGTCAAGAACTGAACTAAGCCTCAATGTAAAGAGCTGACTTTAGTCTCAAGGTCAAGAACTGACCTAAGTCTCAATGTGAAGAGCTGACCTTAGTCTCAAGGTCAATAATAAGTGTCAAGGTCAAGAGCTGACCTTAGCGTCAAAGCCAAGATCTGACCTTAGTGTCAAGGTGAAGAGCTGAGCTACAAGTTAAGTGCAACATACCTGTTAGGTGATTCCCAGTGAATTCGAAGTCGTCGTCCTGATCCCAGTGCTTCAGCGAGAGGTTGCCGAGCGGCGTCGCGTTCGCGAACTCCAGGTTAGCGAAGTGCCAGTCCAGGATCTGACGATCGCGGACCGACAGGTACACGGAACTGCAACCAAACATTACCTGTTATATCACTTAACCGCCTCTATGGTCTAGTGGTTCAAAGGTCCCGGGTTCGATCCCCAGGGGGAGTACAATATATTGTGCTTGGTTCGGTTGGTGGTAGGACTTAGTTTAATCCACCTGGCTAGCTACCACCGCCTTACCTAATTCTGTCGCCATAATAACAATTCTGAAATTGTTGCTCCGGCATTTAGAGGTGAGATAGGCCAGTTCCTCAGTTTGTTGAGGATACCGGGTAAAGTGCGCCTCCACCTTCGGCCTTATCTCAACTTGCTACCAGGTGAGATGAAGGCCAAGAGCTTCCCCGTCGCACAATTAAATAAAAACTTTCAAAACTTACGCGAGTCGTACTATTTTAATGGTCCGTAGCCTATATCCTAGTAGCTTAGAATGTGATTGTGGCAAGCCTGTCCAGAGAATGGAACACCTGCTGGTGTCCGTTGTGCCCAAACTTCTGCACAATGGACGACCTCATCTCTACCTCACCGGACGCTATAAGATTAGCCAAGCACCTGGCTACGAAAGTGTGGATAAAACCATTAACTCGATAAGAATTGATCCATACTTTTAAAAAAACCCGGTTTTACTCACGTATTCGATTTTGTTGATGTACGCACCAACGGTTTCGATTCAAAAGGTGAATCTTCATCAGGGTGAGTGTGACTCGTAGGGTAGGTTGCGATTAATGATGATTCAACAATTCTTAATTGTTGTGTTCCGGCATTTAGAGGTAAGATAGCCAGTTCCTCGGACTGTTGAGGATTCCGGGTGAAGTGCGTTTCCACCTTCGGCCTGAAATTAAGGCCAAGCGCTTCCCCGTCGAACAATAAAAAAAAAATAGTCATAGTTGTTGCAATGTATCCTCATCTCTCTGGCCAGTCTACGTAAGTTGAACTCTTTCTTCACACGACGAAAGCAAGTATATAAAGTTTTGTATATTGTACAGCGAACATTACCTGGGAGGGTTGGTCTCCAAATGCGTCAGTTTGTCCTCAATAGTGGCGTTCTGAGTCACCATCTGGTCGTAGTCGTTACAAAGTATCCTCATCTCTCTGGCCAGCCTACGTAAGTTGAACTCTTGCAGGACACTCGCGTCTCCCGCCGCACCCTTATCTCTCTCTAGAAGCAAAGCGTCTTTTTCCACTTTCATTGACTTGAGCAGCTCTTGGACTTCGCACATCCTGGAAAAACGATTAATGAGAATATAGCAAGCCTCGTAGATCAAAGAAAGAAAGAAAGAAAGAAAGAAAGAAAGAAAGAAAATATTTATTTTGCCAAAATACATAGCTAAAACAATAGAAGAAAAACACAGAAAAAAAACATAAAATAATTGACAAAAAAGGATACCACTCAGCATAATGCTATGGAAGGGTATTCCAAAGCGCTGGTATTCCGTGGTCAGTTGGTAATATTCTGCCAGCCTAGCTTTTTGCGCGAGGTTGTGGCTTCGATTCTCACCCAGGCCAAATATTTGTGTAAAGATATAGATGTTTGGTCTGTGATCAGTGTTTGGGTTATCATAGTTATGGTAAGTTTGTATTAACAAAAAAAGTATTCAAGTATTCTAGTTCGCATATTACAAGTTTTGTGAAACTATATATATATATATGTCCTGTAGTAAATAACAATAATATAGTTATTACAAGAACATAGAACATATAATTTCACCTAAGCCTATATAATACTGGCTAGGAATGGACCTACACCGTTTTTTCCTCGACAGTAAGACTATGGAGTTTTCAAGTCCAAAGTGAATTAGCTCTTTCAGACAAGCCTGATACATCCTTACTTGTTTTCAAGTAAGCTGGTGGTCAAACGCTTAGTTCAGCTTCACCGAAAAAAACTTAATAGTACCTACGGCTTATTAGTACCGTGTTAGTGATTAGATTTTTTTCACCATTTTAAAATGTATCAAAGTAGGTTCGCATCGTTATTATACTCACTTATTGACGTTATTTTTCAGTCTTTCTTGCAAAGTTATAACCGCTTTCAAATGCTGGATCTGAAATTAAATAAAATATATATTTTACTTGATTTTGGATACTGGTAGCAAGGTGATCCTAACAGAAATTGTGTTGATACCGTCAGTGTCTTGTGTCGTCCTAGTGTGAATGTTTCCTATTCTAATAATCAAGACCAAACTGAGGGTAGTTGTTAAAATCGACTCGCCGGTGGTTCCAAGTTTCAATTTAATCTTTGATAAATTCAAAAAGATTGTAATACCGTCGGAATACCATGATTTATGTGTTGTTTTGTTATTATTTTAATTGATTGTGTAGTGGGTAGGTATTACGTACGTGACGTTAAGACATTGTTTGTAATTAGTTACCTAAATTTATGAAGTCACAGTGTATTTTGTAATTGCAATAAAATAGTTGCTAGTTGCGAAAGTTTAAATATTTTTTAAACTTTTGCAACTAGAACACGCGAAGTATTATGCCAGACAACAAAAACAACATATTGAATAATGAGAAACAGCCTCCGAATAAAAATGGAACTGTTGGTCTGTGGGTCAAGCCGACCAGTTTTGCCAGAGTTGCAATTGAAGTCACTCGATTCGCGTTTGCTCAACGAGAATGGTGAATACGAATTGAATTTCATACAAATCGTGGTAAACGCAAACGCGTTCGAGCAGGTACGGAGCAAGTAGAAAACTCGCACTAGACACACAGACCGCGTATGAGAAGGCGCGACAATCTGGATGCCTTCTTCTGTATTTAAAAACAAATGGGGGTAGTTGATAAGAAATCTCACAACCATGAAATTAGCAGCAAGTACTTTAGTCTATTGAACTTTCAGGCTATTGGAGCACAGCTTTTAACCGCCTGTGTGGTCCAGTGGCTCACCCACCATTACCAGCACAATTTTGCTTTGCCTGGTTGGTGGTAGGACTTGTTTTAAGTCCACCTTGCTGCCAGGACCATCATTGCCTAAGTCTGTCGCCATTGTAACAACTCTAAATCATAATGTTACGGCATTTAGAGATACGATAGCTAGTTCCTCAGTCTGTGGAGGATTCCAGATGAAGCGCGCTTCCACCTTACCGCCACTATAACTTGTGACCAGTATAACTATTCTCAATCGGAAAACCTTATCGTATCGAATTCGGAAACTTCGGATAGAGATTCCGGATATGCTATTCCGGAAATCCTAAATGTAAAAATGTTGACATTAGTATTCAAAGCTTTCACAGAAAATTTTCAGCAATGGTTTGAGAATAGCGTTGAAATCTATCGGATTCTATGTCGGATCCGACAAAGAGTTAGAAGAATAAATTGCCAAGTGATGTGCTAAGCTTGTCAAATAATAAATTCAAAAATTTTGTAAAACAAAAGCTATCCAGGAAAGCTTATTATAAAATTTCAGATTACCTAGAAGATAAGAAAGCCTGGCATTAAAAAAATGAATTTTCTCCAGTGAATAAATTGTAATTAGTATTAGATAATTTTAAGCTATTGTAATGGATCATGAAAAAAAAAACTAGCCCGAGGTTCTTGCCTTTCTCCTTGTGTGCTGGTCGCGATTCCGAACAGGCGGTAGATTTGACGTTTCAAAGTGATCCTAAAAAATCTTACTGAATAAATATATTTGACTTTGACTTTGAGTGATGTTTCCGATCCAAAAACTTTCCGTGTGTTAAAGAATCGCTACACCGATGCTGTTCATCGGTGGCGTAGTGGTTCGCCCACCGGTGTCAGATCCAGAGATCCCGATTCGATCCCTAGAGGAGTACAATATTCTGCTTTGTTTAGTTAGTAGTAGGACTTTGTTTAAGTCCACCTAGCTGACAGACTTAAGTCACCATCTGACTTAAGTCTGTCGCCATAACAACAATTCCAAATTATTGTGTTCCGGCACTTAGACCTAACATAACCAGCTCCTCAGTCTGTTAAGGATTCCGGGTGAAGTGCGCTGCCATCTTCGGCCTTATCATAACTAGGTGAAAAAAAAAAAAGTTCTATAATTTTTTTTTTATTATTTCGGCCGACTCAGCCCCGTCTCCAGCACAGCATGTTACCTGTTTGTGTTTGACACTCTTCTGCTGCAGTTTGATGACCCACTCGAGCGCTTGGCCGAGAGAGACGGGCGTGTCGTTGTAGTAATTGAAGTCCACTTGGTGCGACAGATAAGACGTGGCGTCGAGAAGACGGTTGAACTCGCGTTCCACCTGCGTAATTAAATAATAAATAGCCCTAAACTAAGCACAGCTTGTAATATGGGAACTATATTACGGATAGAATACTAGTAATAATACTAGTATTCTAAAGTATTCTTACTAAATAAAATAGTATTTAAATACTTACTTTGTGAAAATACATACGTACTATATGATACAACACCCAAACACAGAACAAACATCTATATTCATCACACAAATGTTTGCCCTGGGTGGGAATCGAACCCACAGCCTACAGCGCAGAAGGCAGAGTTACTACCAACTGAGCTATGAGGCTTGTTTAATTATCACATACACACAAGCCTCACAGCTCAGTTGGTAGCTCTGCCTTCTGCGCTGTACGTTGTGGGTTCGATACCCAGCACGGGGAGGGGATAAAATTTTTGTCCTCCGTTTTTTACCACCATCGGGAGACAAATTTCTCTCGAAGGTGGATAAATCAATAAATAAATATTGCAGGACATTAATTTCACACAACGCCATCTAGCCCAAAACTAAGCATAGCTTGTAATATGGGAACTAGATTACGGATAGAATACATAGATACTTTTTTTTTAAAAACAGAGGATAAAAATTTAATCCCCGCCCCGTGCTGAGGGGGCAGGTCAAACATTTGTGTGATGAATATAGATGTTTGGTCTGTGTTTGGGTGTATTAACGAATGTATTTACAAAAAAAATATTCTATCCATAATCTAGTTCCTACATTAAAAGCTATTCTTAGTTTGGGGCTAGACGGCTTCTGTGTGAAAATAATTTCCTGTTTTATCTATTGATTTATATATATTTAAGCAATAGATCTATCATTACAAGGTGTTCCTAATAAAATAGAGTGTAAAAACCTTGCCCAGCGAAGACGCAATGACTCTAAAGTTATGGAAGGGGGAAGGAGGGGTGCCTGTGCCTTGAATAGCGTCTGGGAAAGCTCGCTACATCGTAGACCTGCTCACAGGTAAAGCCCAGGCGAGACTTGAGCTCAAGATCAAGAGCATACCAATTTTGAAAAAAAAAAACCTTGCTCAGCGAAGACCCAATGACGCTAAAGTTATGGAAGGGGGAAGGAGGGGTGCCTGAGCCTTGAATAGCGTCTGGGAAAGCTCGCTACATCGTAGACCTGATCTCAGGTAAAGCCCTAGCTGGACTTGAGCTCAAGATCATGAGCATACCAGTTTCAAATAAAAAAACGTACCATTTCATCCTTATGCTTCGGCACTTGGTTACCACTGGCTTCGTACAGCGGACATTTCTGTTTGATCTTGTGAAGCTCCATGTTCATTTGCACAGACAATGTTGTGACCGGGTTCCCGCCAAGTCCCGTTACCACCATGGCACCTGAAAACACATACACATCATCAACGCATAAGTCTCCACTGCTGGACGGTTCGGCCATCACCGCGCTTGGAAGGCGGATTGGTGATCGCACTAAAGGTGTAGATAATACACAGAAGGAAGCTGCTGCCCTTCTTCTGGTGAGATCCCTTAATCTTTTACGATATCCATGGGCTAAGTTGGAGGGGTCGATTGTCAAGCCGCCAGCGTCAGCGACCGCCACGCCAATACATTCGAACACAGGTATTGGGTAATTTTACGCTACGGTTAAACCATCTATAAGATCATATTTATCGCTATAGATACACACATCAAAAAAGTCTAAGCAACACAAGTCTTCGCTGGTATAATATTTTTTTTAAACTTTCATGCAATATCAAAACTTCTTTGAATAGCCAACCTCCCTATAAAGCAAATTAATACTGTCAGTTTTTTTCAGTAATTTATGTTTTTAAACAATAAAAACATTATTTTGTCCAATTCAACGTTATTTCATAGATGTTGTTTTACTTCATAATCAACAAAAACAAAATTTAACCGCAGTAACCGTTCGTTATGTGGCGCGAATAATATCGCGAAGTCTTACTGTAGCAATGGAGCGTCGTCATCTGACCACGGAAGAGATGCAGAGAGCTGTAGGGATGCTAGAAATTGATAACAGTCAAGCCTATGTTGCCCGGCATTTTGGCGTCCACAGAAGCGTAATTTGCCGACTCTGGAGGCGTTATTGTGACACAGGTGATCCGTCTGAACAGCACCCAGGCCGAGGGCGTAGTACCACTCGTCGTCAAGACCGATACATCCAGGTAACATGTAGACGTGAACCAAAGCTGACTGCCCAAGAGATCGCATCAAGGCTACAGAATGCTGATGGTCCCGCTGTTTGTCCCCAAACTGTGCAAAACAGACTACGAGAGTATGGTCTACGTGCACGTCGTCCAATCAGATGCCCACAGATCCGTCACGGAAATCGAGCACGTCGTATTCAATGGTGCAGACCACGCGTGCTATGGCCGCAAGAACGATGGGACCAAATTTTGTTCTGCGATGAGTCTCGATTCGGTTTCAAGCCTGATACGAGAAGAATGAGGGTATATCGTCGCTCAGGAAATGCTGAACGTCTAAGATGTATCCAGGAAGTCCACCCATACAGCGGCTCGACAGTAATGGTTTGGGCTGGTATAGCCAAAAACCGAAAAACCGACCTCGTTTTTATAAATGGCAACCTGAATGCTGAAAATTATGTGGAACATGTGCTGGCTCCCTATGTGCGTCCATTTTCACAAACTTTGGGACCTGAGTTTACATTGATGCATGACAATGCCCGTCCGCACACAGCAAGGCGGACTCAAGAATGGCTACAGGGGGAAAATATACGCGTTTTACCGTGGCCAGCGCAGTCGCCTGACTTAAATCCCATTGAGCACGTGTGGGATATGCACCAAAGAAGAGTCCTGAAAGATCTTGATGGGGTTTCTACGGAACAACAGCTAAAAACCCTACTAAAGTTTCACTGGGACCAATTGCCTCAGGAGGAAATCAATAATCTTATTGACTCCATGCAAAATCGATGCAGACAAGTTTTAAACAGTCGAGGAGGAAACACACTGTATTCGATTTGATCTTAATGTCCAGAAGAATCTTATAATTTAATATTAAAGTCACGTTTTTGTTTATTTCATTCCATTATTTTATAATACAAATTTGTACCAAAATGCACAACATTCTTTTTATATGTACTTTATTATTTTTTTTGAAAAATTTTTCGAGTTTGATATACTAAAATAAATAAATAATAAACATTAATTAAAAAAGGAAAGAAATAATGAAAAATAAATCTATAAAATTAAAAATATTCAAAATTTGTATGTGTTGCTTAGACTTTTTTGATGTGTGTAGATAGAATAGAAGTACATGGGTGAACTTAATGCTATGAAGTGTTTTTTTTTTATTATATGACGGGGAAACGCTTGGCCTTCATCTCACCTGGTGTCAAGTTATGATAAGGCCGAAGGTGAATCTTCAACAGCCTAAGGAGCTGGCTACCTTACCTCTAAATGCCAGAACACAACAATTAAGTATTGTTGTTATGGCGACAGTATTAGGTAAGATGGTGGTAGCTAGCCAGGTCGACTTGAGAAAGTCCTACCAAACCAAACCAAACACAAATTTCCACTCGCCTTGTGCATTGAACACGGGACCTCTGGGTCTGATAGCAGTGGGCAAACCAGTAAACCACAGAGGCGGATGTCTGAAGGCGACTAAAGATTGCTATTTGTGGTGTTGTTTTATAGTAAGTAGTCTATGTACGCCAAGCGTTTGACCGCCAGCTTACTTGAAAAACAAGAAAAGATGTGGCCTAAGATGGTTAAGTTCAGCAGAGGAAGTAGAGGGCTTAAATTATGATAGCAAAAAATATTGTCAACTTACCTAAATCTGCAACATACGGCCCCCTTCTGTAAGTGCAGATTCGACCACCAACTCTGTCTCTTCCTTCCAGGATGACCACTTCGCAGCCAAAAGACTGCAGTTGTCTCGCAGCGGCCAAACCGGAAACACCTTGAAACATTATTCAATTACAATTATTTTGTAAAGCATTTGGTAACAATTTCTTTTTGTTTTATTATACAACATGGAGACGGAACAAGCAGGCAGCTCATGTGCTGTTTATTGCTACTCTTGCCTATAGGATCTGTTACCTACGCGGAACTGGATAAATGGAGCGTAATTTCACCGGAAACCATACCCTTCAAACATCAAACCGGAACACAGAAATGCTGCTTTGAGGCCGAAATTTCGAGCCCTTTCACAAGCTCTACTACTCTTGAAATACATGTTATGTAAGTTTTTTATGTTGTATGTTTTTTATGATTCTTGTTTTGTGTGATTTGTTGCTCAGTCAGTTGAGGATTCTTAGTGAAGTTCACTTCCACCTTCGGCCTTATCATTACCTGAAACCAGGTGACATGAAGGCCAAACGATTCCCTATCATGCAATAAAAATAAAATAGTAATCAAGTACTCGTATTTAAACTAGCTTACTTGAAAAACAAGTTGAGATATCGCTTCAAATGGAACCTGCTGGTTTTAAAGGTACCAGGTAAATTGAAGATGAAGCACTTTTCGCATAGAACAATAAAAGGACTTATTCACTCTGTTATTCGACACAAATACAATCTTGAAGTCTTAAATCCAATATTGTACTGGTGGCAACAAGTTCCATTCCTTACAATGCTAATTATAAATGATAAATGTTATGTTGGGTTGGGTGTATGCTTGGGTGTATGTGAACTTGATTGCAATGCTTGGGAGAAAAAACATTAATTTCCTTACAGATTATGGTAACACTGGTACACTGTACACTGGTACAGTGTTTTGTCGTATTGTGAACATGACAACACTGAACCGTTAAACATTATCAAAATTGGATATGAAAGATGATGAAAGTTTATTGAAACTCTTTTTAACATGGCTAGTAATAAAGTCCATGGCTAGTAATAATAAGTTGGTAAGAAACAATTATGGAGTGAACGAACCTGCACCAATGATGATAACCTTTGGTCGGGACTTCCCTTTGGGGGGTGTAGGGATAGGTGTTACTCGTTCATAGATCCCATAGTTGATGAATCCATGCCTTTCCAGAAAAGCATGAGTTCGGATAACCAGTGCTGGATCTCCGTTATATGGTGGCTGGAATAAATAAAAAATATTGTTGTTTTATTAGGTAGGATTGGTGAGGACAAATCTGGTTATCAGATTTATCAGATGAACTGCTCACAACAGTACCCCAGATACCTACAGCAGTTCCCTCCACAACATCATTGGATATTTACATACTATTTCTCTTGCAGTTCCAACTTGAGAGTGCTCGTTATTTCCCTGCTATGCAATTTCAAATTGAGAGAGCTAGCTACATCTTTCCATAAATCATACATGAATGGACTAATTTAACATAATAAGTTAGCTCTAGACCTCTAAATCTTGTACAGCTCTAGGCAAGAAATAGGTCTTTTTTTTTATTGGTGATAGCCAAGCATTTGACCACCAGCTAACTTGAAAAGCAAGAAAATATGTGGCCTAAGATGGAGCACACTTGTCTAAAAGGAACCTATTCACTCTGGACTCCTGTTCCTCAGTTTGTTGAGGATTCCAGATGAAGTGCGCCTCCACCTTCGGCCTTATCTCAACTTGTTACCGGTGAGATGAAGGCCAAGCGCTTCCCATCATACAATAAAAAATAAAAGGACTTAAATACTCCAAGATTGTAATCTTTCAAGATTATTTCTAGATTGTATGATGTAGCAAGCTTTCCCAGTAGGCATTGGCTCTCTGGCGAAATGGGACATGGGTACCAAATGCAGCAGGCGTGTGTATGCTAGCCAGGTGGATCTTTACAGGTCCTACCAGCAGTGTTGTGATCATCATTGATAATTTCAACATCTACAGCTTAACATAGACCACTAGAAAGTATATCATACCCTACCCCAAACAAACTGCCCAGGTCCAACTGGTCCTGGTCACTCACATTGCTTAGCCCGTGTAAGGGCTTGCCTGGCTGTCCCACAGAGCAAAAAGACGGAGATTCACTTGAATATACTGGATAATTTTATATGAAGTTATTAATACTTGAATATCCAGTATATTCAAGTATTTATAGCTTCATATATCTCCTCTATTGAATCTTCAATAACTGAGGAACTGGCTATCTTACCTCTAAATGCTGGAACACAACAATTTATTTGAATTGTTATTATGGTAACAGAATTAGATAAGATGGTGGTAGCTAGCCAGGTGGACTTAAACAAAGTCCTACCACCAACCAAACCAAGCAAAATATTGCACTCCCTAGGGATCAAACCCGGGACCTCTGGATCTGAAATCTGTGGGTTGAACTACAAGACCACATAGGTGGTTAATTCTAATAAGCAGAAAATGTAAGAGTTCTTTTCACTCAGGGGATTTGCATATTGCCAGGACAATAATAGCTGAAACAAATTTAGGAAACTTTTTACTATACTGCATTTAATTAGTAAACAGTAGAGGTTACCTCCATTTTATGCAATGCATTTTCCTGAGTGAGCTGCTTCTTAGGGTCTTCAAACCATAATTTCAGCACCCGGTTTCTAATTTGGATGAATGCTAGAGCAGACACACCAAGCAAGTCCACAAAGCACTCTGCTTCCAGTGATGACATCTTATCAAACGGTAAACGGGACTGGAAGGCAGCTCCTTCTAAGCTGTAAATTTGTAAAAAGTGTGAAAATGAAAATAAAATGACTTCATTTGCTACAATAAATTTTAGGAGCAAGATTTATTTTTAGAGTATGTAGTTGTGAGGTGAGTAGTGTTACAATTAATTCCTAAGCTTGGAAAATCAGTTTTATAAAAGCCATTGACCCTCAACACTATTAAAGGTAATCTCTATGAATTAGGAGATTAGAGTCTGTTTGGATAAGGTAAGGAAAGTTTAAAAGATCTTGAATCGTTTTTAAAACATATTTTGACAAAATGAATAATGTTTAATTTACCAACTGTGTCAGTGAAACATGAGAGTGGAATAATCTAATAATATTTTGTAGGCCCCATTTTATAATGGGTGGTTGTCTAAATATATCTTTATCTACTTAACTAGTCAACCTCAGGCCATGGTGTTGGTCCATCTTATACCTCATTCTTGTTCTAGCCTAGAGCAAGACAAGCATAGAAGTCAATAAGTAACTCATCATTTATAAATAAAATTGGCCTCACGTTTGAGCTCAAAGGCTGACCAACTTCAAATAAAAATATGATCAGATTAAGAATCAATTAAAAATTTTGCTAATTGGCCGTAAAAAATATTGACAGTTAATCCTTATTATGGTAAGTTACAATTACAATACAATACAATTCTTGCGAATTAAATATTAGATTCCCTGCACACCTGTTGAGCATTTCCTTGTAATTAACTTCCTCAATTTCATCAGGCTTGGATTCTTCAAGGACTACCTTCTCGTCCCTTTTGGCATCTTTGCCATCAGTTGTGCGGCTTGATGAGGACTCTCTCCTACCACCCATGGTAGCAGGACTAACAGATGTCACCTTACTTCTCTCAGACTGATCTGATTCAGAATCTTCCTGTTTCAATTTTTCATCGAGTTCGCGGCTTTCTACCTACAAAATCAATAAACATAACTACAATATCTAGTAGCATTGTTTTACGCTTAGCGTCTAGATAAACGTTTTACTTTACCTTTCCCCGTTTACGGCGACTCATTTTTAAGGTAGTAGATACTGAATTAAATTTATTTCTGTTAGGAAAAGCCAAAACAAATCCCGCCGCACCGCAATCCGCAAAAAAACCAAAACAAACGAAAACGACCAAAGAGCAAAGCAATGAACAACAGAGTCGTCTGCGTCTGCAGCTTCTTACTTACTTCCTAGTTAGAAGGGGGTAAGGGCCGCTCAGTGCATTATATTAACGCTATTCCTCCTTTGCATTCGCGGCCAACAGCTACTACCTATCTTCTGGTGGCGCGAATGAAATGGAGCAGCGGCAAAAACTTTTGAGGTTGTTGATTGTGGACATCACCAAATTAAAGAAATTTGCTAAGTCGGGAAATCTGGCACTGTGTGTATGTGTACCTAAATATATATGCATGAGGTAATGTTTGTGTCGGCATTACTCTCGCATGCGTTGACTGTTTTTATTGGAATTTAAACTGTAACGAGATAACGTAAATAGAAATTGCTTACCGCGGGGGATTTTCGATTAATTTTTGCTTTAGCTTTTGAGATATTGTCGTGTTATGTAGTGTTTCAATAGTTGATCCGATTGTCTCGAAAATTTTAAATAGCAGAGATTACACCTATCATGATAAATTTGTTAGAAGAGTTTTTTGATGTAAGGTAGTTTTTGAGGAATAGGGGTGTTAAGTGAGACATGCAAGATCTATGTCTTGTAGGGAAATGTTGTCATTTGAAAGAGCATCGACTGCACATTTCAAGATGTATTTAACTGGAGGTGTGGTTTTTGTAACATGGGCGCGTTAAGAGGTTAAAATGCTTGGTATCTCTTGTAGGATATAATGTTAAAGGGGGTTTCGAAATTCAATACTTGATGTCAAATAAGCAACTATTTAATTTTGAATTATGTTAATTATTGGTGGCAAAGGGGGTAAACGAGATTGAAGTCTTGGAAAATGTCATAAAGACAGGTCTTAGATAGTAGATTTCCAAATTTGTATATTTTTGTCCTTTAATAGAGGTATTTTTCAAAATCGTGTCGCGAGATCCCCTTACCGCAACACGTCGTGATTTTAGGTTTAAAGGGTTAAGTTCTAATTTGTATGTATTTTAGTGTAAAGGTAGGTATATATTAATATGGGTCATAGAATTAGTATATAACATTCTGTACTATTCTTACGTCGCCTGAAATAAACTTTTATTATTATTTAAGATTAAAGTTTTGTTTCAACTTTTTGGTGAAGCCCCTTGGTTGACTTTTACGAAATCCGTGGTAGCCCACGTATTACGCTTTTAATTTTTTTATACAACTGTAAGACGGAAAAAGCAAGTAACCCGTCTGATGTTAAGTGCATCTCTTGCCTATAACAACTCCTTGCTGCTTAAGTCACATCCACAACTTAAGGCATTAAGGTGTTAAGCCTTGCGTGCCCGTAATTTCATCGGACAATCATATCATTCAAACAGTGATGTGAGCTGAGTGAACATCGTAGATAAAGAACTTCACTTAGTAAGTACTCACTAGCACCTACAATTTGATGTAGGTAGGTAACTAGGTACAAGGTACTAGGTAACTATGTGTTAATATATTTTTGTCAAATTCCTAGATACTTGGTACTAACATGGTTTCTTCGTCCATGGTACTAATGGAAAATAAAACAAACAACCCTCCTTCAGAGGCAGTAAGGTAATAAGTATAACAAACGGAAGTAGCTAGGTACCCCAAATAAAATTCTAAAACTGGTCAAGGGCTTTAATAAAATGATGTACCTACCTACGTTCAAAGCTATCTAACAATTAAATCTATTAATGTATTTTAGATTTTGTCATCAATCTTCATTGAATAGGTACTTAAGTAACTACTAATAAAAGATTAAAAAGATTTTCGAAAATGATTATGGAGGGGGCCTTCTTCTGCGTAGCCTGTCATTTCTTGAGGAATAATAGCACTTTCGTCGATACTTCCGCATGGCCTGCACATGCATTCCAAAGGAGCTTTTGTTGATACCTGCAAAGTAAAGAATACATTATGTCAAGTTGTGTAGCCAAGTGGGTAATTATAAAAAAAACATAGGTATGAACTCTATCTTGTTACTATAATTTAAAATACGATTCTTAGTCAGGGGCTAGATAGCTTATGCCTGAAAAATATGAAAAGTAGTAAAGGAAGTGCTTAAATATATTTTTTTGCTGTTGGTATATGTGTAGTCTAACTTGAAACCCCAAGAATATCTATATATTCCAAATGTACCACTTTGATCTTAGAAAAATGTGTCTTTTCTTGCCGTAAACAGATTCTTATTAAATGCGTCGTTATCGATAGGCATTTTTTTGGTTTGCTTTACGACAATGACTACAAAGAACTACTGAATAAAATATTTGTATTTTGTAGTGCTAGGTACCTTTCTGAATCTCTTTTCTTCACTTTTTGCATCTGGACAGTACAAAATGACAGTTGCTTCTCTTTCGCCAGACTCCTGACAGCAGTTACAGGTACGTTCCATCTGCCAAATCTTGCTGCCAGACACCTGTGTTAAAACAAAAAATATATAGTGATGTAAGCAAAACTTACCTTACACAGTACAAAAGGTAATGATTTTAGATAAAAGGTATGTATAGAAAGAAGGTAGATACTATCTATATTTAGTTTAAATCCACAACCTTCTTGAGTGCAGGGTAACTCATTACCTAGGTAGGTATTGAAATAGGTATTTAAATTAAAAACCCATTCGGACACATAACTATAGTACGAATGAAATATATGCATGGAATGTAACAAAACATCGATTGGGCGAATGGAATTAATACGCATCATTCCCAGTCAGTGTATTTCCGCGGGAATACACTGGCTGTGAATGATGTTTGTATTTTTTAAAGGTACTAGCTAACCCTGCGCAGTAACACTTGCGCCAAAGTTTATTACTATCGTTTCGGGCCATATAACTAAGACATTGACATTGACATTGACAAATAATTTTTGGTGTGCGTTTCTTAACTTTATAATTGATCGAGTAAACGAAACGAACAAAATCTACAAGTTAAATTAGAAAATCCGGCACTGGATGAATGTATGTGTTATTATGTGGCAATATTTGTGACGGCACAACTCTCGAATGGGTTATCAGATTTTTATGAAATTGAAAATGTAATAAAAAAAGTTAATATAAATTGATTGCCGTATGGGATTTTTAATTAGTCGGGTAGTTTTTGAGATGTTTCCACCTACGCTCTTATCTCAACTTGTAACCAGGTGAGATAAAGGTCAAGTACGTACCTGTCGTACGATAAAAAAAAACAATGTTGGGGTGAAATGGAATACAATTTTTCTCCCATATATTTATATCCCATATCTTTTGAAAGGCCGATCCGTTCAATTCAAAAATTTGCAGGTAAATAAAGAAATTGACAAGTAATTGTAAGGTACAACGAAATCACACTTTTATCGTATGTTAAATACGTTCTATTTGAAAAATAATCTCCGCGGTTAAATACCTAACACAAACCATCAGACATCACGAGACCTCAGTTCGTGGCAAACTACTAGTTAAAAGTGGATATTGTGGACATAACTATAATTTAACTTTTGAAACTATTATGGTTATGAATAGGTACTTTATAACTATTGTTTATACGTAATCATAGTGCATGCAACTACGTCGAAATATCTAATCGCTCATTCACCAACAAATCATGGTAAATATCCAGTTATTAATGGTTATCACTATAATAGTTGTACTTTTGCTATTCCTTTACAATGTCGAGAACTCTAAGACTGTAGAACAGTATTTTGTTCTATCATCAATAGTTTTCACGCGATGTAAGGAATTTTATTTATTCATCATTTTCCTTAACCTTGAGTTACATTATTATAGTTTTCGTAAGGATGCCTAATAGTACCTGATTAATAAAAATATAATAATGTTACTAAGCGATACTAGTGTGAAATAAATGTCCTGTAAAAAATATGATTATTATTATATTGGTGAAAGAACTTTTAAAATTAGTTGTGTTGTTTTTAAGCCTATTCCATACAAACAAAATACGTACATAAGTATAGGTTGATATTAAATAAGTACAAAAATCAGTCACATACCTGAACATAGCTGGAACACTTCCCGATACAAGCAAACGATGGAATTGCCTTAGGCTTGCAACCAGAATGTGTTAGAACATGAATAACTGGAGTCATTTGACATTCCTGACCTGCAAATTTGAAAATTTCGTTCAGGAAGGCGCTTGTGCGTTTTTTATTTAAAACTAGCTCTACCAGTGCCGTTTTACTTGCACATAACATAGGACGCCGTAAATACATATTTACCATGTAAACTTGGATCTCTACTGCTAATTTATCTAATTAAAGCTATCTAATTTATCCATTTATCCAGAATTAATCCAGGATTTGAAGATCGATTTTTTCGAAAATATATATACTTACATAAAAAAGTTGTGTTGACTTTTAATCATTTTGGTTTAATGTATGCAAATCTTATTTATTAATGATCGAATTTTGATAAATTACACGAATTATACAGAATACATTATTGAAAACCACATCCAAATCAAGCAAACATAACAAGCCATTCCGGAAATACGCGTGCACAAACAAACAGACAAATAGACAAACATTCTAAAAACTGTATTTTTATGCTCAGCTGCTTGTTTTAAGTAGGCAGCATCATTTTTTTTTAATACTAAATGTACAGACACAGCTTTTCTACGATTTTATTAAGAAGATATAGAAGAGGATAGATATAGATAGATAGAAGACAGATATAGATAGATAGATAGATTGATTAATGTGGGTGGACCAATTTAATTTGGTTTGATATACCAAACAATAAATGAAAATCGTTTATTTCAAAGCAAATCTTATGAGAGTCATTGAATTAAATTACGAGTTAATTCAATATCACAAAATACACACACAATAAAATGCAAATCACATAAAACATAGAATAGACACAAACACACACAAATAAAATAAGGCATAATAGGCTAGCACCATGGCTCTCCAACCATCGTAGTGTGCAGGCGTATCCATTTCCAAAAATCCAAAGGAATCCCACAATTTCACATCGTGCCTCCCCTTTTATAGGCTCTTAATTTAGAGTACCTTCTTACTTGCTCACGTAATTATTAGGTTATCAGGAACCATATTATTTACCTGGGCTCATTTGAATTTCCACACCATTGACTCTTTTGTCGTTAATTTGATATGCAACTAGAAACATAAAGCAAAAAATTAATGATTTAGAAACTGTCATTTTTTAACGAGATTACGCTGCTCGGCTTACATTCAATGATAAGATGCTACTGCAAGTATAGAGAATTACCCTCACTTTTATATGAAACGAGTACCTTCAGCGTTAGAATAACATACTTAGTAAAACCCTTGTTTATAAGAAACTACAAAGAAACCCGATTAACAAAACAACCCCCTGAAGCTTAACACAAAAAGCACAATGTCTTCAAGACTACAGTTTACACACACTACATCATGATCTTGGTATTGAAAGAAATTATTAACAAGCTATTTCAATTAGATTATAATGCGCCCGCTGAGAGTTACAAGGGTATATTGACTGGTCCAATTATTGGTCGGAAAATTTTATATAAAAGCGTTAAATATTCCTGAAATCTGTACATTTCTGCTTGATCTACGTTACAGCTTAGAACACAAAAGGTTAATAATAAAATGGGATTCTCCTCGTGTCAAAAAATAATTATTTACTCGTTGGCATCACTGCTAGTCCTAACACTTAGTTCGGTCGCAGAAGAAACATGCGAGACACTTTCAACGGATATTCATGTCATTAAAGGTAAGTAGGTATAATTTTATTCATTAGTAAATATATAAATATTACAGGACAATAATTTTACACAGCGCCATCTAGTCCCAATATAAGCATAACTTGTAATGATAGATTACGGATAGAATACTTAAATACTGTTTGTAAATATATACGTACTATACCTATGGTACAACACCCAAACACAGAACAAACATCTATACCTAATCATCACACAAATGTTTGTACTGGGTGGGAACCAGAATTACTACCAACCGAGCTTTGTGGCTTGTTGTTTTATTTATGTTGATATTAATTATTTCTTTTATTAGATTCATATTATTCATTTAATTACTTATTTTTTT
Source organism: Venusia cambrica (assembly GCA_951394065.1). Lineage (NCBI taxonomy): Eukaryota > Metazoa > Arthropoda > Insecta > Lepidoptera > Geometridae > Venusia > Venusia cambrica. Next base: position 8,220,373 of record OX596055.1, read on the forward strand.
ATCAATAACATTACAGAATAAACATCCCATATTGTACCTAGGTAGGTACCTACCCAACGACATTATAACATCTGAAAAAATTATAACTAATCAATAAAGTAAGAATAGGTAACTAATCAATAATAACTAATAATTAATTATCTTCACTGAACCACAGATATTAAAATAGGTACTCAGGTAACTGCACTTACATACCTACCACTTAAAAGCTTGTTTGAATAATTTTCAGAGGAATACGATGATATCGGCAGACTAGTTCGTTCTTGCAGTGGTGAAGTCAGTGTGAACAAATGTGATGGAATGTGTACGAGCCAAGTGCGTCCTTCGATTGGTTCTCCTACTGGATTTTCAAAGGTAAGATCTATGTCGTTTTATATTATTTATAGTTGGCTTACTGCGTAGGTCACATCCATTAAGATACGCGGCACTGCATTGTGCCCATCAAATTAAGGCATACAAGTGTTTAGCCTCGCGTGCCCGCAATCTTACCGGCAACCATACCCTATATACCATAATTCAAAACCGGAAAATAGCAATACTGCTTGGCGGTCGAAATAGGTATGGTGGTAGTACTACCCCGGACGAGCCCTTGCACAAGGAGCTCTACTACTCTTGCCACTCAGTTAGTGTAGTAGTAATTAAATCTGCATTATACCTAGTAATCATTTGTTAGGTATTTCGTTTTGAAATTATCTAGATAGCTAGATAATTAGAGATAGATATATATAGACTTGCGTGGGTGTCATTACCTACAGTTTCTTACATTTATATTTTTTTCAACTATCGTATACATGTATATACGACGAGGAGCTCCTGCAGTACCGTACTCCAACGCGGCGTAACGTGATGTGCTTACAGTCAACGACGTCAACGTTGATGATGCCACACTGAGCAATTTCGACAGCAACCATCGTTGGTACCGCAGGCGACTATGAATATTTTATAATTAGCAGTCTTTAGACGGTGAATTCTTAGAAGCGGCTTTTACTTACGTATGCCCGTAAATAAAAGCCGCGTCTAAAATGTATTACATACATTACAATATGTTTTTAATAATCTCAGCTATTAAATAAAATGTACAATTAAACTTACTATGTACAAAGGAATCAGTCAGATTATTTTTTAATAATATTTTAAATTTGTAATTACCTACTTTTTAATTATTATTTTTCAATAAGGTTTTCACACCATATAACTTCATAACTAACACTTAAGTACACTCGAGCAATAAAAAATATCTCTATGTATCATTCATATTTATGTTAAAGTAAATTAGAATTAAATTAAATATTGTATATAGGAACACAGACTAATTTCTTGTTCTTGGAGGTGGGCGTTGGTGACTGCGTCAAAGTTTTCTATAACTATTGCTGTTACCATCGTTTGCTATATACGTTTCGTTCCGAATTTCTTTATTCCCAATAAATAATATTGTATTTGTATATTATATTTGTATTTTAGGAATGTTTCTGCTGCCGAGAGAATTTTTTGCGAGAAAGATTGGTAACACTAACACATTGTTACGATCCTGATGGAATAAGACTTGAAGAAGAAGAAAATGCAGTCATGGAAGTCAGGCTTCGAGAGCCTGATGATTGTAAATGCTACAAATGTGGAGACTACAGTCGTTAATTCATATATCTAGTGGAAGCTGAAAATGTCTTTACTTAACTAACCATAATTGGCAATTAAAAATGTTGACACCAAAAAATGGTGGTTACTTATAAAAATATTTTTTTTTAACGTATCTCAAATTAGCGTAGTGACTTTTACTGGTCAAGATCATGGTAATGTTTTCAACAAGTATATTGACATCTATTATATGAGATAATTACTTATAATATATTCAAAATAAAAAGGACTAAATCTAAGAAATGTAACTTTTATTTTACTAAAGTACTTACAACTCGGGCGAATCACCATTGACGTTTATGCAAAGTACAGTGTGCAAAAAAGTTTACGTTTCCATTTTATTTTCTTTTACAAAAACTATTGGTACATATGCTTTTTTTACTAGTAAATTAACTAGGTACCTATACTAAATAAATCATATTTGTGTTTTTTCAACCTAAATTATTATTTTACATTTTATCAAATTGAATACATAAATCGATTTTCATATAATACTGAACCCGAATAACTTCCCAAAGTGTAAATTATCTTGACTTTTCATTTCGTTTATCATGATTTATTTAAAGTAGGTATTATTTTTTATTGTAATTTACTGTACCTATCCAACTAATAATAAATCGGTCAGTACTAGTGCAAGTGTCATCGCGTGAAAAGGGTTCCATACTATGTAAGTAGGTACCTACGTAAATAGCTAACTTGTGGTTATAATTTGATTTAGATGGAAATGAAACAAAAATAAAGCAGAGTAAGTAAAAAAACAAACTGTTTCTAGAATAACGTCCATAGGTAATAAAAACAGCAATAAAGTTATTCCATAAATTGTAAAGCGCAATGACGTGCAATGCAACAGTAACACTGTTACGTTAATATGCTAACGCTAATGGCAAAGGAAAGCGGGGGTGTTTCAATTTCATTTTTTCGATTTATAAAGCACTTTACCGACACAAAATATCATATATCAACATACAATCAATGCTAGACCATATCGCTAAAAGCAGACAGCCTCAGACACACTTCAGCCAGGTGGATAGGTTGACTCAATAAAGCGAGTCGTATGCGTAGGTATCTTCGCGTCGTTGAGCTGTGGGCCTGTAGGTAAAGGCAACTAGCAACGCTACTGGTATAAATTCGGACAGCGTATACTTACCTGGCGTGTATTCGTTGATTTTTGGTAGCCCTTCTATTCTGCGGCTTTCATGAGGCATAGGATGTTGCGCCAACATCATCCGTAGAAATAGTGTTGCGTTCAGGAATTCAAGTGGCAGGGGCCCAAAGAGTAAAACAGTAATGGGGCCACGCTGCGCTGCACTGCGATCCCGGCCACTATGATATGTTTTGGTGGTTTTTATTTACAAGCTCATCCCCCAAGTTGGGGGAAACACTTAGCTTAAAAACTAATACTTAACAAAAAATAAAATACACAGGTAAGTATGTGTCTTAATACCTTTTTCAAGATTACTTAGCCTTCTAACCCATCTCTCATCGCTCTCACGACGCGCGCCGCCCTAGGAATCCCGCAAGTCCGATGCATGAAATGTCTAACTATTCGAGAGGTAGGGCATAATAGGTAGGATTTTTTACTCACTATATTTGAGCAGTCCGTCTTGGGAAGTACCTTTGCCTTACAGAATATCACAGCCAAATAGCACTATATATCCATCTAATGGTGTGTTATTTTAGTGATTGTTCTAAATTCCAGTCTATTTCTCCTTGCGCCTGTTTATATACCATTTACTCGGTCGAAGTCGCTGATAAAAGCTAGTTACATATGTATGGTGGATTCTCGAAGGGGAAAAAGTCTTGAGTCTATTTATTATATATAAATAAACATAAACTATAGATGTTTAAATTAACATAATTTGATAAACTCCTATCTATGATGATGAAGTTTTTCTGTCCGGTGTTAAGTATCATAGCTGTGAATCAGTCACAAGTTGTGATGTCATAAACTAATTGAGAGGCCTCATAGCTCAGTTGTTAGCGCTGCCTTCTGCTCTGTAGGCTGTAGGTTCAATTCCCACCCGGGACTAACATTGCAGCAGGGGCCGCCAGTCAGGATCTTTGATCGTCAGGTGGACACGATTGTGTCACTATCGAGACATACGTTTATTAAAATTTACTAATGCTTGCTTCATCGCGATAGATATCTTCCAACACCGATGAATGAAGTACGTCTCATCTAGATAAATATCAGAATGACGTGTTTCACTGTCTCTTTTGATTTCATTGTTCTCAAATTGCGAAATATCTATACTCCTATGTCGTATCTTATTAACAATACCATTAGTATTTTACTTTATGATTGGCATTTTCGGAACTCGAGCCCCAATCTTAAAAAATACATAGTACTCACACGTTTCTACGAATCTATGCTATTCTGATAAATAGGGTAGCTGGTATTCGGTAGGTATTAGTTCCCTAATTGGTGGTAGGTTGGGTTTCAACAAGTAATGTGGGTAGGTACATTATTTGTTTGGTGAAGCAGCACTTACCAGTCACTGTCGCTGCCGCCGCTACCCTCGCATTTACAGATTTTAACAGTAGGTTCATTCGGTTCATTATTTTACTTTGTTGAGGACAAAATGAATGTAACGTGCCTTCTTTCATTATTGTCCCCCTTTCATAATAAGAATCACTTATGTTCATTATTTTAGTAAATTTACTAAAACAACAAATATATTTCTAAGTGTCGACCATCAACTTATTCGTACATGCTGTGTGTCTGTACTGTACAACCTGTACTGTTTTCATGAACGTATACTAAAACTGGACAGCGCACTCAAAAATTAGGTACAGCTTTCTTTGATTTTCTTTATTTTTTATGATATTACTTTGATAGACATTGCATAAACAAATACTTAATATCTTTTTATTTTACAACCATGAAATCCTCTACCACAAGATGACTTATGAAATGCAAAATTTTGGCGTGTAAAAGTGATAATGGTAGTGTTTTGTCATCCATATGTGTCCATATTACTCAGAAAACTACTAAAACAATATGGCTTCTTTGCCTAACAGCTAACCTTCAATAGCATATTAAAACGCTACACAATTATTTAAATATAGAGGAAATGGTGTAATTTTGCTGCGTGTATAGATGTAAAATGGAATGGTATCCCGGCTGTGGCCTGTCTTTCCACAGCTGGGTAATACAATAAATAATTATCAACGTTTCAAATTATGATACAGTAGGGTATCCACAAAGAAAGTGGATTTCATGGATTTCCATAACCTACGTAGATACCCATGATATGAGGTGTTGTCAGTTAGAGCATCTCAAAAGCATACTTACGAAGCTTGCATAGGCAAGGATGAGGTCAACGATGTAGTAAGCTAACCCAGAAGGTTTTTATAAATGTACCTACTAATTCGTATTTTCATTCATTAAAGTGGGCGATGTGGACACCCTACTAGAACGAGACGAATTATTATTCTCAAACCTCTCGCTCGGCTCGTTTTTAAGAATACAGTGCGCAGTCCAGTTTTAGTATAGGTTCATGTCTGTTTTATTTGCCTATGTGGTTAGATCAAAGAGTGTAGAATCCCTCCGTTTGGTTCGGGTTATATCATCGATATTATTATTCTAAGGGTCATATCTAAAGACCGTACACCAAGGAATTTATATAGGTAGGAATTTATATAGGTACTACGTAACTACATCTGTATAAATTCCGTACATAGACTACGTTACAAGTTGTATATGTGTAAGAAAGTATTTGGTAAAATTGGAGAATAGGCAGAGAAAAAAGTTTTTTTATTTGACTAGTCTGTGGTTCGGTTGAATATTATTTTACTCTTACTCTTTGGTGTGGTGAATTGGTGAGTGAATTGATTGGTGTTCATTCATAGTTAATAGACCTGTGGGATTATTTCTGTATAATTCATGAACTTATACTAAAGTTTTAGTATACGTTCATGGTATAATTTGTTCTGTCCTGTGTGGGTGATATTAGTTAGTGTTCTGTGGGTGAATCAAACACCATAGCAAAGCAAGCAAGCAAAGAGTATAGTAACGTGTTGATGTGAATTGTGAACACAGAGTACTTTATGATTGTGAATTAGATAGGATCGATTTTACAAAAACGTCGGCTTTTTCGTATTAATTACAGTCCGAGCACAAAGACAAAGATTTTGCTAAGAAAATTAACGGCCTAAACATGAATCTCGATGAAGATACTTTTCGTTTACTTATTCTGGCCTTTCTCTGGGGAGAGTTCCTTTGGGAGAGATATCTTGCTTATCGTCAGGTAAGTACCTTCTTTCACATGTTGATAAATTTCCAATAATTGTTTCTGTACGATAACGATTACGATGAACCTGACCCATCATTACGTTCGTCGCAGGGCGTGATCCGCGCGATTAGCCATTGCGTTGATCTCTGGTACCTACCTTCTGCATTTATCAGTTGGTCCCTTGTCGTTATAGATGGAGCCTTGTCAGACTCATACGTCTTGGTCCAGGCTTGTTACACAGCCCAATAAATAATTAAGAAGGCGCTCATATTACGTGTGATCAAAAACCAAACTCTAATGTAAATCAGGCAGCCAAGCTGGCTTGCTGGCTGGAGCAGTCAGGGATATAAATGCACCCCAGAACTGATAATTTAAAAATATAGTTATTAAACTAAAACATTTTGTTCTCATTTGTGTACATAAATGATAGAAAAAGTGCCAATAAACAATATTTTCTTTCCAGTTAAAAACATACAAGACCAAGAATGAAATTCCTGATGTCCTTAGGGATCACATAACCAAGGAGTCGTTTGAAAAAGCTCGCCTTTATGGATTGGATAAGTCAAAATTTAGAATGATCAAAGAAACATATGAGATAACCTTGAACACCTTGATGTTATACTATAAATTGATGTATGTTGCCTGGAACAAATGTGAAGAAATTGCACTATACTTTAATATATCACCAGCTGAGAGTGAAATATTTATGAGCAATTTGTTCATCATCGCTGCAACACTGTTTAGTGTAGTAGTTAATATGCCTTTCACCATATATGCTACATTTGTTTTAGAAGAAAAACATGGGTTCAACAAGCAGACGATAGGCTTCTTTATAAAAGATCAGATAAAATCTTTGTTGTTGAATCTAGTCATTACATTACCAATTGTATCAGTCGCTTTGTATATAATTATGCTTGGAGGCAACATGTTTGTTGTATGGCTGTGGTTGTTCACTACTGTGGCAACCCTTATTCTGCTGACCATTTATCCTTCATTAATTGCACCTCTATTTGACAAATTTGTGCCACTCCCTGAAGGTTCACTCAGAAAAGGTATTGAAGAATTAGCTTCAAAGCTCAATTTCCCACTTTCTCAGGTTTACATTGTTGAAGGCTCCAAAAGATCTGCACATAGTAATGCCTACTTCACTGGTATATTCGGTGAAAAGAGAATTGTTTTATTTGATACTTTATTAGAAAAGTATGATGAGGAGAAAAAAGTCATGACTGGATGTACTGAACAAGAGGTTCTAGGTATTTTAGGCCATGAGTTGGGTCACTGGAAGTGTAACCATGTCAATAAGTCCATAATTCTTACTGAACTTAATTTGCTGCTTATTTTCACTGCTTTTGGACTTCTGTTTAAGTATCCATTGTTGTACAGTACTCTAGGATTCCCAGCTGGCCAGCAACCGCTAATCATTGGGCTGATTGTTGTGCTACAGATCATACTTGCGCCATACAATACAATTCTTTCTTTCTTAGCTGGTGTTTTGAGCAGGTCCTTTGAATATGAAGCAGACAAATTTGCTGTGTCACTCTCATTTACAGACGAGCTCATTACTTCACTGATCAAACTTGGTAAAGATAACTTAGACTTTCCCTACTATGACAGATTATTTTCAATTTGGCACCACTCCCATCCCACTCTTTTAGATAGAATTGATAATCTTAAGAAACAAATCCATAAGAAAGAATAATGTTTTAAGTACAAAAAAAATAATCCATGTTTTTCAGTACAAGTAACTTAGTTTTGTGAGAATATATTTATGCAGAATGCTCTTTGCAAACCAAACATTTGGATAATTTAAACTATGTTATTATCAGCATTTTTATTTGAGGAATTATGCATTTAACTATATACTTTTATTTAAGCTTTGTTTATGTTTTTATTTTATTGTGTATCCTACATTACATAGTACAAGGGTACAATTTTGGAAAATAAGGGAACATAACTATTCTCATCTTATCGACACTTTATGACTTTGATTGGTGCTGAGCTCCCCGACACGTTTGTTTTACAGCACGCAGCAAGCTAATTGTGTTTAATAAATAGAAGTGTCTATTGTATTTATTGATTTTAAAACAATTTTTCACATATTGGTAGGTTGATCCATTTTCTGTCAGATTATCAATAAAATTAATCTCTTAATCATTGCTTTGGTGAAAATATTTATTATAGAAAACTTAAGTCAACATACATTTCATATTTCTCTAACCTTTTGTAGAAATTAAAAAATATGTACCTATTATAGAAAACTCAATCAACATACAATTTACAGTGCTCTACTCTTTTGTAGAAATCTATGTAGGTAGTCATAAAATGGCCTTTTGGTATTTTTCTATTAAACTTTTAACATTCATCATGTACATTATTATTTATTCAGTACTTTGTCTGTATTTATTAAACTATGTAACAAATTTTATTAAGTACAAAAACATACCTACACATACAATCTACAAATATAGAGTGTAATCGCATTTATAAATAAAATCAGTAGATACCTACCTACTTAGGTACAATAAGCTCATCAATTGAGTAGTTACATATAAGGCCCTGATTTTGCTTCGTCAGTACAAACGTCGCTTGTCGTTCATTTCGAAATAGCACGTCCGATATCAAATATTGCAGTTAGCAGTAAAAAAATCGTGTCTACATTTAATATTTATAAGTCAAAATTGGTGCTACCTACTGAAGCATAAAAGCTGACCATTTTTTGTCTGTATGTTGCGCCTGCCGCCGCCTCCACAAACTAGTGATCTATATACTAGTGAATATCATCTTTGTTTTTTGTGTAGGCAGCAGAGATAAAATTTTATATGGAAGACTAGTCCAGATAATTAGCTTATTAATTAAAGTAAGCTATCTGCCCATGTATATCACTTATGGCTACGTCATTCGTTTAGAATCTTCCTGCTGGAAGAACTGTGCTCCAGCAGGAAACGTTTTTCGCGTTTTATACCAAAACTTTAACATGCACTAATTCCAAACTTGGGGCACTAATACAGCATGCATCGCTCTAAGTATTTGTTGAACTCAATTCGTTCTAGAAGATACTTTCCTGCTGGAGTAATCCACACCAAAATGTCATTTAAGTTGAGTCGGACGTGCCATTTCGAAATTAAAGAAAAACTACGTTTGTAGGCTCTGATGGTACATAGCTGGGTAGTTTTTATCGGGATTTAGGTGTTGGTATCCTAAGCCTAGTTCTGAGTAGACTGATATCTTAGCACAGAATAACAAATAGGTAGGTACCTACTAAACTCAAGCTCTACCGGCTCTACCTTGTAAGATTTAGTTTGTTATGATGGAATTGTGTGCGCACAGTGAATACAAATAGACGAAGAAAATAAATGAAATACGTAAGTACCTATTGCTCTCTAATTTCTCACCTACTATAGTACTTAGATATATTATGAAGGTACTAGCTTACTAATTTTACCCACCACAATGGTACTCGCCTTTGTATGTGTATATTTCGCTTAGGATTCCTCCGCCAAACGATATGCCAATGCGAGCTTGAGTCACCTCCATCCGCTGCAGGTCACGATTCGGTCGGGTGGATAGAGGTACTTACTAACTTTGATACTACTACCCATAGGTGTTTAAAACAACTCTGCCTGCTCCAACGTGTCCGGAAGCGGGTGGTCTTTCGTCTCGGGCAGGGGCATCAGTAGAAATATTTGTCCAATCGACGTAGCCGCCAGCAGTATGAGAGGGAGGCCGGGGACCACGGAGTCCAGGCTGACCACGGCCGGCGCGATCATGGACGCGATACGAGCGAACATCGTCACTCCGCTGATGCCGGCGTTGCGGCCCATCGTTGGGAAAAGCTCCCCGGAGAAAAGGTACAGCGCTGGTAAGTAACCCTGTAAGTATTAGTGTTTTTTTATTGTACGACGGGGAAGCGCTTGGCCTTCATCTCACCTGGTAACAAGTTGAGATAAGGCCGAAGGTGGATGCGCACTTCACCCGGAATCCTCAACAAACTGAGGAACTGACTATCTTACCTCTGAATGCCGGAACACAACATTTTTTTTTTAAGAATTGTTATTATGGTGACAGAATCAGGTAAGATGGTGGTAGCTAGCCAGGCGGACTTGAACTAAATCCTACCACCACTAACCAAACCAAGTACAATATTGTACCTACTCCCCTGGGGATCGAGCCCGGGACCTTTGGATCTGACACTGGTAGGCGAACTACTAGACCACATGTGGTTATATGGCGTGAATACACAATGGTAAACCTTAAACTGCGAACACTTGCAAATCCTCCATGAATGTACCTGCCTACCTACCTACCTATTTTTCATTTAAAAAATGAAAATTTCGATTAGGAAAACCAACACCATATGTAGGTATGTAAGGTAGACTATGCTTAGATTTTACATGCCTAACGAATATATAACTTGACTGACAGAATATTAGCGAGAATACACAGTTATGGAACCAATATTGAATATAGGTACCTACATATAACGCGTAGGTACCTAAAGCTGAGGATCAACTGTCGATTAGGTACTTTTGATTGATGGCACAGTTTGGTCGCTTCGCAATGAATGAACACAGTCCATCCAATCCAATCATTGGTAGCTAAACCGAAAGTCACCCGCCATCCATCGCAATTTAATTTCACACACGATAGACTTACCGCCATCCCCGCGAATCCAATCCCGGCGCACAATAGCCTCGGCCAGTCATTCACAAACAAATCTTTAGGTATAGCTAGCAACATCACGAAACACAAAGCTGTGGTCAGTTGAAATACTCCAATTGTTTTCTTTCGTCCCATTTTCGCTATGATTAATATACATACGATTCCCCCGAGAACGGAGATCGTTCCGGTCAAGGATACGGTCAGGAAAATGTTGTTCCCGATTTCGCCCAAGTATTGCGAGAACGTGTAAAATGATAGTCCTGTGCAAAACCTGCAAAAATAACTTTCTTAGCATAGTGGGGTACTTTAAGGATTCATGTGAAGCTTCAAAAATTTGGACTTCATTAATTCCGACACTCAGACTTTGAATCTGAATAGGAGAGAGTACCTAACGCTTTATTGTACACAAAATTACATCAGATAGGTAATACAGACATTGGGTAGTACGGTGTGTAAGTACAATGGGCAAACTTAGCGCTAAAAGCGATTCGTTCCAGATCCAGTCTGATATCCTTAGACGATATTGGGGCTTATCTGGGAAATTTAAACTTAGGAATTCTGACACTCGGAATATGCATTGAATAGAATCAAGTTTTACCATCACAAAATTACAATACTACAAACAGAGGATAACACAGTGTATAAGTCCAATGGGCGGCCTTATCGCTAAAAGCGATTTCTTCCAGATCCAATCTGATGTCCTCAGATGATATTGGAGGTTATCTGGGCATGCACAGACGAGGGACTTTCGATAAGAGACGTATTCCATGCATGCAGTAGTGTGCGTTAGGCAATGCTGCCAAGTAACTGTTGAGAACATGTTTTTCTTTTCAAGCGCTCGGCTTTCATCTCACTTGGTTTCAAGTTATGATAAGGCCGAAGATGGACGCGCACTTCACCCGGAATCCGTATAATACTGAGGAACTGGCTATCTTACATCTAAATGCCGGAACACAACTACTTAGGTACTTATTTAGAATTGTTGTTATGGCGTCAGACTTATAGGTACTATATATGGTGGTAGCTAGTCAGGAAGACTTAAATAAAGTCCTATCACCAACCAAACGTATGCCTCTGGAGGTCGAACCCGGGACCTCTAGATCTACCAGTGGGCGAACCCCTACTTTATACGCACTACATGTGTGGTAGGCAAAGTGAGTTAACTTTACCTGTTGATTGTTTTGGAGGTCTAAAGTCCCCTTGTCTGCCTTCCTTAATGTATCTAACTACCCTAGCTGACCTACTCTACATTACCTGCTTTACTTACCAATTGACAGAAAGCAACATCGTTTTCCGTCTCATATTTTTCGATCTAAAAAACGCCATAAATCCTGGATCTTTCCGTTTTTGAGCACTGGATTTGGGAAACATAGCCCTTACCTCGTTAGGATTGAAGTCTATATTATTGAATTTAGCTCCACGTTTTAAAACTTCTGTAAAATAATATTACTAAACTTTTATTTTATTTAAGGATACAAAACTTTGTCGCTTTGCTGGTGACTAAGCGAAAATCGCCCCATAAAATCTAATAACTATCACTAAGAAACTGAATATATTTTTTTTATAAAAATGAGTTACCCACTGAAAACCTACGGTTTGTAATAAATTTAATCTTAACCCATATCTCTAAATCTTATTTTACACAGTGCCATTTCGCCCCAATTATAATATAAATAAATAAGTATAGTCTGTTATATGGGACTATGGGAGGTCACATAGTCCCATATAACAGTACAGATACCATAGTACAGATAAAATACTATCTAATATACTTTTTTTTTATTCTTGCATACATAATTATGATACTACTCAAACATAAAGCAAGTAACTTTTATTACTTATCCACACTGCAGTAACTTAGAATAAGCTCCCAGCGTCAGATTGTCCGCTGTGTTACGACCCTTATGTCTAAAAAAAAAATTAATAAGCACTAAGGCACTTTCTGGGTAGGCTCGCTCATCGTAGATCTCATTCTTACCGACCCATTCTAAATAATAAAAAAAATACTTTATTCATCACAGCGCAGAAGGCAGTCCTACTACCAACTGATCTGTGCGGCATGTTTACCTACGCTACTTCACTTCACTCTACAATTTTATTGACATAGAGACGTACCTAGAGCTTTTTCAGTCTGCCCGGTAGCCAGCAGCCATCTCGGAGATTCGGGTATCGCTAACCAGTAGAATATGTAAAGGGCTGATAAGGAAGCAAGAGCGAATTCAAGTTTTCTCCAATCTCTCAACCAATAGGCGAGCCCTGCCATCAGAGCAGTGCCTAAACCAAAAGGCAGCTGGAACATAACTGGTATTATTGTGCGGTATTTCCCACCGACTATCTGAAAACGAAATATTCACAAATCAACTGCTGCTATAGAGCAGCTGATATTAGCAGGTTTGATCTCTGATTCGTTTGTAAATATGTGAAAAGTTGTTTAAAGGTGTGTAAACTAACTTTGATTCCAAATAACCTTAGATTAATGAATACATATTTATTTAAAAAGAATATGTTTAAATGGCTGAATGAGAACATTTTTTATGATATCAATGACGTATATTATGTTACTATCTAGACTATAGTGAAACAATGTAATGTAAATAATGTTATCAATTACATATATTTCATAATTATTTTTAAACACCTTTGTACTCGTACCATCTTTGGAGCAATAAATATATATATTATTTTTTTAGAAGAGAGTTAATCTTAATAGACAGTAGGTCCTGGGTAGGCTCGTTCCAGTTTAGATCTCATCCTTGCCTGTGTAAGGTCGAGGTCAAGAGCTGACCCGTTCTAAATCAAAGAAAAAGATCGCAAGAATGAGGATTTACTGCATAATTGTTTTAAATCCAGAACTTACTTCCATGCAAATCACGAAGGATATGATGCCAACACCTCCAGAAGCCATTGCCAATATGAACCAGTTCAGTAAGAACCACCAGTACGATTGCAAGAAACTGGCTATGAAACTGCAGACACTCTGAGTGATTATTCCAACCATTAGTGGAGTTTTACGGCCGTATTTGTCTGCCAATACTCCGAAGATTATCCCTCCAATGAGGACTCCCCACATCATTACACACTGAGTCAACTGAAACAGAGTTACGACTGTAAACATACCTTCCCAGATGACGGGATATATACATATATATATGGGATACATACGTATCCCATTCCATCATAAACCCATAGGTTTATGATGCGAACATAAATTAGGAGTAACATACATGTACCAACCAGTGCTTCGAGCACACTAAATCCCAATCTGACGCAATGGTGCGCTGGAAAACCGTTTTATCGTAGACAAATTTCTTACAGGACACCAGAGGTATAAGATTTTTCTCCATACCGGGTGAGAGAGCAAGAATATCCGGATCATAGATCAAACAAGGGTGTTCCTCCACTCGCTGAGGACAAAGATGAATCATTATATGGTACAATCAGCAATTCTTACTCTTGAGTTTTTACGACCGTATGAATGCCGTGGCGGTCGAAACTTAAAGAATTGAGCCCATGGATGTGATAAACGCCGACTAGGGGATCTCAACATAAGAAAGGCAGCAGCTTCCTTAGTATTTTATCTACACCTCTACTGCGCTCACCATTCCGCTTGCCAAGCACTGGTGATTATGACATAACCCTCAATTTTTTGAGGAAGCTCTGTCCAGAAGTGGTCACTAATGAACTGTTGATTTGTTCAGTGACGAGATGCTTGTGAGAGGAGTGGATGCTGAGTTGACGGGTGATAGTGGAGTGGAATAGGAGAAGTGGATGCTGAGTTGACAGGTGACAGTGGAGTGGAATAAGTGAAGTGGATGCTGAGTTGACGGGTGACAGTGGAGTGGAATAGGTGAAGAGGATGCTGAGTTGACAGGTGACAGTGGAGTGGAATAAGTGAAGTGGATGCTGAGTTGACGGGTGACAGTGGAGTGGAATAGGAGAAAGTGCTGTGCCAACCCCGCTAAGTGTGGGATTAGGGCATGAAGAAGAGGGCTACGAGCAACTTACCGGTGCACAGGTTTTGCGCCATTCTTCTATCGAATATTTGAAACTATCTGGCTTAACGCACCAGAAGTCTTGCGGCGGGGCCATAAATATGATGTTGAGCTGGTACCAGGCAATAGGAAGCTTTAGCATAGTCAAGAGGAGGCTTATCCAGAGCTGCCATCTTCCAAAATCACCAACTAGTCGAGATGTGAAATCCACCGGAATTTGAGGTTTGTTGGGCATGGATTCTACTAAAATTCCAAATAATAAGGTAAATTGATTATTAGTTATCTACTAAATTAACCGCCCTAGGAGATATCCGCCTACCGATCCAGAAGAGGATACTATTAGTTATTATTTATTTTGTGCCTCTACAGTAGATAGGTAAAGTAGGTAGGTCCTAAACCTACCTACTTTCCATATTATAAAATGTCGAATCACAGTGTACCATTCTTCCAGAGCCCCCCGCATATTGGGGAGCACTTCCCTGGGGCAGCTCCTCCGCTCCACCAGCTCGCGGTTCGCGTCGGTACATGCCACCGTGTGCCGTCACCTATCCCGGGATCCGCATAAGATCAGCCAGAGCCCTCCATCCAACTAACTATGGATCCGAAAAACTCCCGCTCAACCCCTTACGGGGATGGAGGCGTAGGACGCCTGATTAAAAACCACCCAATCACGTACGATAAGTACTTAGGATGACAAATCCGCCTAGCTGTCGTTTGTCCACTCCCCGCGGAAACGACATCCATCCCTTCGCGATCCCGGTCGACTAAGCGTATTATGCTGAAGGTGGTAAACACCCAGTAGAAAGGGATCGCGAGCTCCCCTTTTTCCACCGCCCAGCCAAAGTCATGACCTCTGAACAGGCGGAAAACAAGGGGGAGATTTTCAGCCTGTTACAACCCCTTGTCAACGTAAAAGAGTAGGGCCAAAAACCCGCTGTTTGGGATCCGGTACCCTGTGCACCGAATCCCTGTTGAGATGACCGTTGTAATCCGATCACGCTCAGAGAAAGGCTCTCTCTGCGTCTTTCCGTAACCCGCTGGCTCACGGAGAGGCTACCTTCCTCCACATATACTATCCCTATCTATCTAGCCAGTGTATCCCTACTATCTGCGAGCCAAAAGGCCCAGAAGCCAGAGCATTGTCGCTCATTTAGAAATGGCATGTCATGTGTAGTACATGTCATGTGTAGGTAGAGGAGGCACTAGGTACCTACAACATATGGAAAAAAGTCGTGAAGTCCGTTACTTTATATATGGGTACCTAATAGCTCTATAAAATATAATGTAGGTAGGTAGGTACTATGTTATAACCCATAGAATAGTGATACATTTTTAGGTACCTACCTAAGTATATCAAAGTAATGTAAGTATGTATATACTGTAAGTACCTACATGATGCCGCCATAAGGAATATTATGGACATAGGTAAGTAAAAGGTGCCCCTTCATGTTCACTTCTAGTAACGACTTCGTCTGTTTTATATCAAAGCATTCTTACTACAAAACATTTCCTTTGCACGGTTTTTAAAGTAAAGTAGGTAACAGGTCAGATACCTACATAGGTACTCCCCACTCATCTCAACTTTCGTCGATTCGTCGATTTAAGGAGGTATTTGTTTGGTTTGTACTTAAATATACCTGTAACAACTGTATTATAACTAGAAATACAAACAGATCGAAATAACGATGGATTCGCTCGTACAGCTCGTACTGTAATCATAGAATACTATCAAGACTGCAATGCTAACAGAATAAAATACAATACATCATTTCCGTCTATAATATACAAAAGTAGGACATCTGTGCAATACACTCACAGATCAATAAAATTACTAGTACTGACCTAAGTACTAATTTTATACTCTTTGCAATTTATATACAATACATAGAGTATAAAAGTAGGTAAAGCTACTGTGTAAAGCCGAAAAGTAAGGAGCAGGTTATAACAGTAAATTTAGTATAGATAGAAGTAATCTATGGTTAATAAGTAGGTACTACTGTACTGATCTTACTAACCATAGACTAATTCTATAATAGTGAGTACTATATTTTTTTAAATATACTATCTGACCCCGCGGAGAGTTACTTTTGCGCTTTGGTCTCTATGTAAGCACATATAGTAATGAAATTGTGATGTAATTGAAAAGGTACTAAGTTCATCACTATCGTCCAGGCAAGTCTCGAGATCCAGGGCTGACCCTAAGTACATAAATATCCGTCGGTCACAATCACAACACAGCCCCCAGTGAGGTCGCGGCCAATTGGTCTGCTTAGAGTGGGGTTTAGGGGTAGTTTTATATAGGTTTAGAGGTTTTATACCCAGTTGGTAAATACTAGGTACGTACCTCACATCCCTACCTACAAGCCTTTATGAGTTCACCCATTTCAAATGAAAAAAAAAGCAGGTTAGTCCTTAGTAAACTCTTTGTATATATAAATACATTTAATTGCAAATGCCTTATTATTACTATCTAGGTACCAACTATAATCTTTTGACTCTACTGTTAATAGTGTTACGTTGTGTTGTGTAAGTTCTTATTTGTTATTTTATTTTATGTTATTGACGATATTAATGTTCTCTAAACTAACTCTAAACTCTCTTTCTACAAGTAAATATTATAAGTCGTGTATTTACGTTAATGAATAAATTATTCTATTCTAAATTTCAATAAAATGTATCCAAAAATAATTTTCAAAATATTGTCACCATTCATTTGTGTCATAATTATTTACCTTTCCATTTTCACAACAATTATGTATAAACATTATTTATTCGTAGGTATACCCAACACTTTTGAAAAAATATGGATAGGTAAGTACCTACTAGTAATTTGTTTCATAATAACCATTGAACATTTCAACAAGGACACGTTTTATTTCCACAGTTAAGTATACCTAATACTTATGCTGATTTGGTGTTAATTATAGTTATAGGTAAGTAGGTACATATTATGTGATTTTGTCTGGCTACTTGCAACTAGCAACCCGGGATATAATTAGTCGATAACGACCCCTTCAACCAAAACTAACTTTGCGCAACGAGCTTTGGTAACTTTATGAAAATTCTCGTACTTATATAATAAAATAGTATCTTGGTGCGACATCAATACGACAATCTAAACTCATTTTACAAAGATGGCTGAAAACTAATGTTTTCAGTTTGATCATAAGCATTAAAACAGAAGAAATCTTAAATGTTATGGTTTAATTTTCCATTTATATGTACCTATATTATACATTTACTATTACATATTACTTTTTATTTATCTATTTATTATTGATTATTATCACTAATTATACTTATTAACATTATATAAATATTAATATAATTATATAAGGACCCGAGCATAAAAATCTACCCAAAATGTCGATAATATGTTTTCCCGACGCATAGACCTAGCTTTAATATTTGCTGTCTGTTAAATATTTATCTAAAATAATTTTATTACCTAGGTAGGTACTTATTCTGATAATATTTTTGTATTTACGAAAACAGCCGAATATAAATTCCGAATACGAAATGATTTATTTGGATAAGGTTTAAAATAACATAGATTTTACCGGCGTATAGATTAGGTTTAAATACTACTTATTCAATACAAATCATTAAAGAAAATATATTACAATAGGTAGGTATTCGTTTAGGATTACGATAGGTTGTAGTGTAGTGTAGATTAAATGACAACGGCGAAATCGGTACTCTTTGATCGTTAGCAGTCAATGTACGAACATAGAGCTTGGTCTATTTTTATTTTAGCTACACTTTTTTTTTTAATTCATTCCATGGAGTTTAATTTAAAAAACTTTTATATATACTTTATTACTAGGTACCTAGTTGTTATGTGCTACTGTAGGTGTATGTTTCGAGACTGCTTTTGTTCGCTGTCTGTCGGTTTGTTCTCATCTACAGGTCGCATTTTTCGACCGGATTTGATGAAAATTGGCACACATACTCGTATTCCCTGATTTATTAATTTTTTTAGTCAATTGCTATTTTCGATGGGGGGCGGGGTTCGGGGGGGGGGGGAGTTTGCTGTAGGTAGCGTTATTTATCAAAGGATTTGGATTAAATTTAAAACACACTAAGGATTTAATTCTACGCAAGATGTTGTGAAAAAAATACAAAAAGGGGTAGAAGAGAGAGAGAAGGGGAGAAGTTTGCTCTAGGATTCAATTTTTTGTTTTTTTTTCTGAAAATTTATACCTACGTATACCAATCAGATTACGCAGTCCTCTCCGCCTTTACGAGAAGAACTCGTAGACAGATTTGACCTCCTAGGATCAGGGGAACACGAGTAATCACTTAAACTCATACCTCTTTTTGCTCAAAAGCCTAAAAGGAAAAGTGAAAGAGGAAAGCATTGGTTATTGCTTTTTTATAAGGGCTCACGTGGTCTTTTGTTCTTACTAAACCACTAGTATATAATATTTGATGGGTAAAATAGAACCACATACCTACTTAACTAGTAGTAATTTAATATAGCTATAGCTAGCAATAACACTCAAGAAATCCACATAGGTACTCATTATTGTATTGTATGATAAGTATGTATTAACAAAAAATATACATAGGTAAGTATTCTATCCGTAATCTAGATACCATATTACAAGCTATGCTTAGTTTGGGGCTAGATGGCCCTGTGTAAAATTAATGTCCTGTAATATTTATTTATTTATTAGGCCCACTTACCGTCACTCGGTGGTATCCTGGATCCCTCATTTTCCATGGTATGATTTATGTTTTGGTACTGTTTACAAGACCACTCACCACTTACTAGGCAGGAGTTCACTAGGTACTGATATAATAGTGGCAGGTAATCTTGTGTTACGACTTACGATACGTTTTCTCTACGAGTAAACCGGAACGATTACCTAGGTTTCTATATAATAGTAGAACCGTTGCGTTGGATCATGTAGTTAGGTACCTAGACGTACCAACTTAGGTAGGTACTTGGTACTATCTACGTTCTCTCTCTTTTATGAATATACTTAATACCTATTATTATTATTTTATATTTTTTTATCCCATACAAACGTGGTGTGTCGATCATTATTGGTATAATCGAATAGGGATCCGGATTACCCAGCTAGGATTGAAACGCTTATTATTTCTAATAAGTGCAAAATAGTGTTGTTTGGCATGGCGGCAAAAAGAGTAGGTACATCAAATAGTTTTCCCAACAAATATTGTACCTAGGTACAATATTGTGCTTGGTTGGCTTGGTGGTAGGACTTTGTTTAAGTCCGCCTGGCTATTATGGCCCTATTCCACTAAGTTCAACTCAAATTTCAACTCGTTGAACTAAATGGTTTTTTTTTCCAATTATTTCAACTTTGTATTTTTTATGTGAAAGTTGAATTAAAAGGATTTTTTTATCCAGTAAGTTCAATTGAAACAAAATATTGTTAAACTGTGTACCTATATGTATGTTTGTTCGGTCATCAAATTTGGAATGTAGACATAGCATTATTTTTATCCTGATATACTATTATATATATATATATATTCTATTTGTTATTTTTTTCAGATTTTGTCCAATTTTGTCCAGAGAAGAGAGCCATGACACCACACGTACTTCACATCAGTGTTTTAAGCTTCACTCGACTCATAATGAAACTTCATCATCATCATCATCTCATCATCATACAGGTAGGTACTTACTCTAGGTACCATCCACCTAGATCAGAATAAAAGAGTGGAAATGGATATCAAGAGATTCGCTTGTCGCAAAACACAAACAACTAAAGCCGGGTCTCCTGCTACCTAAAATAGGTACCACAACAAGTTTGATGATAAAAAGGGGGCGTGGTGACCTTAGTTGTATTTCTTAAACCCTTGGGATTAAAAGTGTATGTATTTTTTTATTTATTTATTTGGACTACCAACAGAGAATACTCAAAAATATACAATAAAATCTTAAAATCCAGTGCTCCTCTAATTACAGGTATGTATATATACAGTCATGCGTCAAATATGATTGGTGAGCTAGTAACTCAACTAAATTATTATAAAAGATGGGAATTAAAAAAAAACTTGTAAAACACATTAAAATAGCAAAACAAGGGGAAATACTAAAGCAACGAGTTGCGATGATATAGGTAGGTAGCTAAATACAGACATTAAAAATTAAACTAATATGTCTCCTAAATTTAGGCAGGGGGTTGCTTAGATCTAAATCTGTGTTTTTTGACAATGTGTTATATTGCTAACATATTTTGAGCACGACGGCATTTTGGCTTGAGTTTGTTCCACAGAAAGTTACTGAAAAGAGGGTGTAAGCTGATAACCTGGGATTTTCTGCTGGGATTAATTTGGAGACGGTTGGTCAGTTCTATGCAGTCTAAAGTCCCATTAAACATTTTGTGCTGGATAATTAAATCTATTTGTTGTCTACGTGAGGCAAGTGTGGTCATTTGATACTTTGATAACCTAGCATTGTAGCTTTTGCACGATTTTGCTTGGTAGTCTGCGTACGATAGATGGTAAAGAAAACGTTTTTGTACACTCTCGAGTCTTTTTGAATATATTTCATAATGTGGGTTCCAAATATTACAACCATAGCAATTGCAAGAGGGGACCGACTAAAGCTAGAGTCTTACTTTAGTTTTACATGACTTGAAATCTTTTGAGTCTCGTATAACGAACCCCAAAATCTTGAAGGAGAATTTTGAGACAGTTTTTAGAATATGGTCGTTAAAGTTAAAGCTTGTAGTCAAATGGCACACCTAGATCCCGAATTTCGTCTACACGACTAAGAATACTGCCATTTATTAAATAACGTTTTAATAACGGTTAATTGGATATAATGACATTTGCTTACATTAAGGGACATGTTGTTTTGATTGCACCAGTTATTAAATTAGTCTAAATCACCCTGTAAAAGATTTACGTCACCTGGGTTTTTAATCTGTTTGAAATTGTTTAAGTCTTCTGCGAAAAGATATATGTGTATATTGAAAGCATTGCACTATATCATTAATGAACACATTCAATAAAATGAGCCTGAGGTGAGAACCTTGGGGTACTCTGGAAGTGGCTACAAAAGGCTTAAAGCAATACCCAACAACTACAACCTTAGATGGTCTCTCCGTTAAATTAGAAGAGCACCATTCCATTAGAGAACCAGATACGCTGCATTGTGACAATTTATCTATAAGCACTGAGTGATCCACTTTGTCAAAGGCCTTGTTAAAATCAGCATAAATTGCATCTGTTGGAAACTGTGTGTAGGGATTCCGCTAGGTGGGATATATAGCATGCTACGTTGGTATTATTTTTTATATTTATTATTATTTCTCAAACCCCTCTAGGGTATAAATACATTTTAATTTATCCAACAAATCAGTATCCAAAGATAGGCGGAATAGGCGAGTGAGAATCGGTGACAGTTCGGGAGCACACCTTTTTAACACCACCGCCGGCATCTGGACCACTTGGACCTTGAGCCTCCTTTTGCATTATGCGCACTTCTGGCGTAAGTAAGTATAAAGTATTTGTCCCCAACAAAGTAATAAGGACGAAGTACCTACTCCTTAAAACTAAACTAATTCCTGTGATGAGAGTAGTATAGTAACAGGACTCAAAGCAAGTACTATTAGTTATTCTGTGATCCAGTGAATGAAAAATAATTGAAGAAAATGTGTAAGTGTACCTACCAATAATCGAGTCAATCGACCCTGAGAATAAAAAGTTTCATTGAAAATACAAACTTCATTCAAAACACAAAGATCACCCTCCAAATTTTATGTCTCTAGGACCAGCGGCTTAGACTGTGCGTTGACGTTGATATATCAGCCAGTAGGGCTTTGAGCGCGTGGAGGACGATTTTGGAAAAACTGTGATACCATGTCTCATAATTTTAATTGAAGAGAATGTATACCAATATTAGAATCAATCGACCCAGAGAATAAATAGTTTAATATAAAATCGAACCCACTTTCAAGCCCTTAGATTAGGTATAACAGGTGGAGTCGGAGGTCGGGGTTGTGTTGGTTTTATCATAATTTGCGTTTATTTACTGTAATATTTTTTTTCTCGAAAACTTTATGTTTGCGTACAGACTTCGCATGTAGTCTTCAGCTCGACGAAAAAAAAATAGCGTACGATTATGTCGGCTCGGCTATATTTCTTGCCAAGTTGCCATTGTCTACTGTCAATAGTGTCAATTATGTCATACTCAATACTTCATTTCATCCCCCGCTATCCCCCCTTATCAATGTCGTCGTCATATCGTCGTCTACCTCTCCTCTCCTCACCTCGACCTTACCCGCCCCACCCCACCCCTTACTTTTATGTTAGTTATTCTATTCGTCGTCGAAGTCGAAGGCAAAAATTCCCAAGGAAGAAAAAATAAATGAGAAATGAGGGAAAGGTGGCTCTAGTTATAAGTTTACGTTTATTTTACATTAATTCTAACAGTTGAATGTTTGTGTGCAGTGCGAAAATTAGCGACGATGCCTTTGGCCAACACATCAGATCCTTGGCGTATGCAGAATGTTGCTGATAGCACGGTATGTATCCAATTGTATGCGAGCTAATTCGATTTGAGAGGTTTTTTCCTTCACGCATTAGTCACTTCTTCTATTGCAAACAGTGACAAATTCATTAGTATCCTGGAATTATTGTTCATCTGGAATACCTACTCATACAGCCCATGACCCCTTGAATGAATCAACAATCAACAATTCAGTACCGTCAGAAATAAGCTTTGCTACTGTAGGAATTCTAGCTTAGAAACCCTAAACAAAGTATTTTACAACAAAAGTGGTTCTGTGTACAAATATTGCAAGTTAATACATATTTGGATATATTTAATAAAAACAAAGAATGTTAAATCATAACAAGACAAACGCATACGAAATTCAAATAACACCAGTTATATAATAAAACATTAATGCTATTAAGTTTGTGGAACAGATGCATTAAAACAACAATGACCTTGATGCAGTGTAATGTAAGCAATTTATCTTTATCTCTAGAAACATTTTCCACCTGTATAGGTCATCAATCAAATATCACAATTAATTGGTAATCCAAATTTAGTTGATTCCTAAAAGAACTATGCATTTCCAATAATTATTTATAATGTTTTCTGTGAACATTTTGAATTAGCTGCCTGGGTCTGTTTTTAGTGTTCCATAGCCAAAGAATGCCAACGAAACCCTATACTAAGCCTTTGCTGTCCATCCATGTGTCTGTCTGTCAGCGGGCTGTATCTCATGAACCGTAGTAAAATAGAAAATCTAATGGTAGATCGTAAAATTCTGACAGTGTGTGTATTTTTATTGCCACTATAACAACAAATATAATAAAAAAATGTTTATGTAGGCCGCAATTTTTTTTTATTTCTTTGCCTTTGAATGTGGGTCAGTACACTTGATGTGTGTGTCCATACTTGGCCAGTTTATTCCTCTAACATATATTGTGTTCCTAATACGGGTAATAAGCGTGTTGATAGGAAAATTCTGGTCTCACACCATTGTAGTCCTCATATTTGCCCAGGCAAGCCTCAATATTTAGAGCCGACCCAAGGTAATTAAAAAAATAAATGTAGGTAAGTGTGAGAGTAAGAAACAGTATATATAAAAACCAAACAATGCAACTAAATTAGTCACACCCACACCTTATGGGGCTCAACAATGTGTTCTTATAGCTTGATCTGTGATTTGAAACACAATTTGTAATGATTCTCCCTCTGTGGAAATAGTGGTGTGAAATCTCACAATCAAGTTATAGCTATAATTATCAAACTGTTTGAGACACAATTGACAGGATAAATTAAATTAGTTGTCATGGGATCTCATGCCATCTCATGTCCATAATTTCAAAGAACCTACCTAAAATAAAGGTATTGGTGCCTTATTATAGTTGTATGCTACCTTGCAACTCTCATTTACATATCTTTATTGGAATTTTTGAGTATTAAAGTACCTACTTAAAGTTGGAACTCAATATCAGAGTAGCAATGGATACACAACCACTCCACAGGATGTAGACAATTTATTTCTTAATGATTTATTGATTAAAAAAATGTTATAATATCTATCTCTTGTCTGTGTAGACTAAAAGGTATCAAAAAAGGTTTTAATGATCAGATAGCCCAGTTTTTTATCATGAGAACATAAAACAATATTTTCTTAAACCAGGAACCATTGCAGGAACCATTGCTGGGAAGTAAACTGTCCTACTACAATACCGTCTACCTATCAATACTTATCCAAACAAGTTCAGGTTCCATACCATAAACTCCAATGTACTGAGTCACACAGGCCTTCAACTGAACCTTTAGAATGCATTATTGTGCGTGCAAATTTCAGTTCGCGTAATAATATGTACAGTTATCCTTTAGTGCTCGCCGTAATCTGACGCATTCTCTGTTCCGTACAAAGATGATAAAGTTTGTGGACTTTGGCGCGTACGTAGACTGTGCTAACGTAAATTGTTTTCAACTGATTTAAAATATTATATACGATATTACCAGCATCGCAACCTCACCTAGACACAAGACCGTTGGGTGTAGCATATAAATAGAGGCCTATACCCAGCAGTAAGTGAAATCTGGTGATGATGATTATAATGAAATTAAAAAGATTTAAAAGGAACTCATTGCTCATGTGGAAATTTTAAGCTTGCAATGTATTGAAATGGTTTGTTATCATTCCCATAGGGTTATAGTCAGCAGAACAGTCTTCCGGTTGTGGTCGAGAACGCGGCCGAATCCCGCCAAGCCTCCACCACAGATAGTCTAGAATCGACAGGTGACATCAACTACGAGCGGGAGGTAGAAATACAGGATGTCGTCAAGGAAGGGCACGAGAAGGCAGATCCGTCGCAGTTTGAATTGCTCAAGGTGCTCGGAGAAGGATCTTTCGGGAAAGTTTTTCTCGTCAGGAAAGTTTCCGGGGCTGATGCAGGCACTCTGTACGCGATGAAAGTAAGAACCTTATATATGTGCTCAGCTACTTTTATGTATACAATACAATATGTTTATTCATAACGCCAAAGTTACAAGTCGAATTATAGTAGGTTACTTACCTAGGTAGGTATTATTCTAAATTATAATAATATTTTAAAGATCAAGGTAGGTACATTAAGTAGGTATACTTATATTTATAAATTTCAGATAATATTTGTCATTAAAATTAATTATGATTCAATTTGTTTTTTTTTTCATTTTAATTGACTGGCAGTTCATAAAACTCACTTATAGAGTAGAATGTGTAGTTAAGGAGTCATTTTCGCAATGTATTTATAAAAATCGAGGAAGAAGTTGAGTCTCTTTTGACCGAGTCCGGCAGCCCTGATACACTGAGGGCCTCTCCGATTTACAAAGCTCGTGCGAGGGCGTTACTAGGAGGTGAGCCATCCTATTGCTGCGTAGTGCGGGGCGCGAGATGAGTTTATGCCTCCTTGCTGAAAGATGTTGATGTTTCTATGAGTGAAAGTAGCTATCTGGTAGATGAGTTCGCAGGGTAGAGGCATAATTCCCAGCTCTTTGAAAAGCGCCTGCATGACTCATCGTCGAGTACTCCTCGGGTATACCTTCATAAACTTTTTGGTTGATGGTAGGACTTTGTTTAAGTCCACCTGGTCACCACCATCTTACCAAATTCAGTCGGCTTAACAACAATTCTTAAATTGTTGTGTTCCGGCATTTAGAGAAAAGATAGCCAGTTTTTCTCAGTTTGTCGAGGATTCCGGGTGAAGTGCGCTTCCGCTTTCAGCCTTAACGTAACTTGAAAATCAGATGAGATAATTATTAATATAATATAGATAAATTAGTTAATACGCTGACAGAATTAGGTAAGATGATGGTAGCTAGCTAGGCAGACTTTAACAAAGTCCTACCACCAACCAATCCGAGCACAATATTGTACTCCCCATGGGGATCGAACCCGGGACCTCTGGATCTGAAATTGGTGAGTTGAACCACTAGAACACAGGCGGTTAAAACGAACAAAAATACCAGTTTTTCGTTGTGTTGTATCGCAAGAGACTTTTACAAGTTGACCTTTAGTTCAATCGATATTTCTTCAACATGTTCGTACAATGAATAGAAAGTTAAAGCTATTCGCCTTTCAGGTACTTAAGAAAGCAACACTGAAAGTCAGAGACAGGGAGCGCACCAAAATGGAGAGAAACATTCTTGTAGAAATGGGCCATCCGTTCATCGTAAAATTACATTACGCATTCCAAACTGCTGGAAAGTTATACTTAATATTGGATTTTCTGCGCGGCGGCGATTTGTTTTCTCGTCTCAGCAAAGAGGTATGTGAATCTGTATAAATACAGTGACCTGAATGGAACTAGATTATTCTAGTGCAAAGAGAAATTCCATTGTATTAGTTTGTAATGGATGACTAATCATACAATAGTATAGTTCTACATCGCGTTTTACGGCTTCTCTATGTATGGATCGCGAGTGTGATATTTGTGTAGCGTTCTTGATTGGATCCATGCTAACTGTTTTTATTGATTTACTAAGTGGTTGGCACTGGGCAGTAATTGACTCGTATTTATTGTTATTGATATTTACTACGTCGCTAATCTATTACCGCTTATTTTAAGCTCCATAGGTTTTTTAGTACCACTCTCTTATACAATGTAGTTTGACGTTAAATTCGAAATGGCACGTCCGATTCGAATTAAATTTTGCAGGTGCCATATATTTCGATTTTTATCGTGTTTTAAGAATCGATGATACCTGACATAGCTTAGCTTCAGCGATCATCATCTTTCACACCACTGAAGAATTTATTTTGAGATTATTATATGTTATAGGTAGTTCAGAATTGATGCTAGAACGCTATGACCAAAGCATTTAAACATAAACTTTTTCTAATAAAAATCCAAAGCTGAATTTAATTTTTACCAAAAATGATCGCTCAATAGACCTTGAAACTTTGTACGTAAATAAACACAGTATATAGCAGACGCTCTGCGTTTTAGATTAACAAAATTTATATTTGTTTTACCGTAAAAAAAGTAAAAAGTAGAAATTCGCGTAGTTCTGCATATGGTCATAAGCGCCGTGGCTGAGCGCACAGAAATGTCACCTTTATTATAACTATGTTAATTCGAAACTAGAATGAAGTTGCATCGAGTTGCTAATCACGCTCAAACACAGATTTTCCCAATTCGATTATTCCTACAAAATTTCATTTGAATCCAAAACCTCCGAGCCGTCTAAATAATATCGTTTAACATTAAATTCAGATCACGAAATTCCTATAAAATATATATATTTATTCTTCAAGTTTATAAAAACAATATCTGTTTTTATAATCCTTTAACTAGAATTTTACACCAGTACAATGATTTACTGAGAGTAAATTCTCTCGAGTCAAATTGACATCTTAAGCCAATTCAGTAAATAATTTAAATCTATTTAATATACCAATTCCTCATTTGTAAAACTCTGTTAGTTTAATTGTTATCATGTTATTGTTCACTTATTTTTTTTATTCTCCATTAGTTATCAAATGTATCTATTTGGTTGTGAGCACATGGTTTTACCTTACAATCTAGATCTATACCCTAGTTTTATTTTTACTCGGTTGTAAAGTGTATTGTGTTTTAATAAATAAATAAATAACCAGCATAAATGTTGCAGGTGATGTTCACAGAAGAAGATGTAAAATTTTATCTAGCCGAGCTAGCATTAGCGTTAGAACATGTACACAAGTTGGGGATCATATACAGGGATTTGAAACCAGAGAATATATTACTGGATGCCGATGGGCACATAGCGCTGACGGACTTTGGGCTATCGAAACTACCCCCGAGCAGCGATAAGGCGTACAGTTTCTGCGGTACCGTGGAGTACATGGCGCCGGAAGTGGTCAACCGGAGAGGTCATACGTTTGCAGCGGACTGGTGGTCCTTCGGAGTACTTATGGTAAGGCAAATGTTTTGTATGCATTCAGAGGCAAGATAGCCAGTTCCTCAGATTGTTGAGGACTCCGGGTGAAGTGTGTATCCACCAACCTTATATAACAAGCCTCATAGCTCAGTTGGTAATAACTCTGCCTTCTACGCTGTAGGTTGTGGGTTTGATTCCCACCCAGGACAGACATTTGTGTGATGAATATAGATGTTTTTTCTGTGTTTGGGTGTTGTATCATATGGTACATATGTATTTTCAAAAGTATTTAAGTATTTTATCCGTAATCTAGTTCCCATATTACAAGCTATGCTTCGTTTGGGGCTAGATGGCGCTGTGTGAAAGTAAAATGTCAAGTCTGTAGGACTTGGTTGAATTTATGTGTTGATTTCCAGTTAACTATGCAACGATTTTATGTTTATACTCTTGCTGCTTATCAGAAGTATTGATAATTTTCCAGTTTGAAATGCTGACCGGCAACCTACCTTTCCACGGATCTACCAGACACGAAACAATGACTCAGATATTGAAAGCCAAGCTCGGTATGCCGTCAAATCTCAGTGAAGAAGCGCAGTCATTACTCAGGGCTTTGTTCAAAAGGAACCCCCAAAATAGGTAAGTGATTACGGACAAACGGCACGGTACCTATACCTAGGTACCGTTATCTAGTTAAGTATTACCAATAGGTAGTACCTAGTATAGTTGACGATTCAAAGTGATCTTTAATATCTTACTAAATAAACAAACGTAAGATTTCGGAGTAACTTCGATTTTCTCTCTCCAGTACAAACGTATTTTGTCGTTCATTTTGAAATAGCACGTCCGATTCAAATGCAATTTGGCAGGTTTATTTAAACTTTATCTTTTGCCTTCATATATGGGAAACATCCCAGATTAAAAGATTTCTCACAGAAACAACCGAATTTAAGTCCAAGTTTTGGAACTACGATGCCACAAACAGACAGACATACGTGCTTGACGAATAATGGGTCAATACAAAAGTACCTACAAACTCCATCTTCCCACATCCGTCGTACAATTAATATCATAGTACACCTCAGTTCCTCAGTTTGTTGAGGATTCCGGGTGAAGTGCGCCTCCACCTTCGGCCTTATCTCAACTTGTAACCAGGTGAGATGAAGGCCAAGAGCTTACCCGTCGTACAATAAAAAAAAACTCCGTATGCTAGAAATATGCGATAGTAGAAGTGATTTCTGGAATGTGATATCCAACGCCAGACAAGGAGATTATGGCATAACCCTTTCGATTCAGAAGAAGGTTAATTTCCCGTTCATCTTCACACACACGCACACACACACATACATCTAAAGCCAGTGTCCACTGCTGGACAGAGTCTCTAATGCTGGAGGGGTTAGCCATAGTCAGATCAGCACGGCTGCGCGGGGTCAGCTAGTAGGTTCCAAATGAGAATAAGACAAAAGATGTGTGCATGGAGCGAATTCGTTGTCTCTGTCTACCGCGCCGGAAAATATATAAATATGTAACAGATTCAGGGCTTTTTCCCCATCGAGGACTTACTCATATTTCCCCATGAGATTGTACCCCTAATAAGAGGTGAATTATTCGGGATACAATCTCATGGCGAAATATGTGTGCGTTCACAAATCTGAAATCCATATATTAATTGCAGATTAGGTGCAAGCAACAATGGCATTGAAGATATAAAGAGCCATGAATATTTCGCGACCATAGACTGGGACGCGCTCTTCAGGAAAGAGGTACGATATATATTTACCGAAACAATATCTGTTTACTATTTGACTTTCCCTATACCGAACCCTATCATTATATCCTTATATGGTAATATTATTGAATTGACACATTACGCTATCACTACGCAATAATATAAGCATTATCTTATTATACTAATATAAAATGCTAACTGACTCACTGATAACAACGCACAGCCTAAACGGCTAATCGTAGAGACATGAAAGTTTGAGTGTATGTTTGTCTTGATGCGAAAATGAGTGCTAAGAAGGGGATTTTGAAAATTCGTACCCTAAGGGGTTCAAAAAGGGATTGAAAGTTTTCATTAAAAGTATGCCCTAACTCTGAAACTGTGCATGATAAAAGGTCATAATTATCATTATAGACTCATATGAAATAGATAAGAACGTGATTAATGGTTTTTGTTTTTTTAATAATTGAATTGATAATTTGGTCCATTTATTAGAAAGAAAAACAAAAAAAACATTGTTATTTAATAGAAAAAACGCGATGTACACGTGGTTTCTAATAATAAACTAGTGTATTTTGAGTGTTCTTTATGCAATGGATGAATGTCAAAACTACCAAGGTTTGATGATGGAGAGGAAGCAATATAAAGGGGTTTTTTATGTAAATAACAGTAATACATATTAAGAGCGTTGCGCATCTAAAATGATTGTATGTGTGATACTCTTCTACAAACCATGTAAACCAGGGTCTTACGATAATAGCGGAACTCTTGAATAATGCGTGGTATAATAGTCGTGCTTATACTTTTTGAAATCGGTATACAAAGGCATTTAACGACAAATTATTTTTATTGAATTTACCCAGCCGTAGCAGTCGCGGCTTAAGAATCGACCCCATCCAACTCAACCCGCGGATGTCGTAAAAGCAGATTTAAGGGATCTTACCAGAGGAAGCGGCAGCTTCCCGCAGGAAGCTATAGTTAGTTATAGTTATCTGTATGTTATATTATAACACCTTTACTGTGATCTGTGATCACCAACCCGCCTGCCAAGTGTGGTGATTATGGCAAAATCCCTCCCGTTTTTGGAGGAGGCTCTGTCCAATATCCAATTAACCACTACATAAATGGGCTGTTATAAAATAAATAAACGTGACTGTATTTACGACCCTTGACTAATGTAATTTGACTACTTGATACACAGTAATCTTCTAATGCATAAAAGGACAAGTCCTGAGTCAGTGACTGACTGACTGATTCAACTAGATACAACGGACAGCCTAAGCCGCTGGGCGTAAAGACTAGAAATTTCAAGGGCATGTTTGTCTTATTGTGTAAACGCCTGCTTATAAAATAATTTTGTAATTTCACACCCTAAGGGTTCAACATGGGGTTTAAAGTTCGAAGTAAAATGATGCATATCCCTGAAACCACAAATGATAGGCACTTGAAAATTTGTATGTTGATTGCCCATAAGGAATAAGTTATGGCATATTTTCAGTTTTTATTAATTTCCAGAAATAAAGGGCGGGGTGTCCAATATTCAGACCTGACAAATAATAAACTAAAATAAAATAGAACCCCCTATTACCACCCCTTACATGAAACGTTTTTATAAAAAAAAAATCGACCTGTATAATAACAGAGTTGGTGTGAGTATAGTGATTACTTTGTGGTAAATAAATAAATGAATAATAAAATCTGGCCAAACGTGAGTCGGACCGGCACTAAGACTTCAAACAGCCTGCATTTTTTGTCTGGGAATGTGGGTCAGAACCCTCGGTGTGCGTGTCTGCACACCATGTAGGAGCTAATCGGTCAAATTCCAAACAACAAATATATTTATTTATAATATAATACTTGCATCTATTTCGAAAAAACCAATACGCGGACGAAGTCGCGTGTAAAAGCTAGTTACTTATATAATAGCTTTAAAATTGATGTGTACTGGCATTCAGAGGTAAGATAGCCAGTTCCTCAGTCTGTTGAGGATTCCGGATTAAGTGCGCCTCCTTCGGCCTTATCTTTACTTGTAACCAGGTGAGATGAAGGCCGAGGCTTGCATTAGGCAAGTGCAAGGTCATCATAGCTTTTGTCGAAAGCGAAGCGAGTAGCAAATGGGCCACAGCATTCTATCGGTCACCTCATGATCAATGATAATGCTGTGACCCTTGTGCTGCTGAAGCACACAAAACTACTGATGTTTTAAAAACACAAATACAGTGTTTTTCTGTTTGTAAATTTGTTTCTTATTGTTTTCTCTTTTTTTTTTGTTCTGCATTGATTGTGTATGTTTTTTTTAATATACGATGGGGATAGGCTGGCGGATCACAGAGGTGGTTAATTACTTAGAATAAAGATCATAGAGAGTCATGTCCTACAGAAGATATATATAACTGAAGAGGTTAAAAATTTAACCTGATTTAAGATCACTTTTGTGCATAAGAAAATATACACAAAAGTTACTACAACCTGAATGAAGCCTTATGCGATAGATATTTTTGTGTAATCGATTCTAGTCTACTATCCTAACTGTGTTTTATTTTTGATCTACAGCCTTTTTAATACTATTTTTTTATCCTTAAAATTGACAATACACTTATTATTTTATAAAATGTTATGTTTTAAATTTTATATTAGTTTTGCAATTTTGACCAGTTTTGCATTTTATAATCAAGTGTTACTTTGTGATCCGACAGTTGCAAATAAAATAAATGAAATGAAATGTGTAGTGATGTATTGTCTCGCAGGTGATACCACCGTTCAGGCCGGCCGTGTCGCGAGCTGATGACGCGTTCTACTTCGACTCGGAGTTCACTTGTCGCACACCACGTGACTCCCCCGGAGTACCCGCCTCCGCTAATGCTCATGAGCTGTTCAGGTAATCGCGGACCGTCGATACTCTTGTCTTGGTACCAGTACTATATTGGAGTCTTCCAAGTCCACAGTGAATATGTTCCATTTACACAAGCGTGCTCTCTTAGCCCATATCTTTACTTGTTTTTCAACTGAGCTGGTGGTCAAACGCATGTTTATTAAAGAATAAATAATTTATTTTGGACTCAATCAAATTGAATACAACCGACTTAACCTAAAAAATAATGTCAAATAAAATTAATGTACTTAATTGAAAAAGGAAAAGGGTTGTTTTGGTTAGCATCAGATGTCTATGCTAGACTAAAAGCCTGTGTTTTGACATCCCCGCTCCCCCTTCAATTTTGACACATGAATCTACACTTAAAAATTTATATAAGTCAAGTTTTTTATTATAATAAAATAATATCAGTAGGTAACTACTTAATACTATTATATTGTCAATACAATAAAATGCTGTTTATTGAGCAGATTTAAATACAGATTCTTAATCAATATAATTGTATAAATGTTCATACATTGTATACATGATAAACTCCAGCTTAGTTCCTAAAATTATAAGCTTTCTTGCAAAAAATGCATTGAAATTGGATCAACCCATGGATAAAGTTGATGGTTATATGTTTGTGAAAGTATTTTTTTTTTATTCATTAAGATTTTTAGGATCATAATGAAACACCAAAATGTACTTGTCAATATACTTTTTATCTAAACACATTTTAAGACTGTTTTTTGTCCTGAATAAATAAGTTTAACAATAACTTGAAATAAGAAAAAAAGGACCCCCCCCCCCTTTACCTTAAAAGCTACAATGTTGACTAAGACCAATATCAAACCTTGATTTTTTTATTACCAAAAAATATTTCAAAATATGAACTGCACTGTCAAATGATAGTAATAGAAATCAGAATAGGCGTTGCTTGTAAGATATCACTCGTCCTATAGACATAAGGTATCGTCATCGTAATCTATGGACGTTAAGTGACATCACTTGTTTGAGTTTATTAGACAAGTTAGTTTGCATAATTGCACGGGAAGTTGGTAATTACTTTACAATTGTACAATAACTCGTAGATATGCGAGCAAATAAAGTTACACAGTAAACAAACACGTTTATCGTACAAATGCGACAGGGTTCTACCTGCGGTCTGTCCCGGGCAGCGTAAGCGCTGGGTTTTGATAGCAATTACGGCAGAATTAAATGATCCCTGGTGGTAAGTACACCTGACTAGCGATAACCGCCTCTGTGGTCTAGTGGTTCAACCCACCGATTTCAGATCTAAAGGTCCCGGGTTCGATCCCCATGGGCAGTACAATATTTAGCTTAGTTTGGTGGGTGGTAGGACTTTATTTAAGTCCGTCTGGTTAGCTGGTAGCTAGCCATCTTACCTAATTATGTCGCCATAATAATAATTCTAAAATTGTTGTGTTCCGGCATTTAGAGGTAAGATAGCCAGTTCCTCAGTTTGTTGACGGTTCCGGGTGAAGTGCGCCTCCACCTTCGGCGTTATCTCAACTTGTAACCAGGTGAGATGAAGGCCAAGTGCTTACCCATCGTACAATAAAAAAGAAAAAAGTCATTAAAAATAATAATTATAATTGGTATTATTGCTTTCGTGGCTTGGCAACTTCTCTTCGTGACGTTATTTACAGAATAAATATTACAGTACATTAATTTCACACAGCGCCATCTAGGCCCAAACTAAGCATAGCTTGTAATATGGGTACTAGATTACGGATAGAATACTTAAATACTTTTGTAAATACATACGTACTATATGATACCACACCCAAACACAGAACAAACATTTATATTCATCACACAAATGTTTGTCCTGGGTGGGAATCGAACCCACAACCTACAGCGCAGAAGGCAGAGCTACTACCAACTGAGCTATGAGGCTTGTTTTTTTTTATTTGGGTGAGAATATATAATTTAAATATGATAATTGCTGTGATAATTTCAGAGGCTTCAGTTTCGTCGCGCCCTGCCTGCTCGCCGAGGACGAAGAGCAAGAGAAGACGGTGACGCACGCCAACAGTCAGACCCACGCGGCGCTGAACACCAAAACGTCTACTGAGGACTTCTGGGCCGGATTCGTTAATAGGAACAATTTCTTTGATGAATACAGGTTTGTGATGTGCTTCATATTATATTTTTGTATATCAAAGTGATTGTATATCAAGTGATTGTATATCAAGTGATTGTATATCAAGTGATGGTATATCAAGTGATTGTATATCAAGTGATGGTATATCAAGTGATTGTATATCAAGTGATGGTATATCAAGTGATTGTATATCAAGTGATTATATATCAAGTGATTGTATATCAAGTGGTTGTATATCAAGTGGTTGTATATCAAGTGATTGTATATCAATCACTTGGTCATATCATTTACAAATGTTATAATAACACAAAAAAAAGCACAATCCATGACGCGACTGAGACGACACTGATGATGATTCACCTGTTGAATTGAAACCGTTTGTGCCAACATCATCATTTATTTACTGTCATTCTTAAATGTAACATTACAGAACAATCATGCGTTAAATTTGAAAAGATTAAATCATTTAAATATAAAGAAATATAATGAAAATTAAAAAATAACATATACGTCTTTTAAAATGTTAATAAAACGTGTTAATTACAGATTGATGGGCGAGCTAGGCACAGGCTCGTTTTCAGTGGTTCGTTTGTGCGAACACAAAACTTCTCGCACGCAGTACGCAGTCAAGATTATTGAAAAACTTCATTACGATCCGCGGGAGGAAATAGAAATACTGCTAAGGTAAATAATCATCATATTGTAATTATAAATACAGATATACAACAATAAAAAAAAAAAAAAAAAAAAAAAAAAAAACAGATTGCACCCTTTATCACACAACGAACAGATGGATTTGACTCTATATTATTCATACTGGTAAGGAATGGAACTTGTCGCCCTCGTCTGTTTTCCCGCAATACAATCTTGGAGTCTTCAAGTCCAAAGTGAACAGGATTCTTTTGGAAGCGTACTCCATCTTAGGCCACATCTTTACTTGTTTTTCAAGTGAGTTGGTGGGCAAAGACTTGGCTATCATCATAAAAGAAAACACAAGCCTATTGCACCCTCATTCAGTCTATTCAGCATTTCCCATCTAGTACTACCAGTCTATTCGTCGAATTAGTTTCTACCCAATTCAGACGGTTGTCTTAAACTTAAATCTAAATTTTATTTTTAACAAACCCAAAAGGTTTAGCCTTATAACAGTATGAATAGAAATAATCAATTTGAAGATAAAGATAACAAAAGATAACGCACTCACCTACTAGGTTACAGCGAGATAAAAATCTGGCATGAAAGGCAGCTGACACACTTTGGAGTTTACGCTACAAAATAATGCTGCTTTAAAGAAGAGGATTTTTCTAGTTTTCACAATTCGTTATTTTAGTGGTCGAAATGTGACGGTACAAAAATGAAATTTTTGTACCGTCACTCGGGCCCTGTTTTGGTTGAATGTAAAAGTTATTAATTAAAAGGTTGGTTAGCTAGATTACCATATACAAATACAGGTACTGATATGAATAAATAAATGAATATTACAGGACATTATTTTTTACACAACGCAATCTAGCCTCAAACTAAGCATAGCTTGTAATATGGGAACTAGATTACGGATACACCTACTTAAATACTTTTTTTTTTTGTAAATACATACTTATATACAATACAACACCCAAACACAGAACAAACATCTATATTCATCACACAAATGTTTTTTTTGTATTTGTAAACAGATACAGTCAACACCCCCACATAATCAGCCTGCGCGGTGTTTACGAAGAAGGAGGGCGCATTCTAGCTGTCACCGAACTATGCCGCGGTGGCGAGTTACTGGAACACATCACACAGAACCGATATCTGTCGGAACACGAAGCGGTGCCCATTCTGAGGAACGTGCTACAAGCCGTGCATTACTTGCACATACATACCACGGTGCACAGGTAAATATAGGTGTCTAAGCATACAGTTCATACAGATCGAGCAAGAAGTGTACTGCTTAATATAGGTGTCTAAACATACAGATCGAGCAAGAAGTGTACTGCTTAATATAGGTGTCTAAGCATACAGTTCATACAGATCGAGCAAGAAGTGTACTGCTTCATATAGGTGTCTAAGCATACACTTCATACAGGTCGAGCAAGAAGTGTACTGCTTAATATAGGTGTCTAAGCATACAGTTCATACAGATCGAGCAAGAAGTGTACTGCCTAATATAGGTGTCTAAGAATACAGTTCAAACAGATAGAGAGAAGATACTAGAACACTATGAAGATAGATCAAGATACTAGCTAGAACACTATGACACTAAGCCATACTCGAATCGAATTTGCTATGCAGTTATGGCGACCCAAATTACATCTTCTTAAGAACAGTCGCTTTTTTATGTTCCTTCCTGCAGGAACATAAAAAAGCGACTGATTTGTTTTTGACTGTTGTCCCAAAACGGCAAAAAATCATTGTGTATGACAAATATCAAACAAGTCTTTGTTACGCCGCATGTTTTCTAGATTTTGCTTAGATTGTGGCTAGATGGCGCCGCGTAATGATCCCGTAACATCAATAAATTCCAGAGACATAAAGCCCTCCAACATCCTGTTCGCCACCGCGGAGAAGCGACCGGAAGACATCCGGCTGGTAGACTTCGGGCTGGCGAAACAGTTGCGAGCCGAGAACGGTCTGCTGATGACGCCGTGCTACACCGCCAACTTCGTCGCGCCTGAAGTGCTGAAGCGGGCGGGGTACGATGCTGCTTGCGATATATGGAGCTTAGGTAACTCGCTAATACTTGTATTTCATATATTTGACCTTATTCAAACTATGTTCGTTGTTACTAGGTACGTCATTTTACGTAGGTACATTTAAGAGAAATAGATAATATTCATCATAATCGTAACACATGACAAACTTATAATTATCTAACATAAAACGAAAGGATTAAAGGAAAAATAAACAAAGCAGGTAAAATAAAGTAACATTTCATGCCATATTTTGTGATCAAAGTCATTATGAATAGTGAAAAATAATGATGTCAGTAAATTAATTTATGTGTAACTAATAACACAGTTTATACATTTTATTTGTAGTTTGTAAAATAACTCATTTAATTTAGTGTCATGTCAAGCTTTATTAAATTGAGATTCTGAGAGTATCATGTCGTTGTATTCAATTTATGTTGTTAAATGCGTTGTACATACCACACTGGCTAACTGCATCTGTGTTCTAGTGGTTCGATTACCAGGGGGAGTACAATATTGGTGGTAGGACTTTGTTTATGTCCGCCTGGCTCGCTCCCACCATCTTACCTAATTCTGGCGCCATATGAAAAATTCAAAATATATGTTGTGTTCCGGAATTTAGAAGTAAGATAGCCAGTTCTTCAGTATGTTGAGGATTCCGGGTGAAGTGCGCCTCCACCTTCGGCCTTATCTTAACTTGTAACCAGGTGAGATGAAGGCTTTCCTGTCGTACAATAAAAAAAAACTAGAAAGTTTTTTTTTACTTTATTACGACGGAGAAGCGCTTGGCCTTCATCTGGTTTCAAGTAATGATAAGGCCGAAGGTGGAGGCGCACTTCACCCGGAATCCGAAGCAGTTTGAAGAACTACTAAATACCGGAACACAACAATTTAGCATTAATTAATAACAAAAACGGGTCTTCATTCGTACCTTTTTATATTCCCGACAGTTTCGACCGTGTTACAACGGCCATGGTCACGGTCGAAACTGTCGGGAATATAAAGAGGTACGCGATGAAGACCCGTTTTTGTTATTAATTATGTATAATTTAGCATTGTTAAGGAGTTAAACAGAGTCCTAACACGAAAAAAATAAAGTAAAGGAAAACAATGAAAAGGTCTAGGATAAGCTGGCTCCATCAAAGACCTGATATAACTTATAGAAGAAAACTTAATCAAGCGACAGTGATAAAGCAATGGGCGGTATTATAGGTGAAAGCGATCTCTTCCAGGCAACCGTTGGATGGACAGAGAAGATAGTAGAATTGAAACTTGTGTGGCTATGCAACATAATTAAATAAATGAAACGGTTATTACCACAAAATTTATACGTCGATTTGCTGACGTTTCGAGATCATTTTGAGACCCCTTCTTCACGAGCTTCGCCCGCGCGCACGTTCGTCGGTCGCGCGGCGCAAACATGACGTATAAATTTTGTGGTAATAACCGTTTCATTTATTTAGAGAAGATAGTGTTTTATTGATTTTAAGATAATATTAAGTTTTTAGTTTTAGATTATGTTTTAAGATAATATTAAGTTTTTAGTTTTATGATGTAGGTAACCACTTGTAATGTTATTAAATTATTATAAACACTGTACCTTAATGTTAAATGGATCATCAAAAAATTAATCAGCCCGAGGTTCTTGCCTTTCTCCTTGTGTGCTGGTCGCGATTCCGAACAGGCGGTAGATTTGACGTTTCAAAATGATCCTAAAAATCTTAATGAATAAAAATATTTGACTTTGACTTTGACTTAGTGGCTATGTACGATGTGGTGATTTATATGGTTGATTAATATGAAACGATTGTATTTCAGGTGTTTTGGCGTACATCATGCTATCGGGGCGAACTCCCTTCGCGTCGACAGGAGACGACACACCTAAAGCCATCCTGGCGAGGATAGAATCCGGGAAGGTAAGATTAACTCTTTGATAAGATTTTTTTTTTTGTACGACGGGTATGTCGTACCTTCTTACCTTCATCTCACCCGATTTTCAAGCTATGATAAAGCCGGAGGTGGACGCGCACCTCACCTGCAATCCTCAGCAGACTGAGGAACTGGCTATCTTACCTCTAAATGCCGGAACACAACAATTTCGAATGATTGATATGGTGACAAATTTAGGTAAGATGGTGGTAGCTAGCCAGGCGGACTTAAACACAGTCCTACCACCAACCAAACCAAGCAAAATATTCAGGGGGGTACCCCTGCCCCCTCAGCCCGGGGCGGGGATATAATGTTTGTCCTCTGTTTTTATCCACTATCGGGAGACAAAATGCTCTCGAAGGTGGATAAAAACAGAGGACAAACATTATATCCCCGCCCCGGGGGAAATTTTTATCCTCTCCCCCGTGCTGAAGGGGCTGGGGATAGAACCCGGAACCTCTAGACCGGACACCGATGGGCGAAAAACTATAAAACAGAGGCGATTAAAAAGAAAAACCTTTGTACACATGTGATTACAGTAGACAACCACCTGTGGTCTAGCCAAGTTCCTCAGTATGTTGAGGATTCCGGGTGAAGTGTGCTCCCACTATCACTGATTACTCCTTTGTCTCACAGTCTGAAGTCAGTCAGAGCAAGAGCCCTCGCCTCTACATATTTAACTGATCGACCCCATCTGCTCAAGGTGTCTTTATAATCAATATTGTAAATTAGGAGTAGGCATGATCAAATTTAATTACTTGTCAGTTTTTGATGCACATAATTATATATTTACATGATGTTCTTATTGAGTACAATTTATTAATAATTTGAGGAAATATGGATAAATTGTATCTGAATGACATTGTGGTAATAATGTTGATGGTCAATAAGTTAAATAAAAAAAAAAAAATGAATATACACTTTTACACTTAGTTAAAGCGAGGAACTCCCAACACAGATGCCTACTTAAAACTACAGTAAATCCTATTTATAATTTATTTATAAATAGGATTATTTACAAAAAAACATAGTATTCTATCCGTAATCTAGTTCCCATATAGCTATGCTTAGTTTGGGGCTAGATGGCGTTGTGTGAATTGAATGTCCTGTATTAATAATAAAAAAAACGTTGTTTCTGTCCCCAGGTGGAGTTATCCCACGGCATCTGGCGCACCGTGTCGACGGAGGCCCGCAGCTGCATCCGTCGCATGCTGCAGTTGGAGCCGGCGTCACGACCGCGCGCCGCCGAGCTGCTGCGCGAGTCTTGGCTCACCTCGGAGCACGCGCCGCCGAACCCGAGCCGCGCCGCCGCCGAGTGCGACGCGCCGCCGCCCGCCGCCGAGCTGCGCCGCGCACTCGACCTCACCTACCAAGTGAGTCGACTGTTTTATTATCAACGGAGACACTATTGTAATCATTATTTATTTATTTTGTAGCCAACAATTATTCATTTTACATTGTATTCAACATTTAAACAAACATGCGTGCCAGTGCATGCAAATCTAGCATTATGTTAGTAGGTAGATAACGTTGATTTAAACATGAAAAAAATTACAAAATAACTAACCCACACTAGGATACCCTGTGTTGTGGGTAGCTAGAATGGGTAACTACTGTCACTTATCTTTAACTTAGCTTTTGCCCGCGGCTTCGCTCGCGTTAAGAAGTATTATTATTAATTAGGTATAGTTTCTGCGGCTTTACTTTTGTTTAGCGTGTGTAAAAAATTAGGGCCTACAAAACTTAAAAACGACAGTACATTCTTCAACTTCTCCATTAACGTTCAGATTTTCTTTAGCCATTTTAAAAAAGCCTAACCGACAAAACCTATACTTAAACCAAACGAAAACAAAACAAATGCCAAATCTCAAAATCCTTCTTAGGGGATGCCTACGTCATAGTTGCTTTATGCATGCAAAGTCTCAGCCCGATCGGTTTAAAATTGTCAAAGTTTCATACAAACTTTCATCCCCTTGGGGGTTGAATTAATTTCTTTTGGGTTTGGTTTGGGCTGTGCGTTGATAGATCACTATGTCAGTCAGTCAGTCACCTTTGAGTTATATATATTTAGAACATTTACAGCTATCAGAGGTAGGATTGGTGCAAAGCGTCTTGTCGACTCCATTGTGTGTGGCTGCTAGGGTGTCATACACAACGGTGTATGATGGTTTTAAATTAGACCATCATACACCATTGTGTACGGGGGACTGGCATATTATTCGGACGAAGAAAAATGACCCAAAAAAAAAAATATAAAAAAAAGTGATGTGATTACGCAACTTAATTACTAAATACATTTCATAAACGCTCGTCGTCATATTTTAAATCAGTATGTAAGATAGCCAGCTCCTCAGTTTGTTGAGGATTCCGAGTGAAGTGCGCTTCCACCTTCGCCCTTATCATAACGTGAAAATCAGTTGAGATGAAGGATCAGTATTTTCCCGTCGTACAATAAAAAAACACAATCAACGAATTGTTATCACTCAAATCGTAATATTAGATCGATGTCGCAAAAGCTAATTGATGTTTTCAGCCAGATCTGACGCCATTTTCTCATCTCTTCATTCTTTTCTACAACTTTTTCTTACAAGGTTTATCCAACGATGTTTTTATCATACATTGCCGTGGGTCATAAGTCAAACTTTGTCTTTTCCAGGCCCTGACTGCATCGCCAATGACGCCCCAAGTGCTAGGCCCGGTGTCTCAGTCGACCCTGGCCCAGCGACGCAACAAGCCCCAAAGACGTTTCCCACCCACCCAGCTTTAGGAATATACGAACAAATTGCCAAATATACCGGATTATAGTCTAACGTAGATGGACTTTAATATAAAGTGATGATTTGAATATTTTTACGGAATCGTAAGTTTTATATGAAACGGTTTTTTTTATAGGTGACAAACAGGCATACGCCCCATTTTCCTATACTCTTGCTCTGGCGAGCGCTATTTGTCTGCGTTATTCTGTTAGCGGAGGTACTTCCTAGCCGGGCTGCTCAAATAGTGAGTAGGAAATCATAATATGCCTACCTTTCCAAGTAGGTTCATTGGAAGTAGGTCCAACGAAACTTCCACAGAAGACACTAATGTTTTATGACCTCTAAGGTCATAAGATAGCGGAATTACAAGCGTTCAAAGCTGTTTTTTTTTACGTAATGTTGTAAAATAACAATTTATTGATCAAAGCAGTCTTCTTAATGGCTCAAGTTACTTATTATGTGTACAATGAAAGCATGTACTGCCTGCAATAATGTATACACTTAATAATTTTAAAAATGAAGCCGTAACGTCTGGTAAGTTCTGTTACTAGATAACACGCTTAAATGCCAAATTAATTATCTACCAGATGTGAATTCAAAACTATTTTGAAAATTATGTGTGTACATATTATTGCTCGCGATTTGAACAATTGAATTATGTGTTATTACTATTTATGTACATTATTGATATACAAATGTTACAATGACACAAAAATTCACAACCCGCGACGGGACTCTTACCTGCATCTTTTGAAGCCGGAATGTGAAAAGATTTAAAAGCAAAAACGCCAATTCTCGCTAGTGATTTGATCGTATTTTCAGACAGAGGCATTTTCACATAGTTTAGTGAATCTCTGCTAGATGGCGTTAATCAAAGAAACTGCGTCAGGACCCTCGTTGCTCAACTTTGCGAAGCGTTTCCGGCTTGAGGAAAAGATGCGGGTTCGAGTCTCGTCACAGGCTGTTTTGTAAATGTGGCCAAGTTCAATAACTTGAAATTCAAAAATAATATGAAAAAAATATTGAAATATTGTATCATGCGCAAGTGTCTTCGTGCGGTTCAAAAGATTTCAACGATTTGCGCGTGATCTCTGTGGCGCGAATTTTTATATTGTAGGTTCACGTTTTTAATGTATGTATGTATGTATGTATGTATGTATGTATGTATGTATGTATGCTACTCGCCGTTGTATACTTGTCAAGTGTTTTTGATCATGAGTGCACATTTCAGCGGTTCAGCTAACATAAGCCAAAGGTTAAACCGCTCGAGTCCTTTAATTTAACTTGTAGGATAACAAATGTTAAATGTTAAGGAAATAATTATTTTTTATAAAATACCGCATTGTTTCGTGGATTTTTGTTTTCGCATATTATTATAAAAACGTTGTATTTTATATTTATATAAGATAGATATCTTACGCCTATTTCCCTGAGTGAAGGCAGAAATCAAAGGGTTAAAGATGTGTAACATTCCATTCTGTCGGATGTTTCATAAATGTGTTA
The DNA here is from genome assembly GCA_951394065.1 of Venusia cambrica. Classification (NCBI taxonomy): domain Eukaryota; kingdom Metazoa; phylum Arthropoda; class Insecta; order Lepidoptera; family Geometridae; genus Venusia; species Venusia cambrica. Next base: position 8,264,323 of record OX596055.1, read on the forward strand.
GATAATTGTATAACTGTTGTCATTTATGCTTCTATGTATGTGTATAGCGATATTATGTCTGTGTTTATCAAATCGATACATATTTCAATGGAACATACGAAAGTACAAGTGGTTTTAACAATATGTACAAAGAAATAGAAGCAAATGCTAGTTATATCACAAGGACGGATGTCTCAAAACACGCCTATTTTTTATCAAATCAAATATTTTATAAACTATTTATATTTATAAAAAAATGCATAATAGGTACATAAGTATTGTCTTCCTTGAGATATTAAAGTTGTAAGACACTGATAATTAATACAAGTAGTTTCCCACCTCATTCTTCAAAGTATATCTGTGCCATTAATTAAGTAGCATAATTATTGTGCAATACATGTTCTATTTTTTAGTTCGTATTTTTTAGTATATGTAAGTAAAGTATGTAACAGTCTCACCTTTTACCCCTTTGATACATGAATACTAGTGTATTACCAGTTTTCCCGTCGAGGATTCACCTTTGATACATGAACACTAGTGTATCACCAGTTTCCCCTTCGAGGATTTACCTTTGATACGTGAATACAAGTGTATCACCTGTTTCTCTTTCGAGGATTCACCTTTGATACATTAATACAAGTGTATCACCTGTTTCTCTTTCGAGGATTCACCTTTGATACATGAATACTAGTGTATCACCTTTTCCCCCTTCGAGAATTCACCTGTGATACATGAATACTAATGCAACGCCCGAGATTTTCTCGTCCCGTCATTCCGTGAAAATTTCCTTAAACCCTTACTACGAAACGACCTTGAACATTTCAAGTCTCTAGGACCTATTTTGGGTTGCGTTTATTTTCAGTCAGCGTGACGACTATTTTTCATATCAAGATATTCATTGTTTTATTCAGTATTCTATGATAATGCAAGTTTAGTAGGTACTTGCATTAACCTAACCTAAGATAACCAGTACTCGTTAAATAAAAAGATCAACTTTTGTAAGATTATATTTTTGCATCACATCATATTTTGGTTATGATATTCAAAGTTTATTTATATACGGAATGGTATGTCCAATGTTAGAAATTATTTAGTTTTAAGATAATATCTAATATTTTGGAGTGTATGTATTTTTTTTGTTCACTCACCCAATAGTCACCCAAACAACCTATAGGTAGGTGCTATGCTATCAGTAAAAGAGATGGGAATTGTTAGCAGGCCGTTTACACTGCTGGCGAGGATTCATATAAGTACTATGTATCACTTTTAAATATTGTATGTTTTTTGAGTGAGTAATTTCGATTGATAGCTTTCTTTGCGACGTTGAAACAGGTGACCTATGCTTGTTGATCATTTGGTATATGAGAGAAAATATTTTCTGTGCCCTAGAGCACTGTGATCGAGATGTAGGTATGTTCAAACATGACTATTTGTATCGGAATAAGGTGCATTTTATAAAAAAAAGCTTTATTTGTATTTATGTAAGTATTAGAGTAGAGTAGACAAATGTTGGCATCCTCATATCATGATTATGGCCTAAATTGCTCATATATAAACATCAAATTAAAATAATGTACATACCTTGTACTCAAAACATTTTTGCTGAAGGCAGTTTATTTTTGTGCTGAGTATTTAATGAAGGAAACGATACTAACACGATTTACAGAACTGCTTTTATTATGTGAAAACTCGCATCACATTACCTTGTGCCATGCATCATGCTTTTATATTATTTAGTCTAATCATGCTTAACCATCCGAAAAAGGAGGTTACATTGCAATGCTTCTATATGCATGGATGGTGAAAAATGTTTAATTGCTAGTTCATGTAAAGTCTCGTAAAAACAGGTCAATTTAAAGAATGTAACAAACCCGCAGTTTACTTGGCCGTTGTGAAACAAGGCCTGAGTAAAAACATCTTTCATATTCCGCTCAATGCTTTGTCAAACAATCACGTACTTACACGTATTATTTCAATAACGGTAATTACTAGAATCAGTATTATGAGTTATTAACCCAAAATTTTGAATAAATTTGCAAATTGGGCGATATTTTTGTACATCATTTTGGATGTTATATTTGTTGGTAGGTGTTAATTACACCTAAGTGTTATTTATCACAAAAATGTAGTTGACAAGATTTCACAAATAGTATTATGAAGTGTGCTTCATAATATTTTAGTAACTATCTATCTATAGTATCAAATGATGGAATTGAATTTTAATAATGTTCTATGTAGGTAGCAATGTTACACATTAAAGATAACTAAGTAAGATTTTTATCTATCACATAATGTATTGTACATATCTATGGAAAATATGACAGTTGGCATACATTTGTCAGTCTTCTCAAAGTGTGACAAATGTAAGTGTTTTTTTGAACGAGTACCTACCTACCTAGGTAACAAAATAATAATGCATAAGTATTAACTCATTTTCAGAAGAAAATTATATTACCACAAAACTAACACTGTCACTAAAATTTATAATACAAAGCATGATTGTAATAAAAAAAAATGCTAGTTCCAAATTATTGTTAACAAAATAAAAAAATATTGCTCGGCCCCAAGAGAATTAGGTCATATGATGTAAATAGTACCTAATAAAAATGAAATAAGCGTAGTAGAAATAAAAAATGGCACATTAATCTGAGCTTGCCAGCACTCTTGTTAATTAATTCTAAAGTATTTCCTATTGACACTGTTAAGGCATGTTTGTTTCAAGTTGTATGTGCAAGAGTATGTTGTACAAGAATGTTTTATCAAGCTCATATATTTTTGTATAAAGTTCCCATCCCATGTAAACAGGACCATTTAAATGAGGATATTATAGTAAATCACAAGAGGTGCTTACTTGTAGATAACAAAAATAATAAGTTATATTTTATGTTCTCAGTGTTAAATGTTATATTGTCACATCTGTCTATTTTTCTATATCCTTAGTGGAAATACTATTCTTAGTGCTAACAGCAATTTGTTGTATAGAGAACACATAGATTGTATTATAAACATTGTTGACATTGCTTAAATTGTTGTTTGATTTAAACTAATATTCATTTCACACAGCTTTACAACACTGAAACAATCATTTTATAGTAATTTTTATTTAACATTGACTCCTTTGAGGGTAGGTGCAGTGATTGAACCTTTACCAGGTACAACCAATGGGCTACTTTTATAGCATGCCACTTTTTCATCATTGGTTGTCAGATAGGGGGCACAAGTTTCAAATATCTTCTTTTTGGGATTCAGAATGGGTTCTGGTTCCCTTGGAAATCCTTCGCAGGAGACCAAGTCACCGGGTACAGCTGAGGTAGGAGGAACCAGTACCTCTACTTTTTCTGGTGATGATGCGCACATAACCATAGCTTCTGAAGTAACTCCCCTCATCTAAAAATTAAAGCATATTCAATGTTATACTGAATTAAACATACCACACATTTTTTATTACATTTATAATTACCTTGACAGGCTTCAGGTTGCAGAGGACCATAACAATTCTTTCTCTCATTTCTTCAATGGGAACATGGTTCACCAGTCCAGAAACAACTGTGCGAAGTTTCTCTTCCCCACAGTCAATCTTTTCTACATACAGTGAATCTGCATCAGGGTGTTTGTTGATATCAACAATTTTGCCAATTCGAAAGTCTAGTTTCCTCACATCAATTATGTCATTTGTGGATTCAATAGATTTAGGGGCAACCTTTTTGGATGCAATCTTTTCTTTTTTAACTGGTGGTGTATCTGTTTTTAAAGGGCTTTCAAGAACATCTCCAGCCACCTTGGCTGATCCATTTTCTACAATAATAGATGTCTTACCCGGCACTGGATATTGTCTTTTGCCATTCTGAATCTCGAGTCTAATCAATTCAACTTTTGCTGCTTCCACTTTCGAAGTGAGAATTAGATTTTCTTCTGCAAGTTCAACGATTTTATTTTCGACTTTGCTTCGTTTCAAAGTTTCTATCTGAAATTAGTGAATAAATCTAATAATTCATTAAAAGGTTAAGTACTTACCTAATTATTTTTGTCAACACAGTCGTATATATACCAACCTACCTGTGTTTTAATGTCGGCAATTTTGCCTGCAGCACTTTCGGCAACTTTATACAATCTTGCAAAATTTGAAGCCATATTTTTCTGATGATACGAGTTACTATCATCAAAAGGTACACGCAAACACGTACGTTCGTTTCGTTACGTTACTATCAGTGTTGCCAGTGGCAGATAGTCAAATATAACAAGAGACAACTCAAAAAGTAACATTTTCACGAGAAATGTAACATTACCATAGATTATGTGGAAAACGACACAATACTTTATTATGGCACTTTATTATACAAAAACTAAAATAAATGTGTATGATATGATTGAGTGAGCGTTAGCTCAGTGTACTACATTAATTCATTCCGCTCATGTCTAGTTCATAGACGGTTCAATAAATCAAACCAAATCAAACATTTAATTAAAAAATTGGTACCAACTTCCAATATAAGCTTGAAAGTAATTATTTTTCCAACTTCATAATATTTTAGAAGGCGGTGCATATCGGTATGCAATGAGATAACCTTACGACAACAATCATGAGTGGTATAACTTGACAATTTTGCGCACTAGATTCATTCAATCTACATTCATTCATTCATTCCGCACATGTCCGGTTTCATTCGGCTCAGTCAATCCTAATCAAACCTTTTAATTAAAAAATTGGTACTGACTTCCAATATAAGCTTGAAAATTTTGATTTTGCTAACTTCATAATATTTTGGAATAACGGTATGCGATGAGTTAACCTTACGACAGCAATCGTGTTGGCTTTGCAATTTTGCCCTGCCAGATTACCAATGATCGATTCGCTGCTAGTCATCACTCGCTTGCTCGCTCGCCTAAGTAAGCGGGATGGAAGATTAAGAAATACACGCGAGTGAGTGAATAAGCGGTACGACTAAGTGACAGATTTTCACGCGGGCATCGCATCAGTCAGTCCACAAAATAAAGTACGCCAACATGACGAACAAAAACAAAAACATTCTTGGATGCGTTCCGTTTCACGATATTTTTTGTTTGCTGGAAAATGTTTTAAAAGTTTTTTTATATACACAAAAATTACATACTGAGTCTTGTAACATGGAGGTAACATGAGAGGGTCAAAAGTAACGTAAAATGTTACAAAAGTAACATTCTGGCAACGCTGGTTACTATTACTACCAGTGCAGTGTTGCCAGACAACTTTTTTTAAATTAGCTTGGTAGGTAAAGGTAGCTAGGATTACTATTATGTCCATGGAATAAATAAAACAACCTTGTTCCCCGTTCCGGTATATAAAGAATGAAAATAAAGAAACACTAACTTCTAGTAGATTTTAAATGGAATTTCTAAATAAATAAGGAGTTTGGGAGAAATGTACCAAAATCATTCAATAGGAGAAGAATGCACACCACTCACAGATCCAGGGGCCCTACCGCCGACGGCGAAGCCGATCTCCATTGGCTTAAAATTAGCTTCATGAGAACTAGAAACGATTTTTACTACCGGGTATGTGTCATATCCAAAATGGCGTTTCCCATCTTAAAAGTGTACACATGTTATGAAACCTATCCGTTCAGTACATTTGACGGTAAAAATCGTTTCTAGTTCTCATGAAGCTAATTTTAAGCCAATGGAGATCGGCTTCGCCGTCGGCGGTAGGGCCCCAGGTCCAGGTCCATTTAACAAATAAAAAAGTACCCCACGTTCGCAAAAACTTTCCCTAAAATTAGTTTATTAGTCTACTTTTACAGTTTTTGCCCAAACTAATAAAAATACCTCATACTGAAAAATGCAAAACAGACGCTTACGTGAGTGGGTCACGTATTTGAACATATTTTTCTAGTTGCCGCATGATGTTTTTTTAAACATTTTCGCTTTTTTTAATAGGCCTGTCCTACTATTTACTTATAAGATTCATTGTTATTTTGTTAGCGTTAGTAGTTTTACTTTTTATTTTAGATATATAGTTCTGTGTTATTATTTTAAGCTTAAATTTTGACTCAAATATAGAGACTTTGGGTATTTCAACTGTGGGAACACAGTAGGTACACAGGGACATCACACCCCACTATCATAGAGGAGTATGCCAGTATGAGACAACCACAGATCAATAACTATGGAGCAATGCTAAAACTTATCTACTCCATGACCTACTCCAATCTATCTAGGTACCCAGTGGGTACTGCCCACAAAACACCACTACTCTAAGAGTTTCAATATACGTATAGGTTCATGCACTATACAATTACATGACGTCTTTGCTCGAACATACACGAAATCACATTTTCGGCAAATCAGAAGATACACAGATGATCTAAAATAAAAACCATAGAACTGGCTAGTATGGAGAGATCTTTTTAGAATTTTACGGACAATGTGTGGTAAACATAAAACTGTTTTTGTTCATAAGCTTGGTTTCTTTATAAATTTGAAATACTCGCGACACAAAACCTCAACGTCATTAAACCAAAGCTGTAATGTGGAGTGTTGTCAATCCTGTTGTATTAAATTTCCGAAAAATAGGTGCCATCAACACAAAAAAACTAATTCTACATAATCCCTTAAGATTAAAAGTAAAACGGTCATTCAGCTCCTGACTGAGACGTCTGCCTGGAGTTTGTTTTTACTATGGAACTTCTTCTTCTTTTTTTTAGAAGTTTATATCGCTTGCACTAGACTCAGAGTGCGTAGTGCGAGTTGCAATCGAGGTTCACTTGATTCGCGTAATTATTTAACCAATACACATTCAGGTGGTAGGTACCTAAAATTTTAAATGTTGGTAAACACAAATGCATTTGAGTAGGCATGGAACATGTAAAAAAGTCGTACTAGACTCACTGATGCGCCGTTTGCCTATTAGCCACCGTAGTGGTATAAAAATATAAACCCAACAGTGTCATGTTAAGTGCCGCGAAAAGATGTAAAAATAATGCTTCGGCATGTGATTCGGCTGTTTTATAATATTTTTCTAGTAAATATGTAATTTTTTTCTTGTGTTTTATAAGTTTATTTTTTATTTACCCATAGTTTTAAGTTTTAATTCATTTAGTTACTAGATAACCAATAATATTTTACGCTTGATATAGCTACCTCTAATTAGAGGAGCTAGTGCTCCTTTCTTTTGTTTTTGTGTTACTATTTTATTAAATAAATATATTGATCTTTATGTATGTTATTTATCTATGGTCGTGCCACATAAACAAAAGAATTTTGTTTTTTTTTTAGGGACCTATAGAGACGTCTGCAACAAACTTGGGAAATAGCACAATTTTAAGAGGAAACACTGAGATGAAGATCGTCCCTTGTAGATGTCAATGTCAATGTCAATCAGCCAGCAAGCCAGCAGTTCGGTCGGTTCAAAGTTCGTTCAATCAAATCAAGTCAATAGTCACATACAATAACTCACAGTTCACTTCACACTCACAGCTCACTTCACGCACTCACTGTCAGTCACTCTTGTCAAGTAACATTTTGCAGGTGGTCGCATTTACATTGATAGATTCGTATTCGAATTCGTATCGTATTACTTTACTGTTGTGTATCAACTAAATTGAGTTTTGATTTGAATTAAATAATTTGTGAAAGTAGATCCAAATAAACATATGATTTTTTTTTATAGCGAAGCATCTAAGACATAATTAGGTATAACTTTACTGTTGACAATACATTCTTGCAGCACTAACGACACCGATTTATTTGGTGCCTGTGCCTACCATGTGCTTATGAAACAGAACAGCTACCTACCTATCGTCAGTTTACGTATAACTTGAGAAATGAAAGCAGAACCTCGGGAGAATTCTGATTTACTGGCGGCGAATAAGGAGCAGAATTGCAACGAAGAAGTAGAAAAAGGCCCTCCTGATGGGGGGCTCAAAGCTTACCTGGTTGTACTGGGATCCTTTCTGACAAACGGCTTACTGTTCGGAGTTATCAACTCGTACAGCGTGATAAATATGGAACTGACTAAAAATGGCGTCTCAGAAGCAAAAGCCGGTGAGTTCTATTTTTTATCTCAAGCTAGGTTGTGTACCCACCCACTGTAGGTACATAAGTAGTAGATATCTTTTGCTGTTTCACTTTCGCCATAGCCAATGTATTATAGTGGACCAATAACAATACCAATTTTAGTAGTTGTTGGTTTAGTTGAGTGGTTGTTGTAACTACAGGTTGTACATAACTATTCTGGATAAACTGGATCCAGGTAGAACGTCAATCACAGAAGTTAATGTGTAGGGTGCTGGAACATACTGCAAGAGTTTCTCAGCAACTATGCAAGCCTCTGTAAAGAATTTGTACGAAGTTAAATTACTTCCTGTGAGCTTACTCCAGCACTTACATTATTTCATCATACAAGCAATATGTATGATGAAATAATGACAAGCCTCATAGCTCAGTTGGTAGTAACTCTGCCTTCGGCGCTGTAGGCTGTGGGTTCGATTCCCACCCAGGACAAACATTTGTGTGATGAATATAGATGTTTGTTCTGTGTTTGGGTGTTGTATCATATAGTACGTATGTATTTACAAAAAGTATTTAAGTATTTTATCCGTAATCTAGTTCCCATATTACAAGCTATGCTTAGTTTGGGGCTAGATGGCGCTGTGTAAAATGAATGTCCTGAATGTCCTATGTCCTGTATGTATGTTCACCACTAAGTACTTACCTACCTAGTAATAAACCAATACAATAGTGGTTGTAATAGATAACACAATTTAAATATACCTAATATATAGTATTGGATATGTTAATTAGTCAATAGCATTGAGCTCTTCACCAGTAGTACAAAGTATATCAAGCAATTTAATTTTCCCTTCAAGGAGCTGGTTGAGTATCACCTATTCAGAACTTTGCCAGTCAAATGATGCAATCTACCTATATTAAGCATTTTTTGGATAATCACATACCTATTTGAGCGCTTCAAAAATCAAAATAAACAATGTATAGCTATTCACTTTTCCCTTCAAGGATCTCTTTGAGGATAGCCTACTAGGAAGTAGTCAGAGGCATGTCCAAATATTATGCCACTAGGAATAGGAACAGAAGTTCCTCACATACTTACATTTCTATCCTACACAGAGTATCTAGTAAATAACTATTCTGCCTACTTAAAACTAAGTACCTCATAAGCAACCCCCTTGATATGGGTAAGTTGGCTTAAAGTATTAATTCTCATTAAGACATAATGCCACTTATATGAGAAAACTATTCTACTAATATATCTACTATAATATCTACTGATACTATATTGTATATCTTAAAGTTGATACCTCTTATATCTTAGAGTTGATCCTCAGTTTGTTGAGGATTCCGAGTGAAGTGTGCCTCCATCTTCGGCCTCCTCGCGCTTCCTCGTCGTACAATAAAAAATTAAATAAAAAAACCTATAAAATTAATAATTAAGTAGATGTGTAGATCATTCTTATAATACCTGCATTATCTTATCTAATGAATGCTATTTCATTGCATTTCAGGTAGGTAGTTACCTACTGCCTGGACTACCCACTACCATGTAGAAGTAGTTTTCTACATTGAACTGTTAACCTTCTATGTAGAACTCGTTTTGCCTATATTTAATTGAATGAGCCTATGTATTTTAATATAAAACCGAGCGCCGACATAGGTAAAATTTTTGCCCGTAATTTGTTCTTGTTTTCGTTATATTATATAATGCTTGTAAGTAGGTACATAAAAATCTAGCTGTCTATTATACCAAACCCGACGTAATTTTCTACGAAACGTAAAAACGCTCTTGCAAGTAAGTAATTTCGCGGCTTGTAATAATGCAGAAAAATAAACTATTATTCGCCAATCTGGGTGATCCATGTACGTACCTACCAGATTGTAAATCAGACCAACTAATCAGCCAGGCACATACCACAACAAACATGCGTCTATCTAAATACCTAATTATTAATGTGCATAAAGGGGCGGCTTTATTCGGTTTATCAATAGGTCATTGCATCACAGCTATCGCATAAATTATGCTAATAATGTAGAATCATAACAGAGTAGGTACATACCTAGGCATATTTAATTTGAAATACTAATTGCAGTCACCCTCAATGTTCTTTCCAATTATTGGAAATGTGTTGCACCAATGCTTGAGGTTTTAGTAGGTAAATAAATGGGCAAAGCGGACACGCACACCCGAGTGTACTAGGGCTTGTAATCAAATTTTAAAATATTCAAATATTTGAATAACACCCACTTTATATTTCGCACGCGATATCTAAACAAGTTTACGTCGTTTGGATTTACCGACCAAAACACATCGATAGCGCGTTTATTTTTTCCTGCTGCGATCAGGCGACATCTTTTCATGTATTAACTAGATTCCGGTTAACTAAGTGCCTGGCGCCTACTTTTCATGGTACAGCAGTCCAAAATTACCGCCTTCCTCGAACTTCTTGACTCGTAATTGACAGCCAACCTCAATCCCATCTTGAACCACAGTAGTGAGGTTGCGTGTTTGTCGGTATTCTACAGGTTGCGCTTTCACAGGCTCGATAGCTTGAGCATTCAGCTCATCATCCGTTCCTTTCATTCGCATGTCCTCTCCAACGATCTCTTCTTCGGCCTTCCTCTACTCCTATTGCCTTGCATACATTTTCCTTGCAACGTGACTTTCATCCCTCCGCGTATCGTTTTCATACCACGCTAGCCTGTTACTCTTTACTGTTAAAAAGTACTTATTGAGTAAAAATAGTGAAATTTAGCAGACAAATGAAGTTGATTAGCGTCAATTGGTTCCACTTTAGACTTTGACTGACGTTCTGGTTCTCGCACATTTAGGCTACATACACTTATATACATATTCGATTGATATAGATTGATGTATTTAATCTTAGGATTGAAGTCAAGTGTAATGTTATCTAGCAAGTCTTACTTTTTGACAGTTTTTTTGTCGAATGAATCTGTGCTGTAGGCTTCTCTTATTACCAGGTGAGGCCAAGCTTCATCTCACCTGGTTATAAGTTAAGATATGGCTGAAGGTACTAGGAAGCGCATTTCACCCGGAATCCTCAACAAACAGGGAGTTATTTAGTGTGGAGTACGTATATAATTATTATAATGTTTTACCTGTCCTGCTCCAATATAACAAAACCACCTAAAGTATATTCAATTACGATCTGAACAGAAATTCATCAATTTCCTGTTTGTAATAATTCATCTGTTTAAATTTTATTTTTTTCAGCACATTAATTTTACACAGCGCCTTCTAGCCCCAAACTAAGCATAGCTTGTAATATGGGAACTAGATTACGGATAGAATACTTAAATACTTTTGTAAATACATACGTACTATATGATATTCTATCGCCCCAAAATTCTTCGTCCACCTATCGTATATATTCTATATGTCGATACCCGTTTTTCGTATCAAAATAATTATAAATAAATAAAAATAAAGAAATTGAATCATTGTTTATAATGTGTTCTAATCGTGATTAGTATATACTATAGATAATTATTTGGAAGGGCCATCTAATGAATAAGTTTAGAGCCTGATCTATGAGCAGTGCTTAAAATCAGTATGATCTAAGTATCAGTGCATTGTGTCAGCACTACATATGTTTTAAAAATATGAATTATGTTATGAAAAGCTACCTATAAACTCGGATTTTTACTTGACAAATCTATGTGCTTGTTAAAAATACTAAACTACTAAAACATGAAAATGATCAAAGCTATCATTTTACAATTCCAATCCACTTTCTAGGAATTGTTTTCGTATCGTATTTCTGCGATAAACTCAAGCTCCATATAAGCACATACTATACTACCTGACATAATATGATAAGTACATAGGTAACATATTATGCATACTAATAACATTAGTTTTGTCTATATGTGCTGCTGATTTTCCTTATGACGGCCCCGGATCTCCAGTAGAAACGTAGTTTGACGTTCATTGCGTTGCGACATGTCGACGTCAAATTAAATTTTGCAGTTATAATCGGATAAGGATAATCTGAGTCTGTACTGCGTATCTCTTTCTAACGACACCATAAAAAACTAAATGTATGGATAAGTTGGATTGGAGTGTTTGTATATTTTTCTTTTGCCTTAATGGTTTTTAAAAACGCTCCACAGGCACTGAATATATCTATCCGATGATACCTGCAAATTTCCGTGGCGTTCGCAGCTTAGGCATCGACCCCTCCTACTCAGCCCATGGATGTCGTAAAAGCCGACTAAGGGATCTCATCAGAAGGGCAGCTGCTTCTGTATATTATCTAAATCTCTACTGATACCACCAATGCGCCTGCCAAGCGTATTGATTATATCAAAACCCTTGATGCTTTGGAGGAGGCTCTGTCCAGGGCTTGGAATAGCGGTATTTTCAAATACCGGTTTGACTGTACTTGAAGTAATACCGGTATATCTTTATGAATTATAACTGTATTTTTTAGAACTGATATAATAAGACTTAGTGTGGTATCGGTAATTTCATCGGTATCATCGGTACTTTCAATAAGTATCGGTATATTTACCGATATTATGCACGTAAAATATCGGTATCAACAATTCAATTTTGTGCAAGAGAGAGAGAAAACTTATTAGAAAAACAACAAACACGAAAAACCGCTGCGCGGCATGCTCGCAGCGGTTTTTCGTGTTTTTTGTTTTAGTTTGGTAATAAATAGCTTCTGTTCCGTATTTACGCTCGTTTTAAATCAACGAAGTGTGCTGAAAACTAAGTGAAAATGGAAAGTAAGTACCCTTAATGCTAGTTGTATCTTGACTCAATAGTATTTACTACAAATTTAGGTGATTATGTGAGTTAAGAGGCCGTTGCCTTCTATTCTGGACTAGCTTTTGTTCGCGACTTCGTCCGCGTAATAGTTTTCTAAAATAGTGCGCTGGATAGACTGAAAAATCGTATCTTACAAAGGCTGTGCCTTAATTGTCAGACCAGTCAATTGCAGTTCAGTCACACACACCGAGGGTTGCGACTTTGTGACTCACATTTGCAGGCAAAAAATGCAGGTTTTTTTTTAGTCTTAAATGGGGGTCCGACTCTAGTTTTCAAATCTAGTTTGGCCAGTTTTTATTATTTAGGTTTTTATTCACTTGAGGTACGGGATTTGCACTATATTCACACGAAGCTTGATATAGGTATTTAACAACAATTTATAAAAACGTTTCTTGTATGTTCCCATAACCCCCATAATCCCCGCTTATTCAGGTCTGAAGATTTTAACCAGCTGCTTGTTACATTTCAAATTTATTATTTATTTATTGTATCCCTTTATTGGTATACTTTGTAGTAAGCACTATAATCACACCAAGTTTGAAAAATATAGGTATTACCGTTTTTAATGACAGAGCTATAATAACAAATTTTAAAAGCGTTCCTTGTATGGGTACCCCCTTTTTTATGTATGTTTATACATATTCTCTCAATATTATATATAAAAAATCCAACCTGCTACCTGGTGCAGTTCAAAAGATATAGCTCTTTGTAGGTTGTTTCCTTTAATATTTGACCTACCCTTTAATTTTGAAAATTACAAGAAACCCTGAAATATACCATTGCTTATGTTTTATGTTCAACCCACATACGAATTTTCAAACGTCTATCATGTACGGTTTCAGAGATATGTAAAATTTCACTGTGAACTTTGAATGCTATTTGAACCTTTTGGAATGCGAATTTTCAAAATTCCTTCCTTAGCGGATGCCTACATACCAAGACAAATATACCCTTCAAATTTTAAGCCTGTACGACCAGCGGCTTAGACCGTGCGTTGTATCTAGTTGAATCAGTCAGTAAGTCACTCAGGACCTATTCTTTTATATATTAGAAGAAGATGATTTATATAGCCTGAAATAAAAGATCTAATTCCGCCGTATCCACCGGAAAGAAGTGTCAACATGTGTCTGTGTGTATCTAATGCGCAATTCCAGATTCGATAGGCTTCGCTACCTAGGTACTTATTCTAAATATTTCACTCCAGACCATGAATTGCACTTAGCTGAAGACTATAAGCTCGAAATAATCATATACATGATTAGTTTTCGGTCGTTCCATTTTATTTTTTATCTAGGTGACACGTGCGTGCACCATGGTCATAGTCGAATCGAAACTCGCTATAAAATGAGTGTGCAAATGTTCCGCGCGCGAATTATGCACGCGCTACCGCCCCGACGCGGTAAGCTAGGACTAGGACCAGAGAGCTGGCAACGTCGCGGGAACCACTTTGAATACCGATATATTAGAGCAAAGTATTGATACTCCAAAAGTACCGATATTCGAATTTATCGAAAAGAAAATACCGTTATTACCGCTATAGTACAGGTATTATTGGTACCGGTATCAAGCCCTGGCTCTGTCCAGCAAAAGTCACTGGTTCAATGGGTAGATGATACCTGCAAAATTTCATTTGAATCCAACGTGCCATTTCGAAATAAATGATAAGGTACCTACCTACTTGTCGTTGTGTACATTCTTAAATATCAATAAATAAATCGTACTTTACTAAGTTTTAAATGTAATCTTTTAACCTTGGTAAAACGTATTATGCCAATCCAAGGCTTCAGCTGTCAACGCAAACGTTATTGTTAGGTAGGTATTGTTTTTGCTATCAGCTGAAGGGCCGACATTCTGATAAATAAAATAAAAGTTGGACATTCAAACAACATTTTTGTTCTGTGTTTGGGTGTTGTATTGTATGATAACTTTGTAGGTATTTATGAAAAAAGGAAGTATCCGTAATCTGGTTCCCAAATTACAAGCTTTGCTTAGTTTGAGACTAAATGTGTGTGTGTATACTTTGTGGGTTATGCTTATAATAACTCTGTTATAACCATTGTTATGCACTCATTTGTTATATTTAATATGTTTAGCTGTTAGCATAACTAGACATGGTTTTTTCTCATAAATAAAAGATAGATGGAGCTGTGTGAAATTGATGTCCTGTAATATTTTAATAAAAAAAACCCCTTGTAGTTCCCATATTACAAGCTTTGCTTAGCTTGGGGCTAATTAGATGGCGCTGAGTGATTGATGTCCCGAAATATTTATTTATTTATTATCATATGATACAACACCCACGGAACAAACATCACAAAAATGTTTGTCCCGGGTGCAAATCGAACCGCTTCCTCGTCCGTCGTACAGTAAAAAAAAAAGCTTCTCAACATGCCCTTCTCAGGATTCTCATCTCTGCCGCACGCACTGTTCTCTCATCACTATGATGGCTATGATGGCCCAGTACTCAGATCCACCTTTGTTTCTTTTCTCTCGTCTGTTCCCGCACCAATACAATCTCGGAGTCTTTAAGTCCAGAGTGAACTGGTTCCATTTAGACAAAAGTGCTCCATCTTAGGCCAATCTTTTTTTTTCAAGTGTGCTGGTGGTCAAACGTTTGGCTACCAATAAAAAAAATGAAAACATGATCATACATTACGACAGGTATCAGTATGGTCTTATAGATTTTCCTTTGACCATGTTTCTGCAGAGGGTAGAAAATCGTAAATAATTGATTTCAATTTAGTACAACGGTTACATAGGTACAATAAATACTGCGAAGTAAACATTTATAACTACGCCGTAACCGTCGTCATGGATAGGTCACATTTTATCACTAATATAACAATAATATTAAACGTAACTCTGTTCGTGTTCTTTGTAGCCTTCGTACCTACCTCAGTGTGTATTTGTGTTTTACTTTACAACTAGTGGCACGCTCGGGATTTTGTTCCCGTCATCCTGTGGTGATGGCAGCGCCACCTGACGGGTTCAATTGTGATTGATTGTGAATCTAAATCATGAATCGACTCACTCAAATACACACAAATCCACAGTGATGAACTGGCGCCGAAGGTTATGTAAAGATACCAACGGAGTCTTCAGCCCTTACACAATGGCGCCAAAGCTGTTTCAATTCTAGGTAGGTATAGCACGTTGGCTCAGTAGTACCGCTCTTCCATACAAACGTAGTTTGTTCTAGGTGGGTATAGCACGATGGTAGTACTTAGTAGTACCGCTCTTTCATACAAACGTTTGTCGTTCTATTTGAAATGGCATGGCATTTTTTTTTTTTAATTGTCCAATGGGAAAGCGCCTTCATCTCACCTGGTTTTTCAAGTTATGATAAGGCCGATGGTGGAAGCATAACCCGGGATCCTCAACAGTCTGAGGATCTGGCTATCTTACCACTAAATGCCGGAATGTTTGGTCGCCTGGCTTGCTAACACCATCTTACCTAATTCTGTCGCCATAATAACAATTCTAAAATTGTTGTGTTTCGCCATTTAGAGGTAAGATAGCCAGTTCCTCAGTTTGTTGAGGATTCCGGGTGAAGTGCGCCTTCTCGTATAGACCTATATAATAAAAAAAAACACCTCCGGCCTTATCTCAGCTTGTAACCAGGTAGGATGAAGGTCAAGCGCTTCCCCGTCGTACAATATAAAAAAACAACAATTTTTGAAATGTTGTCATGGCGACAGAATTAGGTATGATGGTGGTAGCTAGCCAGGACCCAAACAAAGTCCTGCCTCCAATCAAACCAAGCGCAATATTGTACTCGATCGAACCCGGGACCTCATCCACACCGGTGAACGAACCACTAGACCATAGGGGCAGTTAAAATTTAACACACCGAGGGAACACAGCGATAGAAACACACACGAACCTTTACAGGTCCTATCCTTATATTTTAACCGCCTCTGTGGTCTAGTGGTTCAGCGTTTCAGCCCACCGATTTCAGATCCAGAATTTCCGGGTTCGATCCCCATGGGGAGTACAATATATTGTGCTTGGTTTGGTTGGTGGTAGGACTTTGTTTTATTCCGCCTGGCTAGCTACCACCATCTTACCTAATTCTGTCGCCATAATAACGATTCTAAAATTGTTGTGTTCCTGTATTTAGAGGTAAGATAGCCAGTTCCTCAGTTTGTTGCCTTATCTCAACCAGTCCACCAGCGATAGAATCATTCAGCCGTAACCGTTTACGAAAGGTCAACGATTCAGCCAACTGGGTGACCACCTCTAGGAGGTAGATCCCACAACCCATAATGGATCGGGTACAGATAAAAAACCTGTGCCTCCAACGTCTCTGTTTTTCTAGCAGGATCTCAAATAGAAACAGCATCGCCAGTTATTAAGGAATGGTTCATTAAGATGCTTTCAGCCCGTTATCTGTGAAAAAAAATAAGAGTTTCTTTTTAATTTGTAATAATCGTATTAGTAGTGACTCGTTTTGATTATTTCCGGAATGTCTCCTGAGTTGAAAATGAGAAATAAGTATATCTTTATCAAAAGAAGTAGCTCAAATAAATAAATGTCAGGGCCAGACTGGTCATTATGATATATCGAGACCCGGTGAACCAAAGTTTTGGAGGCACATGTGTACTTACTTACGTTAATTAAACCTTGATCTCCAAGTCTTGGCTTGACATCGATCTAGGTGCCTAACCTTGTCGAATTAAAGAACGTTAACTCAGTCATTCTGCACAACCCGCTAATAGAAAGATTGTCTCCCCAATACCTATTCATATTAAAGGTGGGCGCACATATCGTCGGGTCGAACCATTTTAGAGGGGTTTTACCCCACGCGCGTCAGTAAGGAAAGTTGACAGGATAATGTATTTCTAGCCTAATTATGTTTGTAATATCCCAACGGGATAATGATTCCATTATCTCCAAAATTTTCCTGACAATATTAATATGTTAATGCCATTTTGCATTTACGGTTTTGCCATTTTGGTTTTATAAATACAAATCCAGCTAAGTACTTAGTACATTTGTGCCATATTGAGTGAGTGATAGAACAGTTGATGCAGATGTTTCCCAAACATAATCATGAGCTTCGTTTAAAAATTACATAATCTGAATATTTTGCAGATGGGTTTTTGATTTTAAATAATTTTACTTGTTATAATTGCTTGTTCAGCATTTTTACCCTGCTTTTAATATTATACGAATACAAATTTTGAATCTACGAATTTGCGACCTATGCAAGTAAATTAGTAATGCCTACTCCCATGGTAATCATGGCATAGTAACAATAAACTATACTGATGACTAATGAGACCATAATGTTTTTGAAATGATTTGCATGCTCTTCACGAAGACGCAACAACTACCTTATATTACAATAGTAGTTTATGATACGTGCATACTAAGGTCGTTTTTATCGAATTGTTTTCTATGAGAAAAGTTTTTTGTTAATAAAGACGAAGGTAATGAAAGGGGAGGGGAGAAATCAAACGAAAGTGTAGTTTGATACACTTGATACACACGAGTTGGTGATAGTACTTTTTTCCGAGGGATACATCGTGCTTTATACTACACCTATTACGAAAATATAAGACAAATTCTTGCAAATAAACTAAAATTGTGACTTTGATATTAAAATTACGAGTTATCCTTTCTTTTAAATTAATGTTTTGAAAAGGCAAGTGACTAGTAGGTACAATTTTGCAGAAATATGAAAAAACTTTTTGTTTTTTGGCATTCCATAAAGTATCATACTGTTATGACCCGAAAATAAAACAATGAATTTTCATATACTTTTCCCGTTTGCATTGCATAGTTGTAACGATGTACATTTTGCCTCATTCAAAAAATATAAGACACTTTGCGACCAGTTAATGTATAAACACTATTTTTGAGTTAGATTTAACTAGACCGAGTTTCTTATCTATCTCCTTATTTAAAATAATATATTTTTCATTGTCCTTGTGTGCTAGTCGCGATTCCGAACAGGCGGTAGATGTGACGATTCAAAATGATCCTAAAAAAATCTTACTGAATAATCGATATTTTGAATGTGAATTCGAGTCGTTTCGGATTTTAGTTTAAGTGTGTACATTCGTTCGGCGGTGGCGGCGGCAGTGGTGACGCTTTCACAGTCACAACAGGCGAGTCGCCTCTGCCGCCGCCGCCGCGCCGCACCGACCGCCGGTGTGCGCTTATCTTTATAAGTCACTGGCGCCATTTGAAGTGTGCGCTCGATTGGCATCCGCGACGAAGGCCGAATGATTACTTCCAATTTCATCATTATTTTAACTACTGACACATTGTTATCAGTAGTCATAGCAATGTACCATAGCGCGTACCCTTGATAACATAGTTTATCTTGATCCGTACCCATTTCCATCGAACTTTGCGAATAGGTTACAAAAGTAAGGTAATACAAGATCACTATTATCAGCTAATAGGATTAAGGATGAATCACTTATCAATGGCTAATCTTATCCAGCTAATCTGCAAACTATTGGTACGACTGATTTTAATACCTACAAACTTCTGAATGGTCGTTTAAATCAATAGTCAATTGAACTTTATGAGACTATTATTGGTAGATTTATATTGGACATTTTGGCCTTACCTATTGGTTGTCTAGAAATAATGTTGCGGCTGTTTTATATATCCTATTCAATAGTGATCCATCTTAGGTTAGGCCACATCTTCACCTGCTTTGTGAGCTGTTGGTTAAACGGTTGGCTATCTAATATTAGGTCTATACCTATGAAGTTGCCGTTTTGTAGTACTGGTCATTTCGAATAAAAACTATTTCCCTATTACAAATGGTAAAGTATGAGTGACCGACTGATTCAACTATATATAACGCACAGCCTAAACCGCTGGTCTTGCAGACTTCAAATTTTGAGGGTAGGCTTGTCTTGGTGTAGACGCCCGGTAAGAAGTCCAATGTCTCAGGAAAAACTCTTAAAAGAGCTATATCTTTTGAACTATAACAAGTTGCAAGTTAATCGGTGAAATCAGACCTGACAAATAATAAACCAAAAAAATAAAAATCTCATAAACGTTTTTATAAATGGTTATTTCCTACCTTAGTGTGCTTAGAGTGCTTACGTGAGTTGGATCCGCACTAAGATGCAAGGTCAATTTTCAAGAGCATAGTCCAGTGCTTTCAACAGTAAACTGCTCCTATCATAAATATTAAATCTATTTCTCACCGAGTTAGAGGCTTATGGCTCTTGTGAAAGGGCTCGTCCTGGGTAGTAAAAAAAATAAAGCGTAGATTAGGTACCGCCTTACCTAATTATGTCGCCATAACAACAATTCTAAAAAAAAGTGTTCAGGCATTTAGAGGTAATATAGCCAGTTCCTCAGATTGTTGAGGATTCCGTGTGAATTGCGCTTCCACCTTCGACCTTATCGTAACTTTTAAAAGATTACGTGAGATCAAGGCCAAGTACTTCCCCGTTGTATCAAAATGATCCTAAAAAATCTTAATGAATAAAGACTTTGACTTTGACTTTAGTACAAAAAAAAACGCTATTGTGTGTAACTTTTAGCCAACGGCCAAAGTCGAGGGCAACGTGATAGAACAATTTGCGTTGTTACGAAGCGTATCCCGCAGTAGTTTGCCTGCGAAGTGTGGTTGACCCGGTTAGATTACGGGACATTGTGTGTCACTTGTCAACCTCAACCAATGGACTGGTATACAGTTAGATTTTTCCTCATCTTATGACAGAAGACATCCATTTTTATAAGGGGGTGCAAGAGTGCATCAATTATGGGTCGCGTACAATGATTATGCGCCCTTTTCCCATTACCATAAAGCTATCTAGCTAGAATTCTGATAAGTTTGTATAGTTTGTCGATGGTCATTTCATGTAACTGAGCTATGAGGCTTGTTAAATGTTACTCTGCCTTCTGCGCTGTAGGTTGTGTGTTCGATTTTCACCCAGGACAAACATTTGTGTGATGAATATAGATGTTTGGGTGTTGTATTGTATGATAAGTATGTATTTACTAAAAACAAAAGTATTTAATTATTCTATCCGTAATCTAGTTCCCCTATTACAAGCTATGCTTAGTTTGGGGCTAGATGGCGCTGTGTGAAATTAATTTCCTGTAATAAAAACACTGCGTAAAACTTGATGGATTCCTACTTCCTACCATACGCATGCTTAATTTCGATAGCCCATAAACAAACGTAGACTGGCACCTATCGTGATTGTACTCCCGTGGGCAGGTTCTGACTGTGGTAATAGACATGATGACCTAGTTCTACGAAGAGTACCTACCTATTGATCAATTTCTAAGAAAACTGAACGCGCACTCCGGTTCTAAATTTGTGACACTGTTTTGTCTGTGCGTTAACATAGAGAGACAATTATGTGACGGTTTTTTGAAGTGCTCTATTAGATCGAATTTGGGATTAGAGTAGGTATCTATACGGTGTTTTATGTTGTACGTCGGGGAAGCGTGTGAATAATGAAGGGATCTTACTTGGTTTTAGGTTATGATAAGGCCGAAGGTGGAAGCTCACTTCACCCGGAATCCTTAACAAACTGAGGAACTGGTTATATTACCTTTTAAATGCACAACAATTTATGTTATGGCGACAGACATAGGTAAGATGGTGGTAGCTAGCCAGGCGGACTTAATCAAAGTCCTATCACCAACCAACCGCAATATTATAACCCCCAGGGGATCGAACCCAGGACATCTGAATCTGATATCAGCGAACCATTAGACGAGAGGCGGTGAAAAAGCGTTAGTAACCTGCTGCCGTATTCATTAATCTTAATTTACTGTCTCGTCTGATGGGTAATGGATTTGAAACCGGAACATTCAACAGGGAGATGATGATTTCTTACATTAGTTTAACAAAAAATGCTTGCATTGTAACAAACATGGTACTGGTTCATTCCACACTCACCTGGAAGATGTTTTACTTATTTCGGTCTCAATTATCCTGTAAAATCAAAGAGCGATAATTGAACAGCGAGTTTATGAAATATATTGTTTACAGCGTTGGTGGGAGGTCTTACAATGGGATCAACGTTCTTCCTATCGCCCGTGTCGGGAGTGCTGACCAGCATCCTCGGGTTGCGGATGACGGCGGTGCTCGGCGGCAGCATCGCGACCGTCAGCCTGATACTATCCTCCTTCGTCGCCAGCAACGTGGATGCTCTGTGCTTCACCTACGGCATCTTGTACGGAATGGGAGCGTCCTTCGCGTACACGCCTTCCCTCGCCGTACTCGGCCATTATTTCAAGAAACACCTCGGCCTCGCTAACGGCGTTGTCACAATAGGCAGCTCGGTCTTCACCGTCTTTATATCTATGCTGATGAAGTACATGATAGCCAACTACGGATTACATTGGATGTTTAGAACTCTCGCGATCTTCGCTTTCGGTGTCGCTTTGTGCGGTTTGTTATTCAAGCCCATTCCCTTGACGTCTATAAAACCGATTAGAGAAGACAATTCCTGCAAGTCACTGCTCAAAAGCATAATCGATACTCAGATATGGAAACATAGAAAGTACCGGATATGGGCTCTGTCGATGCCGGTCGCCCTGTTCGGATACTTCGTACCTTATGTGTATATTAAAGAGTTCATAAACAGTTCTTTCCCGGGAGTCGACGATCTATTGCCTCTGCAGTGCATCGCGATGAGTTCCGGATTGGGGCGGTTATTTTTCGGCTTCCTGGCCGATCGGCCCGGGATGAACCGAATACTGCTTCAGCAAATTTCCTTTTACGTGATCGGAACGCTCACGATAATTCTGCCGTTTGTAAAGTATTACCCTCTGTTGGTGGTCGTGTCGTTGGGTATAGGGTTATGCGATGGGGCTTTTATCGCGCTGATCGGGCCGATAGCGATCGAGTTCTGTGGGGCTTCGTTCGCGGCTCAAGCGATCGGTTGCATGTTGGGTCTGGCCGCGCCTCCGCTGGCCATCGGGCCGATGGTCGCCGGCTATTTGCTACAGATACAGAACAACTACACGATCCCGTTTGTGCTCGCGGGAATATCTCCGCTGGTCGGTGCGACGTTAATGTTTACCATTTGGTTACCGAAAACCTCAGGCGGCCGCCCCGACACCAATGGACACGCGGTGGCGATGTCTTCCACCGATGAAGATGCAGGTGTGTACAAGCAAATACTTCCTTATTATAATTATTAAGAAGACTTTTCAAAGAACCATCATGAGGGCACCGGTATAGCCTCAATGCTTAAAACCATTCTTGCACATTTTTTTTTCATAGTAGGATGATGAATTGTAGTTATGGCGATAGACTTCGGTAAGATGGTGGTAGCTAGCCAGGCGGACGTAAACACAATCCTGCCACCAACCAAACCAAGCACAATACTGTATTCCTCATGGGGATCGAACCTGGGACCTCTGGCTCTGACACTGGTGGTCGAACCACTAGACCACAGAGGCGGTTAAACTTGGTGCTGATAAATGTGGTTGAATCATGCCTCGGTTTTTTTTTTTTTTTTATTGTACGACGGGTAAGCGCTTGGCCTTCATATCACCTGATTACAAGTTGAGATAATGGCGAAGGTGGAGCCGCACTTCACCCGGCATCCTCAACATACTGAGGAACTGGCTATCTTACATCTAAATACCGGAACGCAACAATTTTTAAATTGTTATTATGGCGACAGAATTAGGTAAGATGGTGGTAGCTAGCCAGGCGTACTTAAACACAAGCCTACCACCAACCAAACCAAGCACAATGTAATGTTGTCATGGGGATCGAACCCGGGACCTCGGGATCTAAAATCGGTGGGTTGAACCACTAGACCACAGAGGCGGTTAAAATAAATTTGAATCAGTTTTATGTTTGTATTCATCTGAACATAATTATAATTTTCCAGAAAAGTCTCCACTGTCAAACGGTCACGCGAAGCATCAAACACTTTTATAACGGCGTGGCTAAATTCAAACATTGAGACTGAGCTAATGTGTGGATCAAGATTTTTGTCAAGATAATTCGTTTGAATCGTGATCAGAGGTGAATCTTCGGAGGGGAAAAAGTTGTGAGTTTATTTTTTTATAAATAGACCACCGGTTGTTAATCCTTCATCTCCTTTATCTCAACTGGTGTCAAGTTATGTTGAGGCCGAAGGTGGGACTTTACCCGGAATCCTCAAGTCTGAAGATCTGGCTGTATACTGGAACGCAACAATTAGAAATTGTAAACGGCAGACTTAGTTGAGCCAGGTATGCAAGCCCTTCCCCAACCAAAAAGTATTTGATTTTGGTATAACTTCTAAAATGTGATTGTCATCATATACATTTATTATAATTATGTTCTAGTAACTAGTGTAGTTAGCTATTAAAGTATAAGGAAAGGGTTTAAAAAAAAATGTTCATTCTCTTTTTGAAGTTAAAAAAAAAAACTTGGACATCTACATAATATTTGGCCATAGTGGCTAAGATTAGATTAATTACCATACAGTAAAAGTAATTGCATTTTTTATTTCTAATATTTTTATTGTATCGATTGTTTGGTTAATAACTTATGAGTTACCGTTGGAAGTTCCTAGTGTTATGAATTAAGTTTTGTTTTGATATGGCAATAGATTTTGTTATGGTAACGTATTATTTGTCTAATATTTTATTAACCTTTTTGTAAAAAGGCATTTAAAGTAGGTAATTGGAAATGAGAAGTACATATTGTATTTTGAACTATTAAGATAATGAAGTCGTGCCTTTAGTGCTTTAGTGTTTTATCTGTTCCGTTTAGAATCTCCTTGTTCCTAATATATTTACAAAAGTAATACTTACAATGTTATTTATAGTAGGTACATGTAAACATGTTTTATCATTGTTGAAATCTGTCATACATAGGCTATTTTTGGTAAATCTTAGGGTTTGTTCTGGCATTTCTGATCAATTAGGGTATGTTTTTACAAGTGCAAGCTTGAGCTGGCCTTTGTTACGACCAGGGTATTATTATATATACATATCTTATTGCGGGGTACAGTAAAGTAGTGTGACGTTAGGGTCGCAGATAGGTAGGAGGTATAGTGGGTATTAAAAGAGGGTTTAGCAGCCTCACTTTTAATGTCCTTATAAAATTACACAGCCGCACAAATTGCGCACTCAACAGTTATTTACACCAAATCACTGGCCTGAGCACGCGAGTCCCCAGTAGGCTGCTTCCGGTAGTGGGTAGACGCTCCAGCTCTCAGGGATGAGGAAATATTTGTAGTAAAGTCCAGCAGTCGTGTCGGTAGCGACTACGAGATTGGCAGGCAGGTAGGTAGGTAGGTAGGTAAGTAGGGCAACCAATTAGTTGTATCCCTCAAACTCCCGTACTGGAATCCTGGAACAAGGAGAGACTTAATGCCTGCTCTTTAGGAGGCCTGCGAGTCACCGGAAGGACAGCTGATCCTCAGTAGCGTGGGTGCAAGGTCCAACGATTCGGTGAGGGTGAAACTACCGGCAGTTTAGCATGACTCGTTCAGACAGCTTTACAATGGTATATTAATCTACAATTGCTAAAGCGCTACGGCAGGTGATAGTGAAGGGGTTACATTTATTAAAAACTCACCCTAGAGGGATCCTGAGTAAATTTGGTAGGTCGTAGGTAGGTACTTTAAATAATTTTATATACGTGCACACGCGAAGGCGGTAGTGAGCGATCTCTCAGTGCATCAACTGGTGGTGTCACGTGGTACACCGAGGCCGGTTTGAGATGGCGTTCCGCACCGCTTCTATGGTCGCGCAGAAGATCCTTTGTTTTGAAATAATATTTTTGTGGTTCCGTATGCATATTCTAATTATAGGTAACGGCGCTAGACGCAACGTTACAGTACCCCGCCGAAAAACGTAGGATTTTACTTAAGAAAATCCGACTTACTACACTGAAATTTCATAGTACTGTCCTACATTCATCCTGACAATCATACTTCATCTTTCATTATTCCTAACATATTGTCTGTAGTCACTTTAGGGGTGCCATAAGACCCTAACATTCAGAGTATACTTGCTAAACAGAACATGTACACTCGAAACAGTAATTGAGGAGTTCAATTTTTAGAATAGGTACTACAACTCATAATATTATGTAGGTAATTAAACGTAGGTACTGAAATATATTTGCTGAGTAGGTAACCAGAAATAACGCAACACGTAGGTATATTCAATAGGTAAGTGAATAATGATTCGTAATTACTGATTGAAGGTGTTATTTTACCCATCTACCAGTCATTAGCGCAGCATGACAACACCCAATAGATGGCTAAGTCAATACCTATAGCTATGTATTGTATAGCGATGATTCATCGCGCACTACAGTTGCAGCGCGATAGTAACATTACTATTCGAGTAGGTACCGCGTTATCTATGAACGAACAAAATTAAATTGGATTATTTTAAATACTAACTTAGAACTGTAACTAACTTAAATGGGTATGTATTTAGTAGTACTTTATTTATTTATTACCTAGTAGCACTTTAGCCGTAGGAATTGAATACTTAATAATATTTAAAAACTGCTTAAAATTAATTTAGTTAGGTATATGTGTAATAATTAGGTTAATATAATGAATTAGGTAATTTTGTATGTACATTTTATATTAGTTAGACCATATAGTTTATTAATTTAAAATCTTTTATGTGCCATGAGCCAAGATTAGTACCATTCATGTCGCTAAGCTCGTAAACAATAGGAGATTTCTTAGAAGTAATGATACATTTTATGTACTTAGGAGCTAGTTTTTTGTTGAAATATTTATCTTTATCGCTTTGATAAAAGGTTTTCTTCCACACTACGTCACCTACATTAAATTCCATCGCTTTTTTTCGCAAATTATAAGAATTGCAGTTTCGACTATGTGCTTGCAAAAGGGATTTTTGTACTTTATTAAATATAGATGCAAGATTACCCAGGTTATCAACGTATTGATCCCGTGGTTGGAAGATTAGGTCTTCCACGGCACCAGGTTCATTATTCGTGTAGTGGGAACCACAGGTAACCAATTCTCGACCATGCACTAAGAATGACGGTGTGTAGCCCGTGACTTCGTTTACGGAGTTGTTGATCGCGAATTGTATTTTAGTAATTAGCGTATCCCAGATGCGTTGGTCATTAGCAATGAATGTAGAAACTGCAGTTACTATAGTTTTATTATATCTCTCTACAGTATTTACATGAGGAGTGTATTTAGGAGTATAGTGTAGTTGAGGGACGTTATATTTAGATAGCATTTGTTTTAGAGTGGTGCTGACAAACTGTTTCCCATTATCCATAATGATAGTTGCGGGAATCCCGTGGACCAAAAATACGTTCTCTTCTAGAATCCTTGTTACTACTTCCGCGGTAGCACGTTTAATTGGGAACAAAAGGCAATATTTGCTAAAGCAGCATGTTATAACCAGTAGGTAGGTATTTTGCTTTCTAGAAACAGGTAGTGGGCCGACCAAGTCAACACTGAGCATTTGAAATGGCCTAGAACAAGATTTAGGTCTTCCCATTTCACCTAGAGTGGCATGGTTCTGGTGTTTGTGAGCGATACAGGTATCACACGATGTAACTACTTTGACTACGTCCGCATGCATTCCCGGCCAGTAATATTTTAAGGATAGACGTTTGTAGGTCTTGAAAATACCGAGATGACCTGCTATAGGTTCTGCGTGATTTTCAACTATAATAGCTTCTCTCACTTCATTAGGTACAACCTCTTTCCACTCGAATTCTTCCGTTAGTGAGCATTTACCCTTCATGAAGCGGTAAAGCCTATCATTCTTAATCGTGTAGTTAGGAAATGAAATTGGTGAGCTTTGGCAGCCGTGGTAAATATTTAGGTACCACTCGTCCTTAGTATTTGTAGTTTTAAGGGACGTATCGATCATAGCGACCGAACATGCGCGTGACAACGCGTCCGGTACGATATTATCCAAACCACGACGGTGTTTGATTTCAAAATTAAAACAAGATATTCGCACACCCCAGCGTGCGAGACGGCCAGTAGGGTTATTCAGATTAAGGAACCATTTTAGTGCAGAATGATCAGTATAAATAGTGAATTTATTTCCGTTATCTAGATAACACCTCCAGTGTTCGAGGGCTACGAGGACTGCTAGGGCTTCTCTTTCCGTGATACTGTAGTTCCTCTCTTGAGCGGACAAGGACTTGCTCATATATGCAATAGGGTGTTCTACACCATTAATGGTTTGCGTGAGTAAGCCACCTACTCCGTAATCACTGGCATCAGTATGGACCTCGAACGGTAAATCGAAATTAGGGCATGCTAGAATCGGAGCTGAAACCAGGCATTCTTTTAGCTTGCAAAATGCGTTATCCGCCTCTTCGGTCCACGTGAATGACTTGGTCTTTTTGCTGGTAGAAGTTAGGCAATTTAGAGGACCAGCAATAGCGCTAAAGTTTGGTACAAACCTTCTGTACCACGAAGCGGTACCAAGAAATCGTTTAACCTCCTTTTTGTTCGTAGGTATTGGAAAGTTGAGGATAGCTTCAACCTTCCCAGGGTCAACGTGTAAGCCTTTAGAGTTAACCACATAACCGAGATACTTCAGCTCATTCCGAAAGAATTGGGATTTCTCAAAGTTAATAGTTAGGTTTGCCATTTTTAGTTTCTCTTTCACTTTTTGTAGAAGAGCAATATGAGTCTGGAAGTCAGGAGATGCGATGACTACATCATCAATAAATACAAAGACTGAGTTTTCGAATTCAGGGCCATAAAATAATAGATCCATTAGTCTCTGTTGAGTAGCAGGTCCATTGGTTAAACCAAAAGGTACTGTGACGAAACGGAACGTCCCTCTATTAGGTATGTAAAACGCAGTCTTATCTCGATCCTGATCTGAAATTGGTAACTGCCAGTATGCACGGGAGAGATCGATGCTAGATAGGTATCGAGCGTTTTTTAGGTTGTCTAGAATTTCAGAGATGTACGGTAATTTGTATGCGTCCTTCTTAGTCACCGCGTTTAGTTTACGGCTGTCTAAGCAGAATCGTAATGAGCCATCTTTTTTTGGGGTCAACAATACCGGTGATGACCAAGGACTTTCGCAGGGCTCGACGACACCCAGGCGAAGCATTTCATCTAGTTCTTTTCCTAATATTCGCTGTTTTTCAGGTGAGAGTCGGTAATATCGCTGCCTAATAGGGGCAGACTCACCTGTATCAATACAGTGATTCACGAGTTGTGTACGACCTAGACCGCATCGTTCAGAACAAATAGATTTGAACTGATCCACGACATTGTCGGCAGTCACTCGTTCCACGCCTATTAGCTCATCGTAGGATTGTAGGATGCCAGGAGAATGATTTAGTTCACCGATACAGTTCCCAGTTTTATTTGTCAATGTTATTGCGTTTAGAAACTTAGGGCATAGCTCAAATTTTTGCCAAAAATCAACCCCTAAAATCAGGGATGATTTTACCTCAGGTATGACGTATGCTTTTATGACATGGAAGATGTTCTCGAAATGAATAGGTAGGTAGATATATCCAATGGCAGTAAGTGATTGGCCACCGGCAGCCACAAACAATTTCGATAGGCCAGTATCAACCAGTGTAAGTCCTGAAGCAAGTACATGTAGGTGTGAGTTGTTACCTAGTATCGTTACCGCCGATCCTGAATCGAGTAACCCGTAGGTAGATATGTCGCCTATTTTTATATATGCGTACGGACGCACGTCGTTAGCAGGTTTCTGATCTAAGATTGATGCAATGGAGTAACTAGAAGAAAATACTTTTATTAGGTGTAGCCACTCATTCCACTCCGATTTAGTAGTTTTAGGTATTTTAATAGTGGTAGTACTAACATTGCAGCAATCTGAGTTGTCTAGTTTTTTGACTGCGACATTTCAGAAGGATTGCAGTCCGTGCAGTCCGGATATTTAACGTCCTTTTTTCCACATTTAAAACAAACGACGAAACGGTCTTGCCTGCACTGCCCCAGAGTGTGAGAGTTCACGCGACAGCGAGGACAATAGCGTCTCTCGTTTGACTGCATGGTAGGATTTATAGCAGCTACCTGTTCACGCGCGGAGTAAGAGTTACCGGGGGCAGGTTTTATCGCACTATTCCTGTTAAAGGATTGGCTTGAGCCTCCTGCGACACCTTGGTTAGATTTATAGTTATTATTACTATATCTGTTAAAATAATAGTTGGGTTTCCCAGAGTTTTTAGAACTAACCGCATCTTGTGGTCTAGAGAATGCTAAATCCGGAGCTAGGGTTTCCGTGGTTACCTTAGGAGGTTCACGAAACTGAGCGGACATCGCTTGAATTTTTTCATAGTTACGACATAATGATCGAAGAGTATCAATGGAGTCAATACCATCACCATGCGAGACCAGAACATTCGCATAGCAGGGTCTGATGTTGTGTAGCAGTACCTCAAGTCTTTCTGCTTCACACATAGGTTTAGTTAGCCTAGAAAACATTTCAGACATTATTGCCATGTATATGACAATATTTTCAGAGTCGCCCTGAGTACGGTTGCGAATTTCCGACACTAACCTATAGTCGTAGTCGAATTGACCAAAATCAGCTATTAGTAACTTAGTGAGATCATCCCAGCTATGACCTTCCTGTCTTACGCTCCGATACCAGTGTAATGCTTGGTCTGTAAATATTTCTGTTGCGTAGGTCAACAATTTTTTATGTGAAATGTTCCTAGACGTACAAAACTCATTCGCTCTTTGAATAAACACACGCACACACGACTTCCCATCAAATTTTAGTTTTTGTAAGTCGGATATATGATTACGTTCGCATCTGAACGAATCAACCGTAGGTACACTAGTAGGTAACGACTGGCTAGAGCTAGACTGCTCGAATGACGACGATGCAAAGCTTGTAATGTAATTTTGAGCCAGTTTAGTTAGCGTAGCGTAGTAGTTATAGAAATCTTTTTGTAGCTTATCTACCCTCTCAGCAATATCAGTTCTATCCATCCGGCTTAGTCGAAAGTAAATGTGATTTGCTAACGCTTTAGTGCGCTCGAAAAGATTTGTTTCGTATTTCTCACTAAGTATTTTTATACGCGAAATAAATTCCCTAATCGATAACGTAACGCCTTCCAGATCAGCCTCGGGTTCCACGCCCGACTCCTGTATGTCCTCAGATGGAATCATCGTAGTTAGTTTGTTAATTTGATTACGTAACTTAAGAACTGTAGGTGCTGGCTCCTCGCCTCTAATAAGGACCTCATACGAAAGCTCATTTTTGTTTAGCAGCAGGAATTTAATAGGGTGAGTTTCCATTACTAATGATATGATATGATATTATGATAGCAAGAACACAGAACAATTATAAAAAACACAAGAAAATTAAAATTAAAACAGTTGTAAAGTAAGTAGGTACGTAAGATACAGGTAGGTACCCTAATATCGCCTCTTATACGTATTATAAGAGAACGAACTGCAACCGCCGCCAAGCGCTACAGAAAAATAAAAATAGCTGTCTGTTACAATGATAATGAATATATAACTACGAATCGGCGATTTTATGGTGCAAATGGAGATGAATTATGGTGCAAAATCGGCATGAAAGTGATATGCGAACTGTTACGTATAATTTATTTATTTAGCAGGTAGTATATAATTTTAAAACTTTTAAGATGCTTGCAATGTTATATTTAGTAGAATTTAGATATTGTATATAATAGATCAAGAATAAAGATTGTTAGTTTTACAAGTACGTAACAATTTACAACGAAATAATAGAAGAAGACACGTTACATTACACCAGCAAAAGCGTGAAATGCAGGTAGGTACGTACCAGTTCGCGTTGGCTGCCACAGATCGCCGCTTCGTTCACACGTTCCGATCTAGACCTGGCTAAACTGCTAGTTAGTTAATCTGATGAGTACGAAAACTGATAGGCTGTGCAATTACCACGTAAATGGGCGCCACTGTGACGTTAGGGTCGCAGATAGGTAGGAGGTATAGTGGGTATTAAAAGAGGGTTTAGCAGCCTCACTTTTAATGTCCTTATAAAATTACACAGCCGCACAAATTGCGCACTCAACAGTTATTTACACCAAATCACTGGCCTGAGCACGCGAGTCCCCAGTAGGCTGCTTCCGGTAGTGGGTAGACGCTCCAGCTCTCAGGGATGAGGAAATATTTGTAGTAAAGTCCAGCAGTCGTGTCGGTAGCGACTACGAGATTGGCAGGCAGGTAGGTAGGTAGGTAGGTAAGTAGGGCAACCAATTAGTTGTATCCCTCAAACTCCCGTACTGGAATCCTGGAACAAGGAGAGACTTAATGCCTGCTCTTTAGGAGGCCTGCGAGTCACCGGAAGGACAGCTGATCCTCAGTAGCGTGGGTGCAAGGTCCAACGATTCGGTGAGGGTGAAACTACCGGCAGTTTAGCATGACTCGTTCAGACAGCTTTACAATGGTATATTAATCTACAATTGCTAAAGCGCTACGGCAGGTGATAGTGAAGGGGTTACATTTATTAAAAACTCACCCTAGAGGGATCCTGAGTAAATTTGGTAGGTCGTAGGTAGGTACTTTAAATAATTTTATATACGTGCACACGCGAAGGCGGTAGTGAGCGATCTCTCAGTGCATTGGCAATCAACTGGTGGTGTCACGTGGTACACCGAGGCCGGTTTGAGATGGCGTTCCGCACCGCTTCTATGGTCGCGCAGAAGATCCTTTGTTTTGAAATAATATTTTTGTGGTTCCGTATGCATATTCTAATTATAGGTAACGGCGCTAGACGCAACGTTACAGTAGTGTAAAAAAATTACCACTTCTGCAATTATAATGATTAGCCTTTTGTTTAGAACTTCTAATTTCGGCTTAGCGTTGGGTTTTCAGTTAGTGGGACAATGAGCTATTAGTACAACGGTGTTACTTTATATCAGACTAGCTTTAGCCGTCGTCTTCGCCTGTGAACAGAAGCCTACGTTCCACGCCATACACATAGTAAGTCCAACCATTTATTTTACAACTCGAGGTACTAAGCAATTAGTTATGCCGTAGCGCGTTACTGATTCGATTTTGTAAAACAATCGAATTAATTAATGAAGAAGTTTCTATAGATTTCACACTTATGTATTGTTTTAAAAACATATTGAGGCGATTAAATGTTTCTATTTTAAGGAACAGAGCAAGCTCAGACATTTAAAAAAACGTCATACTTTTACGTTTTGTATTTTTTGTATGGGAATATCAATATTAATTTTAATTTCGTTTATTAGTGTAACATTCAGCCACAATATAAATATTAAAATATAACAGTAGATGCACATAATGTTGGTAATACTGTGGCCCACAGCGACGCCGTTTTTTGTATTTACTTTCGAATTTTTAATATTGGTATGGATGCAATGGATTGTTATTGTACCTACTTTATATCAACATGAATAATATTTTTCATATAACCTGAGCTGAAGAAAACGTCGCTTCACTATTGACGAGAAAATACAGCGTCCATGATATATTGTATTTTTTTCGATGGTTGCCTGTCAATAATTAAAAAACTTCACGGGCGTGCTATGTCAGAAGTATAATAAATGGTTGGACGGATAATGTATCCATGCCAAATTAAGATTCGTTCAGTTGTGAAAAGGTAACAAAAAAACAAACAGCTTTGTTTTTATTTACTTTCAAATATAGGTATGGATGCTATGGATTGTTATTGTGCCTACTTTAGGTAAATACAAGTCCATTTAAATAATGTATACTTTATATATAAAATAATTTTCATTTCATTTATTTCATTCACAAACAATATATATTGTGTCATAATGGGCATAAAACATAATGTAATAATGGACGCACGGTTAATATATGGTACCTACACAATAGTATGTGGTCAAGCATATTTGACGCGTCGATTTTGGGGTTTTAACTTGCCACTGTAGGTATGAATGTGTGCATGTGAATAATTACTTTTGAGCTCATCGAATAAATTGTCGCTTCTCTGAAGGATACAAATATAAAACCAGCTTCAGTTGACAGGCTTTTTTTTAAATGAAAATACGCTGTCCTTCATGCTTACCCTCGAACCCAATATAAATTCCAATTCAACATCAATCGCTATCCAATACTGTAACAATATTGACTAAGAAACAATTTGATAGCATTGGATTGAAATCGGAATTGCGCTAATATTGGATTATGATTGTGTTATTACACTTCAAAATTTGGGCTTTTTATCAGTGATTACAAATAGTTTAAAACATCAATCTTAACATATTTTCAAACAAATCCAATATAAAAACCGTTGTTTTGACAAAATTGAATTATTTATGGCGGCATGGATGCCCACCCGTTGCTTAGGGCATATCTATGCCCTAAGCAACGGGTATCTAAACTTAACGGGTAAACATCTGGATTGAACAATTCAATTCCAATCGCTATTAGTTCATTCAATATCCACACAATATGAAATCAATTTGGCGCTAGGTTCGCATTCAAGACTGTTCAAGATTAAGAAATGACACAAATTCAATACCGATCGATCGGTATCTTGTTCAAGGGTAAGCCAGCTGGTTCTAAACTAGTTAGCAGATTGGTTGCAGTGGGCTGGCTATTGCCGAAGGACCGACCACCGGTAGGTTCAACGAGTCCTTATGTGGAAACCTCGTGTAAGCAAGCGTAGTGTAGGACGCCATCCGGCAGATGGAGCGACGACCTCTGTACAGTGGCGGGCAGAGTGGATGAGAAAGCCCGAAGATCGGACTCAATGGCCTTGGGAGAGACCTATAAGTCCAGCAGTGGACTGCGATAGGTTGATAACGGTTCTCTTCAAGAAAACCTTCGAGGTAGTCAAAAATTGTAAAATTCTTAAATCAATAATAAAAAATTACACCATTGAAAGATTTTAAAAATGTTATTTTCCCAAAAAAAATATTTTATTTTGTTTTTGAAATTGACTTCGCAAATTTGGTTCTATATTTAGTTTAAATATTTAAAGAATATAAGGTGGGTGAGTACAAAGGAAATCAAGTAATATTTTCGTAATATTATTGCGAGTTATCCTGTCTCCTGTGACACATTCTTACCCACAACATTAATTGCCGTTGTTATTTATTACTTGAGAAGTAACAAAAGACCACCATATTATGTTATTCATAATAAAGAATA
Source organism: Venusia cambrica (assembly GCA_951394065.1). NCBI lineage: Eukaryota > Metazoa > Arthropoda > Insecta > Lepidoptera > Geometridae > Venusia > Venusia cambrica. Next base: position 8,299,138 of record OX596055.1, read on the forward strand.
ACTTAATATCGGTACATTGTGAAATTATGATATAAAATAAAATTGTATGGTAATAAAAACAAAATGAGCTGCTACAAGCAAATATTGAAAATACATGCATTTGATGAGACAGTGGGACTAGGAGGGGAAACGACTTTTCTATTTGGGTGATGTAGTTGAAGAAGTGGATTACGTTTTTGTCGTCTTCATGTACAAGTTTTTAAGGTAAAGATAAACATATGATAATTTATAATATGTTTTTAACAATGATAGTTTCAAAAGCTATAGGACAATTTTAATACATGACATGAATATGCTAGGGTCCTGAATTAGTCCCACTTAAATGTTCTAAAGTTGCATTTGTGAATTTCGTCAATTTATTATTGAAAACATCCACATCTCCGATTTGTTGATTTAACGAAGAGCCTTTTTTTAATTGGTCAAGTGGCCAAGCTTTTGATCACCATGCTTACTGCCTTCGTGAATGAATGATGCTTTGCTCAGGTTAGTCCTCGCCCGGGGGATCGCTAGCAGCCTAGGCCTTCGTTGCGCGCCTACGTAATTGTCTGGCAATTATTAAAGCATTTAATAACCAAATTCATAGTTTTTCCTATTATAAGTTAGGTAGCGTAGCGTGGAAGCTTTAACATCTCATTAATATCCACTGTTGGACATAGCTTTCTCCTAAAACTTGACGGTTATGCTACACTTGGTAAGCGTATACACAGAAGTAAGCACATAACCTTCTGTCAAAATTCCTGAGTCGTCTTTTACGACGTCCGTGAGCTTATTTGGAGGGGCCGATGCTATGACAAGCGTCATCGTGATATTTCTTACAAAAATAAGCTTGAGTAATAGAACCTACTCGTATTTGTAAGAAATACATCCATGAACACGGATCTTACAAATTTTCATATCAACACTCCATGGGTTGTAATTTACTACTAAAACCTGGAGAAGTATGTTTTAACCGACTTCCTAAAAAAGGAGGTGGTTCCCTATTCGGACGGTTTTATCTTTTCTACGTATGTCGTAGAAAAAATAAAACCCTACCTATTGTTCAGCGAGTTCTTAACCAATCTCCAAATTTATTTTTTTGATCTGTAGGATTCTAAAATTGGTGCCATTTTAATTTGATCAAAATCCGATGAAGATCTTTGGACTGGAGACCAAAACTCCTCAACTCAAGATTCACTTGAAATGGTGGTTTTATATAATTTTGGTGGTCGTGGGTTCGATTACGGCCTTACATTAATTACTTTTTGGTGGTAGGTATATCATGACTAGTACAAACGATAAAATCGTGCTTAAATTAAATCACTTAAACTAAAAAGAGTTGTAATATATTATAGTACAAGTTATTTTAAAAATCAATTGGAACCGATTTTAATTGAACCGAGATATGTATTTTGGAAGGCGGTTATCGTTATGTAATGAGATTACCTACATGAAGACAACGATCTTGTTGTTTGGCTTAGCAAGTCAGCACCAACTTCAAAATATATGAACTCCACCATAGAATGCTAAAAAAAAAATATACAAAAAGATTTTTTATTAAATGATGTCGTTTTTTTTTAAACGTATTTTATGATCTTATAGAAAGACGATCATTTGACAATAATCTCACGTGATGGTGACAAGAGGTCTACTTCGAAAAACGAAACATGTCAGATTGCACGTTTTTCAATATAAAAATGACAAAAGATATTTCGGATTCGACGACTGTGAATTTTTATAGTAGGTATAGGTAGAAAAGGGCCTCTGGTGTGACACGATACGATAGTCTGGAAGACATATAATGTCTTGTTACACCGTGTACCTATACCTATAGTGACTAGCTGGTCTAGATTCTTGCCTGTAGAATGTACCTATAATAAAATTAGGAATTAAGTATATTACCTAAGTAAAACATCGTATTAATATATTGCAATTATTACATATATAGTAAAATAATGTGATTTGAGAGAATTATATATGCGAGTGAAACTTAAATGTAGAGCTATTTATTATATTGATCATGCTCATATCAGATATACTGTTGTATTTGTAGGTGTTCGTGGTTTGACAACTTGAAACACAAAAATATATTTTTACAAAACTAGCCAAGTAGTAATAATTATATTTTTAACAGTATGTAAATTTATTAGAACTGTTGTTCAGAATATCTACATAACTAGGTACAGTTATTATGTATTATATCGTTATAACATTGTTTATACATAGTTTTTGTTTACTTATCAAGTTTAGTGAGAATGTTTGTACTTACATGAATTATTATTAAAATGTAGAAAAAAATATGTATAAAAATCCCTTTTAGTTTGGGTTTGTGCACTCATAATAAGGCTAAACTGCAACTTTTTATTTCATTTAAATAGGAATATTACTGTAGATTTACAGGTTTTTCTAAAGTACATAGCCAACGAACATCAAGAAGTTCAAAATGTAACATACATAATATATTACATTTTTAAATGCCTTTAGGCTATGTTTCATTAGAAAAATTACAAAGGTGTTTTTTTTTTATAAAATATTTTATATGGGTTACATATAAAAGCTAGTAAAATGCTAATACCAAACATGTATAAGTATGTAGGTTACAGTATGTAGAGGCCGTGCTTCATCAAACCAGTCGATCAAAAAAATATAGCCTGTGTTTTCGCGATTAATACGCATATTTTTGTTAAAAGCCTCACAGCTCAGTTGGTAGTAACTCTGCCTTCTGCGCTGTAGGTTGTATGTTCAATTCCCACGCAGGACAAACATTTATGTGATGAATATAAATGATACATGTTTTTTCTGTGTTTGTGAAGTAGGTATGTATTTACAATTAAAGTAAGTCTATACGTATTTTATCCGTATTCTAGTTCCCATATTTATAAGCTTTGCTTAGTTAGGGGCTAGATGTCGCTGTGTTGACTAATGTCCTGTAATATTTGTTTATTTATCTACTTTTTAGACTATCAGGATAATTAATTATAGACTGAATCGACAAGCATGCTATAAGAAGTGAATGAATGAAGCCAGAAAGTGTCGATCTTAGATCTACATGTAGACATCTACCTATCCCTCGTATTTGATGAGAGTGAATGTAGCAAGTAATGTTCTAGTAAGAAGTGTCGATCGTCTCTACCTATCCCTCGTATTTGATGAGAGTAAATGAAACAAGAAAAGTTCTAGTAGGAAGTGTCGATCGCCTCTACCTATCCATCGTATTTGATGAGAGTGAATGGAGCAAGAAAGGTTCTACCTATCCCTCGTATTTGATCATGTATCAGTCGGGTTGTAGGTTTTCCAACAAGTCCTAACCGCCTTACTCGTAAGCCGGTTGGCACATGTTGAAAAACCTACAATCCATTATAATGAGTTGGTTGGAATGCAATGCCTTTATCAGTTCAACCGATGCAAATCAATTTTTAGAATATCAAACCGTGTAAGTTTGCATTTATCGATAATACGTTTCTTTTTAATTTATTTGTGGTGATTTTGTACTGGTTGAATATTAATTCATCATAATATTTTCAATTTACTTGTGAAAGACGTTTATTATAATTTATACAATTAATTTGTAAACATACGTTTTTCTGTTTTCGAATAGTTATTTGATGAAAATATATTATTTTTATTTTACCTTGCGTTCATTTATTTGAGTCAATCTCTACCTACCATAAGGCCTAGTAGTAAGTACCTATCTATACCGCTTTCCCATTCAAACGTGGTTTGTTGTTCAATTCTAAAAGGCTTGCCTCATTGATATTAAATTTCGCAGGTATAGGAAATTAGATAGTTTGCGTCGGGTCTAAATGGCGCCGTGTGAAGTTAATGTCCTGTAATGTATATTTATCTACTAATTTTAATAGAAATCGTTTATTTTTCGAAATGGTATGTCCGATTCAAAATAAAATTTGCCGGTATTTACACCGGATAGGAATATTCAAGGTTCGTACCCCGTTACCTTTTTCTAAAACAGAATTAAAATCAATGAAAATCAGTTATTATGAGCAAGCAACAAACTACGTTCGTAATTGTAATAGCGGTACTAAGTGCGAATTTATTGTGCTACTGGGAACCAATTGACCTTTATCTCACCCGGGTTCAAGTTATGATAAGGCCAATAAATGTGGATGCGCACTTCACCCGGAATCCTCAACAGTCTGAGGAGCTCGCCATCTTAACTCTAAATGCCGAAACACAAAAAAAAAAAAAATGTTGACAGAGTAAGGTAAGGGTGGACTTAAGCGAAGGACTGACAGCAACAAAACCAAGACAAATATTTTACTCTCCAGGGGATCGAACCCGGGAACTCTGGATCTTACATCGGTGGGCGAACTACACACAGGCGGTAAAAAAATTGACAAATCCTATTTAAAGGAACCTCGAAAAAATGTGAAAAACACACTATCCCATCCCTGATTCCAAAACATCAACCTACAGTAGACGTCTTGTAGACTTAGATCTCTCCCAAGGTATGTTATTGTGAAGAGAGATACGAATTGGTAAAACATGGTATGATCTAGTTGCCTGAAGAAGGATGAAGGTAGCTAGAAGCACAGAAGGATCTGTGTATTATCTACATACACCTTTACTGCGATCACAAATTCGCCTGCTACGTGTCGTGATTATGGCAAAACCCTTCAAATTTGGAGGTGTTGTCCAGCTATGGACACTAATGGGTTGTTTTGATCACATCTTAAGTCAATGTGACCTAGCTGCCTACTCATTTATTTTTACAAGTAACAGCAAAATTTCTACTACAGGAGCTCATTTAGCGCAGTCCCATAGCACGTCTACGTGGAGTCTGGAGCACTGTTGCCACTACCCCAAGGTCTTGCCCCGCTGCTTTGTGGAGCTGGGCTGGCTGAGGGCAATGACGTCAGTGTAGAACACTTCTTCCCGCCTTCCAAATTCAAAAGAAGCAACGCTCCTTGCGTGGATTTGGAGATTGCTCATAGATTGTGCTAAACGACTAGTTTCTTTTTGAAATACCTTTTCATGACGGGTCTGTAATATGTTACAATGTGAATTGATCAACAGGTGAAATACGGTAGGTATTGGGACCGGTACACACCATTGCTGCTTGGCAGTAGACATTGGTATGATAAGTAGAAGCACTTTCACGAAGCCTTTCTCCAGAAGCTAGGTACTATATATTTTTTATTCAATGTAATATATGGGACCATCAATAGCTTTGTAAATCTGATTTCGAGAAGTTGTTGCGAAACTCAGCTTTCGTGCTCATTATGATAATATTGTTATATCTCGAGGTTCCCAACTACTTACTTGGTTTTATATCACGAACGACCAAAGAGTTTGAAAATCCAACCAGTCTAATTTATCTTTTCTTTTCTCTCGCCCGCAGCGTCCTGGAGCTTAACTCGGCCGTATGGTCTCCTTTCTACAATGTACACGGTAATCGCATTGAATAAGACTTCAAAAAAAACTTCTATCACTAATATGTTATAGAAGTGGTTTGAATAGAGTTTTATCTTCCTACTCTAAAATACTAGAAAAGTTCAAAATACAGATACTAGAGTCTCGACGTCAACTACATTTTTTGGTCTACCTTTTATAATTAATCTATATTTTATAAATAATAAGGGAGTGCCTTATTGACTCACCCACCTTACTTTCTCTTATCAACTTTAGCACAAAAATTAGATCTCGTAAGCCGTTTACGAACACGTTCACCCTCAATGTTTATAAAAACAACACACCCAATCCAATTGTAAGAATGTGCCGCCTTTATAATGATTTACTGGATAGCAATGGTGATGCAATTGGTATATTTAATGGTGGTCATCTGCATAAGTTTAAAAAACTTGCTTATGTCGCTCTGCTTATAGAGTGACAACACTAACAAATCACTTGTTTTTTCACAATCATTAATTTTCTTCTTGTAATGCTTGTACCTAAATTTGTTCAATCGTGATGTGTACACATGCTTTGGAATACCACCTAGTTTAAAAATTGTAATGTTTCCTTTTTTGTATCTGATTGTTTGGTTGTACCTACTCTGTTTTCTGTGCCATATGTAATAAAACAAAAAAAAATAAAAATTTCAAAATCTGTAAACGCTGAAATAAATTTCTAACTTTTAAGTATTGAATGAATGGGACATCCTAAAACCGGTGAGACAGTTATAATTGTTTTATCGGTAGCAAGGTAGCTGTTCGTTTGACCACCAGCTCACTTTAAAGATATATGGCCTGAAATAAACGCTTGTCTAAAAGGCACCTATTCACTCCTGAACTTGAAGACTCCTACTACTATATTGGCGCGGAAAAACAGACGAGGGTAAAGAGCTCCACTCACCACACTTACCAGTACTAATGATAAAGTTAAGACCCTATTGTGAAAGGGCTCGTCCGGGGAAGTACCATCATACCTATTTCAGCCGCCAAGCAGCATTGCTGTGTTTCGGTTTAAAGGGTAGGTACCTAAGGGTAGGTGAAATTACAGGCTCATGAGGCTTATCACCTTTATGCTTCAAGTTAACGGGCGCAATGCAATGCAGTGCTAGGTATGTTCTTCATGGATTCATCTTTACCTACGCAGTAGGTAAAGAATTGTTATAGGCAAGAGTATCAGGTGGTCTAATTGCTTGTTCCGTCTCTTACTTGTATAATCGATGTATTCGGTACATGGCCTGCCGAACGTCTGCGAGTCCGGTGGTGGAAAGAAAGTAGGTCAAAGGTATCGTGAACACGCCAAAGTGGTATTTATAGATCACTGTTGTTTACATTTTATTTTAGTCAGAGCAATCTTCGCCGCTTGAAACGGGTGATTGCTCTGCGGACCCTGAACACGCCTATCCTTTGCGCCGGAACGCGTGTCTCCGAGTGGCTGTGGACCGCGCGACTGGCGCTGCCGAACGAGTGGATCCTCATTTCCACTTCTTCAGTGGACGGCGAGTCGGTCTTTTGCGCCACCCAGCGAAGGGGCTTTGATAACCTGGCAACAACCGGTAAGTTTAGGAGCTGGGGAGCTGAGCTATTTTGCTAACTGAAAGAATGCACAGACCTTCTATGTCCACCGCTGGACAGAGCATTCGCTTCAACTGGTGGTTTCGCCATAATCACCTATGTTAGGCATATTGGTGATCGCAGTAAAAGGCCCATTAGTCTCACTTTCCCATACAAACGTAATTTCATTTTCATTTCGAAATGGTAAGTCTGATTTAAAAGATTTTTTGCAGGTGTAATTGGATAGAGATTCACTTCTACTTCGAAATGAAAATGGAACTACGTTTGTACTGGAGAGTGAAAATCAGCAGTGCTCCGGAGCCCACAAGGAAGGGAGTTCATCTCGTGTGATCACTAAGTCGGCCTGAAGAATACAAATCGGTTTTGGATATAACAGTTCTTAACTTATTGTCTAGAAAAGATATGGAGCAACCCTAACAATAATTGGATATCATAAAAGACAACTTAGGTATGACACTGATGTAACCAGGTTCGATCCACAGGGGGGTACAATATTGTGCTTGGTTTGGTTGGTGGTAGGGCTTTGTTCAAGTCCGTGGTTAGCTACCACCATCTTATCTGTCTGTCACCAGAACAACAATTATAAAATGGTTGTGTAAGTCTCAAATCCTCAATTGACTAAGATAGCCTTAGACAATTGAGGATTCCGGGTGAAGTGCGTTTCCACCTTCGGCCTTGTCAAAACATGAATCCAGGTGAGATGAAGGCCAAGCGTTTCCCTGTCATACTATAAAAAAGGATGGACAATAACCACCTGAGTGCTGGACACCAATACTGCTATCATCAACCCGCCTGCCAAGCGTCTTTTGCGTTTTGCTGGCGGAGGCTGAGCAGTTTTCGGGCAGGGATGGTAATACTTACAATATCGTTGATTACTTATGTCGTAGCCGTCCACTTTTGGGCATAGGCCTCCTACATAACTGGAGGTCCGTCTGCGTCTGTTGAATTTCACAATAACTACCTCCTATTAGTATTTCCCAGGCAACAATTCGAACTTTTCAACAAGCCTCATAGCTCAGTTGGTAGTACAAGTTGGCTTACCATCGCATAATTAGACGCCACTCAATTCCGATGCAGTTCAGTGCAGGTTCTTAAACTGGATCGCTCAATTTGGTAACATGACGTCTACACAGCTGGTTAGCGTTTGAATCGTCGAACGAGCTAAATTGTGCCTCTGGTTTGTTAACATTTTTTGAAGGCAGAAATCGTAAGTCATGGTACGAATTGAATGAATGACATCATTTTTTGAGATTCACATCTCAGCTAAGTCGCTCGCTTAGAACGATTTGTTGGGGGCAGACGGTAATACTTATGGCTATCTGCCCCCACGTATGAACAGTGGGGGCACACGGTAATACATGAAACTGAACCTACACTGACACGCATAAGCGACGTCGTGGTAAACGAGCAGTAGGTTAGCTAAATAACCGACATTTTGGACGCATTCATAGTCAATTCTTCTTTGCAATGATAGGTATATGACAGAGATAAAAACACTCACTCAGAAAAATAGTCCATATCCTCAACAACATCCGGCAGCTCCCTCCCATCGACATCCGGCAGCAAGCAGCACAGCCCCACGAGAGCCACCGCGACGGCAACCACCACCGCGGAGAACGTGACGTCATCCATCGTCAGCAACAGCAGCATGATGTAGCTGAGGATGGAGCCGAGGTGGCCGGCGGCGAGGCAGCAGCCGACGATGGTCGCGCGGATCGTGGTGGCGAACAGGCGCGGAGTCAGCGCCAGGATCAGGGCGTGGACGATCACGCCTGATGAAATCGCGATCGAGGCCCCGATGCTGCGAAGAATGCCCTGACAAAAAGGTAAGGATATCTTACTGGTTATCCATCCCATTGTACGAACATATAATAAGCTCAATGAGTCAATTCCATTTTTAAACATTTACCTAATTAACGTTTATATGTACACTACCACCGCCACCACACAAATTGTTGTGTTCCGGTAAGATAGCCAGCTATCTTACCTGTAAATACCGGAACTCCTTACCCGGTCTTCACCGCAGTTCACCCGGAACCCACAACAGTCTGTGGAACCCTTGCTTTATAACAAAGCCTTGCAGCATACGATGCACTGCGTTGCGCCCGCCAACTTGAGGCATAAAGGTGTTAAGCTCCGTGTGCCCGTAATTATACCGGCAACCTCAGCCCGAAACTCAGCAATACTGCTTGGCGGCCGCATTAGGTATGTTGCTACTTGGTAGAACCTCCTAGGACGAGCTCTTTGTATTTTTCCATACAATTCGATTTTGATTGTGGTTTTAAAAGAAAAACATGCAAAATTTCATTTCAAGGGGCAGCGCAGAAGGTAGACCAGAGCTATGATGCATTATCGCTTTATCGCCATATCCAACCCGTCTGCTAAACGTTACAGTTCATTGTATGATTTATATCCGATGGGTTTACAACCTGTCACGTACTGAATGCTAACTACTTGCAAATCGTGGGCATGTGACTACCCCCTAGCAGGAGATCCTCTTAATATCCACGCCCTGAGTAAAAATCTGAAGTGAATCCTCGAAGGGAAAAAAATCCGTTACTTTTCAAATTTTCCGGTATAAAAGACATAAACGCGCTTGCGCGTCGATTTGAATACGAAGCTCTCATATTGCTTGAATTTGGTCCTCAAGATCTTTTTTTTGTGAAATTACATAAAAACGTGGTTTTATAATGTGTTAATCAGATAACTCATTCGAATACCAGTGATAAACGGTACGATAAAATAAACTATCCTTAAGACCTGTGTCAGATCATTTTAAAATGGGTACTAATCATTTAAACGGTCAGCTAATTTTATAAACATCATCTAATTAAAGTGAACAAAAAATCAAGGTGTTTTTGTGTTTGAATAATATGCTGTTAAAATATCTAACTTCTTAGCATATATGAAAAACAAGAAAGTTACTTGCCTTTTCAAATACGCAGGACTATATTTATGATCCACAACTTTTTTCCAATTTCAAACGCTTCTCAAAGCCTACTCTTTTATCCGCTAGACCTTACTCTTATTTGCTAATCTATCTATCTATATAAAAAAATTGCCAAATGTGTTGCTTAGCGCGTGAAGTGCGAGAATTGCTGGACCAATTTGCATGTTTCTTTTTATACGACAGGGAAGCGCCTGTCTTTCATCACACCTGGTTTTAAGTTATGATATCAATCCGAAGGTGGAAGCGAATCCCACCCGGAATCCTCAACAGGCTGAGGAACTGGCTATTTCCTCTGCCGGAACACAACCATTTAGAATTGTTGTTATGGTGACCAGGTAAGATCTATCTTCTATCTATATATTTTTTTGTATATGTAGATAGAATGACGTATAGTATGACGTATGTTGGTTCAGCTAGTATATAATACAAGACACCTGAATGCTTGCTCCATAGATCCTGCCAAATGGGAGGTACATGCTTCTTGTAGGTCATCTAGGCACTCTACCATATACAACAAAGTAAAGGTGTTTGTAGAGAATCGCCTCGTAGATCTCAACATAAAACCCCAGATACGTAAAGAGAAGCCCAAGCCATCCTATATCTATGCATACAACTCGAAGGGGGAGCTCTTTTGTGATACTTGTAATCGCGTATTTAAAACTAAATTCGGCCTCGCGAGCCATATTAGAGCGCATGCTAGAAGAAACAACAATTCATTAATTTTTTGCTAAATGTCGCCGTAACCGAAACCGGTTAGGAGGACTATATATATAATACAAACATGCTAATATGCTAATGAGATCATTAGTTTAAAATAGGTTTTAAATCCAACTTACTCTCTTTTATAAATGTTATAATGACACAAAGTTTACAAACCGCGATGGGACTCGAACCCACATTTTTTTCTCAAGTCCGAAACGCTCTAACCAATTGAGTAACGAGATTCCTGACACAGATTCCGAATTTTCGTGCCGTATCCAACTCAGATTAGCAGAGATTCAGAAAAGATTCAATAAACTATTTTAAATCATCTCAAAATACATACGTTCAAAGTCACTAGCAAGAAATCGCGTTTTTGTTTTTTTTTTATCAATATTTTATAATGAATCCTCGAATGGTCGTGAGTCTCTTTCATTTTTTTATTTCATTGCTGAGTCCCGTCGCGGGTTGTGAATTTTTGTGTCATTATCATTTATAATTGTTGTGATCAAGTGCTTGAAATACAAAAATAATATAAAAAGATAAACTCACTCTCCTTACAAAAATGACACAGATAGTCAAAGCGCCGGTTGATAACACATGGATCTGCAGCAAACTTTTGAAATATAATCGTTTCGATAGCATTACAGTCAGAAAAACGAGGACACAAATGCAACACAGCACTTTTAGTACAAGATCCGTCAGCTTTTCTGTCTTATACACCTTCACGTATAGGGAACTCCAAAGAAAGCAGTAGAAGGTCCATATAAATATCACGACCACTATCATGGTTCTGACGTTGTGGATGGTGAGGACTTCCACACATGTCGTTGTTTCGTCCAAGGATTTGTACGCCTGGAAATAATACATTCAGTCAGTTGACTTCACTAACTATTCGTACACAATAGCTTTCTCTGAAAATGTCATTGTCATTTCGCTATGAAAAACAAAAAAAAAATACTACATTACTTTATACACGACGTTATCCAATCCCAAAACAAAAAAACATATGGGATAGATTACGGAGAATATGGGCCTATACTTTTTCTTTGTAAATACGGAATTATTATTAATAATACATTCTTATATTCTACCTCTACCTAATGGTCTTCCCGGGCAACAAAATCGTTGAACTTTAGTCAATGGTAAAGCCGAATGATCATTTTTATTTTTACAATTTTAAGAAAACTTACAGCTAGGCATAAACAATAGTTCATTATTTAATATGCAACATGTTAATATGATACATACAAGATGGGCAATTAAAAGTTTCCACAGATAGTTACAAACGCAAATAGATAGAAATGTAAACAGATAAGGTAGGCGATAGGTATATAAAACAAAGGATATTAAAATGAAAGTGAAAATCAAGTAGGTTCACACACTCATGACAAGAAATAAATCGCTAAAACTATTTATGTTAAAAAAATATTGCTAAGTAAGCGTTCAAGCGTACTTGTTTTTGTACGGAATAGATCCACTTCCATATTTGCCTTAGCCAGTATATATTTGCCTATAATTGGTTCGTACGTGAAGAATATTAGGATTTCTCAATGCAGCCCTGGTAGTATATCGCAGTCTTATATACCCAAAAAGCTCTGGGCAGTCCACAGTACCGTTTGCTATTATTAAAAAGCAAGTCATGGTTCAGCTCTTGACCTCTGGGCTTGCCAAGGTTTGCTTGCCCAGCCAAGGATGAGGTCTACGATGGAGCGAGTATCTCCCGCGCGGGGGAGAGTCTGCCTTCAAGGACGGCACACCGACGGAACACGGTGAACCGCTTGGTACCGGACTTCGGCAGCAGGGGTCGCACGTCAGGTGATAGTATGAACGTGAACGGATGTTTTAAGAAATAATTATAAACATACCTACTCTGTAGTTCACCGGTCGTATCTTGAAGTCAGTGCATAGCTCGATGCCGTTTACTTTCGCAGCGTGTGTCAAGATTTTTTCAGCTTCTTGTATCTTTCTGTTGTAAAGTAACCATTGAGGGGATTCTGGGCACCACCTGTATGCAAAAATGCATCGAATCAGAATCAAATAGAACCAAAATACGGGGTGGTAAATAATCAGATCATTTCCGGGTGTATTAAGTACACTAGGTACATAAAATTTATTCACTTAGTGATACCTTGGTGTACTTATATCATCATCATTAACATAGGTTAATATAATATATATAGTATATGCTTATATACGTATGTACTACGCTGTATATACGTCTTAGGAATAAAAAGAAGACCGAGGAAGTGATGTATGGATTGTAAAAATAACGATATGCTCAGATATGCAGGGGAGGGGAAGGGGGAAAACGAGCTGCCGACCCCCCTAAGTGTGGGATAAGAACATGAAGAGCTGAACATTTCATGTCTCTATGACATATGGTTCGGGCTTTGCGCTGATCAAAGTCAAAGTCAAAGTCAAATATATTTATTCAGTAAGATTTTTTAGGATCACTTTGAAACGTCAAATCTACCGCCTGTTCGGAATCGCGACCAGCACACAAGGAGAAAGGCAAGAACCACGGGCTAGTTTTTTTTTTCATGATCCATTACAATAGCTTAAAATTATCTAATACTAATTACAATTTATTCACAGAAGCAAATTCATTTTTTTTAATGCCAGGCTTTCTTATCTTCTAGGTAATCTGAAATTTTATAATAAATCGGTCAGCTACACGGCTTTGTATATCCAAATAAAGATCCTCACCTTAACAAAACGACGCAGATAGCCCCGAAAAAGCACGCGAGAAAGCTGTATGTCTCTGCATTGGGAGTGGTATTTGCCAGCACCACCATCCCCAGGATTGCGAACAGGCGGGGGGCCATCACCACCACGCTCAGCGTCGAACGCCAACTGTTGCTCGAGATCTCACATACTGGAAGTGACATAGGTACTATACAATTATCAATGTGATACTTACCAATCGCTAGCAAAAAAAACTAGCTGACACGACTTTTTCCCCTTCGAGGATTTACCTTCGAGGATCACTACTCAGAGCTTGGATCATATGAGGATCACCTACAAGGGAGTAGTCAGGCGCGTTTGAAAATATCTAGGGGGCTTATAATCTGGGCAAATCAGCTAAGATAGGCGATGGCTCATCTTAGCTAAATACATGCTAAATACTCGCCAGTGACACATGTCATTCGGATTTTTGGTTGTTGGTACATGGTTGTTTCCGCGGGTTATTAGATGGTTGTCATGTTCGGTTTTACTCATGTTCTATGCTTGATCATATTCTGATTTGGGCATGTTCCTTCACCGACCGAGCATTTGCATGTTTCAATAGGCGCACAAAGACTTCCGAAAAACCGAAAAGTCCATTGGAGCACGACACAACTGAATATTATATAATACCTACATCCTCCGGATAAGAAGGTGGGCCCATACTTACCGGTTTTATAATATCTATCAACTTTGGCAGTCGTCCGTTTTCAGCAATCTATCTTGGACTGACCAAAAAATTATTAAATTAAAAGTTTTTATCAAGAAATTCCTTACGGCAAGTTCATAATGGGTCAAATTCAAAGTCAAAGTCAAATATTTTTATTCTAAAGATTTTTAGGAATATTTTGAAACGTCAAATCTACCGCCTTATAGAATCGTACACAGTTTCCTAAGAATGAATGATTTACTTTTCCTAAGCGATACCTAGGTATGTCAAGTTTATTTTTATTTCTAGTATTAACACTGGGGGATTTCATGAATTTGTAAAATTAATAATGTTTAAAAACAATAATGCGGAAAATCTAGATTATGAACAAACTAGTTTTAGGAAACATAATAGTGTGTGTGCACTTGTAAAATAATAAATCGGAATTAAACCCTGACACCGACTCGACACTCAATTCGTTAAAAAAAATACTCTAAATAAATCTGAAAACAGAAAATATTTTTAATGAGAAATACGCCAATTTCTTTAAAAAAAACAAATGGACACGTGTTTCGCCTCTACACGAGGCATCCTCAGGATATAGTCTTTCGCCCCGAGCGCTGTGCTGCAAGAGCTTTGTACTTGCAGATTTATTTTGCAAAATTGATCACCGCAAAATAACGCCTGAATCAGTTAGCTAAAATGCTGACGTTGATGGCATATGATTGTCTTCAAACGTTTGGGATCTAGGATTATCCGTCAATTGTTGCGAGAAGCGGGTTCCATCGTTCAAAAAAATCACGTTTTACGAAATCATTGCTAAAATACTTACCTATTACATACATACATACATACCTATGCTTAGTTTGGGGCTAGATGGCGCTGTGTAAAAAAATAAATTGTTCGGATATATTTATAGGTATTGGTTTATTTATATTTAAGTATGTTCCGAAACACCTTCACAGACATTATTAATAAGATGCGATTTTATCGTGGACACATAAATTAAGTATGCTATAATATTATATACAGAGTGATCTGAGTGCAGAAGTCTGCTGCGTATATCGATTTTCTATACTTAGTCGATATTGGCTTATGCGACTCGGTCAATTTTGAAACCAAGAATATGTAGTTCATTATTGCAAAATGAGATAGTAGAATATATAATATAATGTCTTTACTCTGATTTACCGACTGTGCTGAAATATAATTCAGTACATCAAAAATTTACATTTTCTTAAAAAAAAGGTAACTCCAAGGTTTCACTTCTAAGTAAATTATTATCATTTCAGCCTATCTAAGCCCACTGCTGAACAATTAATTTTCTGGGAAGGCAACAATGGAGCGACCATTGTAGACCTCATTCTTGACCAGGCAGGCCTCGAGATCCAGGGTGACCCTACACCTAAGAGCTAATATTAGGTTTTTTATTTTAAATAATGATGGGGACACCCAAACACTGAACAAACATCAATATTCATCACACAAATGTTTGTCCTGGGTGGGAATCGAACACACAGCCTACAGCGCAGAAGGCAGAGTTACTACCAACTGAGGCTTGTTGAATGTAATATATCTAGTAGTTCGCCCCGAACTGAGCACTCGTGATGTCTGGTTTGTGTTTGGTATTTAACTAAGGAGATTGTTTAGAAAAATAAAGATAAAAGTGTACTTTCATTACATCTTACTCTACATATGTCTTTATTACTTTTTCTCAATCTCTTTGTAATCAGCTGAGTGTTCGAGGCTCTCTCTTTTATTTTTAATACAGGACATTTACTGTACTTTACTGGACATGTACTCTCATAACCATTGCCTTAGTAGTCGTGGTTTCAAAACTAACAGTCCAGACCACGGATGTCGTAAAAGTCAACCAAGGAGCTTCACCAACAAGGCAGCAACATCCTTCTGTGTATAAAAAACATTTTAACTGTGAACACTAATCTGTCTACCAAGCGTGGTGATTATGGCCTAACCTTACAGTATTGTAGGCAGCTATTTCCACATTGTAGTGTATAATAATAATGTGCTGTTGATGTGGGATCTGAGCAGTCAAGCCCATTATATGAGTAAATAAAAAAGTAATTCTTGAATCTTATCGACACCCCAGACTTAGCAACCCTATGGAGTGAAAAATAAATAGATCAGGCTTAATTTTAAAAAGTAGCTAAACCCTCTCGTCACTATCTGGCTGTGATCTGAACTAAACTTCATCCTTTGCAACCCTTTATTTTGAAAAACCAGTGGTAGTTTTGATGGCAATCAACAAAAATATGGGCAAAAGTAAACTAATTTTGAAAACTGTCTAAACCCTGTCATGACATTTCACAAGACTACAATCTTATTTACCCCTTTTGCAACCCTTAATGTCAATTGAGCGGTGGTTAAAGTAAATAATAAACATTAGTGAATTGTGAAGTCAACCCCTTAATACCCTTAAACTTTAAACTTTCGTTTTACCCTATTAAATCGACCCATGTTACAAAAAACACCTCTATTGAGAAGTAAAATAATTTTACTTGGAATGTGCAATCGATACTCTTCCAAATGACACCCCATCAAGACATAGATCTTCTTGTCTCACTTAACACCGTTATTTCACAAAAACAGAATTTTAATTTGCAGAGATTACACTTATGGGACTCATCGATTGGTATACAGTTTTTTTATACAAGGGTAAATCAAAATAGCTTTCAAATTTCAAAAACTACCCCTCTTATCAAAAATCTCCATCGACAATCAATTTCTATTTATGCCTTAGGTACAGTTTCATTAAAATCGGATTACCCGAGTGAGAGTTATGTCGTCACAAACATTGCCACATTTATACCTATATACATACATACAGGCTGGATATCAGAACTTAACTCGGTTACATAACTTAATCTCGTTTACTTTCAATAATATTTACACCTAGTTTGGTGTTCCAAATCCTTTCCATTAAAAAGTTACATACAAACGTTCTTACCTCTTCTTGTCCTTTCAAAAGGGGGGGAGATAAAAAGTTTACGTGATCCTATCCAATAATACCTATATAGTAATAATTGTGCAAAGTTTCATTCAAATCCATCCAGTAGTTTTAGCGTGATGTGCGTTCAAGATACAGACAGATATAGACAGACAGATATACGGACAAAAATTTAAAAAACCATTGTTTTTGCTTCTTTAAGTAACTCTTTATGTAAGTAATCTTCAATAATAGTGCCACATGCGATTTAATTTTTCACATGTCACTTGCGATAAAATATTAAATGAACTAATTTTGACCCGTAACTTTTATTATAAGTTTAGAAGATATAGATAGAAAATACCACTAAGCCACGAAGGTTTTGCTTGTGCTATTGTATGTCGGGAGTTTTTTGAGAATCACGCTGTATACATCTTACTATAACTGCAATGTGTATAAGGAAAAAAAGGTGCAAAAACCAATAAATTAAGTACCTGAGGATGAAGTCACGATTTGCAAATAAAATGCGAATAATTGGCAATGTCGTTATGAGATGTGGCGCCTTCGAGTATTAGGAGTCATTTACACATGAAACTAAACTAACTTTTATTTCATACCTATTATTTTTTATACGAAGAAGGGAAGCGCTTTACCTTTGTCTCACCTAGTTTAATGTTATGATAAGGCCAAAGGTGGAAGCGCACCTCTAA
This sequence comes from Venusia cambrica, assembly GCA_951394065.1. Classification (NCBI taxonomy): domain Eukaryota; kingdom Metazoa; phylum Arthropoda; class Insecta; order Lepidoptera; family Geometridae; genus Venusia; species Venusia cambrica. The sequence continues at coordinate 8,316,779 of OX596055.1, forward strand.
ATGCCGGAACACAACAATTTTGAATTGTTGTTACGGCGATAATACATAAACTCCTACCACCAACCAAACCTCTTAAGCCATGAAATCCTCTCCATCCAAAGGTTGTCTGGAAGAAATTGCTTCTTAGCGATAATACTGCCCATTGTATATACATTTATTTGTAAGTTATCCAGTTTTTATTTATAAGGTGTGCAATAAAGTATTTTTCATTCATTCATTCATTCAAACCTAACACAAATTTGTAGTATCTTACCCGGAGCCGGTGCTCGAACCACTAGACCATAGAGACGGTTAACATTTCTGTGCAAGAGCACCTTAATTTAAGAAATTAAGTCGGTTCTGAGACGAGCTGTTACAACTGTCAGTGATCCCATACTCACAAGTGGTATTGAACCTCTATAGGAGACTTTTCCTCCATTTTAACCTACTTACTTTGTAGGTAAGTGTAGGTAGTGTATGATATTATAGTGACCAATATAATTACTCATACTTAGTATAAACCAACCAAAACACGTTTGGCTTAGACCCTAGTCTTACAGTCGATTAATTAATTCGAAATCAACAAAATTATCTAAACCTCGAGTGGTCTCATATGAGCCACGAAAAGTTCATCCGCTGGCTTCATTGTCGGATCAAACCAATGAAAATTGTTGTATTTATTGTCTTTCCGTTTTACATAGGCATGTATTCCACAGATGATGATGAGAGAACAGCAAGTATGTATGTATATGATCTGTGTGAGGTTGTGATCGTGAATCGTGAGAGGCGATTTAGTAGGCAACGAGACATGCTACAAAAATCGACCCGTGTGTCTATTCAATAGTAAAATCAATAATAAGAACCTACAATTTTCCTGCAGTACCTACTTAAGCACAGGAAAACGCATTGCGGCAAAACCACAAGTTGTATTTATAACCTGGCTTATCTTACCTTTAGATTACCTAAAGGTAAAACCGGTGAACTCAGGTGATTTCTCTGATTCGGCATAACAACAAATTAATGTCATTCCTCTTAGCGATAAAACAAATATGGCGACTAATCGAAGCATATAATAGCTTTTTAACTGTATTTTTTATGCTAATTAGTTTGCCTTCCCTGAACTACGACAAACATTTCAAAACCAAAATCAGCTAAATTGGCCCAGCCGTTTTCGAGTATTGGCGAGACATGCGAACACCAATTACCGTTCTCCTACCGTTGTCAAATCCAGAGGTCCTGGGTTCGATCCCCAGGGAGAATTCAATATTGTTAGGTTGGTTTGGTTGGTGGTAGGACTTTGTTTAAGTCCGCCTGGCTAGCTACCACCATCTTACCTAATTCTGTCGCCATAACAACAATTCTTAAATTGTTGTGTTCCGGCAATCAGAGGTAATATAGCCAGTTCCTCAGATTGTTGAGGATTCCAGGTGAAGTGCGCTTCCACCTTCGGCCCTATGATAACTTGAAAAATCAGATGAGATGAAGGCCAATACTTGATATTAATGATATAGATGTTATGTAGATGAGTTTCTTACTGATAATAAGTCCCATGTAAAACGAGGCACTGCCAGACAGCGATTTGAGAAATATCATTAGACGAAACCATCCTTCTGAATCGCAAAATGTTATCACCAGGCCTAGTCCCAGTGACGCAAACAGATCTATCAACAGCGCCATTTTTCTTCCAAAACTGTAACAAGTTTTGTTGTACTAACTGAACAGGAGGAACAAACTATTTTTCTAAAACTGAATTTTAACATACTTATTAGAAATAAATATTTAAATTAAATATAATAATTGAATTATTATTAGAAATAAATGTTATTAATAATACTAATTATTATTATTATTATTCTTTAAAACATTAAAGATATTTAATGTTTTTAATTTGTAATTGTAAATAGGCTTACATATTGTGTCACTCCATCATGATTAACACTTCGCTTTAATAATAACTCGGTTCTCTATTTCGCGGTAAGTAATAACAAACGAAATTATCTCAAAAGCCTCTTAGACAATGGTTACTCTGACTTAATTAGTGAGTAATGCGTATGAGACAAAAGCGGAAAATCTAAACATTGCATTCTAAAAATATTGTTGTAATTTTTCACATTGACATGAACTGGCTGTTTGTAGTGATGATTTCACTATTGAATCCACGTTGTGTTTTAAAGCTATAATTTACTAAAACCATATCTCGCCCTGATACCTTTAAACTGGTATCTGTCATGCAACAAAAACACAACAAAAGAGTATTTTTTGATAGTAGAGGTAAATAGTTGAGTCGGAGGGGACTTACCGATACACAAAGGCGTAGGTATTATAAAGGACTTACCTGTCCGCAACAAATCCATAAATAACACATCCAAACATAGAACCGAAGCGACAAATAATGGACGTCGACAATAATCTAATATGCGGGTCACAAAACACCAGCCACTGAAAAAAAATATACCTGTATAGCTATTCTCAAACATTCGAAACGCTTTATCGGATCGAATTCGGAAACTTCAGATGGAGATTCCGAGAAGCTATTCCAAAAATCCAAAATAGAAAAGTGTTGACTTTATTTTTCGAAACATCTAAGTACAGAAGATTTTCAGAAATGGTTTGAGAATAGCGTTGAAATCTATCGGGTTCTCAGTCGAATTCGACAAAAAGTGATTTTTCCGATCCGAAAACTTTCCGTGTATTTGAGAATCGCTACACTGGAGTACAATCACTGTTTAAATGTTAGAGTTTAAAGAGAATTTATATATACTTACACTTTTCTTGAGCCATATAAGCCACATTATCTTCATATTCCACCTGGGACACTTGGATATATATGTTCCATTCGTAACAAAGCACAGACTAGAATTATAAACCTTATGAGTTTCTGGTGGTATACAAAAAGCTTCTGAGGGATAGATTAGGAATATGTCTTCGTACTGGTTGAAGACTGAAGGTCCCATCATGATTGTGGTCACTAATGTCACCAGCCATTGCCAGGAACCAATTTTACCGACTACATCTGTAGTCACATCTTCATGGATTGTTCCGATTCTGGAAATAACAGCACGCATTTTACCCAGGTTAATTCCTTATATGCTATTGTTTGAGTTTATTTTTGTCCCATTTTAAAGGGCTTATCAACTATAATTTTCTATGATGATAACGAGGTATCTTGTATTTGTACTTGTATAAGTCAGTCTAGGTTCTGCGTTACCGGGTCTAGCTTTTCTAAGGAGCTTTTTCTTGTATCCTACTTAACAGGATATGGCCCACCTACTTTCCTACCCCTCTACCTGTATCCAAGCAGACCTGATAGAGTCGACCAATGGAGCAGTGGAGGTTGCTCAGTACTGTTCGAGGAAGGACTTGACTCCTATGATTCAAAAAGAAGAAGATAAACGCTTCTGTTGAGTCCTAAGATAATACACTCATAAAAAAACCTTGCTGCCCATAATTGTACGATTCAGCGATGACACCACGACATAAACCATGGAATTTTACGATACATACATGGACATTGCAATATCAGTGATTCAACGTGTGCTCTGGTGACGTTTGAATGGCGGGCCCGTCTTTGCTGCCTAGATTTACCACGCCATACCAACTGGATTCAATATGACATTGAAGTTCTACTTTGAATTTCAAGCGTAAAACTAGATTGGAAATATTATTGGATGATTAGCCGAGATAACTAGCTCGATCATTATAATGTACCTAAAGCAGGCACTGAATCGCAATGTATTTATTGTTATTTGTATTTAATTACGTTAGTGAAGCCGCAATTCTTTGAGATTCCAAGCAACATATCAGGTAATATAAATATAAATTATGTATACAATACAATACAATGCAATAAGTTTATTTGCTTGAATGTATGCCAATGAAGGTAAGGGGAATCACACAGGTACTTAAGAAATTTGTGTCAGAATCTAGTATATTTCTGCGAATATTATATGGCCACTTAAAATGCTGTTCACAGGAGGTAAATAAGGATAACTTGGTAATTCCCCGTACGTAAGGCTCAAGAAAGAAATTGTGTTACTCAAGAATTTTGAAGTGGATCCTTGAAACATGCTGGTAACTACACCAAGTTATTTATAGCATGGTTTCCGATGAAACACCATCATATCACGCGATATTGATATTTTATCAGTCTGCTGTCCTATTCATGACAGGCTAAATCAATATTTAAGTAGGTACATTGCACTTTAGTAGTGAGTTTAGACAAAAGTAAGTACCCACCTAGGTACTCAATTATTAAAATAATTGGATATTTGGGGCACTTAGTTCCTTTTAACTACATCGTCATAGCATGTCACAGATAAACTTACAACAACAATAGGTACTACAATACTATCCATCTTCAATACTACCGTTGCAAAATGGTTTGTCTACCTGACATTATTACCCAGTCCATATCGGATAGTGTTAGCAGCACACATTGTTCACTGGCAGGGTGCTGCTACAAGATGATTGGGGCCAAGTCCTCGTTGCTCAATAGTTTTATAGAGGCTCCTTTATGAAACCTTAGCAAAACCATTGTGTGGGTATCGAAATCGTTTTTATATTGTATGACAGGGAAAGGCTTGAACTTCTCACCTTATATTAAGTTATGATAAGGCCGGAGATGGAAATGCTCTTCACCCGGAATCATCAAGGAACTGGCTATCTTACCTCTAAATGCCGTAACACGGCAATTTAGAATTGTTATTATGGCGAGTGACTTAGGAAAGATGGTGGTCCCACCACCAACGAATCCAAGTACAAATTTGTAGGTAGGTACCCCCTGGGTCTGATACCGGTAGGTGAACCACTAGACCACAGAGGAGTTCTAGTGATTTGATTCAAAATGTCTCTTGGTAACACACATTCATTGTGCAATGTCAAGGTTTGAGAACTGAAATATTTATTTAATATTTACATTGCCATTACAGTATAAAACCAAGTATGATATAATATGATAGCGGTAGGTCCGGTTTGCATCAACTAAATAAACAAAATGATTAAATGCTTTGGCATCAACAACAATGGGCCATATTTCACTCCTTGAAATGGTTAGGATCAGTCTATCTGATGAATACATGAACAGAATATTTTAGAGTTGATGACACATTGACCAGAGTTTTATGAACACAATAAATTTCTTGGACCGTGATTATAATTACAGATATAAAAATGGTGAATCCTCGAAATAGAACAAAAAGTAGTTTTTAAGTATAAATATAGCAAGTAAATGGGTTGTTGTCGTCAGTAGGTTGTTGCACCCAGAAACACCTTGCTTTTTTAAGTTACTTTGTTGATGAAAAAACATACTAAGTAGCTGAACGTTTAAATGATAGACTATAAATATTAACATAACTTGAGACATTTTTTTATTTGATAATAATTTGTACTACGGGGAAGCGCTTGGCCTTCATCTAACCTGATTTCAAGTTATGCTAAGGCCGAAGGTGGAAACGCACTTCACCCGGTATTCTCAACAGTCTGGGGAACTGGGTATTTACCTCTACATCTTTGTCAGTAATGTGGGGGAGAGGGATCGAACTTGGGTGGTCATTATGTAATGGAAAATGTTATCAGTTACTGTACTATTGTCCTACTGGATGATAAGGCAGAACAATAAAAGCATAAATTACAGTTATTCTATTGTGTTGAAGACCCCATACTGCGAATATTTGCCTCTGAAATCTTCTTTACCTATTATGTCAAAGCAAATAAATGAAGAAGTAAGGAGTTCCTTAAACCTTGTATGACGAAGGCAACTACTGTCAATAGGTTGTTTTAAGACGAGCGTGCTCCATTCGGCTACTTATTTGTGTTTCTAGTTAGAAGGTGGTCAAATCTTTGCCTATCACTTTAAAAAGTGATGTCAAATAATATGGCGCGCTGTTGCCATGAAGACCTATTGCTATGGTACAAATAAATCGGCCAAGTGCTGACACTCACCGAGGGTTCCGATCCACGTTACAAGGCAAAAAAACACGTTTCGTAACCTTTTTTAAATGATTGTTGGTATACTTGTGATAGAAATACACACCATGAAAATTGTATGGTCTACCTATTATGGTGAATGATGTACAGGCCATTGACAGACTGACGGACGGATAGACTGACAGCGGAGGCACAGCACTCCCGCATAGTTCCTGTTAGCACCCTTTGGGTACGGACATGAACACAGGTGAGTAACAATCACAAAACAAACAATTGATGTTCCTTCTTAACTTACCGACTGACCCACCGTGTAACATGATAGCTATTGGCCAATAAAAATAAATCGGATACCTATTGGCGTCACACCGTCATGTTATTTTTAACAAAGACATCTTCAAGCAAACATAGTACACATCACTTACCTTACCTACCCTCATTTTCGTTTTGTTTCTAAGAATCACAAATCACGATTATACTATGGTAACATGACATTACTGACTATGAATTGCATAAATGCACGTTGTATCATAATATAATAAGTACTTACTAATACTAATTAGTACTATTTATTTCATAGCTAGTTTTTATCGCTTAAATAGTGGCATTATTGATTTAATTTAATTCAATTAGTTTATCTCAAGGTCATTTTGTATACCCTACTTTACGCCAATAAATACTATTATATTATATTATATTATATTATATTAAAAGTAGTTTAGATCTTAGCTTATAATATAAGTTTTAGGTTTTCCTTATGGAGGTAGGTACTTTAATACTACTTCCTGATCTCATTCCTATGCGCGTGTATATTATGTTAGTACCTACCTAATAATCATAAGCATTTAGCCTAAGTTAAATATAAGTATTTTAGGATTATAAGATACTTTTTAAGCTGTTTGCGATCCTATATTGTAATAAAATAAAATAACCACGCAGTCGAATCTCAGGGTATAAAGTTAATAGAGTAGGGGTTCGATTCCCACCCGGCACAGACATTTCTGTGATTATTTTATATGTTTGTTATATTTTGGTGAACCCTATATCACCCGATAAAAAAAATGAAAAAATATGTATGATTCATATCTTTAAGGTGTTTTTTTGTAAACTATATTAATACCTATATTTTAAACTTTATCTTAGAAAAATGTAGGTTAGCTAAAAATATCAGATATCAATATTAGATCAAAATTTTAATAAATCTACACGTCGTCATGGCGATAAGAACTGACCTTGACTGTACCTTAACCGTCCATGTCTCGCGGCTTATGCCAAGGAGAGGTTATGTTTACGCTGGCAATGGCAAAATGAGCTAAGACTAAGACCGATAAGGTAGAGAATTCGCGCAATGGACGGCTATCAGAGCGATAGCTGACAAGTGATGACAAGTCGCCAGGTATTTATATGCGCTGAGTGGTTACACGGCTAGAGTTAGCAAAGGTGCAGGGACCAGGGAGTACGTAGAGCTGAGCTCCACAGACTAGGTAGAGCTTCTACGTCCGCTGAGCTCTGACGGGACAGCTGTCGCCGGTAATTTAGGTACTGCCAAGGAGATAAGAGGTTATTTTTTTTCGCGCGATTGGGGCCAGCCAGCGGGCCGTGTCGTCGTCGCCAACGGGGCCTCGCCACTCATATCGTATCGTCATCGTCAGTCATTCTCATTCGCTCGGCGGCCGGCACGCGGCACGCACGCCTGGTGTCTCAGCACGTCACTCCGCCACTCGCGCGGCATAACGAACGTCCATCAATGGTGTTTGTGATATTTACAGAACATTGGTAACAGAAACAAGGAGAAACACACAGACCCCAACATGGATAAGGATCACGCGTTGGAGGAGATGATGGGGAAGTTGGGTAAGTGCGAGTTTCATTCACATAAAACATATGGTAATCTCTCGGTAGCCTGTATGTGAGCTCAGACGATTTTTGCGCATAGGTTAGGATTACCAAATGCCGGTATATTGTATGTGATGTGACGATATAAGATTGTGTGTGAGTGTACTACTTGTATCATTGTGCAAGATTCAAGACACGTATTATAACGTCAGCGCGCTTCCTTTCTAATCGATTTACAAGAAAAAGTAAAACCCCTGACAAACTAGCCTACATAATAATGTAGGTGATTTCGTCATATTATGACGAAATCGTAATCCAATGTAGGTAATCCAATAATCCAATGCCTATTTTTAGAGATTATAAGTACTTACTTCAAAAACTAAATGATAGCGTGATGCAAGCATAAATAATGACTGCTAACTGTGTCTACCATTTGTTAGCAGACGTCACGGTGGCATGAAGTGACAGTGAAAAAACATGACCATGAGATATAAAATTGAGCTTTTGGCAAAGCAGCGTAGAGTCGTCCGGGCCAAGAGGGATGGCCGCCTTTCGTACGGCCGAATACGAGTTCAAGCTTGAACAATAACGTAATACATACTTTCATGCAAATAAAACCTGCTCGGTTAAGTTGACCGCGAAACCGGTGTGGTGTCGATTCGGATACCGTAAACTGAATTACGGCCGGAACACACAGATTACTACTGAACGTGAAGGCTTTCCATTTAGAAACTCGATCGATCAAATACCTACATCATTAAGATGGAATCTCAGGGTTAGGTAAGCGTGAGACAGTTTGTAGTAAATTATAAATTAAACACATCGCGGATTTAAATATGTGGAATTCGTTTCCACATAATCCTAGCTAAGAGATGTGATAGTTTTTTTTAAACTTTCGCGATTAGAACACATTATTTTAATTCGAGAAACGGGTATTTATCGCTTATTTTACCTATATTTATCCCGACGTTTCGGCAGGGTTGTACCAGCCGTGGTCGCGGGCAGACTGGAAATATAGGTAAAATATTTGGTATTGGTTTCTCGAATTAAAAAAAAGAGATGTAATGTTCGATCCTTGCTTGTGAAGATTCAGTCAGTTATGAAACCAATATGAACAATCTGAACAGCATATTATATAGTGTGACATGTAGTAGCGAATTTCACTTATTTTGATTTCCCGATGTGCTTTAAAGCTACTCTTTTCTAAAATCCGTATCGCGCGTATTTAACCAAGAGGAACCTTAAGTTCTGAAAACCTTACAGAAAGTAGTAATAAAATCGCTATGGCTATAAAAGAGATATTTATATGGCTATAAAAAGAGCATGTTGCATTGCAGGTAAATGTAATTACTTGCTGCAGTATAGCGATACCAATTTCGTTTCACCGGCCCGGTGGCGAAGGTTGGGAACTTTCAAAGGAAAGCCTGCCGTAAAATGACACTGCCATATCGTGTTTTTCCGTTCAATACCGTTCCATATCGTAGGTAAAGTAGCCACGCGTTTCATACTCGTTTAATTGGGTCAAAGTCACAGTATTGGGTGAAAGTAAAACACAGCAGCAATTATTTTTATTCACTGGGGTGAGACACCGTTAACCGGAAACAATGGTTTAGCCATGTCGATTTTAATGAAAAAGCACCTCTCTCAACCTTTTGTGTGAAATCAAGAAGAATATTATATACAAGTATTTTACGAATAACGACAACCCATCGCTTTTACTAAGTTCCAAAAACCAATACTCCGTCAAAAAAGTCCCGTTTGATAAGCAGTAAATTGTTTGGAAACAATGATTTTAAAATTTTCTTTTGTGCCTTAAATCAGCTTTTGTAGTGAATGTCCAAACATTTACGCATCTGGCCGCATCACTTGACTAAACAAACTAATGCTTTTCAATGAATATGAAGTTCGTTGTTGTCGTGCACGGAAATAAATTCTTGTAAATGAATACACTAGAAGTACATAATTAAACATATTCATCTATATTCCCTTAGTTATATAAGGATGAAACTCTCTAAGTAATTAGCTAATTTAATTAATGGCCAGCGTTACCGAATAATTTAAGTACTTTTGCGCACATGCGTATAATGCTCTTTGTATTCTGTGTCTGAGTACATTCTCCTACGTACTTAATAATTACATTTTACTGATTGAAATATATTTTATAGAAGTGTTTGTTAATACTTTGTTTGATACAAATTTAATTCACAAACACATCTAGTCCAACTTTTCTAGCGTAAACATCATTATTAAATTCAAAGCTACCAAAAAGCTGTTAAAGCAAAGGTAAAAGTTGTTAAAGCTTTATTAATAGACAGAAATCAGCATATTGATTAACGCCCGAAATTAATTATGCGTCCGTTTGTTTAGTCCGTCAAATTAAGCTATTTTTATTTCGGACTCTTACATCCATGTGTATTATGCTTGAATAAGGTAGGTGATAACTTCTGAATAAGGTGAATTAGACACTTTGTAACGGTCCTTAGGTAACCCGATAGCTTCTTTGAGAGTTTAACTTGTAAATGTTCTTATCAATTAAGTACCTACTTATTTGATTTTCGAATATGTGTGCAAAATGAAAGTTAAGTTCAGTTTATCTGAATAAAACAGAAATATTCAAGTAAACTGGCTCGGCGGTAGGTTTAAAAATTAGTATATTATCTTTAATACGATAACGAATCTTATTGATACCGAAAATGTTGATGCACCGGTATCAGGTTACAAAATGCTTGAAAACAGACTTTTGTCATTATTGTAATTTATTCGCATCACAGATTTTTCTATAAGTGCTGCTTGTAAATCCTTCTTTTCATTACCTGGGTAACAGGTACAAAGACCTGATAATATATTTTAAAATGATTAGGATGATTTTGATGACCTTACTCAACCAGGCTTGAATTTCATACAAAATGTTATGTCTGCCACGCTCACGTTTGTGTTCTATAAATTCCACTACCACGAGTGTTCGCACGATATCTTTGACCTAATCCCTCCATCCCCTTTCCACCACCGGACAGCGAACGTACGGCAGACTACACCCGTACCTCGTAAATGTTCCATTGTGCCGAACACATCGTTTCGCCTCTACCGGAATGGAATTCCTTGCCTTCGTCTGTTATTTCGCACAAGTACAATCTTGGAGTCTTCAAGTCCTGTATCTTAGGGCACATCTTTACTTGTTTTACATGTAAGCTGGTGGTCAAACGCTTGACTATCACCAGTAAAAAAACAAGTTTTCCTGGCGTAATTATTTTTATTCTACAACGGGGAAGCGTTTGGCCTTCATCTCACGCGTTCTCTGTAAATTTTGTATACGATTGTTCATTCTACAACAAATGTCACAAAACTTCACGGTGTTTTTCGGAAAAAGTAAAGGTACACTACATTGCCATAGTTTCGTTCGCGTGTCTGTGCCAGCTGAAGGCTCCGTGCTCATAAGCAATTCAAATAAAAAAGGTTCTGCAACACAATAACCACTCCATAATTTATGAAGAATTCCCAGTAGTACCGCTGTCCTATACAAACGTATTTGTCGGTAATTATTGATGGTATGCCCGATTTAACCACATGTATACACATTTTTCTTGTACATTAAGATGAGGTTCATTTGGAATTGCAGCGCTTTACTTTATTTAAAAACAAATTTTATATCAAAATGTATGCAGAAGTTATGTCCCACACACGCACCTTTATGCACATAATTTGATATTAATTTTAAACGCCTCTATGATCTAGTGGTTTGCCCACCGATATCAGATCCAGAGGTCCCGGGTTCCATCCCTAGGAGGTTCAATTTGGTTTGGTTGGTAGTAGGACTTTGTTCAAGTCCGCCTGGCTATTTATAATAATTTAAATAATTATAAATAATTTTAAGAATGTGAAAAAAAGATAATTACGTAGATAGTAAAATGTGTAAGACAAGTAGAGCTGCAGCTTGAAAATGTTGAAGAGTTTTCAGGCTGCAACTCTGTCTCTGTCAAACAAGGGATGCTTGCAATGTATAGTGTGTTGAGAACCATCCAACTAGCTTATAAGATGTGAAATTAGCAAATAAGTAAATTAATAAAAGATTTAAAAAGACTCTGACTTGACTAAGTCAGAGGGATTCGCCCACGGCCAGATGATCGATGCTGGCAAAAAAAAAAAAAAAAAGTCCGCCTGGCTACCACCATCTAAACAAAGTCTGTCGCCCAAACCACAATTCTAAAAACTGTTGTGTGTTGTGTTCCGTCATTTAGCGGTAATAGAGCCAGTTCCTCAGTCTGTTGAGGATTCTGGGTGAAGTGCGCTTCCACCTTCGGCCTTATCATAACCTAAAATCGGGATTCCTGTACGACTCATAATCACTTTTGTCCGAAAATCACTTTCCCACACAGACATCTCATAATCATCACTTGCCATAATCCTAGATTATAATAATTTTTGTTTATTATAACACTCTTTTTACCACCACCTTACCTAATTCTGTCGCCATAACAACATTTCAAATATTGTTATGTTCCGGCATTAAGAGGTAAGATAGCCAGTTCCTCAGTTTGTTGAGGATTCCGGGTGAAGTGCGCCTCCACCCACGCGCCTTCGGCCTTATCTCAACTTGTAACCAGGTGAGATGAAGGCAAACACTTCCCCGTCGTACAATAAAAAAAAATAAAGTTATTTGATACACTAGCAATTGATCAATGAAAGTGTAATGAGGTACGTGACCTCCGTAGCATATTGCAGATGGAGTGGGTGAAGTGATCCTCAGGGGCGTCGAGCGAGCTTTCTGGCGGGAGCTCGACACAGAAAACATGCGCTTGCATGCATGGTCCTTGCATGCATGGTGCTTGCATGCTGCTTGAATTAATTATTTTATACATAACATGACTGTTATGATAAACCAAACTATGGATAATGTGTTTGTTACTTTTAAATATTCGGGATTATGTCGATTATCTTAAAACACTTGATGATTATAATAGAATTTGCAATACGTAGAAGTGATGTTAGGTTAAATGATATTCAACAAAATTTTGATTGTTAAGGCAACGGTTTTTTTGGAGATCTAATTTTGGATCATCAATTTTATGAGAGATAAGAGAGAACCCCTGAAATCATGTGAGATGAAAGCCAATGGTATCCCCGTCGTACGATAAAAAAAAATAGCCATAGAGTATGAAACGAATAAAAAAGTTGAAACTACTTGTTGACGAGGCAATCTGTTAAATTTCTAGGGTTTTCCAAGCTCCAGAGTTATTTAAAGATTTTCTTTTGTAAATAGCCAAGCGTCTAGACAACGTAATTAAGCTCCTAAGATAGCTTTGTAATTTATACACGGAATATTACTTTAACATTCAAGTAGGTTTCCTTTGGAAAAACCGCCTTATAGATGTCTGAATGACAATAATCGCACAGTTTTTTTTATACGCGCTTGACCTCTTGGCTTGCTTGAGTTTTACCTGGGCGAGGATAAGCTCTACGATGGAGCAAGGTTTCCGAGAAGCCCAGAGCTGCCTCTAAATGCGCTGGCACTCCCGCGTCTTCGAAAATTTCACAGAAGGGTGGTCGCAACTCAGGCGGCTCTCTACAGGTCCTACCACCAACGTAGGATTATTCAGCAGGAACCGTTGCCTTAAGGTCAACGATCCCGCTACTCGGGGTAGACCACTATTAGAGGATTGAAGGTATTTAAAGTAATTAAAAAGAAATATTATTTTCGGGAACCTTCGCGTCTTTTGTAGTGTTGGGGTGCAGTGAGAAAGGATTTCAGGAAATTGCATTTCAATATGATAATGGCAAATGTCCAGTTTTGGAGGAAATTCATATCCAGTTGTATACAGTTACACACCGTTTGTTACTTGATTTCTCCGCCAATTCGAAATATTTTTTGATGACTTTTGTTACTTTTGGTAGGCCACACTCGTGAGGTGGTCCCATAGAAATTTTATCAAAATCGTTCAGTTGTTTAATTTTTATATCAAAATAACTGGAAAATATGTCATCCAAGTAAACGATATTGCGTATTCTGCTTTCCTGTGTTGTTTACGGTCACTAGAGTAGACCTTTTGAACCGCTTACCTTCCAGTATCATCATCATCATCAGGGTTTTGCCATAATCACCACGCTTGGCATGTTGCTGATCGCAGTAATGATGATACGTAGTAGTAAATGAAATTGACTTTGACGCATTCTGGCTATAAATGCTGTATACATGTATCATCATCATCATTACAGCCCATAAAAGTCAACTGTATAGGACATGGGCCTCCCCCAATGCAAAAGAAAGAAATGGAGGGTTTTGCCATAATACTCACGCTTGGCAGGCGTGTTGGTGATCGATGACTCTTTAACGACTACTAATGCATTACCTCAGAACTCCGTTATTACTCAACCGATTTGGAAAATATATTTTCATACAAAAAATAACGTATTATTGCACCCTCACACGACTCTTAAATAGTGTGTCGGAGACGTCGTGGTGTCGTTGGTTTAACAACGAAAAAAATCTAAAGATAAACTCTTTTTGGAAATAAATGGAACCGACTTCACCACTAAAAATTTACAAATAACTCTTAGGGTAAGTTCATATAATTTGAAGTTGGTGCCGAATTGCCAAGCACAACAACATGTTTATTGTATGGCACCGCCTTCAAATTATATGAACTTACCCTAAGAGTTATTTGTAAGTTTTTAGTGATGAAGTCGGTTCCATTTTTTTCCAAAAAGAGTTTATTTCGTTTATGAATTTAGTTTTGAGTTTCAATTCACATTCAAATGTAAGTATCTTTACAATTTGAAAACGAACATTATAGTACCATTGTGTTTTATATACAAATTTAGCATTTGAATCATATAGGTATTTTACTTTGTTAATGCAAAACAGTATAGCCTAGATGTGTGCATAATTATCTACACATATTGAAATGCGACTTTTTGTTCTAAAACTTTCGATACCTATGCTATGTTAGCCCGTGGCGGGCTCGGCTTATAATCAGAACCCTCCAACTCTGACCAGAGACGATGTAAAAGGCGATTCAGGGATCTCGTGGCATGGCAAGACATGAGATACAGTGTAATATCGGTGGGCCAACCACTAGACTACACATATATAGGTGGTATTTATTTCGCCACTGCGTCAATAGAATGTTGAGGTGATTATGTGTGATGTGATTAATGGCGTTTATTACTAATTATTAGTATCCGGTAACTTTTATATAATCTGTGACGTTATAAGCGTTACCCGTACGGGTTACCTACAATTTTTGGAATTCCGGTTCAGACCTACGGATGCCCCTACAAACGGTCATCAGACCTGTCATTTTGTATGGATCAAAATGCTGGCCAGTAAACACACAAATTAAAAGAAAGTGAATGTGAATGAGAAGCGTGTGGTAATGCAAATGGCAAGGTTGAATCAGATAAGGAATTATGTACTTATTCCTTATCCTTCTATCAGAGGAATCTCTAGCGCCAATGACGTAAATAATGAGTTGTGCGTGGCATGGACTTGCGAAAGTCACGTAACTAAAATAAGGTTAGGCTAGTAGTGTAGAAGTTGGAGTAGGGGTAGGGATAGGGAGAGGTGGTTGTTGTGTGGGTGACGATGACGATATGCATGGGAGAGAAGTGGATGCTGAGTTGACGGGTGACAGGAGAGAGGAGGGCGTGTTGTGCCGACTCCGCCGGAAAGAGAGAAAGAAGAAGAGGTTCAGTCCCCACAATATTTGTCATTAAATCAGCCAGCTCTTGACTATAATCAACCAGATCATAATAAATAATCGTTTTACATCCGAGATCTTATTTGCTTGTATGAAATGAATCTGCCAAACGCATGTTCTATTTCAAAGCGGGGTCAGGCTCATTAGAATGCGCATGAATTTTTACAAGCATTTGTCTTCCGGCGTTCTAATTTGATTACCCGACTATGGTGAAGGAAATAGGAGGATTATTATTTGGACAAGTATGTGTGGGCTTATCATAATTTGATGAAATGAGGGAACAATGAAAGCGTCTGCATTTTCCGCATATGTCACTTATACACACATATTACCCTATAGCTTATGACAGTTAACTATGTACTTTCAGGATGTATTGTTATGTTACGGTAGGTGGCATACGACCATAACTAATCTCTGAACATTACTATGAATAATATGTATTGCATACATTAAAATATGTAACGTGTTATTTGTTTATTTAATAGACTATAAATATTAAATGGTTTGCACGTAACAATTTCAGATGAGAATATTTTCTTGTTTCAGACTTTTTAGAGCGTGATTTTTCAGTAGTCGGGTTTTATGTTTTGAACTTACTTTTTATCTTAATATAATCACTAGATGATATCTACTCATTCGTGTAGGTATAATTATCGCTATCTCCATCACAGCTTATCAATAACTTATCGTGAATCTCCGTGACTTATCAATGTCGAGAAAATTATATTTCGTAATTTAAATTAAATAATTACCAATGTTTTAGAATGTTTATTGATTGTATATCTTATATGCAATCAAATCAAAGATAATGTTTAAAGTTAAGAACTACAATGTGAGAGCGTCATTTTTATATTCTTGATATTAATAAGATTGGCTTAAAGATTGGCCGAGTGGAAATTATTGGTATTGTATAAAACACGTTTTTTAAATTATCGCGATTATTATACATAATTACTTAATAACAAAAACCGAAAAATAACAAAAAAATAAAAAGTTACGCGATGACGACCCGCTTTTGTTATTAATTAAGTAAAACACGCACATCAGGGATCCGACCAACATTTCAAAGGAAAAATCACGTTTCTTGTATCCCATACAAAAAGCCCAATTCATTCTTATTTGTTTAATGTTCTAATAGCGGCAATATAAATAGACAACGCTAATGTTAGGACTTTGTGGTTGTGTAAGGAGTTTGTTGGTTGGTGGTAGGACTTTGTTAAGTTCGCCATCAGTTACCATCTTACCTGGATTTGTCGCCATAACCACAGTTACCTATCATTGTTATGTTCTGGCATTTAGAGGTTGAGGTTTCCGGGTGATGTGCGTTTCCACTAGGTGAGATGAAGGCCTTCATCTTTCTCCTCAGGATTCCCCTTCGTGCCTACAATATAAAAAGGCAAGCAAATGCGCTGTCTAGACTTCTTCACGTTTGCGATTATCTTTACTCTATCAGTTAGGCGGTTAGGACTGGCCCTGTCTTATCTAATTTGATTTTATTATTATACATACAAACAGTCATATACGGAAGGTACAATTAGATAAGTCTTGTCTTGCATAACCTATGCATACGTTATTCATTGACGTCACTAATCTCAACATGTTTAGTAGGTATCTATGAATAGGTTAGGGTGCGGTATACATCTATATCTTTACCACGATATTATGTAGGGCGTTGTTTTTTAAGAAAAACAACAAAAATGTATTTGAAATCAGGAATCTGTACATAGTACATACAATATAAATACACAAAAAGAAAACAAACACCGTCTCACCAATAAAATTAACTAAGTAAAATGTTGAATACCATTGCTGTCTTTACTTAAACGCAAGAGCATAATTATATCATCAACGCCCATTGATGATAAATCATAGAGTAGGTATTATAATAGACGACAGACGTTTGAAGAAAATAGATGATCTTGAAAGGTCAGCTTGGCTTGTACGTACATGTGCAGTAACTATGCTAATATTTTAAAAGCGTGCGGCGTCAACCTCGCCAACCGACTGACACATCGTGACTTCAAGGTGTATTGTTTGTGTTGTAATTGATGGATGCGGTACCTTTACATGGTGGCAATTCCACAACAAGATCATAATTCGATATATTGGATGGCACGATTGTGTACCATTAGATAGGTACACTACAACCTTCTAGAAAGGATTCTGGGTCTTCATGATGATCTATAGAACACAACATGCTCTTCACGGAACATTAACTCCTGAAATTATCGTACCTATCTTGTGATGGATTGGTTTAACATGGACGTATTATTGACTGAAGATTTTGTAAAGCTGTGTCAAAAATCAATCTCTGATGGGCCAAAAGTCCGATTATAGCCGTAAACCGCGGCTAGCCGTTTAATTATGGTTTCAAATATCGCAATTTTATTATTTATAATTAACCTTAGCCATCCAATAGGACACCCTATTGCGAGGCTAAGGTAATTAACATACGGCACTCATGTCCAGCCCAATCCCACTGAAGATTGCAATGGGTATCAAACTGTATTTTAAACTACTGTACTTAATGCTCTCAAAAAAACTGTTAGGGCCTACTGTTATTTATTGAAATTATTACATTACAATCGAAATATAGGTGCAGTTTAGTGTAACAACACGTATTAATATCCCGTTGCGATGGTTTGAAACCAGAGTTACCTCCCGGTGTGCTATGCGCCTTCTGCAAAGAGTGAAACACAGTAAAACAAAATACGGTACGTCAGCGCCTCGTCATTTGGAGGTGTGTCAAATTACGTAAGCTGACTCACTAGGAACGTCGAAAAAGTTTGTTCATCACATGATTCCTTCACTATTAACGACTGAGCTAGTATGTATCAACAAATAATGTTACTTACTAACTTAGTTTTATCATTTGAATGTTTAATTTGAATTTTAGCTTAATAATTGGCAGTCAGTAATCGGCAGTATGCCCACCAGTTGTACACATTTTTTTGTTTTAGTACAGTTAAGTATTAATATATCGTGTAACGAGGTCAAGGTTCATCAGTTGTGCCAACAAGAGTCAAACTTCAGAGTTTGACTTCCATTTCTTTAAATTTATGAATACTTCTTCCTAAGAAGAGAAGTTTACAAATTCATTGTTAACTGACTGAAACTCAATAATAATGGGTTATCTACCTATTGGTAGGTTTTTCCTAATAATGCAGTACGATCTATAGATTAACGAATGAGTTGACTGAAATAGAATTGATCGGTATTATAACAGTTGGGCTTCCTATCGACTACGGCAATATTCATGAGCAATACGTACATATTCTAGTATTATATAAGGTAATTCTGAGTGAACAAACGATAGCATAATTGCTTCCAATTTTCTACAAAAGAGATGGGGCGAGAGACAGGAGTGGATGGTGAGCTGACGGTTAATAAAAGTAAATGGAAAAGATGAGGAGCTCTATAGTAGACCTCGTCCTTACCCAGGTCACAGATATCGGAATACTAACGCCCAGACGAGGTCAAGAGTCGCCCAGATAATGCCCAGGGGAGGTCAAGAGCTTACTCATTTCAAATAAAATAAAACAAATCGTAAGTCGTAACGAGAGTCTCCTATTTTCTTTCGTTTTTGGATGTTATTGGTTTTTTAAATCTGTGGTAACTCGATCTGGCTTAATTTTTCGTTTGATAAGTTTTGCATACGAAAGTTGTCTCTGAAAATAATTAGATAACGGCTTCTAAGACACCTTCAGGCTGACAAGTGATATAATAGTGCCAAAAAGCAATAAAAGCATAATTTACCCTCTTGTCAAACATTTGCTTAGTAAATTCGTACGTTATCTCTATATATATCTATATTATTTAAACGTACAAAACTCACAGCTCAGTTGGTAATAGCTCTGCATTCTGCGCTGTAGGTTGTGGGTTCGATTCCCATCCAGGAAAAACATTTGTGTTATGTATATTGATGTTTGTTCTATGTTTGGGTGGCGTATTGAATGATAAGTATGTATTTACGAAAAAATAAAACGGCAAACCACTAGTATAGAGATAGCCAACGGGTAAACCACAATGTAGGTACCTACTTGAATGAACGCTAATTGTGAACGAGAGGTCAACGGTAAACCGGTAGCTGCATTTACGTCAATCTGCTAATTCACACAGCTTATATTACTTCTGTGAATAATTCACCTTGGCTTGTTGTATTGAAATTTGTTTGACACCACCGTTTCCACTCCTAGTAAACATCAACTATAGTTCTCAAAGCGGGCCAAAATAAAACTTGTATAAAATGACTGTCGAAGAAACTGGCATCTTTTTCGAGAAAAAGCAAAGTTGTCGTCTAGTCTTTTTAAAATTTCGAGATGAGATCACATTATATTGATACGAAAAAACGGGTATTTATCGCGTATTTCACCTAATTTATACTAGAAGAGGATGGTTCGGGAAGCGATTGAAATTAAGAAGTATAATTTTAATCGTGACGACTCGAGTCGAAATCGAGTTACTCTATGCCTCTTGGAATCCAGTGGTAGGTGTGACCCTAAGACAAATTGTGTTGGTACTGTCAGTGGTGTGTGTCGTCCTAGTGTGAATGTGGATTTATCTAATAATCCAAACCAAGCTGAGGGTAGTAACAAAACGCCTTCGATTCTCGACGTCAGCTCTCAAGTCGCCAATCGCCAGACGACCACGGCAAAATATGTAAAATACTCGATAACCCGCTTTTTCGTATCAAAATAATGTTATTCACATATCATGTTTCTCATTAGTTCTAATTTGGGCTACGTTCATTATGTTCAATTCGCGATATATATATCTACTGTATTATGACGTCCAACCATTGAGAATGTTTTTTACAGTGTTATTTTGAAAATTAAGTATTTTTTTACCGCCTCTGGTCTAGTGGTTCGTCTACCGGTCGCGGTGCTGTACCGCGGTGTCTTACTACATAGAACAGCCTCTAGATATGCTCGTAAAGTATATACAAATCTGTGCTGTGTGATGTTAACTGCGGCTTCTAGTCACTCCGAGAGTTTATTTTGACTTTGTAGAAATCACTGATTTGAGCTATAAGTAGGTACCATGCTGCGGGATCATTGACCTAAATGCAGGTTTAATTTGGGATTTGTGTTGGTATGGTCTACTTCGTCACCTGTTATGTGTGACGTGCTGCTTCATTGTAGGTACCTAAAGAAAGTATCGATTACAATGCGTAGTTTGTGTAGACTAATTACCCGATCTGTCCTACTTTCAAAAGAACACCAGTTAGTAGGTAAACTGAGTTTGTAATTGTTTGCACTAGCTGTATTATTGTCACACTAATCAAACAAGGAAACAAGGAAATATTTTGGCGGCATTCTGTATGATAGGTACATCTATAATCTCTGTGTTTTTTTTATCTTTATTTATTGGAGAGTGTTTTATCAAAATGATGTGTCACCCAAGAACTTAGAATACAACAAAATAATTAATCACTGATCTCCTACGTTTAATACCTATATTAATAAATGTTACCAACATTTTGGCTTATGACTACATTTTCTTTCTACTGTTTGGGTGCCAGCTTTTTTATATTCTCTTCTATCTTTTTTAAGATTTGTAGGTAGGTAGTTTGAGCCGTACGACTGTCTGAAACTCAACTATTATTAATTTCGATTATATCTGTATTTCAGCGTATTGTAACTGTCTCTTTTTTTCACGACGGGAAAGCGCTTGGCCTTCATATCACCTGCCGCCTCAGCATCAGCACGGCGCGGGGATAAAAATTTTGTCCTCTGTTGTCCACCTTCGAGAGCATTTTGTCTCCCGATGGTGGATAAAAACGGAGGACAAAATTTTTAACCCCGTCCCCGTGCTGAGGGGGCTGGTGTCAAGTTATGATAAGGCCGAAGGTGCATTCACCCGGAATGCTCAACAGATGAGAAACTTGCCTATTTTACGACAAAATGCCGGAACACAGTAATAATTATTATTGCTATGGCGACATTATTAGGTAAGATGGTGGTGGCCTGGCTAGCCAGGCGGACTTTAAACAGGCCCTATTGCCTACTAACCAAACCGAGCATAAATTTTTACTCTGGGGATTCTCTTGTTGCTGACCTCAGTTGTTCGCCAGCTGTGATCAGATCGGTCTCTGATATCAGAAAAAACCGTGTGTAGTCATAAAATGGACTGGTCAATTCAGGAATTGAAAATAGAACAGTGCGGGTCTGTCAATGTCAAAGTAACTACGTAATCACCAATCAATCCTGCGAGATATGGCATATTGTATATAGGTGTCGAGTTAATCACAGTTTATACCGTTAGACCTAGATGTGCTATAATTACTGCACATATTCCCTACTATAATTAACTTCTCATTTACATAGGTTACGGTAGCTTGTTGATACTGACAAAGTAACATAATTACGTGTAGAGTAGGTACCTACTCGATAGCATCGTCACTCTACTAGTGGTATTCAAGTTGACTACTCAGGTTCCGTATACAAAGAGTTCTTTATCTAAGGCCCTTTGTGCTTCCAAGCGCTTAAATATCCATCTTGTTATGATCGAGGACGAAAAAAAGACGTTTCTTGTCTCGTAGCTTTTTTTTTCTATCGAGTGGCAGTATAAAATATAACATAACAGGACACTCATTTTAAACAGCGCTATCTAGAAATATATACTATGAAAATTTCAATTGTCTACCTTTCATAAGATAAAGTCCACCGAAGGCAGACAGGCCGATGCATTTCTCTCAATGCCGATGCGGTCGTGGCTTAAGAATCGACCCCTCCAACTCAAGCCATGGATTTCATAAAAGCCGATTAAGGGATCTCACCAGAAGGGCAGCAGGTTCCTTCTGTATATTGTCTACACCTTAACTGCGATCACCGATCCGCCTACCAAGCGTGGTGATTATGGCAAAAGCCCTCCCAACTTTGGAGGACGCTCTGTCCAGCAGTGGACACTAACATGCTGTTGGTGTGATGTGATATCTCTCAAGGAGTCAACGTGTTGCTTGTTGAAACCGAGCTTTACTGATTATATGCTGTTCAATAAAGAGTAATATAACTACGTTTAAATGAAATGCTGACCAATTGCATTGCTGATAAAAACCGTCATTATTATCTCTTTTGTTATCGGCCTGCGTATACATACCCGGTACATCTATATATATACATTTGTGTCAACAGTTGGTATCGTCTGTTGCGTGATCTGATGCCGGATTGTTTGCCCTTACAGTCGTTTGTATCCTGAATACTTTATTCACAGGTAGAGTAATAGAGCGCCTTGTGAAGGAGTTTGCTCGGAAAGTATCGATTTTATATATACTAAGATTATGTTAGTAATATGTGGTATTTTTCGCTAAGGGTCTCGACCACGTGGTGTGTACATGCGATTCTTGGAAATTACCTCCAAATCACGGCATAAACTTAAACATAAATGTTAAATAAATTTGTAAAGTAAAAAAGGTAAATAGTAATTACAAGCCGCTACGAACGCATGCTTGCTTATTGGTTGATTGCTAACAACTTGATGCTTTTCTAGAGTACTAGGAATTTGTGAGGTATTTACAGGGCACAGAAAAGAAAACCAAATATAACGGGAATATGCCATGACATTGTCATAACATCGCTTCCATGCTTTTTCAATCACATTCTAACATACTGTCTTGAACATCCATGTATCTACTCAATGTACGAACTACCAGAATACCACTCCTAGAATACCATTTATAGATAGGTAGATAAAGTACAATGAGACACATTAAAAAAGGATTTTTTTTCTACATTTTCCACTAAATATAAATAAATTCAACTCTTTTTTAGTGATGTCAATACATTTATAACATTATGTAGTCGATTATGATCTCCCCCACTCCACTGTTTACATTTTCAATCGTTTTGTTTCCATTATACGGTTTCCATTGTATTCTTAATTATTTTATCATAAATGTGTCAAGGCTATTGGATTACACGAGTTACTCAGTTTTGGCTCTAGTTGCGTTGGATTTCCGTGCCACTTTCAAAGCTGAAAAAAGATTAACGAATGTGTCTGAACCGTGACCTTGATCTACTGCGGGATTTGTCTGAAAGATTTTAATATAGAATTTCCTCATGGCTAGATTCCGTACCCAAAGGGTACCAACGGGACCCTACTAATCCTACGTCCGTCTGCCTGTCAGCGGGATGTATTTCATGACCATGACGTAATATGTATACAGTTATTTTTTTTACAGAGTGTATTTCTATTGCCGCTATAGCAATGAATAAAAACATTAAAGGAACAAGAAACGTGATTTTTGCTTTTAAATGTGAAGCGGAACCCTCTGTGTGCGTGTACGCGCTTGGCCGCTTGTATTTATGTTCGATTAGTTCTTTTTTTTTCTTTGTGACTGCGTTGATTACCAGTAAGTGGATTATAGGTACTAGCAGATACCTAAAGAACCCCGCCACATTATTTACAAAAATGAGAACAAGAGGCGTAAGTAATCACGTGTCGGAGAGCAAGTCTTCGAATCGATGTGTACTTAACTGGTGTTGTGCGGTGCGTAGTATCGAGGGTCATCGAAGGGCAACACTGATAACGTACTGTATTATACAATGACCTGGACATATTATATTTGTTGATAAGCAGCAATCTATACCTTGGTAGAGCTATTCAGTGTGGCAATGCAGCCAGGTGTCTTGGGCATCCTTCCTTCTGGAACTGTTGAGTTAAGCCCGACTGCTTCATAGTAAATACCTAGTTTCATTGTACATAGTGTTTGGATATATAGTTAACAGGTTGTCCGAATAGACTTGATTCCATGCAGTCGAACGGATTCCTAGTGCTGGAGCAGCAACGGTACATCTACTACCGTTATTTGAATATTCTTTGGCATTTTTATCTATCCAAAAAGTTTAGTATATGAATTAAAGGTTTTATAAAGGCTATGAAATAGCCTTTAAATTCAAAACTAAAATACAATAGCGCTTTTATAGAAAGCTGACCCTGCGCAGTTACACTTGCGCCAAAATTCTGCTAATGCATCAGCATTTCAGCTCATACACGCTCACATAGCAAAGCATTTTCTGGTAAGGCTCGCTTAAAAAAAAGTAACAGTAACACATTCGCGACTTTTTCCCCTTCGAGGATTGACTCTGATCAATACTCTGTGTGAGACTCACCTACTAGGGAGTAGTCAGTCTCTCTCAACTTACGTTTGAGATCCTGAGCTGACCCTACGTATACCTTACATATAAAAAAAAAATAAAAAAAATATGCAGGTCAAAAAAAAAAGTAACAGTAACACACTCGCGCCTTTTTCCCCTTCGAGGATTTACCTCTGATCAATACTCTGTGTGTCACCTACTAGGGAGTAGTCAGAGTATTACGTTTGGTCATGCATAGAGCTTTCGGTAATATGTAGGTACTAAGTCTATAAAATATGCAGGTTATTGATTGAGAAAGACGTTCGATATGACTTATGTTACGTAATATTTAATCAGATTCCAAACTTGTTATGTTTTATTGGGATAAGCACTGTCTTTTCGGTTGTATGGACCTAAACGAAATGACTATACAACCTGACAAGACAAGACCACTCTGCCTTGAAGCTGATCTCCAAATTGGTAATTTCCAGGTGATTTCGGACGCTACCAGTGTTTCCAGTTCATTCTCCACATCCTGGCAGCGATGACGGCAGGCATGCACATGCTCTCCCTCGTCACAGTGGCAGCTGTACCCGAACACAGGTAATTTCAATAATACTAATAACTCGCTTTTGAGTTGTTTTTTCACAAATTCCACACCATATACTCCCAACTAAGCAGCTTTGCTTATAGGAGATTTAGATTACTAAGATATTAGCTACAAGCTTTCTTTTAAATATATAAGCGGTACGATAAGCCTCATAGCTCATATGGTTGGACCTCCGTCTTCGGTGCTTTAGGTTGTCTATGTTCATCATACTAATGTTAAACCTGGGTAGGAATCGAACCCAGATCAAGCAGAAGATACTAACTACGCGCGAGGAGCCAGAGCAATCTTAAATTATTGCCAACAATTACGAATGTCCTCTGGTGTCTAAATTTTTCTAACACCTGAGTGAGATTCCTTAGTCGCCTTAGTGAAACTTGATATATTTGCATATAATTTGAGGTTAAGCGGGTTGGGGCTCCATAATCAGAAGAGTAATAAAAGTCTACCAAGTACATAAAATGGAAATCAGTAGCTGATGCCAAAGTGTTGCTAAAAATAACTGAGTACAATCTCTCTTCTCTTCTTCATCTCTGTCTTTTTACCGCCTCTGTGGTCTAGTGGTTTGCCCACCGGTATCAGATCCAGAGGTCCCGGGTTCGATCCCCAAGGGGAGTACAATATTGTGCTTGGCATTTAGAGGCCAGATAACCAGTTCCTCAGTTTGTTGAGGGTTCCGGGTGAAGTGGCTTCCACCTTCGGCCTTATCATCGCTTGGAAATTAGATGAGAATGAAAGCCAAGCACATGCACTTCGTACAGTAAAAATAAAAATCCAACATTGATTGAGGGCAATGTTATTTACAATTTTTTACAACCCGATGACAAAATAATGTGAAAACTGCTTCAAGGTTGATTCAATGATAAAATGTTCCTATATTCTGTTGTATTTTACCTGCTTTTTTTCTAACTCTAGTCAAACGGGGTGTAGAGCCGGAAATTGAAAATTGGTGCACGTGCATGATAAAATAATTTCCTGGAAACCCTACCTTTTTGGCTGTATACCTACCTTAACGATTATAATTTGCATTCTTTATATTTACTATGAGGTACATAACTACCTTCTTACTTAATACTTATTGTTAAATTTCATACCATTACTACCACGACCTCTTATAGCAATCTTGTTTTGATATTACTTTACTTTTGTCGCTATCTATCTAGTGTAGAAAAAACGAGAAAAAAGTAATGTAAGATCAAAACGAGAATGCTATAAGACGTTGTGGTTAGGCCCCTGTAACCTATTTTAAACCTTCCTTCACCATGTTCTTATGTTCGGATCCGGAAATAACCTCAACCGTGAAATGAGACAGGACAGGCCCTTGACTCTTTTTTACTAAAAACGATATTTTCTTGTTTTTTTTCGTGTGTTTGATTTATCCACGTTTGAGTTTGGACTAAAAAATAACATTTTAACCTAGTTCACGTAAAGTTAAAGCACACAAGTGATACAATACAACTTTCAAATTTACTAATTTAGTAGTAATATGCATTATCACAGTGTTGACTTGACAGAAATGAAGCGCTAAGCAATAGTATGGTCTACTATTTCTCTTTTTAGTCTAAGCTTTATTATACAAAAAATGACATATTAATAAACTGATGTTGGTACTGTGATTATATTCTAGTAAAACTTCATTTATGAATCATTTAGAAAAGGAGATTCTAGTATGTAATTTTTAAAATAAGAATTTCCTGTTGAGAAGCGAGTTTAACTGGCAAAAGACACAACTATATGTGGTTTTTACTAAACGAACCTCAATGCTCTCATAAACCTTCAATACGTTTGCTTAGCTGCGGTTCTAAATAGACATAGTCTAAGCTTGTTTCGAGCACTAGGTTTCATAAAAAAAAAAATCAAATGGCTTTGGATTTTAGTAGGTATGTACCGACAGCGGAGTGACAGTCGTCTATATATTTATTAAACGTAAGTACTTACCTTGTAACAAATTTTTAATCTGAGTTGGTATTTCCCTCTTTTTACACGCTTTGGTCAAGGACTATATGACCTAATAGCTTTATACTATTGAATAATTGAATATGTTTTCATATCACTTTTATTACTTTTGTTATTACTCACACGGATATTTTATGAATATAATAAAAAGTAATGCTTTATTATCATACCTGCAAGAATTTCATAGTTTTAGCAGCATTATAAAACTAACCCATTTTTTATAGAAAGTGGTGACGGATATTTTAACCCTACTTTTCGTAAGTACCTCTACTTTATTAACATTTTAAAAACCTATCCATATCCAGAACTAGTCAAGGATTAAGTACATGACAAATGTCAAGTATTACCTAACGAGAAAGCTGCTCTAAATTAGTCTCAATTATAATTAGCTATAAAAAAATCTAGGTATGGTAATTCTAAACGAATAAAAATATTAGATTATCATGTTGAGATTGAAATTACATATAAAACTTTAAGTGTAATAATACCTACCACTTAGACAAATGTATTGCCTCTGTCTACCTCCTCGTAGGTGATCCTCATAAGATTCGTGATCTGAGTAGTGATCAAAGGTGAATCCTCCAAGAGGAAAACTTCATGTTACTTTTTTATTTTACCAGATAAATAGCAGGGTAAAATAACGTAAAGAACGCCCATAATAACCACATGCAGTAGGTATGCACCTATAAAATGGATCTATCATGGTCACAAATAACGTTTCATGATACAAGAAACCATTTTTACATGATACTTTTCCGTTTTCAGGTGTTTCCTGCCAGGAATCGACAGTGCGAATCACAGCTTGCCCTGGAACTCATCGCTCGTACTTGAGTCTATACCTATCAACGAGCATGGTAAACTAGAATCGTGCGTGTACACGAGCGGTGATAACAGGACGTTGACGGAATGCAGTTCCTGGGTGTACGACACGCGGTACTTCAAGTCGTCCCGCGGGATTGAGTGGGATTTCGTGTGCAGCCGCCGGTGGATGGGCGCCGCTGCGCAGACCGCGTACATGTTCGGCGTGGTCGCGGGATCGCTTCTATTCGGACGACTCTCCGACAGATTTGGCAGAAAAACTGCCTTCCTCTGGGCCGGCATCCTCCAACTCATTCTCGGATCCTCGGTGGCTTTCGCGGCTGATTATTACTCTTTTGTGATACTACGATTTCTTTATGGAACTTTTGGATCTAGCTCGTACATTTCTGGCTTTGTACTTACGATGGAAATAGTCGGCGCCAGCAAGCGGACTATATGCGGAGTCACGTTTCAGATAATGTTTGCCATCGGATTGATGCTGCTACCAGCGTGGGGATCGCTCATCGACGACAGATTCTTATTGCAAGTCATATATGCGTTACACGCCGCGGTTTTGCTTCCTCATTGGCTTCTGATGGACGAGTCCCCGAGGTGGCTGTGGGCCCAGGGGCGCGCTCGCGAATCCGTGGCGATCGTAGAAAAGGCATTGAAGATGAATAACTCCTCCGAAACCATCGACACTTCGCTGCTGGTGTCGAAGTGCAAGGTGACGTGCACCAAGTACACAGATGAACTTTCCGCTGGAACCGGAGGCCTGTTCGGGACCCCAAAAATGCTCCAAAAAACTTTAATAATATGTTTCTGCTGGTTCACTAATGCCGTTGTATATTATGGACTCTCATTAAATACAGGAAAACTAAGCGGAAACCCGTATTTTATTATGTTCCTAATGGCGACCGTGGAGCTGCCTAGCTTCGTTATCATAACGTATTTCCTGGACAGAGTCGGACACAGAGCTCTGATCAGCACCATGATGGTGTTGGGTGGTATCGCTTGTTTGGTGGTGGTGGCGCTGCCTCACGGGTCGACGGCTACCACGGCCGTTGTGATGGTAGGTAAGCTGTTCATATCGGGTTCGTACTCGATCCTGTACAAGTACTCTGCGGAGCTGTTCCCCACGGTGGTGCGGAGCTCCGGCGTGGGGCTCGGCAGCATGTGCGCCAGCGTCTCCGGCGCGCTGACGCCGCTCATAAACCTCCTCGACACCCTCAACCCGAAGATACCGACGATAATCTTCGGGATCCTGGCACTGCTCTCTGGATTCTCCACGTTCTTCCTCCCCGAAACGCTCGGTCGCAATCTACCGCAGTCATTGGATGACGGTGAAAAGTTCGGCGTAGGTGATAACTGTTTTACAAACTGCTCCGGTCGAAGGATAAGTACCTCGTCGGCTGGTTTACCCGAGACCATGGTTCCGTTAGATAGAGAAAAGCAAGGGCTAGATGAGAAAAGAAACGCGTTAGCCTAATGAGACTATTGATATCGCTTGACTTGTTTATGAATGAAGCGCAGTCAAAACTGACAGATAGCCAGTATATCTAGACTAGGTTCAGTCATAATATTACTTTTTAGGGTCCCTTACATAAAGGATGCCAACCGGACATTATTAGGTACTAAGCCGTCCACTGTCCGTCCATACGTCAATCGTCTGTTTGACAGTGAGTAATCTTAGGAACCGTAATAGATAGATACATTAAATTTACAAAGATTGTGTATTTCTATTGCCGCTAATTAATTTAATCATGTTATCGGTGGCCTTCTTGCAAGAAACTTGTTTTTTTGCCTTAATATGTGGGTTGGAATCCTCGTTATGCGTGTACGCACTTGCCCTTTTTATTTGCCCGGAACTTAGTCGACGGTTTTTTAGTGACGGGAAGCGCTTAGCCATCATCTCACCTGGTTTCAAGTTTGATAAGGCTGAAGGTACTACCCGGACTTCACCCGGAATCCTCAACATACTGAGGAACTCCAATGAAAAAAGAAATTAGAACATAGAAAAAGAAAGTAACAAAATCATTTCAAATTCTTATGGCGACAGATTTAAGTAAGGTAACCAGGCGGGCTTAAACAAAGTCCTACCACCAACCAAACTAAGCACAATATTGTAGTCCCCCTGGGGATCGAACTCGAGAGGCGGCTAAAATAGGTTTAACTATAGTTATCTGCTTATATTAGATGTTAGGTATCTAGTCGAGCAGCGGCCATTTAATTCGTTACGTGATTTTACATTAGATTAGATCGATAACGCGCCCCAATATCCGTAGTCGTAGGGTATAAGATCTTTAATGTATTTAATAAAACAACGAATTTGAAAGAACAGGGTTTGTAAGGAAAATGTATGCGATTAAATTTCCTTAATATGTAATTTTACCTTTGTGACCTGAATCAAATGTTTATCGTGTAAGGTCACTGAACTGAATCTAAATATTTTTTAAATTGTATAAGTAAATTGAAATTCTCATTTTTAATCTAAACCGTGATATAGGTGTTGTTTTTTATGTCTTGTATCACCCCTCAGCGTGCCTGAGTATTTTTTACACTTAAAGTGATTCAAAACACTTTTTGTGGAACACCCTGTGCCAAGTAGGTTAGTTACCGAACAGTCTTATTTTGATAAGACGAATAAAATACAGGTTTAGATATTTGTCACCTAATTCTAAAGACCCAGTTAGATAGTTTAGGTGTGTATTTGTATGTAAACTAATTCTAAAGACCTAGTTAGATAGTTTAGGTGTGTATTTGCATGATTATCGAATTTAATTACTTTTGAACTTTAAGGTCTGAAAATTGAATCAAGTATTAAATTGAGTATTATATTTATGGATTGGATTTGTAGCAATTATTGCAAATTAGTTTTTTTGTAAATTGTATGTTTATGAAATACCCACCTGATAAGTGAATGAGAGCAATTTGTACTGCTTTGTGTTAGTAATAAAATGATGTGTTGTCGTAACGAATGTGTAGTAATTTATAATTATATATACCTTTTAATTATAAAGTGTTACTTTCCATTACGTATTCACAGAGTTAAAATACGGTAATAAAGGAATAATATGTATCAATACATTTCATAATTTACAAAATGGTTTTGTATCCACATTTGGTAGATATGTTATTAATTTGGTAGATATTAAAGTGTTTATCTATCAGACTTTAAAACCCAAGTAATGACAATTTACTAGAAGTGAATAAAAAGTAATAGCTTCGTATTTTAATTAGTGCACGCGACTGTACATTCATTTTGTTAGTGTATTTAGTTTGGTAATTATTATTTTTTAATGTAAAAACAAAAATAAAAACCTATCTAATAATAGAATGTTCATGTGTTATTTTATTTTCTTTATTTAATGGCATATGATGTGCCTACAACGAAAATAGCAAAAAGGTATGCTATGAGAGCCGAATGTGCCTAGATTAAATATTATTGTTCGCTTTTTAATAAACGACATGATTATGAAGTAAAATATATATTTGGTAAATGATTATTCGTTTTATTTTGCAATGTTTACAGCTTATTTGGAGTTCACAAAGAGTATAGGTAATACTCTTTGAGGGCCATGTCGCTAGCAATAATGGCAACACTGTATTATTAGATTGCCGTTTAAGAAAGAAGAGCCACCGAACATGGTTTATGTAGCACAGTTCCTCATAGAACCACTGGACAGCTAGCCCGGTTCGTTTAGCTCAGATCAGTTTGTTCACGGTGTGAGTAAAGCAATGCAAGCAATAAATTAATGCGTTCGGAAGCTCGCATACAATGAGTAGGTATGGTACTTTTGCAATCATATGTACAGGTACACTTCATCATTCAAAATACAGCCATTACTTTTATATTCACATCTAGTAAACTTTTACATTACTTCAATATTTAAGTCTATTAGATAACAAACTAGAATACCAAATTATTAGGTACATATCTACTAGATGTGAATACAAAACTACTTATTTTGAAAATTTTGAAGTATTAACATATTAATGCAGGTAACTAACTAACTGTACAGTACACATCAGAAATAGTATTAAACTGACATACTAGTACAAAAAGATAAGTTTTTTAATACGTACGTCCACTATACATCCATTATCTGTCTCTCTGAGATACTCGGAGTAATGGCACGAGTAATCAAATAACAGGTACTCAAAGTAATGGGACGGGCTCATAACAAATAGCAGGTACTCAGAGAAATAAGACAGGCTAAACGTCTAGTAAATTCTGTCATTGCTTTAATATACCTGATAAATATATCACACTTGAATACCTAATTAATAATATATCTACCAGATGTGGAGACAAACCCATTTGGAAAATAATAATTGTATAAGATACAGTGTGCTCAAAATGTTTAAAATAAAACTGGGCATCGAAACATGCCACAGCACTTCGAGAGGTACAGTATAAAAGGATTTCCTGTTTGAGCAGCCCACCTGGGGAACGCCCTCTGCCTTACAGAATATCGCAGCCAAATAGCACTATATCCATATACAACCGTTGGTCTGTTACCTTAGTAAAAAAATATAAATTACATGTACCTATCTAATCAATATGTAAGGTATGAGAATAATCATAACACCTCTCATTTTAGTCGGGGTATAAAAGTGGTTCTCTGCAAATCTTTTTTCCTTCAAAAAGACATCAACGCGCACTTTTCGCAATGCTCATCAGGTCGACGGCTATCAAAGAATATACGAACCGTCCAACTAGGTGGACAGCCTGGTTTTTCGGTTATTAATAGACTCAAAAGAATAATGCAAAGGAAAATTAAAATGATTTACTAATAATCCGACCAAGTGAGTGTCGGACCATATTGATCAGTCATCCACATTTAAGTAAAAATAATGCGGATATTTCACATTTATTTCAAAGTCTCAAAATTTCTGGAGCCATAGTGCGCATCCGACTCACGCTTGGCCGATTTTAAGAATTTGTGGTTATACTTACACTATAATCACACTCAGATTGAACCATGTTTGAACTGTTAAGGTATCTATGGTGTAAAACAGTTTTTAAGCTTACAAAAATAAAACACATTTTCTACATCACTACCCTGTCTAGTTTTTACACAATCCGACTCACCCACAAGATTTCGCACTCAAACACCCTTATAAAGATTCATTTAACTGGATAAAAATAATTGTTGTGTGTTGTTGTAAGTATTCAGAAAAATGTAAATAATTATAATTAAAGCCCTCGGGACCAATATACATATCTCTAAATATTAGTAAGTAGGCACGGTAAATAATTGTTACATATCTCAGACATACAGACGGAAAACTAAGTCGTAATAGGGTCAATAACTTAAGGGTAATTATAAAAAAAAAACATAAAATATTTTTTAAGTACAGTGCAAAAAAAAAATTACATTTTCATTCTTTTGTACTGTTCTGTACGTAAAAGTTATTCGTAGTCACTGTAGATACTTTCGTAGCGATCGTAGACTTTTCGTAGCATACGAGACCTTGTATTTCACCATTATTCAAATTCATCAATATGGTTCCGTGCTTATGGCAGGAGGCATAATATCATATTATAGGTATGCGAGCAGCAGCATCATTCTGAAGGTTACAAGACCAAATCTCTTTTAGTTATTAAGTACCTACTAACCTCCTACTTCCATCTTAAGTTTTTCTAACACTGTGGACCTAAACGTCTGAATCAATCTTTATATCTAAAATAATTCCCAGATAACGATAGCTTTTTTTTTTCAGATGCTGGATCGATGGAGTCGATACCAACGAAACAGTAGCCGCTTGGGATTCACCAGCAATCATAAAAGCCATACCGAAGACCCTAACCGGTGGCTTACACAACTGCCTCATGCTCGACGCGAGCAACGCATCCATCGAATGCAACAAGTGGGTGTACGACGACACGTACCGCACCTCCTCGCGGGCCATCGAGTGGAACTTCGTGTGCAACACGCGGTGGATGGGCGCCGTCGCACAAACCGTCTACATGCTGGGGGTGTTCACAGGCGCAGTCGTACTCGGAGGGATGGCCGACAAATACGGCAGAAAAGTTATATTTTGCTTGTCTGGGGTCTTACAACTGATATTCGGGGTAGTAGTAGCTTTTATACCAGAATACTATTCGTTTCTAGTGGTAAGATTTGTATACGGGATCTTCGGTTCCGCAGGATCTTATATAACTGGGTTCGTGTTGTCAATGGAACTAGTGGGCGCCAGCAAACGGACGGCGTGTGGTGTCGCTTTCCAGGCAGCGTTCGCGGGGGGCATCATGCTGGTCGCTGGGTGGGGGGCACTCATCGACAATAGACAGATACTCCAAATTGTTTACGGGTTACATAGTCTGCTTCTTATCCCTCACATTTGGATCATGGACGAATCGCCCCGTTGGCTGTGGGCTCAGGGCAGGTCCAAAGAATGCGTGGAAATAATTGAAAAAGCCCTAAAATGCAATCGGTCAGAAAACACTTTAGACAAGGCTGATTTAGTGTCGAGAGGCAAGGCTCAATCGTCCAAGGCGGCGAATACTCCGAGCGCAACAACGGCAGATCTGTTCAAAACGCCCAATTTACGAATAAAAACATTAAACGTCTGCTTGTGCTGGTTCGCAAATTCGATTGCGTATTACGGGCTCACGCTGAGCACGGGAAAACTTGAAGGTAATCCGTATCTGATCACCGCTATTTTAGGATTCGTAGAATTTCCGAGTTACGCGGCGGTGATCTACTTCCTAGACATATGGGGTCGCAGGTCTCTGATGAGCTCAATGATGCTGGTCGGTGGAGCGTGCTGCGTTGTCGCGACTCTGCTGCCGTCCGGTAGCACGGTAGCCACCGGGGTCGTCATCGGCGGCAAGCTTTTCATCGCTGGCTCCTTCGCTATCATCTACAATTACTCTGCAGAGCTCTTCCCGACCGTCGTACGTAACTCTGCGTTAGGATTAGGGTCTATGTGTGCCAGACTTTCAGGAGCTCTGACTCCCTTGATTACCCTTTTAGACTCCTTCAACCCCAAAATACCAGCTGGTATTTTCGGTATAGTGGCACTAATCTCTGGTTTTCTCTGTTTCTTTTTACCCGAGACTATGAACCAGCCGATGCCGCAGACTCTGGCTGACGGAGAGAAGTTCGGCAAGGGTGATACGGCATTTGCGAGTTGTTTGGGGAAGAAGAGACAGAATTACAATGATGATGATAAAACTCCGGAAGCTATGGTGCCGCTAGACGATATTAATAAGAGTAGGGTGTAATACGTAAGCTCCTATTATCTGAGTTAGGTATACTTTACCTACCTAATGGTGCTTGTTACTTAGGGACTAAGAAGTTATGTAGGTATACAAATGTGCTATGAATCGTTTTGGAGAGTCTAGATATTTTTATACAATTGTTTTGTTACAAATGTGGTGGTATAAATAGTGAAGATTGTTATATTAGTACCTTAAATACATTCAGCGACATTAAATAGGGTAACCCCCTCCCACCCTGCAGCACAATGTGAACTAGGCAACGTGTGACGTGGGAGGGTGGGTAACTGAATAATAACGCTTTACTGCACGTACCTCCTTACCTTACTGCCGATAAATATTTAGACACTAATCGTTCAGAGTTGTTGTTTTCTTCATAAGTTGTTTTTTTTCTATATTGCAATATGTCCTGATTGTAGAGTTCATTTCATTAAATTAGTCTGTGATATTGTTAAAATATGATGGGATGAAGGGAACGAATTCCAATGTTAATTTATTCAGTAACATTTTTTTAAATAATTTCGAAACTTCAAATCTATTGACAGTTTGGAATCGCGACCAGCACAGAATGAGAGATACGTAAGAACCCGGGGCTAGTTATTTTTTAGATGATCCATGAAAACAAGCAAATTTTCCGTTCCCGGTATGAGTACGTACAGTGAAAGTAAAAACTATTTTTTGAAATGGACTCTGCGCATACTTAGTTGCTCAATTATTTGATCATACTGAATGAGTGGGATAATATTTTAAAAGACCTAGGTACTTCAGACGGCCTACAGTTTGATATATTGGTTATACTTATAGTGTACCTACCTACAGGGGTCTCTTTTGCAATAGACATCAAAGTCCTCTCGTTTACCCTGTAAGTGGGTACATACCTACCTTATCCATTATTTGTTAAATTATAGATAGATTATAATTAATTACATCGAGTGGTTTGATTTTGGCGTTACGTGTGTGACTTTGTAAATGTTTAATGACCTACCCATACCTATCTACCTAGGTAATATTGTAATACCTATCTGAATTATTTAAGTAGGTAGGTAGCTATATTTGTAAAAATGTAAATAAATATCGAATAATATAAACCTATTAATTGATAACATTTTAACTGCTCCTTTTATTCCAGTCATCCGTAGGTTGTGATTAGGTACCTACCCACTAGGTAGGTGCAAAGGCATTTTTTTAATTGTACGGTGGGAAAGCGCTTGGTTCATATCACCTGGTTTCAAGTTATGATAAGGCCGAAGGTGGAAGCTTACTTCACCCGGAATCCTCAAACTGAGGAACTGACTACCTAAAGGCTGGAACACAGCAACTGATAATTATTGTTATGGCGATATACTAAGGTAAGGTGGCGGTTGCTAGACAGGCGGACTTATACAAAGTACCTCACGTGGTGGACCACATACCAAACCAAGTACAATATTGTACCCCCAGGGAATCGAACCCAGGACCTCTGGACCTGTTACCGGTAGGCGAACCAACAGGCCACAGAGGGGGTTTAAAGTTGTTGCATCTCACTTTTCAGTCTATGGTAAAATCATTAATTGTTCAACCAAATAACTACAACCAGTGCATTATCGAATGTGGCAGATTGAATATGTGTCCATATACGGTAATTATACAATCTATCCTAGTGCTCTACTAGAGGTACCTATAATAGAAAGTTTGGTTCTGACGAGTCTTGAGCCAACTTTTAGGTACCTAAGTACCTACCAACCTTATATAGGTACATTATGTATAAAAAATTAAGAGTCGTTATGAAAACAAAAACACACTTAACCTCAATACTTATCATTATTTTATTCTAAACAATAATTTAAATCACAGTGAGAACCATCAATATTCATTATGAATCACAAGACATCGATCTGAACATTAAGCAGTTAAGTGTTAAGTAACCTACCTAGTATTTCAGCATATTGGTGAGAGAGTAGGTACTTTTTTGAGACCGTCTTGTTCTTTTATACTGTTTTTGGCAAAATAATCTACAAACTAGGTACCTAGAGATTGAGACAATCTAAAAACTTTTATTGTGATGTCTGTGGGCCCACCTTTACGACAGACGACGTCGGTACACCGCTAAAGCCGCGGTTGCACATAAAGCGCGAAATACCCAATTGTGAAGAAGACAACGAATGTACCTATTACGCCACACTTTCAGTGCAGTAAAACCGAATATAGGTAAATTCTGTTCAGTTATTGTACTGGATTTCTATAGTTGTACCTACGGTCCTCAGACGTAAGGAACAGTCTGTTTACCGACGCATCGCGCCAAGCGTGATTTGTGGTCATCTTGTACAATTTCGAACGTTTCTTTTTATCTGGGAAATAGACGCCAGGCGCAAAGGCAGTAAAGATGGCAATAATGGTTAAAATTAAATATTAGTTAACTGTTAATTGATAAAAAAATATATCGATATTTTTATTGGTTGAAAATATTAGTTAATATTATTTGTTTAGTATCTACACGATTTGGTTATTGGTTGATGTTAATGCAGTTGAATATTTTATTCTATTGATCAAATAAATGTAACCGCTAATTCGTCTCTATCATAGTAGCACTATGGGTATTTGTTTAAAATATCACATCACTTTGTATTGAATAAATATATCATATACAGCAAATCAGAGAAATTTAATCTCTATAGTGAGGAGACGAAAGCATACAATTGAATGAAGTCAACCTAATACATAGTTGAAAACTCTGCGAGCAGCAACATACGAAAATGTTTCTTATTTGTAGCACTTTAAAGTTAAAATTTCAATGCATTAAATTATGTTAGTTCTAACTCAGGGTGAAGTTGATATGATATTTTTATTCGATAATGTTAATTCTGATTATTGAATATAATGGTTGATTTTAAATATTAGTTAAATTTATTGGTTGATAGTTATATTCGTCATCTCTAAAAGGCAGGCAGTGCTACCACGGCCACGTCACTCGTCAAGATATTGTTTAGCGGTGAGACTACGAATCGACTTGTTATTAAAACATCTGTACAAGGAAAGGTTCACAATCAGAATTCCGGAAAATATTGACGACAATCACAAATTGTTTTCTATAAGTATAAGTGTTAATTGAAGAGTACCTAATGTGGCAAGGTACCTAATTATCAGGCCATCACATACCCACTACATAACTAGAACCTACTGTCTTAAGATAGATAAAAATTTACTCTACATGATTTAAAATAGGTTGCTATCAGTGAAGTACAAAACAATAGCTGCAAACACTTTTGAGTCTGCTTAACAACTAGTTAACTTATGATAGGGTGATGTCCAAATATTCCTTGGTAAGTAGGTACCTCAAATTATTAAAAAACTACGATTTCAATATTAATTTTGTAAAAACTTTATAAAAACTACAACATTGAAAAAAGTTACAGAATGGACTCAAGACCTTTTTTAATGTAGATATTTAATATTAGCTGCACTTCAGTTATTATTATGAAAGTAACTATTTAATTTCTACAGGAACGTAAATTTAAATAACTTTTATTAAAGTAAAGGATCAAATCATATTTGCCAATGATTTTCAAATAAAAACATAACTATAAATAACTTCGCAAATCATCAAGTTTTAAAACTAAAAAAAATAGGATCAAGTATTGAGCAAGACATCAAAGACAGGAACCGAAATGCAAACACATTTCTAATATCCTCTTCTTTTGCAAACAATTGTGACCATTAATTGCAAACATTACAAATTCTTGATTACCAAGAACCTTATAGACCTAGTAAAATACCTTGCAATACTACGAGCAAAGCTTGTGAATGAAATATTTAAAACTAAAACCAAAAGAACCACTTCACAACCAATATGATTGATATTTAACCTTTTTGGTTAACAATAAAAAACTATTATAAAAATGTATTATTATTGGGTACCACTATAACAAAAGCATGGACTGATGTTTTTGTTATAATATTTAAATAGGTAATAATCATTGAATTGCACTTCATTTTATATGGTTTCATTTCAATTCAAGTATGCAGAAAGAGCTAAGCCAACATGATTAAATAAGGGCGGAAGAACTAATCTGCTCAACAAAGCGCCATTGACACGCACCATGCAAATACTCAATCTAGTGGCAGAAAAAAATGACATATTTCACAGTTCCCAGAGCGAGTTTGTAGAGGCTACACTATAACATTTATGTTATTGTATATAATTGTGACAGCATTGGTTGTATTGTGTTTATTTATTTTTATATGATATTTTTGACATATGAGAATTACTAATAATGATAATGAATTTCAAAAATGAATTTTAATAGTTTTGATTTAATTTTTAGTAATTTAATAAGGCAGACAATTAACTACTCTATTGTATTAGGAGCATACTGTAATGATAGATGTATTGTTTTTAATAAATAAATATAAAATAATGTGAAGATGCATATACCTACAGTGTGATGTCATATTAAACCAATGTTTGCAGTGCTGGCAATAAAAGTGACAATATATGCTTGGTCATTATGTTATTGTAAGTAATAAATACAAAAATAATGAATCTTTATCAGTACCTATTTAACAAACGAGAACTTTGTTCCCATCAACCTGTAGAAATTTTCAATACTATTTCTTAGAGCAATTTAGGACTACAAACAGTAGATAACCGTTTTCATGCATACTAAGATTAGACTACAGTCACATAGATTTTATGTTGAATTCACACTGAAAGATCTGAAATATGTAACATGTGATTAATTTCTAATGAATATTTGATATGAACATAACAGTTTCTCAAAGATTTTCAATTTAAATAGAATATTTAAAATAATAGTCATTGGTCATTTAAACTAAACTTTTCCATTAAAAAATTAGCACCAATTGAATTTTAACTATGCATCAAAATGATTATAACTAATTACTATACTATGATAAATAAAAGCAATTTGCTTTATTCTAAATGCCTAATTAGCTTTTCCTAGGTGTAAGTGCTGTGCTGACATTTTCAGCCACCCCATCGTCTCCTCTTTGGCTTTTAACTGAAATCACTAAGATGTGAAGAAATAAATAAGATATTAGAACAAACTGAAATCTAGTATACCAATAATCAATGCTCTGGACAGCGCGTCTGTGGAATCTGAGTGATTCCAGATGCTTTAATCTCTGCAGTAATGGCTGTATGTACCACAATGGCAGGCTGAGTGGGGGTTGGGGCATGAAGTTCATGACTTTCACCCGGAGTGAGGTTTGCAAGTGCTGCTAAGAGATCATGGTTCACTAGAGGTTCATTTTCCTCCCTTGGCTCCCAGCCCACCGGCGGGCTCGACGGTGGCGAGATTAAAAATTGTTTGACAGGAGCAGGAGGTCTCAAATTCTTGTAAGACACAGGAGTCACCGGCTGGGCGAAATAACAGTTGATCTGATTATTGTAAAACTGATACTGATGCAGTTGTACGCGAGCATTAGCAGCCGCCAACGGACTGTCGTAGTTAACGCGCAAACGCCTAAAGCTCCGCAACCACTGGAAAGTCGTGTTTTCCGAAAATATACGGAACAATTTTTCCATCTCTTGTTTAAGGTTCTCATCGCCGAATACGTCGCTGTGGATGTTAGTGACGATTACAGATTTGGGCAGGTCGTCGAAATCATCTATTTCTTCTTGTGTGTCGGATTCATGTTCTAAATTAGCAATATTAGGATGAATGTTAGGCATTCCATCTTCAGGGTTTATGTAAACATCGTCTTCTGGGAAAGAATCATCCTCATCCTTGTTAGCCATCACTATTGTATCAATAGAAAGATTGCTTACAGATACCACATAAACTTCAAAATTAACTTGACACTAAAATCTATTTATAATGTTTGATGATTTTCTACTATGTAGGTACCAAGAACTAACGAACAAAACAAGAAACAAGGCAAGCAATTTTTTTTTTTTTTTATGGCAATCGGCTTAACCATTTTGCCAGTGTCGCGTCATTTTATTCAATATTAAAATAGGACAAAAAAAAACGCGCGATGTAAAGAATTTTTGAAATAAAAATATAACAAAACCAGTTTATAATTTTATGCCATTTGAATTTATGAAATTTACTATAAAATTATATACTTAATTATAATTGCGTCTTTCTAATTTAGAAGAAACGAAATGTTAAATGGAAGAGGGAAGCAAAGATATTATCAATCAACGAAACAACAATAGCTACATTACATATTATATAGATTGATCAAATCATCCAACTTAAATTCTAGACATTGATTGACGACTAAATAATGAAATTGACAATAGCAAAAATCAATCAATCAGGTTGTTTTCAGCTTCTAACAAGCTGCGGCTCCTAACTTCATTAATCACGTGCCTGGGTTCATGAGATGAATGAAGTTCAAAAAGTATAACAGTCAAGATATTCAAATATATTTGACACGTGTTTTATATCAATGCAGAAAAATATGCAAGTATTGATACTTAAATGAACATATGTATTTGTTATTATTTATGGTAGGTACTACGTCGCACTATCTATCCTGAATCCTTGTTATATATCCTTGAATATCCTTGTTGTAGGTATTATTATTCCGTGTTTAGCTTGTATTACAACTGATTTAGTGGGCATTGATCTATGGTGGCTTGTTTTCGCTGTGGTAACCGATCCGATCTGAATGACCCGATTTATTAATTCGAAATATCCTTCAGTTCATTAACTTTACAAATTGTTGTGTTACTTGCACAGACTTTAAATGAAAAATTCGGTACCTATTAGTATTCTAATATTGTTAGTTACTCTTTGGGTATATTCAAGGAACAATTACGGGTGCGTTCCGTTACTCGACCACAAAGCCCATGACCGCAACGTCAATCGTACAACCAACCAAACCAAGCACAATTTTTTACCCTCCTGCGGAGATCGGACCCGGGTCCTCTGGATCCGTTACCGGTGGGCGAACCAATAGACCAGAGGTTGGTCATGATTACTCGTTCCACC
This sequence comes from Venusia cambrica, assembly GCA_951394065.1. Classification (NCBI taxonomy): domain Eukaryota; kingdom Metazoa; phylum Arthropoda; class Insecta; order Lepidoptera; family Geometridae; genus Venusia; species Venusia cambrica. The sequence continues at coordinate 8,358,814 of OX596055.1, forward strand.
TGCTTCAGATCGCCGCTATCGAAGCACCTCGATCCCAAACGGAACGGTTCGTGGTCGTAGTGAACCAAGAAGAAGAAGAGAAAAACCAAACAAACAGTGGGAATGCGTCTGCGTCCGTCTAACTAACTTAGAATCAAACCTAAGAAAAAGGGAATTTCATCCGCACATTTCCACGTACAGAGATGATATTGCCCACTGTGCGTACAATGATTTTAAAAGTAATTTTAGATTGGAACCAATTGAATTCACTTTGAACTTATTTCTTAGCCTTGCAAATATTGATACATGTCTACTCCAGTACCTACTTAGAAAAGGTCATCCTCAAAAACCTCATAATATTCGGAGCCAGGTAGCCCTCGCCTCTATACACACTTTAACTTGGTAAAAGCACGGTACTCCCAATTAATAATGCCTCGGTCTCATGTTTGTAAATAAAGTCTTTGTCTAGCTAGGAAATTCCTGACATTTGTAACTGTCATACCTGTAAAACCACAGTAAGTCCTACTAGTTGTGTAAGTATTAGAATGTTTAGTACTTAGTTATGGTAATAAATGGCGTTGTTTTGATTTATTTATTGTGTTTTGTACTTGGTACATACTGAAGTTTTACTGTAATACAAATAAAATGTTTATAGTAAATACTTATTAATATTTAAACAGTTCTTCCTTACAATACCTGCTTGAGATCATTTATAATTATCTATGCACTATGAAAGTACCTACTTACTATACCATCAGAACAAAAAATGAAATGGAACTAATTATAATTTTGTACTATAAACATAATCACAAGAAATTACATTAAAAATGAATCTGAAGTTGAAAAATTATATTTTTCATGATTAGCATTTTATATATGTGTTGTATGATTTGCATTTCACGCTCTTTTCACTCACTTGTATTGTCAGTGTCACTAGACGTGCACTTCGCACCACGGGAGTCGTGGGTGCGTCGCAGTCGATGTCGGTGACGTCAATAAGATGTTTCTTGAGCTCAACCGCATCGGTTGTGGCTACTAACGGAACGCCAAAATGGGTGACCGCGACGAAATTGGCTACTAACGGAACGCACTCTAATAGATCCATGCGTATACCGGCCTGTGTCACTTTAAACAAAATAAACGATGCGAACAGCAAGGCAGAATTTTAATGGCCGATATTGTTCTCATTGATCTCACTCACATCCTTATTGTTTCTCGTTCTGTCATAACTCTCATAGTATTCTATGTTAGAGACATGACTCTCAAATATTTTATTCTCTTGCGATTGTATTCTCTTTGGGTATAACACATTAACAATAATTGCAAATTGTACTAAATCTTACAGTAAATGGGAGTGATTGGTGGCGCTAGCATCCAAATAGAATACTATACTACGTAAGAAGAGGCGACACTCCTTAGTCAAAATAATAATAATTACCAAACGTCATAGCTCATCTATCTAATCCAACTTTTAGTTTTGCAAACTTGACATAAGTTGACATGACAACTGAAGCGACGATTGCAAAAAAATATCAACTTAACTACCCTTAGTCTGTTTGGAAGCCTCGGAGGTATATTTACGCATCTGTTGGGGAACCTCGGAGGTTGTTAGCGCCTATGATTATCGGATAGAGGCTGGTAGTAGAGTGAAATAAATGTATACAAACCATTCAAGACCGATAGAGATAGATATCTTTTTATGGTTTTAACGGTTGATATTGAACGAGTGACTATCAAATCACGCATATCAAATTACCACCCGTCGGGCCTCTTCATAAAATTAAAAAAAGAGTGCTAAAGTATTGTGTTTTGTGTTAAAACAAGTGTTTTACTGTGGAATTTAAGTATAATGACTAAATCATTACAATTTTGCGCTGTATTGATCAAGTTTTATTCCAATTATTTTTTATTGTTGCTACGCCATTCTTGTTTTTTCGGTCGCTGATTTTTGGGTCTAAGGTTTTATTTCATTATAAATTACTGAATCCAAATACAGACATTAAACTTTTGCACATTATACTTTAACTAATTACGATGAAAATTTGTACCTCAATACCTGACATTCACTAGATATTTGAACTTCATTTTTGAGCTTGCATTCAGTTGCGAAATAAAATTTGCATGTTCTTTCTTTGGGCCTCCTCGTAACGCGGCGCCAAGACGCTCGGTCCTGGGTTTAATTAAATTCGCATATTCAAAAACTATTTTGAAACCTGTCTTGTATTGCGTTTTTGTACTGAACTATTTGTAAGTTTTTATCATTTTGATGGAAGTGAAATTAAAGAGTTATAAAAAATACATATACACCTCCAAGTTTCTTAATTTTTGAACTGTTTAAATTTGTTTTTTAAAAACTGGTAAACTAATCACAGATTTTGAATTAGAATGATCATTGTATATTTCGGTATGCACTAGATTAGACTTTTGTATACTAAACTTAGCTATTACAGCGACAGAATTAGGTTAGATGGTAGCTAGCCAGGTGGACTCAAACAAAATCCTACCACCAACCAAAGCAAGCACATGCTCCCCCTGGGGATTGAACCACTAGATCAAAGAGGCGGTTTATCTTCTTTGTGACTTTTCCAAGTGTACTGTAATGTATCTAAATATAATAAATATATCTGAATCTGAATCTGCTGGCAAACAGAAGTATAAATATAACTTATTAATTAAATAACAACAACTCTTAGTTATGTAGCTCAATCACCTAGAGTTTGTTTAAATTAAATCACAAAATAATTGTAGGTTCAATATATTTGTTATTTCTAGGAATCTATGAATTATTTTATTTTGCTATATATATGACTCAAGTTTTATTTTGTGTACCTACAGGGTGTTCATTTTTGAACAAACCCTTCAATAAAGAATTATTAAAAAAATATTATGTATTTGTTGTGAATATATCAACAATTCTGGGACGAGAAATGGAGAACTGACAGCCAATCAACGTTATAACAGAACGAGAAACAATGAGGATGTGAGTCTCACTGGCGATACGGGTTGTATCATCATTCATCAATATTCGCCATTAAAGTTCTGCCTAGCTTCAAGCATCGGATATATTTAATTTGTTTTAATTTGTTGGGACGCGACAGGCAGGCTACAGAGTTTGTGTAGTTGTTTGTTCTATCTATTGATTTTTTGGATTTGTAAATGCTTGGATTATTCTTGTGATTGTAAGTACGTAAACAATACGTAGTATCTCACTCAACCTGAACTCGACAAACATTCCTAGCAGCAATTATTATGAAAATGGCGGGTGTAGAGTCGATGGTTGTCGAAGAGGTTAAGCCTGCTGAAAAACCGGTTGATAGAGAGAAGGTAAATGCCGACTATGTACTACTGTCTCAAGGCTTAGAATTGCTAACAGTTTTCTAATAGCTGAGGTAAAATTCATATTTTCAGACCTGCCCACTTTTGCTTCGAGTATTCTGCGCAACTGGGCGCCACAACTCGGCAAGTGACTATGCTAGAGGTAGCGTGCCACAGAACGAGCTGCAAATTTACACCTGGATGGACGCTACACTCCGTGAATTGACTGGCCTTGTGAAAGAAGTGAATCCAGAGACTAGACGTAAAGGCACATACTTTGATTTTGCTATAGTCTACCCAGATATGAGAACTCCAACATATAGAATGAGGGAAATTGGTGTGACTTGCTCCGGGCAGAGAGGGGGCGATGACAACAAGTCTCTCAATCAAGTAAAGTTCCAGGTTGGACATTATTTAGATATTTCGATCACTCCACCTAACAGAATGCCTCCTCCAATGAGACGTCCACTGCCATACAACATGAATAACAGACAATATTGAATGAAATCCGTTCTGATTACCATCATAAGGACAGTTTTCTTTTTAAGTTTGTGATAGGTAAGATTTAGTTAATAATATACAATAATTTCAGGGTTTTGGTTTTTTTATGACTAAGAATCATCAAATACTCAGTATGTTCTAACTAAATCCAAGTCAGTAATGCTTTTCAAGTTCTGCTTCCTGTGTAATGTAGGATTCATTATAGTGGTAGGGTAAACATATCAGTTACCAACCATTTAAGTGGCTTGTTGACTTGTAAACTTGATGATCTTAATGCTGTACCCCAAGATTTAAATAAAAAAACATAAGATCCTGCAATAGTGTAGTTTCATAAAACCTAACGTTTATAGACATATCAGTGATACATCATTTATAAAAATATATTTAGCATCATTAATAACAATACCTACATAGTAGTTACATACAAAAGATAAAAATAATAAATAAACACATGTTATTTAAGATGATGATAAATAATGCTGAGTAACCAACCTTATAAATATAGGTAGAGACTTTGCAAAGCGTATTGATACCGGTAGATCATTCCATAGCCAAGTAGCTTCTACTGTAAATGAACTGCCATAGAAAGTGGAAGAATGCATAAGGATATTTAATTGGCGGGTATTGGAAGAATGTAACTTTAAGTAAACAGGAGTAGATGGAATAAAAAGGATGGAGTAAAGGAGAGAAAGTATGCGAGAATTCCGGCGAAGACGGATGGGTAACCAATACCATTACCAAATAAATGTTTGGCTGTCCTATATTTTAATCGGCCGGAGACAGGTTTTATTTTTACTAGTTATCGGCCACCGGTTCGGTATTTTTGAAGGTTATATCTATGAAAATATGAGGTATACTGGTGGCTGGCCTTCAATGGATTAAGGGACACAGCGGGTCACTGGGCAATGACGCCGCCGATGAACTGGCTAGGAGAGGGTCGGAAACCACCACAGAAGGCCCGTCTCCGTCCCTCCCCCTGCCATTCTCACAGATCCGCACATGGATAAGGCTTCACACCCGGGACCTACACACCGAACGCTGGACCAACTCTACTACTGAATGTCGACAGGCCAGAGCAGCACTACCGACTTATTCACCAAAACTGACACGACGACTCCTAAACCTTAAGAGACAAGATCTCAGAATCATAGTGGGGACACTAACGGGCCACTGCCCACTAAATAAACACTTGTGCACCACTGGAGCAACGGACAGCCCCCTATGCAGAGGGTGTCTAACCGAAGAGGAATCAGCTGCCCACGTAGTCCTGGAATGTGTGGGAGTAACAGCACAACGCAAGGAAATCCTCAACAACCCGAGGTCACTCTGTGAAGCCTGCGAAGACCCCAGGAGTATTCTGCGCTTCTGGTCGGAGTTAGGCTGGCTACACTAGCCGGACATTCCTCACGCACAATGGACCACTTAGGAGTCTAAGTGCGGAAACGGGAGTCTTTTTACATTTACATTTACATTTACTGGTGGCTGGAATTTAGTTGAAAATTTACAAAACTAGCTGTTTACAAATATAATGGAATCTATGGTGATGAATTAAAGGTTCCTCCAATAAAGGCCAAATGAAATGACGAATAAACCGGTGATGCAACCAGCCTTTCAGTAAATTTTGAAATGAACCTATTGTCCGACCACCAAAAATATCACAAAATTATAATTTATTTATATGTTTGGGCACTTGAATAATGAAATAAAACATTCTTAATACCCCACAAACGAAATCAATGAACAATAAACCAAATATAACACCTTAAAACTTAACTTTGAAAATCAATCCACCTACAATTTTTTCGCTAAATTTGACACGCGTCCACAAACCAAATTTTTTAATGGCGACTGAGGGCTCATTTCGCAAATTTCGAGGCCATGCCGTTGGATTATGAACCGTGAAGGTCGTCCGGATCGAATGGCGCGAAATTAAATAGCGGTCTTTAGCACTGTCTATTAGGTCAAAATAACGTGCGAAGTGGCTGGTCAACCGGTATGTATACCCTATGGCATGAATCTACCTATCATATAATTCTGCCAAAACTCGCAGAGTAGAACAGCTACTGTTATTTAAAGTTCTACTGTTATACCTTTGTAACGTCGCATTATATTCGCCTCATTCAATTATTTCCCACTTGCAAAAAAACACCATACAAGAGTTTAAAAAATCCTATTTTTGTGATTTTTTTAGGAGACATATCTGAGTCAGAAAGAGTAATTGATGATAAAATAAAAAGTATTAGGTACGTTTTAATTTTTATTGTCACATCTCTATCTTGGCCATGAATGAATACACAAGAAGAGCAAACTGGTTGCCTCTCAGTCAACAAAATGTTACATCTACAACAACACTTATACGACAACGAAAACCTTACAAAGTACATTTCCTAAAATAAATTACATTAGGTATGGCTATCTATAAATTAGTTATTGGCCGCTCTGAATGGCCTCTTGGATTTTTTACCCATCGCGGCGAGATCAATCGTGATACCATTGGGGAGGACAGCTTTGTTCTCCTGGTAGTCAATGAATCCCTTTTGTTCCTTATCCTCCTTAGTCTTGTCGCAAAGAATCCCGGTCTCGTAGTTGTACTCTCGCTTCAAGCCGTCCGGGTCCACGTAACCGTATCTTCCGCGAGTGACGCAGTCCACGCCGATCGTCTCCTCTTTGAACGATCCATCGTCGTTCTCGAATCCCCACGTGATGCTTCCGTCTGGGTTCTCGTCCCTGTACTTGCGGATGATCTGGGCTACGGGCTTCTTTTCTCTGGGATTTTGCGGGACGTATTTCTGAGGAGAGCTTTTGATCGGTTGTCGGTTGGCAGGCTCCTGTGGTCTCGTGTATTGTCTGACTGGCTGGATAACCTCCTCATCTTCTTCGAAAGGTTTCGGCTCCGGCCTGAAAGAAGGTCGTTGAGGTCGGCTCGATAAGGGCTGCAGCCTGACGGGTTGTGGCTTAAAGATTTCAGTCTTGATTGGAGCAAAGGCTTGCGGAGGTAGCGGTCTGTAGGGTGCGGGTCTGATGGGTTCCGGCTTATAGGCCGCCGGTGTAGGTGGATAAGGCGACGAGTTGAACACAGAGGGAGGTTTCGGTTGTGACGTGGTGGTGAAATCGAAGAAATCATTCTGTGGTTCGGGAGTGGAGTATATGTTGGGCGAGAACGCAGTCGGGGTGTTGATGTCTACGTCGTCTTCCGGCTCTTCTGTGACCGGTTTCGGGGGCTCGTCGATGGACTGCAGGCTCGGTCGGGGCGAAGCGTCCACTGACTTGAAGGATGGCCTGGCGAGGCCAGGCCTCCGGATGCGTGTGACTCCGCTGGGGACTGGCGCGGCTTGCAGCCTGCCCTGTCTGTAGCCGCCCCTGCCGCCGCCGCTGCCGCCGACCGGGATAGCTCCGGGTACTAGAAACCTCTGAGGTGCAGGGGAATCATACTGCGCATATGCTGTGACTGCGCACAGCATGCATATCTGGAAAGAAGAAAAATATCTCTTGTAAAAAAGGTTTTTAAATCTGTAGGTATAGGTATTGATTTTCAAAAGCTTTTTTCTGGAAGTAGCCAGTTGAGCCTAGGTTATACAATTTCAGTTTAATTTAGTAACGGAATGCAGCCTGCGCAACGAGCGAGCTTGGCATACTTTCAAGTAGACCTTGCTTAGTAGGTAGGTACTCGAATGTTACACCTGACTTCATAATAAGTACCTAATCTAGTTGATATGATCGCCACACCTTGATTCTATTGTGCAGAAAAATGTAGGTAGGTACTTGTTAGTATAGGTATGTAGGTAAGGTACCTACTGCGTAGCGTAACCCAAATAGAAGTAATATGGTATGTTGATATAACATCTACTTGATCACAGTTCATGAATATCTTGCATAAAATGGCTTTGAATTTTCATCATGCGTTAAACTTGCGTGAAATGTTGCATTATTATAATAGACATTCATTCACTGTGTTAATTGCTTTTGATGCTTGCAATACGCTTAGCCACGGTTATCTACGTACGATAGTTGAACCTACCCTACTTAGCTTTATTACAACAGGCACATACATTCTACCAATTCTAGACCCACTGCCTTGCGATTTATAGTTTTTTTGTATGTACCAAACATACTAGGTGGGTTCGGCACCACTTGTCTTCTTCCTCCACTCTCCTGTGTCGGACGTCATCTTAACGCTCAATTTCTTGCCCATTACATCCCAGACACAATCCATTCATCTCTTCTTTGGTCTATAAGTGGATATAGGGATTTTATTATCCTACCTATCTATCTATACCTATCTATAATCTATCCCTATATCCAATCACAAGTGTTGTTCAACACTCTTCTCGATAAGTAGGTAGGCTTTCATCCCTCCTCAACCTATTACTTCTCAACCTATCTGTCACTGGCGTCATTTTTTATCTTATCCATTCTCGTTACCACACATCCATCTAAACTCGATAGGTGCTGTAAAACACTCACGGTGTACTATACACAAAGCGGGTTGCGCAACACTCAACGAGTTAACATTCTCATATCTGCTGCGTGCACTCTCCTGTCAATAGTCACTATCGTAGCCCGTAGCAGAATACGATCTCACTTTATCTTGCCTGATCGAAGGATACCATTCGATTGGAGAAAATATTATTCACAGGAACCGGCTTCTGACTGATTTATCTCTCAATTTTGCCAAGAATTGGGCAACTAGTCAGTTTGGCTTTATCACCGGTGTAACTTGTTGAGCTGCCAGCATTGTCGCAACCACGCAAATGTTTCCATACCTACCAAGTACTTACTACTACTTTCTCGAATCAATGGCCGATTTTGTAGTGTACAAGGCTTTTGTTTTTGTTGGTTTCATAAAACCTTCGAATAAAATAATAATAAACTAAATGTGTGGCAAGATTTTTTTAAGATTGGTTGGTATTGGTAGAACTATTTGCGGTGTTAAGTTTTTTCCCGTACCTATAGCCTATAGATACTCTATGAATTCCAAGCCTTTCAAAAGTTTGTTGAACTTCGGTAGTTGCCTGCCTTAAAACATTGGATTGAAGGCTGCGACTGCGAAGGGCATTAACAATACTAATTGATGTATTCTTCGATCCCAGCAGTGCCGGCTCTATTGTCTCTCCCATTGATTTAAGCTCTAGGTAGAGTTGTTAGTATATTAAAACAAGATTTATGTATAAACTAACGATTTACAAGGAAGCAGTGGAGTTGCCTCTGGATCTCTAGGAATGCTCGCTCCATCGTAGGTTATGCCCAAACCAGACAAGCCTGAAGGTACCCAATAAGTGTTTTTTTAGAGATCTAGTTACTATGGTAACAAGCGAAACCGCTCTGACCAACGTTCACTTTCTTTCTATTTAAAGCTTATCTCATGAGTTTCATAATGCGAATTTCCCTTTGATGTGTTGGTAAATGTACCTTTGAATTCGTTCCACTTCTATCAGGAAAATCGCGGTAACTGCTTGGCATTGAGTTATAGCCTTATCTTATCGTCTCGCCAGTTATCAAGTAGTGATTTAGGTAACATTTGTTTTTACCCCACTGCTTCAGTTTTTTTTTTTCTATAGTATGTATGTGATGTGTATGTATGTCTATTTCATTGTACCATCTGCAGCCTAGAAGGCTTGATGGATTCATCTTGTTAATTAGTGTGTTGTTCCGTTATCTATGATCCTATTAGAATAACAGTATTGCATGAGTACGTCCATATACGATATATAGGTAAGCATAATACAGGTAAGCGTCATTAATTTCTCTCAGCACGCGTGAGTCCCGTATCAGACTTTACGTGCCTACTAATTAATAGCTGTAGTGATACCTACCAACTTAAATAAATGCATGAATATATATATTTATAGCTTTGGACTGTACATTATATAACATAACCTCTGTACGCAACTGTTTCATTTTGGTTTCAATCGAAATGGCTTTTCTTCTGTACAATTATTCGGTTTAATTGAGAAGTCAAAGAAAAGCCGCCATATTGATTATAGCGATTGAAACCCAATCGAAACATAGGTTATTAGATGTTATGAAATGTATATTATATATTTGATTCGTAATTTACACTTGTTTGCAAATAATACATAAAGTGATTTGCCTACAATGCGACCTTCGTCCAGAAGTACACTGCCATAGTAACAAGGAGATACATAAAAGAGGTACAAAATGGTATGTGTCGCATACAGCTACTTATAGGTTTTGAAATATGAAATATATTACAGGACATTCATTTCACACAGCGCCATCTAAACCCAAACTAAGCATAGCTTGTAATATGGGAACTATATTGCGGATAGAATACTGTTATACTTTTCTTTTGTGAATACATACTTACTATATGATACAACACCCAAACACAGAACAAACATCTATATTCATCATACAAATGTTTGTCCGGGTGGTAATCGAACCCACAACCTACAGCGCAAAGCGTAGAGTTACCAACTGAGCTATGAGGCTTGTTTAGGTGCTGCGTAGGTCCGCCCCAGGAAAGTACTACAACCGAAAATGCGGATTTTCCCCTCAAAAAAAAGGTACCTATCCTATTAGTTAGGTTTTATATTATTTGTAAAAGGTTCCATTTTGTCTACTGCCGCTTCGTTCTACAAAAAAGATAATGGATGAGAATGTTGTAGAATGTTGGCAATGTACAGAGCATTACCGACATTGTTAGGGTAGGTATATATATATCATACAAACTGAAAGTGTTAAGGCTAACCGGCACTGCTTCCGCAAGTCAAGGCCTGGCGGCGACGAATCACAGTCCTATGAGATATATTTTTGCGAACAAAAATTATTGCCTACTTATAGTTTTCAATAGAAAAAATATCTTAATACTTGTCTGTACCTACCTAATACTAGCTAAGATATGTCTGGTTAGTAACATCATATTTTAAGTAATATCTCTCCGACTCAGATGACGTGACTAGAAGCCTATGCCTAACTTGAAACCGTTACCAGTGAACTTCAAGTCAATTACAGATGTCAACCCAGTCACAATTTGTCAAAAATAAACACGAAAGTGACAGTTGAAGTCTAATGTCAAAAATGAAATCGATGTCGACTGCCAGTTGACTGACACAATAAGGGCCCTGTTCCTGTTTATAATGGGATATGTATTGAAACCTTGGTAATGGAACCATTGGTTCAGGGTAGGTGTTTCTCAAAACCTCCAAAGTTCGGCACCACACGGTTTGCTGTATTCCGACAGGACGCGGGAGTAGACATCATCCTTGCTCTTGCCTAAAGCTAGACAAGCCTAGAGATCAAGATCTAACTCATCAATGACATAATAGATGTTCATACTAATATACAATAAAACAACATACCGAAACCCTGAATATTGTATGTACGACGGGGAAGCGCTTAGCTTTCTCATCCATCTCATCTAGTCTCAGGTTATGATAAGGCAAGGGAAGCGCACTTTACCCGGAATCCTTAACAGAGGTAGATATCTACTGGCTCTCTTAACACGAAATGCCTGAACAAGACAATTTATAATTGTTGTTATGGCGACAGACTTAGGTGACAGACTTAGATGGTGGAAGCTAGCTAGGCGGACTTAAAACAGGTCCAAAAACCAACCGAATTTTGGATTTTTTTGTCTCTATTTCGATCAGGGGTCTTGACAACTCGGTCACCTGACCCCCTTGTGCGTGTCTCCTCAGTCATGAATCAGTCCGTCAATGCGTGTCGGACATCTTATGATTACATTACGAAGCTGTTACACCTGTTCGATAATAATGTAGACATGCAAAGGTATTACATCTACTCTACATACCGGTAACATTATCTAACTGGAGACGTTTAAGACATACGACCGCATTTACTGGAACTTTACCGAATCAGTAAACTACCTTCGCTATGCCACAGATGTCTCAATACTTTTAGATATAGTTTGTGCGTTTTAACTATTTGGCGTAGTTTATGTAATATCTCATCAAGTACGTAGGTAGTCTATAAAAACTCGCGATTAGAACAAGTAACCTACGTTACGAACAAACATTTTGTTTTCTTATTATTCGTCTAATTACAATTTAGGCCATTGCACCCGATGGGATGCGATTCCCATTCGGAAAAAATAAAATGAATATCTCTGCACTAAGAAAGGATTTGGGGAAATTCCCACGGGGTGACGGGAATGAAGTCGCAGGCGTTTTCTTGTCTGATATATAATGATCTCTATGACACATTTTGAATTGCGTTTTCATCCCTACAAAAGATTTCAACGCGCGCTCGGCCGCGTAGACTCTACTTTTATCCCGTAGTTTATCATTATTAGCAAGCGTATGCAGATATGTATTTCACGTACATAATATCTATTTATATTATAATTTGCATGAGTAAGCTAACTCGTATTTCGACTATGCCGCAGAGTGTCTATGTAACATAACAATGGATTACAATTTGCGCCATACAAAAGATTTCAACGCGCATTGCCTACGCTGCGTAGGCCTTCGAAAAGACTGAACAAATCCGAGCTATATTTGCCTAAACTCGTTAAGCGATAGTGATCTTTATTGCATAACATTTAAAAGTAATGTCATTATTAAGACACTTGTATTTAAAACGGCAAATTGTTACCACGCGTGATCTGGGTAAAATGGGTTTGAAAAGAGCTTTGGTTTGCCAAGGTCCCGTTTGTCGTAAGATGTCTTGGCCCTTGGCAAAGCCGCACCCTCTTGCCTTTGTCTCACTGTATCTACCTAGTCTTTGCATCTTTAATATAGGTAAGTAAATCAATTAGTGTAAAAAGGCTAATGTCGACCACAACCACAACTAGCTTGCAAGTTACAAGTAACACAAGGTGTCAGGTTTGAATCCGTTTAAGGTTATGTTTATTTATTTAATTTACAAAGCAGATTATAATTTTTGCGTTAAAGTATTCACTACTAGGTTTCAGATTATAGCCTTGCTATATTAAATATAGCAAGATTAGAGCTGCAAGGACAAAAAAAATCCCCCGCTAAAAGACATAGGTAGGTACGTTAATTAGTTAGTGACTTATGCTAAATAGAAATGAAAAAAGTTAAGTTAAATGCCGTAATTGCTGTTTGGTTGAAATATTCTTTTATTTGATCGAGTGAGCGAAGCGAACGAGATCTCCGAGTTAAGTACCTTATCTTATCTAGTTTTTTTATAAACGACGGGGAAGCGCTTTGCCTTCATCTTAGCTCATAATGTATCGATGTCGAGAGAATATAAGAGTTCAGGGCAATCTATGTATGACAGAATGAATATTTTTTTGAAGGTTTAAGGAATTACATACATGGTCTATCTAAGTATACGATTTCTACGAGTAGAATATTACCTAGGATAAATAAAAAAAAAAATACCCAACCTTTGGCAGAAAGGTAGAGATGTGGAGGGATAGTATGGGGCTCGATTTGTGTCAGTTGTCTGACCAGCAAATAAAGTTGATTTCATTTAATTGTAATGCATTAAAGTTGTTTTTCTCACATTTATTACGTGGTTACTATTACGAAAATCAAAAGTGATACTGATTAGTAAGCGGTTAGTAACCGGTTTATTAACAAAACTTGACTTTTACGGTGAACGTGTATAATTTAATGTTATATAGGTACTTTAAATGAACTAGTTATGTGGATCTAGTGTATCCAGTAATCCGAAGTATACCACCAATACCCATTTAATAACCAAGTGTAACGCAACATCGCCGTCCAAGTTGCGTGTTTATGCAATTTTCTACTAAAATGACAACAAGCTACCAAATTATGTGATATACTTGTTAACAATTTGTAACGCTTTGTTTCACAAAAAGGGCGCCTACTAGTGAAACGCTGGGTACTTTGATCCCGTAATCGCTTGAGAATTTGTTCAAATTCATTGTTAAAAAGCTACCCTGAAAGTTTTAAGTCTTTTGGTTTGGGCTGTGAGTTGCTTGTCAGTCAGCTTCACGACGTTTTTATATATTTAGGTAACTAGCCGTTTTATGTTAGTGCATACTCTGATACCCACCACCTCACGATCGCTTTCAAGGTTGTAACCAACACCCACTTGAATGTCATGTCATATCGACCTAAATTCATTATGATATTACTGCGTTTGCTATTCCAATGCAACGGACAAGTCAATACCACTTCCAATGAGATAATTTAAATTCATGATCATACACTCGACTTGTCTGCCGCATAGCGCTAAAGAACTTTCACGCCTAGGTATGTCCTTACGAAAATATGTGAACCTGAAACACTTCGCGCAACACTTTGGAATTTTAAGTGTTCTTAGATAAACATTTGTTAGCGTAACGAGGAAATCGAACTGAACTTTATGCAACTCGCGGAATGTGACAGGATATATTGATTTCTTTCACCTTGAGCTATTACATTTTGCCAGTGATTAAAAGGTCGACTGGGAAGGCCCATGTCCAGCAGTGGACATATGTGGGCTGCTATGATTTTGATGATTTAAGTTATATTTTGAAATGAAATATCTGCACAAAAATTTTTTGACAGTATACAATTTGACGGAGTTCGTCAAAGTTATTAGGTTTATATTTGCGCCTTGCATTTCAAGCCGACCTCTTTAATTAATGTACAGTTTATTTATTTAGATCTGTTCATTTAAATTATATTTTAATTTAAATAAAAAAAACATTTGATCTGGTAGAACAACAATACTACTTACTACTACTACTTGACTAACTTGTTCGTATTTGTACTTAAAAAATCAAGAATACACAGTTTATTGTATTGTACATTATACCTTATAAGGGAATTTCTTCTTGAATTCATTCAACACAAAATTCACTCGTGGCTATAGTGACCACTTATTCTGAACATATTGCACTTAAAAATTGCCATGAATTATAAAAACTGTTCAAAGTGTTGGAGAAGGAAGTAAGGAATGTATGCGCCCTCACTGAAGGCTACTGTACTCACCACTAAAGTACGCATGATGTCCTGTAGCCACGACACTACCACGCGACGTACCACCAACAAATAAAGGAAACCACTCCCGCGCAGCTATATGAGGTCGCCCACTCTCGCCGTGCTTCAGACGCGAGCACCATACTCCATCGAGCTCCTGCAAGGTGACCGACTGCAGACGCTAGCACCGCACTCCCCCAAACCCACAAATGCACTACTACGCAAATCGGTTGTGCTAACCGTGAATTTACCGCTAAACGAGCTAATTGATTAATTCGGCTGTTTGTTTTACGTATTCATAACGATAAGTCAATTGTTCTTTCATTTTGTATGTGTTTAGTAGGTATTTAAAAGTAACAGTGCTTATTTACCTGAAGAACTTTGAGATCAATAAATGGTGTAAAGTTGTGACTTGTCACTATTTGAGCATTGTAATTCACACAAGGGCTTCATACTTAATAGTGGCTATTGTGTTAAGTACCTATCTATTCATAAGCTAATACATGTACTTACCCATATTTATAAAAGCCTTCCTTCCTCTTTACATACTTACACTAAATAAACCCTAGTTTAGAACTAGGGTTCTCTATTCCTAAGCGATTTTTGTAATTCTTATGAGAATAAATGTCTTAAGCCATAGCTATTCTACATTGATGATGTAAATGAACGATATAATGTTACGGAGTGAGGATGGAAGTGTTATATTGAGCGTGATCAGATTATTTTATTATTATATGTATAGAACTAGCAATGCTCCGCTATAAGGAAAATGCCTATTTCTTGAAATAAACTCTTTTATGTAGACTTATGTTATAGTTTAGGAAGTTGCCTTGTAGGAGAGTCTCGTGCTCCTATTAAGAATAATGCAGGAGGGAGACAAACAGATGTTGCAATGATGCAAGTTTATAAGTGGCATGACCTTTAATGCACTTTTGGCTCATATTTTGTGACTTTGGCAATTTTATAATTGTTCTCTTGCCATATTGTGTATAGTTATTGATCATGCGACTGCCACGTTGATGTGGTTGCATCGAATTCGACATGCACGTCGGTAGGCATGAAACATTTGTTTCGTTCAGCCTTAAAAGTTTGGTGTCGAAATTGTATTGATAAACTTAGATCCCTTGCCATAATATTTCATTGAAATCAAGTATGATATAGTAGATTCCAAGTGGAATGAACTTCAAAATCCCTGTGGAGCCAAAAATCGATAAGTTGTGTGATTCTACCGCCTGATGGTATATCCTGGGAAACGGAATCGCTGGCCTTTGCTAGCGGTTACGGCTGCATAAATACAGCAATGGTGGTAAGACCTGTAAAGTCCACCTAGCTAACGACCCTCCTGCCGAAGCTCGGCGCCAAACGGTTTATTTGTTCCGTGTTTCGTCTGTGCGTGGAAGATCCAGTGCTGTGAGAAAGTTTCTCTCTAATAGAGCTCAATACTTGCTCAGACCTAGGCTAGACTAGCCTAGAGGCCAAGAGCTAATCCATCATTTAGATATAGGTTGATATGCAGTAGTAGCAGTGTTCTAGGCTAGTCTACTTATTTGTTCACATTTCAGTTCATATTACAAAAGAGGTGTCGCAAACGACGGTTCATCTTGTGCACTTGTATTGTGTTCTTCGATTTGTAATCAATTGAAACGCGCTCAGCATGTGATGTGATGTGATGCTTTCAATGAGGTAACTTACTGTGCCCACTTTACATTTGATTATTAACATAGTATAGTACCTATTCCTTCTTAAAATCAGTGTGTCGACTTTTTATATAAGTTTGCCATGAGACTGCTCTTGACCTCGAAGCTTGCCTGGGAAAGAATGAAGTCCACAAAGAAGCGAGATTTTCGAATCGATCTTTTTGAAGAAAATAGTAGAAACCCGTAAAAGTCCATAACAGAACATACCGATTCAACTTACTCATCAAGCTTGGCAGGTGGATTGTTTGCACGGATGCTGTTGCTCATCTCCTGGTGTTTTTGTCTCTTAACACAGGATAGCTCCCGATACTTACCGTAACTAATAATTTTGCCAGGGCCGCCTTGTCACTGACTTTTTACTGCATCTTTTGGTAGCTATAAGGTAGGTATCGCTTACATAAATTTATCATAAACAACTTTGTCTAGAGACATACCATTTTTTTTTCCTATAAATATCAAATCTACACATTATTTTACGTGTATTGATTGGTGTGAAGATAATAATAAGCTAAGTAAGTATCAGTTGCATTGTGCCGGCGTGTACATCAGGATGGTGTATTTAGGGTGTTACATCAGGTAGGTACTCCGTTGTAGTCTAGTCACGCAAAAACAGGAAAGTGTAGCAGCATCAAACAAAACGAGTGAGAGTTGTACCACAGTTCATTTACCTCTTACTGTTGGCCGTGTACACTCAGCCGACTTCAACATTCCACCATCCATGATCCTGCCAACCTTCTGGTTCTTACTGAAAGTTTTTTTTTTTTTTTTTATTGTACGACGAGGTAGCGATTGGCCTTCATCTCACCTGGTAACAAGTTGAGATAAGGCCGGAGATGGAGGCGCACTTCACCCGGAATCCTCAACAAACTGAGGAACTGGCTATCTTACCTCTGAATGCCGGAACACATTTTTTTTTTAAACTCACTTTAAAAGGCAATCATAAGATACGATAGAGCTTATTACCTATATCAAATATTTTTCGTAGTGTCTATAGTATCTTCATTCTCCTTTTCTTCCTAAATTTGGTTGTGTGCAAAAAGTAGAAATTAGAAAAGGTCCTGGAGTCTGGCATCTGTAGAGAAGTCTTTTAAGTGCTTGGATCATTTTGTTGTACAATAGGCTATTGTTTTAAAATTCTATAGAAAAAACTATAGAATTTCAATCAGATATTCCTTTGTGTAAGCTGTCATGCCAATAATTCTTCCCCAATTCATCGAGTAACCTAAGGAGTACCTACGTAGACAGAGCCCCGTTAGCCGCCCTGTATCGCCTTTTGAACGGTGCGTTTCTGATTGGGCACGTACTCTGCTTGCGTCTACAATAGGACCTGTCGCCCGGTCATATCCATGCGTAAAGTATGTATTCGTGTCAGGAGTGCCAAGGGTCATTAGCCGGGACCACTTTGATTGACCATCACCGATTCAAAAGTAGCCCAAGATCCACTCCAGGTCCTGCCAAAGGCCAAAGCATTAGGAGATGATCATGCAAGACGGTGTCGCTTCATCGCCTTCTGCCCTAAAGCATTTTTCTTGTATTTTTATCTCAATTAAGTGCACCAGACAAAACGGAGAATGTGACGAGCCAGCTTGTTTTACCTAAATCTCGTGCAAATATGACAAATTAACCTTTGAAGGCGCAAAGATTTATAACAGTATAAAGGTACCTCATAAATAAAACATGTTCTCCCATTTGACGCAAATCAAAACATGCAAAACTCATTAAACAAGACTACTCTGTACTAAATCAATGAGATTTTAGATTAGTTTTTTTTAACGACATGTATTTACATATATTTAAGTTATATGTACAATTAAACTTATTATGTACGAGGGAAGCAGTTGGGTTACCTGAGGCCTTTTACAACGGTCTTTATGTAGCTCAACTGTTCCAGACCAGACTAGACGGAAGTTTTTAGCAGATTTTATTTTTTTATTGTACGACGGGGAAGCGATTGTTCTTCATCTCATCTGGTTACAAGTTGAGATAAGGCCGAAGGTGGAGGCGCACTTCACCCGGAATCATCAACAAACTGAGGAACTGGCTTCCTTACCTCTAAATGCCGGAACACATTTTTTTTAAAGATTTGTTATTCTGGCGACAGAATTAGGTATGATGGTGGCAGCTAACTAGGGCTTAATCAAAATCCTACCCCTATTCAAACCAAGCACAATATTGCTTCCCCTGGGGATCGAACCCGGGACCTCTGGATCTGAAATCGGTGGGTTGAACCAGTTTAGTACTGTGTACTCATAGTAAGTGACATATTTTCTTGTCTTTATGAGAATTATATGATTAAACCTTATTGCTCATCTGTATCTCTCTTAGACCGCATAACCATTGACGATAATAATTGGTCGTAGCCTCGGAGGCAGGGATCACATGTCATGTCTCCACCATCTGTACCACAAGTACAACGTGTAACTAGGTCAATATCCTAAAACTACCTACTCGTTTTGCACAAAGTCAATAAAAACAATAAATAAGTTCGTACCTATAGTAATTAAGTCCTTGAAGTTCTTGAATTAAGTTCATTCTTATGTCCAGAGGGTGAATCTACCAAATGTGTGTACGTTGTCTGGCCAGAAACATTACGGGTAGCCGGGCCACTCTATTGTCCCTTTCTCCATTCTCCCTTGCTATTAGTAGCTTACCCTTCCTTATTATTTTATTATCTGCAGCATTATATTATGTTGATTTAGTGTCTAGTTTGTACCTATCTGCTTTGTGAGGAAATAAATGTTGTTACTATTATTATTATTTCCTCTCACCCCACACAACCTAGTATTACCAAGGATAGTTGACGTCAGCCAAACACCAGTCAGGCAGCCGGTCAGCGAAACACCATTTTTTTTTGAGGGGGAAATCTTTACCAAGATACTCCACCGCCTTGAGGGTTAGATGAAGATAGGTGAGGTTATCAGGACACTGAAACCCCCCCGGCGGCCGGCCTCGATGCTAAGGAAGGCTGTGAGTGTTTTTTTAAACTTCTTCCAGTACCTCCCAGCCAAACCTTCCTTTGACAACCTGAATCTAGGGTATGAAGACATGTTGGGCCGACCCTGCCTAAAGCGGGATAAGAACAGGAAGGTGATGATGATAAGACCCTTCTTGTTTCACAATGTCCAAGTCAAATGCTGATATAGTTACTTATTAGTAACGAAATTTTATGTTTCAGTAAGGTTGGATATTGTAGCAAATCATAGTACTTATAGTTAGTATTTTTTTAACAACTTTACCTTCCGTTCATGGTACGTGTTGTGGTGGTTGCGGCCACCAAATCTGCCAGCGGATGTCGCAAAAGACAACTAAGAGAACTCACCAGAAGATAGGCAGCAGCTTGCTTCTGTGTTCCTTATACCTTTACTGCGATTACCTGTCTGCCAAACGTGGTGATGTTATAATGCTTAGGCCGTTTGATGTAAAACCATGGATTAGTTTATCCGAGACTTTATTTTGTTAATAGGTTTAATATTGTAGAGTAGATAACCGTGATGTATACTGCAGACAAGACCTTCAATTCCTATTAAACTCTCATAGCTCAGTTGGTAGTAGCTTTGCCCTCTGCGCGATGTTCTGTGTTCGATTCTCACCCAGGACAAACATTTGTGTTTTGAATATAAATGTTTGTTCTGTTTTTGGGTGGTTGTATTTTATGCATTTACAAAAATAAAAAAGTTTAAAAGTAAGTATTATTTTCGTAATCTGTTCCCATATTACAAGCATTGCTGAGATTGGGGCTAGAAGGCGCTGTGTGAAAATAATGTCGTGTATTTAACTTTTTTTTTTATTGATTTAAATCCTTCCTTCCAATCCCATCAATGTTGCTATTACCAAAGGTTTACCTTCGGCGATGGCGCTGTGTGACCAAGTTGGTACCAACCCAAGTACTCATCACAATTGTCGTTTGAATTTTTAAGCCAGACGCGTCCTTAATTAGCATTTGAAGTGTGAGGTATGAGGTGAGGTTATGTGAGTCACGTAGACCCACCGTTACGAGTTTTGTAAGCGGACCGGGGAATGCGCCCTGCGAGAGGTTAGATGTCAACGTACGGTACGACTATATTCAACCTTTTTACCGAAAGACTAGTCCTAATTTATATTCCATTTTTAAAAATAAACTGGCCAAGTGTGGACACGCGCACCGAGAGTGAAGTTCCGACCCCCATTTCAATGCAATTATTATCCGACTACGGCTAATCAAAAAAGAGGGTTATGATTTTGACCAGTATATATTTGTATGAGGGTATATATTTTTATGTAGGATTAACTTTAACTTAACAGTCTGAGGAACTGGCTATCTAACCTGTAAATGCCGGAACACAACAATTTAGAATTGTTGTTATGGCATGCCGACAGACTTAGGTAAGATGGTGGTAGGCAGGCGAACTTTAACAATGTCTAACCACCAACCAAACCAAGCACAACATTGTACTCCCCTGGGCATCGAATCCGGGACCTCTTGGAGCTGATACCGGTAGGCGACCTACTAGACCACAGATACAAGTTTATTTTGTTATCCGGTTCATACTTTATGCATTTCTGTGTTCCGATCCCGGCAGGTGGACAGTAAGATTGAGTTATTAATCAAAAACTTTTTTAATTTGCTTTACTAATATTGAACAATCTATTTTGTGAAGTGGGAGCTCAGAAAAGAAGTATAATATTCTTAGGCGCTTATTTTATTACATCTTTATTCGTTTACAGGTTCTTTAAAGCTAGAATTTCAAATAACTTAAGCATAATAATGAAACTACAATACCTACCTATTATGTGACAAGTGTATACTTAAACTTACTATATACAAGGGATGCAGTCGGGTTACCTTAGGACCGTTACAAACAGTCTATAGGTAACGCAACTGTTCTAGGATAGTACCAGATGGAAGCGTGCCCAAGACACTGGCTGCATTGCCACGCTGAATACTTTTGCTAATTCACTGGCCTAAATAAGAGCCAGCCTTTGTGTCGCCTTGATCAAAAGCCCTGCAAGATTTGCGAGGGGATCTGGGCTCCTCACTGACCCCAGGTCTCAACCTCAAAAGGCTCAAATACTAATAAGCCGACTTACAAGCCCTGGCTGATGTCTCAGGCAGATGAGACATCATATTATTTTGGAATCATATAAAGGCGTAAACTTTGCTAATCATTTGTGGCCACCCTGTATGGTGGCCACAAATGAATAAAGCTGGAACTTAAGACAACGCTGTTAAAAAAAATACATGTAAGAAACTTTATAAGTACTGAAGCCAGTTGTACGTTACTAGCTGAGTTTAACATAGCTCTTACAACATCTCTTATACATAACAGATTAATAAATAAACTAAATGATAACTAAACAGGTACGTTATTATTAACATTAGCTATTAATCATTTCTTATAAATAAGTACACACCTAAATACTGTACAGTAGAAAACAAGATATACCTACCTAACCGAAAATAATTCCTATTTATTTAAATAAAGTCACATTACATAATGCACAGCGAGTAAGACTATATTTAATCAACATCACAACAAATAAACAGCTGGTTTTCAGACATATTTAAGATAAAAAAAATCGCGATGTACTTTTCTGTCGTTATTTTAATGTACTTAGGCATTTATTTCAGATCAAACAGGTTTTAATGAGTAGGTATTGGTATCTATTTACAAAAGGAATGAAATAATGGATTCAAAACATAATCAAAATTCTTACCAATTTACAATACAAATTCTTCAATACCTATTTGAAATGTCACATTCTTGGAATATATGTAATATCAAAACATGAATTTATCTATTTATGGGAGATACGTCATTAAATTAAATTAATACTCATGTGAACCGAGTTTCTTAAAAAATAACATAAACCTAATTAACTAAAATCTCACTATTCACTGTACACAGAGTCATTTCTCTTGAAATCACTTAGTTTTGTATATGCTAACCATTGGTAATCATAATCTTTGACAATGTTGAAAACTAGCCTAAAAACTAAGAATTGCACAGTTTGCACACGTCATTTCTTCTGCTATTTCTCTTCAGCGAATTCCTTACTATTCAATATACTAAACCTTCCTAAAGCACTTAGATAGGTTTCTCCTATTCTCAACAGTCAATTAAATATTTGAACTAACATTTGATAAAGCTAAGGAGATTCTCGGACTAACCCACATTTTGTACAAGCGTGCTATTTCAAAAAATATTTTGAGCCCACGTTATCTTTTGCAGCAGACTTATTCATATAGTTTTTCACAAAACGCACTTTATTTGTCCATTGGAGTCAGTGCGTTGCTGTCATTCAAATACAACTAGTGCCCTCTGTCGTCGGTGACTGTGAATGTGCCGTTGCAAGGTGAAGCGGTATCAAACGAAGGCCTGCAAATAAAATATTCGTGGTGAGTAATGACTAACTAAAATTGTAGATGGCGCTATGCTCCCTTCGAATGTTTAATGCACGAGGGCACCAGTCAGAATACTAATGAACCTACGTTAGTATTCTGTGACTAATATAGGTAGCGTGTGTATTGAAACCATCCTACTTACCAGTTAATACTAGAAACTTCGTTTGCACCCTTTTCAGTGCAACCTACTTAGTAAGTTAATGAGCGATTTTTTTACCATATTGCCAGACTAGTAGGTATAGATATATACTAGTCTACGTCATTTTTGCAACGTTTTCATTGTACATTCGACATAGTCCCAGACAAAACATGGGATTAGGTAAGTAAAGTATCGAAAATTGCCCGAATGTGTTCATTAAATCAATTATGAATCAAAGAAATCAAAAGAATACATCAAAATAATACGTGACTGGGGTTTATGGACAAGTACTGAAATCTTAGTCACCCACTAACTTTGTAACATAATGATTCATAACACAATTTCTATAAGGTAGAAAAGTATCGGGATACATTTTTGCCGAACATAAGTATTACTCAATTAAATTCTTTGGGAAAATTTTCGTATGCATAAAATTCATCTTCCGTGTGTTTGTGTCCGCAATACTCGGAAAGTTATTAATGGAATGATTTGAAATTGAACAGAAGAGTATCTAAGCCTACTACCGTCGGAATACATTTCTAACGGAAATAAAAAAGAAAAGTTTTGAATTGACTTTTAACGTCATAGTTACATTGCTATTGTAACCGTTGCTATGGTAACTGTTGCAATTATCAACTCCCTTTAATAATGAATATCAGACGGAGTCACAGCAAAGCGTGGTTGAGCTAGTAGACAAGTACCTACTTTAATACTGGTGCATGAAATGAAAATAGGAAATAGGAACAACTCACATTTTCTCTTTGACGTCAGGCTGAAGTTTCTTATGACTAACTGTCTCTGGCAACAAGAGGACGATGGCGCCACCTACTGCTGCCAGCGCTGAGATCGTCACCATCGGAAGATGGTCGTTGAATGTAGTCTGAAAAATAAACATATTTTACACATAAAATGACGTAAGTTGAAAATCTCGTGTAACAATGAAAAATTAATACCTAAATCAACAAAAAATAATAAATTATGAAAAATCTCGTTAATTAAACAGACGAACTAAATACCTAACGTGAGTCACGTGCATTAAAATGCATTTAAATTAAGTTGCTGGGCAAAAGGATATTATCAACATCAACTTGCAGGCAGCCTAGCCAAACCGAGATTTAAGTAGTAAGCATGTTACTTACACAATTTTGCTGGACTGTGTAACTTACATGAATATAAATAGGGTTGCTTTCAACTGACAAAGTGAAATATCTGGCATAACTTAGGCAAACTCAATGCGGATTGGTGGATGCAACGAGCTCATATTAGATGCCCTGATACGCACATTTAGAAACGAGAAACGAATAGTACCTACAGCCGGGATTCAAAACCATAAACGACTCACACATTGGAAGGTTTTAATGCCCCTGTGGTCTGGTTCGCTCACCGGTGTCAGTCTAGAGGTCCCAGGTTAAATCCCCAGTGGGAGTACAATATTATTCTTGTTTGTTTGGTTGGTGCTAGGACTTTGTTTAAGTCCGCCTGAATAGCTACCACCATCTTACCTAAGAATGTCGCCTGAAAAATTCTTAAAATTTGTTGTCTCAGTTCCTCAGTTTATTGAGGATTCCGGGTGAAGTGCGCTTCCACCTTCGGCCTTATCATAGCTTGAAAATTAGGTGAGATGACGGTTAAGCACCTACCGTACGTACCGTAGTACAATAAAAAAAAAGTGACTAATTCCACTTAAAGTAATGGCAGGAAGATAAACCCGGCCATGTGTGGAGACGCACACCGAGCGTTCCAACCCACATTTCAAAACAATCACGTCTCTAGTATGCCGCCTCTGTGGTCTAGTGGTTCAAGCCTCCGATTTCAGATCCTGAGGTCCCGGGTTCGATCCCCATGGGGAGTACAATATATTGGGCTTGGTTTGGTTGGTGGTAGGACTTTGTTTAAGTCCGCCTGGCTAGCTACCACCATCTTACCTAATTCTGTCACCATAATAACAATTCTAAAATTGTTGTGTTCCGGCATTCAGAGGTAAGATAGCCAGTTCCTCAGTTTGTTGAGGATTCCGGGTGAAGTGCGCCTCCACCTTCGACCTTATCTCAACTTGTTACTAGGTGAGTACCAAGAGGCCAAGGGCTTACCCGTCGTACAATAAAAAAAAAAAAATTGCCTGGGGCCCCCTATAAACACTCTGGTGCATTATTAATAGGGTCACGTTGAAATAGTGAATGAGTAGCGAAAAGTAGCAAAGTAAACTTACCAATTTCCACAAGTAAGGTATGCAGATCAGCGCTAGCCCTGCGGACACCTGGCTGGCTCCAACGCCCAGGTTCCTCACCATAGTCGGGTACAGCTCCACCGTGAATATCGGCAGCATCATATTCGTCGTCCCGATGGCGAACTTCCCGATCATCAAACAGGAGACCATGATCCAGTGGTCGTTGAACGAGATCGAGAACAGTTCGCCCGCGACACACGCCAGCCCACAAGCTACCATGCTGATGAAAATAGGGATCCTGCGGCCGGCTTTCAGGAGAATCGGTATGCTTAACGCGATTGCTGGGATCTCTACGACGGCTAGGATGATCGAGGTGACGTGTAGATTGCCCATGTTGAAGTTGCCGATGTTCAGCAGCAGGCCGTAATACGCTATGGTCATTGCGAACCACGCCAGCAGAAGGCACACAGTCCGTTTGAGTAAGGCTCCTTTGAACAGCGACGTGACACTGGGTCCTGAGGTTTGGCTCTCAGATTTGCACAACATGATCAGTTTGTCGATGTCTGCCGGCATTTCCCGCTTGTTGAACTTGGCTGCTTGCTGCAGGATTATCTTGGCTTCTTGCGTTTTGCCCATGCTTAGTAGCCATCTTGGAGATTCTGGCAAAACGAACCTGCAATATAGATATTATCGATATTGTGAAAAAGATGTTTCGTTTACCTTGTCTTTATTTACACGTTTGTACCCTACAAAATAAATAATGTAGTTAGTAATCTCTTAGTATCGGCTCTTTGCTTTAATATTGTAATAGGGATCTCATTTAATATGTACACACAGTATTAAGTTATTTATTTATTTATTTAACAAGGGTAGTTGGGAATATTGTTTTAGAAATCATTTTTGCGAATAGGTCATCATCTCTCTGTCCCTATCCCGCTCTAGGCAGGGTCGGCACACCGTGTTCTTTTCTTCCATTCACTTCTATACACGGTCAGCTCATCATCCACTCCTTTCACAAACGAATATGTTCCTATATAAATACAAAATAAAACAATTGTAAGGTGAGCTAATTTAGAAGAGTACAAAACTTACGTTACCAAGCATTAAGCATTAAGATTACCAAGCATTTACGGCAGCTTTCAAACAATATTTTGCAAAACCGTTATTTTATTATTACATTTAGGTGTAGGTTTTTACATGTACATGATTAGGTACTATAATTTAAATAGTACCTACCATTTTTTTTTATAAAAGGCAAAATTTGTAAAACAAGAACCTAGGTCACATTAGTCATGGGACGCCACCAGCCAGTTCCCCCGAATAAACACTCACCATAGGATCACAAGGAAGCATCCAGGAATAGACACTGCCAACTGCAAGCTCCTCCAGTCAGGAAGGACGAGCGACAGCAGCGTCACGATCAGATACGCCAGCGGCAGCGGGAAGAAGTTGCAGACTCCCGCGATGGTCACCCACTTCCCGCCAACGAGCTCTACGGACAGCACAAACGCGGCGTACACCACAGACACCGAGACGAATCCTATGACCAGCCTCACGGTCACGTATTGGGCAAATGATCGCACCAGGAGGGAGAGAATGGCGAGGGAGCTTTGACCCATTATCATGCACATGAGGACCTTTTTGCGGCCGAATCTGGAAATTAAAAAGGATAGTTACGATGTTGTTTTTGTGTTATATTGTGTTTTGTTTCGCTTGGTCGTCGTGTGTTTTATTACAGCCTCATAAGGCTGACATAACATTATGTTAAAACATCAACAAAGCTAACATAAAATCAATATATACTATTCTGCAATAACTTGGACTGTTTTTATCCGTTTCTCCACTAACATAAATCCCATTTTTCGGTATTTTTTTGGGTAGGCTCTCTCCATCTCAGCCCTTATCCTTGCCCACGCAACCTCAAGGTTTAGATCTGACGCATTTAAAAGATTGCCCTGGTGGTTTCGATTAATAAGACCCTCTCAAAATACTTTCACTGAAACCTCCGGCCTTCCTGCCGTGGGGATTGGGGATTATGTCCAAGTTTCGGAGGAGGCAGAGGACGGTTACGGGGTATGGATACCACGACTTAGCACCCTGAACTTATTTTTCTCAAATTTGTTTCTGACCTAAGGCGGAGTCAGAACCATATGTGTTAATTGATTTATCGATGACTACAAGTACCATATAACACCCCTTAGAAGTTCATGTTCGGTTTTTTTTTTCGGCAATTGGAATGAAATTTGTTTTTCCAAATAAATAAAATAAAATAAAAAATGAACCAGCAACCCCGCATTGCTACCATATCAAACGAAATTCGACTAAAATCAAAAGTATATTCAGTTATTTGCAGTTAGATTTCATTACAAAAGAACAAAAAAAGAACGGAAACCTACACGGCAGTGATTTCTTGCAATACCTATAATAATACCGAAGTCGAAGAATAGACATCGTTTTTGGCAGTGTATCAGGCACCTTTACCATTTTTAGTTACTAGGTAAATAGTCAAGTATCTACCCATTTTTGGTCATGGTCATGGGGAATTCACATGCAATGTTAATTTCAAGCGTTTAAGTAGCAAGTACTTAAACACTTGAAGTACCTATCAATTACCCTGTCAAAAGCTGGTGTTAGCGTCAGTAATTCTTATTTTTTATTGTAAAATAATAATCATACATTTTGAGTTATTTTGTTGAGAATATGCGTTACAGTGTATTATAGACCTTATTACAAAGTAAACCATGTTCACGATTAATAGTTATCCGAATAGAAACTGCGGAAAAATCCGTTTTCCTGTCGACTATTTGAGGCTTTATACATATCAATTAGATCCTGTTTTTAATTCAACAACATGCGCGTACACAAGATACCTGCTTGAAATAATTACGTAGGTACCTAGATAATGGTAATAACAGACTAGGTTTTTGAATTAATTGTTATTTTTTACTGAAAATTGAGACCGTGCGGTATGATTATCTCGACCTGATCTTCAGCCTTAGTCGGATGAAACTGAGCACATTATATCTATAGCTTGAAAATATTACGTAACAAAAAATAATGATCGTGGTATATACCTATCGCTTAATTCTTTGCACGTCGGTATGTCGGTTGGTGTCGGAACAAGTACCTACGTACTTGTTCCGACACCAATTTGTTTATTATACACATATATTATGTCTCCTGAGGTTTCAAGATGTTACGACCTTTTGGTCCAAATGCATATGCATCCTTATGTCTTCGTATACTCGTATAGTTATCGTAATGAGTATGCGACTTAAGGACGGAATTACATTTTTGACGCGCTCGAATTTAGGTATCTAAGCCAGCACACTACCAGCAAAGAGCCCACGCACACATCGAAACCGCTTGACGTCCGATTTAATGCATAAACAAACTAAACTTGATACTTGAACGTGAAATAGGGTACATAAGGATAATAAAAAAATAAATATCATACAAAAAACGTATTTATAAATTGTTATTTTAGCTCTGTCGTTAGCTAATAGTAATATCGATATTTTTTTTACTTATTGTGAATAGCGCTTACTTTAAAGGTATACCAACCAATTATAAAAACTGGCCAAGTGTGAGTCGGACCCGCACTAAATTTGAAAAAAGAAAAACATTTTTTTTTGTTAAGAAATGTGGATCGGAACTTTCAGTGTGCGTGTCTGACTAGCACTTGGTTTTTCTGACAATTAAAGGACAGCCTCTGTAGGCTAGAAGGCCGTAGACTAGAAATTTTCTAGATTTTTAAATCCCAGTCTCTCTTTCCCTTCTCTTTGCGCCTATTTAAAAAACATAATAATAACGTCACCCTCAAAAACCCCGAAAATGATAAACATATAGATTTTTCATTAAAAAGTGACATATCCGCCATCTTGAATTCCAAAATGAGTGTCATAATCGTAAAACATTAAGGGCACTACCGACCCCACTGTTTCAGAAAAAGTTAAAGGTCACATTAATAAATAAATGTTTCAATAAAATAGCACAATTTATGAATTAAAGACATTTCATTGATAATTCTGATGCATAATTTTATTCTGATTTAATTTATATTCTTTGATATATTAACTTGTGATACTGTCAATTTTTTTTTCTAATATTTTATCTTTGGCATCTATTTTATTATAATAACTATAATTTTTTGATTGTTCATCACAAATCATTCGCACATCACAAAATATTGTACACCGTTATACGGTAGAATACAGTGATGCACATTCTGACATTGTTTCCATCTATTTTTCAAATGTAATAAATATGATTTAACTTTACTTTACTTTACCACTTCTTTCGATATTAATTAGCTATGTCAATGAAAAGTATTAAATTATTAACAGTTCTATTAAAAACTATTATCATGCACGCACACCATTTATAACATTTATAAACTTTATTTTTGTTCAACAGTAAAATAATAAATGAATTATGAATTATAAAAAGTATTACGTAGTGAAAAACAGTATAATACTGTATAGTTGGCAACCCTATACTATATTAAATAAACACTTTTTGGAAAAAATGGAACCGACTTCACCACTAAAAACTTACAAAAAACTCTTAGGGTAAGTTCATATAATTTGAAGTTGGTGCCGAATTGCCAAGCACAACATGTTTATTGTATGGCACCGCCAAGTTTTTAGTGGTGAAGTCGGTTCCATTTTTTTCCAAAAAGAGTTTATCTTTAGCTTTTTTTCGTTGTTAAACCTACGGCACTAGGACGTCCCCGACACGCTATTTAAGAGTCGTGTGAGGATGCAATAATACGTAATTTTTTGTATGAAAATATATTTTCCAAATCGGTTGAGTAATAACGGAGTTCTGAGGTAATGCAGTAGTAGACGTTAAAGAGTCATCGATCACCAACACGCCTGCCAAGCGTGAGTATTATGGCAAAACCCTCCATTGCTTTCTTTAGCATTGGGGGAGGCCCATGTCCTATATAGTTTACTTTTACTACTTTTATGGACTGTAATGATGATGATGATACATGTATACAGCATTTATAGCCAGAATGCGTTAAAGTCAATTCCATTTACTACTACGTATCATCATTACTGCGATCAGCAACATGCCAAGCGTGGTGATTATGGCAAAACCCTGATGATGATGATGATGATGATGATGATACTGGAAGGTAAGCGGTTCAAAAGGTCTACTCTAGTGACCGTAAACAACACAGGAAAGCAGAATATGACATATTTTCCAGTTATTTTGATATAAAAATCAAACAACTGAACTGATTTTGATAAAATTTCAATGGGACCACCTCGCGAGTGTGGCCTACCAAACGTAACAAGAATCATCAAAATCTATTTCGAATTGGCGGAGAAATCAAGTAACAAACAAACAAAAAACAAACACCCGAATTGAGAACCTCCTCATTTTTTTAGTCGGTTAAAAATGCGAAACACCCGTGCTTATATGACCGCGTCTGAACGCGGAATGGTGAGCCGAAGCGTAATCGAGTAATAAATCAGATTTCCTTTGAAAAATGTATGGAGAAAATGTGCGTTTTCGACAGCCTATTTTTTTCTCATTTTTAAAATTAATTTATTTGAATACAAAATAATAAAATAGACGTATATAGAGGACTATAAAAGACACAATTTAACATAATTTTCACTATAACATATGCAGCAGATTTATCTATTTATTTACCTATTCAGACACCATTTTTCGTCATTTTCATCTATTCTTGCGACGGTAAACATGTATTTATGTGAAAATGTTGTATAGAACTGCCCAGTTTTTATTCGCTATCTTTGTAGATGAATATATAAGCTTTAAATTTTTATCTTTTTATATTAACAATTGATATTTGTTGATGCGTCCGTTAAGGTGGTCCCTCTAGGTTATACAGTTTACGCATAATACGCGTATTTCTTTTGAAACTAAAATTTACCAAAAACTGTAAAACGCTTACCTTAAGCTCAGGAACTATAATATCGCGAAGATTTTTTATTCAAACCGGTACCTGATATCCAGAAAGGCAACTGAAGCTGTTACATTTTGAAAAACTTAAAAGTTACTTAGATTATTTTAGAACGAGTAAAATTATAACATTGTATCCATAGGTACATTACATTGGTACCTATGGCAACAGTAGCGTGAGTGTATGTGACCTGCAGTAATTTCTAGGTAACATTCGTCAAGTCTTCCTTATTCCATCATCATACAAAATGTATGGATCATCATACCTGTCTGAAATCCACCCTCCAACGACGCCGCCGACTCCAACCCCCACCAAGAAAACCACCTCAGACAAGCTCACGAGCCCGGCTCGATCGCAGACCAGGTTCCACTCCGAGATTATCGTGTTGCCAACTTCTGACCGATCGTAGTCAAACTCCATACACTTCTGAAATGTTTCCAGCACCGGCGCCGTCGAATTCAGTATGCTTTCGACTGAAATGCTGCCAGGGAGGGTTCGTACATTGCAGGCCCCGTTCGGCTGGCTGTAGTTGATCCAAACTTCCAAAGGTAAACTTGATAGGTTCTCTGGCATTCTACACCAGAACTTCGTTGCTTTGGCCTGTAAGAGATATACGTGTTGGTACGATTCGTTTTGCATAATGGTCGTAATTAGCTACTATGATACTACTCTGCAGACTAGACACATAAAATAATCATCAATCACGTTTATATCAAACCAAAACGATTTAATGTTTTTTACGCATTACATTTTTATTAAATTTACAATGTAAATTCGTAAAGTGCTCGTATTCAGATTAATAAAATTACCCTATAAAGGGGGTAATTTAACATGAACGATTTATTTTTTTAGTATATATATAAATAGTTTGACAATGCGTAGGTTGAACGAGCTTGAGATCGTGACAATTTGAGAATTCAGGGGGAGGCCTATGCCCATCATAACATAACATGAAACCAGGTGAGATGAAGGCTTCCCTGTCGTAAATTTTTTTCCACAAGCAAAGATGTGATATAGACAGACTTACAGTAAAGGTAGGCAGGTATATATGAAACGTGCACGGCAGAGAGAATAGGGACAGTAGAAAGGTCATCAGCAGCTGCCAGCGGCCGTACTTCCCGATCACGGTGGACACCACATCAGGCCCGTCGTCTTCTCCTATCGCAATCGTTCTACTCTTCTCCTTGTTCGAAGGTTGGTTTGGGATTACTGAGGAAAACAATAAAACATAAAAATAAACATGCAAATCGGACTTCAATCGGCGGAGTTATCTATGATTTGCTGTTATCTTTTGAGGAGTTTTGATCTCCAGTTCCATAGATCTTTTAGTTTTAGTTTAAAATACATTTTCTGCTCCCTTCCATCCCCAATCTCGAACGATGATCTTGAAAAATGAGATAGATACCGCGCATTAAATGTGAGTCAGTAAAGTTCACCTCGATCAGTTCCCAAATAAATATGATAGTAATAAAACTTATCGTGCAACTACTAGGTACTAAACTTGAAAATACCACTGTCACAGGTAGCGATAGGGAAGTTAATGGAAAATGGCTAGATAAGTGAATATAAGTACATATATTGTTAATCGTGTACAAGTAGTTGGTAGGTTTCTATATCTATTTAATTACGTAGGTTTATATTTGAAAGAAGCATTAAAATGTAGTTTAGGTATTTGGTAAGTTTCTCGAGTTTCGGAGGCATTGTAGGTAGGTACTTTAAATTCATGACCACATTACCGGAATCAAATGATGTAAGTGTAATTGATATGATAGAACATAAAATATTTTACAACGTGTTGAGTTTTTTTTAGTAATTGTGAACATTAAACATTGCATAAATAGGTACGAGTATATAATTATGTGTATTTTTCTTTGAGGTTCTTTCCGTAATGAACTAAGCTTGATATAGTAAGAAAAACACTATGGATAGCAATAATATAGCTTGATGCTTTCGACACGACTTAACCTGAGCTAACCTCAGTACCCCAGGATGTGCAGGAAGTTTATTTCTCAGAGTTACTCCCAACATCGACTCAAAACAACATCTTCAAGAATAAAAAAACTTGTTCTTCTTTATCGCTTTAGAGCTGGTCAGCATGTATCTACCTTTGTAATAGTCTACACAACGTTTGGTACATATTCATACAGTTTATAAGAAGCAAGTATTAAATACACGACAGAAAAAAAGCCTATCGTGTCGCCGTTTGGTTGAGTTTGGTTTTTTGTGATAACCATTAGCGACATATCGATTTCTTTACGATGAGACGAGACTGGTGATATTTTTAAAACGAAATGTCGGGATTCGTTACCACCAACTAAAGATTGCAAATCGAATATTGAAAGGAGGGACATTTGCCACTACACAATATAAGGGCCTTAGAGTATATATAGTTAAGAGTCGAAAAACTAATGCATTGATAATATGATAATGTGTTTTGCTGCAAAAGTGACAGTTCGTTGTGACGTTACTCCATACATCTATCTCAATACTCTCACCTAGACATGATGTAACGAGAATTTATAAGATAAAGAATAAGTACATTAGTGGCGTAAAAGTGGCTCCAGTGATAGATGGGTTGAGAAGTAATAATAGGTTACCATGGTATTATATAGTGAGGGATGAAAGCCATATAACGTGAAGAGTGTTGTATATTCGTATGGATGAATATAAGGGTAGATATAGGCCAATGAAGATGTGGATGGATTGTGTGAGAGATGATATTGGGTAATAAAAGAGTGAGATGAGATGACGTCCGGAGAGACTGAAGAAGACATATTGTGCAGACTCCAACTGTACACTGGATAACGAGCAGGAATGAGGCGAAACCTCAAAAGTACCTTATAATACGATTCGAGTTTCTATGCTGAAAATACAAAAATGTATTCAATAATGGGATCGCGATTCCAAGTTTAAGTTATAACATTTTACGCGCACCAAAAGGTCTTCCATTCATGACTACACGATACAAGATGCAATCCATATCAATTGTCGACTATTAACGCTATAATCACGAAGACATTAAGCCTGTAATGTCTCGTCGCGTGCGCATAGCCAGCCACGTGCGAGTAAGGTTGAGACGGAAATAAAAAAGCCGGAAACACAAAACTTGCTTTATACTTTCCTCATATACAAAATAATGGTAGTAGAATTCTCGGGAATTTAATTATATTGTTTTGTGGAAATTTGCCGAATTATATGCTAGTGAGAAATTATTCTTTTAAGCAAACTCTTCAGTTACATGCTGAATCCTGAAAATCAACAATTATTTGAAAGTAATGCGAAATTGAGCTCAACGACAAGACTCCTCTGTATGTGTTCGGAAAATATTCGAAATTCTAATAGAGTTTTCGGTAAAATTACTAGAAAGGACGGCAACCACCTGGAATGGCACTTGGTAACAGGCAAAGTGGAAGGGAAACTATCATAAGGATACGGATCCCTATGCGTTGGAGTTTTAAGAGTAGTAGAGCCCCCTGTGAAAGGGCTCGTCCGGGGAAATACTACCACCATACCTATTTCAGCCGCCAAGCAGCATTGCTGTGTTCCGGTTTGAAGGGTATGGTTGCCGGTGAAATTACGGACACGCGAGGTTTAACAACTTTATGCCTCAAGTTGACGGGCGCAATGCAGTGCCGTGTAGGCTCTGTTCTTTGTGGATTTTACCTACGCAGTAAGGCATTGTTATAGGCAAAATTGCACTTAGCATCAGGTGGGCTACTTGCTTGTTCCGTTTCCTAGTTGTATAAAAAAAAAAAAAAAGCCGCCCAACGCTACATACGCTACAACGTACATTCGAACGTCCTACATAAAGGTCTTGACTCGACCCTCATAGTGGATATCGAACGCATCCTTCATTCGAAGGACGAGAGGAATGCAAAATCTCGAGACACTAATATATACATTTATAACCGTATTTTTAGCCGGAAAAAGTGAATAGCACCTCGTACATCCAACTCTACGTGGGCATAACTAACTTTTCGCGGGCGCCAACAATTATAAACGAATGCCTACACTGCCTTGACAGTGATCTTCATTTGTAGTTTGCATTGAACGCGGCGTGATATCAAACTCATCTCACTTTTATGTGCTAGATTCAATATAGAACTAAGTAAAGGCCAAAATTGAGACTCCATTGACTTTTTGCAAGATTTAACATTTGTTTATAACCTGTAAAAATAATATAACATTTCCTTCTTGATTAGGATTCTAAATGCTGTCTGTGCATTAACCTCTTAGTGTGGTTTGGGGACTGGAATATGATTTTCTTTGTATGTTAACATTACTACGTAGAGAGAAAGGTTAATTATAGTGGGCGCTATATAGATAATTGCTATTGAGATCCCGCATCAACATGGCTCGTAACATCGAAACCATTTCTCATGATTGACGGTTTGACGGATGCACTATGGTATGGCTTTTCAATGTTATAGCAGCATCAACCTTGCATTTAAAACAACACCAGAAACCATATGTAAAGTGCATGTTTCAGGTAAACTTGTACATTACTTACATAAACAACAAACTGATAAGCGAGTTTTAAAATCCTTTAGCAGTGTAGTTGCTAATTCTCAGTCATGAGCAAATGAGTGTGATTGTGGAAACAAGGGCCAGCAAAGGGCAAGTGCTCATATTTGTTTCACTTGAAACACGACACATTTATATGGTCTACTATGAAAATCTAATGCACGCCACAAGAACGTTAGGGTTAGTAAAAGAAGTGATGAGTACACTATGTTAATAGAAATGAAAACAACTTCACCGACTAAGTATTTTGGTTTGTAATGTTATAAATAATTGTTACATATACCTACTTGTTATAAATGTGATTTACTATGGATCATTAAAAAAAAAAACTAGCGCTAAAATTAGAACTGCTAGCTAGAGTG
Organism: Venusia cambrica; assembly: GCA_951394065.1. Lineage (NCBI taxonomy): Eukaryota > Metazoa > Arthropoda > Insecta > Lepidoptera > Geometridae > Venusia > Venusia cambrica. The sequence continues at coordinate 8,394,704 of OX596055.1, forward strand.
TCTTGCCTTTCTCCTTGTGTGCTGGTCGCGATTCCAAACGGACGGTAGATTTGACCTTTCAAAATGATCCTAAAAATCTTACTGAATAAGATATTGATTTTCATGTGAAAACGAACTTTGTCCTTGTCTGCATCATCATAATTTCAGCCTTCAAACGTTAGCAGAATATAGGCTGACGCCTTAGAAAGCGAATTTGAGCCGCCTCCATCTATCGCTCTCCGTGACCGCCACAAATGGTCGGTTCATCAGGACTTCCATACAAGATAACAGTCTTTTAGTCGTCTTTTGACACATCATAATCCCAAGTGGGCTCAACATTTCCGAACATGACCAATATGTCTTGTAATATATGAATATCATGAGTAGTTTTTGTTTTAATAGTTTGGGAAGACTTTCCGTCATGTTATCTATGAACAGGATCGTGATCATTATGATTTATCAGCAGTAAGATTGTCGAGTGGGTACCTCCGGTATCCTCACATGATATGCAACTTGATTCTCCAACAATCATTTCAGCATTCAAGAATATAGTGAATCCTGGTACCAGATTGTATAAGACACAAGGTGGCGTAAAAGTAGCAACTGCCAAAGTAATTATCTGAATAGACTTATTAATACAAGTGCAAACATAACAACTAAGATAAGATCAATATGTTGGCTGATGGGATTGTAATTCATATGTATTCGTTGGATTGTGTTTACTCGGATCGTATCGTAAGATACATTCGCCAGGGTACTCCTGACGATCGGCAACCTACCTAATTGTTAGAGATTATTCTATGTCCAAGAATGTAAGGTACCACACTGATGGTGTGATGTAAAACATATTTTTACAAATAAAAAAGCTACTGCTGCTTCCTTCTTCTTAAAACCACCGGTAACTAGCGGTAATTGTAAAAGCTAGAGATTTAGAAGCTTATCTCTGTAAGTGCGATATTTCGATATCTTTCTAGTTGTTATATGATTAACAAAAGTTGTGTCTTTGCAATCTAGCCGCTCATCCGTTTCAATTAGCTACGTGCAAGAACGTATAGTAAATACCTTTCAATATGCGCCTCTAGGTTAGCCTCTTATGAGTTTCCCCAGCATGAAATCAAATGACTTTTAAAATGTCAACTACGTAGAAACGTAGCTTATTTATTTTTGTTCGGAAAATCTACAGCCGATATACAATGCCCTAAACTAATAGAAATAGTAAGCCAATTACAGATCTTCACTAATTGTAACAATATAGATTAAAAATAGTGAACACTATAACTAATCTTCGCGTAAATTCAACACTGAGCTCAAACAATATAATAACCTACGCTAAAAAGTAGAGGGATGGGCACCGCCTTGCCTTGGGGACACTCGTATTAAATATTATTAAATATTAAATATTATAGGACATTAATTTTTACACAGCGCCATCTAGCCCCAAACTAAGCATAGCTTGTAATATGGGAACTAGATTACGGATAGAATACTTAAATACTTTTTTTAAATACATACTTACTATATGATACAACACCCAAACACAGAACAAACATCTATATTCACCACACAAATGTTTGTCCTGGATGGGAATCGAACCCACAGCCTACAGCGCAGAAGGCAGAGTTACTACCAACTGAGCTATGAGGCTTGTTGAAATAGGTCAATGTCCAGCAACTTACTAAATTCATTAACAGTCCTATTTATATCACCTATAGGCCGTTTTTAACGGTCCTTAGGTAATTCGTTTGCTTCCTTTGTACATAGTTAGTATAATTTTACATATTATTTTTAATGTTTCGTATTACATTTATTTTACTTAAGTATAAAAAAAAAATACAGTCCTGCTCATCCGCGCCATATACGAATTTTGGCTTTTTCTATAATGACGAATTGATTTGCCACGGTTTCATACCATAAAGATCACTCTAAATACCTTTGGTAAGCCTCAAAGGAATAGAGTTGAAGTGTGTATTTCTTCACGTGACTAGTTTCAATTCTCGTATTTTGTAGTACTCATACTCATTATGAATCGTAACCGCCAACGCCTTATCAGAGGCCTAGCCGGATATACCAATTCCAGGACGGAGTCGGGTACTACGATTTTACAAACAGACGAGATATTAATCTTCATCTGCTGGTGCATTCGGGGCCAAGGCTGGGGATATCGATTACGACCGATGTAGTTTATACGGCTGACTTCGCACTGTGATGTCTGTACCCCGGGCCTGCTCGAACAGCGATTGTGACTCTATAATACCTGACAGTCTTAGAAAACTTGCATTTTACTTTGATATCTGATAGGATATTTTAAGATTTAAGACGTTTTTCTCTTCGTTTTGGTTTATTTACGATAGATCAGCTTCTGACCTCGACGCTTGCCTGGGTGAGGTTACCATCGCCAAGACGAAGGCTCGCTTCCAAGGTCTGAAGGCCTACCAATAAAATGCATGTAAACTCTTTTTTTAAAGGTGTTTGTTGTTTTATTTTTAATTCTACTTCGATTTTCCTCAACTTCTTTGACTTCTTTGGCCGCCCATACTTTCGCTTGCCTTGTCGCGTCGGTGCCAATTCCGAGTTTAGGTACTTGGAAATGTCGCCAAGGTTTGTATGGAGATTGATTTAGCTCCACCTTCGACGCCACCTCCAAAGCTGAAGAGTTTTGCCATTGATCATAGTAAAGGTGTCTATATTACGCAGAGGAAGCTGCTGCCCTTCTTCTGGTAAGATCCCTTAGTCGGCTGTTATAACATCCATGGGCTGAGTTGGAGGGTTTGATTCTTAAGCCTTAAGTTTGATTCTTCCTTTGTTTTCTTCCTTGCTATGCTAGCAAGGATGAATTGTGCTTTGTACCTTATGTTTTCTTGTGTGAGCCAAATAAATGGATTTTCTTTCTTTCTTTCTTTCTTTCTTTCTTTCTTTCTTTCTTTCTTTCTTTCTTTCTTTCTTTCTTTCTTTCTTTCTTTCTTTCTTTCTTTCTTAAGCCGCAGTCGACACGGCAAATATTCTATTCGTGATTAGTTAGTCGGTTTTGTAACATAACTTCTCTATAACTTCCGAGTATGTTTCTATCATTAATCTGCGCGTTATTTCATAATTAGTTATTATCATAGTTTATAGGGGTAGACTTTTCCTGAGTGTTTCCGTCTTTATAATTATCATTCAAGGTAATTTTTTCATCTCCTTTAGAATATTTTTTGAAGGCTATAATCGATGTTTTATACTCCTATAGATTTTATTAATTGCCTTCCTTTCACAAAGTGCCTACTTCTGATTGTAACTATTAATTCATTGTTACACCTGTTGAATATTTATTTTTAAACCTGCTTTTGCTCGTGACTTTATGCGGGTTGTATCCAGATAAGAAGTAGCCTGTGTATTTTTCCCAGCTTCGAGCAACATATGTGTAAAATTTCAGTTCAATATGTTCTGACGTTTTTGCGTAAAAAAGCAACAGAGAACCGATAAGTTTTGTATGGCGTATGGGTATATTTGACATCCAGAGATTTACACACACAGGGACAGATTCCAGGGTATAAACTATCTTCTTACAAAATTTCATCCAAATCGTACACACACAAACTTTCACCTTTAAAATATTAGTGTGATTCCATATAGTGAATTGTAATCATTATTTTTATTGAAAGAATTCAGGAGTATAAATAAGTCATGCTTCTTGATTTTAGTTAAGAGTTTCAGCTGAATTACGGTAGGTACCTCTCGCGTGCAATTTGATATGAACTGCGTGTTTAAATCTTGTAATTATACAAGGTACGGCCAACACATCACACTCCACAATTAAACCTTGTACCCATTAAAGGGCTCATTTTATTCATATCACTTTACCTACTAACAAGAATATTATCTAGTGAGCGCTCACTGCCATCAGGACAGAACCTACATAGTTTTACAGTGTATTTTTTTTTACAAGATCATAACCGCGAACCGTGACACATATCATACAAATACAAATACTTATTTGTCCGGAACACAGGTAGTAAAGTAAGTTCTTATATTTTGCTAGTTTGCTCGGCCATGTTCCGCCTTTAAACAGGCATACAAATATTAATTAATTAATCTAGAACTTACTTGCAATACTAATTAGATGCATATATATCTGAATGTTTAAATGATAAAAATATTTTTTCCTAGTAGGTTCATTTCAGGTTTTAAAAAAAATATATTTAAATCACCGCGATAATCATCTGCTCCTTATTTTAATTAATATGCAGGGACTTGGCCTTGTTATAAAAAAGTTTCTTGACCTTCTTAGTAAGGCACGAAAATTTTAACAATCAGATTTTAATAGTTTAGTTTCACAGCAGGTAATGTTTCTAAATTGATCATGACCCGCTTCGCAGGTTAACTATTTTCTTATAACTCTGATGTAACTAAATAGAGCATAGATAATTTACCTAAAATTATATCACAATAAATATGGCCTAACAGTTTCATTTCTTTACATAATAAGACAACTTTAATGTATGGTAGCGAAAGTTGTAAAGACGAAGAAGAGGAAGAATGAAAGTAGAATAAATGCAGTGGAGATGAGAGCTTTGAGAAGCATGGGGGTCACTTTAATGGATAGTGTAAGAAACGGTGAAGTGAGAGAACAGTGTGGTGTGAAAGAGGACATCCTCTTTCACACCACACTGTTCTCTCACTTCACTACATGTGATAAAGATTGAGAAAGGCATACTAAAATGGTTTGGACATATAGAGAGGATGGATGAAAACAGATTGACGAAGCAAGTATATATGTCGAGTTTGAATGGTGAAGTTGGGAGAGGAGGACCTCGGCGGACGTTCTCTGATCAAATTGGAGATGTTCTTGAGAAAGGCAGGTCAGAAGTACCCTAAATCTACGAGCATGTATGATGAAAGTGATAAGAGTGAATGAGGCAAAAGAGGTATGCAAGGAGCGTAGTAAATGGAAATCCGTTATTTTTGCCTACCCCTTTGGGAAACAGGTGTGAGTATACAGATAGACCGAAGGTGGAAGCGCAATTTACCCGGAATCCTCAACAGACAGAGGAACTGGCAATTTTTTTGTGTAAATGCCGATACACAAAATTTTTGAATAGTTGTTATGGCAACATAACAACATTCAAATAAGGCGGACAAAAGTTTAACAAAGTCCTACCACCAACCAAAAAACACAATATTGTACTTAACCTGGGGATCGAAACCGGGACGCCTGGATCTAATATCGGTGGGTTGAACCACTAGACCACAGAGGCGGTAATTAACGTGGAGATGAACGCAACAAGCAAGCAGCTCTTGCTTGCAGCAAAGCCTCTGGTTGGGGGTAGGACTTTGTTTAAATCCGCCTGACTTCAAGATTTTCAAGTGAGCTGATGTTCAAACGCTTGGCTATGAACAAAAAAAAACTGGGACAGAAACGCAGCTTTACTATTTATACCATAAATCAATGTCTGGAGACAAAGAAACGTGAATCAACAATCACTCATTACTTACGCACAGGATATCACATTAATTAGTGAAAAAACAATTCAATTAACGAATGATGGGACTGTTTCCTGCGAAAAAACACAATTCGGTACGTTTTCGTACGCCTCAGTGGCGATTGATCAAATGTCATAACCCCTGGCGAAACTGGTGACCTGTTAAATTAGGCACAGAAAACATTAGACCGCATTTGATTGTTCATCCGTGAGAATCTTGAAGAAACCTAATTACCTAGATAGATTCGTTATCAAACCTTGAAGGATTTCGACATATCAAAGTTTGGTAAATTGCAGCTTCAAAATACATTGTGGATTCAAAGAAGTGAAATTTTCCCCTAAGTACAGACTACGTGTAATACTAGTAATACAATTTTAATATTTTGATTTTCCATATTGGTAAATATAAAGAGTGATTTTCGTTATAAGTGATAATATAGATAAGCTATTATATAAACTATGGTGGCAAAACAGTCTCACGCGTACTTAACCTTGAAGTTCCACATTAATGACCGTTTCAGGAGAGCCCGTTATACAGTAAGCTAGTGCTGTTTTATGCATCATTATCATCATCAATAGCAATGGCCACTGTTGGTCTACTTCAGAAAACGGAAGGTTATATCACATTCGACACACTTGGCAGGCAGGCATTTGGCGATCGCTGCAAACATGTTTGCTTATATCTCCTGCGATTCTGATAAGATTTCTTAGTAGCCTTTTACGACAACCACTGGCGGATTTTGGGGGGTCGACCACGGCTATTTAATATAATAACTAACAAACGCCCGGGATTTTGCTACCCCGTGGTGTATACCCAATCTTATAAACACTACTAAATTAAATCTGTCTTCAAAATTTCAACTCTATCTAAAACCAGTTTTGGGGCGATTGACAATAAGCATGTCAGTCAATCAGTCGGCTACAATATAATTTATAATTGTATATACGCCGTAATTTATTTTCAAAGCTTAATTCAGAACCCTAACCAAACAAATGAGAAGTTACCAACGCTAAAAAGTTGTTTCAAAGAAGTCCCTGTAACATCAACAATCGTAAAGATCGTGAAGCAAGCGAGTTGAAATCATATACTCGTATACCCACGTAATTGCTGCATTTATCTAAATTAAAGATGATGAGTGCGTTTCGCATCCCTTCGTGACATAAGCACTTGCTTTGTTTGCATGTCAGGTTAGCGTCTACCATATGATAAACCACCTCAAGTCTCTTGTTTTGAGACATGTCGTCCGCGTAGCACTGAGTTTAGCCTCCGTAGCAGTGCTACGTCACGACCACTGTTTTTTATGTATATTTTTTATTTCTTGTCGAAAGACGGGGAAGCGCTTGGCCTATATCTCTCTCAGGAACTTTGCTCTGAATGCCGGAACACAACAATTTTAGAATAGTTGTTATGGTTCAGAATTCGGTAAGATAGAAGTAGCTAGCCAGGCAGACTTAAGCAAAATCCTACCACCAACCAAACCAAGCACAATAGCGCACTCACCCTGGGTATTGATCCCGGGACCTCTGGATATGACACCGGTAGGTGAACCACTAGGCACAGGCGGTAAGGAACGTGGAGATGGATGGAACAAGCAAGCATCGCGTGCATTCACTGGCAAACCCTTCAAACCGGAACATAGCAATGCTGCTTGGCGGCCTAAATAGGAACGGTGGTAGTACTTCCCCGAATGAGCCCTTTCACAAGAAACTCAACTACTATTAGCGGTGTTCATCTTAGGCTTCCTGGGAGAATAGGTATTCTACTGAATAATGGACGTTATCGTAAAAGGTAAAGCTGTAGAATAATAAAGGATTAGACGTAACTCATTGTGTTCATTGATAAAGTGTGTTGTACTACGAGATACGAGAAGCGGTTCAATAATGGGTGTCATTGGAGCGTTTAAGATTCTTTTGTTTTGTTTTTTCTGACATAAACACTAAAAACAAAAGAACTACGATCGATGAAAACATGCACGGGATTTATTCTAAGGTCAGACATAATGTACACACATCATCATCATCTTCCTAATCGTTATTTTACAATAAGTGGGATCAGCACAACTGTCTTCTGATATGTTGCTAAAGTCTTGACAAACATTTTAAGAGGGCACCTCTCTGACGTCAACCCTCCTCGGGAATACCGGGTTGTCTGGGATGAGGGAATAAGGATTGAGTAAAATGTAAGTGAACTAAGATAATGATATATATCATAATTGATAATGAGGGATTAGGATTTGAATAAGGGGGCATGAAGATCTAATGAGAACGGTGAGTGTGACACTAATAGCAGCTAGAGCGTTACCCGTAATGATCCCGGGCAGATTTCTGGCAGATAACTGGAAGGATATCTCCAGATATCACACATATATGCAGAATTTAGGTACACTTGTATGTATACACGTTATAATTTTAAAAAATGGTGTTGTACCCACATCTGGTATAAATGTTATTAATTTGGTATTTAAGTGCGATAAAACTTGTATAAAAGTTATGACAGTCGTGAATATAAAAGTTATGGCTTCATTTTGAAAATTATGAGGTGCATACAGATTAGTTCAAGCGAATGTATCTAAACGGTTTTTACAAAGAAATAGTTTTGAACCAATTTACCTTCTTTTAATAATTTCGTTATATTTTAGCTTTAGTTAACCGATGTTTGAAGTACACTTGTATTGAAGTAGATTTTATGTAAAAAACGATGTTTCTACATTGACGTTTTGTTAGGATTAACATCATAATGAACAAATATAATCTTGTAGTGAAGGTTTAATAGGTAGCTTCTGGGAATGCTCACTGCATCGTAGACTTATCTTCGCCCCAGTGGTACCCAGGTAAGCCTTGCTTGCTTTGCTGCCTTGCTCGCTCTTTTATAAACATATATAAAATGAGTCCTAAGTTTTCATACAAAAAAAGCCCTACGTGCTGTGTGGCAGAGTTTCACATCTAGTACCCATTGTGGCTATGATTTATGTCCTTCAGCCAACCACATTGTTATGTCTTCACCTCGAACCCATAACGGAGTGCGAAGACATTTATTTGTACAACATTGAAATACAACAATAGTATTCAGTAAACGGATTGGTAGTATACATATGCTAATGAGATAAAGCATGGTTTTTTATAATCTTTTGAAGATTTTTTTTCCCGCCTCTGTGGTCCCACCGGTGTCAGATCGTGAGGTCCCGGGTTCAATCGTTAGGGGGAGTCCAGTATTGTGCATGGTTTGGTTGGTGGTAGGACTTTGTTTAAGTCCGCCTGGCTAGCTTCTACCATCTTACCTAATTCTGCCTTCATAACAGCATTTCTTGAACACTGTTGTGTTCCGGCATTTAGAGGTAACCAGTACCTGAGTTTGCTGAGGATTCCGGGAGAAGTGCGCTTCCACCTTCGACATTATCATAACTTTAAAAATCAGGTGAGATGAAGGCCAAGCACCAAAGCAATGCCGTGTCCTATGTATCATGTTCACATATAAGAATGTACCTGAATGACTGGTCGTTAGTAAATTCAAAACGTAATTTGTGAGTTAGTGTGAAGAACCAATAGATACTGCTTTTGGTAGTGCTACTGCTACCCTGAGTAGCTATATTTGGAGTGTAACAATGATTCTTGAGGCGCGAATAGGGCTGGGCTGTATACAATATACAAATAAATCACATTATATGTCTTTTGAAAATCAGTTGTTGTCGGAAGCAAGCATATAATGTTTAAAACTCAACGCCCTTCCATATTGACAGGATATTGCTTAATGACTGAAACAGCTCATATTTTGGGTTAAGACCTGACGCCATTATTCTCAGTTTCTAAACCTATTCAGATCTGATATTGACATTGCTATTGTTTTCCTTTTTGAGCTCGGACATTGCAAGTTTTTCTCAATGTTGAAAAATACTTATGTGCAATTTTGTGTGCTTTAGAATCCCCTCCAACTCAGCCCATGGATGTCTTAAAATTCGACTAAGGGATCTCACCAGAAGAAGGGCAGCAGCTTCCTTCTGTGTATTATCTACACTTGTACTACGATCACCAATCCGCCTGCCAAGCTTGGTGATTATGGAAAAACCCTCCAGGCTTGGAGCAGGCTCGGTCCAGCAGTGGACACTAATAGGCTTTTCAGCTTCGCATAATATCAGCTTTCATCAATACATTTAGGTTAGATATACCGATTTATTTACTTGGCATTAGGTAGCTCGTAGCATGAGAGCAACGTGTCTGCATTGGGGGACCTCTCCGGAACTAGCGTACAGTCAACAGCACAGCAACCGTATCGTCGGCCTTATTCCCATTGCACAAAGCTCAATTTCGTCCACGTGCGGTGACCACCGTACTCAATAGAGCTGATTCGCGCCGGTCGGTCACTGTTCTCGTTACATATACTGTTATAGATTATCGGGATTTATTTCCTACATCAGTTTCTACTGGTTACTTCGTGGATCTGTCATGTCCATCATGTGCTGACTGACTCACTCTTACAATAAAAACACAGCCCATACCGGAGTTCCTAGAGAATTTAAATCATCAGGGTAGCTTCCTTTTGTTATGAGGTGCTAGGACAGGATTTGGTAGCTTCTCACGGGGTCAAGAAGCCCTAGGCGTTATATCTTCGTAACGCTGTACAGCGTGCATAACAAACACAGTTATAATAAATCCAAATGTATGTAATCCCTAACCCAAATTCAATTTTAGATTTGGAGTTTGTGTGATGTTTCGGAAGTTTTGTCACAAGATATAAAACATTTAGGGTAATATGGACATAATATTGTACCCATCTCCTTTTTATTTTGTGGTCGACATTTTTTTTTTAAATACCTATATTATGTATTAATGTATTTTTACATAAACTTATGGGATTATCCTGTTTCACGGTGCAAAAATGCTTACTGCAAGACAAGAGTCTCCCAGAAAGAGTACAATGGCAGAATTTGCCATAATCATGTTGTAAGTTAGTTTCCACTGAATGACGGAAATAAAGGCAATTATTTTGAATATAAAGCAAGTTTTGACGTTTACTGTGAGAAGTGAATATGGAAGTAGAATCCTGCAAGCCACGTTCGCAAGTATAGCCTTATCTGCTGGTCACGTGAGATTGTACTCTTTATTAGCATGTTGTCCGCGTCTTCGGAACAAAGCTAATAGAAATATCAATTTCTGCAACAGATATCTGTTTCAGTTCTTTAAATAGAAGAACAAATGTTTTGTTTACGAGATAAAAGGTCGGTGTCACGATACAAGTATACCCTAACGTTTTTCATTGAACATAATAATAGTAGTGTCATAATCACGAATAGCAATTCGTGATCAGACAATAAGTGAGAAGGAAATCCCTTTGCCCTTAACCGTCAACTCAGGGCTATGAACCTTTCGACCCTACCACGCTCTGTTAACATTGAACTGGGTTACATTATTCAACGGAAAGTTGTTTAGGTGCTGATACAAATTACCTTGTTAATTGGTGATATTATCTACTAGGTGATATTACTAACCGATTATTGAACTATCGACCCAAAGTCTGATCGAGCTAAATTTACGATTTATTCTACATTCGAAACATGATTTACGTTTTTATCTGCCATTGCATTAGTCCTGAGTTTAAACTAGGATTTCCTGCGCTGTATGCGTCAGTTTGAAGGATCAATGTAACGAACATACTGCATATACCTTATTTTCACGAAATAAACACTCATTCCAATTGAATTCAGTGGTGTTTCGATATAAAGCTCTTTATAAATCTTGGTATGGAATACAAAAAGTATCTCAGTGAAAACTGTAACTGTCATGGTATGTGGGCGGAAAAGGGCGAAGGCAGGACAATATTCATATTGTCTTAAAGACAAATTCGAGCTAAGTGGGACCACTCACGCTTCCGCCTGTTCATCGAGTCAATTCGGTAACAAGGGCTTGTGAGTTAACTTCATTAAAACGAACAATTTGGGAGTGGTAAAGAACAAACTTACATTTGCGACTGCTTTAGCAGACCCATCCTTTTTTTTTATTGTACGACGGGGAAGCGCTTGGCCTTCATCTCACCTATACACGGTAACACGGTACGGTAACATGTTAAGATAAGGCCGAAGGTGGAGGCGCACTTCACCCGGAATCCGCAACAAACTGAGGAACTGGCTATCTTACCTCTGAATACCGGAACACAACAATTTAACCACCTCCGTGGTCTAGTGGTTCAAGCCACCGGTTTCAGATCCAGAGGTCCCGAGTTCGATCCCCATGGGGGGTACAATATATTGTGCTTGGTTTGGTTGGTGGTAGGACTTTATACAGTCCTACCACCAACCAAAACGCGATAGAGAGAGTATCTGCTGAGCAGGCTCACGTCATGTTGCACATTTTCGTTTTCCATGCATTCCAAGTTTCGAGGTCAAGATATTTCAAGATAATATCTGCCTCATGCTTGCTCTGGCCGAGAGCTAGACAAGCCTTGAAGTGGTGACCACGTGACCTATCATTGAAATAAAAAAATATGCAAAAAAGTGTTAAGAATTAACGTAAAATACATGCAAATGTTACTAATATTTATTGGTCTAGGTCAGTCCTAGAAATAGATACTTTGCAAACATGTCAGGTTCGCTCAATAAGGACAGTTACGACGGAACAAGGGTAACTACCTTTAAACAATGTTCGGAACTATAACTCGCGACGTAATCTATTTCCTTAAGAATTAATATAACTATCAAGGTGAAATCGAAAGTTGCAAGATAATGAAAACTAGGGTTAAAGTGTTTGTCCGCTAAAATGTCAAGCTCAATAAAGCTTCGCTTCCTACTTCATTAATTAGTGTTTTATTCGATGCAGTTATAGTTAATAACTGCTACGGATATAACACTTCGAGAGACCTTAAAAGGATAACAGCTACAAACTTGGCAGGTTGACCTTAATGCCTATCTACAAACGGAGAACTGAACAATCAAAATTATAATTTCTATCTATGGTATTTGTAGGTAATAACGTAATTGATGTTGAGGAAGAACAACCATAAGGATGCAATCAGAAATTCATAGATTCTTCTGTTGACATATTGGCACATAACTGTGTAACTAAATGTTGGTCCTCACAACACAGCTTGGTGCAAAGACCAAAGTTAGCTGAGAAACCTTAATCTAATTCATCCTACCCTAACCCATTACATATCTAATACTCATATACTTATCTAACTTACCACTAAAACATTCATTTATTCAATAAAAAGTACAATTAAACTAACTATGTAACTACTTACCACTAAATATACACTTAACAAAAAGCCTTAGTACCTACGATATGCCTATTTGACTACTCTATGTTAATTTTAATTTCTTAGTTTAGTTATAAGTTATAAGTTAGGTTTTTCTATTGTAAAGAACAGGTTTAATTGTAGACAAGTAATATGTAGACGTAAGTTGAGAGAAATAAATGTATCTATCTATCTTCATTTGTTTGCAAGGGTCTCTAACTCTGTAGGTTATTTCATAGCCTTCCCTGATACATAGAGCATTAAAAATGTAGTATTGTTTTCTAGAAATAGCACTAGGTTCACTCGGTTTCAGAAAATAAAAGGCCCTCAACGTGTCTGCATATGTAAGCACCGTGTGAAAGAGTTCGTCGAGCGCTGTATTACTTATTCAAAGCTTGGCGGCGGTACAGACGAGTCCTCTATCTTATGCGATGGATACATTTTAAGGCCTGTGTTTTTATCAAATACCGAATTATTAAGGTATTTATTTGTCAAGAACTTTACCAAAACTTGATAGTCACACGCTATTTCATTATTCATGTTTGATCAGAAATGTTGCAAAAAGTGCCGGGGAAAACATACTGATTGTCATAATACCTACAGTTGTGATACACTTGTTATTATTACATCGGTGATAGAATTGGGTGAAAGTCATAATTCATTTTATCTAGAGTTATCAAGGTTCAGTTATTGTAACTTATGTTACAATAACAGACGACACAGACCTAATACTAAATCAATATTGCGTTTTCATTAGTTATCACTTTTATGAGATGTTTGTATCGTCTCTCACTTCGGAGTGATTAGTATGAGTTGCAAGGTTCACTCGATTCGCGTTTGCTCACCGTGAATGGATTCACCATCAGGTATTATTATTTATACAAATTGTGGGAATCACAAACGCGCTCGAGTAACTATGGAGCAATTAAAAAACTCGCAATAGACGCAGACAAAAGTTAACTATTTTCGAGTAATACTTTTAAAAACTCATTTCGAGTGTTACTGTTTTGTCTCTTCATTTACTTTTAGAATTAATTAAATATACAATATGACTTATATTGTACATTTAGCAAACATGGCATTGTAATCCTTTCCAACAGAGTTTTGTTAAGTAAAACATGATGTAGAACGTGACAGCGGTGTAGCGAATTTCAGGATTTCACATGTTTTACAGATACATTTGTACTGAGGCAGAAAATTAGAAAATGACGTGTGTTTTCACAAAAGCCACGCTTTAACACACAACATTTTCGTAGTCACACTAAACTGGCCTCTTTTTTTAGTGAGGTTTTTTTATCAGTTCTAGAGGTCCCGAGTTCGATCCCCAGTGGAGTACAATGTATGTTATACTTGGTTTGGTTGGTGGTAGGACATTGTTTAAGTCCGCCTGTCTAGTTATCACCATCTTACCTTAGTCTGTCGCCATAACAACAATTCTAAATTGTTGTGTTCCGGCATTTAGAGGTAAGATAGTCCGTTCCTCAAGACTGTTGAGGATTCTAAGTGAATTGTGATTCTACGTATATCCTCAGGCTTTATCGTAACTTGAAACCAGGAAGATGAATTATTACTTACTCATTGTATAAAAAAAAAGGTATTAGTACTAATATACATTATGTATAAGCACTACTTTATTTAATAGTTAATACTTTTCAGTTCGAGTAAACTTCTTCAACTAAAAATCGTATATCAAACAAGAAAATCATGTTTGGAAATGACAGGAAAACCACTAATTGTGCGTTTTAGGTATCTAAAAGTTCAACATGGCTGCTGTGAAATCTGAAGGTACCTCGTTATCCTTTGTGGTTTGGCAAAGACTTTTATTACAACCACATAAAATGTTAATTTTAGTCATGGTGAGTGTCGATTATCCTTCATTGCATTCAAACATTGGGACTAGATGGCGATGTGTAAAATTAATGCCCTGTAATATTTATTTATTTATAACAAATAGTTACTTACCTTCTTACCATTAAAAATATGCCGAAACCTAATCACGGTTTTCTTTCTTTTTTACATTTTTTAGGAATATCTAAGGACCGTTTTCAGCTCCATAATATATTTTATCAACAAACGAATTGAACAAACAATAATGTACGACCCGAAACTTGGAAGCCCAAAAGCAAGGTGTTTGTGGGTGCAAAAAAAAACACGTGTTCCGCCTTAATAATTACATCAATAAAGTGCAATAATGGTGGTGTTTCTTGACCAAATATGGGCAAAAATACCATTTAATTACTTGCCTTTTCTATTGTAGATGCTAAATCGATCGTCACTCTGTTGCAACCATTCAATACGATCTTCAACCGATTTGCCGATAGCGATAAGCCATTATTATCAGGTACTGTGATTTGTGTTGTGTAATGGGAGATAAGGCATGTCCTGGCTAGAATCGCCATCGAAGGTTATACTTATTACTTACTAGATAACTAGCTTTGCCTGCTTGGTTCCCGCATCCAGAGCACATAGTGAAGCCCGTAAATATTAAAATATATCTCATGGCATATCCATAACAAATTTAGCCGGCCACGTTTAGCCGTGAATACGTAGGTATCAAATAGAATTCTAGTATAGGTAAATGGGTAAGAATAGTATGGATATTTCTTGGATGCTTTGTACATAGTGATATCTTTGGCCATTAAACGCGGGAATACAGCTAGTGCGCTTGGCTTTTTATAATTGGATATAAATGTTTTGTGTACATAGAGGCTAGTCTATAGTTTTTTTTTGTACATTATGTTGGGCTTTTAATAAATTTGTATATTTAAACGATACATATTTTAGGTCGTTAGGATTGGACGTGTACATAATTTAAAATGAATAATGTGTCTTTGTTAGATACGAATGTTCAGACTTTGAGATATGGCGCAACTGACAGACAATAAGGAAATGAATGGTTCATTTTAGTTAAAGTATGTATTAAAGGTTCTATTTTGTCCGCAGACAGGACTATGCTAAAGCGTAAATCGATCCGCAAGTATCTTCTGACAGACTCAATAATAACTGAAACATGATTTGATTCTGATGTACAAAAAGCTAATATGTAAAATGTGAGACTGCCACTTCCTTTCATACGTGCACTAAACATTTAGAAAAAGCTCGCGGTTTTACGTAAACTTGGTCAGTTTATTTAAATTCATAATTTCACATGTATTTTCTGTCATTCTCCTGCAGGTGCCATCCAAGTGCACCCCTATGTTTTTAAGCATGACAATAAATTTAAAGTAAGTTAAAATGTAAAAATGTTGGACTAGTGCTAAAACGGTTTATTCCTGAACAATTCGGCTATGAAGTCATAAAAATACGTAAATTACCAATATTTGGATTTTTATCGTTTGCAGAAATGGCTCTTTCAAAAAATTTATATACGTGAAAATTAATCGTTTGCGTGAATTTTGCTTCGAATCCCAATGGCCCATCATAACCTTTGGACACACAATAGGCACACAATATAATCAATACATGAATATAATCAGTACTTACTTAAAAATGTTAATACAAAATATTATCTCTCGCGCACTCTAATATAAGAGAAAAGATCGCAAGAGCGTTCTTTTAAAATTATGCTAGACTGTTTGTGAAAATATCTAGAGTTTCATGATGTTTAGTAGACAAATCATTATATAAGCGACACATTCTGACCACGGGATTATAAGTAGTGGTTCTGTAAGAACAGTAGACCTCGCGAGTCCTTTTAACCATGCAATATATGCACCTATGCTTTACTTTTTCACTTTTCCTTTTAGGCTTTTGAGCAAATAGGGCATAAGTTTAGCGATTACTCGCGTACTGAGGAGATTGAACCTGGTGTCTAGGGATTTGTGTTACAAAGGCGGAGAGGACTGCGTAGTCTGATTATTATTAGTAGGTATACATTGTCAAAAAAAAAAATTGAAGTCTTACAGAAAACTTCTCCCGTTTTCTGCCTCTACTCCCGCTTTTTGTTTTTTTTTCACAAAATCTTGTGTAGAGTTAAATCTTTAATGTGTTTTTCAAATTTAATTGAAACCCGGTGATGAAAACGCTACAACAAACTTCCCCCCTTTTCCCCCGATCAAGAATCGCGATTGACTAAAAATTTTAGTATTGTGTGCCAATTTCCTTCAAAATCGGTTGAAGAGCGACGACATGTAAGCGAGAACAAACCGACCGTCAGTAAGCGGACAAAAAAAAAAATGCCCCATCTCGAAACTGAGAAGCGTCGCTCGCTTCGCTTGCTCGGTCAATAAGATGGCGAAAGTATGAATAAAGGGTTGTTTAGACCTGAGTTTTTTGTTTATACTAAGCTGTGACAAGTTTGGGGGAATCGATAAGGGAGTGGGCAATTTTGTATTCCTTCGCAACTTTCGTCAATTAGTGAGATAAACACATAAAATATGTATGGATAATGTGGTTAGTTATTACGGCATATAATTTGACCTCGGCTTATCTTCGGAAGTATGGCACGGAAGTAAAACAGGTCCATGCCATTGTAACATTGGTCACTTGCGGCTATTTTGCCCCAGTATTGGACCGGTTCTCTACTGTCATTGACTTGTCTCGTTTGGTAGATGTGTGACCTGTAGGTACGTTCTTCGAACTGTGTTTGAGGAAGTCGATACTCTGTTGTTTTAGATCATTTACCCACGGCTGCTGTATTATATTTTCCAGTAGAGTAGTTTTGTTTTTTTATTTTACAACAAGGAAGTGCTTTGCCTTCATCTTACCTGGTTACAAGTTGAGATTAGGCTGAAGGTGGAAACGCACTACACCCGGAATCCTCAACTAGCTTACTTCTAAATGCCGGAACACAACAATTGTTAGAATTGTTGATATGGCGACAGAATTAGTAATGATGGTGGTAGCTAGCCAGGCGGACAAAGTCCTACCACCAACCAAACCAAGCACAATATTGTACTCCTCCTGGGGATCGAACCCAGGACCTCTGGATTCGAAATAGGTGGGTTGAACCACTAGACCACAGAGGCAGTTAAAAATAGTTGATGGTTTGCCGAATCCGTTCTGTAGCTTTAATGTTAAGAAGAAACAAACATTCAAACAAATTGACATGCCATCAGTAAACATTTATTCCATATTTTTTTGGGATATGTTTTTAATGACAGTCAGACGATATTCAATCAGTTACTAACAGGTTTAATATAGGTAGGTAGGTATATTAAATCGGTTAGTGATTGATTTGAACTGATTGATTGAGGTATTTGTAAATCAAAAAATATGAGAGGTGTGATGAAGGCCAAGCGCTTCCCCGTCGTACAATAAAAAAAAACTTAAATTAAATTGTCTGTCTCAGGTCTCCCACAAGATAAGCTAACATTAAATTATTTAGGTTTAATAAAATCTTTTGTTATACTACAAGACAGTAAACCTACTAAGATAATGCATTAACAAAGCATTATTGTCCTAGCTTATCATAAGCTTAATAATCACCATTATTAATATTTCGCAACATTCCCGCAGTTCTACACAAATCATGTTGTTTCGAAACAGAATACTTTACTGAGAAAATCCTAATAAGGTTGCGCCTTTAGGTACGCGTTTTACAGTTTTTGTTTAATTGAGCATAGTGAATAAAAAAAGTCACCGCTGCCTACAAATTCTCTGTATTGGTTTCCTAATTGATGAATTATTTTTAGCAAGGTTTATCAGTTAGGAAACCATTATGGGAAAATAAATTTGTATAATATATTTTGCTGTAACTTTACCTCATATTACCAAACTTTTTTTTCCCAACCAAGTACAGCTATATATTTTTTTGAACTCGCTCAATCATAGACCTCATCCTCGCTCTGGCCAAGAACATAAAAGTCTGAGGTCAAGAGGTAACCCATCATATATAAAAAAAAGAATAAAGGAATGCAGAAATATTTCCTTTCTACTTATTTTTTTGGTAAAACTGCGTATAGGCCAACCCAAAAATAGTATTTTTATGTATTTCAATTTATTGCATCTTAGTTCAGCCCTGAGCGCTATTTAGCTTACCTAGTCTTTACGACAATCGTTTTCATACAATGCAATATCTCATTGTAAACGATGATTATGGTAGCCACCTCATTATGCATTTGTGCATAGGTATGATTTTAGTTGATATGCTATTTATGAATGCAATGGCCTTGCAGCGTACCTATCTCTAGAGCGTACTTTCCTACTAATCTGGGCGTTTATCTTGATTATGACTTTTGATATAATGTCATCCCGAATAGTAAAATCTTACACAAATCGGTTGGTAAGAAAATACGTTGAAAAGGTATTGCGTACCTACTGCTATCCTATACAATTGAAGTTCATCATTCAATTCTATTTTAAACGTAATTTTACAGGGATTGAATCAAACATGCAATATCGAAATTAACGATAAACTACGCTTGTATGGGATAGTGGCCCAAAATACATATACGCAAATACGTGCTACGGGTCCTATTTAAATTTTAATACAATATAAATCCCTACACTTATCTGCCTGCTTTGTCGGTATTTTATTGTCTTTAAGCCCAAACAATATTTTTCTGGCAAATTCCTTAATTGTTCGCTAGAATTTAGATTTGGGTTTGTCTACGATTTAGGTTTTCAGAAACATGTTCATTTTCATGTGAAAAAAATCTGAAAGAAGTTCTGAAAAAACTGTGCACACATTTCCAAATTTATCTCTGAAATGGCGAGATATTTTTGAATAGTTTTCGGTAAAATATGTATTTTGATTTAGGATTTTCGATACCTTTTTAGTCATCATGTAATAAACAAATTGGGGTTTGTGCAATGAAATCCAGATCATCCGTTTCACTAACTACGTGCGAGTATGTATAGCGCCTTCCCTCTTATTAGGCTACCCACCACATTATAACGATGCTAACGTAATTTAGTTAGAACGCTATTCTGAAAGATCTCGGATTCGAATGAAAACCGTAAAGCTACGCAGTTCAGGGCGTAGCACAATCCAGGTTTAAAGAACTTACTATTATCACTACACAAATAGTTGACACTAATGCGATAACATATTTAAACAAAGTGAAATAGTTATTCGTCATCGCACTCCATAGATTAAAAAATCAATATGTTGTAGATGGTTAGGTAACGTATTATTAAATAGGTTGGATATAATATTGTTATTTATTGTAGTTATCTAACAGAAAGAAGGTATAGGAGGCTATTATTATAAAAAATATAGTACCTGATATGACTTTTATTAATTCCATGCATTTCTTATTGTAGTAAATTTTCTGCGATAATATGGTGAACCAATTTATTTTTAGATGCACACGCATAATTGTATATTTTTAATGAGTGAGGGTATTGTGTTAAACAGTATCCCTAATAGAAACTTTAAGAGTAGAAGAGCCCCATATGATAGGGCTCGTCCGGGGAAGTACTACCACAATTCTTATTTAGGCCGCAAAACAGCAATGCTGTGTTTGAGGAGTATAGTTGCCGGTGAAATTAAGGGCACGCGAGTCTTAACACCTTTTAGCCTCAAGTTGACGGGTGACCTATGCAGTAAGGCATTGTTATAGGCAAGAGATGCACTTAACATCAGATAGGCCACTTGCTTGTTTCGTCTCCTAGTAAAAAAACCGTTGATTGTGCACTAACATTCGCGTGTTGTTTTCAAGAGCAGTTGCAATAAGGTCGCCATTACCTCTGCTAGCAGAGTGAGTGCATTGTGCTTCGGTGATGCATGCCGGCCGTTGATTGCACTGCTGTGAGAACAACGCGTCTATTCGTCCGAAAAAGAACGTGGCTGGCTGTAAAACACTACTCAACCATTGAGGTGTATTGAGATGACAACTCCACCTAATATTTTGCGGTGATTTAACAGCAGATTCACGCATCGAAAGAGCGCGAAGGTGGTACCTAAGTATGACGCCATTACAGCAATTGTTATTATTGTGTTCTTTTCTCAAATGGGTACGCTCTTGACCATGAGATTCGTCTGGGCATTACCTCGACGAGGTTAAGGTCATAGATGGAGCGAACTTTCCCAGAAGTTGTTTATTAAAGGAACTGGTACTCCCGCACACGAAGCACAGGGAACTGCTTGGTGCTGTACTGGACTTACAGGTCCTACCAGCGATAGGATTAACGTAACTGAATAACGTGACTGGCTTTAGGAGGTAGATACCAACACAAATACACCACAATGCGGCATTTAGAGGTAAGATAGCCCGTTCCTCAGATTGTTGAGGATTACAGGTGTGCTTCCACCTTCGGCCTTACTAGTCTGGTGAAGGTTTTCCGTAGAAATAAAAAAGGTACAGCCCCCAAACTAAGTGACGCTTGTTATAGGTAGATTAATCCCATGAACTTGATTACCATAGATATGACATACCTTTATTGAATCCCGGACAGACTGATGAATGCAGTATGAAATAAATTTCCTGTAATATTTATTTATTATTTAAATCCGCTAAATTAGTTTGAAAAAATTAAAATCGACGTGTTTTACACAGCGCCATCTAGCCCCAACTAAGCATATCTTGTAATATGGGTACTAGATTACGGATAGAATACTTAAATACTTTTTGTAAATACAATTTCTTACTACATAGTATCTTTCTGTTCTCAGATTATTTATATATTTTGAACAATGGATTTCCGCAAAACAACACCTGAATCAATTAGCTATCTTTGGTCATATATAGTCAAATGTTCTACCAGAAGTTGAAAGGTACAACGAGTAACGGGAACCCTACCAATTATATTAAAATCGGAGAGGGTTGGTGCAACCCTGCCAATCTAATAACAAGATAAATATCCGTGACACGGTTTTTTGTAGGTAAATTCGGATAAGAAACTTGTCAAGTGCATCATGCGACGTATAAAATGAATGAAAATATAAAATGATTAGCTTGTTTGTTACAGAAAAAAATGATACTACTTATAATAAGAAAATTTAGGTAAAGTCGATATTTTTAAAAAATAAGCCTTTTAGTCCTGATCCTCTTGTGACTTGCGCTTACTAATACTAAATACTACTGCTGTTTATGGGTCCATCGTTCTTAGATCTATCGATTTTAGTTATTTTGGATATTGCAAACACAGATTAGAATTTCTGCTTATTTTACAAAACCGTTAGGCCGTTTTTCAACTTCCAGCGAAGAATAAAGATTGATTATTCGTTGAGATATTTCCGCTGTGTCACGAACCTAATATCTACAACAAGAGAATTAAGAGGCACCATCTTCTGGGTTGGCTCGCTCCTTCGTAGATCTCATTCTTGCCTTACAGATTCGAGGTCAAGAGACGACGCAAACACAATGAAAAAAAAACTTTCTTCATTAATCATTTTGATAACATTTTGCTCCATTTAAGTGAACTTTATTATCTTGTAGTAAATAAAGATGTACGCAGAAATGCGAACAGCTTTTTAAGTCAATCATCAAACCAAGTTTCAAGAGTATTTAAGATGAATCATTATCACAAGGGATTTGCGTTGTTTGTTTACGTAGATAAGTACTGGGCCCCGATTCTACTAAGGCAATTGCTCCACTATGCGAATTGTATCATCGCAGAATAGCAAAAGGCACCAATAGTATTGGTTTAGTTTAGTAGAATCGGGGAATCCTAATGTTTATGTCAGCCTGTACAATTTATTTATACACCAAGTGAAACAACATCAACTTTCCATAGTCTAGTTGTATGGTAATTACCTATTAGGTGTTGTTGTAGTAAGAAAATATGACTTATGTGTTAGTGTTAGTGTGGGCTAAATTGATGATGATGATGATGATGTAGATATTGAAGAATACATCCAACATGTGTATATTTTCAAATTAGACGAAAATTTATAAAATGATACAAAATACCAGACTGATCTCTTTGCATGAAGGAAAATAATGGAAGACTTTTATCAAGCACCTACTACTTTAACTATATTTTATAAAACAAAAATATAAGCCTCATAGCTCAGTTGGTTGTAACTCTGCCTTTTGCGCTGTAGGTTGTGGGTTCTATTCCCACCCAGGAGACACATTTTGTGTGATGAATATAGATGTTTGTTCTGTGTTTGGGTGATGTATTGTATGATAAGTATGTATTTACAAAAAAAATAGTATTTAAGTATTATATCCGTAATCTAGTTCCCATATTACAAGCTATGCTTAGTTCGGGGCTAGATGGCATTGTGTAAAAATGAATGTCCTGTAATATTTATTATTATTATATATCAAAGCAAACAAGTATACGATCCACCTGATAGTAAGCTGTTACGAAAGCCTGACTCTAAAAGCATTTCTCGCGCGTTGCCGACCCATTTACAAACTTTAAACACTCTTACGAAAAACCCCATAGTCCCGGGGGAATTCAGACGCTCCACATCTCGAGTGGTTTTTACTGATACGTACGATTTTAAATATCACTCACTCGTAAATAAATAAACATGTTACGTATTTCACTGTCGGGCTGAAACATTTTAATAAGTATCATGCATGACTCAAATAAAAATTTAGGGCTGTCTCTGATTTAGGCCAGTGAATTAGCATAGCTATTCAGCGTAGCAATGCTACCAGTGTATTAGGCACGCGTTACTGGTCTGAAACAGTTGAGTTTGTCGGACCTTAGGCAACCCGACGGCTTCCCTTACACATAGTTAGTTTAATTGTATATGATATGTGTTAACCGAAACTAGTACTAACTTGTTACTGTATAATGATATCGAAACGCTCCTAATTTTATATAATAAGAATACTCACTTTTGAAAATCCCCATCTTGAAACACTTTCTCATTTTGTCGGCGAATGATAACTTATTTACTTCTCCCATGAATGTAAACTATACGAGTATAGACAAGATGAAACTAGAGAAAACCACAATGATAAGGATATTCTTAGCAAATTTGTTGTGTGCAGTTTTATTATTATTTACGATCGTGTAAAGTTCCGTAGAGGCGTAGCCGGCTCGCTACGCGCTGTCTCGATATCTGACTGAAAGCGACGTCGAGTGCGCCGGCGCAGGAGATTTAAAACAGATCTCATTGCCACCCGTATGCAAATTACTACTTTAAATTGACTGAACTGCTTTCAGCTTACTTTACTAAGCTACATTAAATACATCATGTTGTAAACAGCATTTAATGGAAAAAAAAATATGTTTTGTTTTTGTCTTGACCTCGAGATTTACTTTATGTCTAGCATCTGTCTGTTCTGAATCAAACGTTTTAAAAACTAAATAGAAAACCGACTTCAGTGGAGAATATGATACAAATTCGTTTACCTGGATGACGTATTTTTTCTCATTATTTTGATGACAGATGGACCTACAGACAGACAGACGCGTTATCGTATAAGGGGCCCATTTTTTTCTTACTTTTGAAGTATATACCCTAAATATACCCAAATCGCTTCAAGTGTGCCTATGATTTTTAAAGAGTTCCCTCTATTTCTCCAGGATATCGTCATATAAATCTTGACCTGATAACAGGGTCAGTTTTTTCCTTACTTTCGATGTAATACAACATATAATACCCAAATCACTTCAAGTGTGTCTATAAATATTTCACTAAGAGTTCCCTCAATTTCTCCAGGATCACATCATCAGATCCTGTGACCCTTTAAAATGAAAAAAAAAATCCAAATCGGTCCTGGCGTCTTTTTTTTTAATTCGGTTAAAAAATGAAAATTACTGTTGCAGACCCTTTGGAAACATGGTCAGTTATTGAGTGGTGTCTACCAAGGGTCACACGGGTCACACGAGTCTCACATCGTGAGCACTCTACAAGGAATTACTGCAATATAGTTTAACAAAGTTTTTTTTTTATGTGGTCGGGGATGTACTTGGCCTTCATCTCACCTATGATAAGGCTGAAGGTGGAAGTGCATTTCACTTGGAATCCTCAACAAACTGAGGAACTGGCTATCTTACCTCTAAATACCGGAAGACAATAATTTTAGAATTGTTGTTATGGCGACAGAATTAAGTAAGATGGTGATTGCTAGCCAGACGGACCCTGGGCCTCTGGATCTGAAACCACTAGACCACAGAGGCAGTTACTATTACTTTGATAGTTACTCATCCTATCCATCCATATCTAATACCTTACCCATCGAAAACTCTAGAGACCCACTCTAGTGATCAAGTGCTAACAAATCATGTATCTATATTTCAAAAAGTAATAATTCAATTAAGCTCAGGCAAGTTTCTCTGCTCTTATTTGAGTTTTAAAATAAACTTGTAGATTTTTTTTTTCAAATATTACTAATATAGCATGCAGTAAGCGTTATCGTCTAAAACTCATTCAGGCGTTAGACGATATTAATTATAATATTTAAACGCCTGATACAAATCTAATACAATTTTAAGCTGATGTAGTTTTGAAACACTGTAATATTATACCTAGATAATAAAAAAAATACAAATTACAATTAATACATCATCAAAATTTGTTTAAGCTTAGCATACAGGGAGTGAAACAACGTTTGTGGGGAGCTTGCTTGAAGAAATGTCTTGAAGAAGAAGATTGTATCAGACTCAGACAGGCTATTATGTAAACAATTGAATAATTAATTTAACAGCATAATTATATTATCTCGTCTTAACATTAATGTAACTTAAGTTGTTACAAGTCGTTTACATTTACAATTGACACAAATGATGCATACTTTGCATCACTTCTATCTTGTGAAAAAAATGCTAGAAAATCCTTAAAAATAAAATCTTAAAAGAAAGTAGTATCAAATCCTATTTATGGGATTGCATCGTACAAAGCTATATTTTCCAATGATTTTTGAAAAAAGCTGTGCACTGATTTTATAATCTGAATATGTACAATGATGGATAAGTACTTATATGAACTAACGGAACACATTGAAACAATAATGTCCTATACCTTAAAGTAATTAATCGACGATTCAAGATATAGACATTATTTTAATCGAAAATAGTCTAAAGACAGACAGCTTGCTGCTGCTTGCTGCATTGCTGACAGATAGACAAAGGCTGTTTCGCAATAGATGCCTGCAGATGGGCAGCGAAGCAGAGGCAGGCCTAGAAATCGTTGGCGTGACGAGCTGACTGCTTTTAACCCGGACTGGTGGGAAACGGCGGATGACCGCAAGTCTTGGAAGGATGGGTTGACCTTTGCCCAGCAGTGGAACACTATAGATTAAAAAAAAACAATCGAGAATAGCCCTGCAGAACAGCTAAATCTCTTCTTGTAAGTACTCTCCATCACCCTTCTCGTTGCGATGGTGATTCATTTACTATGAAGTGGAACTCTCTACCCCATGATATTCACGCTAGTCCCTCGCTAGCTATATTAAAGATCAGAGTCAAAGAGCATTACCTTTCCATATATATTTAGTATGTATATTATGTATCTATATGTTGTATGTATATAGATATATAAAATGGTTATGTATGATATTATGTATGTTTTTTCAGGTATGTAGCTATAAGTATATTAACAGTGTAATTATATTTATTCTATATTGTAGCTTTTTACACTATTACTATGTTAGATAATACACATAACGTTACAATATTTACGGATATTTGTTGAAATTTAATCTAAACCTACGTTATTCGAGCCTCGTCTTTTTTGGGAATCTGTAAAAAGTAGGATTACGCTAAGATGAGATGGGTTTCAAAGCCGTCATAAAATAAAACAAGGGATTTGCATGTCCTGAGTGAATCTTATTTTCTTTTATCATCGCCAACCAGCTTACTTTTCTCAAGTAAAAACCTTTTATTTGGGTTGACTGATAGTGCTCTGGCTTGCGTGGCAGGATACCTACATAAAATAAATGATGTGACTATCATGCTCTCATTCCAAGGGTGTAAAAAAACGGATAGCATTGTTGTATTGTATGATAAGTATGTGAAGTATGTGTTCAAAAAACAAAAGTATTTAGTATTATATCCGTAATCTAGTTCCCAAATTACATGCTATGCTTAGATTGGGACTAGATGGCGCTGTTTAAAATTAATGTCCTGTAATATTTATTATTATTCTTTTATTAGAAACTGTAAGGTGGGTGTGGGGTATCTATTATACCTCCTTGTGATCTAAACTTTTGCTGAAAGAATACATTTATTAAGTGGACGTCTTTTTGAATAATATTGGCATTTTTTTATGACTCACCTAACTATTACATAACGCATTAAATTAACAAAAAAAAAATACTATATGTCAACGCTGCATATAATATCATAAATCATTTTATTATTTTATGTCATTATAACATTTGTAATGATTGTAATTTATGTAAGGTACCTATATTTTACAAACGCGATTGTAATGATTGTTTATGAAATAAATAAATACTGAAATACTTTATCCAGGGCATCGGAATTGCTTGCTTTCACTAGCGGTTACGGCTGAATAATCACATCATCAGGTCCATCTGGCGACTATCCTCCTGCCGAAGTGAAGCGTCAAACGGATGGCTATGTTCCATCGGTACGCGCTTGCTCCATTAGAGACCTCATCCTTGATCTGGCCCAGAGGAGAGGAGATCAAGAGCTAACCCTTCATTTAAAAAAACTTCTATTGACTTTCTTCAGCTGAATTTTTAATCCTGCTCCCTTCAAATTACCAATTACCGTTCATAAACTATATACTTACTACATAATATATACAACTATAACATATTTTTTGTTAATATATTTTCTTTCATGCGAGAAATGAATGTCATTGAATGAATTGATGGTTATAAGTTATATCAGTTAATTATGTATTAAGCATATACAACTATTTTTCCGAATAAAATAAAATAGTATACACAACCCCTAACTTCCACTATCCAAATAACGAGACTACCTGTTATAAAAAGCGACCAAATTGTAATCTCGAAGAACTCAATCGGTTTACAGCTTGATAAAAACACTGGCACAATTCATCTTTTACTTCTGGTTTTGTTTGTACTTTCATTATTTACTAAACTACTACCTTTGATGCATTTAATTGTTTGTATTGTATGAATTCAGACTATCGAGAGCGGGAATATCTCAAACAATAGAAGTGCCTTCCCGAGATTTCTATACTACCATCCCTTTTTGTATTTTTATTGCACGGCGGTGTAGCACTTGGCATTTATCTCATTTTAAATTAAAAACAAGTATGTTATGACAGAGTTGTGATATTTTTATTGTATTGTAAAGAAGACATATTCCTATTAAGTATGGAATAAAATATTTATATAGTTAAATTGTAATGTAATTAATTTCTTTATATTTGTAAGATAATCTCCGTGTTTCAATATCTACCACATTCCAGACATCGCAAGATCTCAGTTCGGAGCTAACTCCAAGTATTTTTTTTGCTGTAAATAAATAAATAATTTTATTATTTCTTGTTATAGCCAAAAATAAATACTAAATGTCTACATTTCAATTGTCTACATAACACGGTGCAACAGCCCGCTGACAGACAGACGGAAGGACAACAAAGCCTTAGTAATAGGGTCCACTTGCACTATTTTGATATAGAACCCTAAAATGCAGGTACATATTATTAAAGCATTGAGTATTCATGTGAAATAGGAATGATCTCTATAATTGTATGAAGTGGTCGGCTCAATAACCAAAATATACAGAACACATCGCGTTACATATCATAGCATGTTAAGGCACTATAGTGCCTACCTAAAGGCAGAGAGCAATCAGCAACATACGACGTACGAATTTTGCAAGGCATTTGTAAGAAACAGATACCGCTCCTTATTAAATACAAACAGCAATCAGCCGAGTCTACAAGTATTTCGCATTTACGTAGAGGAATAATATCTCGAACAAAATAAAAACACAACAACGAAAACATTATGCATAAAATGATTTTTGTGTTGTATCATGTAGTACGTATGTATCTACAAAAAGTATTTAAGTGTTCTATCCGTAATCTAGTTCCCATATTACAAGCTAGTTAGATGGCACTGTGTAAAATGAATGTCCTGTAATATTTTATTTATTTAAGTTGATTTTCATCTCTAACTCTCACAATCCTGAGTGAAGTCTACGAGAATTCTCGTAGCAGTTTTCGTAGACCCTCTACGAAAGAAGCAACTTTCTTCAGAACGACGACATGTTAACCTAACACTATAGTTTTTTTGAATATTATAAGCAATGGACGTATGTGGATGTAAGAGTATAATTATCATTATAATACTCCCATAAGCGACATTGATAAAACCTTTTCGAATAAAGAGGTATAATTGTTGAAAAAATATGCTGTCGTCTGCGTCACTTGACGTTAATATAATGGTCTCGACAGAGATTACTTATTTGAGCCTTTTGGGGTCGAGACCTTTGGGAGCCCTCCGGGTGTCCCAAAATGTTGCGGGGCTCTTGATTGAAGCGGAGCATAGCTATTCAGCATGGCAATGGAGCCAGTATCTTGGGCACACTTTTGTCTGGAACTGGTCTCGAACAGTTGAGTTATCTAAAGACCGTTTGGTCCTAAGGTAACATTTAGGACCTTGAAAAACGGCTGCTTCGCTTGTTAATAGTTAGTTTAATTAAGCATGTTTAGTACTAAGTCTAATTGTTTTATGTTTTAAGTTTTTACTGGAAATTGAAATAAATTATTTAAATTTAATTGTACACGTTGTTTTTATAAACGTAATGTCAATGATAGTAGCAGGTAATTTTTTTAATGTAATGTGGACAGAAAAACCGAAATTAAATTGCAGTTTTAGCATTGCGCATTTGTAATGGAATTGTTTATTTTAAACAAACTATTAGAAAATAATGTCAGTGCATATTTAAACCTATCATAAACAATTTCATAGACGGGTGTGACAATATTGTACATTAACTTGAATCAACCGATCGCGATAATACCACACTACGCTTCAAAACCGAAATCGCCGATGTTAGAAAAAACAGCCGCAAAACTGAAATGGATCGTCTCTGGGCCTAAACAATAACTATGCTTGTCCCTGAAACGACCAGATGACGTTGCGGTAGACCGCGCATGGTAAGGAGAGACGAACTGTATGCCATTCATCAGGAATGGAACAACGGCTCAGGATCGAAGTGACATTTTTTTTTTATTGTACGACGAGAAAGAGCCTTCATCTCACCTGGTTACAAATTGAGATAAGGCCGGAGGCGCACTTCACCCGAAATCCTTAATAAACTGAGGCTATCTAACCTCTAAATGCCGGAACGGAACACAACAATTTTAGAATTGTTGTTATGGCAACAGAATTAGATAAGATGGTGGTTGCTAGCCAGGTGGACCCAAACAAAGTCCTACCACCAACCAATCCAAGCACAATATATTGTACTCCCCATGGGGATCGAACCCGGGACCTCTGGATCTGAAATCGGTGGGATGAACCACTAGACCACAGAGGCGGTTAAAAAATGGGAGGGACTTTACCCAACAATGGGTTGACCAGATTACATCATTTACAAAAATACATTCATATAGGAAGAGAAAACGGTATAGTTATTGGCCAGTTAAGCGACCAGAAAACTTTATGCTTTAATTAAAAATAAATGACACAGTAAGATTCAAATGCAATGTTTGCTATATAGTACTAAATTAATTTATTAATTAATTCTTATTATTAACACGCGCATATATTATATATTTTCTGAATAATATGAACTCAAAAATACAAATGGGAAATTAACAGTAATTGGCCGCATGAGATCATACAGTTATTAGCCATAGTAAAAAGTTGCATTCTATCATGAATAAAATATACCTATATTCATGGTGGTTGTCATCCTCGAAATGCTATGAATCATTATTTAGTTTTGTTTGTGTTAGTGTGAAACAGAATCTATGTTACTTAGTAAGATTATAATACTTGTCGGAGTAGCCATTTTCGTCAAAAAAACGATTGCTTATTGGAGCTCAAAAACCTAAAAATAAACCCGAAGGAATAATTTTAGAAGTTAGGCTGCCGTAACCAGGCTCATTCAGAGAAAATCAACACAACGAGTTCTGTGCTTTTTTTCCCGTTGTAAAGGCAAATATTGACTGGATGTTATTAACAATTGACTTTGAAATAACGAGAGGAAAATAGGCCCATATTTAATTCCCCGGTGTTGGAGCACTTTCACTTTCGTTTCAATTTATCTTTTGTTTCGGTGTTAATCAATGAACCCGTTGTTATTTAGTAATGCAAGTGAAGTTTTGTATTAGCAAGCGTGAAAGCCGTCTGTAGTTTCGTTTCTGCAAGGCGCTTAATTTGTCTACAATGCTGCTGCTACGTTATATTTCTGTTGCAATTTTAGAAATAAATAAACCTTAGGGATAAAATAAACCATAGAAATACGCAGAATCAATAAACAATAAATTTTCTACCATTTCAAGAGTCTGTAAAAATATTATAAAATGATTTTGCAGATGATATTTGGAGACATATCATATAGGTTGTGCTGAAGTATTAGGGAAAATTCACCTTCACGGGAACGAAGCTTGCATTAAAAAAATAACCAAAACACTTGGGCAGTGTTCCAAACACAGCCTCTTCGCCTAGACTCATATTAAATATTAGGACGAATTTAAATAAGTTATTTGTTCTGTACCAGTAAAAGTACCATCATATGGTCACATTACAAATGATAAAAATTATCAAATGGTTTTATTTACGATACGCATGCCGCCACCTACAGCTTGACGTTGTCAACTCTCATATTCGTTTCTGCCGCGAGTTTAGCTGCGTAGCGCGCCTTAATAATCGGATGATTGACAGCCTCGCCCTGATTTTCTTTTGCTATTTTTTTAACCAATTTATTTTGACAACCTCATTATTAAACACTCTAATTGATAATGAAATAAATAGTTTATTTTATTGCGGTATGCTTGCGATTTCGTACCCAAAGGGTGCCAATGGGACACAATTACCAAGCCTTTTGCTGTCCTTCTATCTGTCAGCGGGCTGTAACTCATGACCCGTTTATGGTAGACAGTTGAATTTTCACAGTGTTTATTGATATTGCATATATAACAACACATTATATGAACAAAATTAAATTGAAAATTAGAGGGCCCCTTACTTACAAGAAACGGGATATTTTGCCTTGAGATGGGACGAGGGACCCACCTCGCTGTCTGTCCACTTTTGGTCGGTTTATTTTAC
This sequence comes from Venusia cambrica, assembly GCA_951394065.1. Classification (NCBI taxonomy): domain Eukaryota; kingdom Metazoa; phylum Arthropoda; class Insecta; order Lepidoptera; family Geometridae; genus Venusia; species Venusia cambrica. The sequence goes on from OX596055.1 coordinate 8,426,389, forward strand.
AACTTGATGTTGGTATAAAAGTACCCCGCTACTACATCAGTGGGTTTTTGTTTTAGATGCATTTAAAGTGTGATGTATGTACACTTGTATTCAGCACATTTTCCTGCATTGAAGACCTCCTTTAGGAAACTGGCATGATTTTGCCTACGTAGTAATAATAGCTGGTCAATAATAACAGCTCAGTTGGAAGTTGCTCTGCCTTCTGCGCTGTAGATTGTGCGTTCGCTTCCCACCCAGGACATACATTTGTATGAAGGAAACGCAGAATAAATATCTAGAGGTAGATATTTATTCTGCGTTTGAGTGTTGTATCGCATTATAAGTGTACAAAAGTATACACTTATAAGTGTTATCTAGTTAATATAACAAGCTATGCTCAGTATGGTGCAAGATGGCGCTGTGTAAAATGTCTAGAAAAAAAGACTCGAACTGGACAATCAGGTTTTTTTACTATGGAACCGAGTCTGCTTAATGCATATAAATACCAACAGGATCAGATCACACTTTTTTTTAGAGAACGCATCAGCTATGCAAATCGTTTTCGGCAATAAATCAGGACCGAGCCTCTCTGCCGTTTACATTCGCCACACGTTACGATATTGTCCATTTCAATAAATAGGTGTGTTTGTGATGTGTATTTTCTACTGTTTCTACTATTGTGACGAAACTTTGACTTGGTTTGCTTAAAGGAAAAACCTGGAGAACCGCTGATTTCGCTCACTAGAATTTGCAGGTTTATTTGGATAAGAATATTCTGTAAGGATTTGCATCGTTTTCGTTTATCACGATTTGTATGATTAATAATACCTTTTCGAGGGGTCTTCGATTGCAACTCGCACTAGGTATACTGGTTTCAAGTCATGATGAAGCCGAAAGTGGAAGCGCACTTCACTCGGAATACTCAACAGTCAGACAGAGGGACATCAACAGCAGCAACGGCAATAGAGGGATTCGTACGTCAACGAAGTACTTACGGACTGCTCTTGTATCGGATACAAGTAGACTTGTTATACTTATTATACAAGTACTTTTATAATAAGTATAACAAGTACCTATTTTATTTATATTTACCTATTATTTTGTACCGATTACTGTGCCAAATAAATGTTTTTGTTTTTATGTAACTATGTACGTGGGATTTCTAGCTTCCACTGTGCAGCCTAACGGCTTAGTGAAATTTGGCTTGTGATTTGTCATTTGATGCGTCTGAATTGTGGGAGTGACATAGGATATATTGTTTTATATCGGGGAGGTGACTCAAAAGTTAGAGGGGGTGGACACCAAAAATGATTCTATTCCATCAATATGCCAATTCTAAATATATATATATACTAAACCACTTTTATGCAACCACATAGTCACAACTTAAGTTTAAAGTATTTTACTCGTACCTTGAACCTATTGTTAAAATTATCGTCTGTGTAAGCTGGTGATGTCTATAATACTGAACCCCTGTTTACACAGAAATGTAAACACGAGCATATTTACTGAAAAGTTTTACTAAACAATGTATTTTATAGCATAATTTCACAATAATAATTAGGTATACTTATTTCAATTTAAAATTAGATCTCGCCATACGAAAAATTAGCACGCGTTGTCAAATTATTAAAATATTTTGTCGGGTTTTATTAATTTCACTGTTTGACGGTTGTTTATAAGTGAGTTGTTGAGACAAGTGGAGTCAGCCACCAATAGTTCATAATGTTAACAATGAGCATGAAAATGTGGTTACGCTTCAATCAGCCAAGCTGCATTGACACCAATCGGTACATTTGTAAAAAATAGCACGCTTTACGCGTGCCAGTTAACACAGATTTGACCACAGACCAGGTTGTTTTTAATAACGTAACTTCAGGACCTGGAAAATCTGAAAGCTCCTATTTTTGTGAAACTTTCATATGGAACTGAAGCTGTCAAAAAACCCAAGTAAATCTTAATATTGGACATTACTTTATTCGCCATTTAGCCACTAATTTTATTAAGGCCTCACATTGTAGATGGTAGTAACTCTTCCTTCTGCGCTGTTGGGGTTTAAATTCTAACCCGGGGAAAACATTTATGTGATGAATATGTGATGTGAATATATGATTACGTGATGAAGATGTTTATTCTGTATTTTTTATTGTATCATAATCATGTACTAAATGTATTTACTTCATAAAAATGTGCATTCTATCCGTTGCCATATTACAAGATATGCAAGCTTTTGGGGTTAGGTGACGTTGTGTAAAAAAATATCATAACATACATCAGCAGCCCATTAGTGTCCAATGCTGGACAAAGCCTCCTCCAAACCTGGAAGGTTTTACCAAAATCACCACGCTTGGCAGGCGGATGATGTGGTGATCGCAATAAAGGTGCCGATAATAAAGAACTTCTGTTTCTTTATATATTAGATATTGAATAACAGAAGGACGCTGATGCTCTTCTTTTAAATCTTTATTAAAAAATAATGACCCGTAAAAAACTTTGAAAAAGCTTGTAAAATGGGAACTATATTAGGGAAATTATTAATAATTATGTAATGCTACATGGCGCTGTGTGAAATTAATGTCCTGTATTATTTATTTATTTTTTAAACTATTTATTTTATCAATACTATATGACATAAGACTGAGGTAGCGTAGGTTCTTAACATAGGTACGTTTATTTTGTAAATAAACAAATATTGAATTGAATCTATCATGCAATAGAACACCCAAATATAGAATAATGAAAAACGACATGGAGTACCAAAGCAAACCGCCTTCGTGCAGTGGAGGCTAAAACAAATGGCAGAGGTGCAAATTATTGAAATTTTGCTAGGTTAAGGTTAACGATAATGACATTGCCGCGGCTGTACCTGAATGTACTCACGAAAGTCTCACGGGTACACCAATGTATTACAGCCAGTTACATCAATGAGATAGCCACAGAAGGTCCTACATTAAATCTGCGTAAATTCAATGCCAAACGCGTGTACAATTCTAAGACGTATATTGCGAAATGCTAGATAGAGCGTATAACTTGTACAAGATGTTTGTGCGCCTAAGCGCCGATCATAACAAGATCATTTGTGTGCCCGGAGTAGGACACAGCGTCACGTGCGACTATGTGAGAACTAGTTCTATGGAACCGAACAAATACACACATACCTTTTTTGAAGTGGAATCTTCTTTAGGCGCGTCTCTTTCGTTATCTTTACGATCCCAAGAGGTACGGGTAAGGAATGATCGGATTTTTTTTGAGATGGTAAAAATGGAATTGTTATCATACAAACAGCCCCCTTATTCACTATGACCAATCGTGTCTTCACGCGCCCGCGGTACGATATGTCAGACCGAGAACCATCTCAGTGACATATCGTAACGCGGGCGCGTCAAGACACGATTGGTCATAGTGATTAAGGGCTATAACTTTGTAAAATTGTAATTACGAAAATGAACTCTATCACAATGGTTGTATAGTCTATTTTTTATGGTACGACGGGTAAGCACTTAGCTTTCATCTCACCTGGTTACACAAGTTGAGATGAGGCCGAAGGTGGAGGCGCGCTTCACTCGGAATTCTCAACAAATTGAGGAACTGTCTCTGTTATCTCTAAATGCCGGAACACAACAATTTTTAGAATTGTTATTATGGCGGAATTAGGTTAGATGGTGGTAGCTAGCCAGGCGGACTCGAGCAAAGTCTCACCACCAACCAAACCTAGCACAACATACTATACTCCCCATGGGGATCGAACCCGGGACCTCTGGATCTGAAATCGGTGGGTTGATCCACTAGACCACAGAGGCGGATTATATTCTATTAAGTTTGTATACTAAGTCCATCGTAAAAATCCACTGAACTCGCGACACTATACACCTTACCGACGACTAAGAGATCCTAAGAGATCCTTAGGCATGGGTAAGGACGGTTCCAAGAATGCCTCTTCGTAGGTACCATTTATTAAGGCTATAATTTAAACGGCCAATTAATTAAGCTAAATATCTGCTTAGTCAACGAGGTCTTTTTTGTGGTCAGCTCCAAAATTTATTTGTATATAGTATGTCAGCAAACAAAGCGAATGAAACAAACGAACCTATAATTCGAAACCAAAAAGCAAAAAACTGTTTCTGGGTGCAAAAGAAAAGAAAAACCCGAGTACCTTTTTTATACAACTTCGAGGCGGAACAAATAAGCAACCCACCTGATGTTAAGTGGAACTCTTGAGCCTTACTGCATAACGCGGCACTGCATTGCACCCGTCAACTTGAGTCATTAAGGTGTTACGCCTCGAGTGCCCGTTATTTCACCGGCAACCATACCCTTCAAACCGGGACATAGTAATGCTGCGTGGCGACCGAAATAGGTAAGAAGCTTAAAAAAATCCTGTTTAATAATTTTTGAAAAATATTTTTTTTAAACTTCTGAATACTAAATAATTCATCCATTCGTCCATTTCGAAATGGCACGTGCGTGTGTTTGAAATTAACATATTGTTTTGTATACGAATGGTGGTATTTTAAATTTGATTAACATTTTATCTGCGAAAAACTTTCGTATTCGCCTTTTACGCGTCCAAATGGTAGTAATTATGTAAAGAGTTCGCAACATTTGAACGGTCGCGGCTTAAAAGTCGACCCCTTCATCTCATCCCGCGGATGACGTTAATGTGACGAGATCTCACGAAGGGCAGCAGCTTCTTTCTGTGTACTATTTAACACTAATAACATCACTAATCCGCCTACCAAGCGTAGTGTGTATTTTTATTTCACTTTAATACATAATTGGACACTGTGTTGTATGTATCTTATTGCACCTGCATTATAGTTTTATTTTTTATTTTATTTATCTCTATGTTCTTTCATAAAATGTTAAACGACTTGCCTAGTATAACCCCCATTGTTATAATATGGTTTAATAAATAAATCTGAAATCTGAAGTGATTATGGCAACTCCCTCCAGCTTTGGACGAGGCTTTGTCCAGGAGGATACTTATCGGCTGTTAATGTGATGTTGTGATGCAACGAGTTAATTCATGCCATACCTATCTCATTTAGCGAATGTTAAAATAATGCGGGGCTACGACCGTACCTCATAGTTAGAGGTGACCGAGAGATGGTCACTGGAAATTTAGAAACAAACGTTTTGAAAGATACAACGTACAACTGTAAATGTTCAGCTTGTTGAGATTTTATTTTTTTTGCAGTTGTCGATTGCTGATGATGATGAGGTATAACAGCAGTCTTCTGTTTAGCCGACTTCGATTTATTATCCACCAACGTCTAGTCGGGATATACTAAGACGCGATGAGATCAGAGAATAAATACAAATAAAAAATGCGTCATTTCTTTTTATATTTGGTCAGCAAGAAACATCAGCTAAAAACTTATCTTGACAGCATAATTTATCGTCACGTGATATTGCACGACCTACTAACCTGACGGAGTTTTCGTAGGTTCTTCGTGAAGGGGTTCAACCGGGGAAGTACTACCACCGTACCTACTTCAGCCGACAAGCAGCATTGCCGTGTTTCGGTTTGAAGGGTATGGTTTCCGACGAAAGTCTCAAGCTGATGGGCGCATTGCAGCGTACCAGTATCCAGTACGGGAGCTCTAGAGATCCAAGTCTTACCTACCTACCTGCCTGCCTGCCGAGATCACGGTCGTTACCGACATGGCTGCTAGCACGCTTTGCTGCTGCTAAACGTAGCTAACTATTGACATTTCCATCAACCCTGGGACCTGGACCATCTACGGCCGGAAGCAGCACTACTGGGGCACTACTAATAATTATCGGGTCGTAAATTATTGTATGTATAATTCCCTTAGCTGCCAAAGTACAATTTAAAACCTTTTTGATTAGCTGGTTAAACTAATTAGTTAGCCGTTTATAAGATAGCCATAATAAATGGTACCAACCTACTAACGTATTGCTGCTCTAGGTTTGCTTATCGAGTACTTAATTGAAGAGACGAAGTATTCCGCGTTGCGGTGTAGGTATGCTATTAACTGCCATAATCATTAAATACTAATCTGTATCTATAAATGACAGACTCCATCCGAGTCTTAGATCAAATAAACAAAGGATTTGGCAACATCCGCCGAATGCGTCTCACCTAAACTTCATCAACACACAACAGCAGTTTTCATTCGTTACTCGTCTGTCAAGGTCGTAACGGACAGTAGCTTACTTTGCAATCCAAACCCTAAACTCTTAGTTTAGAGTTTTTATTTGTTTCAAAAGTAGTAATCATAAACATTGCTATCTTTTACTAGCATCGCATGACAATATATGCCAGAATTTTGGCAAGGCGTGCGACATCCTTTGTTTTTTGATCTAACGTCCAAGTGCAGTGTCATTGTAGTTAACCTTACTATGGCAGTTGTGCGCCGGCTAAGCTCCAGAGTTACTAGCACTAAGCATCCTTTCACTCGCGCTGCTCCATCGAGACGCTTACGTGAGTAAGACACATACTTACACATATATTTCTACTTTAGCCGCGTAATGTTTGCTTCGATTTTTGGGAATACTGACCTGACTTACTTACTTACTATAGTTACGATGTAAGGTTATTTTTGGTGTTAGTTTTTCATTGAATTACTTATAAGTTTTTATTGTCATCATCAATTTCGGTCGAGTGTGTGTGGCCAAACAAACCATCGTGGGACTCAAAAATTGCATGTAGGTATTAAAAATAATAATAATATGTCACGCTGCATAATTTTGTTTCCAATAGATACTAAAGGGAAAGATATGAGCTCATGTCCCGTTTTTTTTTTTTGCATGAAATTGCACACACAAGGATGATGATGAAGTGGTCTACGATGCAGCTAGCTGACGGATATGTGTTTCCAACGTAACACAGCGAACTGCTTGACGCTGTACTTCGGCAGATCGGCACGAGAGTGATCGCAAGCCAGGCGGCCTTTGCAGATCCAACCACTAGAGTTGGGCTAGCAAAAGCCAGCGATGCCGTTGCTCGGGGTAAGGAGTAAGATACCACCTAACTACCCTTCGTGAGTTATGTTTTATTAGCTACTTATCTAGTGTAGGTTCATTTTAATTAGAACTAGGTACTTGTTCAAATATTTTCCTGTAGAGTACTCATGCAGTAGTTTTTGGAATAACAATAAATTTTAACAAATGATTCTCTTTAATCTAACAAATAACTTTATAATTACTCCAAAGAAAAATATTTGAACAAGTAGTTCTAATTAAAATTGTCGTTACCATGGAATTCGCTAATTAACTCATCATTTATGAATCTATAAAAAATATTTAATTTGAAAATATAGAGAAATATAGATAAGACAACTGACAGTTCAAAACTAAAGTTAACACTACAAAGTATACTATCGTATTGTACGATGACCTTTTCTAGAATAGTTTGGGATGAAGGGGATAGACAAGATTGCTTGATGGTAGGAGGTTTCACGTAATGGAGAGAGATTACTAATCATAATTCTGTCGCCATAACAACAATTCCTAAATTGTTGTGATCCGGCATTTAGAGGTAAGATAGCCAGTGCCTCAGTTTGTTGAGGATTATCGTGGCATAAAAAGCTTATATAACTCACGAAGGGTAGTTAGGTGGGATCTTACTCCTATCTACCCCGAGCAAACTTGAGAAAAAAAAACTAGAACTTGTAAAATCAGGTGAGGGTATCTAATGTTATTGTTACGAAATCAATATTTTTGTATTTTGTGTAATGGAACAACCTTAATAATGAACCTGATGTTACGTCGTTGCCGACTACACTACGACTACGTTACATTCCAAGTGATGAATGGGTCCACGGGTAAAAATAGTTTTTAATCAAACTTACCCGTGGACCCACTGAAACTGCCGATTATGTAAGAAAAGATCAAATGCAGTGGGACTACGGGGAAGAAATACCCATGAACCCCCCCAGCGCAGCGGGTTAAAGCAATGGGACCACGGGTAAAGCCTCAAGATGAAGGCCAAGCACATTCCCGTAGTACAAAAAAAAGTAAAAGGATTAACAGAAACACGTCTTTTTTCCCTTCGAAGATTAACCGTAGATCTTATGAGGACCACCTTGGGGTAGCCGAAGGCACGTCCGAACGTATCTAAATTAAAACATCTATTTTCTATACACACGAATTTGAGTAGCGTTATCTGTCTCCATTCCATTCCTAAAACCGGCATTTTATTGGTATACGTTTAGAAGGAAAACGGTAGATGTAAATGTTATAGCTTAGATAACCTAACTGGTTAAAATACTCTGCATTGGTTTTCCCGCGATGGCTGCGTTATTTTGAGGGTTTTGCCAATAAAGGTGTAGTTTATGTCACAAAGCTGATCAGGTGCCGTATGTGGAATACCTCAGGCGCCGTTAAGTCGGGTTTGTGTTACACTGGGCATGTGCCATATTCATCGTACTCAGGGCTGGGTTCAGTTTGATCACCCGCCGACGCCCGGCGATCATGACATCTCTTTTGCACGCGTCGAATTTGTATTTTGTATCCTGCTGTCAGTGATTAGCGGGCGTCGTCGGACGATCAAACTGAACCCGGCCCAGAAGTATGTTGAGTTGACAGATGACAAGGGAAGGTGGAAGGAGAACGTTGTGCCGTCTCCGCCTAAGATATCTCTTAGGCGGGGACGGCACAACACGTTCTCCTCTCTCTTCCCTAGGCTATCGCCTTGGGCAGGAAGAAGAAGACATAAATATATATCTTATTATATTGACATGCATGGCTACAGCCTAGTGATGTGGATATTATTCCTGATAGAATCCATCAGATTTTTATATATTTGTTTTACATACGGTTGAATCTTTTTTTTGTGTATGTTCCCCTCGATAGTAATACTCGAAGACCGATTTGGAAAAATATGTTTGTCTTAGAAAGGGTATATAGTTCACCGGTGGTCCCATTGACATCAGGTCAGAATCTGATCAATTGAGAATGAGAAATCGAGGGAACTCTTCAAATATTATGTGCACACTTGAAGTGATTTGGATATTTTTAGGGTCGGTATACTGCCCAGGTGATCCCATCGTCATCAGATCAGGGACGCTACCGCCGACGGCGAAGCCGATCTCCATTGGCTTAAAATTAGCTTCATGAGAACTAGAAACGATTTTTACCGTCAAATGTACTGAACGGATAGGTTTCATAACATGTGTACACTTTTGAGATGGGAAACGCCATTTTGGATATGACACATACCCGGTAGTAAAAATCGTTTCTAGTTCTCATGAAGCTATTTTTAAGCCAATGGAGATCGGCTTCGCCGTCGGCGGTAGCGTCCCAGGATCTAATGATGGGATCCTAGAAAAATAGAAGGAACTCTTCAAATATTATAGATACACTTGAAGCTAGTTGGGTGTATTACCTCTAGGAAAAAACGGACCCCATAAAGGATCACGCGTCTATCTGTCTGTCCGCCCATCTGTCATCAAAATAATTGGATAACATGTCATCTAGGTAAACGAAATCGTACCATGTTCTTGAAGCTAGTTTTTCTTTTGGGTTTTAAAACGTGATTATTATTTTTTACGTAAAGTCACAGATAATAAAATACTAGATATAGTCTACATTAAGAGCACTATGGTATCACCAAAACGGTTTCACTCCAACACCTAGAACTTAACTACTTAGTAGTGAATATTGTAACGCAAATTTGATTGTAATCTGCTTTGTAAACATAATAAATAAATAACAACAATATTGTTGGCATTGATTTTGTAAGGGTATCTAACTTTAATGGTAAGTAAACTATTGTCACCATCTCATTTTAGCTCAACCTATCCTGTTAAACTGGAATTCAAATATTTTCATACCTACCTACTTAATAGTTTTTTCATCATTTTAATTATGAATAGAAATGTTTGAGCTGGCGCCGATTCCATAATCATATCGACGGATTTATTAGTTGGAACATAAATGTTTTTACTCAATAACGGTTGTAACTTAGCATCAGCATCTCATTCGCGATTACCATTTTATAATTTGAATGATTTTCTCGTTTAAACTGTGCCACATTTTACATTATCTCGTGTTTTGGCAAAGCGTTCGAAATTCCTAAGTGGGTAGGTAGTTATAAATTGTAAAGCTTGATGAGATACCTATATACCTATGGTTATAAAGATTATAATAATGGTAATTTTAAAAGCGCAGAAAGTGTATTTGCAAATTAGAAACTTAAAGTGAAAGCTTGATAAATACCTACTTGATTGCTGAGTCAGTGGAACTGTTTGAAAAATAGACAGTACAAGTATAAGTGCCTAGGTATTCACGGCTTTTTTCCTTTCGAGGATTCACCTCTAATCACTACTTAGAGAGTGGATTTTATCAGGATCAACGTGTTAGGTAGTCAGAGGCACGTCCAAACTTACGTTCGGCACATGCATCTGGTTTGCAAGTAGCTAGTATTCAATACGTGACAGGTTGCAACCCTATCGCTGCTTAGCGAAATACAACATATATAACACAGATTTTTGTTTCTTGGTACATTTCTCACATGCACTTGATCCTACGTTGAAGGTCACATCACCGTCGGATCAAGAGCATGTGTCAAATGCGCACATAAACCGTAAAGGCCATTGGTACACGGCTGGATTTGAACCATAACCTCCGGATCAAAACGGTAGACCATACAAACTTCGCGACACAGCACTTTGTACCTACCTAGATTATAATGTATACTCAGTAAGTTCCCATTAGAATTGCTAATATCCTACTTGTTGATATCTCACTTGTAAAGTCCACCTTGAACATGAAATCATAACACATACTTTATCTGTAAATACTTAGTGTTATGCAAATTTTTGTTTTACGACCGCATACCTACTGTTTACTATGGAATCATGGTTTTTTACGGTCTTTATCTTAAATATACAATACCGATTGGTGAAAAACGTACCAACAACAGATGGATGAAACGATGTATCAACATGTGGGTGGGTAGTACCAAATTCCTACTACTCACATTTTGATCCATTGTTTTATTTTTTCATATTTTTCATTCGTAGGTTTGACCTCTTAGTGGTCTACCCTGGGCCACGGAATCGCTGAATTACTTTCTGGTTTTGGCTGATGAAAACACTGGGGGTAGGACCTGCAAAGATCCACCTGCCTAGCTGCCTGTCTTATTAAAGTCCGGCGCCAAACGGTTTGCCGAGTTCCGTTGTCGGTGCGCGGGATATCCGTTGCCTTCTGGAAAAGCTTGCTCCACCTCATTTTATCCTGGTATGAGTAAGACTACTAGCTAGTGACCTAACCTCTTCAAAGGTCAAAGGTCAATACCTAACCCATATTAAAAAAAAAGTTTCATATTCCATGTCATAAGCAAGCCAAGGAGAAGCGATAGAAGGAAATATCTTTCAATTTAGAAAAGGAAACCCGGTATAGGGACACGATAATATCTTGAACTGATGATGAATGGTATAATGGATGAGAGTTAACTGATGAACTTATTTTTATAAAACTAAATTGAATGAACAGGTCTTTACCTTACTATAAACAATATCCATTCATCTCGTGTCGAAGGTTCAATTAATTTGCAAAAATATACAACCGAGTAAGAACTTTATGATGGTTTTATCAATTTATAATGAATCCATTCTCAATTAACAGCAATTCCTACGATAATTAAAAATTAACACTTGGACACTTGTAATTTGAGGTAGGTAGGTACATATATTATTGATTTAGGTACAACAAGCAAGTCAATTTGATGTTGATATTTTCAGAGAAAAGTGGAAACAAATAGAAATACCTACGTGGCTCAACATAAAAAACGGAATACGAAAAAAGAAAAAAAAACGCCTTAACATAATCATATTTAATCGGATTATGTACTGACAGTAGGTTGTGGGATCAATTCCCATCCAGGACAAACATTTGTCTGATGGATGCTTGTTCTGTAATTGGGTATTACATGTTTTGCCTAGTTGGGATATTTATTTGATTATTTATTAGAGTATTATATAAATAATCGATACAAACAAATAAACTCATTTTTTGATGAACAAGCACATAAAAACATAATCTAATGCAATGTTATTTTAAAAAGTTAAAACAGAATACCTAGTCAAGTATGGTAAACCACAGCACTATTTACAAACCTACGACACTTCATTCATTTATAGGTATTGAATGGCGCATGTAGATAATATGTACTATACAATAAAGCAACTTCTTACATAAATCAATTGTGTTAAAAAAACACACTGTTTTTGTGACACTCATCGTGTTTTTGCTTAGTAATAACAAACAGTTGTAAGATTTATTAGCCAATCAATTAGTTACAGATCCTAACATAGACGAATTATCACCATAACTGTCATTCGGACATCACATAATCTAAGCCATAAATCAAACCAAGTACAAGAAACAAAAACTCGATTTGTTTGTCGAGCAGGGCTCATCAAATAAACTTACAAAGATTTTTGTGTATCATCATAGCATGAGGTTAATAATTATTGGGCATCGTAATGGCATTCAAAATGAATGCGTAGAAAGATACCAATGTCATTTATTTGCGTACGATTGAAAAAATATGATGTACATGTAGGTACTGTTGAGGACTTACTCATTAGTATTCTAACGGGTAAAATAAATAATCATTTAATGTAGGTGTCCATGAATTTGCAAAGGTTTTGAGTATTTGATAAATATTGGCGCCACATGCTTGCGAATTTTAATAAGTTCCGTTTGATTTTCGTCAATATGTACCCACTCTTGATTTCATTGGTGGTAGGATTTGTTTAAGTCCGCCTGGCTAGCTACCGGCATTAAGAGGTCATATATCCAGTTCCTCAGACCGTTGAGGATTCTAAAGCTATTTCGAAATTATTATTAATCTTGATTTTTTAGAATCATGTGAGAAGCACAATGAATAATTGATGAAGCAAGGATTAGCTAAAATTCCCATAATTATAATCGGATTTTGTTTAATAGAACGTGTTCGAAATCGAGGTGTTTTGACAAGTTATGACCATACTTGAATAATCCAGTCCCAAACACTAATATAATCCGCATCGTTTTTTTCGACGACGACGGGGTCGTGCGTGTGCTTGGGATCTTCATGATTTTTTTCAAGCTATGATAAGGCCGAAGGTGGAAGCGCACTTCACCCGGAATCCTCAACGGCTATTTTACCTCAAAAATGCCAGAAGACAATAATTTGAGAATTGTTTTGTTACGGCATAAAGATCTATTGCCAGCGACTTGGTAAGCTCCATCATTTACCGATTACTCCAATCTACTAGCGCCTCTCTGGTCTAATGGTTCGCTCACCGATAACAGATCCAGAGGTCCGGGGTTCGATCGTCAGGGGGATATAATATTGTGCATGGTTTGGTTGGTGGTTGGACCAACCACCATCTTACCTAAGTCTGTTGCCATTTCCAAAAACAATTCTAAATTGTTGTGATACGTCATTACGTCGGTAAAAAAGTCAGTTCCTCTGTTTGTTGAGGATTCCGGGTGAAGTGCGCCTCCAACTTCGCACTTATCATAACTTGTAACCAGATGAGATGAAAAAAAAACTGACGTACTCTGCCATAAGTTCTAATTACTTGCCGTCGAAATAACATTTTTGCTGTTTTTCTGACCGAGTATTAAAAATGCTAATACGAACCGACGAAAATAGACTGCAACATTTTGTTTATAATTTGCTTAAGTGAGTACCATGGGTCGTTGTTCTGACCGGAACTAAACCTTCGGTCATTGCTACGGACTGGTAGGTATAACTACGAATTCACTTTGAGTGCCCTTTTCATTTTGTTTACCGACAGACAATATCTTGGCGTAGGTAATAGTTGTACTATTCAAGGTTTCTACTCAATGTTATAATGTAAGGTAAAGATATCGATTATTTTGTCCCTCAGTTTACTAACTGAATTAATTTTATTTCAACATTATGTACTGTCATGACTAAAAGTACTTTCACACAACGTAAAGATAACCTATATGTGTACCTATATGTAGATCCGTTCGGTATGATCGCCTCCTAAAGTGGTCTACCCCGGGCTTCGGAATGTCTGACTTTTACTAGCGGTACACTGATGGTAAGACCTGTACAACTCCATCTGCCAAATGATTGGCCGTGCTCCTTCGGTGTGCGGGAGAGCCAGTACCTTCTGGGAACTCACTCCTTTTTTTTGTGGTTCTTAAAGCGCATAAAAAATTTGAAAAGAGAATACGTGTAAATCTAATTTCACATACTTACTTCTCACACGTAATAGTACTCTATAATTTAATCTTGTTTCTCTCTCTACCTAGGTTTGCTGGAAAATAACTCTTTTTAGGGTTAAACTCGCTTTTGGCATACTTTTTTAATTCTATGTTTGTATGCCTATACATATAATTGTGTGTGCAATAAAGTATCAAAAAAAACTAAGGAAAATACTGTACATACCATAACTTAACATTATGTTCCAGATGTTCGCAGTTTGATTGGACTATACTCTAACTACTCTTTTTTTTAAAACCAGTTTTCTAAATCGGTTGCTTTTAAAATTACAAATTTTATTTTTTTTTCAAAACCAGTTTTCTAAATCGGTTGCTTTTAAAATTACAAATTTTAAATTATATAGTGTTATGTGTTCAGTTAATGAATAAAGCCAGGGGGTGACCACCAGTTTTACTAGTCTCAGCTTTAGTGGGTTACCCCGTAATTTAGTTGAATGTGTTTCATCACATCGGTGTTCAACATGAAAAAATGTCTCTTTTAAAAGTTTTTGCACGAGATTATCGAAAAAATTAAATGGAAAAAAATATACATTCTGTGAGCATATTTTTTTAGTATTTTTGTGTATATTTTCAATGACAATTTATTATTAAATCATTTTTAGATATTTCATGTTTAATTTTTATTTTCTTGATTTGCCCCTCATATATTTTTGTAGCAATTACTTTTATTTTTACTAAATTTCCTATCGCTTCATCATGTCGACTGGACTGGGTCACAACAGAAATCAGCTGACCTGTGTCAGCAGGGAGGCATAATGATGAGTTGTGGCCCATTTGCTGCCTCACACCACAAACTGTACCAACCCCTTATTTACACTGTATTCGTGTTTTTCTGTTTGTCAATTTCGTTCTTTTATGTTCGTGTTCGTGTGTTATAGAACAAATAAATGAATGCCTATGTCTAATGGGAAACCAATTACTACAGAGCTCAATGGTTTCGACCACCTTTACGAGGAACATCTACGTAAGTGAAACTATGTGGGTTAAACAAGTATTTTAAAACATAGAAAATACACCAACCACTCAAATAAAATAAACCAATAAAAGCAATAGCTGTGAAGTTTTTTATCCGTTAAGACCGGTAAGGATGCGACGCGAAATTACTATTATTTTTTGTTACTTTCAATCTAAATGTAGAATATCCAGTTTAATAATGGTGACAATAAACGCTTAACGTGAATACATTTTTAAAAGCTTATTTTTACTACGCAGTTCTTTTTTATATTCGTGAGTGGTAGAAAAAATATCAGGTACCATATAGTAGGCACTTATTACAACGTAATAGTGAAACCTCCGGGGCTGCCTTGTCATAATCCAGTGATTTGATAGTGCACCCCTCATCACTACTCATGAAAGCTATAAAAAATTAGAAATGCTTTCACTTTCGTCTGAGTACCTATAGGTACCTAACCTACCTACACGGTCAAACCTTCTTAAGTTATCTTTAACAATTTATCGAAATCATGTTCCATATCCCGAAATAGTTACTATATGTATGTGTTATCCCACAGAACCACAAGCTGTCAACTTTAGTAGCTCCTTTTGTAGATTTTAATTGCAAGCTTTTTAAACTTGAAACCGGGTGAGATTTCTGTATGAGTTTTTGTGATGATTGAACAATATATTAAGGTACCTATTAACATTCTAAGTACGAAGGAATGGCAAACTGCTAATTAAAAGGCGGATATATTAAAGTAAACCTCAATGGCATATCACTATCGAGACTACCGTTCTATTTGTACATATTTTAATTCCGTGTTGATTTTACGGATAGCGTTCAAATGCAGCGGGAATAACTTGTTATTGTTTACCTACAAGTGTTGGCGCTGTTTTAAAGTAGCTAGCTCAACCACTTCTGAGGACGCAGAAACACCCTAGCTTCGGTGGTATTAAACTAAATTGTACTTTTTATTGAATAAATGTTCATTAAACTAAATAAATAATAAAAAAAAACGTTTTCCTTTAACTAAGTTATACAAGGACAGCACGATGAAAAGGCTTAGTTGTGTCTTGTTTTGTGAGATTATTGTGCTGAATAGGTATTTTTAAAAACCTGTAAATACAGTTCATCAGCTCCACGCATTGTATATATATTCCACAAAGAGGTTTACTATAGTATATCGATATAGAAAAAATATGCGTTAGTTAATGTAGTGTCAAAGTTGTCAGGTTTAAGTGTGGTGTAAGTGTGAGGAGCTATATGGTTAATAAGAAAAAATGCTGATGATGATGATCATGATCACGACTGATAGCATCAACTGGTGCAAAACCAAACAGACTAGCACGTGTGGAAGGCCCTCACGCAGTAAACAGCAGATATACAAGTAGAACCGCATTCCGAAGCTTTTGCTTGTTTTAGCAAACACTCATCGCCTCGCACTTCCTCTGACCCTCAGCTACCAATCGAAGCTCACGATTCAATAAAAAAAACACCCATGTCGGCGCCAAAGATGGTAAATACTCGCAAAATATTTCACACGATCTACCTACATCTCGGTTATTACAAAATAACCAATAACTAATTGTTATTCGTTATTTACAGCGTACGTACATTCACCGGAACGGATAGTATTGATACGTCATGACAGTTCTCAAAGAACGGTGATAGAAATTGAATGAAAACGTACTTATCGCGTGCTTGTCTATCAGGCTGCCCGGCTTCTGCAGAAGCTCCTGCAACTCAGGCTGCGGCTCCATCTGGCTGCTTTTCATTTTCACAATTCACTTTCACTGGTTACTTGTTAGTTTATTTTCATGTTATCACTGAAAGTTACTTGAATTTAATGTGGTTTTTCATTGATCATTTGTCAGGTGGAGGCATAGTCCTGAACTGGCACTGCGCGAGGAAGTGACTGCCTTTATGTTGACGCGAGGGTACAAGCAGAGAGTCGCGCGCGAACTGACGCCGTCCGGTCAAGGTAGGTACAGCGGGCGAAGCTGACCACAGCGTCTTACACCGATTTACCTATAGTTTTCCATAGTAGCCGAACTTAATTACCGTATTGTTCCTACAGTATTAGCAATATTTATCACTATTTATTGTATAATTGAAGGTTCTTTTGAGAACGCAAACTGTCGTGGTGAAAGTACCTGAAACGATCTTGAAGTGAAGCTCACGAGACGAAGATAATTCGCAATCATAAATTGATCTAATTATCTGTACTACCAGTTCAGAGTGAATCGGTTCCTTTAGTTTCGCTTGGCTATCATATCACCAATAAAAAAGTTAGTTTGGAAGTTCAAAAGCTAACTTTGATAAATTAATTTGTGTATATATGTTTGCTCTTTCGCAGGTTTTTCTCGCAGTTTTCCTGAAGCTTTTCAACAGAACACAACGCTGTAGTTTTTAAAATGAGTGTAGGTATGAGGTAAGCAAACAATATTATGCTAACTCAACTTGGACTGTTATTTTGGACGATCCTTGCATGTCAATTCAGTAAATTGACATGCACGGTGGATTACCATTGAAATGGGTTATTTCAATTCAAATTAATTTCAAACAATAAGAACTCCGAAGTCCTCAATCTCAAACATCATCATCAGTAAAGACAAATCTTTAAAGTGGACATAATGGGAGAAGGTAAAAGTAAATAATTACGTTTTAAAAACTAAAAAGAAAACCGAATTCAATGAAGAATATGATACAATTTCGTTTACCTGGAAAACGTATTTTTTTTATTCTTTTGATGACAGATGGACGGACAGACAGACAGACGCGTGATCATATGGTGGGTCTGTTTTTTTCCTTACTTTTCAGGTAATACACCCAAATCGCTTCAAGTGTGTATAATATTTGAAGAGTTCCCTCGATTTCTCCCATCATCAGATCCTGACCTGATGTCAATGGGACCACCTGTAAAACCCTTTCAGTGTTCAAAAGTCAACAAGAAGTGTTCAAATAAAAAAATAATTTTCGAAATCGGTCTAGTTTAGGCGTCTTCGAGTTAGAGGGGAACATAGATAAAAAAAATAAAAAAAAGATTCCGACGAATTGAGAACCTACTCCTTTTTTGAAAGTCGTTTAACAAAATAGGCAAATCGCGCTTCATCTGCATCATAGGCTGTCAAGCGCAAGCTTACGCTAATGCAATTCATTACTTAAATCGTATTTTTTTTGTATGCTGACAATACATTTTGGAGCTGACCAAAACCTGACTGCTGACCGTTTCAAGGTAGGTACTACTCATAAATGAGGGGGTACATGTAGTACGGGAGGGTATGAAGGTACCTAATGAAAGCTAACCATTCGCGAATAGAATATATTTAGCTTTAGCCCAACTTTATAGACCGGCTGAATTGTAGGTACCTATAGGAATGAGTAACTTCCAAATTTTAGTAAGCATTTGAAATATTTATGTATCTTAGAGTTGTTATTCGAAGGATGTCATAAAATAAAAACGCATATATTTTATCTCAATCCTGTCGTAAAAAACCAGTCCTCAGTAGTCCTTGGATGCTTGGCAGGCCCATATATCATCTTCACAGTACCTACCAGTACTTAGGTACCTAGGTGGTTTGATAAACGGGTCGATGCTAATAACCACTATGATTTATGGAACGTACATGCAAAATCATGCTATCCGCAAATATTATTGCTAGTTTTTATTTTATTACTGACGGTCGACGGCTGTTGGAAAAAATGTATTAATGTCGAAGATATTTTTATATGCTTAAGAATATTTTGTAATTAAGAATTAAGAGGCCAAGATTAATTATTCAATATTGCATACTTTGTACCCCATCGTATTGCGAAACCTGTTGTTTATTAAGCTTAATATGGATTTATGCATTCTGTACATATTATGAGATGCAATTCCTACACCTAGACGAGGTAATATATAAATGAAACTCACCTAGAGTTCCGTCATTGGGTTAAATATAAACATTATATAGGTTATATGTAATAGTTTACTTACGGAGTAGAACTGAATTTAAACTTTCATTCATATGAATCATCAAAAGTTCTAATATATCGTTATGTTATTTTCAAATACATAGATCAATTTTACTAATATATAACTGACACACCATATAAACAAAACTGGACACCTTACAAAATTATATTGTTATTTCAGATAACCTTTGGATGGAGAGGATTTTATGGAAAATTTTACAAGTGTATGAGAAGTGACGATCTCTAGGACTTATATCTCGTAAAAGTAAGTAAGAGTAACAGACAGGGGAAAACCCTTTGATTCGAGGATTCACCTCTGATCACATATCGGTATATAACGGGGAAATGAATACCTAGCGAACAATTATGTAAACATGTACCCAGTTCTAATTAATGAACATACATTGATGTCACTATTACATTGATTGATGTAACCAGGTAATACACCTAAGCTTTTTATTGCAAACTGCAGGTCCGTTATAGAACAACACAATATCTAATCTACATTATTTAAAAAGCCTCACAGCTCAGTTGGTAGTAGCTCTGCCTTTAACGCTGTAGGTTGTGGGTTCGATTCCCACCCAGGCCAAACGTTTGTGTGATTAACATAGGTGTTTGTTCTATGTTTGGGTGTTGTATTAAATAGTAAGTATGTATTTACGAGAAACAAAAAAAAATAAGCATTTAGTTCCCATATTACAGCTATGCTTAGCTTGGGGCTAGATGGCGCTGTGTGAAATTAATGTCCTGTAATATTTTTTTATTTGTTGTCAATTATTATGAACAAATCTTTTTTATTATTGTATTATTATACAACAGTACAAATCTTATATTTCTTATATTATAATTATAATCTTATATTGAATAGAGTGGAGCCGGCTGCCACTGCGTTTGTGGCAGTTTGGGGGGGTCGTTTGTGGGGCAACTCAAAAACTACGAAACCGATATCAAACATTATTTCACCAACAGAATGCTATAGTATCACTTAGTAACACAGGTATTTTTTTTTATCGGGTTTTATTCAGGACCTTTAGCAAAGCTCTAATAATGTAACCTAAGAAAAAATATAAAATTCTTTACATCGCGTGCGCAGCGAAAACTATTGATAGAACAATTTCATGTTCTACAGTTGTAGAGAACACATAAAAACCTACAAAAAGGTAGCAATAACATATGTCCAACTATTAGTTGTCATTGTCACTATACCTAGGTACTTCCTTATTTTAAAAAGTTTATATAAACGCCGGTAGGAACTGCACCAAGTTATTTGTACCTTGTTATGAATCCTTATCCAAATAAATCACTTCGTAGTCAAGGCTGTTTTATTACCTGTAGATTTTTATTTTGCTTATTCTTTTTTTAACTTTAAAATTAGTACATTTATTCAATAAATTAAACTAACTAAGTACAAAGGAATCAGTCAGATTACCTAAGGACCGTTACAAACGGCCTATAGGTAACTCAACTGTTCCAGACCAGTACCAGACGGAAGCGTGCCCAAGACACTGGCTGCATTGCCACGCTGAATAGCTATGCTAATTAACCTGTAGATTACTTTTTTAATTATTAAAATCGGACATTGCAATCAAAAGAAAACGTATTATAAAAAAAAATACTTGATGGATTATGTAGTTTCATTAAAAACTTTATTTAATTTATTACCCATGTATCACTAGCTAGTATTATGTAGAGTTTGTATCTCTTCTCCCCCTTGAGGGTTTAAAACGTGTGTATGAAACTTTTACTGGAAAGGATTTGGATCATGGTTAGGTAAATTTTAATGCTCGATTATAATAACCCATCATCAATTTCTTAAAAATCTACCGAGTACAACGTGGCATTTTTTTTTTAAATTATCGAATATATTGACTTGAAATTTGATATAAATGCAAAGAAAGTTAATAATGAAACATTTGCTTATCGAATTTATTATAATAATCGTTATATAGGCTTTAAAAAAACAACCTTATATGAACTCCGTACAAAGGACGCGCGAGGGGTATCTATATGTTTATTCATGCATTCAATTACAAATATCTACTAAAGGGTTGAAAATAAATATGTTATATTAATATGGGAAACCTCCAGTTGTTTCTTCAAAATGTTTGCAGTGCTTACCTAATGCTAACTTAAGATTCAGTGACCGAGGAATGATATGAAAACATTTTTTTTTGAACTGGGAATGACATTGGCTATAAAAACCACACTTAGACCTCACCAGGGTCCTGCGGTGTGACCGACGGCCTCGTGGAGTTGATCGACAGAGGCGGCTCATGACATTGGCGAGGCCTGATTTTTTATATACGTAGTGTCAGCCCTGGATCTCGAGGTTTGCCTGGGTAAGAATGAGGTTTCTCAGGTCAGACAAAGCTTTTTTTTTCGGAATCTCCATCGGAAGTTTCCGGATTCGATCCGATAAGGCTTTCCGAATGTTTGAGATACAGGTCTAGCCACAGTCATCATACCTTACGGTACGGTACGTCAAAATGTACTTGACGGATGGTTTCCTATCCGAAAAGTGAACACATGCTAGGAAATAGCATGTGTTCACTTTTCAGATGGGAAACGCCATTTTGGATTTGACACTTGTAAAAGCTGGTAGTTAAACATCGTTTTTATTTCATATTAAGTTCATTTTAAGCCTATGGAGATCGGCTTCGCCTTAGGCGGTAGGGCTCCGGGTCAAGTCTAATATTAGAGCTCTCTAAATTCATCCATTCCATACCATTATTAGAAATTCTAAAGTCAGTCTGCTTGTTTGTTACGTTTTCACGGCTGAACGGCTGATCGAATTTATTATGTTGGTTGCAGGACTTGTTTAAAGTCTACCTGATTAGACCACCGTCTTACAATTTAGAATTGTTGCGTTCCGGCACTGAGAGATAAGGTAGCCAGTTCCTCAGTCTGTTAACGATTCCGGGTGAAGTGCGCTACGACCTTATCATAACTTGACATCAGGTAAGATGAAGGCCGAGCGCTTACCCCTCGTACAATAAAAAAAGGAAATTGGCAAGGAGACTGTATCCTGGGGCAAAACATAAGCTACTTTTTATCGGGTTTCCACGTCGGCAAAAATGCGGCCAAAAGCTAGTTATCAAATCATCTATTGTGGAATACCTGGCCCATAGACTTAGCATCGTCGCCTACTAGTCATCATTGCTGTCACAAAATCAGGTGCTCAATAAGTGTCCCAACAGTCCCAACAATTCAGAGCCCTGCTCCAGTATTTCAAGCAGCTGAGCTGACTAGGGTACCTATGTTAATTCAAAATGCGAAGGACAGCGCAGGCCTTAATCATCCCTACTCAGAACACCTGAGTGGGAATGACTGAGTGACCTGAGTGTTACCTAATTCTGTTGCCATAATAACAATTCTAAAATAATGATTGTGTTCCGGCATTTAGAGGTGAGATAGCCAGTTCCTCAGTTTGTTGAGGATTCCGGGTGAAGTGCGCCTCGCAAAACGCTTCACCGTGGTACAAAAAAAAAACAAGAATAAGAATAATCCTAAAATATATCATTTTATCCATTCAAAGTAATATTGACACATGTAACTCCACAGCGGGACGTCAATGCAAGCCTGGGTCACCCCCACTCATAAAAGAGGTAAGAAAGAGTCAATATGCTATCTAACATTTACTCTAAGAAAATAAAAAAAATATTGCTGACAGATGAAAAAATCTCTGTAGAAATCACACGCACTGTGTGTGCAAAACCGAACAGTAACACCTGAACAACTGACCAAAGTAGACTGAACTATTCAGAACACTGAACTTGACAATACCACAAAACGTAGATAGGTATATCTTCAGTAGAAGTAGGTACTAATGCAGTAGTAAAGCTCCTTGGTGAAAGGGCTCGTCTGGGAAAGTACCTACTACCACCATACCTATTTCAGCCGCCAAGCAGCATTGCTGTGTTCCGGTTTGAAGGGTATGGTTGCCGGTGAAATTACAGACACGCAAGGTTTTACACCTTTATCTCTCAACCACCCGTCTGCATATCACCCGTCAAGGTGATATGCAGTGCCGCGTAAGTCATGTTCTTTGTGGATGTGACAAGGCAAGAGACGCTGGTGGTGCTTACTTGTTCCATCTCCAAGTAATATAAAAAAAAATATCTTGACTTGACATTTCACTAAAAGTAAATAGTCAAGGAAAATATATCTAGCCCGCTAACGAGTACGAGTACCTTACCTACCTACATACCGCATGTTCCATTTCATTACTGAGTATTTTAAGTATATTTGGTTAACCACAGGGTTTTCACATAGCACCTGCAAGATAATGTTAGGAAATTGGAAGTATAATATTAGGCATCAGATACACGAATGATGGAGTTACAGTTTTGGGATCGAAACCTACTTTTTACATTCCTTAAAACTCGGTGTGTGATTTGATGAGCAGCCCACCTGATGATAAATGAATCTATTATCTATAACAAAGCCTTATTTCGTAGATCACATCGTCAAAGAACATGGCCTACGCGGCACTGCATTGTGCCTGACATCGTGAGGCATAAAGGTGTTAATCCTCGCGTGCCTGTAATTGTATCAGCAACCAAACTCTTCCGTTCCAATATCATACAGTCCATATCAATTTAATCGATAATTACTAGGCTTCTGTATCAAATTATTTCTTGTAATAAATTTTAAGGCACATTAATTTAAAACAGCGTCATCTAGTCCCAAACTAGGTAATAAAGGAACTAGATTACCTACGGATAGAATATACATTTTTACCTAGGAAAACACGTAGGTACATTACAATACCCAAATTCAGAACAATCTATATTTATTTATTATCTAGAGCACAACCACAACTTACAATTCAGAAGGCGCAGAGCTACTACCAACTTAGCTTTGAGGCTTGCAAATTAACATAACATTTCAGTTATGATTCAGTTTCATTTTAATCTTTGTTCTTTATGGCCAAGTACTTTAAGAATCTAGATTCTTAAAGTACTTGGCGTAATTATTTTTTGTACCTACTACGCTAGCACAGGAATTCTGTAATCAGTAAGTATTTAAACTGGTCATTAGTGAGAAACCCAGTAAACGTACACACATTGACAATAATAACAGACTATTAGATCAATCAATCGATCTGTCAAGCAAGATCGTTTGAGCTAATTATGTTCGGATGTATTATGCAGGCAACACCCACACAATGCTCAGTGGACCTTACAACGAACTCTATCTTCCTGGTATTTTTAAAATGTAAACTATTTGATGTTTGACAAAACTGCGATCACTAACCCGTCTGTCAAGCATGGTGATTGCCATCGATTGCATGATGGCAATCGCCACGCTTGACAGAAGGTAATTGCTTTCTTTACGCTGTGGAGAGATCTATTTCCTGCTGGTCTTTTGAGGGTCTATCAAAATGATGATGATGGTAACTATACTAGATAGCGTTTCCTTATCTACGACATTGGTCATGTATAGGTAGACAGAACGCCAATGAGAAATGTGTGAGCTGTGAAGAAATAGATCAACCACTCAATCAACAATCGTTCGGTTAATATTTTATACATTCAGTTTCAGTGGTCAATCTATTTTTCTAATGATGATGGCATGTCACCTACCAACGCGATGAATCGAGAAGTCATTGCAGTCAACACATAATGCGAGTAGGTACTCTATTAGTTACACATTACAATGTGCCTAGGCCATGTTTAAGAATTAATAGCTTATAGGTAGATATATAAATACTAGTCACATTTTGTGGTTTAAGGTTTATTGTGGTTCAAACAGTTTGTCAACACCTGTTTATGCCTATATAGAGTAGAGCTAATTCCATTCGTAATAACGCAAGCCTGCTAGCAACTAATAGCATTGATACCTAGTGTACGTGGATATCCAAAGTTCAAAAAACCACTCAGGGGAAGATTTTCAAACATTTTATTAGCCTTTGTGTTATTCTAAAACCTAATTTATCCGTACACCAAATTCCATCTAAATCGCTTAAGTAGTTACGGAGATTAGTGGAAGCAAACATTCACACAAACTTTCGCATTTATAATATTATTGAGATTGAGATTGGGATTTCAACCGACTTTTGTGAGAATCGAACCAAGGAATATTTTTTTTCCATACAAATTTCAGAACTTTATTGCACGCCTCCTAGGGGTATTTTTGTAAAAAATTAAAAATTGTGTTTTCACTATTTACTTCATAGTTTATTTAAACAGAGTTTTGAGTGAATCGAACCAAGGATTTTTTTTTCCATACAAATTTCAGAACTTTATTGCACGCCTCATAGGTAATTTTGTAAAAAAAATGATTGTGTTTCTATCAGTGTAAGTGTACCTTCACAGAATAAACATTGGTACCTATCGAGATTATTTTTCAAACCAACTTTGTTTTGCCTTTAACATTGGTAATAAGTTTTCACTTACTTTCTGTTTACATGTCACAAAGAAGGGTATCATCGTCGGCTGGTATCCTCAACACCGCGCTATACTTATACCTACTTATTACTTGCGCGGTGCTGTTTACTAGCTGGTTGCATATTTATTATCTGTCACGTAACGCTTTAGCTTTTAGGAAGGTAATCCGAAGCTTTCAACAAGGTAATATAAGCCTCTCATTATTCTCGTGTTCTGAACCATCAGACAGGCCACGTTTTTACTTCTACTACAATAAACACTTTATGAGATTTCATGCACTTCATGCACGTTACACATCGTGTAGATATGAAACAAAGTCCTGAAGGTAAAATTTGCGACAGTTACAAGACCAATTTTTTGTATTTCAAGAGACTGCACGTGGTCACAACATTTGCAAATGTTATAATGACACAAAAATTCACAACCCGCGACGGGACTCGAACTCGCATCTTTTCTAAAGCCGAAAACGCTCTAACCAACATGAGGCATAAATGTGTTAGGCCTCGCGTTTCTCGTAATTTTACCGACAACCATACCTTTCAAACCGGAACACAGCAATACTGCTTGGTCTGAAATAGGTATGTATGGTGGTAGTAGTACTTTCCGCGACGAGCCCTTACACAAGAGGCTCTACTGCTTTTCCTCATCATCATTCTACTTCCTGATTACTCTTTTTTCCTAAAGTCTTACTGATTAAAATATTTTAAGAGAGAACTTTACGTCCACAGTGCCATGTTCGAAAATTATGTTCGGCCAGAAGCTCTTTCAGAATTCATCTTAGGCATCGGTTGATGAAGACTCGAATTGATTTATTTGGTAGGAATTCCCACGTGGGTTCGTAATCGTAAGGCTTTCGGAGTATGGCGCAGGGTGCAAGCTCATCATCATTATCTACCTGCGCGAATCTTTCAATGAATTTTCAATTGAATCTTTCGGTTATTTTTCATACCTACCTACTACCTAACCTACGAGTATTATGCTGATTTCCTCAAGACTCAGCTTTGACTCGTTGACGTGCGCTGCGCATATAGGTAGTAGGTACCTATCTACGTAAACAATTTTAAAGTGGGTGAATCCCGCACACTGATGAGATATTCTGAAAGCGTTTTATCGTGATCCTTTTCCTTCCCTGGTCGTTGACTTATAGGTGTAGCATTATTACCTGCTGCGTCATTGTCATATTACCTATTAGTACAAATAATGTTAATAATAGGCACCTTTATGCGCGCTCTACACTCGCGGCGCGAATAACTGCGAAACACGAGTGGTTTTAAGCCGTTCTCCGATTGGTGTCGGTTTATTGTCCCGCAACAAAGGGTTCGTTCGCGCTTTGTTTCTTCACAACACGCGAACGCGAACGCATCTACATTCGCTGCTCTTCGCAGAAGCGCATGAGACGCAGTCAGGAGTGGTATTGCGTATTTTTTCAATAGTCCAAGCAGATCCAACACGCAAGTTTTTTTTTGCCGAAGGTGGAGGCGCACTTCACCCGGAATCCTCAACAAACTGAGGAACTGGCTATCTTACCTCTAAATTCCGGAACACAACAATTTTAGAATTGTTGTTATGGCGACAGAATCAGGTAAGATGGTGGTAGCTAGCCAGGCGGACCCAAACAAAGTCCTACCACCAACCAAACCAAGCACAATATATTGTACTCCCCATGGGGATCGAACCCTCTGGATCTGAAATCGGTGGGTTCAACCACTAGACCACAGAGGCGGTTAATAAACTATAATATTTACCTGGTTCTACTGCGAAGGATTTTCATCATCCAGCGATCATATTTTTCTCCATTTCTTTTTCATTTGTGTTATTGTGGTGACTGTCATACCTACAAGTTTTTTTTGACTCATCACACATTTTGACACCAGCCTCTCACAGCAGGTGTTAGGTATAAATCTCAGTAACTATACTAATACTAAGACACTATGATACCCATATGTAAAAAAATGATTTATTGTTGAGATTATTTGTAATACAAAGATTGGTAGTAGAGTGCAGATACACATAGCGTCACAGCAGCAGATACAACCACGTTTTCCATTTTCTTTGACAGCGAACGAAACTGCGAATCTTTGCGAGTGTGGAGACTGTGGAGGGACATTTACACGCGACATTATGCGCGAGTGTAGAACCCGCATTACTAATGAATACAAGTTATTAGACACGTCTTGTTGACATTCAAAATTACTTCTGTAGGTAGGTATGTATAGAAGCGTAAGAATTTTTATTCTTGACGGAGACAAACTTATATTTTAAATTGAAACCGGATTCTGAGGATTTTATTGCTCATAATTGTAATGCTCCATGCAAACTATACCTACCTACATAAACTAAATCCTGTTCGTTGACAAAATGCTAATCTTATATATCTTCTATCTATCTATCTACCTATCTTCTATCTAAATATATATAACTCAAAGGTGACTGACTGACATAGTGATCTATCAACGCACAGCCCAAACCACTGGACGGATAGGGGTGAAATTTGGCATGCAGGTAGATGTTATGACGTTGGCATCCGCTAAGAAAGGATTTTGATTAGTTCTACCCCCAAGGGGATAAAATAGGGGTTGAAAGTTTGTATGAAACTTTGTCAATTTTAAACCGATCGGGCTGAGACTTTGCTTGCGTAAAGCTACTATGACGTAGGCATCCCCTAAGAAAGGATTTGAGATTTTGCACTTTACCTGAATAATGCATGGTATAATAGTCGTGCTTATACTTTTGGAAATCGGTATAACGAGGCATTCAACGACAAATAACTGTATTTATCCGGCCGTAGCAGTCGCGGCTTAAGAAACGACCCCCACCAACTCAGCTCGAGGATGTCATAAAAGCCGATTTAAGGGATCTCACTTGAGGAAGCGGCAACTTTCTACTGTGGGTTACATAACACCTTTACTTTGATCACCAAACCGCCTGCCAAGCGTGGTGAGTATGGCAAAACCCTCCCGTTTTTGGAGGAGGCTCTGTCCAATATCCAATTAACCACTACATAAATGGGCTGTTGACGTGACTGTATTGACGTCCATTGACTATTGTAACTTGACTACTTGATACGCAGTAGTTCTTAATATAACTTATTCGTATAAAATTCGTATGTAGATTGCCCATATAAAATATGCAATGGCATATATATAACGGGTAGGGGGTCAAATATTGAAGGAAACAACCTTTAAAGTGTTTTTAATCTTTTGAACTGCAACAGGAAGCAGGCTCAAATTTTCAGAGAATATATATATATGTGTATCATCACATCGAATAACCTGAAAGTTATAACATTTTGACTTAAATATTATCTAATAAAAGGGGATTCCCAAACAAGAAGCGTCTTTATAAATTGGTATTTTAGCTCTGTAGTAAAAATGGTCATAGGTATCTATCAATTGCAGACTAAGTGCGCTTACTTTAAAGGTATATCAATAAATTATAAAAACTGCCAAAGCGCGGATTGGTGCCGCACTGAGGCTTCAGAACTAACTGCAACATAACTTGTATTTTTTTTACTGTAAATGTGGGACGAAACCTTCGGTGTGCATCACAATAGCGGGCCAAATAACGTAGTGGGAAATGGATGTAGCGGGAAAAGGAAGGTAAAGTCTTGACTGACTGGCTGATTCAACTCGATGTAATTTCAGCCTAAGCAGCTGGTCCTAGGGACGTGAAATTTGGAGGGTGTGTTCTTTGTGATGTGTAGGTATCCGCTAAGAAAGGTTTTTTTTAAATTCCAACCCTGACGGTGGTGAAAAAGGGGTTGGATTTGCCATGAAACTTTATATTCTCTGGGTCGATTGACACTAAAATTGGTATACATTCTCTTCAATTAAAATTATGAGACGTGTGTATCATAGCTATTACAAAATCATCAACAAGGCCAAGCGTGAGTGAGTCAAGAATGAAGTGGTAGCGCGGGTCCACCGCGCTACCCAAAAAAATCCAGTAGTTTTTAGCTTTTAAATAAAAAAACAGGAAAACGGGATAATGGGAACGTAAGATCGTTCCCATTATCCAGACATAGTGCATCCCTACACTGCATTATAGCCTAGGATCACATACCAGGTGGTAGTCGGAGGCACGTCCAAACTTACGATAAGTATATGCCCAGAGTTTGCGCATTCAATAATTAAGTGACCACCTCTCTGGTCTAGTGGTTCGCCCACCGGTATCAGATCCAGAGGCCCCGGGTTCGATTCCCATGGGTACTCCCCATGGGAATGGGGATGTATTGTGCTTGGTTTGGTTGGTGGTAGGACTTTATTTAAGTTCGCCTGGCTTGTTAATCATTACACACTTTTAGATGTACTTTAAAAAAATATATCTTATTAGCTCAAATAGAAGTTTAGCCACCTCCCCCACCACCCTTCACTTTCATCTTCTTAGTCGTAGGTTAGTAGCCATATGTTGGTGACATTCGTTTTTAAGCTTTTCGGTTTATTTTTTACCTTATCTTAGTAGTTATATACACTCTTTCAAGTTTTACATTTTTTATTAATGTCGTGTGTGTGTAAATCGTTGATAAATATTTGCTTATTTATTTATTTACTTATTTATTTCTTTATTCGTTTAGATGTATGCTCTCTCTACTTTGTTATAGGTTTCCTGAACTATTTTTGTGTATATTATTTAAGTATTTGTCCCCATAGTGACGTCATCCTTCGTAAGGCTCTGCCTGAAAATCAGCGCTGTCCTGCAAGGGGTAGCATTAAGCTGTTTTTAAAACTAGTTACCTAACCTACTTGTGATTGAGATTGTGACATAAGTAGTCGTATATTGTACCTATGTACCTAAATGTGTAATGCTCTGTATGTTGTTTGTCAAATAAATGTATTTCTTTCTTTCTTTCTAGCTACTACCATCTTACCTAATTCTGTCGCCATAATAACAATTCTTAAAAATTGTTGTGTTCCGGCATTTAGAGATAAGATAGCCAGTTCCTCCAGTTTGTTGAGGATTCCGGGTGAAGACCAGGTGAGATGAAGGCCAAGTGCGTACCCGTCGTACAATAAAAAAAAGTGCTTTCATCTTCGGCTTTATCTTCATCGTCCTATAAAAATATTGACAGGTTGCAAAAGCCCACTCATTTTAGTTCAGCTGGGTATTTGAATAAGATTGTGAACAGTCAACATTCTTGAATAAGACTTGAGATTAATTTAATTGCCCCCCGGATTTTAAAAATCTTGCGGGGCTTTTGACCCAAGGGCTAGCTCTTATTTAGGCCAGCGAATTATCATAGCTATTTGGCGTGGCAATGAAACCAGTGTCATGGGCTGTGGTCATGGGCAAGCTTCGGTCTGGAATAGACGAGTAACCTATAGGCCGTTTGTAACGGTCCTTGAGTAATTCGACTGCTTCCTACATACATAGTTAGTTTAATTGTAGGTACATATTTTTTTAATGTTTGTGAATAAATATTATGTTATTTCATGTTAAGTTATGAACTATGTGTCATATAAGTAATTGGTAAAAACAGTGGCGCAGGTTGAGAAGTTAAAGGTCAACAGGGTATTGTCATGTAATGAGGGATGAAAACCATGTTACGGGAAGAGTGTGAAATAATAAGTGGTAAAGGGTTAGTCGAAGAAGAGATGGAAGGATTGTGCGAGATGGTATGGGCTAGAAAGGAGTGAGTCGAGTCAGAGGAGGAGATGACGTCTGATAGAGGAGAGAAGGCATGTTGTACTGAACCTACCTAGTGTGGGATAACGGGCAGGAAGTTGGATAAGTATAACTGCCGGTCTAGTGGTTCGCCTACCGGTGTTAGATCCAGAGGTCCTAGGTTCGATCCCCAGGGTGAGTACAATATTATGCATGGTTTGGTTGGTGGTAGGACTTTGTTTAAGTCCGCCTATAGTCCATCAAATCTAAGAAGTACACTTTGACAGCTGTCAGATCAACTTGTCTAGGGATGTGAACCAAATAATCGCCATCGAAAATATCCGATATTAATGAGAAATTAATAAAATCGATATTGATACTTTATAGGTAGGAGTAGGAAACAATCGCTTACTATTTTGATAAAACTATAAACTCAGATAGAAGTTAAATAAATATGTAGCGCTTAATTAATACTAAATAAATTCATTATTTCTGCTTATATATTTTTTTCAAGATGGCCACCCACAGATAGATGACAGACTAAATTGGAGGTTGAATTGTACCTACTTGTGCCTATGGAGTGAACTTCAACTTCCACTTCTTTATTTTGGCTTGCAACCATTTCACCGTTTCTGCCAGTGACAAGTGACGTATTGAAAGTGTCAAGCTTATGAGACAAAAAAAATATCGGTTAAAGCGATTGATTTCGAAAGACAAATGCTATGCCATGACAAAGACAATTGGGAAATCAGGCACTGTATGTGTGTATGTATGTGGCAATGTTTGTGACGGCATAACACTCGAACAGATTATCCGATTTTCATGAAATTTAAACTGAATAAAGAAAACGTAAATATATTTTGATTGTGGCGGGAGATTTTTGCAAAGTGGGGTAGTTTTTTAGATATAAAATAAAAGAGATACAATTTTTCCCTTTTAAAAACGACATCAAACTTTGTTTTATGTTAGAAAGGATATTACATTACGTTAGCAACAAGAGAACCTCGAACACTCAGGTGAATAAAGAGAGTTCGAGAAAAAGTGCTTAAGTAAAGTGAGAAAGGTATATTCAAAGCACACTTTTATCGTTTGTTAATTACGTTCTATTTGAGAATGAATCTCCGTTACAAACCAGACATCACGAGATCTCAGTTCAAAAGTAAAAACAAAAAAATGTGTTCCGGCATTTAGAGGTAAGGTATCCTCAGTTCCTCAGTTTGTTGAGGATTCCGGGTGAAGTGCGCCTCCATCTTCGGACTTATCTCAACTTGTAACCAGGTGAGATTCACACATTTTCAAAAAGTTTTAACAAAGTGGCCATCACACCATACGCATATGATGAAGACCAAGCGCTTCCCCGTCGTTCAATAAAAAAAAATACGTTAATTGTTTTAGTCCGGCATTAAGAGTTAAGATAGCCAGTGCCTCAGTTGGTTGAAGATTCCGGGTGAAGTGCACTTCCACCTTCGTTCGGACTTATCATAACTTGAAAATCAGTTGAAATGAAGGCCAAGCACCTCCCGTCGTACGAGAAAAAAAATAGGTAGGTTGAGTATATGAGTAGCGATTTGATTATTTTTCACTCACATATAACATGCACGGGGGGATTCTCCCCGCGAGAAACCGCTCAAGAATTATTCAGGCCCACACGGAAGGTACAAGAGCGGATTCCCCGTTTCGCCGCCGCCGCCGCCGTCAGCCTCAAGGCCAAGAGCTCGTCTTGTCTCTTGATCTTGACACGGAGGGAAAGCGTGATGGCCCTGTCTATACACTGACGCTGAGGCTAAGGAACTAAACTAGAGATATCTCATGACTCATGATCATGACTGACACTCATTGATGCCGTTGTAAACAATTAAACTTGACCGCAGACCGCAGATAGCAATATGCACCGTTTCACATCAACAGCCCATTAGTGTCCACTGCTGGACAGAGCCGCCTCCAATGCTGGAGGGTTTTGTCATAATCACCACACTTGGTAGGCGAATTGGTGATCGCAGTAAAGGTGTCGATAATACACAGGTGGAAGCTGCTTTTCTAATACATATAAATTTAACATGTAACTTAGCTAGGTACTTATCTCCGACCTTAAAAACTGTTGTTGCTTTTCACAGTACCTAGTGGTTTTCGTCCGAAATCGAGGCCAGTTCCTCAGTTTGTTGAGGATTCCGGGTGAAGTGCGCCTCCACTCCGTTCGGTCTCTTAACTTGTAACCAGGTCAGATGAAGGCCAAGTGCTTCCCCGTCGTACAATAAAAAAAAAACCTTTAGTCGCCTGTACGGCATAGGCCTCGCCTGAATCCTGGATTGGAAGAGAACTGGATGAAAAAGAGGAGGGAAAGGGACATCCGTCTCTCCATCGCATTTTCGATCTTCCTTGTTTTCTTTTTCCTTCCAGTAGTTTCTTCCAGGAACCAATTTACCTGAAAATGTTCTACGAAACTAGCGGTTCTGCCGGTTACACGTGTACAGTAAGGCATTAGGTTACCTGTATGTAAATATGTAATATGATTAAGTATTGCATATTGCTTACTTTTTCCTGTTACGATGTCATCCCTATTTTTTAAGGCGCCAGTCAACATATTCATTCATACCTATTTACCTTTACCTACCACAGAATATGTATAAGCAACTACAGCTTAGCACCTACAACTATCATCCTTGTGGTTTTCCCTTATATATCTTTAAAGTGTATATTATTATGGCGTAGGAAAGTACCTACTTACTTAGACGAGTAATGGAATAAAAAGTACCTATGTACATATCCATCCCTGAAAATCCAGATTGAAGACAAAAGGACAAAAAATTAATATAAGTACTCGAAAGTGTTATCTGTAGCTTTTACAGACACCGCGTATTATTTTACATGCGCCCGCCTTATTTTTGCACGTTGTCGTAGCTTCCGTGCCCACTTTTAATAATCCACCATAGGTATGTTTAACGAAAGTACATACCTAAATAATATGTACAACACGCTTACGTAGGTATAATCCAGCCGAATCTGCATCATTCAATAAAATTAGAGTTATGGGTACATTTCCATGATAAAACTGGTGCTTACCTGCTCTGTCAAGACAAAATTAGATTTTTAGGACAATAGGTACATTTTCTTTATTATCAAGTCACAGCCTTCAATCAATAGAATCGGTTTGTACGCTTAATTTACTGAACAATAGTTTGTACCTATTATCAGATAGGTGGGTAGGTACTAAGAATTATTAGTTTAGTAGAATATTGAACTATTAGTGACAGATCATTAATAAAAGATTGGCGTAAAAAAACTGCTGTAACATTTTATTACACACAACATTATACAGGCCTATTTGACTATCTAGGCCCATCAAAGTCAGATCCGAAGATAGTGGGTTCGAATCACAACTTTGCTTATTTAGTGCTTACGATTCAGAAAGGTAATGTGCGTAATCAAATAATAGAGGATAAGAAAAGAATTCGTGGAAGATTTGCTGATATCCCTTCTACTTCCATTAACAAGCAGCATGTAATGTATGTATATGTAATGTATTTAATCATAAAAAAAAAAAAAAAAGTCGAGGAATGACGTGCCTAAATAAATAGTTAGTTTGTTCTGCTATAGGTATGTATATTAGTCTGTAAGGTATACATTATACTTTATATGGGTCAATAATGTACATTTATAAGTTTTTAATGTTATTTTACCCTGGTGGCTATCGAAGAGTAGGTGAAAAGAGGCATAATAAGAGTACGCATCGTGAGGAAGCCCGCATAAACCTAGGTCCAAAAATTCTAATGGCATTAGATCACTTGCTTGCAATAGCAACCTATCACTGTCAAGTAGGTCAACTGCTGATAAGTATAGGTAGGTACTTATACCTATTGTGGGTGTGGGTAATTAAGGAAGGGTAACCGACTGCCTCTGGAGGGTATCTATGTCTACACACACACACACACACACACACACACACACACACACACAGAGAGAGAGAGACATTTAGACGCAAGAATCCTCGGCCTTAGTTGAGAACCTTTCCAAATCAGACCATGCCTTCTACGATACCTATATGTAGAAGGCAACAAGAGATCTCACTCACTAGGGACTCTCTCTCACTCACTACATGGACGGCAGCACGATACATAAAAATCGTACCTTCACAGATATCATTATCCTGCCAATCGCTTCGAATTCGACAAAAATATCCACTATCAGAGGAAATATGCAACTTATTAAACTAAATTTTAACCTTGCATAATCTAATTAAGTGCCTTTGCCTACTACTTATAGTTACTTTGAAGTTCCTCTAGCAGTAGGTATGTATGTATGTAATGTAGGTATATTATAGGTACTAACTACTACGCACGTCCGAAAGGGCAGCAGTCCGTTTAATCCAGTCTACCGTAACCATAGGAAGTTATACCTAGAACACCTTACCTACTACCTACTATTTACCTATCAAGTAGGTAGGTACATAATAATGTCAAGGATGTAGTAAATATTGCGCCTGCATTTTACCTACCTAGGTACTGAGTATATTTTTACCGAGTCCGTGTTTTCTTTGATGAGTTCCCGCGATTTTTCCAGGATCCCATCATCAGATCCTGACCTGATGACGATGGGATCACCTAGGAAGTATACCAAGCCTAAAACACCCAAATAACTTCAAGTTTGAAATCTGCAATCTTAACCCCCATTTAAAATGATATTTCAAGTTTTCTCACATTTTCAAGACTTCAATCTTATTCACCCCTTTTGCAACCTTTAATGTTAATACAGGGGTGGTTCCAGCAAATAAAAAAACAAGGTAATTGTGAAGTCCAGTATATCCTACAAGCCATTATATAGCGTTTTACCTACATAACGCGCCCCTTTCTTACAAAAACCACCCCTATTAAAAATTAAATCTATATTTTATTTATGAGCAGCCGATACTCTTTCAAATAATACTTCACACGCCAAAAAACTTCTTGTCTCACTTAACACCCCTATTTATCAAAAACTACCCTAGTGTCAAAAAAATCCTCATACCTATTGATGAGTATTAAATTTAATATCATCTCTGAATATTCAAAATTGTGCGAATATGGGCGAAAATTTTATTTCTTTTCACCCCAATATCTCAAAAACTACCCCACTTATCAAAAATCCCCCGCGACAATCAAATTTTATTTGCGTTATCTCTTTACAGTTTAAATTTCATGAAAATCGGATGACCCGTTCGAGAGTTATA
Organism: Venusia cambrica; assembly: GCA_951394065.1. NCBI lineage: Eukaryota > Metazoa > Arthropoda > Insecta > Lepidoptera > Geometridae > Venusia > Venusia cambrica. Next base: position 8,462,672 of record OX596055.1, read on the forward strand.
TCGTCACAAACAATGCCACAGACATAGTACATACATACATACATACAGTGCTGGATTTCCTTACTGAGAGATACCACTAAAAACAACTGATTGCTTGTTAAAAAATAAAATAGCATACCTATTTTTTTAGTCTGTGTTTTGTGTTGCAAGTTTAAATAATGACCAGCGCCTTTCCGTTTATTATCATACGCCGATACCTATGCAGGCGCTAAATCGAACTACTATTGTGCAATCCTTTCCAACACCTATGTTTGCATTATCTCAGCCCTTAGATTTCTATTATCCTTGTAATTATTGTTTGTGGCTAAAAATATCAAAAATAAACTAGTCTAACATTCAACAGCTCATCGTTGTCACTGTTGGACGAAAACTCCTCCAAAGCAGAAAGGTTTTGTTCCTACACGTACATATTTGTGGTTTCGAAATGGCACGTCCGATTCTAATGAAATTTTACAAGTATTATCGTAGGTATAGATAGATCTGTGGTGCGTTAATTAAAAAAAATATACGATTACTTAATTTACTTATAGGTTGCAATTGCAACCCCGCCGAAACGTCGGGATAAATATAGGTAAAATACGCGATAAATTCCCGTTTTCCGAGTCAAAATAATACCAATACTTAGTCAAAACATATAGGTACCTGAAGAAAGAGTTTTCCCATATCAGCACTCTTTTCCATATATTTTGATATCTACTATTGAGTTTCAGAAAAAGGCACTTCAGACAGTTAATCCCTATCCAATTACATCGGCATAATATAATTAGAATTGGACAAGCTTTTTCGAAAAGAACGACCAGCTACGTTTGTGCTGGAGCGAGAATCAACGATACTCTCCATTATTACCTAACTTGTTGGGTGCTGCGCGTCCCGCTCTCTATTATAAACACACTGTGGTGTTTACAGCACCCATATATTAGCGGATTCTACGTTCTCCTGGTTACTAATTATATCAAACTCGGCTACGAGTATCGGGACAATTCCACTCAGGTTTACTCTTCAGAACATATGTTCCCCCTAGATAACTATGGTTTTCTGGGTGAAACAATGGGAGCTAAGTCTACGTAATCATAGCAAGGTCGAAGACATCTAATAGATCCATTATATTATTACCAACAAATTATTCCTATTAGTTTATTGAGGTCACTGATTTTTGGTAGTCAATTGTATTAATAAATAAAATTATGAAACGCCTTAGGTCCTTGACTGCGGCGATTGTGGTACATACCTATCTGGTTTACTAACACACCCACCAAGGAAGTGTGGTTGCGCTTTTTAAGGTCTTTGTGATCTGATGACCTTACTGAGCTGCTCTAATTTATCGTATTGTAAGTTTCCAATGGATTTATGAATATTATTAAAAAAGGTTACTTTAACGGTCAACTCATTTCATATCGGTCAGCTAATTAAAATGGTTGTAGTCATCTTTGAAATACCAACATGCATACATACGTAGACTTACGCATGTTTCCTTGAGGGGTAGACAGAGACAATATCCATTCACTAGATACGTTCCTTGCACACTGCACACCACTTTTGCCTCATTCACTCTCATAACGTTCTTTACATGCTCTTCGGCTTAGGTTAGTAAGGTACTTCTGACTTGGCTTTTCTCGAGAATATCTCCGATTTGGAGGGTGACCACGTCCTCTTCTTGTTTTGATATTAAGTACTTTACTTTTGTCACTATCTGTGCGGTGTAGAAAAAACGAGATAAAAGTAAATTAAATATCAAAACGAGAATACATAAAAGAGGTTGTGGTAAGGCCGGGTCAGAGAACGTTTGCCGAGGTCTTCCTCTTCCAACTGTAACATTCAAACTCGACATATTATATAGGTACCTACTTGCTTTGTCAACCTGCTTTCATCCAACCTCTCTATATATCCCAACCATCTTAGGAATCCTTTTTTAATCCTTATCACACCACTCTCTCACTACACTGATTCTTACCCTACCCATTAAAGTGCAAACACATGCTTCTCAAAGCACTAATCTCCACTGCATTTATTCTGCTTTCATTCTTCTTCTGCCATACCCAAATGTTTCTGCAAAAAAAACCTGTCATCCTACTAATGTATTCCGTTCAAATTATTATGTTGTCCTCCAAAATTCATTTTTAGTGTTCATTTATCGGTGCAGACTATTAAAAAAAACACTGAATTACTTGTTATTTAAAATTACATTCTATATATATATTGGTATTCGGCCGTGGCGATCGACCCCTCCAACTCAGCAAATGGTGAGCAGACTGCGAGATCTCACCAGAAGAAGGGCAGCAGCTTCCTTTTGTGTATTATCTACACCAAATCCGCCTACCAGGCGTGGTAATAACATAACCTTTGAAGGAAGCCTACTTCTGGTAGATTCAAACCTGGCTTCAAACGTTCAACCCAAAAAAGTGACGAGACCGCGTTTTTCAACGAAAAAATACCCATCAATGTAACTCCGCAATTTTAGAACACGCCCTTTTCCATCAACCAGCAAGGTTCCGCTCCGTAATCACCTTGAGGATTAGACATGGCATACAAAAACTCAGTGTGCTGTATCAGAGACTGCTTCTTTAAAAGTTACAAATCCGCACCCATGGAGTAGGTATTGTAATAACCTTTGGGTAGGATAACCTGAATACCAGCTTGACTACGTTCAGAGACAAGCTGTGAGAATTGTCGACGTTTTTCTTGGTCCGGTTAGAGGAAGTGTTAGATATGGTTCCTGTATAAAGAGGGCTCTTTAACCGCCTCTGTAGTCTAGTGGTTCAACCCACCGATTTCAGAACCAGAGGTCCCGGGTTCGATCCCCAGGGGAGCAATATTGTACTTGGTTTGGTTGGTGGTAGGATTTTGTTTAAGTCCGCCTGGCTAGCTACCACCATCTTACCTAATTCTGTCGCCATAATAACAATTCTTAAAAAAAAATGATGTGTTCCGGCATTCAGAGGTAAGATAGCCAGTCCCTTTAGTTTCTTGAGGATTCCGGGTGAAGTACGCATGCACCTTCGGCCTTATCTCAACATGTAACCAGATGTGATGAGGGCCAAGTGCTTCCCCGTCGTACAAAAAAACAAAAAAGGTTTTTTTTATCACCGCACCGCTTGCCATCGACAGAAATTCCAACCCCACATAATAGTGCACTGTGGGGGTTTTCAAAAACGGCGATTTGAAATTTTTAAAGCGTCGGAAATACTTATGGTGTTGCCATTGCCAGCATCCATAGGGGACGGTTACCGCTTTCCATGTGAGATTCAGGTGTGCTGCAGGCCTGTTTGCCACGCTAAGCTACCTTTTTTCGGCTGTAGTACTATATAGTAGTGCTATAGTAGTACTGTAGTACTATATAACAAATTGGAAAAAATGCAACATAATTTTTCCATGTAGTCTTGTACTACTTTGAAAAATTGAATTTAGTTATGTGATCTTAATTATTCAGTGGATGTGTTGTCACTAAGTACCATGTATATGTACAAAATATGTATATTGTATATGCAAAATTAAAAACAAACTACAATTCATACTTAATATTTTATTGGGCAGTTGCTTTTTTTGCTTTCTTTGCCATTTTGCTCTTGACACGCATTTCCTTCTTCTCCTGCGGAGTTTTCTTCAATCCCTTCATCTTGCGCGTCTGCAGGCGTCCGATTTCCTGCTTGCCGATATGCACGCGACCCATTTTTGAGCCAAATGCATCGCGAGAGATATTCTTCTTCTTAAATGTTTTGGTCTCTCGAGGCACTTTGCAAGCTTCCTTGAGTAGGTCTGCTGAAGCTAGCTTCGTCCTTCTTAGTTTAAAGTCTACTGATGGACCTGAAGCCAAATAAATGATTAATAATGATATGCAAGACAAGCTAAGCTTAGTTTGGGGCTAGATGGCGCTGTGCGAAATTAATGTCCTGTAAAATTTATTTATTTATTTAATTTTTCACAAACCAGGTATTTCTGGACACTTTCGTTTTGCTCTATTGTAAATATGGTTATACATATTTAGTGTAAAATTCAAGAGGAACCCGTGTTGACTCTGGGGCACTGTTGCCAACAAACCCAGCTCAACAACCCAGCAAATAGAGCTGAGCTGGCCGGGGTCAGGTTACCTCAACTGGGGGCAATGGCAAATGTCGGGGACATCAGTGGAGAAAACATTTCCCCCTTCTGCAAATTAGAATTAGCTACTTCACTCAAGAATTGACAATTTCGATTGACTATGATGAGGTTCCATCCATCTCATGCTGATACATGTGTGAATAATACTACCAAATAATGATCTTGGCTTAAGTGTATCAAAGGTGTATAACACCAAATACTCCTAAGTGAGTGTCTCTCCTGATTTCTCTATTTCAGAAAACTCATCCAGAACCTCACCAGAGAAAATGTTTGATCACATAACTTTTTTCCTATTAATCACTGCGGTCTAGTAACCGCCTTTGTGGTCTACTAACTGCCTCTATGGTCTAGTGGTTCAACCCACTGATTTCAGATCCAGATGTCCCGGGATCGATCTCCATGGGGAGTACAATATATTGTGGACTTTGTTTGGGTCCGCCTGGCTAGCTACCACCATCTTACCTAATTCTGTTGCCATAATAACAATTCTAAAATAGTTGTGTTCAGGCATTTATAGATAAGATCGCCAGTTCCTCAGTTTGTTGAGGTGAAGTGCGCCTCCACCTTCGGCCTTATCTCAACTTGTAACCCCATCATGTCCCCCATCATACAAAAAAAAAACATACCTATTTCTTCAAGTTCGACTCTAGGTGTGCGCTGACCACTCTTCTTGAGTTGTATTCTGTATGATCTCAGGTAAACTGCACCATCATCAGTGGCAGTGAAACTCAAAACATGTTCCAATCCTTGCAGCCTGATGGTCTCAACCTGGAATAACAATAATTTTGGTTTACAATTACTTTTTTTTATACAATGTGGAGACAAGCAAGCAGCCAACCTGATCTCTTGCCTATAACAAAGCCTTATTGCATAGGTTACATCCACATAGAATATAACCTATGCAGCACTGCATTGTGTCCATCAACTTGAGGCATGAAGGTGTTAAGCCTTACATGCCCGTAATTTTACCCATATAAATAAGTAAGTACATACAATAGTAACCATACCCTTCAAACCTGAGATCATCAATAAGAAAAGACTATTGGTAGATACCAATAGTCTTTTCTTGGTCTTTTAAGATACCAAGAACATTTGAACTGATGTGACCCACCTTGTAAGAATTATCAAAATGTCTATTGTTGCACAACAAAGAGAGAGATGTGCTGGCTTTGGATAGAAGAATATATAGGAACAAAACATACAAATGCCAAACACACCTATTGTGGGGATAAGAATAAAGTTATAATTAAAAAGTATTACAATTGAAAGTCAATTGTAATACTTTATGAAGTAAAACTTTTTTGAGTTTTCAAACCAGGTATTTCTGGACATATACCTTTTCTCTTTGAAAGAAGTCTGTGAAGAGTGACTTCAACTGTTTAAGCTCCTGGTTCAACTCCCAAGATGGTCCGTTAAATAATAGGCATGGCTTTAAACCTGGCAAAACCTTCATGTTCTGAAATTCCGCCATTGCTTTGTAGCCATCTGCTCCCAGTTCAATCATATCCAGTATACCATAGTTGAATGTGCGGCCCAGTATTATGTTGTGTGGCCTTTTTTTGCTATGTGAACCAACTCCAAACAGCGCCGCTTCTTTCTTGTAACATAACCTGTAGTAAAGTGAGTTACATGTCTGTCAAACAGTGGAAGGATAACGATGTGTAGTGTTTGATAGTACCTAACAACTGTAAAACTACATCATGAAATAGGTAGGTACATACTTTTCAATAAGTGTGGCATCTTCGAAAGGCACAAAATCATTTTTGCGCGTAAGGTACGCCGCATCAGGTTTTTTCAAATTGTAAATATCTTTGAGGATTTCTCGGGTACGTTCTGAAGGTTTGCGACCTTGCATAAAAATGCATTGTTTTGACCCTTCTACAGGTTTTGGGTCTCTTGAAAGTAATGCCTTCTTTCCTCTACGTGTTGTGGGTTTTCTGAAAGACAAAGACAATGTAGACATGATTGTAGCAGTTGTCCTACATAGATATATAAATGATGTTCAACTTACTTTATCCTTTGAATTACAGCCATTTTATAGAATGATCAACAAACGCTAATCTAAATTCTATTCACAAATTGAAATAAAATGAAAATAATAGCATGCACGCACGTGTGTGTATTTTGATGTGCTCAATATTCAATTCAATTCAACTCAATCAGTCAAATCAACTTCAATTTCAAATTATTGCAGGCAGTCAACCAAGAGAGGTTTGCAGCTTTCCTTAAATCTAGCTGCGGGTAAGGGCTTCTATTTGGTGATATTTACCGTAGCATCAATAATCTTGTGATTACTGCCAGAAAGTCAAGGGCATTGATATCCTTTAGATGATGGCCTTCCTGAGTAGGTGGTACCGTTGCATTTAATAAGTTAAATTCAGGTAGTTGTTTCTGCAATTCTATGGAGTCAGGTGTATTTCACGTGGAGTCACCAGAGTCTCGGAACGTCCAGCGGTCGTGTGGGTCGCGAGATGGGTGTGGTGTCAGATGTCGGCACGGTCTAACGCTTTCTACATAATTCAGTTCAGCAAAAAATGGGCATTAGATGCATTGACATTGACACTAAGATACTTTGTGCAGATGCAGAGCAATGGCCGCGGCTCCAAAGAGCTAGCACCATGAACCTATACTTAGCACATATGAATATTGTCCTGCAGTGAATACCATCCCATGTACAAATTGAAGAAAATTACATAGTTGATCTAGTGGCAAAACAAGCTATAGTTGACGGTGTTCCTTTGTCAGTAAACCCATTGCATTCAGACTGTGTTAGATTTGTTAAAAATCTGTGTAAGGGTCTTTGGCAGAAATATTTCGACAAAAGTTAAAGTAGGTAGTTAAAGGGTAGTATCGTACAAGACAACCCACGTTAACGTACTTCCCGTGGAAAGACGAAAATAAATACAAAAGAAACGTGTTAAATATAGTTATAGTTACTGCTCTTAGGTTACGTTCAGCATTTTTAATGATAAAAGTAGAGTCACCAAACTGTGTGGCAAAATTGATGATGTCCAACATTTATTAATGTATTGTGTACGGAGCGCAGACAACCAAAGTCCATAAATTTGATGTAGGTTTATACCTACATCAAATTTATTACACCCGAAGTGAACGTAGCTTACGTAGGTACTTATGTACCTAATAGTATTTTGTCGGAACATTATGTGTAAAGAAGCTCATCTGTTTTTTTATTTTAAGTTTGTTTAGCAGATAAGTTTTTTTCATTCTTTTTTCTCTCTTTTATTTATGTCTAGTGTTGTATGATTTAATATGTAGGTATGTATGATTGGGCGATGTGGTCGCATAACGACACAGCCCTGCCTTTTGTTATTAAAAATAAAAAATAAATGGAGCTAGCAGATGACCCGTGATAATGAGAGACATTGTATAAAATTGGTCAAGTGCGGTTCCGCAAGTACATCCACGGTAGAATTTTAAAAATAAAGATCTATTTTTTGTAAATACCATTTCACTAACTCCTATTTCAAAATGCGCCACCATTTTTCAAACTAAAACACGATCGTAGTGTCAGCAGCACGGTTGTTGGTGTCTGCCGCTGCGCGGCGCGACCTTGCCACACTCAAACACTGTCTGTGGTCTATAAATTCCACTCTAATGAGTGTGCAGTGTGCACGATATCGTTAACCTTATCCTTTTATCCTCCATCCACCACCAAATTAGCAGACGAACCGCAGGCTACAACCTTTACCTTTATCATGAATAGGTACTTACTAGTAAGGAAAGGAACTCCTTATTGGGACGTTTGTTTTTCCGCACAAGTACAATCTTGAATAGGTCCTTTTTTTTGACAAGTCAAAGGTTCCTTTTTAATCGACTTCAAAAAAAGGAGGAGGTTCAGCTGTATGTTTTTTTTTTGTTATTCGATTACACCGCCAATTCGAAATATGTTTTTACTATTCTTATTATATGTGGTAGGCCATACTTCCGATTCCTAAAGTGTTTTGTCATAATCTACATAATTCCGAATATTCAAAAGCAAAAAGAAATAAACACTTTATCCATAGTTTGGTTTATCATAACAGTCATATTAAATAGATAGATATAACGTTTATTCACACAAACACAAAAAACACACATACAGTAAAAAATAAACAACAGACATGACAGTTATGACATTATACATCAACAGAAAGGTATTTAAGAAAATAAATATAATTTGCATGAGTGACGCGACTGGGAGCTGACGACAACAGAATAGAACACTGCAGTGTGCCATGCTGCGTGAAAAAGCCCCGAGCTCAGCGTGTGCTGCGAACGAGTCCACAGCGCTGATTTTCAGCACAGGGCTGTGGTAACATTATAAAAAAAAGTGTTGTACTTAGTGCAAGCAGCATGCAATCACCATGCAAGCAAGCATGTATTCTGGGACGAGCTCCCGCCAGAAAGCTCGCTCGTCGCCCCTGAGAATCACTTTAACCACTCAACCTGCGCTATGCTCCAGAGGTCAGCGGCTCGCTTCGCTCGCCACCTCCCCACTTCGCTATGCTAGGTTTCGCGGGCTCGCTCCTCTCAGGACCTTCTTTGCGAGCTACTGGCTCCACCTTTTTTATATACACACCCCAATGTCACGCACAAGACCAGGTAGAGTCGGGGTTGGCCGTGTCGGTTTTGTCATTTATTCGCTATGGATGTCAGCGGCTCGCTTCGCTCGCCTCCTCCCCCCTTCGCTACGCTTTTTTTCACGAGCTTACTCCTCCCAAAACTTTTTGTGTTTTATCATCAATAGGATATATGAGTTTTGTAATATTGAAATTCGAAGATGTGTATATTATGTATTGCTTATATATTTATTTATTAATTATTAGGAAAAGTAAAATTAAACTAACTATGTACAAAGGAATCAGTCAGATTACCTAAGGACCGTTACAAACGGCCTATAGGTAACTCAACTGTTCCAGACCAGTACCAGAAGGAAGCGTGCCCAAGACACTGGCTGCATTGCCACGCTGAATAGCTATGCTAATTCGCTGGCCTAAATAAGAGCCAGCCCTTGGGTCACGTGTCGCCTCAATCAAAAGCCCCGCAATATTTTTGAAAACCCGGAGGGCACCGGCTCCCCACGCACCCAAGGTCCCCAAAAGGCTCAAATAGGTAAGCTCTGTTGAGACCACTATATTTGCGCCTTTTGTGATCCTTGGCCGAATCAGCCGCCGCACCAGCCCTAACTGATGTCCCAGGTAGATGAGATGGCGCTAGGGTGTCGACGCAGGTAGCGTCCCACACCAAAGGCCTACCCATTTCCAAGGGACAACTGTCATACCGTCGGGCCGCTTACCATCATCACGTAACAGACCATTCGGTTCAACGACGGCTGGCACATTGACACTGGTAAAAGCTCGACGGATAATGTCATTAAGACTTGCGTGGCGCAAAATCCTGCCGGCAGACCTTGTGCACGAAATTCCGTGAAAACCTAATTGATCTACGGCCGCAACCCACCGGCACTGGTGAGAGGCGCAGCATCTTGCACCCAACCGAAGACAAGTGGCAATACGGAAAGTTACAGGATCCATAAGTGTACCGGTATTGTAAGATGGATGTACTTGCAGCCAAAGACCTGATTCCCACTTTGAAACAGCTAAGAGACGAGCACGATCTGTGGAGGTTGAGCACGTATGTAATAGATAATTCCGTGTCAACTCCCACAGAGGCCCGTCCCACTGCCGTTGTGCCAAAATGTGTTTTGGGGATCGCTATTAGGACAAGCACTATGCCAAGCATTTCGAGCCTCGTCAAGATAAGAAATTTGGAGTATATTGCTAGGAACAGCCGAAATTGATGGTGTTAGAATTTTCTCAACCAAAGAATATACTATACTAATATACTATAGACGGAAGACAAGAACGCTGGCAAAGCAACACAAGAAATTTTGCGTATACCTAAGCCGCCCAATCGAATAGGCAATGAGGCCTGCGACCATGCTCTGTCATCCAACTCAATATACAAAACCGTGGAAAGGGTGTTCTTTATTATGTTGTCTAAGCCTTCCACCAGCTCACTGTGTTTCCACAGTTGACAACATCGTAGAGCATAAGTAAATTTTGGGACAAAAAGGAAAAAAATTATAATGACAGGCAAAGACCTGGATCTTTGCAGATCTTACTTGAAAGACAGAAAACAAGTAGTGAACCTCAATGGGGAAAACTCAAAACAGGAACTTGTGAACGAAACGAAAATCGACAGGATAATGGGAACGAAAGATCGTTCCCATTATCCTGGCATAGTGCACCCCTACACTGCACTATAGTAGGAACCTTAAAATTTGTTTAGGTTATTTGTATTTATCTTCGTTCCCTTTTTTTTATTGACAATAGTCAAGCGTTTGACCACCAGCTTACATGGAAAACAAGTAAAGATGTGGCCTAAGATGGAGCACGCTTGCCTAAAAGGAACCTATTTACTCTGGACTTGAAGACTCCAAGATTGTACTCGTGCGGAAAAACAGACGAAGGCAAGGAATTCCATTCTTTACCAGTATTAATGATAAAGTCTTTTTTAAACTTTCGCGATTAGAACACATAATTTTAATTCGAGAAACGGGTATTTATCGCGTATTTTACCTCTATATTTATCCCGACGTTTCGGCAGGGTTGCACCAGCCGTGGTCGCGGGCAGACTGGAACTTTGGAGCCACCGTCGAGAAGTGAAGGCGTTTTTAACAACTACCCTCAGCTTGGTCTTGATTATTAGAATAGGCCACATTTACACCAGCACGACAAACAACACTGACAGTATCAAAACAATTTTTCTTAGGATCACACCTAGTGCACCGTGCTACCACTGGATTCCAAGAGGCAGAGAGTCTGAAACCGTCTTCGCGATTAAAATTAGGATATTTTTTAATCTCAATCGCTTCCCGAACCATCCTCTTATAGTAATGCCGTTCATTGGAAATTACTTTCGGGCTATGCAGCTCTATCCAGTGATTAGGACCTGAGTCCACTAAGTGCTCCGCGATAGCTGACTTGTTGACCTGGCGATTTTTCACAGCGGCTATGTGTTCCTTCACGCGTTCAGCTATAGTACGCTTCGTTTGTCCTATATAAGAGCGATTGAGATTAAAAAATATCCTAATTTTAATCGCGAAGACGGTTTCAGACTCTCTGCCTCTTGGAATCCAGTGGTAGCACGGTGCACTAGGTGTGATCCTAAGAAAAATTGTTTTGATACTGTCAGTGTTGTTTGTCGTGCTGGTGTAAATGTGGCCTATTCTAATAATCAAGACCAAGCTGAGGGTAGTTGTTAAAAACGCCTTCACTTCTCGACGGTGGCTCCAAAGTTCCAGTCTGCCCGCGACCACGGCTGGTGCAACCCTGCCGAAACGTCGGGATAAATATAGAGGTAAAATACGCGATAAATACCCGTTTCTCGAATTAAAATTATGTGTTCTAATCGCGAAAGTTTAAAAAAGACTATTGCTAACCGGTACGGGCCGGAAATAGTAAGAAAAGTGTGTCAGCTAGAATTTCTACGGAATAAAAAAGTTCGTCTTTTATCATCGTTGCATTTCTTAGAGAAATGTCGCGATTGGGACTTAATACCTACGTGTTGCAGAATAAAGCCGCGTAGTAACATTGAACATTCCGATAGAATTCTGAGGAACGCGAGTGTCCGTCTTCTAAAACAAGTAATTAGAAATGACCAGTGTTATTTAAATACAGTGCAGTGTGACCTGTATAACCGTCATATGGAATGCAGTGCAGTTTTGTCGGAGAGTGATTTTGATTTATGTGACCGTATAACGTTTAATCAAGCTCAATGGACGTACGAGTGTTGTACTGGGCGACATGAAAAGAAATTTGAAAGATTGTTGGCCCGTAGTAGTAAAGTACATGATCAGGTACAGTCAGTGCATAAAGTTACGGAAACCGTTATTAATTTAACTGATGCTCAATTTGACAGAAATACGCAAAGCATTCTGGAAAAAGGTTTGAACTTTGCTCTTACACCTACAAGAATACCGTACGAAGATATTGTCAGTAGTGTTGAGGAGACTATTTTGCGAAATAAAATACCACCCACTGACGCAGAAACACTGAGGCAAGATGTTTCTATTATTTTGCGTAAAAGTCGACTCCCTAAACATAATGTAACTGCGGCTGAGCGTCAAGCACTTAAGGCCCTGAGAGAAAATAGGGAGATCCTAGTACTTAAGGCTGACAAGGGTAATGCCACCGTCGTTATGAACACCACGGATTATGACAATAAAGTACGTTGTTTGTTGACTGATACAAAGGTGTATAAGCCGGCGTCATACAATCCGACGGCTAGAGTTACGAAGCGCATAAGGGCACTTATACAGGACTATAGAGACCTATTTTCAGGAGATGATTTTGAGCGTTTGCATAGACCAGTGATCGTGCAGTCACCGAAGTTTTATGGTTTGCCAAAGGTGCATAAACCGAATGTACCCTTACGACCTATAGTAAGTCAAATAGACTCACCGACTTACAATTTGGCAAAATATGTCGCTGGAATATTGCAGCCTCTAACGGGAAACACTTCATCTTATGTGAAAGACACTCGCCATTTTGTTACCATTATCAAGAGCATGAAGTTGGAACCAAATGATGTGATGGTGAGTTTTGACGTTGAGTCACTTTTCACAAATGTTCCCCTAAAAGATTGTCTTGATGTGGTCAAAGACGTTTTTTGTGACCATGAACTTCCTGATCAACTGCTGTTTCTTCTAGAAAATTGTCTGGACGGAAATTACTTTTTATACCAAGGGCAACATTACCTTCAGGTTGATGGCGTGGCTATGGGTAGTCCTGTGGCTCCTGTACTCGCTAACATCTGGATGGAGCATTTTGAAACTTTCATAGATTATACAACCTACGGTATAAAATTGTGGAAAAGGTATGTCGACGACGTTTTCTGTGTGTTGAATGGAGGTAAGCCTGAAGTTGAGCTGCTAACTAAATACCTGAACTCCATACATCCAAAGATAAGATTCACGTATGAGTTAGAAGAAAACAGATCGTTAGCTTTTCTGGACATGAAAGTTATGGTTAGAGTGGATGGTACCTTGTCCCACACTGTATATAGGAAACCGACACATACGGACAGATACCTTAACGCTGCATCACATCATCATCCGCGTCATTTGCAGTCAGTGGTATCATCCCTCGTGAACAGAGCCTACGACCTTTGTGACCCTGAACATTTGCAACTGGAGTTAAAACATGTTCAGGAGGTACTTAAACGTAATGGCTATGAACCGCGTAGGTGGAAAAATAACCATGGACGCAAAAATAAACTGACTGAGGCTAGTAGGCAACCAGCGTTTTTGCCTTATGTGAAAGGGGTGACGGATAAAATTGGAAACATCCTAAAGAGATTTTCAATTAAGTCGGTGTACACCCCACTCACTAAGGTTGCTAAGCAGCTACGGACACCGAAGGATGTTATGCCCTTGCAAGTACCTGGTGTGTATAAGATAGATTGTAGCTGTGGTCGTTCTTATATAGGACAAACGAAGCGTACTATAGCTGAACGCGTGAAGGAACACATAGCCGCTGTGAAAAATCGCCAGGTCAACAAGTCAGCTATCGCGGAGCACTTAGTGGACTCAGGTCCTAATCACTGGATAGAGCTGCATAGCCCGAAAGTAATTTCCAATGAACGGCATTACTATAAGAGGATGGTTCGGGAAGCGATTGAGATTAAAAAATATCCTAATTTTAATCGCGAAGACGGTTTCAGACTCTCTGCCTCTTGGAATCCAGTGGTAGCACTGTGCACTAGGTGTGATCCTAAGAAAAATTGTTTTGATACTGTCAGTGTTGTTTGTCGTGCTGGTGTAAATGTGGCCTATTCTAATAATCAAGACCAAGCTGAGGGTAGTTGTTAAAAACGCCTTCACTTCTCGACGGTGGCTCCAAAGTTCCAGTCTGCCCGCGACCACGGCTGGTGCAACCCTGCCGAAACGTCGGGATAAATATAGAGGTAAAATACGCGATAAATACCCGTTTCTCGAATTAAAATTAATGATAAAGGTAGAGGCGAAACGATGTGTTCGGCACAATGTTCCATTGTGCCGAACACAAGGTATGGGCTGTAGCCAGCCGTACGTCTGCTAGTCCGGTGGTGGAAAGATGATGGAGGGATTAGGTCAAAGATATCGTGCGCACACTCGCCGAAGTGGAATTTATAGAACACAGACAGCCTGGCAACCCGTCGTCTATGTTCTAGGCTCTGCAAATTAGCCTTAACAAGTGAATCATCACTAGCTAGAAGTGCCATTAAAAATAGGTATGGGATGAAATTGGCTTTTTTTAGCAGAGAACACACACGCCTGAGTTTTGGAAGCGTTAAACCGTACAAGATTTGTGTCCCCCCATTCAGACACAAAGTTAAGCTTGAGGTTTAAACCCTATGGAGGCTGAAAATTTCGTCCGCTCTAGCACGTGGACTGGAAAAATATCTATCAACTACTGTGCTGTCATCTGCGTACCCATAGATAGAGTTGCTGATAGAACAGACCCTTGAGGTACCCCGGCATTGATAGCCAATAGATCAGACGAACAGCCACTAATCACTACTTGAATCGATCTTTCCCTCAGAAAGTCTGTGATCCACAGAAAAAGGTTGGACGGTAATCCGTAGGAGGAAAGCTTGTTAATGAGACCCTTGTGCCAAACCCTATCAAAAGCCTTCGAAATGTCTAGGGAAACTGCCATAGCTTCCCCGTATCTTTCGATGGCTTCACTTCAAATGTGCGTGGCATTCGCTATATTCCCATCATTGCGTAGATATTTCCAACAATCCCGTATTAATGCACCTTCACACGACTCATACATAGAGTGTCGGAGACGTCGTAGTGTCGTAGGTTTTACAATGAAAAAAAGCTTAGAATAAACTTTTTTGAATAAAAATGGAACCGAATTCACCACTAAAAACTTATAAATAACTCTTATAAATAATAATAACTTATAAATAAGGCACCAACTTCAAATTGTATGAATTGACCTCAGAGTTATTTATAAGTTTTTAGTGGTGAAGTCGGTTCCATTTTTATTCAAAAAAAGTTCATTCTAAGCTTTTTTTCGTTGTAAAACATTAGAGTTATTTTTAAGTTTTAAGTGGTAATTCGGTTCCATTTTTATTCAAAAAATGATCATTTTATGCTTTTTTTCGTTGTTGAACCTACGTCACCACTACGACGTCTCCAACACCCTATTTAAGAGTCGTGTGAGCGTGCGTTAACACAGGATTCTTTCTCTCTTTTCGTTTTCAATCTTAGATATAACAGAATATCTACCTACTTAGATTTAATTCTAGTGGTGTGGTGTGTGTAGGTAGTAGGTACCTACCTAATTTATTTATGTTGTTGCTGGTAGCCTACAGATCATACATATGTTCTGTAGGCTAGGTAGGTACCTACATCGTCTTATAGTAGTACTAAAGTAGTTTACATAAAAGCGAAAATGAAACAATTTTGTTTTGACTAACATTGTTACTCAAACTTCGCTTCAGTCGTGTTTTAGATTTCTCTGTATTCTAGGAAAGATCAATATAATGATAGATTGATATATGACAGTATTGAATACTAGCAACTTGAACGTATGTTTAGGTGGGCCTCTGACTACCCCTAGTAGGTGAGTCTTATAAGATCCACGCTCTGAGTAGTGAGGTGAATCCTCGAAGGGGAAAAGTCGTGAGTCTATCTATTATTTTATTTAGAAATATGAATTACATTTATTAAATAAAATGTACAATTAAACTAACTATAAGGAAGCAGTCGGATTACCTGAGAACCATTACAAACGGTCTATAGGTACAAGAGTAGTAGAGCCCCTTGTAAAAGGGCTCGTCCGGGGAAGTACTACCACCATACCCATTTCAGCCGCCAAGCAGCATAGCTGTGTTCCGGATTAAAGGATATGGTTGCCGGGGAAATGGCCACGCGAGACGTAACACCTTTATGCCTTAAGTTGACCGGCGCAATGCAGTGCCGTGTAGGCTATGTTCTTTGTGGATTTGACCTACGCAGTAAGGCATTGTAATAGACTAGAGTGCACGTAACATCAGGTGGGCTACATGCTTACCAGACGGAAGCGTGCCCTAGACATGAATATGTAGATAAACACTTATTGTAGGCCTACACTAATTAAAACAAAAAACATTCAAAAAGAGAAACAGGTAGGTACAAGCGTCGACTTGTGAGCTGGTGGTTAGCTACGTGTGCGTTCTTAAAAGACTTTGTTCTTAGGTTTCAGTCACTTTTTAGTTGAGATTAGTTCTTGTTGTGCGTAATCGTAATCGTATTTTCCGCCTACACACGTCCATTGGTAAACATAGGCCTCCCCATTGACGCCACAAATAGTGCAGCCTGTAGTGACGCGACCTTCGTTGTCGGTTCATCCAGTTGAGGGTCTTCCCACACTTCCTTTACCCCCAGCGAGGTAGGTATCGGTTCTACAAGCTATGTGGCCAGCCCACAGCCACTTTCAGTCAATGCATTTTTATTTATCTTCGCGTAAAATTTACCCAACATCATTTTGTTTTGCAAACGCATTGCGAAATAAGTTTCATTAGCAAGATTTCATCATCCACCTTATAGGTATATTACATAAGAACATTACATAGATATAGTATTATAGGTATATCTTAAACTGGTTTTGCTATACCTAACCAGGGACGCTACCGCCGACGGCGAAGCCGATCTCCATTGATGGCTTTAAATTAGCTTCATGAGAATTAGAAACGATTTTCAATACATCTAGTATTGACACTTTTGATACCTGCCTAATTACATTAAGTTGTGATCTAATCTACGTAAATGCTTGACAGCGGCAAGCGGGAGGCGCTTGGCCCTCCTCTAACCTGGTTTCAAGTTATGATAAGGCCGAAGGTGGAAGCGCAATTCACTCGGAATCCTCAACAGACTGAGGAACTGGGTAACATACTTCTATTGAATAAATGCCGGAACACAACAATTAAGAATTGTTGTTAAGGCAACCTAAGTAAGATGGTGGTTACATACGCGTGAGTTGATAGGTACCTACAAAAGCCTTAAGTATCGCTTCGAGCTTTTTTGAGCTTTTTGATATTTATATTTAATTAATTAAATGATTCAAGTTATTGGGAGGTACTAAGTAGGTACTACTTGACTATTAGCTATATAGGTACCTAAAAACCATTCCGTTTGAAACCGCTTGACGATTACCGGATCGTTGCAAATGAACATGAATTTGCGTTTTTGTAAAAACTAAATTACACTATGATTACAGCAAATCCTTTAGAGACTTTAGAGGTATAGAGTAGCTACAAGATAATTAATATGACCCTACTAAGATTCTAAAATATATGCCTTTAGACCAGTGCGTAAATGCATTTAGCTTTTTAAGGTTCTGTACCCACAGGGTGCCAATGGGACCCTATTAATAAGACCGCTGTCCGTCCGTCCGTCCATCTGTCTGTCTGTCATGGATGTATCTCATGTAGTAGGTAGGTAGACAGTTTCATTTTCATAAAATGTAGATTTCTATTGCCGCTATTACTACAAATAATATAATCATCATCATCTTCCTGGTGCCCGTTATCCCACACAAGGTGGGGTCGATACAACATTATTCTTCCTCCACTCTCCTCTAACGGATGTCATCTCACTTCTTTCTTGCCCATATTTTCCCTCACATAATCCATCCATCTCTTCTTCTGCCTCTACCTACCCCTAAATTCCGTTTCATGGCTTTCATCCCCGCTCATTAGGTAGATACATGACCATAAACCTATCACTTCTCAACCTACCTGTCATTGGCGCCAATTCTATATAAAGCTCGACACTTGTCGACGGCTTCCCTGGCGGCTGTGCTTGTGACCAAGCTACCGGCAATGCCGCCGAGTATGTGGATTCACCATCACGCTTCCTCTAATACAGGTAGGTACACATTCTTTATCATATCCATTATCCTTACTCCACTCATCCTTCTAAACATTATCATCTCAGTCGTGAGCACTCTTTTTATTTTTTTTATACGTCGGGTAAGCGCTTGGCCTTCATCTCACCTACAAGTCGTTCCTTCGTTACAAGTTGAGATAAGGCCGAAGTTGGAGCCTCCTTTTACCCGGAATCCTCAACTAACTGAAGAACTGGCAATCTTATGCACCTCTAAATGCCAGAACACAAATAATTTTAGAACTGTTGATATGGCGACAGAATGAGGTAAGATGGTGGTAGCTAGCCAGCGGACTTAAACAAAGTACTACTACGAACCAAACTAAGCACAATATTGTTCTCCCCTGGGCATCGAACCCGGGACCTCTGGATCTGAATTCGGTGGGTTGAACTACTAGACCACAGATGACAGGTCAAATTATGGTCTTATATAGATATCCCTAATTTAATTATTTGTAATATTATTTACTAAAGATTAATTTAAGTAGCAAATAATATTAGAAATAATTGAATTAGAAAAAGGAGCTTTCTTTGGTCACGAATTGTCCCGGAGACCTGAAGCCATGTTATCCATCCTAGGTTTATAGTAGGTTATTTTTTACGTCACGGTCAATGTCGCCTTGATTTTGGACTAAAGAGCCGACGTACTGGAAATTGGAACAGGCTGGTACCAGCTAAGGCAATATGGGAGAAACTGGTGGGAGACACAAATTAGGTTTTCCATTTTGGTTCGACTTACCTACCTATCTTTAGCCCGACACTCTTCCAGGTTAAAATAAAACAGTTGCTTACAAAAAACTGTAATAGTTATTTGTTATACAAGAGTGCAAAGTTGCTTTTTAACCGCGTGTTCAATTTTGATGACCGAGCAAGCGAAGGATTCTAAAATTGAATCACGAGCGCAGCGAGTGATTCAAAATTAGAATCCTGAGCGTTAGCGAGGGAATCAAAAGAGCACGAGGTGAAAAATCTTTGCACTCGAGTGCAACACGTAACTTTTCATTCCACCTCAGCGAGGAAATGACTAAATGCAAAAAAAAAACGTTTACCAAGATAGGTACTTTTATTTCAGTTTAGGTATTAACTACTACATTATGACAGGTAAGTATTACAGAATAATCTTTAAATTATAACAAAATAATACTAAGGTATAATTAAGAAAATTTGAAAGTAACGTTGCTACAGTTATTTAAATTGAGTGTAATATTTTTGTTTGGTACTGTAATATTGGTGTTAGTCACTTGTGTACTGTTTTTCGGTAAACTATCTGTCATACTTAATAGTTGTACCGATTCATCGGATTCACTTGGCGTAATGTTGGCATGAGAGGGCGATGGTTAGGTGTTTAGTAATGGCTCATTTTTGATGTAGAAGGGCCAGTCCAAGGATCTGACTGAGGCTCTTTCAGTGTAATGGCTCCTACGATACCTTTACAAGTAATACACCAAGAAGGTTCCGATTTCGAGTTTTTAACAAATTAGAAAAGGTTGTATGATGAATTCGGCACCATGGAGGTAGAAGTAAATAGGTTTATTGATGTTTTGAATTCACAAACTTAGTGCACACGATGTTCTAAATTAAATTTTACTTTAACCTCTAGCGGATAAAAACGGCTTTTGCACTCAGATATCGAATAGTAAAAATACTCTTTCCGAGATGGTGGGATGAAAATGTGATTTTTTGCATTGAAATGAGGGTCGGAACCCTCGGTGTGCGTACCCGCACTTGGCAAGTTTATAGGTAGGTAGGTACCTACTTTAGTCTATTCTATTATGTACCAGGGTACATAAATATAGCCTATGCCTACAGTATATAGGTTTGATGGGACGTACATGGGTAAACCTGTTATAATGTTTAGGGAAAATCCTTCGGAAAACATTCTTACAAAATTGCGATACCAACCCACCTGCGTAATACTTACTACCATTTGAAAACTAGACTCATTCAAATGTAGACTCTAAGTTTTAGCATTAAAGTTCTAGTTACAAAGCAAAGAGTGCGAATCGTTAAAAACCAGTCGTAAGTCATTGCCATTTTATTTAAAGAGCTAGCTGTGATAGCAATAAAGCTTACATTAGCTTGCGGCGGTTTTTTTCTGAATACGAGCTTTCGTCCGGTTTTTCGCAGAGCGTGCGCAGCCGCCGCCGCCACTGTTGTCGTCAGAGTATGGATATGAACTCTTCTGTGACTGGAGGAGTATCTATAAACAGTTACACAGAGGTTGGTCCGTCAATTCGTGGTTGAGCGCAGCTGTGAACGCTGTGGCACACGATTGTGAGACAAGCATACGGATCAATTCACAAGCAATACTTGTTCTAGCTCTTGTGTGTGCGCTTGGAGTTTGGATATCGCCACTCATAAGTAAGTTAACTGATTTACCTATGTGCATAGACTCGCGTCTGTTTTTTTTGGGTAAGCAGAGATATCAATTTTCCATCTGCGTCAAGGATTGACAGTTTTTTCTTATTTATTTCGGGAAGTATACTGATAATGATTACTATGTATTTTCATTTTGATGAAGCAGATAATTCCGTCAAAATATTAAGGAAAACCTTTTCGTGTATCGAAAAATATACCTACCTTTTGAAGTAAAACTTTAAATGAAAAGCGAACATTAAATTTTTTAACACACATTTTCCATTTAAAAATGTTCATTCTTCATGGTCGTTTACAGATATTAAGCTTACCCATAAAAAACGTGATCAATATCTCAGACTGAAAGTATTAGCAGGGAATGGAATGCAATGATAGGAGATTCGCATTAATCACCACCCTTGTCAAAAAGATTCGTGATCACAGTCTTCGTATTAAACTTAGGACAAGTAGACTTATTTAATAATAGAGGTTGCTCGCTTAGCAAAAAACGAATACAAACCGGTTGGTAATCATTAGCTCAAATGTTATATTCCTACCGCCACTAATTAGGTTAGTAAACTGGTAAAACCTAGTAAAAACCGGTCCTATTATCAATACAAAATATATTTCTTCATACATTTTGTCATTGATAATTTTAAAACTATTTTTATAACATATATATGGGTTAGCTCTCTCGTAGATGATGTCTACAATGGAGTGAGCTTTCCATGAAGGTACTGGCTCTTACACGCACCGAAGGACCACTGCAAACCTACGAAATAAATAATAATAATAATAGTGTGCCGCTGTATTATGTCGGTAGGTAGGTACGTACAGGGCAGGTTTCAAATAAAGCTTCCTCCTTATAAACCAATTATGAGCGAGGCAAAAGTTATAGAGTTTAAGTGATCCTAACCAAAGACAAAAGGACCTACTTCACGTGTGGCATTATTTTAGTTTAAGATGATTTAGCTCTTGACCTCGAAGCTTTCCTGGATGATGTCATCCGTCATCCGACAGTCAGAGCGTAAACAAGTTCAACCTCTTGTGTCTATATGTTTTTAAAAATTATATGTTTAAAGTGTTCTTTGTTACATGTGTTATATACGTGTGTAAAGCCCTTGCAAAAAGCTTCTGAACAGTGAATTTACCGTACAATTCTATTCACGGACCAGTGTGCAGTAAGCAAAATCATTTTTTTAAATATTGTAATTTACTAGTACCGTGACCTACGACAGCCCGCAGTGCGCTCGCGGTGTCGGTGACTCATATCTCAACTATTCCTCGCCCTGCCGCCGGTCAACAGCGGTGGCGACTAGTGCCTGAGTACTACGTACAAGTTTGCTATAACGGTTTTGTAAGGACTTCCAAATAGCCCTACAAATTAGTACCTATCACTACAACATGGAGAAACCTACGTGCGGAGGCTGTAAAGCTATTATAGTTGACAAAAGGGTTATGAGTTGCACTAACTGCAGTCAGAAGTATGATCTACAGTGTGCAAATCTTTCTCCAAAACGTTATAAACTATTGAGCGAAGAGAGTAAGCGTAAATGGGAATGTCAGGAGTGCCACAGTAAACTACCTAAAGTTGACAACTCGAACACACCGCTCCGCCCTGGCCCATCAGGACCCTCGAAACCCACAGTCGTCGATGAGTCGGCAGGTGAATGCCTATTATCTGGAAGTACTGTCACTTTGCGGAAAAAGCCTACATCATCATCATCATCCTCCAGAACGAATTACATAACGGAGGAAAAAATGAAAGAAATGCTGAAAACTGATAGACAAGAGACGAGACTAATTGTAGAATCCTGCGTCAATGGTTTATCTGAACAGATTGACGTGGTAAAAATTCAATGCAATGGTTACCAGGAATCCTTATCTTTTGTGAGTAAGCAGTATGATGAGCTGCGCAAGGAACTTGCTGACATGAAAAAACTCTTTGCTGTTACTACCTCTGAACTAAAAACAATCAAGGATGAAAATAAGACCCTTAAAGAGTCCATGAACCATCAATCTATCAGAATTAAAGTTCTGGAGGTAGAAACCTTAAAACAGCAGCAATGGTCGAGAATGCAGAATATTGAGGTTATAGGGATTCCTGAAGAGAAGGAAGAGGTCACGTCTGCGGTGATCCAAAAACTTACACAATTCATCGGTGTCCCTATAGTGCCGTCGGACATTGAATTTGCTCACCGTGTGCAACCGAGGCATGCCACCAGCTCTAATCGCGCTTCGCGCCCCATCGTCGTTCGCCTCAGGCAGCGGGTCCTGAAGGACCGCATCGTGGCCTCAGCTCGCAAGTACCGTAACCTCAATGCTAAGGATTTAGGACTGGGAGGGGAGTCCAACCGCGTATTCATAAATGAGCACCTCACAAGAGAAAATAAAATGCTTCTGAGCTCGTGTAAACAAAAAGCTAAAGAGGCTAATTATAAATTTGTATGGACAAAAAACTGTCGCATTTATGTCCGACGGAACGAGAACTCACCCCCTACCCCGATACTCTCACCCGCCGATACTGTGAAGATAATTTAGTTTCTATGATTAACCCTACTGGACTGATGCTAGTGATTTTGATTTTGGTCTTTTTGCTGATGTATGTACCTTTAGTTTTATGTTTTTATAAGTGTTATCACACACTACAATTTAGCACAATTTATTTAATATATTTTTATATCGTCTCCTCTAATATACACAAACACACACCTGATATACATTTGTCAATAATTCTCTTTTTTTATCATAATACTGCCACAGTTATACTTATACCATTAACTCCATGCCTAGCTATAATATTATTGCGTGATTTTTTGAGATTAATGCTGAATGTTTACTGTTATAAAAGATACAACTATCAGCTTTGTTACATAATTTTGAAATATAATGGGTAGCACAGTTAAAAAACTAAAGCTTTTTTATCAGAATGTTAGGGGTTTGCGGACAAAACTTGATACATTTTATAGGAACATTTTACTATGTGAATCTGACATAGTTATGATAACAGAATCTTGGCTTCATGATGGAATATTTGACGCTGAGCTCTGTAATAGCAAATATGTTGTATTTCGAAGTGACCGTGGGTCTCTGGGCGGGGGTGTAATGGTCTTATGTCGACCTGAACTCCAAGCACGTATGAGACCAGAATGGGAGAATAGTAATACGGAATGCATTTGGGTTTCGTTACCAGCTAAAAATGTAGGTACTACTAATGACATTCACATTGCCTTAACATATATACCCCCAGATTCATTGCGTGCACCTAGAATACATTCATTAACTGAAATTATATCTCAAGTTCGTGATTGTCACCCTAATGATCACTTCATTGTTGCCGGTGATTTTAATCTTCCGTGTATAGACTGGTCAACTAGTGATCACAAGATTATTAAAAAGGGTCCGGCAGAAGTTCAAGCTGCGGCATCGAAACTTTTGTTATCTTTTAACTTCATTGGTCTTTCGCAACACAACACATTTAAAAATGCTAGTAACAATACTCTTGATTTAATATTTTCTACTTTTACAATTGATATACAAAAATCTAGTTTCTTGCTAGTTCCAGAAGACAGAGCCCACACAGTTCTATCTATGACTGCAACCGACATATTGATACCTCTGATTATGCCTCGAGCTCGGCTTATGTACCAGTTTAAACGTGCAAATTTTTCTGACATCAATAATTCACTTTTAGAGCAGGATTGGTCCTTTATTAATAACGATGCAAATTTTGAGGAAGCTATTAATAATTTTTATATAGTAATGAATAATGTTGTTGAAAATTTTGTCCCAAAGGTACGCTGTGGTGGTACTTACACATACCCTGTTTGGTACAGTAGAGCACTTATCAATGTTATTAAAGAAAAAAGTAAAATTCATGCAATTTGGAAAAAATATAACAACCCTAATGACTATGCTGATTTCTCAGAACTTCGAAAGAGACAAAAAATACTACAAGAAGAATGCCATAAATCATATATTAGTTTTTCACAAGAAAAAATAAAATCAAATCCCAAAGCTTTTTGGAGCTATGTAAAATCTAAGCGCAAAAATGCCACAGACTTCCCCCAACAGATGACCTACGGTGATTCTTTTTTCAATAACCCCAGTGACATATGTAAAGCTTTTAATGAATATTTTAAATCAAATTTTAGTTTACCTGATCCTTGTAGTAATAGCCCGTATAATGATGATAGTTTGCACTTAAATTTAATAAATAGCATAAATACCACTCCTAATGAGGTCTATAAGCTTTTATGTAACTTAGATATAAACAAAGGTAAAGGCAACGATAATTTGCCACCTATATTTTTCGTAAAGTGTGCAAAAACCTTAGCTGTTCCTATTGCCCTGTTATTTAATAGATGTTTTGATGATGGTTTGTTCCCAAATACTTGGAAACAAGCTCATATCGTACCCGTTCACAAAAAAGGCCTAAAAACGTCGGTAGAAAATTATCGGCCTATATCATTACTAAATGTCCTGAGTAAGTTAATAGAACGGATTGTTCATACGCATATCTATCCAGTAGTCTCATCCGCAATACCCACTGAGCAGCATGGTTTCGTTAAAGGACGTTCTACTGCTACAAACTTAGGCATTTTCATTGACTACGTAGCTACAAACATGGATGGTGGTTGTCAAGTTGATGTGGTCTACACGGACTTTGAGAAGGCTTTTGATCGTGTAGACCACATTATACTCCTACGTAAACTGTATACACTGGGCATTCGTGGTAATTTACTGAGATGGTTTGAGTCTTATTTGCTAAAACGTTCTCAAGCTGTCGTTGTAGGAGGTTATCGGTCTAACTATGTGGAAATTACTTCTGGAGTCCCGCAGGGATCTATTTTAGGCCCACTCCTATATGTTTGTTATTTGTATGACGTTACAGAATGTTTTCAGTATGCTAGATTCCTTATGTATGCTGATGATACAAAATTTTTTATGAAAATCAATAATCAATCAGACTGCCAGAAACTTCAGGAGGATCTTGATAGGCTTGGAGAATATTATAAATTGAATCGCGTCGATGTTAATGTCAGTAAGTGTTGCTTTGTGTCTTTCACACGTAAGAGAAATCCTGTTGAATATGTTTACCAAGTTAGCAGAATAAATATAAATAAAATGGAACTAGTTTGTGATTTGGGCATATCAATGGATGTAAAATTAACATTTTCTGAACATGTTGAATCAATTGTAAATAAAGCTTATAAGAGCTTAGGATTTGTCTTACGAGTGTGTAAACCTTTTTCTGACATTGTCTGTTTAAAGTTACTCTATTATTCTTATGTTAGAAGTATCCTTGAATACTGTAGTACTACTTGGAACCCACACTACATAACGTATATCAGTGATATAGAAAACATTCAGTATAAATTTCTTAAACATTTAAATTACAGGAAATTCTATGTTCCCCAAAACTACCAAGATTCATGTAATTATCATTGTCTAGCAAGTCTTGAAAATCGGCGTACACTTTTGGACATGGCTTTTCTACACGGAATATGTAACGGATACATAGACTCCCCTGACCTCGCTAGTAGGATATTAAGTATAAATGCCCCGATTAAACGTACAAGACATACCAAATTTTTTGCCGTTTTGCACTCATCCACAAACTATGCCCAAAACTCGTTAGTTAATCGACTACATAGAGTTTATAATAAGAGATTTGACACAACTGATCTATTTTTTACTGGCAAGGGAGTTTTTAAAAGAGAGGTTGTTAAAATATTGGAGGAGGAAACTGCTAAGAAAGTAAAGTAGCACATATATATATATATATTTATTTATTCTTTACAATATAATTCTGTGTATATATATATTTATTATTTAAATCATGTAGTATATATATACTCAAATTCAAATTTGGTATACATTTTTATTATTTTAAATAAATTGTTCATTGTTATTATATGTATGTACAGTTTCTCAATTTGTATTAGAATGATAATATTCTTGCCTTGACTGTCTATTTATAATATTATATTTCTATAAAATGTAAATCTATTATTGGTCTTAAGAAAAACATGTATGTTAAGTTTATTTTAGAATAAGGACTGTTGATTTTAGTAAATAAATAAATAAATAAATAAATAAATAAATAAATAAAGATGTCTACGACGCAGCGAGCCTTTCACGGTGTTGGGTATGACCCCAACCATTTTTCTAGTTAGGTACGTAACGTAACTGGAAAAACGGATGCACCAATGGAAGCTGATTCCACATTATTGCAGTACACATTAGGTACCAATTGTTTTTCGTAAAGATTAGTCTAAATAAATAGATCAACCAAATGTGACATGAGAAGCATTGATCGCCCCGTCTAGTGCGTGAGGTTCCTTATTTTATGTTTACTAACAAAGTCGAAGATATCGACCTCGGATCTCTCAGGAAATTGTATCGGAACAGTTTCCGCAAAAGTCTGTGAATGTCAACTTCTTTCATTTATTGCTCAAAAAGGTTAAATACCTTCCTACCTTTGTGGTTCCTCGTGTACAAGAAACTTACAATGATGTTGATTTGTTCAAATAGGAACGTGTAACAATGTTCTGGCTTTCCCCTTATCGGAAGAAGCCATAATGTTGGTAAAATGTGTTACCTTAGGTATTAAGCGTAGGCGATCAGTGATTTAAATAGTTTTTTTTTTGTATTCTAGGTTGTAAGTTCGTGGGTGACATAATTATTTTTATTAAACTCTCTCTCTGAAAAAAAAAGCTTACCTACCGGATTATAATTAGCTTTTCATCTCACCTCACCTACTCGAAAAACGTTTTTTTTTCATATAAGTGCGAACAAAGTAAGTCTTTTCAAAAAAAGTGTTGAAACAACAATAACTTAAATTCAACTAGTATACAGGTAAGGCAAAGGTACCTACTTTCCTTTTGTAGGTCACTTTATCTTTAGTTCAGCCAAGGGAAATGGTAGTTTTAAGATTGATGTAATTTTCACCATTCTATACAAGGTAAACTTAGGAACCCCAAATTTTGATTGGAGAATTTCCAACAACAGGTCCAGTTGTTAGTTATCTGCATACCTAATCGTAAAATTCTCGCTAGCCCGGGTATCGCACCAGATAGGTAGGTACCAATTACTTATCCACAATGCTACCTAAC
The DNA here is from genome assembly GCA_951394065.1 of Venusia cambrica. NCBI lineage: Eukaryota > Metazoa > Arthropoda > Insecta > Lepidoptera > Geometridae > Venusia > Venusia cambrica. Next base: position 8,490,164 of record OX596055.1, read on the forward strand.
GTCGTCTTTCGAAAGTGGACCGAGTGTCGACTCCCAAGCAAAGTGCCATTATCCAATTTCAAACAGTATATTATCCACTTATCCGTGTATTATGGACTCTCCCTCCAGCACTTATCTGTGTGAGGTTGGTACTGATATACATAAAATAGATACATGTCTGACTGACTGTATCCATGTATGTATATATATATATATATATATGTTTCATTCTTGGATGATAAATAGAAGAAGAAAAGACGTTTGTTAGTTTTTTTTATTGTTCGACGGGGAAGCGCTTGGCCTGCATCTCACCTATATAGTTTCTAGTTGAAATAAAGCCGAAGGTGGATGCTCACTTCACCCGGAATCCTCATCAGTCTGAGGAACATATATATGTATCTCAGACTGTGATCCGATGAGATTTAGAGGTTCGATATATCTAACCTCTAAACACCGGAACACAACAATCATAGAATTATTGTTATTGTTAATGACTTAGTAAGATGTTGGTAGATAGCCAGGCGGACTTGAAACACTGCCACCAACAAAACCAAGCAAAAGTTTGTACTCCCTGGGGATCGAACCCAGGACCTCTGGGTGTAATACCGATGGGCGAACCACTAGAACACAGAATAAGGTCCACTAGACGCAGTCTAAAGTCCCGGAATCCTCAACATACTAATAATTATACCATGTTGAGGATTCATAGCACTTAATCCGGATTTTTTATAATATTTTTGATGTAACTAGACAATTTACAGCGCAATTCTTGCATGAAGCTAATCAAAGCTTGCTGGATGGTAATAATTATGTAGATATTTATAAAATGACGATAACAAATACGCAGGAATTAACTTGTAAATGTTATAAATGTGTTTTAAACGTTTAGGTATGAATAATATAAGATAACCAAGTACTTGAAGTATTTAATTCAATGGAATGATCTCATTAGGCACACAGTGAGGTCGGGATCGACTCTCTTAGCATCTCTTCAAATCAATTATGTGCTCAAGTATTTTTTTAACTAAGTCTTGGTATCAATATGGTGAATAGAACTGAATATGAATTAAATAATGGCATCAAATTCAGTAAGTCGATGATTTTATTGGAACGAGTCCAAAATGTCTGTTAACTTATTTTTAAACCGGAATTCAGCTTCGAGTTTTATTATCTCTGTGAAAAATCTACATAGCTTTATTGTCTTTTCAATAAACAAATACGAAAAAAAATGTATCCACGTACAATTCGTTTTTTGCTATTATAATTGCAAACTTTTTGTCTGAAATAGGTATTCAAATCTAAAAATGTATATATACTTATTATATACCTTCAAAATAAAAATGATTTAAGTACAATTAAACTAACTTAAATATCAAAAAAACTAAAATATACAATGGAAGCAGTCGGATTACTTAGGAACCGTTACAAACGGTCGATAGGGAACCAACTGTTCCAGACCAGTACCAGACGGAAGCGTACCTAAGACACTGGCTGCATCGCCATGCTGAACAGGCAGTAATATCAATTCAATCAATATAAATAAATGGCATATAATATAATTACATTATATGCGAATCTTTGTGAAATAAATCCCATTCTAAAACATTAAACCCGTATCGGTATTATTGTTCAATTTTTTTTTACGAAGGGCTCCCCTTGGCTTTCATCTCACCTGGTGACAAGTCATGATGAGGCCGAAGGTAGAAGCGCACATCATCCGAATTCCTCAACATACTGAGGAACTGGCTATTTAAATGCCGGAACACAACAATTTTAGTATTGTTGCTATGGTCTTAGTTAAGATGGTGGTAGCTAGACAGGGGACACGAATCGCCTCCTGGCACCAACCAAACCACGTACAAGTTTGAACTTCCCTGATGATCGAACCCGAGACCGCTGGGTCTGATACCGGTCGGTGAACCACAGAGGCGGTCAATAAACCAGAGTGGTATTATGTCACGCCAGCCAAAAAAATCTTAAGTCATACCTACCTTCCAAGTGAAAAATAGCAGTTAGAATACGTACTTATTATATTTTTTCAATAAATGAGTGATGTAGGCTATAAGTGTGTATTAAAATTTTGAACCTAAATTAAGAATATCTGACAGAACCATACAAATGTATTTAGTATTGTTCATTTTGATGAACAATACAAATGGCATAGAGTACCTAATACGTTGTCATAAATATCCCTTTTCAAGAAGATACTAGCCTACACCTAAAACTGTATTTACTATCAATACAGTAGGTATCCAATGGTAGACTTTAAACTCAAGTTAATGATGCAATACTTACATTAGAACCAAGTCAAATATCGAACTATGAACTTGATTAAACTAACTATGCAAGGGAAGCAGTCGGGCTATCTAAGGACCGTTACAAACGGTCTTTACGTAACTCAACTGTTCCAGACCAGTACCAGAAGGAAGCGTGCCTTGTACTGGCAGCATTTCCAAGCTAAATAATAATGCAATTCGCTGGCCTAAACAAGAGCCCTTGGGTACTTGTTTCTGCAATAAACCTATGAAGATGATTAATGAAGTATTGTAAGTAATGTGTGGTTCCTTTACAGTGTTGGAGAACGAAGTAAACGACGTCGAAAAGCAAAAAACAGCAGAAGATCCTCTCACGAAAGCAATTGGTGCGATCGGCAAATGGCAAATATGGATTTGCTTGGTCGTGTTTCTGGTGAAATTCCCTGTAGCATGGCATCAAATGAGCATCATCTTCCTGGCACCTCCTATGAACTTTACCTGTTCCGAAGACACAGAAACGAAGCTGTTTGATTCTGATTGCAAGGCAAATTGTACGCATTACGAATATGACACCAGCGTGTTCACTGAGACCATAGTGTCTGAGTGGAATCTTATATGTGACCGGCATTGGCTGAAGAATTTGACGCAGACTATCTTCATGCTCGGGATTCTCGTTGGCAATATGATGTTCGGGCATTTATCTGATCGGTGAGTTGCAGTGTAGGCGGCAGCACACACACGAGTGAAATAATGAACACTTTATGAATAAAATGTTATTTTATTAAGGGACATGAATTTCACACAGCGCCATCTAGCCCCAAACTAAGCATAGCTTGTATGATAGGAACTATATTACGGATAGAATGCGTATACACACGTACAACACCCAAACACAGAACAAACCTTCATATTCATCACGCAAATATTCGACCTGTACATATTTGTTATAAAATTAAATTTGTTATTGAATAAATAATAAATAAATAAATATTACAAGACATTAATTTTACACAGCGCCATCTAGCCCCATACTAAGCATAGCTTGTAATATGGGAACTAGATTACTGATATAATACTTAAATACTTTTTGTAAATACATACGTATTAATAAATATGATGCAACATCCAAGCACAGAACAAACATCTATATTCATCACACAAATGTTTGCTCTGGGTGGGAATCGAACCCACAGCCTACAGTGCAGAAGGCAGAGTTACTACCATCTGAGCTATGAGGCTTGTTAAATTATTAATATTGTACCTACACACCTTCTCTTTGTATTTATTGTACACTGAAATTACCTCAAACAATACACCCATTAGTGGTACCGAGTATAACTAAGTACAGTGGGGTGGGGGGCCTTATCGCTCACCACATCTTGAGCTAATATTAGTAAATCGAGACTTCCTGCTGCACTCTTTGAGTGAGGGTGCCTTGCACTCCAGATATTATAACTTTATGAAGCGTGGGTACGAGTAGAGACAATTCCTTAGGTCCGGTCTCCCGGTCTTCAATGACATAAAGCCCAGTAATACAGCTCTCCCATAAAACACAGTTTGTCATTAATTTCGAAATATCTTGTCCCATTATAATTAAATTTTGCAGGTATAATATAAATTTTGTAAAATAAATATAATTTTGGTTTGCATCGTATACTTTTTCTAAAAACACATTCAAAATAGAAATAAAAGCAATAGTAGCACCAAAGGAAAAAAATAATAATTAAGGTCTTACGTTAGGGCGGCTTATTGAACCCTGAGCGTAGCGAGGGAGTTATGTAGAGTCCTGAGTGAAGCGAGGGATCCAAGCTGCCCAAGACGAAGACAGGCTTTATCACAGGGGAGCATTCTCTTCTTTTCACACCTTCGGCGAGCCAATAAAAAGCTATCTTCCATAATTCCAATATAAATCAAAATTATTATATATAAATCAAAATATTGATGTTGGAAATGTTGGAAATAAACGGCCTGATTCCGACACAGCCTTGACTCCTCTTGTTGTTCTCCATTGAACAGAGTCGTTACAGGTTTTTTCGTATCTTTGTTTTAATTTTTCCGATTGTAAATCAATAACAATTTCATTATCGCTCAACGTAATATTGTTCACACGAATTTTAAAATTAAATTTAAATCTGAAAAAACCGCAGCATCGTCATTTGATTAATTCCTTACAATCGCAAATTTAATCTTTATTTTTCAAAAAATACAAACCATTTTTCATTGCCATTTGGGATTTTTTATATTTTGAGTATGTAATCCTCGTGTTTCCACTCGAATTTGACGTATGACGTTCCAAATTCAAATCATTTTACTCCCTAGGGAGATAATACGCATACATCTTTACCTCCCTTGGGAGCTAATACTTTGCATAGTGCATTACATGATATGTAATAATAATTTGACATTGTCGAGCTGGTGGTGTGAAAAAATATTTTCCCATACAAACACTCTTGTGCATAGATTTATATTTTCAAAATGTTTATAGAAATATTTAAGCGATGCAAACCTATAGATTACCTCAATCCACCTGCAAGATTTATGTTAAATCGGAAATGCCTTTTGGAAATGAACGACAAACTACGCTTGTACCGGAAAGCGATAATCAGCGCCACCCTGGGGCCTACTTATTATAAGTGTGTATCTAGTATCTCAGGCAAAGTGCAAATATTTACAAACGAGGTAAATGCTCACGTTCCGATGTCTCGTTCATTGATAACCTCTCCTGACTAATTAATAGCATTGGATCCCTTGAACGAGTGAACTCATAGCTCACATTTCCTACACACTGTTTACACACAATATGATGCAATACCTAATTATTTTACACGTTTGAATCTGTCCTCAGATTTTGTATTTTTCCTTTCAGATTCGGTCGCCGCATCCCCTTCTTAGCTGCAGTGTTCCTCCAACTTCTATCAGGCGTAGCAACTGCTTACTCCGTCAACTGGTACATGTTTACTGTTCTGCGATTCTTCCTGGCTGTGGCTACCGGAGGAACCATGGTCACCAGTTTCGTTCTTACCATGGAACTGATCGGGGCTAAATACAGAGACACCGTCGGCATACTCTACCAGATACCTTTCAATTTGGGGCATCTTACTCTACCACTGTTCGGATATTTCATTCGAGATTGGAGTTCCTTCCAACTGAGTATTTCGCTGCCTTCTCTGCTGTTCCTGAGCTACTATTTCTTGCTCCCTGAGTCACCGAGGTGGCTACTGACAGCTGGAAAGTCTGAGGAAGCTGTAAAAATCATGAAAGTGGCAGCTAAAAGGTAACGGAATTTAGCTTCCAAATGTTGTGTGATGGTCACAATCAGTGACGATTTTAATGCACCACTGCCTTCTTTGGTTACAGAAATGGCCGACCAACAGAAGATATATCGTCAATGACCCAAAAACTAGCAGTAGACTTGAGTTCGAAGCAGGAGGAGAGAGCTTCGTTCTTAGCTCTGTTCCGAACCCCTCGCCTCAGAGCTCGCACCATCGCGATCTGCTTTAACTGGTTCGTCTGCGGCCTCTGCTTCTTCGGGGTTTCGCAGTACATCGGACATGTCTCTGGAAACATATTCAGCAACGTCGCCATTTCTGCTGCCATACAGGTGAATAAAGCGAAGATCTTTTAACCTACTAGTGGAACGCCCACGACGTCTTTCCCATGATCATGCTGCGAATGCAGCGCCACCTATAGGGCCCAGTTGTGAATCTATACCATCAAGAGACTCAAACACACACACTTCAGAAGAATTATACCTAATTATATTCAAAAAAAGATTTATGTACCCTATTATATTGTTCATTCGTTTTTTTAAGGTTACAATTAGAATCGGTTTATAGCATAGCGATGATGATTGTGTGACATTCATTTATTTTCGATTTATTTTATTTCATCGGTTATCGGGAAACACATACCAATGACCCAAGTGTCTGACAAGACGTTATCTATGACTGTGACTGTGACCCAAAACGTTGCTCTAGATAATAAAACTGTAACGGGTTAAAATCTGTATTTTGTGATTTTGAATATTTCTATAGGAGGAAGCATTTTTATCGATACAGATGCCAAATCAATAGTTTATTCCAATTTTGTCGGTCTGTCTGTATCTGAACAGACGTCACACTGAAACTGCTGTATGAATTTGAATGAAACATTACCTAACATTGGCAGGGATTATGTAAACTTTTGTTTCCTCCTCTGAAGGGGTAAAAAGGGCTAAAAAAGTTTGTACGTAACTTTTTACTGGAAAGGATTTGGAAGACGAAACTTAGTACAAATATTCGTTATGGTCAACAATAATATCAATGCAATCAAAACACATTATCAATATCATAAAAATCAACCCTCCACCAAAAAGTAGCTAACATAAAAAAACAACTATTTATGAGCTCTTTATAACTTCATAGAGTTTACTACGCGCGTATACACTTTTTTTTACTGGAGTTAAAACTTTTACTCGTTATTCTTTTAAGTAATGTTAAAAAAAATCAAGTGGCCAGTATCATTTTGCAGACTTGTTGATAAAAACTTTTAGATTTTTGGCATAGTTTTCATACCGATATGAAAAAAAACAGTTAATTGCCTTTTCGCGCCCGCTCAGCACGTTAACAATGCATTTCCATACACTTACATTTGTTTAGGAATGGTTATTGAAAAAAGTTGCATTTATGTGAGAATGTGAGAATATTGTCGAGCTAAAATAAATATATTAATCATACCTACTATACTAATGGAGCTTAAAGGCAAATAAATAATTATGAATACATAAATGTCGTGGTTATGTTTGTAAGTATGTTCCTTACGGACTCCAAAAGTCCTGGACCGATTTGAATTAATCCTACATTTAGGTCAGCCCAGCGGGTGATCCTTTAAAGTTTGGAAGCGATTGGAACAGATTTATTCATTTTTGCGCGGGGTCAGCTAGTTCTATAATAAAATCAGTGACAAAAACATACCTAATATAACTTGCCTACTAAAAAGGTACTCTCAACTTTTCCCCTTGGAGGATTCACCTCTGATCACTACTGAGAGCGTGGATCTTATGAGGATCATCTAGATAGAGTAGTTAGAGGCACGTCCATTCAATTCGTGACAGATTGCAAGCCCATTGCCGCGTAGGGCTGGGTTCAGTTTGATCTTCTGCCGACGCCCGCTCATCACTGACAGCAGGATACAAAATACAAATTTGACGCGCGCAAAAGAGATGTGACGGGTGATCAAACTGAACCCAGCCTAACGAAATACTATAGCCATCAATGACTCATGCGTTTAGGACCTTCACTGTCTTATTAAAATCATGTATGCTTTATTTCAGGTTCCAGGCACCTTGATATCCGTCTACACAAACAGATTGCTCGGTCGGAAGATCACACTCATTTGCGCCAACTGCATCACCGGTCTTAGTTGCTTGCTTATCATCATCATCCCCGGATCTGGAGCGAGCCACTTGACCCTGGGCTGCATCGGTCTCTGGGGCATGAGCATATCTTTCGCTACCGTATATCTGTACGCTGGTGAATTATTTCCAACGGTTGTCAGGAACTCCGGAGTTGGCCTTGCCTCGATGGTAGCGAGATTAGGATCCATGCTCGCGCCTTTCGTAGCTACTCTTTCACATACTAGTTTTTGGCTGCCTCCTTTAACGTTTGGAATAGTGCCTTTGATAGGGGCGGCCCTTTGCATGCTATTACCGGATACGAGAGGTAGGAAGCTTCCGGACACATTAGAAGAAGGCGAAGAAGCGTAATATTTTAACCTCGTCTCTATGGTTTAGTAGCTGTCTATGTGGTCTAGTGGTTCACCCAGCGGTATCAGACCGAGAGGGGTTCGATCCCCAGAGGGATACAAATTTGTGCTTAGTTTGGTTGGTGATAGAACTTTGTGTAAGTCCGCCTGGCTAGCTACCACCATCTAACCTAAGTCTGTCGCAATAGGAGTAGTTCTAAATTGTTGTGTTTCGGCATTTATAGGTAAGATAACCAGTTCCTCAGTCTGTTTAGGATTCCGGGTGAAGTGCGCTTACACCTTCGGTCATATCATAACTTGACACCGGATAAGATGAAGGCTAAGGGCTTCTCTGTCGTACAATAAAAAACACATTTCAGCTGCCTATGAATTGGTTAGCTGACTTATTTAGTCTTCAAGATACCTATTGTAAGCAACAAACACTCATAATTAACATGAGTGTTTCGTTGTTAATAATAGTTAGGTGCAGTAGAAAATAGCTGTGCCTATGCATATAACTATAATGTACTATAACTACATTGTGGTAATAATGTTATATGCATGTGATTACTGTTAGGTACCTACACCAGTAAAAAATGGGACTAACAAAAGTCATAATAAAGATAGGCTGTGATAATTATCTTTTAACAATAGATATCTGTAGTATGTTTAAATAAATGTATGTTTAAGCTATTTATAATATTGATTTAGTAGAATAAATAAGTCAAGTTTAATTAGAAGAAAAACCGTTTTATTTACAATCGACAAGACGCAACACCTTAGGTCAAATTGACTTAGAAAAATAAAAAACGTTTCATGCTAAATCTTGTTTAGCATTAGTATGACCACAGATAACAAAACACTACCAATGACTTCAACGTCCACTTTCGACCAGATAATTCACTGTTACGTAATAAAAATAAAAACAAACACGGAAGCTATACATACTAGCAGGCACAATCCTTTCCTCATAAAAAGACACCATTTTGACGATGGTTTTCATGATATTACATGGTAGTATTGTAAAGTATTAAGTTTTCACGCGCATTTGACTCGTGCACATGCTCTGACGGTGAAGGTCACATCTTGCAAACCGTGGACATGTATCGAATATAGGTTTGGACGTGCCTCTGTCTACCCCCCAGTAAGTGATCCTCATATGATCGGCGTTCTGAGTAGTGATCAGAGGTGAATCCTCGAGGGGGGAAATGTTTTGAGTGTTTATTTTTTGTTTTTAAATAGTAAAAACATTGCCACCTGAACGTCTCAAACAACACCCATAAAAACAAAACATAAGTAGCTCAAGCTATGTTGGTGTAATCCAGCAATAAGTTTTTGTAATCCAAACAGACTATGACAATTTTACAGCATCGTATTTATGACCATGACTAGGTTCGTAGGTATGTAAATACAGCAAGTATGTCCGCTTCACAATCGCATAGCATTGTGTATCAAAACAGTCCGAAAACCGGTCATATAAGTACGCATTCAATATTGTAAGGAATTATAGACAAAAATATCTGCCACGTGTTCTGTGCAGATGTCAAAATGAGTGTGAAAGCCCTATCCGAAGATCCAATTGAATTATTAATAGGTCGATTCGGGCGGTACCAGTGGTGGATACTATTTCTTGTGACTATAGGACGACTTCCAACCGAGATTCAACTAACTAACGTGGTGTTCGTCATACCTGGAACAGTGGAATACATCTGCTTGGATGATAATGCCGGTAATGCCACAAATAAGTGTCCCTGTGATAATCCTTACTATGATCAAAGTGCTATTGTCAGCTCAGTGACGAGTGAGTGGAATTTAATATGTGGAAGTGCATCCCTGGCCAGCTTGGCTCAGTCCATGATGCACGTTGGGATACTAGCGGGCAGTCTTTTGTATGGATACATATCTGACAGGTAACTTGAATCATTCAAATGATTGATTTAACTTATACCTACGACACGGCCTTGAATATGGCGTCTTTATGATTCCTTGTCTCAACCTATTAATGGAGTATTTAGGTATATTGCAAAATCATATTAAAATATTATAGCACGTGTTTCACCAAAGTACAATATAAAGGATTCTTGTTACCCTATCTATACCATATAGTAGATATCGCTCTTAGTAGAGATAAAGATATACCATCTAATAGAAATCGCGATAAGACAGTAGCTGTTACAGTATATTTTAAAACACGGGTTTCGCTCACGTTTATGTTGAGTAAAACCAGACTAAGGATCAACTTTTGCTAATTTTCAAATTGTTGCAATGTTTTGAATGTTCTATTTGTTTGTATATGTGCTGTAATGATAAATAATAAATAATTTATTTCCATCCTTCTGTTTAGGGAGCGGTCCTTTGTAGGTTATCCTCTTAAATTTAGTAAAATACTTAACGAGCCACGGAGTCTCATCGCATAATAATATGACTACCTTATCTTTTGAATGTTTTGATAACAATAAGCAGACGTGTGTTAGTTATTTGAGATAAGACGTTTCGTCCTGCTATAAAATGTACCTACCAATGACTACCAAATATTACGGAGTATTCTGTATTGTAACGTTTTACAAACGTAAAATCGTCGATCCTGTATGGAGAATCGCAGGCACCTTTGGGATGGTTCAGCCAAATATCAACATGCCGCGCTTGACTGTGTGAAGTCCAAGACCAAGATCCAAGAGACTCATAAGTGAAGAGGAATTTGCCAAAGCAAAGCTCGACAGCCTGAGCCATCGTCGCAAGGTGGCGTGTTTGTCGGTATTTTACAGATTGTACTTCGGTGAGTGTGCTCAGGAGCTTCACGACCTGATACCGCATTCACCGTTCTTCAATTGAAATTTTAAACGCATAGCCTATTATCATCCCCACTTGGTTGATATCCCACGCAATACTAAACGCTTTCAAGAATATTTTACTGTGCGCACTGCAATAACTTGGAATAAGCTCCCAGCGTCTGTTTTTCCGCTGTGTTACGACCCTAATGTCTTCATGAAGAGAGTTAATAGGCTCCTTCTGGGTAGGCTTGCTCCATCGCAGATCTCATTTTGCATGTGTAAATTTCGTGTACCAACATTGTACCTATATAAATAAATTAAAAAAAAAGGATTAGGAGAAGATGGAGGTAGATAACATGTAGCCCATTTTAGCACATTAGACTCATTTTTTTTTCAGATTCGGACGCAAACAAGCTGCCCTGCTTTCGATGTGTGTCGAGGTGCTCTTCATAATCGTATCAGCTGTTGTACCAGATCTATGGATGTTCCTCATCTGCAGATTTCTTATCGGTACCTCTGTCGGTGGAGTTATGCTGTGCTTCTACGTCCTGATAGTGGAACTGAGCGGGAAGTCATTCAGACCGTATGCTATAGGACTGCAAGAAATATCATTTGTACTTGGATACTTCCTACTGCCGATCATGGCATACTTCGTGAGGGAATGGAGGTATCTCCAGATGGTGACGTCAGTTCCTTGGGTGGTGACGTTATCGTTTTATTGGCTGATCCCAGAGTCGCCTCGGTGGCTAATTACCACTGGGAAAAAACAGAAGGCAATAGAGCTGCTAACACATATTGCTAAGAGGTAAAGATTGCATCATTTAAATGCGTAAACCTTTGATTAATTAACATATCTATTACATTAGTTGACATAATAGTAACTTTCAAAACTTGAGTAAGTGGTACTATACATTTTAAAACACGGGTTATACTCACGTTTACGACTATACGTGAGTAAAATCCGTGTTTTAAATGTATAATAGTAACTATTACACAATCCTGTCACAGTCTCAATATTTATAGAAGCGAAAGTTTGTCTGGATGATTGTTTCTCCTTCACGACAAAACTGCCGATTGGATCGAGCTAAAACTTTTCACATTATGTTGGTTTTAACTAAGTAAAAGGCTTTAGACGGAAATGAGACACAGGTTACTTTTTATCCCATGAATCAGTTCCTTTATGGAATGTAAATGAGCCACCATACAAAACTGTTATATTTGCTTCTTCACACAAAAAATACTGAATGGATTGAGACTTAACTTTGAACATTATGTTGTTCTGGACCGGGCATGAGACATAAGCTACATTTCATTTCATAAATCGGTTAAGGATGGTAATGGGATGAAACATTGTATTTTTAAAGAAAGTGTCTATGTTTAGCTATTTGTTACCATGACTTAACGGCTTAACGGATCTTAATGAAATTTGGCATGAATGTAGTGTATGCCATGGGACATAAAATGGACTACTCTCTATGTGGGTACCACGCGGCAAAGAGCTAGTTCGATATAACGCCGAACTTAAAATAATGAATCATTTTTATTTCCAGGAACAATCGTCCGACACATAACATCGAAGAAGTTGTCAACAAAGTGTACGAGGACTCCATAAAAGACGTAGAGCAAGGCACCTCATACTTAGACCTATTTAGGACACCAAAAATCAGGGTTTACACGCTTATAATCGCATTCGTGTGGATGTTTGTCTCGTTCACTTTCTTTGGCATGAACCAATATGTCGGTCGGCTTGAAGGGAACCTGTATATCAATGTTATGATTGCAGCTGCATTTCACGCACCTGGCATATTGCTGGTCATAGTAGCCACCTTATATTTTCGAAGAAAAGTCAGTGTCATCATAAGTTTTAGCATAGCAGGATTATCATTACTGGTGTTTATATTCGTGCCTTATTCGATAAGAGTTGCGTATTTTGCGTTTGCTTTTATCGGTCTTATAGGAGCTTACACATCTTTCATGCAAGTATATTTATATTCTTCGGAGGTGTTCCCAACAATTGTTAGAAATTCCGCGATGGGTTTTGCTTCAGTTTTTGCACGAGTAGGGGGATTTGTTGCTCCGTTTGTGGTTAATATTCATACTGAGTGGGCCTCCATTCTAGTGTTCAGTAGTTTGGCTTTCTGTGCTGCTATATTATGTAGTTTTCTTCCCGAAACTAAGGGAATAGTACTTCTTAATACTATCGAAGAAACAGAAAAACCTAATACTAAACAAAAAGTCGCCCTATCGGAACTTAAATGAAACATGGTATCTCAACTACCTATTTAGTTGATAATGTCTTATCTATCATGTTTCAAATAAATAGCTTGATATTATAAATCTAAATACTAATCAGTATATAACTGCCAAATGCGGTACTATTCTTTAAATATACATATATCAATATGATTATTAATAGGTAATTAATTATCCACGATAAGATATATCGGTAAAGATTACGACAAAAAATACTAAGCAACAATCACAATAAAAATACCTAGTTATTCTTTAATTTGCATGTGCATTGTGAAGTGAATGGGTTACAAGTGTTTGAATAAAGTTAAATTCACATGTTTGTCTAATTTATTCGTAAAGCACATACAAAAGTAAAAATGTTGGCATCCAAAGAAGACCCTATAGAAACATTAATCGGTGGTTTCGGAAAGTATCAAGCTTGGATGTTATTCTTCTTGACAGTAGGATCCTTGCCAAGTGATTATCAACTAAATAACGTTGTGTTTCTCACACCTGGGGTTGAGTACATTTGTCTGCACAACAATATTACAAACTATTGTCCGTGTGAAAACCCTCAGTTCGACGAGAGTGAAATAGTAAGTTCAGTGACGAGTGAGTGGAATTTGATATGCGGAAGAGAATTTTTCGCTAGTATCGCTCAGTCAATTTTGCCGTTGGGATCAATAATAGGCGCCATTGTATACAGCCAAATATCAGACCGGTAATTTCATATTTTATCCTTTTGAGTTAAAATACCTTGATAATCCTACTTTAAACAGTAATATTACTGTTATCTTACAGATACGGCCGTAAAACTGCTGCTCTAACGGCTATGTCATTGCAAGTCATCTTTGTAGTGGGCTCTGCTATAGCTCCTGCATTTTGGATGTTTCTAGCTTTAAGATTTCTAATCGGAACATCTGTAGGAGGAGTGCATCTCTGCTGCTTCGTCCTTCTAATAGAAATGTGCGGAAAGTCTTTCCGCCCCTTTGCGATGGGACTTGAAGAAGCGTCTTTCATCATGGGATATATCACTTTACCCATAATAGCATTCTACATCAGGGAGTGGAGGCACTTGCAACTGGTCACATCGGTTCCGTGGGTCCTAACGTGGTCGTTTTTTTGGTTGCTGCCAGAGTCTCCGCGATGGTTGATCACAAATGGGAAGAAGGATGACGCAGTAAAACTTCTGACTCATATTGCCAAAAAGTAAGCAACAAAATATATGTAAGATTACAAAACATTAATTTTACACAGCGCCATCGAGTCCCACACTAAGCAAAGCTTGTAATATGGGACCTAGATTACGGATATATACTTTTTTTTTGTAAATACATACTTATCATACAGTACACACCCAAACACAGAACAAACATCAATATTCATCACACAATGTAACCCACAACCTACAGCGCAACAGGCAGAGTTACAACCAACTGAGCTGTGAGGTTCGTTAAATCGGGAAACACTTTGCTTAACATTTTGTAGGCGTATGTGGCAGAATATAGAGCACTATTAAGAATATGCGAACAAAGCCTTTACTTACAAAATACATTTAATTTAATTTGATCAAAGACATTTGAGAGCTGTATGGCCAAGTCGGTATGGTACATTCCGATCCGGAGGTTGTGTGTTCAAATCCAGTCAATGTGCGTATTTGATTAATTTACATGCACTGGCGTGAAGGTCCCATTGTGAGGAAACCGGCATGTCCAATATGGCCATATTCTTTAAATGACTAGCGAGTGACATCACATTCTGCTAAGCAACGATGGGCTTGACCTGTTACTGTGACTACTCCCTAGTAGGAGACCACGCTCAAAATAGTGATCAGAGGTGATTCCTCGATGGGGAAAAAGTCGTGAGTCTGTTACTTTTTATAAATATTTAAAACTCTTAACTAACTTTAAAAAATAAAAATGTCCTGTGATATTTATTATTATTAACTATGACTTAATTGGATATGATTTCTGTAAATTTTTTGGTTAGTTAACTAAAGAGGTCAGCTCCTAAATTTATTTTGTCAGCAAACAAAATAAATTTAACAAACAATTATGACGACCCTATAATTCGAAGCCAAAGAGCAAGATGTTTCGGGTGCAAAAAAAACCTTACAACCTACTGAAGTAATCCACCATAAGATTCATATTATGAGGCCGTGCAATATTAATTTTTACCAGTTTTTTTTTGCCAACCAAATGTAAAACATATTTAATTACTCGTTGATTTCATTCCAGGAATGACCGTCCAACCGATAAAGTCATAGACGTCGTCAACCACATCTACGAGAATTCAAAAGCGATAAAAGAAGAAAAAGCCACATTCATAGAACTGTTCAGAACCCCTAAAGTAAGAATGTACACGATCGTAACAGGACTATTGTGGATGTCCTGCTCTGCAACGTACTACGGGATGAGTCAGTACCTCGGCAGACTTGAAGGGAACCTCTACCTCATCATAATAATCTCGGGAGCAAGTCACGTGCCCGGAATACTCGTTGTAGTATTTGCAACTAGGTATTTCAAAAGGAGAATTAGTGTTATTTCCAGTTTGGTTACAGCTTGCGTATTCCTACTTGCCTTTATCTTCATACCGTACTCTTTACAAGGGCTATATATATCGTTTGCAATCATTGGCCAACTTGCCACTTACGCTGCGTTTGCGATGATGTATCTGTATTCATCAGAAATATTTCCTACAGTTTTGAGGAACACCGGGATTGGTTTTGCGGCTGTGCTTGGAAAGACAGGAGGATTCTTCGCTCCGTTTATAGTGAATATAGGTGTAGAATGGATCTCTATAATAATATTTAGTGGAATAGCGCTTTTTGCTGTAGTAATATGTATGTTACTCCCTGAGACTAAAGATATTGTTCTACCAGATACAATTCATCAGACAGAGCAGCTCACCGCCACACAAGCTATAAAATAATCGGAATAAAAATATGATTAATTATACATACTTGATTATTATTTCATACATCTTTGGCATCTATGAGAATCCACATCAATCTTAAGTCACATACTGTACTAATCTATAGTAACTAGTACATATTTAATCGCAGTTTTCTAATAACGTCAATACTACATATAAATATAACTAACCATCACTCATACTCAACGTTATACTATACGTAACTTTTTAAATTCTATTTAGAAGCTTAGACTGAATATTTTGAAAGCCATTAAAGAACCACGTAACAAATATAAACAGAAATGTATGATACAGTACCCAGAACCGGAATATTACACTATTATACAACGCGTAAATGAACACAGCGTCTAATATTGTCCAAAATGTCACCGCTACTCTTGCTAGCAGTAACGATCTAGGCTCTCTGTAAATAGGGCACTTATTAGTTGCGGGATCTACGAAGCTACCTGAAAATAACAAATAATATTACAGGACATTAATTCACACAGCGCCCTCTAGTCTCACACTAAGCTTGTAAAATGGGAACTAGATTACGGATATAATAATTATTTACTTTTTTTTTGTAAATACATACTTATCAAACAATACAACACCCAAACACAGAACAAACATAACCTACAACGCAGAAGGCAGAGCTACTTCCAACTGAGCTACGAGGTTTGTTAATAATAATCGATACCAATGAATAAATATTTAATTCAGGCGTCACTGTGTGGTGAACATTTCAATGTGAAAACAGAAAAATGTTTAGCTACAAATACGCGAAGTCAGTTCAGTTAGTTTCTTGTTTATATTTTTTTGCAAATCAATTTTCATAAGGATACCAATCGAGTAAGGCGTAGTTTGTATAGAGAAGCGGTTTTATGACATCAACTCTCATCAACAAGCCTCACAGCTCAGTTGGTAGTAGCTCCGCCTTCCGCGCTGTAGGCTGTGGGTTCGATTCCCACCCAGGACAAACATTTGTGTGATGAATATAGATGTTTGTTCTGTGTTTGGGTGTTGTATTGTATGATAAGTATGTATTTACAAAAAAAAAAGTATCTATGTATTGTATCCGTAATCTAGTTCCCATATTACAAGCTATGCTTAGTTTGGGACTAGATAGCGCTGTGTGAAATTAGTGTCCTGTAACATTTATTATTTAACTAAAAATAAAGGAGGGGCGAAAAATGAAATGTCGTTAGAAGATAAGCCGCAGCATCTATTGAAATAGTTAAAACCAATACACCAAACCGCCTGCCAAGAGTAGTAGTTATTGCAGAATCCTTCATTCTTACAGACGCATGTCCGAGTGACATGCTACGGGCTTGACTTAATCATTATTTTTAACCGCCTCTGTGGTGTAGTGGTTCAACCCACCGATTTCAGATCCAGAGGTCCCGGATTCGATACCCAGGGGAGCAATATTGTGCTTGGTTTGATTGGTGGTAGGATTTTGTTTAAGCCCGCGTGGCTAGCTATCACCATCTCACATTATTCTGTCGCCACAATAATAATTAAAAAAAAAAAGTTGTGTTCCGGCATTCAGAGCTAAGATAGCCAGTTCCTCAGTTTGTTGAGGATTCCGGGTGAAGTGCGCCTCCACCTTCGGCCTTATCTCAACTTGTAGCCAGGTGGCATGAAGGCAAGCGCTTCCCCGACGCACAATAAAAAAAAAACTTATATAGTACGGCAGTTTTTTCATGAAATCGCCTAAACGATTGTTTACCTGACTGTACCCTTTTTTGCAAACAAACCGAGTCTTTCTAGTAGGCAAAAATATAAAAGTGATTTAACGGTTTTGCTTTGTGGATAAAAGGCTACGCGTCTGAAATTTCTATTGAAGAACGGCAAAGGCGGTATAAGGTCGTGAAGCTCCTGAGCACACTCACCGAAGTACAATCTGTAGCGATTGAGTGTCTGGCAGGATCCGTAGTCAGGAAAAGGTCCAAACAGTTCTCTCTTTGGCCATCTCGATCTGGTATTCGCGTAGCTTAACCGACCAGTTGGTTGAGATCTAGCGATAAGGCAAAGTTGCGCGCCTCTCTTCCCGCGTGGTCTGTCTCCTGGTATGGGAACAACCACTCAGCGTGGTGGGCCTTAAAGTCCCCCAGGAATACCGACAGTCAATGTCATCGCGGACGTACACGCTGCCTTCCTCTTGAATTAGTGTTCAAGAGGAAGGCAGGGTAGTTGAGGTATGCCACGTCCGACGGGGTAGCTATCTGCGTCTCCGTAAGGAAGAGAAGGTGCGGCTTTACAGTCTCAAGATGGTGGTGGACTTGCTCGAGATTGGAGTGCAGCCGTTGTTTTAATTTCTTCCTTGATTTCGCTTTTATGTTTGATTTTATTTTAAGTTATGGGGATGTAGAATAGATGTCGAGGCGTCGCGTGGTTAACCAAACGACATTCATCAGTGCAGACCACCAATGGGAGACTTATAATGGAGACTGCGGGGACGCCCGAACCCCTCCGAGGATGGCCACCGGGTCCTCCCATCCAGCCGCCAACTGGCACGGTGGAGCATCTCGGGATTTTACGCGTGAGTGGTAAGTGGCGGGGCAGCCTTTGGCACGTGACTAACGCGCTAATTGGGCCCCCTGCTGCCTGCGGTCGGCCAACAACAAGGACTGTGCTTCGGATCCCGCTAGTAGTAGCTATTAGTCACCAGGTAGGGCTTTCCTCAGAAGTCGCCTCCGGTCTCACGCGACGCAACGCAACACTCATCTAACCCCCAAAGGCACTGGCACTCCCGCGCACCAACGGAACACAGCGAAATGCTTGGCGCCGAACTTCGGCAGGAGGGTGTTCGCAAGCCAGGCGGACCATTGTGGGTCCTACCACCAGTAATGGGATCATTTAGCCGTAATCGCAAGCACATGTCAGCGATTCCGTTGCCCGGGATGGACCACTAGGAGGTAGATCCCATCGACCCCAAATCATCGAAAACGAAATAATAAGTGACACTAATTTTAAGTTTCACCAACTGGACACACGTGTCCAGTCTCTTGTGTCGATTATTTTCTTTCGTTAAAAATGAATAATAATACATACCATCTATGTGGAATTTTCGAAGGCTTCTTTCTTTCTCCTGCCATCGGCTATTGAGCCACGTCCTCAGAGCGTCTTCGCTACTCGGTAATTGTTCAACAGAGTAGCTGAAATTCAATTGATATTTACAGTTGCATGGCCGTGGGACACACTGTATACTGCACAGGACAATTCAGCCATATAAAATTTATGTACGACGTAACGAAGTTATCTATGTTATGTTTATAATACTCAAATGCATTTCAGGCGCACAGGCTTAATTACTTATAAATAAAAAATAAATATTACCGGACATTAATATAACACAGCGCCCTAAAGTAAGCATAAGTTGTATATGTATATAGGAACTAAATAACGGATAGTATACTTAAATACTACATCCAAACACACAGAACAAACATCTACAGTATATTTATCACACAAATGTTTGTCCTGGGTGGGAATCGAACCCACAGCCTACATGGAAGGCAGAGTTACTCCCAACTGAGCTATGAGGCTTATTATAACCTCGTAGCTCAGTTGTCATGCTTGTTTGGTTGATATTCCATATATTAAGACTAAGCGCTACCAAAAACCATTTGTAATGCGCGTTGAAAAATTAAAACAGTTCGGTCGTTTTTCAAGTTACCACATCAGAACCTTCAAAAAGATAATTTATAGGTATGGCCAAGGTAGGTTCGCTCCATCGTAGATCTCATCATTCCTCAGGCAAGCCTCGAGGGCAAGAGCTGATCCATCGAACAGAAAAAAATGATTTTCCAGAGCTACGATTTGCATTTTAGACATGCTTTTATTGAATTCGTCCATAGCGATGTAATCTAATGACTTTGATCAATGTTTCAGAACGTCTACGTCAATGTATCATGTCTTACCATAGATAGAGACGCGGATTGCTACAGAAAGCGTAGCAAATCTACGATTCGTCTACGGCGTAGCACATCCTACCCTGTCCTTGTACACTTTTTTACTTGTACAGATGATGCACTATCTTTTCTATTTTGATTTCTCTTTGGAATTGATGATTGATCGTTAATGACTGCCTAAGTCTACACCTAAAAACAGGATAGTGTGTACGTGGATGTTGTAAGAGGCGACTGATGGATTTTACAAGCGAATAACTGAGACAAGGATAAACATTTTGTCAAATCCGTTCAGTTTTTGGAGAAAACTCATGTCTAATAGTTGAATGGTTGCAGGACGTGAAACAGCTTAGTAGACATTATTTTAATTCGAGAAACGGGTATTTACCGCGTATTTGACCTATATTTATCCCGACGTTTAGGCGGGGTTGCACCAGCCGTGGTCGCGGGCAGACTGCTGGTTCAACCCAGCCGAAGCATCGGGATAAATATAGGTAAAATACGCGATAAATACCCGTTTCACGAATTCAAATAATGTGTTCTAATTGCGAAAGTTTAAAAAAGACTACAGCTTAGTTGGCTTTACCGTTTAAAATGGAAGAACACGTTCCTGGGTACGTTTCCCCTGAGCATGTCTCCCTCGGTCTGCGCAGGAGTGTCGTAGGCCACGGTGACGTCATACACCGACGCGAGACCCGCCCTGCGCAGCCGCGAGCAGAGCACGGCCCAGCCCGTGGTTCGAGGGTGGAGGACGTATTCGTAATGCTGTAAAAACAGATTAAACTCACTATCGATCACGACACTAGAGCCGATTAGAATTAAATAACAGTGGGATTTTTGAGAACGAAGTGAAGTCCATTATAAGCTCGATGGAACTGTTTTTTTTTTATTGTACGACAAGGAAGCGATTGGCCTTCATATTACTGGTTACAAGTTAAGTTAAGACTGAAGGTGGAGGCGCATTTCATCCGGAATCCTCAACTGAGGAACTGATTATCTAACCTCTTAACGGCATTAAGAGCCAGTTCCTCAGTTGATTGAAGATTCCAGGTGAAGTACGCTTCCAACTTCGGCCTAACCATAACTTGAAAAAGCCAGATGAGATGTAGCAACTCTCCGCCGTACTATAAAAAAAATAATTTAAAAATTGATGTCATGGCGACAGAATTCGGTGAGATGGTGGTAGCTAGCCAAGCGGACTCAAACAAAGTCCTACCACCAAC
Organism: Venusia cambrica; assembly: GCA_951394065.1. Classification (NCBI taxonomy): domain Eukaryota; kingdom Metazoa; phylum Arthropoda; class Insecta; order Lepidoptera; family Geometridae; genus Venusia; species Venusia cambrica. The sequence goes on from OX596055.1 coordinate 8,511,172, forward strand.
CAAACCAAGCACAATATTGTACTCCCTCTGGGGATCGAACCCCTCTGGATCTGAAACCGGTGGGTTGAACCACTAGACCACAGAGGCGGGAAGTCTGTATCATTTGGGTTTTAATTGGTTTCTATTAAAATGCTATGCTTTTTAAAATCCGATCCTTCAGTTTTGGCCAGCTGATTCAGATTGTGATGGTATTCAAAAGTTAGCAAACTCATGGGGAACTTACAATTAAAAACTGTTAATGCGTTCCTATTATCACTAAGATTACATGAAATTTTTGCTGTTGTAGAAGTAATGATTAGACAATCAGCTTAACAATTTGTATCTAATTTATATAATCAATAAATAAACAGTGAAAGAAAGCCGCTTCAGAGCGAGCTCGGTGCAATTTCACCGATTCCGCTGATTTTAATTCAATGATTCACTTAGTTTTTGTAACAATTAATTTTAAAATTGATGCATAATTAGAATACTTTCAGGACAAGAACTCTTTTCGAAGTTGTGCAAGACTATACCCCGCGTAGACTTTACGTATAGAAAGAAACAACTACCAAAAAGAGTCAAAGAATCCAGTTAGGCTGGGAAGTATTTGGGAAACTTCGTCATATCTTCTCGACGTACATCCCGCAGTGACTGAAGACTAAAGTCTTTAACTAGTGCCTCCTACTTGTGATGACCTACGCTGCCGAAACGAGCTGTTCAATAAATTGGAAGTCACTCAGGCTTGGCGTTTCGGATAAAATTAGGAATGAGGTTATCTGACTGAGAACCAAGGTTGGCATAGCTCAAACAGTTAGCAGGTGGCAGTGGGCTGGCCATATTTGTCGAAGGACCGACAACCGGTGAGGTCAAGGAGTCATTCAGTGGAGACCACGTCTAGGCAAGCGTAGTGTGGGACGTCCTGCTAGATGGAGTGACGACCTCCGTACAGTGGCGGGCAGTGAGTGGATCAGAAAGGCCGCGGATCTATTTCATTGGCGCACCTTGGGATAGACCTACGTCCGGCAGTGAACTGTAATAGGTAGATGATTCAACACAGTAAAACAATCACAACCTTAGAATTGCAGCGAGAGGTGAGATTCAATTGACACGGATAGTTAAATAGAAGAGGCATGCACATACTACTATAAGAGTGGTTCATCCACTGGTCCAGAAGTCCGAGGACGTATAAACTTGTGTATGATTTCTTGGGTAGGACTTTGTTTAAGTCTGCCTAGCTACCACCATCTGAACCAAGTCTGACGCCATAACAACAATTCTAAATATTTGTTATCCGGCAGAGGTAAAACAGCCAGTCCCTCTGTATTTCGAGGATTCCTAATGAACTGCGCTTCTACCTTCATCCGATGAAAACGCATTCAGCACGGATTTAGTGGATACCATGGGAAGTTCATCGGCAAGTTTTTATCCGTGTACCAAGTGGGCAAAAGCTGGTTATAAAATAAAAGAGAAGCAATTAACCGGCATGTTGTGGGTAGCAGCAAACTTGTCACTCCTTTGTTTGTTATGATCACTCAAGTCCGTGCCTTCAGGGAACAGCAGGAGCCTGCACTTGTACTGCAACTTCTTGTAATACTCCACGTATTGAGACACGCTGAGTTCATCCTCTCGCCAGTTCCTCTTCACGAACAGGAAATAGTTCAATTGCATAATCCATCCTGCAATTTATAATTACACACTGTTTACAAAATACTTGGTATAAGTATCTATTGGCAACATTATCGGCCCACTCTCACGAGGCAAATCAGAACTTGCAATAGGACTGGGGCGTTTTCTTAGATTAGCACATGACGAAGGCTGGTTTGTAATTACATAAAAAAAATGGAATCAGAACTCAGTAGTATACCTTCCTCAGTATATTTTTGGAATAATATAGATTAAATATTTACTGTGTATTTCCAGTGTTTCAGACATGTTTCCATCTAGTTCTAGTCTGGAACAGTTGAGTTAAATATAGACCATTTGTAACGGTCCTCAGGTAACCCAACTGTTTCCCTAGTAAATAGTCAGCTTAATTATATAATTATATGACTTGAATAAATTGTTATAAAACAGTGCCAGATCCGAGGTATCAGGTTCGAACCCCTGGGTAGTTACAATATGTTTGGTATTGGCTAGATAGCAACAAGCTTTGCCTAGTTCGGGACTAGATGGCGCTATGTAAAAACTTATGTCCTGTATTATTTATTTATTATTATTTTACCTAAGACTAATTCTACAATTGATGTGTCCGGCATTTTGAAGTAAGATAGCCAGTTCCTCAGACAGTTGCAGATTCCGGGTGACGTGCGCTTCTACCTTCGGCCTTATCACAACTTGAAACCAGGCCAAGTTCTTCCCCTTCGTACAATAAAAACAGAAACGGGAAACGTTTTAATGATCTCCCAGTCCACCCGACACAGTGCGTCCCACAACTTTTCGACACACGTAAAGGATGCGGAATTATAAAAACCTTCCACCAAAAGTTTCACTTCAGAAACTTTATGAAATTTTAACTTACCCAAGCCAGGGCCATATTTAATTTCATCCTTCAAAACAAATTTGATTTTGGCTCTCCCTCCAAGATTCAACCAGCCGCTATTCTGAGCTGAGCTGTCAAAATGTGAGTTTTCTCTACAAATGCAGTGGTTTCCTGCATCGGGGTCCTGAGTGGCGTGATACAGAGCTATCCAGACGTAGTTCCAGTCAACTCTAGTGCGGTGGTTCATGACAATGATCGTGCTCTCATCTGGATTAACATAGTCGCCGAAATGGTGCAGTATGGTGTTTGAGCAGCATTGAAATAATCCCTTGAAATTAAATTACACTCGAACTTTTACATGCATATTTTTCTAACATTATTATTGAAACAATATTAAAGTGTCATTATTTTATGGACAACTAAGTTTGGTAGGTATTTGAGTGACAAAGCTGTACAGAGTTTCGAGAGATTATTATTAGAGATTAGGTATTTGAGCATAACTCAAAAGTAAACCCTGAAATTAAATTGGACTCGAACTTTTACATGCAAATTATTAATTACTATATCCGTTTTAACCGCTTCTGTTGTGCAGTTCGTCCACCGGTGACAGACCAGAGGTCTCGGGTTCGATCCCCAAGGGGAGTACAATATTGTGCTTGGTTTGGTTGGTGGTAAGACTTTGTTTAAGTCCGCCTGGCTTGCTACCACCATCTTACCTAATTCTGCCGCCATAACAACAATTATTGTGTTCCGAAATTTCGAGGTAAGATAGCCAGTTCCTCAAACTGAATTTCGGGTGAAGTGCGTACAATGAAAATGACTTTTTTTTGACTTTTGACTTTGGTAGTACCTATGGATGTCGTTAAGACAACTAAAAACGCAGCAGCTTCTTTCAGTGTGTTAACAAAACATTAACTGTGAGAGCTAATCTGTCTGCCAATCGTGATGATTATGGCGAAACCTTACAGTTATAGAAGAAGTTATTTTCACATTGTGGTGGACAATAATTTACTGTTGACATAGAATATGTGCAATCAAAACACTTGCATGACACTCCAAAAGTAATTCTTGGATTTTATCGACACTCTTCCCTATTGAGTAAATAACAATAGATAAATATACCATTTTTAATTTCGATACCCTCTCTTATCTTACAAGACCTGATGATCATCCTTTGAACCTTCATCTTAAAAACCACCTTTTATAAGGCCAAAAATAAACTAATTTTGAAAACTGCAGTCTCAACTCCCATTTCGAATCATATTTCAAGTTTGTACACATTTTCAAGATTTCAATCTTATTCACCCCTTTTGCAACCCCTAATTTAAATACAGGGGTGGTTTCAGCAAATCATAAAAAAATAATTGTGAAGTTATCAACCCCTTTTAACAGTCTACAAGACATACCAAGCGTTTTAACCCCTTAATTACGAAAACCACCTCTATTTTGAAGTAAAATCTATATTTTATAAATGTGCAGCCAATACTCTTTCTAATGACACCCCAAAAGCCAAACAGACTTCTTGTCTAACTTAACACCCCTATTTCTCAAAAACTACCCTAGTGTCAAAAAAATCTCATACTGATTGATGAGTATAAATATAATATCTGTATGTTAAAAAATTTGAATTGATCCGATCAGCTATTCAAAAGATATGGGCGAAAATTTGTATTTCTTTTCACCCCAATATCTCAAAAACTACCCCACTTATTTAAAATCCCCTGCGAAACAATTTTTACTTAGGTTATCTATCTCTTCACAGTTTAAATTTCATGAAAATCGTATAATCCGTTCGAGAGTTATGCCGTCACAAACAAACAAACAAACATACATACATTGCCAGATTTCAGTATTTTCATACATACATACATACATTCAGTGCCGGATTTCCCAACTTAAGTCGGAGATCTCGTTCGCTTCGCTCAATCGACCGTTTACCTTACTATAAACTATTTCAAAAATTATAAGCACATTAGCAGGTAAATTAGCAAGAACTTTGCGTAACTATTTAACGAATTTTATGAATTGCATTATATAATCAATCTAAGTAGCCCGAGTTTTTGACTTTCTCCTTGTGTGCTGGATGCGATTCATAAAAGGCTACCGCCTTTTTATTATTTGACGTTTCACAATAATCCTAAAAAATCTTACTGAATTATATTTTTTATTATTGTTACTTTAGTCTTTAATGCTAATGATGATCACCGTATGAGTTAATCTTATCTAACGGGTATTGGTGGAACATAATGTGTAGAACAAATTATCAAATTATATAGGTACTAAGAAAGACAATGCAATGGAATATAAAGTGCCTTACAACAGGGTACAGTTCCCATAGAGCAAACAGCGCGTCCACAACCTTCCTATATAGCTTGTGATTTACAAACATCAAGTATGATACCGGACAATATAGAATATAGAAACCTGAAAGAAAAATGCACTGGCATAAAATACTTAGATACACGCAGGTATTAGGAAAAAAATTGGTACTTGAGTATAAATGAAAAATACGCAATTTCTAATAAATCAAAAATACATATAATTGAATCATTCAGCCTTGCAGAGAGAGATAGAAATTATTCAATGACCATGACGATGCCATTAAACGGACACGCATCATCAAATAACAAAAGATCAGACCTGCAGTATGATCTTTTGTTCATTTTGTTGGCGACTCAACAACAGACCGATAATGCTAAATTAATTTGTACATCGAGTTGCCAAAATATTTGAACTTATGATTATTACGATACCGACTTAATATCAAACTGATAACCTCATCAACTCTCGTGATAACCTCATAGCACTTTATTTTCTAATATATTATTATTTTGTATAAAGTATGTTTTATGCACGGTATGATTAATCAGGCATTTCCACGTATGCTGACGCTAACTCCGCATCTTAGGATTTGTATTTTTAATCAAATTACGAGTAGCTACTCAATATACATAGTGCAGTTATAGGGAGTATAATCAATGATATATAAAATAAAATATATTAAATAAATAAATAAATATTACAGGACATTCATTTTACACAGCGCCATCTAGCCCCAAATATGGGAACTTAGCTTGTAATATGGGAACTAGATTACGGATAGAATACTTAAATACTTTTTGTAAATACATACGTACTATATGATACAACACCCCAACACAGAACAAACATCTATATTCGTCACACGAATGTTTATTCATTATCATGATCGTGCATAAAATATTCCTACTCTAGTATGAAAATATCAATAACCAGCAATGAAGCAATTGACAATCCTCACAACTCTGTTGGTTATAGTAAGTTGTGGGATCGATACCCTCCCAGGACAAATATTTGTGTGATAAATGTAGATTTGTTGTATTGTATGATATGTATGTATTTACAATAAAACAAAAATAAATCAATGCTCCGTCCGTAATCTAGTTTTCAAATTACAAGTATTATTTAGTTATGAGCTAGATGTCCTCTAATGTTTACTGATATTATAAAAAGCTGTATAAAGACCCCTGTCTTTATACATAGGATAGGTTGTAGGGTGTGACGGTAGATAGAATAGCAATCTCTCGGCACACTTGGTAGGTAATATTCACTTCCATTCGCGTAAGTAATATAAATAGCACGTACCACAAAGGATGGTGTAGTACCAGGCAGCACAGAGCAGCAAGCCTGCTGCCATGGTGCCTGCGACACTGCCGCCTACGCCGACTCATCGAAGCCCCATACTCGCAGATTAGAACCCATACAAGCTAAGCCCTATTACACGACACCTTTAAATTTACACTTATCTAATTTTAACCATATTCAACTCATAGGAAAAATGTAATCGTATCTTAGGTTTTTATTAATGATAGCCAAGCGTTTGAACACCAACTGACATGAAAAACAAGTAAAGATGTGGCCTAAGCACGCTTATCTGAATTAAACCTGTTTAACTACTCCTGGACTTACAAGAGACGCCAAGATTGTATTAGTGGGGAAAAACAGACGAGGGCAAGGAGTTCCATTCCTTACCAGTATTAATTAATTGATTAGGGTAGAGGCAAACCGATCCGATCGGCACAATGGAACATATATGATGTACGGGTTGCAGCCTGCCGTATGTCTGCTAGATCGGTGGTGGAAAGGGGAAAGAGCGAATAGGTCGAAGATATCTAACGACGCTAACTCGCCAATTTATAAAATACAGACAACCTGGCGATCCGCCGTCTGTGGCTCTGCAAATTGGGCTTAACGAGCGAATTATCACCAATGAGCCTAGTAACACGACGCTCAATCGAGTCCTGCGGGGGTACCACGACCTCTTATAGCATTCTTGTTTTGATATGAATTCACTTTTTTCACTATCTATCCAATGTAGAAAAAAAGATAAAAGTAATGTAATATTAAAACGAGCACGCGTGATTAGGCCTCGGGGCTTCGAGCCGGTACACTTGGCTGAGCAGGCTTGGCCTTCCCAGAGGTGGCAGCAGTACTTCAGACAAGATCGTTCCTGAGCTTTGTACAAACTTGAAAAGGAAGGTAAAATTCTATTACGAAAAAAAAAACTAAATTAAAATAGAAAGATGCCGAGTAATTAAACATTAATTTTGTTAGTTTATATTGCGTAAGAAACTAAGTACTCGTATATAAGTTACACCATTTCAATTCCTACATGCGGTCTAACTGATGCCTTTTTCCCAAGCGCCTCGCCCTCTTCGATGGTCATCAGTAACTCACGGTCCTTGGTTTCTGGCAGCAGGAAACACAAACCAGCAGCGATCAATGGCATGACCCCGAACGCAGTCGGAGCACACCACTGGCCGTGCGGCCTGAGGCCGGCCATGAACGGGGCTATCATAGCCCCGAACCGAGCCATCATCGACGATATACCTAAAGCAGCATTACGTACAACCGTAGGGAACATCTCGGAACAGTAAAGATAAACTACGACAAACACAATGTAGCCGAAGAATATTCCTAAGCAACCTAGCACGACCGAACCTTTGCCTTCTGGAATAAAGGCTATAATCAACAAACACACGCTGCATAATATATTACCGATGATGACCACGCTCCTACGGTACATATATTTTATCACAGGAATGGCAAAAATGCACCCACATAGGCAAACAGTTCCACAAGCCATCACGTTGATGTACACGTCCCCAGTCAAGTGGCTGATGTAATAAGCCATGCCGTAGAAACAATAGCTGCACACGAGCCAGACAAATGACATAAGCAGTATATTTTTCCTGATGTTTGGAGTCCGAAACAAATCCAAAAAGCTGCTGCGTGTTTCTCTTTTCTTACGTCGCATTAGATATAGATCTATCCTTACTCCTATTTCCTCAGTGGGTAAGCCGTTTCTGAAATAATAAACCATTTTAAAATAGAGGAACAAGGCCAATTTAAAACTTTCCATGTGTAAGGATAACAAACATTTTAGCCACACGTTCCATTAAAGCTATAGCTTTTATATTTCTGTTCATAGCGAGAAGCCATCTTGGTGATTCAGGTAATACGCAAATGTAAATCAAAAGCACTGCAGTCGTTGCAGATATGAGCAGTTGAAAATACATGAAGTCTCTGATTAGAAATCCAATAAGCGCTAGTATGATGTGGCCCAGAGTGAAAGGTATGTGGTACATAGCCGCCACCAAGTCACGGTGGCGATTGCCGACGTATTCCATCAAGATGACAAAGCCAACGACCATGACACCGCCCACAGCGAACCCGAGGATCATTCTCACGATTGTGAAACTCCAATAATCTGGGAGAAATGATGCCATGATCCCAGAGAAAATTTCCAGCACTACTGCGATGAGCAAAGTTGGTTTTCTGCCGTATCTAAAACAAAAAGGAAATTCAGTGTCTCTGAAAAGAGCTATCGTTACTCACAAATCGTAAATAGAAGATTGAATCAAAATACCGACATGTCTGATGCAATTCCAAATAAAACACTTCCACTTAGAACGCCGAACTGGAATATAGTTTGATGCAGATCCTTTAGCCATGTGTTCTGGCATATCAGGTTCCACTCCATCACAATGGTTCTCTTATATATTGATGTATCAAACTCTGGATTTTCGCAACAAGTATCGTTTATGTCAGGGCATCGGTATTGCGCTGGCGGCGCCAAAAATATGAATGCCATAGTATGAAATGCCACCCCGAATTTGTTGATGAATATGAGGAAACACAGAAACACGTGGTATCGTCCAAGACTGCCAATCAATTCATTGATCAGCACCATTGCGATAATAAGAAAGAACTTGAATCGATTCCGTTACATTTTGTTTCCCTTGATTCACAAAATGTAGAGCAAAATTTGCATTTTCTGTTTCCTGGTGCATCTATAATCAATTGCGCATGTAAACCAGTAGGCTATGAACGTGCTTCGAACAAATCAATATGTGATGAGAACAAACGAAGAAAATATACTAATAAAATTACTTACGCTACGGCTACTTTAAAAACAAAACCACTTTTGCCAAGAAATATAATATCAGCTGCATATCTAATTTTCTTTATAGATAATATAGGTATACCTACCAACATACGCGCACAATACATAAGACAAGTATTGTTTCATGTGGCGAATTAATGAGTTACCGTAGACCTCGGTTATATTATGTACTATATAAGTACGTAAGTCGAGATTCAAGTAGACGTACGAGACACTCGGTTATATATATTTGTGTAGCCATAATAACAATTCTAAAATTGTTGCCAGTTCCTCAGTTTGTTGAGGATTCCGGGTAAAGTGCGCCTCGACCTTCGGCCTTATCTCAACTTGTGTAACCAGGTGAGATGAAGGCCAAGTGCTTACCCGTCGTACGAAGTTTTTCACTGTAAGTCAGGCCGAAGGTATGCAAGCACATTCCAGCGGGAATCCTGAACAGTCTGAGGAACTGGCTATCTTACCTCTAAATGCCGGAGCACAACAATTTATAATTGCTGTTATGACGACAAACTCCGGTAGTATGGTGGCTAGCCAGGCGGTTAAACAAAGTCCTACCACCAACCAAACCGAGCTTACTATTGTACTTACACTGTACTGTAACCAATCCATATTTATTTTGGATATGGAAGAGCGGGGTCTTCTAATACAAGTATTGTTTACTTGAATTAAGACTCCAACCTTTGACCTAAATATTGTTAAATTGGTTACTGCAAATAATAAACTTCCATTTTTTTCAAAAAAAGTTTGTTTTAAACTTTTTTTCGTTGTAAAACCTTAGACCCCACCACGACGTCTCCGACCCCCTATTTAAAAGTCGCGTGAGGGCGCAATAATACGGGATTCTGGGAAATATCTTCACAATGATGGGAACGAAGATAAATACAGATTACCTAAACAAATGTTAAGAATCAGTCCCTACTATAGTGCAGTGTAGGGGTGCACTATGTACGATATTTCCCATTATCCAGTTTTCCTGTATTTTGATTTATAAGCCGTGGAATTTTAATGGCTGTAATGATGATGATAATGATGATGATGATACAAGTATATAGCATTTATATCCAGAATGCATCATAAGATATTTCCACTAAGCCCAAACAATGCTAGGTTTAATTGTTGTTTTACGGAGTTTCGGTGAACATCGTCATCATCGTCATCTGATGATGAAGCCAAAGGCCTACCCTAGACCTACCGGAAGGCAGGCGGTTCAGTGGGACTACTACGTATCAACATTACTGCGATCAACACGCCTGCCAAGCGTGGTGATTATGGCAAAACCCTAATAATGATGATGATGATTCTGGAAGGTTAGCAGTTCAATAGGTATCTAGTGACCGTAAACACCACAGGAAAGCAGAATACGCAATTTTGTTTACTTGAATGATATATATATTTTTTAGTTATTTTGATATAAAAACCAAACTACTGTTTCGATTTTGATAAAATTTCTATGGGACCACCTCGAAAGTATGGCCTACCCAACATTACAAGAATTATCAAAATCTATTTTGAATTGACGGAGAAATCGAGTAACAAACAAACAAACAAAAAACCTACAGCCGAATTGAGAACCTCCTCCTTTTTTTGAAGTCGGTTAAAAATCATTTTAATTTTCATTACATACAAGAAATATGTGACCTCCATATCCCGAAATCTGTTAATGTCTGTTAATGATAATCTTTCCTGGTTACCTGCAACACGGCCCTGTTCATTTATACACCAAGAAATGTATGGTGGTTTTGGAATCTCATGTTTCATAAAATATGTATAGAAATACCTCGAAAAGTTAACTTATATCACAGCAAAATGTGATGTAAGTTAACTGTTCTTGGTAGACTTTATACGAACAGTAATAAAGCCCAAACAAGTTGAATGAAAGAGCTGAAACCCGACTTAAAAATATTTTAATGATAAGTATTATCAATAGATTCAAGGTACTAGTGACATAATTTATACTTAATTTGTAACTATTTGGTAGCATAAAAGTGGTTTAATTTAAATCTATTTAGAATTGGCATATTACTAGCATTCATTTGATGGAATAGAATCATTTTTTGAGTCCAACTTATGAATCACACCCCCCATGTAAAACTTATATGGCCTATGTCACTCCCACAATTCAGACGAATCAAATGAAACATCACAAGCCAAATTTCATCAAGCCGCTAAGGCTGCAGAGTGGATCCCATACATACATACATACCTACATACTCTCGAAAAAACATAAAATATAAAAAAAGGAATGGTTATTTCGATAAAATGTTACAAATTTACTCATTGGTTTTTTTTTCCGAAGTTTTATCACAATTGGCTTAAAGTTCAAGCACAGATTATAATAACACATACCTATCTGATTTTATCTAATAAAGTATCTGACACGCTCCCAACGTGTCAGATAAACAGTAGGTCAGCTTCAAATTGATATAAGCGTCCAAAGTAGTCAAAATTATCTGAAAAACATAAAAGCAATTTGATTTATGCAGTTCGAATCATTATATTGTTATTTCTTTTGAACAATGGATTTCTGCAAAATAACGCCTGAATCAATTAGCTTTCATTTTTCTTATTTTGTTTTGATTAAATGCACTATAGAAATGTATTTTGTTTGCACAAATAACAATGAGAGCGTTGTTTGCTAAGATAATTTTGAAGTGCTCATATAAAAAGAAAAGCCCCATAGCTCAGTTGGTAGTAACTCTGCCTTCTGCGCTGTAGGCTGTGGGTTCGATTCCCACCCAGGGCAAACATTTGTGTGATGAATATAGATGTTTGTTCTGTGTTTGGGTGTTGTATTGTATATAAGTATGTATTTACAAAAAAAAAAGTATTTAAGTAGTGTATCCGTAATCTAGATCCCATATTACAAGCTATGCTTAGTTTGGGGCTAGATTGCGCTGTGTAAAAAATAATGTCATGTAATATTTATTATTTAAATATGAAGCAATGAGTAGTAAGATATTTTGAACACCACTTGGGTGCTTAGAACAATATGATGATTCGATCTGCGTATATCAAATTGCTTGTATGTTTTTCAGGTCATTTGGAATGTTCTAGCCGACCACATTTTATCGAGGTAAGCTTTTTTTTTTTGTTACCTATAAGGTGCCAATACAAGGTAAAACCAGAAACAAAATTTTCCAAAAAAATTAATTTATAAGCTCACAGCCTGCATGCGTTTAAAAGAGTCCGAGTTATAATTAATTTAAAATAATGTGGATAATTAAACACTTTATCTTACCTAGACATTACGTACTTACCAACAATGAGTGGAGAAATCATGCTATTCTTGTCCTTATTATAAATCAAGCAATCGTCTTGATTAATATAAGGACAAGGATGACAGGATTTCTTCACTCCTTTGTACCTATTGGCCAAGGTTAACCTCAGATTCATCCTACTTTGAGGTTGTCGCGCAAGCAACTTCATTTTATTTTATTATCACAGACGTGCGCGCTGAGATATTTTATTTCATTATTTGAGTTATTTATGTTCTGAGTGATAAAATCAAACCAAGGAATAACATTTTCCATAGAAACTTTTCCACTCTGTTTAACCCCCTTAGAAGTTGATTTTCAAAAAAGAGATTAGCTTAGTGCTCTTCTTTAATCAAAACTATCTACATTATCAATTTCATTATTATCGGTTAAGTAGTTAAGGATATACGCGGGAACAACATACATAAACAAACACACGAACTTGCGCATTATTGTTGTATTAGTAGGATAGAACTATACAGGATTGAGTTTTCCCTGTAGCTAATTATTAATTTAGTTAATGCGGCGAATAAGACTAACCTTGATGATGATTCACCTGTTGAATTGAAACTGCTGGTGCACACTTCAACTTAGATGTATACGTAAGTTAAACTCATGTTTAAAATGTAAAAAACATAAGAAAACATTAATTTTACACAGCGCCATCTAGTCCCAAACTAAGCAAAGCTTGTAATATGGGAACTAGATTACGAAATATATTTCTTGTATAATTTAATTGATGTTATTTAATGTAGAGAAAATATTTTATTAGGTGCTCTTAGATACCTTGGTACCATAAAACATACCTCGAACCAGTACTTCAACAGATAACTTATGGGGAAGTTCACTGCATCATAGACCTAATCCTCACTCAAGTATTGGCTAAGTGAGCCAGGGCAACAGTTCTCAATTGTTCTGTTCCGGCATCAAGAGGTAAGATAGTCAGTTCCTCAGACAGTTATGGACTCCTGTTGAAATGAGCTTCCACCTTCGCCCATAACTTGAAACCAGGTGAAAATGAAGGCCGGCACCGGTATCAGGTGTATAGGTGGTGTTAGGTGTATCAGTGAACTCCTGGTACGGGAAGTGCCTTTATGACCATTTTATGTTTGAACAAGTGCGTAGTACTATATCTCGAGCTATCTGGCATATCTGGTAACCTTGGTTCGTATGTATTAAAAGGACATTCCTTTCGCAAAAGTATCTTCAAAGCGAGCGAAATATGAATTAAGTGATTATACTATAATAGTAGTTCGCTCGAACTGAGATCTCGTGATGTCTGGTTTGTGTAAGGTAATTGAAAGTGATTATCATACAAAAGTAAAGCTACGATAAAAGTATGCTATAAAAATGTATGCACCATATTACACCTTGCTCTTACCACACATTTTATCAATCTTTCTCATTGCTAACTCATTCTATGCAAAGTCAGAAAAAGAGCGAAGTACCATTTCACCGACCGTACGTACATTATTAGTAGGCAGAATTGCCTACTTTTAATGTGTGATTAAGTTACCCAGCCTAACTAATAATAAGTAGTTGTTCTGTAAGAATAGTAGACCTCGCGAACCCTTAAGCAATAACCGATGCTTTCCTTTTTCACTTTTGCTTTTTGACTTTTGAGAAAATAGGGGTATAAGTTTTAGCGATTACTTGCGTTCCCTTTTACTACACATTTTATGATCCACATTTTGACAACATTTACTTTGCACCATTTAAATCTTTGCTACAATGTGTTATGATGTGTTAATCACAATCCAACGTCATATAACTGTTTTTTTTTTTTCGTTTTATGTCAGCTAAAGCAGATTGCCGTACAGAAGACTTGAACGCGCTTTATAATGTGTAGGTGATGTTTATTGTACCTCAGCTTTAGGTACGAGTTTAAAGTTTTGGCTGTAAAGCTACATTCGAAACACACCGTGGATAAAAATAATGAAATTCGCCACTACCCACAGGCTACAACAATTTTCCATATCGTTTTCCTAACTGGCTGAATATTTACGAGGAAACCAAGTTAAAAATGTGGTCAGTAAAATATTTATTTTTGTTACTAGTAATAAGTCAACATTTTATTCAAAATATGTAAAGATAATCAATAACGTGTTTTAAAGCTACGATTTACCAAGAACTGTAAGATGCGTGCATGACCTAGAGGATTACTGGTGATGTTGTCGATAGGAAAAAATGTTCACTTTTCAACATTCCAAGCCAAGTTTTGCTGCATGCTAGCAACATTGTTGACCCAAGCAGCCAGTTATAAATGAACATGTTGACAGAACATTCTGTCTTCTGCAGCATTCGATGTTTGTGCGAGTCAACCAAGTTCAACTCACTAAATTAGAGAAATAAGCTACCTCGATCATCTCGCCAACAATGTTGGCTAGTTTTATTTCACGAACGTCGTATTTTTGTATTCCTCAAACCACGCCATCTTTTTATATTGTAACAACTATGCTGTAGTAGGTACATATTTCAGACAGCAGGACCCGGTTTCAAATTTAAATATGTTACCGGTTTTGTTTTTAAATATAGGTTGATAATGCCCTTTGCCCAGCGGTAGGACACATTGAGCTAGTAATAAATAAAATAAAGAGGCTTTACCCGTAGTACCACTGCTTTAACCCACTGGGTAGGTTGATATAATATCGATAAAAATCAATTTTTTTTTTTCATATATACAATTTCATACAATTTTAATTTATATGTTGTAAGTACCTACAATAGCTTCATTAGCGAAGTTTGTGCTTATATTAAATATGGAACATGCATGCACTATCGTGAACGTGCTAAATATGTCGAAGTTTCAATTGATCCCTATTCAAAAAACTCGTAATCAACTTACTTGAGGGGTTTGAACCCCTCAGGTAAGTTGAAGTTGATTACGAGTTTACAATTTAGATTACGATTACGAGTTTTCAAAACAACTCACAGTGTAGTTTCATAGACTTCCATCAATACTAGTTTTTACGTCATCACTTCCAGCGCCTGTTCTTCCGCTGTGTTATAGCTCCAAAATCTTCAAGAAGAGATATGTTTTGGTATTAGGCACTTTCTAGGTAGTTTCATTCCACCGCAGACCTCAACCTTACCTGTACAAGTTTAGGGGTACAAAGAAAGCTGACCAGTTCTAAATAGAAACAATTTTTTTTTTTACCAGTTCCTGGTTTTACGTCTGACTGTTGGTAAAGACGTTGACTGCCTTTCTTGTTTAACGTTTCCACTTCGCTCTGTCACACGTATCACGTGTCGTCTGAGGAGACATTGCCAGGACATCGATTCCATAATCTTGTAACATTTGTATAAAACGATGGTTTCTTTTGTACTCAGCAATCTTCACTGACATCGAATGTCAACAAAGATAATTGTTAGCTACACCGCCTGCCTGCATACCTATCCACTTCTCGCTTTCACCAGCCGGCGGTGTCTTCGGTATTTGGCTATAACATTACTCAACAATATTTACAATTCGTTACACTATTTTATCTACAGTTTAAATATCACTTGAACGTTGCCCTCGTATCTCTGTTGTTTCTTCGCTATTTCGGTTTAACTTTTTTGCCAAAGTTTTCACCCTCTTCTATCGTGGTCATTAGTTCACAGCCTTTCGTTTCCGGCAGCAGGAATGTGATACCGCATGCTATGACCGGCAATATTGCGAAAACGATGGGTGGTAGCCAGGGGGCCACGTCCTGAAGGTCTATAACGAACGGGGCTACCATGGAACCTACACGAGCAGACATGGAGGACACCCCTACAGCAGCGTTCCGCACCACGGTGGGGAACAACTCTGTACTGTACAAGTACACCACGACAAACACTATGAAGCTCGAGACCACACCGGTACACGCGAGCACAACTGACGCAGGTCCAACGGGAACCATCGATAACGCTATTAAACACACGGCGGCTATGAAGTTGAACACGATCACTACAGTCCTTCTTCCGATAAATTTCAGCAAAGGTATGGACACGAAAGTTCCCAGCAGTGTAACACATGCGCTGGCCGCTACATTCACGAACGCGTTTCCGCTGAGCTGGCCGACGTATTGGGACACCCCGTAGAAACAGTAACTACACGTCAACCAGTTGAAGGACATGCAGATGATGTTTTTCCGTAGATTTGGGGTGCGGAAGAGATCAACTATGCTGCCTTTCTTCAGCTGGTTCGCAGCTGCCGCCTGGTACGACTCGACTGAAGTTCTGATGTCATTTGTCGGTCGTTTATTTCTGCAAATAAAAAAATATATTAAATAGTTTTAGGCACACACTCGTAAGTTATCACGAGAGCCATGTTCCAGTCTGGTAGAGTCTATTAGATGTTATTAACCCGCCTCTCTGACCTAGTGGTTCGCCCACCGGTGACAGATCCAAAGGTCAATATCAACAATTTGTTGTGTTTTGGCATTCAGACGTAAGATAGCCAGTCCCTTTGACTATCAGGTGAGATGAAAACCAAGCTCTTATTACTTCATACGACAAAAGAAAAAAAAGTTTTTTCCCACATTTTTTATGTAAAATGTAAAAGTTTTCTCATTCCAGGATTCATCTCTGTCTGATTACTACAAGTAATAATAAGTAGGTATCTGTGTAGGCACATAATACGTATGTAATTAATTTAATAATCTACGGCATTGATATTTTGTTGGTATAATTTCAATACTACGATCTCTAACCCGCTTGCGACATTAATTACTGAAGCAAAAGGTCTACCTACATTACCTACCGATAGGTATGGATGGCAGTCAAGTAAACTTTGATCTCAATTTCACTATCAGCATAGTTTTATACATTGAGTTCCAATTCCAATATAAATTACATGATAAGGTAAACACATCGATATCATCACATCATCTTAAAGAGAGACGTCTTTGTTGGCAAAATGTAGGTATTATTTATTATATATTACTACTTAGATGGTTCAAATAAAATGAAATACTTACACCTTAGCTACGTGCTCTAATATACGAATAGCTTCATCGGTTCTTTTGACAGCAATCAACCACCTCGGAGTCTCAGGCACTAGACAGAAGTAAACCAACAAAATGGCCGCTGGGACCGATATCGCCAGTTGATATTTTGAAAAATCCCTCACAAAATATGCAATGGCCGGCAGCAGCATATGGCCGAGATTGAATGGGACTTGGTAGAGAGCTGATGCGACTTCTCTGTACTGCGAGCTTATGAACTCCATCACGATGACGAAGCCGGTAACCATCGTGCCTCCCACCGAAGCCCCGATAAAGAAGCGCAAGATCGTAAACACCCAATAGTTAGGCACAAACGCTGCCACTACTCCACCAGATAGTTGTATCACTACCGCCACCAGCAAAGGTATTCGTCGGCCGAATCTGAAACAAATCAATCATTATTTTATAACATAATAGGAAGCTGCCTTATGCCTATTTATATGAAGGCCTAGAGGCCTCGTGTTCAATCCCTAGGGGGATACAAATTTGAGCTCGGTTTGGTTGGCGATATATACTTAGAACTTGTTTTAAGTCTGACTGGCGGTGGATGGTGGTAGCTAACCGTTTTATTTAAGTATGACGTTATAACAACAATACTAAATGTTGTGTTTCGGTATTTATTATTGTTATTAATTTTGTATCACGTTATCTCG
This sequence comes from Venusia cambrica, assembly GCA_951394065.1. Lineage (NCBI taxonomy): Eukaryota > Metazoa > Arthropoda > Insecta > Lepidoptera > Geometridae > Venusia > Venusia cambrica. The sequence goes on from OX596055.1 coordinate 8,528,949, forward strand.
AAATATAAAGTATTTCGGTGGTTTTATAAAGCACACGAGCTTACACCAAGTGGGCTTCATTTTCAGTGATTTGGGAAAAGCACATCAACTAATGCTGATGTGTCCATATCACAGTGTTGGAATTCTAATAGGAATTCTAATATTCATGCTTCAGTCACTTTTAAGTTGAGTTTTATTCGTTCGTAGCCAGTTGTCGAAATTATTTTTGAAGGCGTTTAGAGAAGTTGCAGACACAACCTTCTTCGGGAGTCGGTTCCAGTTGTGAACAACTCTGTTACTAAGACAGTGGTAGGCCACTAGCGAATTGGTATGATCTCGCATATTTGAAGGTGCTGGTGACGGGGACCTTGGGCTACTTTCCTGTCAAAGATGTCTTGTATATCTGGAAGGCTATAGTGATTTGTCAGGATTTTATGTCTCTATTAGATCACCATGCCGGCGTATATCCACAAGAGTAGTGAGGTTTAGACTTAGTGCAAGCAGTCTCTCTTCATACGTTTTGTGTCGTAAGGCTTGAGGTTTCTTGGTTGCAATTCTCTGGACACTTTCAAGAAGATTTATTTATTTATTAAAAATAGGACGTCCAACAGACAAAACAAACATAGGGTTAGATAAGTAGCAGTCTTAAAACAGTTTGTTTTTCCATTTACAGGACGCCACAGCGTATACAAATATCAACTCAACTAAAATTAAAATTTTAAAGCTAAAAAAGTATACAAGGCGAGTTTTTTTCCTGGGCCACTGAGGCCAAGTCTGAAACCGTGAGAGTTATCGGAAAGTCATGCCAGGAGTTACGTGCTCGATTTGAAAAAAAAAAGATTTATGCCCTTCTGAAAATAAGGGCTCCTAACTTGAAAACCGTAGGTACTACAAAAGTAGACTAATGTATGTTTTATAAATTTTGCAAAAACATCCACTGAAATGGTCTGAAACGATCGGCGTATGACGCAGATGAAGGAATTGGCTTTTTTAACTATCGTAGTGCTATGCTCACTGCTTAGCCCACTTTAGGTTTGAATCTATGTTGACTGCCAAGTCTTTTTGAAGATGTACTGATGTACTGAGTCTATGGTGTATGCAGACTATAAGTGCCTCCGGGATTATTATTACCCAAGTGAAGGACATTGCATTTTGATGCATTCAACTTGATGATCCAATCCTTAGTCCAATCTTGAATACGGTCTAAGTATTTTTTTTTATATACTACTAGGAGAAGGGACAAGCAAGTAGCGCACCTGGTCATAAGTGTACTCTTGCCTATGAAAAAGCCTTACTGCATAGGTCACATCCACAAAGAATATAGCCTACACGGCACTGCATTGCACCCGTCAACATGAGGCATAAAGGTGTGAAGCCTCACGTACCCGTAATTTCACCGGCAACCATATCCTTCAAACCGAAACACAGCAATGCTGCTTGGCGGCTGAAATAAGTATGGTGGTAGTAATTCTCCGGACGAGCCCTTTCACTAGGGGCTTCTACTACTCTTAAAAACTCTTTTGCAACTGACTAGAACATGTGAGCGGGTTGGCAATGAATTAACCATACAACCGATTTCTATTAGGTCGCTTATGAATAAGCCAAAAAAATAGAGGTAACATAGCCAGTTCTTTAGTCTGTTGAGGATTCCGGGTGAAGTGCGCTTCCACCATCGGCTTATTTATAACTTGACACCAGGTAAGATAAAGGGCAAGGAACCTGCATGTGAGTAAGTAACAAAAAATAAACTCAATGTCACCTGTCTGCGGCCATTCCAAAAAGCACGCTGCCCAACAAGACCCCGAGCTGGAACACAGTTTGCGTGAAGCTCACCATCCACTTTCTGTCACAAATGAGATCCCATTCCATTATGATAGTCCTGTTGAATATCGATGTATCGTAGATCGGCTCTGAACAAGGGCACTGCTCGTTGCCCTCATCACCACATTCGTACGAGATTTTTGGCGCCAGGAATATGATGGCCATCTGATGGAATGCCACGAAAAACTTGGATGTGAAGATAATAAGACACAGGAATAGCTGGTATCTTCCAAACGCGCCAGTGATGTTCTGGATCAAATCTCCTTTATCGGGCGGCTTCGTACCTGAGAAAGGTGAAAAAAATAACAATATGCCTTACATTGTATCACATGTATTTTCTTCACATGCATTTAGATCTTCTTTTGCTTTTTCTAAGAATGAAGTTATGTAGGTACCTACCTCCCGTGAAAAAATATTACTATTATGAGTCTGTAGGTCCCAACAGAATCGATTTTTTAATAAGGTGTTGAGCAACAGTTTTAGTTTACTGTTTGACGAGCAGGAGTAACATAAGTAACGAAAATTACCTTTATTATACACCTATTTTTTACTGCGGAAAAATTTAATATTTATTAATTTACCCACATGACAGAATCATTGAGAATGATTAGCTTCGGGTATCGTTTGTTTATTTCAAGTTTATTTAATTTTAATTTTACAAAATCACCACTTGAGTTATGTGTAGGTTTATGGTATTGTACTTGTAGTAGGTAGCTGTACCTACCTATAATTCTAACCTATGATGAATATTGCGTACCTACCACCTAACCTAGCTACTATTCAAAGTAAATAAAGTCATGGGAAAGTGGGAAGATGTGTATAATATCCCTGTCATGTGATAAGTAATTCCTGATGCTTTTCCGCCAGGCCGGCCTATTTTGAAAATGTAGAGCACTACCATTGACATCGCCGATAGCGCTACACATTGGTATACGCACAATTCGCCATTTGGACAGGATATACTTTCATTTTACGTAAATCCTTCTACAATGTCAATGCCACATACTCAACAGTACCTTCAGATTCGGGGTCAATACACTGCAACACTACTTTCACAAGGTAACAATATATCAAATAGGTAGGTAATTATCACTCACTGTTAGCATCTTTCCGATTTTCCATCTCCATGTTTTATCTTATAAGGTTCACTAAGCACTGTTTTTCGCGTATTTAATTTATTTGCCGAAGCAGCAACCGCTCGTACTGCCCTGCAGTTTAAGACTGGCGCGTTGACTTGACTTCAAAAACCTATTGGTACACCTACTAGCTGGTTTGCGATGCTGCGGCTGCGCGCGCGCCACTCTCCGCTGTCATTATTATCAAACGTGAGGAAATGGCCTTTTATCAATGGCTGCTAAGATAAAAACACAAATATACAATGCGACATAAACTCGTACCTAGGTACGAGTTTATGTCATTTTATCGGATAATATGGTGACAATGTTCCGTCCGGAACTTCGTTCCCTTCATCCCGTAAGAATTTTCCGAAATCCTTTCTTATTGCACTACTACTACGTAATGATTAAGTTACGTTAGGTAGGTACCTACGGTAAAGGTACCACGAAGCTACCTACTCTAAAAATATCTCGTAGGTACATACCTATATGATTTCATAGGTTTTATTTATTTGCGCGGAACACTAATTATATTTCTAAAATAACGTATTATGTTCCTATTTGATTTCATGGGTTTTATTTATTTACGCGGAACACTAATTTTATTTCTAAAATAATAAGTTACCTACTCCCTTTAACATTAGTCTACATACTTTGCTAGTGAAAGTTACTTCAAAATCGGTCCAGCCGTATCGGAGATTAGCCGGAACAAACAGACAGACCGACAGACAAAAAAATTTTATTTTTTAAAAGTAAGTAGGTATTGTCTACTTTTATATGCATTTAGTAAAAAGCTGTTATTTACACATTACTATTTGTTTGTATTTGTAGGTAAGTAGGTGTTTCAAATCTATTATATGTATCATAATACATATAATAGATTTGAAACACAAAGACCCTGTTGTATAGTTGATTGAAGGTTTTCGCTTTAGTATTAAATTTCATTCAAATTAAATAAAACATTGAGAAAATATTACCTAACTAGATGATATAGATAAAATATATAGCTATACCTAACTACCAAATCTCCAGCCACACATACCTGGCGGATTGTTGACATGATGATAAAAACCTATAATTATGCTTAGGTAGGAGACAGACTCGGGAGAATACCTAAGTTACCCATCCCCTGGTGAAAATCCATTTGTCACCTTCTCCGACAACCACAGGCTAAGTAGGTCAAGCGTCAGGTCTTATTCTCAGCTGAATACCGCGACAGCACACCACCGCTGCCTTATAATTATGTAATTACTAGGTAGGTATATAGGCATGGTAAGGCGAAGCTGTAATATTTTCTAAATATTACATGTTTCAAACGCCACAGGCTAGGTAGGTAACTTAGAGTTATTCTTATTGTTTTAGACTAGTACATGCACGTGTTATGCAATGAAAGCAAAGCAGTGAGACGCTAGGTCATCTCTCTACAGTCTAATCTCTGATAAAATAATAATACTCATACAAGTAGTACATTTAGGTACATAGCTATAGGTACTTATACTATATATACTTCTACCGACAGTAGTGACATGAATTAGGTAGGTATCACTTGTTGAAACGTGTACGTCATGTACATAAACGAATAACCTGATAACGGGTTAAACCATACCTACCTAATCTTGTTATTATAGAGTAGGAACTAGGAAGGCATTGTGAGGTCTCGCAAACTTAATAGCATCCAATTCAAGTCTACTTGTAAAGTAGGTAGGCAAGGTACCACAGGTAAGCAAGAATTCGATCACGAGACCATTCCATCGCAGTACCTACCTAACTAAGTAGGTACTAAGACGCTTTTTTTCTGTAGGTAGGATAGCTATTCTCAAACATACGGCAAGCCTTATCGGATCGAATCCCGAAGCATCCGATGGAGATTCCGGAAACATTAATGAATTATGGATTTATTTATGGATATATATTTGATTACAAAATGTTGACAATAGGAGTAGGTATTCGAAACTTCCACATGTTTTTCAGAAATAAACAAGAAAGGCACAAAGGAAAAAGCGTTCCCTCGGTCCGTTGAGGATTCCGGGTGCAGTGCGATATCAACTTCGGTATCATCATTACTTGACATCAGGTGAGATGTAGGAAGCGCTTTTCCCTCGTTAAATAAAAAAAAAACTGAGTGTAAGCCACTATACAGTTTACAGAAAATAGTTAATAGGTAGGAATAGGTATCATATCCTACTCAAACTTCGATAGATGCTTGAGTTTCTAAAGTTTTTTTTTTAAGATATAAGTAGGTACGTACGTTACGTGACCCCATCTCGCCTGATGTGACAATGACACTGCGGCCAACGATGTATCACGCCGTTCTAGAAGACACCTATTCACTCTGGTCAAAGAGACCCATTTGTAATTTTCAGGGAGAACAGACGAAGGCAACGCATTCCGCTCCTTAGCCATTCGCATGATGAAAGTGGAACCAAAGCCTTTAGTGCGGATAGGCGGGACGCTAATGAGGTAGGAATGGTAACGCTCCGTATGTAGGTAGGTTTGTCTGCTATTCCTGTAGTGGAACGGAGATCCTGTGCGCAATCTCCGAAATGAAGTCTGCAAACAACCGAAAGGCTAGCAACGTGTAGACGGTGCTCAAAACTTTGCATTTTGATCTTAGAGATAATGTCTTCAATAACAAGTCTGAATGCTTCAAAGTCTGAACCTGCTTTGAAGATCTCCATAGATGTTGGATTGGAATGAGCTTGAGATAACCTAAAGAATCAAAAATAGAAGAACAAGAAGCAAGATCGCTGCTAAGTAGGTACGGCCTCACAAACTATGTGGTAGGTATTACATTGCAATGGCCCTGAATCTGAATACCTACACGAGTTTTGTCAACAAGGTGTTCTTTGCATGAAAGGAATTTACAGAACTCCATCATGCTATCAATTTACATTTAGCAGACGGAACGAAATTGAGTTCATTATGTACACGACATCCACAAATTGTCATTCATTACACTGATGAATGTTTTGCTGGTTTTTAGGGTTTCTTACCCATAAGGTGCTAATGGGACCCTCTTACTAAGCCTCCGCTGTCCGCCCGTCCATCTATAAGTAGGTACAGTAAAAATTCGCAGTGTTTATTTCTACTGCAGTTATAGCATAAAAAAGAGGGCCCCAAAAGAAACGTGTTTTTTCAACGATTTTTATTTTAGCTCTATTAATTATGCAGGTACTGCTTATATGAAACCAAAAAAGTTACTGTTCAAACTTAGTGACAAGAATACTTACCTTGATCTACAAATACTAAAAAACGGACAAGCGTGACCGATTCAATCTCAAACGATTGCTCAAGAACGAAATACAAAAAGTAGGATGCCTTTAAATGTCGGTCGGAACCCTACCGACGACGTGCCCGACTCGCACTTTGCCGGTTTTGAGGTATTGTTGAGTCGACTCACCGTAACATTTTATTGGTTGCTCTAAACTGGAAACTTCCGGTGCTGTACCGCTTTTTATACGATGACATAACTGCAGAAAGGTCACAAAACAATTAGGTTCTCCAATAAGTACCTAGGTACTGCAATACTTACAATGACATAACTAAGATAGTGGGTCTCGCGGGACTTCGCGCTTTCGCGGTTCGCGCCTCCGTCCGAGTCCAACTGTGAATCTAAACCATCAAGGGACTGTGTTTGAGTGGTAGAGGACCCACCACTCAAACACACTAAAAACACATAATTGGTCGAGCAGTCAAAGAATGTTTCAGTGGACAAGCACACGTTCAGAAAAAAATAAATGTAAAGATAAATGAAAACAATTTACAAACATTTTGCACCTTTATTAATTTATTACACTTCCGTTTCCAAATCATCTGTATACATACATACATATCCACGGAAATAATAATATAATATCGCGAAAACAAGATATTGTTACTTCTATCTGAGTTATAATACTATAATAATATACTATAATTTTATATACAGAAAACAAATCGAAGTCTTATATGATGTACTTAGCTCGAACAAATTATACATAAACCTGGAACTTAACAATAATAATGACTAAATTACCATGTAGAAACATTCAAATAATACAGATAAGTGTGGCCTAAAATCTACAGTCAAATGCCTGTGTAATACAAATAAAAGAGCTCTATGGGCATAGAAACTCGACCTGTCAGCGAAGCTTCAACTTATGGGAACTATAACTCACCATCGCTTGCATTCAATAATATACAGAATGATCGTTGCCATGCCCATTAGAATATTTCGACGATTCCATTGCCATTGTGAAACGATTGGATTAGTAGAATCGGGGCCCTGATCTTCGTTGATCCATGGCCGAACAATCACCCTGTACAGTACTCAATATAGGAATATATATAGCAACAAACTTAAAACTAAGTCTAATAGTTATGTCATGTGAGAAACTTAAATTAAAGAATCACTTTTAAAAATAATCATCTACCGCTAACAGACAACATTATATCACATGATGAAGTATAAAAATAAAGTTGTAATAACACTTGAGAATGGCAAATCAAGGTATTCGTTATACTTGTAGTATAGGTTCAACCGAAACCCTAACACGTAGGTAGGTCTACCAACAAAAATACTGCGCGAACCTTCGTTAGATACAAAAGCAGTCAACAATTGAAACAGAAATCAGCGAAACCGTCAAATGGTACAATAGGAAAAGCGTGTAATCAAATTTGTTATTCAACATTCTTACTTAATCTAACACCAAAACAAACAATATTATTGAAATTAACATTAAATAGCTCACTGCTTCCCTTGTAAATAGTTTGTTTGATTGTACATATTGTTTCAATAAATCTTTTGATTATTTTTTACACACAAGGTAAATTTCACAGGAAATAACAAGCGATCTAGGATAGATCCTGGTAAGTTTTATTTTTGATAGAAATGAGACATAAGTCATATTAAGGGAACTATTAAATTACAGCGCTTCCAAGACTGACACCACCTTTGCCCTCAGAAGAAGTAACTGTCCTCCTTTGCACCTCGGGCAGCGTAGAATCGACACATAAAGACTACGTCAAGAACCTACACTTTACTTTGTAGACGCCTAACGGAAGAGCTATGAAACGGACTAGACTTTCGACTTAAGAACATGTCGTAATTATCCCTCCTGAACCAGCAACTACAAATATGGAGTACGACCTGGGGCCTAACCACAACGTCTTATAGCATTCTCGCTTTGATATTACATTACTTTTGTTTCGTTTTATCTACACTGGATAGATAGTGATAAGTAATATCAAAACAAGCGAGGGGTCCTAAAAACGTCATTAATAATAACTCAGAATATAAATTGTAGTTACAGTATATAGAATAGATATAGATTGTAAAAAACTCAAGTTAATTTTAGGAATAAACAGGCTTTTTTATTTTTATTTTATTTATTTAATATCAAAACAAGAATGCGTGGTAAACCCCCCCCCCCTGCAAGTCCAACTGCGCCATCATACAATGCTGCCAATATATAATACTACGATCGCTGGTTATGCCATGGTTCAAAATTATAAAAAAAAATCCAGGAGTACCTTGAAGCCCCAAAGCAACACTATGAAGAGATCAAACCCAGAGGAAAGCGATTTTTTTTTTATTGTACTACGGGGATATGCTTGGCCTTCATCTCACCTGCTTTTAAAGTTATGATAAGGCCGAAGGAATCCTCATATACTGAGGAACTGGCTATCTGACCTCTAAATGCCAGAACACAACAATTTTAGAATTGTTGTTATGTCAGAATTAGGTAAAACGGTACTAGCCATGCTTAAACAAAGTCCTACCACCAACCAAACCAAGCACAAAATTGTACTCCCCCGGTAATCGAACCCGGGTCCTCTGGATCGGACACCGGTGGGCGAACCACTAGACCACAGAGCCTGTCTAATCCCAACAGCTCGGGTTGAGAATCCAAGTGACACAAAGCGGTTGGAAAGACTCCATGTCCTGAAGAACCTCCATAGTAATAAGGGAGAACCGACTAATGAGTTGAGATGCCACGCACCATCAGATCTGCTACAGAACTGCAACTAATCGAAGATAAAATATGTTATTAATAAATAAATAATTTACTAGCAGTCCGTAGCAGAAATAACTAGGTTTGTCAACCGTAACCGAATCAACCAATCATTTAAAAACGCATGAAAATACCTCCGGGTTAAGTACGCACAAGTCGGATTTCGTAGCTTCAATACAAATCGTGTGAATTTGTGGCGATTTTCAAATTTTCGAAATAAAATTCCTCAAACTGATAACAACAATAGTTTTTAAATGAACTGCCTATGCATATAATGCGATGAAACTATTCCCTTTAATGGTTACATACCTGACTGAATCTTTACGTGCAAAGTGCGCTCAGTTACAAAACTAATGGAAATTCTAATTGGATTATGGAATCGCAACATTTAATTTCAAAAATATTGTTGTTATTCGAATCCATGAAAAGACACATTTCGCAACATTTAGCCAAAAACCATATCGCGTCAACATAACCCAGAGAACCCACCTTACTCTCTTAATCTTGGTTCATATCAACTTGGTTATGTTGATAAGATGTTAATGGATCATATTAATTTGTCCTATATGACCTATGTTACAAATTATTCTGGCAAAAGAAGGATAAACAAAGTCGCACCTTTCAATATGTATAGGAAGTAGCCATCACAAACAATCTGGACAATAATTATTGTGTGTATATTGATTCTATATTCTTGTATCATGATACTGCATGATGGTTTTTGGTACACATAATTACAATATATGAATAAATAGGAAGGCACTAGACCCTAAGCTATAATATACTTTTTGTATATCTACTAACAAACTGACTGAATTTGAAAGATCGTGTTCAATCCCATCTCAGGCAATATAAATGAGCGACTAGCCAATATGAATTATAAATATATCATTTAAACATACAGCAATTTGGTTGTATTGCGAAACTTTACCAAATTGTTATATCTAAAGATGGCGTCCATTGACAGGCCGGGCCAGTGTAACAACTGCTGTTAGTTTTTAGCACAGTTTTAAACAAAATGTACTTATATAGCTGACTCTGGCATTGCCTCATGACTCGGCCTGTCATCGTATGCAAACTATTACCAAAAAATAGAATCCTATTTATACATAAATTTCACTCTTGATAATATATACTTAAACAATAAAAACAACATTATTTTGTAATTTTACGCAAATGAGCACTAACTACATTAAATGCAATATTACTCATTCAATATTTACACAACTATGTTATAAATATGGGAAAACTGACTCAAGTCTTATTATGTCTTGTACACATTATTATTAAAAGGTATTGGTGTTTTAAAACAGAGATGCTCACTTTTGTACACTTGGTTAAAACGATAAATATCTGTTTACCATAAAACGTGATTCATATAGAAAGTGTGTCAAGATTAATATATAGCTTAAGATCTTCAAAGTAACTTTAGGCTACGATCGCGCGGACCAGATATGTATTTTAAGCATAAAACAATGATTCTGATAGAAAATGAAGTAGCCAATGGCGTGTTTTGGTTGGTGGTAGGACATTGTTCAGTCCGCCGGCTGACTGACTGATCAAAAACTGACGAATAAGCATGTTCAATATGACATCAATCAAGGAGTGTAATAACTCTAGACTGAGGCCACATATGTAAACATTGCCATAGACTACTCACATCAACTATCGGATCTATCGGAAAGCTGTCAGTAACAATAAAACGATATAAATATGTAGGAACAAAATTAAATCATCTTACAATAATTGCACTCGCTTTTACCATTCATAGCCTTCCAACCCCTACGCAATGATAATGCAGACGTGATCCAAGATAATATTATCAGCATAGAGATTCTAATGACAAGTGTCATCTAAGCAGAAACTGAGTGAAAAACCTTACAATACCTAGAACGAACATAATATAGTTGAAACTTAGAGTTTCTAACTTTGAGAGGGAATCTATCAATAATCAGGTGCTGTGATGTCTGCGGGATTTTATTTTAGACACGAGGTTACATATCTTCAGAGCCGGGCCGAGCTTCAGGCCCATGTACTTCATCATCATGTCCGAGTTCAGCAGAAGTAGCGCTTTCCCGTCGATCTCCTACGACAAATTGAACATCTACATTTTAAATAGACAGAGTCAATCGTTTACTTATTTCTATTAACGGAATGTTTCTCAGATTAGCAACTCACCGCAACTTTACTCTATTTCCGAACTAAGATATAGTTATAATAAAGGTGACATTGCTGTGCGCTCAACCACGGCGCTTATGACCACCAGATGACAGAACTACGCGCGAATTTCTAGGTTTTAAATTTATAAGGGGAAAACAAATATTGACTTTGAAAATCTAAGACACAGCGTACTGTGTGTACGCATACTGTGTTTATTGACTGTACAAAGTCAAGGCCTAATTAGGCGTATTTATTGAACGGCGAACATTTTTGGTTCAAATTAGAGGTCAACTTTGGATTTTTTTTTCTGTAGAGAAAATTTTATGTAATCGTGTTTTCGCAACACGAGCGTTCTAGCATCTATCCTGAACTACCCGTATAACATATATTAATTTCAAAGTAAATGCTACAGTACTGTGGAAGATATGATCGCTGAAGTCAAGCCATTTCAGGTATAATAGATTCTTAAAAATTTCACAAAATGTATCACAGTAATAAGACGCTTAGAAATAAATATTGGCTTGTATTCTCAGTCGCCACTCTTGCATAAAAAAAATATAACTTTTGTACTTACGTAACAAATCACATTAAAAGTATTACATTGTAACCTACTTTAAACTGTAACCTAAAAAACAAATTCAATATTATCGCTCTACTTCACCGTGTTTGCACTGTCGCATCACATCAACTGCCCATTAGTGTCCACAGCTGATCAGAGCCAATCCAACGCTGGAGGGTTTTGCCATAATCACCACGCTTGACAGGCGTATTGGTGATCGCAGTAAAAATAATAGTATTCATACGCCAAGAGGCGTTGTCGAATACGGCTTTTTTTTTTAATACAACTAAGAGACCGGTCAAGCAAGTAGTCCACCTGGTGTTAAGTGCATCTCTTGCCTATAACAATGCTCACTGCTTAGGTCACATCCACAGAGAACATAAAACTAACTTGAGGCATAAAGGTGTTAAGCTTCGCGTGCCCGTAATTTCACCGGCAACCATACCCTACAAACCGAAACACAGTAATACTGCTTGACGGCTGAAATAGGTATGGTGGTAGTACTTCCCCGGACAAGCCCTTTCACGAGGGGCTACTACTGTATAAAGGCCCATCAAGCAGTATGATAGAACAGCGGTCTCATCAGCTTTTCACTTTTCGTGGTAGCTAGCCAGGCGGACTTGAACAAAGTCCTGCCACCAACCAAACCGAGCACAATATATTGTACTCCCCATGAGGATTGAACCCATATCGGTGGCTTGAACCACTAGACCACAGAGGCGGTGTGTTTTAGGACTTTGTTTAAGTCCGCCTCGCTAGCTACCACCATCTTACCTAATTCTGTCACCATAACAACAATTACAAAAATTGTCGTGGTCCGGCAGGTAAGATAGCCAGTTCCTCAGTCTGCTGAGGAAGTCAGGAACTGGGTGAAGTACGCTTCCTTCGGCCTTATCTCAACTTGTAACCAGGTGAAATGAAGGCCTAACGCTTCCACGTCGTACAATAAAAAAAAAAAGATAACAAGTTGCTTGCTCCGGTATCAACTTACATGTTTCCGGAACAGATCAGCGTGGGCGGCCAGCGCGTGGTCGGCGGCGGCGATGAAGCCGATGACGTCTTCGACCGACCAATCGGAGGGCGGCGCGTGCGGCGCGGGTGGCGGCGGCGCGCCCGTCGTCGAGGACGCCGGCTCGGGCCGCTCGGGCGACACGCGGGCCACCTTACTGGAGCACTCGCCGGTGCCGGGGCCGGGGCCGGGGGTGCCGCTGGCCGCCTCCTCTGACGTCTGACAATAAACAAATCATCTACATTGTAAGTGGCCATATTACTAGACATAATCCCCTTAATTTGTATATGAAGCTGTCATGACATAGACACTGGCAGAAAAGTGACCCCCATCACTAATTGCCATAAAACAAAGAAGTTGAAGTTATATTTGCATTCGATCATATTTGTCCGGTGATAATATTCTTTGAAATCAATTTATACCTGCTTTTAATTTGGAAAATGTGTGATACGGAGTGGGTTAAATAGTAGTGTCAAAATGTGTTTTGAAAATTCAATATAATTTCAGAACAATTTGAACAGTAGATATGGGGTCGAATTGTTACCGTCTGCCCCCACGAACGACCCCCACGTGGGGGCAGACGGTCATGAAAATTTTAAAAGATGAATTAGTTTTTATGAAATTCCTTTAGTTTGCCGTTTAATATTAATTCCCAGAACTGTATCAACAACACTTCCGAATTACCGCGTGTTTCTTTTATTAAATGTCTTTCGATTTCTGGCAAAACATTTTTTTTATAAGAAATGATAATTATGTTATAAATATTATATGACATAAATTTTACACAACGCCATCTAGCCCCAAACTAAGCAAAGCTTGTTATATGGGAAGTAGATTACAGATAGAATATAATAATGACATCTATTATCATAAAAATGAGACTCCTTTGAACATTTTTCGATATACATAGATTATAATATGTCCATCCACGCACACATTACAATTACTCATGTGTGTACTCTAGTTGGGTCAGAGTCGCGATTCGTGCTAATTTCATAATACCCATAGACTAATTAGACACTTTTATGTTTTCAGTTGAAAAAAGATTTGCGAGAACCCATTGCGTACACAAAGGCCTCCGATTCTGCTTAAAGCAATAAAGCAAGCCCCGAAAACACCGCACAGATGTTGTATAATAAGTACCAATTTATAAATTGTTCTGAAATAAACTATTTATTTATTTATTCTACATTCGCAGTTCAAATTTTGGAGTCCAATTCAGGTCGAAACCATCAAAGCAATTAATTGAGCATAAGTTTGAGTAGGTACAGAACAACAGTATTTACCACTATTTGGTAAATTTGCTAAAATATACAATATTATCTATTGCTCTTATTATAATAAATAAATAATACAGGACATTTATTTTACACAGCTCCATCTAGTTCCAAACTAAGGATAGCTTGTAATATAGGAACTAGGTTACGGATAGAATACTTAAATACTTTTGTAAATACATACATAGTCTATGATACAACACACAAACACGGAACAAACATCTATATTCATCACACTAATATTTGTTGCTGTTTGATACATGTGATGGTGATGACTGAGCTATGACACTTGTTAATACATTAATATTATAAGTTTATATTATTTATGTACAATGAGCATTAAAAACTTCCTTCAAACATAATTTTTCAATAAACCACAAAAGTTAAAATTCAGTGATAATGAATGAGTACTGACATTTTGAGACCTCTTGCTGGCAGCACTGGTGACACTACTAGAAGTGGATTCGCCGCAGAGTGCGCAAGGCCGGCCCGCAGCCTCTCCTCCATCCACCTCTATCATTCCGAGACAGCTGCCCACTCCATCACAGACACTCTTCAACCAACTCTTGAGATCATCCATTGACATTTCCGCTGGTACTTTCACTGAATAACTTTTGCTTGATGTTGAGATCTGTAATGGTACATATTTTTGTTTAATAATTATTACTAGAATCACACACTGCAAAACTTACCACCGTCTATTTACTATGGTTCATAAGGCACATCTCGCTGACAGACACACTATTGGTGGTAAGACTTTGTTTGATTTTCTGGCTAGCTACCACCATGTTACCTAAGTCTGTCACCATAACAACAATTGTTAATTGATGTATTCTGGCATTTTAGAGGTATGATAGCCAGTTCCTTAAGAGTCTTGAGGATTCCGGGTGAAGCGCACTTCCACCTTCGACCTTATCATAACTTGAAACCAGGGGAGATAAAGGCCAAGCACAAACACGTCGAACATAAAATAAAGATGGATGGACAGTGGAGGCTTAGTTATAGGGTTCAATTGGCATCCTTCAAGTATGGAGCTCAAAATATGAAATATTAACTTTCTCCGCGCCTCCATATAAATTTCAAGTGCTCCCTTCCTCCCACTTATCAAGCACAATCTGCATTTTCAACTATCTTTAATTAAATAAACACCGCTTAGTCCGCGACCACGTCCAGCTGTCGTACACGTCAGTCGGGGTCAAGATCTCAAACTGATGGCACAATATTCATAAAAAGAGGGAAGTTTAATGTTAGCATTTTAATATTAAGATGTTCGGGTCATCTGAATTTTATGAATGCATTAAAAGTTATAAAAGATTGTAGAAGATATGTAGAAGGTAGATTGTAAACACAAAAATCTTTTTTATGTTGTTTTTTTTTCCTTAAATTTGATCTGCAATCAGTCTTCCGATTATGAGCAGGTTTGTTTGGCTCACTTTTAAGTACTATTAAAGTACTGAATAATGTTGTTAAGACAAATCATGTCCAAACGCCAAATCCAACACCAAAAGGCCACTGAGATTGTACAGCCCCCATTTTTAAATAATAATAAATCCAAAAATCTTTAATTAAGCCCAGTATAGTAATGTTACCGTTTTCATTCTATTTATTTATTTATTTAATTTATTGGAAAATCAACAGCTGTTTTATCTTAGATAGATTACAGTAATAATAACAGAAAGCTAATTACAGATTTTCACATATAGTAACAAAATACATAGAACATAGGTACACAAAAACTCACTTGACAATGCCATGGAATTATATACCTACATGTATAAACTAAGTACGTAAAGTTAATAAAGGTAAACCTAAGTACCTACTACGTCACTATTAAAGTTACTTCTGGTCAGTCGCTGTCTGGCTGAATTTACGCTCAAACAGAATAGATCTAAGTCTAAATCAGGGTGCCTGCAACACTTATTAAATAGATCGCAAGTTCGCCATAAAAATGCATTTTGCCTGTAGTTTGTGCCAACAATAGGTATAGTAATTTTAGGGTTAAATCAAGTGATTTTAGACGGATGATTTTTCTACGAATATTATTTCCTTGAATTTTCATAAATCTGCCTGCTATGATAAGAAATACAAAATAAGAAGGTTTCATAAATAAGCAACTGTATTTACCTGTACATCAGTGATATTTGAATAGCTACTAGTTGCCGTCAGTATCGCCCGCGTCAGTCTTTGCGGGTCAGGATGGACACTCAGCAGTTCTTTGGCCAGCGCCTCGGCCGCTCCAGAAGGCCCCATCCCTACAATAGCAGCCGGTAATGTGGTACTGCCGCCGGTGCAACTGCTGCGGATGCGAAGTCGGACTGAGGGCGTCAGGGTTGGGGTCAAGCTGCTTGCGTTGCTAGTGCCCGTGGAACCACCTTCAGGCAGAGCAGGGTTGGTTACGGCTGAGTGACGTAACTTGAATCTGAAACATCTTTTGGTGATTTACAGGGTCAATAAATATATTCTGAATTTACCTTTCATTGTATGACATATTGACAAGGACTTTTTACCGGCTCTCTAGTCTAGTGGTACCTAATTCTGTCACCATAACAACAATTTTAAAATTGTTGTTCCGGCATTTAGAGGTAATATAGCCAGTTCCTCAGTTTCTTGAGGATTTCGGGTGAAGTGCGCCACCTTTGGCCTTATCTTAACTTGTAACCAAGGCCCTTATTACCTGTGACAAATTGTTTCTTAACACGCCCGCGTCACAATATCTGCTACGATGATTCCACGCAGATATAGCAATGCGGGAGTGTTGAGACACAATTGGTCATAGTGAATAAGGGCCCAGGTGAGATGAAGGCCAAAAGCCCCATCATACAATAAAAAAATTCAGTGCTTGGTCTTTATCTCGTTATAGTGTTTTCAGATTTTTAATCATAAAGTGTAAATAAAAACACAATTACTTAATAATATATAAACAATAAAACCCATATTTTCAAAGAGGAAAACTTTTTCCAACTTTATCAAATCATATATGATAATTACCTATATAAAATAATATAAAAATATTTTATTGTAAGTTTCTTTTATTGCCTGTGGTCCAATCATGGAGGTTGATTCATGGACAATATTTTTTGCCTGTAATAATCTACTACAAGCTTATAACTACTAAAATACTACTCTATACCAATCTATAAAGACCACCATTATAAAAATGTTAATTGTGTTGGTAGTTTTGAGAAAAAAACAAAGTTTCATGTATTTTCTACAAAAATTGTTTGCTTTAGCGTCCTTTGAGTTAGTGCATGACATCAAGTCTTCAATCAACATGCATGAACTTTTTTCCTTCTCTTATTTTTTTACTGGCTGTACATTTCATCAAAAATCAAAATTTGAAAAAAAAAAATCCTCTACATTATAACTTTCTCTGAGGCTATTTTCATAAGAAAAGGCAGCTGCCGTAACAGGGCCAAAAATCTACATGACTAGAGCAACTTCCTAGCAAATTTCAACTCTTTAGAGTCAACATAAATAAAATAAATAATAAATATTATGGGACATTCATTTCACACAGCGCCCTTAATCACATAATGCATGATTGAGTGAATAACCCACTTTTATAATAAAACCTCTATTTACATTGTGCATGTACTCTTTCTCCAGAACATGTATCAAAATTACTGATTGATGACCAAAGCTAATATACATACTTAAAGTTTTGAACTGTTCCAGACTTGATTCTAAATTATCTTGTTTAGATATGTTTATGTTAATATACATTTTCCTACTCCATTATACTCTATTGTAGCCTTTCACATAGCAATACTAAAATAGAAAAACATTTATAATGCAATGTTACAGGATTCAACTTCAAATCAATAGAAAACATGACAAACTGGGATATAACTTACTTTGAAGGTGTTGCAATTTTTTGCCCGGGTTTTTGTAATGGATGACCAGCCCTTGCACACCAGCCAACAGGAAAAATATCTCTTGAATCATATCTACAAAAGTAGTCAAATGCTCCCCTCCATCCATCAAATGTCACATGGATCTGATCATTCTTTACTGCCCCAACTGTAGCACAGCAAATAAGTTGTGGATTCTTCTTATCTACAGCCTCCAATTTTTGACCAACAACAAATACATTTGACTTGGGAGTTGGTGGTTCAGGCTGAAACACTTTAGTTGGTGACATCTCAGCTCCATTCAAAGTCTTGAGTAAGAACATTGGCCAACTGCTTGCATTCATCCGGAAACCAAGAGGAGGCTGCAGCATTCCATCGTTTTTCTCACAGTATCCTATAGGATGAATATCCCCAGCATCTACAAGTCTCCAGAAGTCATTCTTATTGTCACTGCCATCAAGCCTTAGCCTTAATCTAGGGCCTAAAACTCCTACAACTGTGGCAATACATGTGGATGTTAAGTTCCTAGGATCTAGAGCTTCTAATTTCATTCCAACTTTGAAATCATTTACCGGAGGCAATGGTGCCTGTTTGAAGCATTCTTGAGGTGCTGCAGTGCTGTTAGTTTTATTCATATAATCAGTCCAGTCAAAATCTTGGAAAATATCGTAGTATATTCCAGTTGAATTATTGTTGGAATGATTCTCTGTGCCATTAGCTCCATTACCTGACTGGGGAGATGAGGTTCTCTTCTCGGTTTTCTTCTGATATTTATTTAGACAGTAGGTGGTACAAAAGTTCTTGCTGTTCGAAGGAGCATTGCCGCGAATAACATTGTCGCAGTTCAAACAGGCGCCCTTACTGTAAGCCTGCCTGAACTCAGACAGACACGTTTCTGAGCAAAACTCTTTTTTTCCGTTCTCTGTCGGCAAAACATACTTGAGAGGAGTCTTATTTTCGGCGCACCATGTGCATGTACGCTTCGGCGGTCTTCCGGGTCCACGTATTTTGCCGGGAGCTGGCCCAGACGAACCGACAGTGTTAGACATCGTTCCAAGTTGTTATTTCAAAACATTATCCTACTAGATACTCAGTTCACAAATATGATTAATCACATGATATCCTTCTGCGGAATCAGATACGAGAAACACAATTAATTATTTTGTACAATTCTGCGCAAAAATAAACAACGTCAGTGAAAATATGACGCGCATCAAACCCAATTCAACAACGGCCATGTTTGTTTTAGGGTGGGGAACTGGCGAAACGAAAAAGGAACAAAAAAATCGTATCAGTTAAAAAAAATCTGGTAAAAAATTAATGTTTTTTTTTTTAAACCGATTCTTTTACCCCGCTGTCAAAAGTTATAAAAAATAAGAACAAGTTCAACCAGGCGCCACTAAGTACATTGAGCTTTTATGACTTCTATAAAGGACGGCGGTCGTGCTGGATATGTGAATTGCGACAAAACGTTGTTTTACATGTCAAAATTGTCAGACCTTTTTTCTGTTTTATTTTCTATTTTTCAAATGTTTACCAAGAAAGACGTGCTTGCATACTACATTCGATTGAACAACCATTCCGCGTGAAAGTGGTGTTTTGGGTTTCTCTGCTTTTCAACGTCGCAGCCTTCAAACCAACGTCTGACCCTAGCTTCGACGAGCGACATCGAAAGCTGAGACGTCGTCCAGCACCCGTGATTTCGATTGCTATTCAATTACGTGCCGATCGCACGTGCGCGCGCGAGTAGGCCTTTCGACCATATAGCAAGTTGCTTCGAGTGCGGGACAATACACGATACACAGGCAAACAAAAAAACGATTAATTGCCTTGTGATCATCACATTTCCTGTTATTCGTTATTGTCTGGAATCGCCAAAATATTATTGGAGCATGAAAAATAGTTTTGTCGATTCAATAAGTAGATAGTCTGGGAGGTCTGGACTATCGATGACGATTTTTAGTTTTCACCATCTATCAATTTAATGGCTGAACAAACTTGTGCATATTTTAAGATATTGTAGTGTTCAACACAGCTCCATACAATAAATTAATGTAATGCACTTTCACTTGTCACTGTCGCCTGTAGCTGCAGTCGGCTACGAACAAAGACCATATACTTACTAACTTAACTGTTAGTAAGTATAAGGTTGTAAGTACCTTCACGATGCGATGTGTTACGAAAATTAAAGATTTAGACATAGGGTAGTCATTATGAGTAGTTGGGGTTCAGCAATCGGGTCGTGTACAGTTTTTTTTTTATTGTACGACGGGTAAGCACTTAGCCTTCATCTCACCTGGTAATAAGTTAAGATAAGGTCGAAAGTGGAGGCGCACTTCACCCGGAATCCTCAACAAACTGAGGAACTGGCTATCTTACCTCGAAATGCCGGAACACAACAATTTTAGAATTGTTGTTATGGCGACAGAATTAGGTAAGATGGTGGTAGCTAGCCAGGCGGACTTAAACAAAATCCTACCACCAACCAACCAAGCAACCACTAACTTTCTTTGTCAAGCTGCAGGTAAGGGTCTCTAGCTGGCGCTATCTACTCTAGCATCAACTCTTGTGGCTACAACCAAAAGGTCACAGGGCATTGCTTTGGTGCCTTCCTATGGAGGTGGTCCATCCGCAGCATTAAGAAGACTTTTTTATTTTTTATTTATTAATTTAATTAGAACGGCTTTACAACCAATTACAAGAATTAATTAATAATAGTCAGATGTTAAGTACATATAAATTCTGCACAGAAATAAATGAAATAATAATGAATCAAAAATCTTAAAAATTAGAATTAAAATAAGATACAATTAAAGATGAATTATATAACATTACAAAACATAACATTTTCACAACAAAAAAAACACTACAAATTACATACATATCAATTCTTTCATTCCTGATCTCACAAAATCGCAAGCACACTGACATCAGTTGCTTCCATTCATCTGCAAAAACATCGCATCAGAGTTGGCCACTAGCAGTTAATTGAGGGTGGTCAGGGTTCGGGGCAGCGGAGACTGAGCATGCGACACTGTGCGACACGCTGGTAGGGCAAATAAACGGTGTGCTCTGACCCGACTTCAGAAGAATTCATTGACGGGGGATCAGGTGTGCCCAGTATTTAAGTATTTTTTTAACACAATGTCGGATTCACCATGACTGAGTTGGCTCTCCAGTGTCGCTATATCGTCCGTGTAAAGCGCAGTTGGGGTTTAGGTTTGCAGTCACGTCCGACACCTGCCGTCATAGTTGAAATCTGTCAAACTTAAAGGTCCTCTCATGCTTTCCTTTAAAAAAAATTAAGGGAGACATTAATGTACAGTCAATAATGTACGACCCGATAATGCACAACCAATAATTGATGACCATAACAGTGGACTTGGATGATTGGCATTGTCAACACGTGTCAATAATGCGCATCCAATAATCCGTATCCACTTTTTTTCTGTAGTCGACTACGTTGTTTCCTTGTATTCATGGGTGATAATAATTATTTATGGGTGTTTTTATCGGGACTCCCGTACGACCCACTGACCTCTACACGACTAAACCAACATGGCCAACCTCGACTCTTTTTGATCTTCTGCGTGGCATTGGGGAGTGTATATAAAAAGGCAGAGCCATAATCACTTGGACGTTCATGGTGACTACAGTCACAAAAAAAAACTAGCCTGAACTGTCCGTGGGGAGTACAGTCACCAGCCGACCATCAGCTGACTTAGTTCAGCTTTATTTAATATTTTAACGAACGCAGCCTAAATTAGTTCTGCTACCCCTTACTAAATGGATCTATAATACATATTTTATCTCTCAGAGTAATTATTTTCTCCGTGTGGCAGCAAAAATTACTTGCAAAAAATAAATAAAAAGTTAAGGGTCAGTCATTCAGTCAAAACAATAACATTGGTACGTGTTATGTTCGTAAAATATATAGTCTGAACAACTTATTTGTAAGATTATTGTATATCAAATGAATTGTGAAGATGTTAGCTTTACGAAATATATATGATTACGACAATTACGACATTTCTAAAAGATGTATGGTAAAGAATGAAACTTGAAAAAGTACGACATCGTAACGCGGTCATTGTTTGATGATTTCAATAAAGCATATAATACGTTTATTCAAGTCATAAAACGTTTTATTTTAAATAGATTTCGCATTATTTTATCTTTCAGTAAGTATTTTTTGTTTCACTAAAACTATAGTGGTTTATAAGTTATAAACGTTTTTCTCGAAAAAGCCGCGGTAGGCCGGTGACGCAGTAAGCGACGATAACGCGCGGACAGGTGACGCCAGAGTCACTCACGCGCTCCGAACGTTTGAGTGGATGAGCTTGCAAAGGAGGTCCTGAGAGGAGCGAGCCCGCGAAACCAAGCGCAGTGAAGGGGGAGGTGGCGACCGAAGCGAGCCATTGACCTCCGTAGCATAGCACAGGTTGGGTGGGTTAAGCGATATTCTGGGGTGACGAGTATGCTTTCTCTTGCACATGCATGCTTTTTAGTTTTTTTTATTGCATTGGCAACTCGTGCAGTACAAGCGAGGCATGATTCGTACTGAGCGACCAATGAGGGCTCAAGGATTTTAAAGACTCGCGGCCTATGAGTAGGAAGTGGCTTCCAGTTATTGGCCGTACATTATCTGATAATGCACAACACAACCAATAATTGGAAGCCATGGTTTCAAAATATCGGGTGTGGAAAATTGAATTGAAATATAGTGGATTCGAATAATTGGCTGCACATTATTGGTCGTGTAATATAGGGTCCCAAATTTATAGGTTATTCATCAAATGTACTTGATGACAACTGTCAAAATGATACCTTCAATGAGTTAAAAGTTAAAGGGACCCCCTGGTTTTTCAAGTTCAGATTAGCTGACAAAGCCTCAACATCTACCATCTGTCGCCTCAGATTAGGACACTAAAAAATTTACTTGTGTATAAATTTCATATTAACCCTTGATACAATATATATAATATAGGTACTTACTAACATTGACATATTTATTATTTGTGTTGTCCATGTTTTAGAAAATAAATGGTGATCCCATTTTATTAGACATACTCCCCTTAATTTGATAGACACAGCAGAAAAGTGACCCCCATCACTAATTGCCATTAAACAAAGAAGTTGATGTACATAGCTGTGTACAGCTATGTACGAGTTTTTGAGGTGTTCTCTTGCCTATATCAATGCCTTACTGCGCAGGTCACATCCACAAAGAACATACACGGCACTACATTGCGCCCGTTAACTTAGGGCATAAAACATACCATTCTGTACTATTCTAAGTTACCTGAATTAAATTTTATTATTATAAAACAACCGCCTCTGTGGTCTAGTGGCTCAAGCCACCGATTTCAAATCTAGAGGTCCCGGGTTCGATCCCATGGGGAGAACAATATATTGTGCTTGGTTTGGTTGGTGGTAGGACTTTGTTTAAGTCCGCCTGGCTAGCTACCACCATCTTACCTAATTCTGTCGCCATAATAACAATTCTTAAATTGTTGTGTTCCGGCATTTAGAGGTAAGATAGCCAGTTCCTTAGTTTGTTGAGGATTCCGGGTGAAGTGCGCCTCCACCTTCGGCCTTGTCTCAACTTGTCACCAGTTGAGATGAAGGCCAAGTGCATACCCGTGGTACAATTAAAAAAAATAATGATAAAGGTGTATTAAACCTCGCGTGCCCGTAATTTCACCGGCATACCATACCATACCCTTCAAACAGGAACACAGCCATGCTGCTTGGCGGTTAAAATAGGTATGGCTAATACTACTGATGCAAGTGGCAACTTGTTAGTCTGGCTGACGTGTCCAATCCGGACTACTTATACAAAAATGTATTATTCGTCCGGTCAACCGGACTAATAACCTAACTAGGTAGAAATTGATACTATACAAGACCCAAAACACATACAAAACGATTTGTCCTTTGTTGCTCCTTCAAACAAAAACTACATAACAGAGCTGGAATTTTGTAGATATTGTTCTGGACCATGAAAACAAAATACACTAGGGCTTTTAATTTGGGTACAACGCGGGAGTAGCAGAATCAGAGCTCTATGATTTATCCCAAAATTAAATGCATATTTTATGAATCCTAATTTATTTTAGAATATACCAGTGTGTTTGTGACATAATCATTGTAAAATTAAAATATTACATTGTTCATGTAGTTAATACTTTATTGTTAGTGCCAGAAATAAGCAAATTACAATGAGTGATGTGCATCACTAAACATAAAATGTCCACTCTGTTAAAATAATTAAATGCTATCTCGCTTTATTATTAGGACTTATTAAATATTTTTAAAAATAAGCAAATCTGTTAAAGTAAATTACAATTTTAAGATTCATCATCACTTCCACCAGGGGCCTTAGCTTTGGGGCCACCTGCTCGCTTAGCCATGATGATCTGGTCAACCTTTAGGATCGTAGTTGCAGCTCCCACAGCGTATTTCAGACCCCAGTGCTTGAGAACAAATAGGTCAAGAATGTCCTTCTCTTTGGCATCACAGACACCATTGTTTTCTGAATCAATGTCATAGCCAGCGAATTTGTTGCCCTCCTGAAATTAATTGTTTTGTTATTTTTGGTTGTATTAAAAAAGTACGAAAATAAACTATGTTGGATGAGAGTAGACCAAGCACAGATCCAACATAGATTATTGGGGTGATTGGTTTCAATACCACCTACTGTAGAAGACTACTAGTAGGTAGTAAGTATTAGGTGGTATTGAAACCTATCACTCACCCCCCTGGACTCATGAAAGGAATAAATGCTGACTGATAATAATGATTTATGATTGTGTACCAGATTTTTTTTATTATATTCAATTATATATGTCTATTGAGTTTTTAGGGTATATTCTTTTCATGTACCCACTATGATTTTAAATATGCAACGCGACAATTTTCATTAGTCTGTTCTTGCTTGGACATTTTTTTTTACTTTATGATGGGGAAGTGCTTGGCCTTCATCCCACCTTCCATTGGCATCCTGTCAAGTTACAATAAGGCTATCTTACCAATGCCAGAATACTATAATTTAGAATTGTTGGCGACAGACTTAGGTAAGATGGTGGAAGCTAGCCAGGCTGACTGAAACATACTATCCAAACCATGCATGGGAGGGTACAAGTTTATACTCCTGGGGATTGAACCCTAGACTACACTAGTTACCCAACCACCTCTGTGGTCTAGTGACTATAGGTTATTATAACCTGTTTAATATAATATACCTTGTGTGCTTTGTAGATGTTGTTGATGACATCTGTCGCGTTACCGCCGGTGTTTTCGGCCAGCGCCCGCGGGATCGCTTCGAGTGCGATTGCGAACTTCCTCACTGCATACTGCTCTAGGCCGGGAAGAGTATCCGCATATTGAAGCAGACTCTGGGCCAGTTCAATTTCTACTGCTCCAGCACCGGGCAGGAATCTGAAAGTATATAAACTTGTTGACCAGCCTGCAACTAAAATGTTTACAGTACCCTTCCCTGGAAAATCATTCAAACATTAATTTTATCATAATAATAATGAATGTTGAACTGGTTGTTCAACTGGGACAAAACTGTTTCATCCGTGTAAAAAATTGGTGCAAATTCAAATTATATTATCTGGAAGATAACTCAATTTATCATGAGGCCCCTTAAAGGATACCAGGCACACGGAGAGACTTACCTTCCATCCCTAGCAATGCTCTTGTAAGTGTTGACACCATCATCAATAGCCCGTTCAATGTCATCCATGTAGTTGTTGGTAGCTCCTCTGATGAGTACTGTTGAGATGCGCGACTCTTTGCTCTCCATCCGGAAGGCTACAACGCGAGTATCGCCCACTTCCTCCACATTTACCACATCACAGTAGCCTAGTTCCTCTGCTGTGGGCGTGGTCAGTCTTGGTAGAACCTGAATAACAGAAACAGTGTAATTATTGTAACTAGTAAAAAAGTAACGGGCTAAGACTTTTTCTCCTCAAGGGTTTTCTGTTCACTACTCAGAGAGTGGATCTTAGGGGTGATCCTCCTAGCTAAGTCAAAGTCAAAGTTAAATATTTTTATTCATTAAGATTTTTAGGATCATTTGAAATCGTCAAATCTACCGCCTGTCGCATCGCGACCAGCACACAAGGAGAAAGACAAGAACCTCGGGCTGGTAAATTTTTTGATGATCCATTTAACATTTAGGTATACAGTGTTTATAATAATTTAATAACATTACAAGTGTTTACCTACATCATAAACCTAAATACTTAATATTATCTATTATATTCCTAAGCGATACCTAGGTATGTCAAGTTTATTTTTATTACTAGTATTAACACTGTGTACATCACTTCTTTTACCAGACTCATCAATGTTCCAATGAGCGTGCATTAGATTTTCATAAATGTATTGGGCTGACTGTAAGAATACCAATCTCTTTAAAACGTTCCCTAAGAGAGTCACGAGTTTTCAATTTATAAATTGCCCGTACAGCTCTCTTTTGCAGGATAAAAATTCTTTAGATATCTGCTGCATTTCCCCATAAAAATATGCAATAGGACATAACGCTGTGGAAGTAACTAAAATAAACTAACCTCGCCGTGGTTTCATCGGTAAGATGCCTTATGGTACGTAGCTAGGGGGTAGTCAGAGGCACGTCCAAACTTGTGTTAGGCACATGCCCATGTTTTGTAAGTAGTTAGTTTTTAATATGTGACAGGTTGCAAGCCCATCGCCGCTTAGAGCAATACTAGCCAGAGCTGTCACATGCTATTCGTACCTTTGGTCATAGGGACCAGCCGTGTTCCTCAAATTTCCTTGTTTTTATTATGGAATGACGGGGAAGCACTTTACTTTCATCTCACCTGGTTACAAGTTAAAATTAGGCCAGAAAGTTACTTTCAAACATGAGCATTCGCATGTTCTTAAGTTTAAGAAAAACCGAAAAGCACATTGGTACACAACTGGATTAGAACTCACAACCTTCGGGTCGAAAAGCGGCCCACACCCATAGTTATAGTGTCTATCTAGTGGTGTTTTGATAAAAAAGAAAAGATTTCAATGTTATCCCCGCCGGCACTGCAACACCATAGCTTTCGGGACCTTTCTTCGTGAAAAAGACGCGCCTTAGGGCCACCAAAGATTTCATAATCAAATGACTTTTTTAGTTGAATTTTTAATCTTTTTTTTTTTTATAAAGTTAATTTCAACTGTAGTAGTACTTGAACCAAAATGGAAAATAAAAGCACCAATTATTAAAGCATGACTTGTTGTAGGCATATGAGTACGTTTCTCAGTAGGTACACTCTTCAGACTGTGTAAAATTGTTGTTTTGTCAACAGACTTAGGTAGCTAGCCAGATGTACATTAATGTTTTATTGTATGTAAGGGAAGGACTTGGCCTTCATCTATCCTGGTTTAATGTTATGATAAGGCCAAAGGTTGATACACACTTCACCAGGAATCCTCAACAGTCTGAGGAGATGGCTAACATACACTAAATGCCCACAGATTTAGGTAAGATGGTGGAAGCTAGCCAGGCAGACATAAACATAGTCCTACCACCAACCAACTCATTCATCTGCTAACAACCATACCATAATCCTCTATTTTATATTTCAATAATTACAATTACATTAAATAATCAATAATATTATATTGTAATGACACTTGACTTGTGCCAAAATTGTTGTTTTAATGATATTCAATAAGTTTTAGATAAAATCAGACTTAAAAGTAGCCTGAAAAATACTTACAGTAGCATTTACAGTCTTGGACAAGCGGCGAAGATCGAACTTGGAGGTTAGACGGACAGCCATGATGCCATACTTGTTGAGGAAATGCAGAGCCATGTCACCAAACTTAGCAGCAGCAACTATAACCTTCACTCCAGCATCAGCTATGTCCTTGATCTGTTTCTCAAGAAGAGATTCTTCCCCACGACTGAAGTTAAGGAGCTCATCAGCTGATTTTATGAGAACAGTGCCTTTGGTTTCAGTTTGTGTAATGTCAATGGGGCAAGTGTACACTGCCACCTTGACTTTGAATGCAGATGTGATATCACCTTCAACTTCACGTTTGAATACCATGCCAGAAAGCACTTCTGATTGGAGGACACCTGCACCGGAGATCTGTAATAGATAGGAATGTGCGCTTTAGTGTGTAGCATGTGGCTCAGCTGTGGAATACCATAGTCATGTACTGATCCCACTGATGGGACCCTGAATAGCAACAGTGATTTATTTGTAAGTAAAATTCACCAAGCATAGTCAAAGTCAAAGTCAAATATATTTATTCAGTAAGATTTTTTAGGATTACTTTGAAACATCAAATCTACCGCCTGTTCGGAATCGCGACCAGCACACAAGGAGAACGGCAAGAACCTTGCGCTAGTTTTTTTAATGATATATATGTATATAGACCTATTAGATTATAGATTAAATTGGTGATATTCTTACCTTACAGATTCGGACATTATCTACATTGAATGTAGTTTTTTCTGGCAAAACTCCCACACAAGCTTTAGAAACAAGACCAGCAATGAAGTCCTCATATCCATACTGCTTTGACATGATTGATGATTTAATACCCTTTGTGATCTCTGGGATATTCTTAGGGTCCTTGATCTCATGGCATACAAGGCTTGGAAGAATCTCAATACATTTGTCAAGTGCCATTTCATAGCCATCAGCTATTTCACTTGTGGTTACGCCTAATCTAAGGAGCTCCTCCGCAGATTCCAATAGAGCTCCAGATATAACAATGACAAAATTAGTCCCGTCTCCGACTTCTGCGTCTTGCATTTGACTAGCAAGCACCATCAGCTTAGCAGCAGGATGTTCCACATCAAGTTCCCGAATGATGGTGCCAGCATCACTGGTCACAAATTGCTTGTCAATGTGGTTGATGATCATTTTGTTCATGCCATTGGGTCCGTATGCAGAGCGCACGCTCTGTGCAAACTGTTTGCAGGCGTTTATGTTACGGTACACTGCTTCTTCCAACCCTGAGTACATCTGTAATTATGGGTGTGAATATCTATTATTAAATAAAAATACAGAAACCAATAGGGTTCCATTGCATGAGTCATGTCTTTATGTATGGAAAAAGAGCTAGGTAGGTTGCTGAGGAGTTGCAGTTTTCAAAAAATATTGTAGTTTTCATAGTGCGTTGTAGAAGTATCTAGTAATTCACAGGTTACTAATCATAAAACTAGCAACAAGAGACTTGGAAAGTTATTCATGAATAAATAAAGCACAAAAGAAAAAACATTTGGCCGGTCCGGTCCGCATGACAGTAATGGTTAGAATTATTTAATTGAAAATTTGACTTACTCGTGCTCCTTCTTTGAGCATTTGGGGAACACCCGGGGCTTTAGGTATATGTAGAGCCATTTTTGCCTGGTATTACTTGGATTTTTTAGTGAAAAATATTTCTTTATTTTCTAGTAAAATCCGCGTGAGGAACGAACGAAACAAAAGAAAAGAGTGAACTTGTGATTGTGAACTTCTATTGAACCACCTACACCACAGATCAATAAATAGGAACAAATGAACATTGAGATTGAATTGAATGATTGAAATTTTTTAACTGCAACCATAGACAAACAATGAAGATTTTCCCACTACTGTTGACCTGTGAAAATTGATTCGAAACCCTCGATTGCAGAGGAGCAGTAGCTTGACGCGGGATACGGTTGTAGTTCGGTTCGAATTCGAAACATCTTGAGGGGTAGTAGGTATCAAATGAATAGGTGCCTACAGCATACTGCATAGGACTTTTTCTTTCTAACTTTATGGTTCGAAAACCCAAACGGCGGCACGGCGGCGACGACGGTAAAACCCCATTAGAAAAATGGGGCCTGCCTGTAATATTATGATGTCTGAACTTTTCCGCTAAGCAGAATATAAAATAAGCACTTCACTACATATTTCAAATAATAATAAATATTACAGGACATTAATTTCACACAACGCAATCTAGCCCCAAACTAAGCATAACTTGTAATATGAGAACTAGATTACGGATAGAATAGGTACATAAATACTTAAAAAAAAAAGAAATATGGTACAATACAACACCCAAACATAGAACAAACATCTATATTCATCACACAAATGTTTGTCCTGGGTGGGAATCGAACCCACATTGCTATTTATGATTTCAAATAATTATTACGTACCTAGTAATTATCCAATACTACCTCACTCTACAAGAATGATCTGGTAGAATTTGTTTCTTGACATTAGGTTCGCCCATCCCATGTACCTATACCTCTTTCTTATGATTAGTGCAGTACCTATTTGTTATCAACTTATCTATTTTACACATTTTAGCATAATTTTATTTTGAATGCTGCTCATGGTTGTACCCAACCAACGAATTTTGTCATCTTTGTTAAAACATGTTCGCAATAAATAATTATGATTATCTTACAAGCTGTATGTTCCGGTGAAATTTCGGGCTCAATGTTGACCAAGCTGACGCAACGTAGTGTCGCGCAGGTCACGTTCTTTGTGGCTTTGACCTGCGCAGTATAATAATACTTTGATATTTTAGGATCGTGGGTTGGACCTGCAGTTTTGACTTAAAATTCATTAGAAAATCTATAGAACTTCATCTCAGCCCGAGGATGTCGTTACAGGCGATGAAGGAATTTTGCCAGAGATGGCGAACACTTCAAATAAGCCAATTTGAGGCGTAAAAGATGTTATGCCTTGTATGTGTGTGCTCGTATGCTATTGGCCATCTATCCCCTGGTGAAATCCCTTAATCGTCTTTTACGATATCCGCAAACTGAGATGGTGGATCTATCTATAAGACCGAGACCACCACTACAACACAACACAAAATGAAACATCCGATTTATTAGTAAAATATAATTAATCAAAAAAATATATATATTTATAGATACATACATAAACATTTTAATTCCATTCGAGGTTAAATAAATATACCAAGATAAAATGACAACCATGTATAATACCATAACATCGAAAAAAAAAAACTGAAAATTACAAATAATACATAATGGTTAGAATGTAAGATAGGTATAAAAAAGTAAGTAAGTACTTAAAATATGCAAAAATAATAGGTACCGTAAAAAGTTCTATGTTTTACGTTACATCAGACACTGTCTAAAATAAGATACAGATTGATTGTTTTCCAAAATATGTAATCCTCATAGTCACCGAGTACTTTCCTAGCACTAACATCACAGGTTGGTCCCCTAACTGACCTAACTTTAATAAAAATACAAGCGTGCTATAACACACTCCAGTTTCAAGGGATATTTAATACTGATCTAATAATAGCTTAACTATAAATTTTAGTAACTGTAAAGCCTCGTCACAGACATATTTAAAAATAAAGTTTTATACCTAGTTACAGAGTACAAATCCAATTCAATCATAACATTATTTTGTTGCAATGGAATTATATTATCTGTGCATTTTGGGGCAATAATACCAGCTTACAGAATTTGTTGCGATTATTATTATTACGAATCTATCATATTCAGTATTAGCTTAGCTGCTGTAATGAACTAGAAATCATAATTTTAAATTTTGGGGTTACCCCAAGATACTTGCGTACACATTACTACAAATCAAAATGGCTGTGTTCGAAGTTCGAACACATAATATGATGTTGAGTGTCTACTAGACAGGTCATTAGTGTTATGCCAACAAATATTGCAACAATGTATAGAAAATGTTGGATCTTATTTCAATACTATGTTGTGAATATACGAACATGCAGTATGCAAAACGGAGCCTTACATTTTCATGTACTACCACCTACTTACCTTACCTAGCTAAAGTTACTGCATCTAACGATAATGTTTAGTCTAAAATTAAGTACATAATAGAAACTAAATTTTTCAATGAGATCATTCAATACCACCGAATGAAGCTAACTAACGTCTGGCGATGCTTATCATCGTTAAGTTATAAAATCACACATTTTTCTAATTGATTTGAGTACTTAACAGTAAATAAGGATATGTTTACATTAATTGCAAGATTTAAACACAGATCGTACCTAGTATTACATTCAATTAATGTTAGCCTAAGCGCAGAATCAGAAGCAAGAATTAGAAAGAATATTTTATCAAACCAAATCATAGACATGACTTAATATTCGATAAGAAAAAGGCAAAATTCGTAATGATAAAACGTAATAAAAATCAGACTACAAGGGTTGAAATTAAAAATAACATCATACATTACAGATAAGTATATCACAAGTAATTTATCTATTAGAAAATATCAGTCAATTTAGTAACATAAATTCGAAATTGGAATAATTGTAGACTTTATCTAAAGTTTGTTATTGTTAATAGAATTTCTGAGTGTAACAGAGCAACAACAAGAATGATGAGTGCTTTTACAAATAGTACTTCAATTCTAACCACACTACTTATAACTATTTATTTTTATAACTGCATGTGATCTCACAATCTACCCCAATGCCGTAAAAATAGCACACGTTTTTGTCTCGTCCAAAGCTACCTCAAGAACTTTTCTATCAGCCCGACCAATGTCAAAGGAAACATTGCCCTAAGAATAGTTATAAAAGGCGGCAGTAGATGGCGTTGACACATAAGTCGCGAGATAGGGAGTATATCGTTCTCAATGATTTCGCGCACTCTCACATTTTATTATAACTCTTTACACGTCTCGTCCAATGACCTCACGATTTAGACATCAGCCAGCCCAATTTCAAAGAGCAGCTTGCCACTATAGTGATCGAAATAGGGGACCGCATATGGCGTCGTCACATAAGTCGTGAGGTCGTAGTTAATGTATCAGAATAGGTTTTTCGGCGGTGGTACTGAGACTACAGCGGCGCCAGCTCGCCCGGTGCTAAGCGGCGCGAGTTTACGCCAGCAGTTTGATTCAGAATCATAAACTTCTACGACGCATAAGTACTGCACGCCGTCAAATCCACCTGAAAAATAAACAAATTTAAACTTCTACTTTACCGGTCTAGAAGTTTCGATTTCAAGAAATTTATAAATGTGTGAAAAAAAAAATTATAGTTTGAGATTTGTGATAGTTAAATTTTACGGTCTGGAAGAAGTGAGGCCTATGCCCAGCAACACTTCAATAAATAAATATTACAGAACATTAATTACACACAGCGCCATCTAGTCCCAAACTAAGCAAAGTTAGTAATATGGGAACTAGATTAAGCAAACATACTTATATACCTACTTTTTATTGTAAATACATACTTCTGACTAATAATAATAAAAGTTTACATGGAGGACCGCAGAAAGCTTTTTTTACCATTCGAATTTCAACAAGTACATGATTGATTATTATTATAGTGGACATTCCACACAATTTATGGTCGTCTAGCCTTTTAAATTGCAAAAGGGACACATATATGTTATAGAATACAGGTTAGCAATACATAACATTCGCCCACTAACCTACTGCCACAATCCTGTCCCCTAACAGACAGGAGCCAATAGCGTCGCGTCCGTACGAGAGGCGAGCCAATAGCGTCCACGTGTCGGCGATGGGGTCGTACCGTTCCACGCAGGCCAGCCGACCCGCGATCGAGTTTGCAGGAGCTTCGTGACCGCCCAATGCGTACAGATAGCCGCCGGCAGCGCAAACCTAGACATGTTATATATCAAATAAAATATTTATACTTTTACTTGACAAAGCGAAGTAAACGGTGTAAAATCTGGGCCAGATAGACAAACTTCGAAAGAGACACGACATAGAAATCGATCGTCGTATCGACAACGCCTGGAAGTGCTTCTGGTCCATGAAGGTATCTTTCCACTGACATTCCACATTACCGCCTCTGTGGTCTAGTGGTTCAACCCACCGATTTCAGATCCAGAGGTCCCGGGTTAGATCCCCAAAGGGGGTACAATATATTGTGCTTGGTTTGGTTAGTGGTAGGATTGGTAGCCTGGCTAGCTACCACCATCTTACCTAATTCTGTCGCCATAATAACAATTGTTAAAAAAAATTGTTTTGTTCCGGCATTCAGAGGTAAGATAGCCAGTTCCTCAGTTTGTTGGGGATTCTGGGTTAAATGCGCCTCCATCTTCGGCTTTATCTCAACCTGGTAACACCAGGTGAGATGAAGGCCAAGCGCTTCCTCGTCGTACGATAAAAAAAAATGTGTATCCTACGCGTCCTTACCTGCCCAGACTGGAACTGACTGAGTTACAGAAATTTGTCAGAGGGCGGTGATACGTTAACTTACTGGCATTGCCGATGTAGGCCAAGAGACCGCAAGACTGAAGTGGAATTGGGTAGGCCATGTATGCCGAATGTCTACAGACAAACGGGAAAACGTTGCAACTCTTTGGCTCCCTCATGATGGACGGCGACGTCGGGTGAGCCGCGAAAGTGTTGGCGGGATGAAATCGATCATTTCGATTAGGAATGACAGCAGTGAGAATCAATGTAACATAAAAAAATGCGCTTACGTGCTATTATTTTAGGGGTTGGAAATATTGTGATACAGAATTATAGTTCACAGAAAAATGTTTCATCGCATATCAAGTTTGTTTGCAACTTAAGGGTTCGCAAAACATGGCGCATCGGCTGCTGCTACCGCGGCACATTTTCTTTAATTGTGTATGTGTCGACTCTTGACCTCGAAACTTACACAGGCAAGGATGGGATCTACAATCGAGCGAGCCTACTGGGAAGGTGCCTATAAACTCTCTTTTAAGACATTAAGGTCGTAGCTTAGTGAAAAACGGACTCTGGGAGCTAAAACCAAGTTCTTGCGGGGAACATAATAAAATATTCTTGAAAGTGCATAATAATTCTTAAATGTCGGGTCTTATATTTAACCACCTCTGTGGTCTAGTGGTTCGCCCACCGGCCAGAGGTTCCGGGTTCGATTCCCAGGGGGAGTACAATATTGTGCTTGGTTTGGTTGGTGGTAGGACTTTGTTTAAGTCCGCCTGGCTAGCTACCACCATCTTACCTCATTCTGTCGCCATAACAACAATTTTTAAATTATTGTGTTCCGGTTTTAGCGGTTGAAGATTCCGGGAAAAATGCGCTTCCACCTTCAGCCTTATCATAACTTGAAAATGGTATCAGGACACTTGCGCGAAGGACATTTGCGCGAAGAGACACTTGCTCGAAGAGACATTTGAGCGAAAGACACTTCGCTCAAATGTCACTTTCGCGCAAGTGTACCAGACCCCTTGAAAATCAGATGAGATGAAGGCAAAGTCCACCTCCACGTCATACAATAAAAAAAACCATCCCGCATTGAGCGCAGTGAAGAGACAGTGTAGTGTAGTGTAGTGTAGTGTCAGCAGTGTACGTACGCTGAGTCCGCCGCGCCGCCTCGTCATGGGCGCGCAGTTGGTCCAGTGGTTGGTGGCGGGGTCGTAGCACTCCACGGATCGCAGACAGGCCCCCCCGTCGCGCCCCCCCGCCGCGTACAGCCGCCCCCGCAGTGCCGCCACCCCGCACGTGCTCCGCGCGCCGCTCATCGCCGCCACTATCGTCCACGTCCGCGAGCATGCGTCCCATCTAAACAACACAAACAAACTTATATTTACGGGATATTGATCATGATTTTTGATGAATGTGTTATCCGATATTTCGACGCAAACATCCAATGGTCAAACATCATCATCATCGGTCTTCTTCACCTCAACCGCTTCTGGGAGGTGTGGCTAAGAAACGAGCATAATCATTTCTGGCTTCAACTTCAGCTGTCACAACTGTTGAGTCATTTGGTTTTATGAGACTAATAAAATGTTACCGTTCAACGGAATTCAAGTAGATCCATCCATCGTGACCGCCGACCGCGTAGACGGGCGAGTTAGGTCCCTCTCCCAACACCGCTACGCCCAGTCCGTGCCTGTGAGTGTTCATCGGCGCTATGGTATTCCACGTCAGCGATGATAGGTCGAAACATTCCACCTGGAACCAGAACATTGTATGGCGCAGCCGGTAGGATTGCCTGAGTTCAACTCAAATTTTTAAATAGTTTTGAAAAAGAACATGCTATATTGTGAAGTTGGGTTTGGTTTGCGTGATACTTTTTTAAACAAATTTCTATGTATAAGTTTTACAGAAGTTTCTTTATAGTAAGCAATTTTATTTTTGGTACAGATTTCTATTTCAAAATAAATATTATAAGACATTCATTTCACACAGTAGGTGAAACAGTAAACATAAGTTGGTACGTAGCATTAAACTCAGATGAATAAATGAGTTTACCGTATTAAGAGTCTTCAGACCATCCCTCCCGCCAACGACAATGAGTTTATTGTGCAACACCGCCACTCCAAACTGTAGCCTCCTTGCACCCATCCTCATAAACGGCGTCCATGTGTTCGTTCGGGGGTCGTACATTTCCATATTGCTAGCACCCTGGAGAAAAGTCTAAAATATAACCTCCAATGGTACTTCGGTTTTAAGAATGTATTTACCTGATTAACATAAAAACACTAATATATTTGTGGTCATGATACCTTATAGCCATCCATGCCTCCTATAGCTAGGAGGCGTCCGATAGTTGAAGTCCTAGGCCTCGTTCTATGCGAGAAGAGCAGAGATCGTCGTTCAGGCAACAAGTGCCACTTCACAGCCTCCATTATTAGGTGTTGGCATTCTGGGACATTGCCACAAGCATGCTCTACTTTATCTATTAGATACTGAAACAGATGATATGTGCGCTTAGTGAGAAGCGCCTAAATATCAAACTAAAAGTTAAATATTTTTTATTATTTAATACTAGCAAGGATGAGGCCTAGATCTATGATGAAGCCAGCCTACCCAGAAGGTACCTATTAACTCTTCTTAGCTCTATTAAGACAATAGTGTCGTAACACAGCGGAAATATAGACGCTAGAAGCTGATTCCAAAAACTATTTTTGAAAGTGCTTAGTACTTATAAATAGAATATCAACCAGGTAGGGATGATAACTAACTGTGCGTCTGAAATTCTAAGTAAATATTAAAAAACGGCAACGACAAAATAGAGTGATGAGGCTCGAGGGCTATCCAGCCGCAGTTTGCACTTTGGACTTGCAGGAGTTGCCAAAGTTGAGAGGGTGGTGGGTGGAGGGACAGGTGGAGGTTGACATCCGTAAACTCCATGCCAGAAGGGTAAGGTGGCCAGTTACTTTGACCTATGCATCTTAAAGGGGGACAGGTCTAAAGCTTTTTCTCCGAAACATACATGTCTTCGTTTTTGAGAGCATTGCAACCAAAACAAGAACACAGCTGCCTATACTAAGACAAGAGAGTGACAGAACTATAGACACACATCCATAAAAAAGGGAATTTATCAAAGTGCCGAATCCTCAATATTTTTGCCAACTTTTTCTGTTTACGACACTAGTAATACTCGACACTGGCAGAATCGATAAAACGGTTGCACGCCATATCAAATAAGTTGAAGTTGAGTGATGCTGATGCGCTAGATTGTAAATAATCTGATTGGTCAGAATATATATGAAGCAGGCCTGAATGAGTGACAATTGATCAACACCTAAGTAGGTACACACCGCCCTCAAATACAAAGCCTATTTTAGAGCAAAAGGGCGCTTCCAAATCTTGAACAAAGCACGTCTTCGTTTATTTATATAATTATCATGAATTGTGTAACTGACTGACCATCCACGAGCAGCCCAAAGCAGCGGTCCAAGAGCCTTGAAATTGTCAGAGTACGTAGCTCGTTTTGTAGTGTTGGGGTGCAGTTAATGGGTTTGGAGAAATTCCCGTACACATGTAACCTACCTACATGTGTAATATTGAGCTACGACGCTGCGTACGTCATGTAAATTATGTTATGTGGTACTCCTAAAACCGTTTAAAAATTAGGTTTCCGGCATTTATAAGCTAAAAAAGCCAGTTCCTCGGTTTGTTGAGGATTCCTGGTGAAGTGCGCCTCCACCTGCAGCCTTAAGACAAGCAATAAAAAAAGAACCTAAAATGATTTTGTTTAATGGCATCGACGGGGGACACGTCTACCGCATGCATCACGAAAGTTATGCTCCAACTCTATCTAACGAATCTAACAAGGCGGAAAGCGTAGACGAGGTAGACCAAATACATGGTGTCACGATGACCTTGATCACCACAAAAACTGTGAGGACTAACATCTGAGAGCACAGGAAGGAGTTGGGGAGGCCTTTGCTTAGCAGTGGCAAGGTATTGGCTTCTCAGTCTGTTGATGATATTGATGGGTGAAGTGCCGTCTAATGCCTTATCATAAATTGACAACAGAGTATCGATTCTCAAACACTCGGAAAGTTTTCGGATCGGAAACATCACCTTTTGTCGGATCCGACATAGAATCCGATAGATTTCGATGCTATTCTCACATCATTTCTGAAAATCTTCTGTGGGAAGCATCGAATTCTACCTAATGTCAAAATATTTAGATTTCGGAGTTAAGAATAGCGTTCTCGAAATCTCCATCGGAAGCTTCCGAACATTCGGAAAGCCGATAGCTTTCCGAATGTTTGAAAATAACTACCTATGCAGATTTAGATTCCGATAGATTTCAAAGCTATTCTCGAACCACTTCTGAAAATCTTCTGTGGAACATTTTTTGGTTGTTCAAGTTAAGAATTGCGTTTCCGGAATCTACATGGGAAGCTTCCGAATTCGATCCGATAAGGCTTCCCGTATGTTTCGTTATAGGTAACAGGCAGGTGATATGAAGGTAAGCGCTTCCCCGTCATAGAATAAGAAAAATAGGCTGAAAACCACAGTAACATCATCAACAACAGCTCATTAATTTCCACTGTTGTAAAAAGCTTTCACAGAACTTTTGCCATAATCCACACGCTTAGAAGGCGGCTTGGTGATCATAGTAAAGGTGTATAATACACAGAAGGAATGTTAGCTGCCCTTATCTTGGTGCGAACCTTTAGTCGACATTTACGATATCTGCTGAGTTAGAGGAGGAGATCGCCACGGCGGCATATACATTGCGACAGAATAATATGTATGTGTACGTATCATATAATTTCCGTTTACTGTACCAACAGTAAAGGTATTAATTTAATGTTCTTCGTTCTGGGTACTACCAAAACAAAAACAAAACCTTTGTTATTTTTGGATAGCTTAACTTTTGGTTTGTTTTCGACCGCAGACACATTAATATCTGTACATAAAGACTTTGTTGAGAATCCAACCTGACTCAACAGGAAGGGTGAGTCACCTATTCAGTAAAATAGAGCAAAAGTTTTCTGGAATAGCGCATGGTAGGTATTTTGGTAGCAACTTTGTTGATGTTCTGACAAAGGAATGGACCTTTCTCCATCTTATTTTGTTACTTAACTCTTAATTAGTGTTGTAGACTTTGTTTTAGTTGGTAGCATTATGGAACTACATAGGTACTAGGTATCCAACACACTACAATTTACTGTTCTAGCTTGTTTTTACCATAACGGGAGCAGACAAATTCATTGGTTTGGTCAACACATTTAATCGAAGATTGCTAGTGCTAGCTATGGAGATCCGTGCATTTCGCCTTCAAGACGTAAATCCATGGACTTTTTTTAACATGTGGAGACGCTACGAATTTTTTGTTTTGCCTTCGAGGGAAAGGCCGGTAGTACACAGTGTAAACCACAATGTCAGGATCGAGATTGGCTGGAGCGCAGCAAGGGACGATTGAGGTACTGGGTGCACAATGATTTATATTCAAATACACAATAGCGGCAGTTTTGCTTTTTAATGACGGGTACACCAAAATATGTATCCAAAGTCAAGAGGTTTATTTATGCTACTATATTATTTATTAGTTACAAGGTGCACCAGGATATGTACCAAAGTGCACAATACTGCATTTATAAACGCACAAGGTGCATACAATTTTTTTTCCAGTGTTTATGTTATTTTTATCTTATTAAACCACAGAGCAAAACTCGGTCGCCCAGCTACTCACATCTGAATATGAGACACTAAAGTAACATAATTTTAAACCACCTCTGTGGTCTAGTGGTTCAACCAACCGGGTTCGATCACCATGGGGAGTACAATATTGTGCATTAAGTCCCCCTGGCTAGCTACCAGCATCTTACTTAATTCTGTCGCCATAACAAAATGTCTAAAATTGTCGTTGTCTGGCATTAAGAGATAAGGTTCAGTTTTTTGAGGATTCCGAGTAAAATGGGCCTCCACCTTCAGCCTTATCTTAAGTTGCAACAAGGTGAGATGAAGGCCAAGCGCTTCCTTGTCATACAATAAAAATATAAAAAAATCTGCACTCCTACACTACATAAAAGTTACCGAGAAAATGTTGGGCCATGCTTTGATTGTCCAGTCCCAGTCAGTCTATATAATGATTTTATACATGTACTTAGTTAAAACTAGTAGTTCGCCTGAGATCTTGTGATGTCTGGTTTGTGACGGAGATTATTTCTCATATAGAACGTAATGAACAAACACTATAATTGTGCTTTCATTACACCCTCTCACCGCAGGCTCTCTCTTGTTGCTAATTTAATGTATCCTTACTAACATGAAACAAAGGTTGATGTCGTTTTGAAAAACACTCTCAAAACTGTTGCCTTAGTAGTTGTGGTTTAAAAATCTAACCCTCCAGCCCATGGATGTAGTAAATTCAACTTCAATTGGTGTTAACGTAACTGTGAGCACCAATCTGTCTGCTCAGCGTGGCGATAATGGCCGTACCGTACCGTATTGATTGAATAGCAATAGATAAAATAGACCAGTTTTAATGAAATTTCGAATACCCTCTCTTATCTTACAAAACCTGATGATCATCCGTTGCCCCCTTCATCATAAAAAACACCCCTAATAAGGGCAAAATATACGTATATTGAAATCAGTCTCAACCCCTATTTTATATGGTATTTCATGCTTAACACATTTTCAAGACTTCAATCTTATTTACCCCTTTTGCAACCCTTAATGTAAATAAAGGGATGGTTTAATCAAACCAAAAGAAAGTTAATTGTGAGGTCACAGGTGTTACGAAATCCACCCCTATTTTAAAGTGTTTGAAAAATTTTTGAATGTGCAGTCGACACTCTTACAAATGATACCCCACCCCACAAGCCAAAAATCTTCTCGTCTCACTAACACCCCTATTTCTCAAAAACTACCCTAGTGTCAAGATAATCCTCGAACCGATTGATGAGTATTAATATAATCTCTGCATGTTCAAAATTTTTAATTGATCAGATTAGCCATTCGAAAGATATTGGCGAAAAATTATATTTCTTTCCACCCCAATATCTCAAAAACTACCCCTCTTATCAAAAATCCCCCGTGACAATCAAATTCTATTTACGCTATCTCTATTCAGTTTAAATTACATGAAGAACGGATAATCCGTTCGAGAGTTATGCCATCACAAACATTGCCACATAACTACATACATACAGTGCTGGATTACCCAACTTAACTCGGAGATCTTGTTCGCTTCGCTCACTCAGTCAACTAATATAATAGAGATTTGCATTACCTCAGATGACAGCAAAGGAAGTTTTATTAACTTGAGCAGTGTGGGTAAATGTTGTTCTCTATTAGCACTGTCATGTTGGACCCAGGTCATGAGACTCTCAAACACATTCTCCTCAGTAATTACATTGAGATCATCGGATTTGAGCAGGTTAGCCATCTGGTCTGCCTGTAAAGCTAGAAACTCTTGATGTTTTACCACCTGAAATGGAAGATACCTTTAACAACTGTTTGACCTTTTGGTAAAACTGAGTGACCAAAGGTCATAAAGAGGCTGGAAAAGAAAATCTGGAGAGTTTGGTGTGTTTAGTTTTTATCACAATGATAGCAAAAGTATTTGATTAAATTCAGGATGCTGCAGCCTATTTCCTGGTGAAACTTGAGTAGCCTTTTGCAACAATAGAGCTGGAAGGGCTCTATTCTTAGGCCAACTCAAAAACTCAAGCATGATAACTATATATTTGTTTGTGATGTTATTTTAATCCAGTTACCTGCATAAATAGTTGGTAAGTGTATTTCAAAGCAGCCCTATGCAGATCTATACACGACTGCTGCTCAGCAAAGAGTGCAATGCCAAGGCAGTTGCAGGGATCTAGTTGTTTTGTGAGGAATGCACAACAGGCATTGGTTACAGAATTCAACCGCAGCAGACTGGCCGTTGATAGAAGAACTTCTACAGTTTCTTCTCGTAGCTCTGTAAATTAATCATTTTTGTAACCATTAGAATGTTAATCCTTGAAAGACTTACTTCTACAAGCATCTAAACATGAAACAAGTACAAAGCAGGTTTTTTTGTCAGCAGAAATAATGTTTTCTTTTACAAGTGTTCTTTTCTTCATTCATTTGAATAATCTAACTCTATAGTACATTGTCATTATTTTATTATAGATACATGAATGAGGAAGGAGTGAATGGCACAATGGTTCAATATACAACAGTTTCTACCAAGTGTTTATGTCAACAATAATGATACCAACCTATTGTTCCAGTATAGCAATAATGAATAAGAGATTGA
Source organism: Venusia cambrica (assembly GCA_951394065.1). Lineage (NCBI taxonomy): Eukaryota > Metazoa > Arthropoda > Insecta > Lepidoptera > Geometridae > Venusia > Venusia cambrica. The sequence goes on from OX596055.1 coordinate 8,571,160, forward strand.
AGAGCCTGTGGATCAACTCTTTCTAGAGTTATCTCAGTGAGCTGTGCTTCCCTTAATGAGCCGGTAAACATTGCTGCAAAGTATTCACTGCATGAGGATAGCAGCACTTTGTGAGCTGGAATTCTGTAGAAATTATGCTACAAATATTATTATGAAATTAGTGTTACTACTTACACATCCCATCCAGGACAAACATTTGTGTGATGAATATAGATGTTTGTTCTGTGTTTGGGTGTTGTATCATATAGCACATTTGCATTTACAAAAGTATTTAAGTATTCTAACCATAATCTAGTTTCCATATTACAAGCTATGCTTAGTATGGGGCTAGATAGCGCTGTGTAAAATAAATGTCCTGTCATATTTATTTATATTTCTTTTTTTGAATATACCTATATTTTGATAGGCTGTTCAAATAAAATTAACTGGGTATATTTATTGCATTTCCGCAATATATTTTGTTGTATGAGAACATTTTTCATCTCCATATTTTCTCTAATTTTTTTATTTGACCTTATAAAGAATACAGTTAGCTACTTACATATCATTGATACAATTATTACAATAGAGAATAGTTTAGATTGGCATACAAGTAGCATAATAAATCCAGTCAATGACTAAGTAATGATATTTCGAAAGTACAGTTCATGCTGCATGCACAAGGACATCTTTGTCTGGCAGGTGTTGCATTCCATTCAAACCATGGACAGCTCTTAAACTAGGTACTAATTTTCTTTGTTCTTATCTACCAACTACAACTAAGGGAAAAAAATAAAATTCATCCAATTAGACGCCATAGCGTCTAATTGGATGAATTTACTATTTAATTTAAAAACTAACGATAGCCCCATAGGGCTATCGTTAGTTTTTAGCCGGTTTTAACACGAAGAATTGTAGAGTAAATTAAAAATAAACAGCAAAGTTGCCGAGCGGGAATCAGTTACCTTGTGAACAAACACAAACCTGCATTCTCCGGCGATCAACGCAACATCACAAAGGGACTGTGCTTGAAAGTATCCAAATATATTTTTAAGGGTGCTGTCGGAGTGCTCTTTATCGCTGAAGATTTCATCCTGGCTCGTGGCACTCGAAAGGCTCAACTGACTCAGTTCCCGTGGCAAGCCCTCATCAATCGAAGTCGTGGAAACATTATCCTTTGAGCACTCCGGTTTTTGTAGTTCACTAGACGCCATATTCAACTTTATTACAGATCTAGCCTTTTAAAATTCACTAGACATCACCGCTCACAACAAAGCACAAACGCATTTGATTGATTGATTTGAAAACACAACGAACGAAAGTCGAAAACAAAGAACCTTTTGCTTGCCAAGCCAGCAAAAGCCAAACAAAAAACAAATGAAAGAAGACGTCGAGACTGTTTTGAAGACATATGCTACACTTTAAACGTAAACAATATCAACTGTTGGTTTGTTATTGTTGTTCTGAAGACATATCCGTAGGTGCCATACTGTACAACAATTCAATAAGTATGGAACACAGATTGGCGGAATTTCATCAATGCAAACTATCAGCAAAGTCGCTTTCAAAAAATTTTCAGGCTCGGTCGGTAAATAGGGTTAAAGACTCATTTTTAAACCATGAGGTAAATGACCATATTGCATGCAGGTCGAATACTTTGTTATTCTTTTAAACTTATGCAATTAAAACAAATTATTTTGTAATGAAATAAAAAAACTATAATATCTCCCCTCGTGGCCCGTGACCCGTGACCACGCCTGGTGCAAGTGCAACCCTACTTTGGAATTATCATAGGTAGGTATAAAATACGCCATAAAAACGAGAGATGACGAATATAACTATCAACCAATCAATTTAACTAATATTTAAAATCAACCATTATATTCAATCATCAGAATTAACATTATCGAATAAAAATATCATATCAACTTCAGCCTGAGTTAGAACTAACATAATTTAATGCATTGAAATTTTAACTTTAAAGTGCTACAAATAAGAAACACTTTCGTATGTTGCTGCTCGCAGAGTTTTCAACTATGTATTAGGTTGACTTCATTCAATTGTATGCTTTCGACTCCTCACTATAGAGATTAAATTTCTCTGATTTGCTGTATATGATATTTTCATTCAATACAAAGTGTTGTGATATTTTAAACAAATACCCATAGTGCTACTATGATAGAGACGAATTAGCGGTTACTTCTATTTGGTCAATATAATAAAATATTCAACTGCATTAACATCAACCAATAATCAAATCGTGTAGATACTAAACCAATAATATTAACTAATATTTTCAACCAATAACATATCGATATATTTTTTTATCAATTAACAGTAAACTAATATTTAATTTTAACCATTATTGACATCTTTAATAAAAACCCGTTGCTATTTCGAATAGCCACCGCCGAAGAAAAGACGCTAGCAAAAGAGTATGTTATGCAATGGTACTTACCTACTACAACTAACCAGGTTTACTTAATTAAATATGCAAAACCTATTACTGTGGCAAAACATACCACACAACGACAACGTTTGTTTATTTATAAAATGTCGCTTAACTTAACAAAATTATATTCTATGGCGTTACAACCTGTGCGTGTGGTGTTAGAGCAAAAAAGAGGAATAAGCTACTCGTGTAACCTAGTATACCCACTTATCTGGCACGTACAGTCTGCTTGCTACTGATAATAACCTGGGACATATGAGGAACCCACGTAAAATGCGGCACATGTACATTATTTTCTCGTACATTCATTGAGTTTTAAGGGAATGGAATCCTAGGGAATACCTAATCCTACCTACCGTGTAGATATTTGGTAAGATATAATATAGAGAATCCATGCGCCTTTTTATACAGAAAACGCAGGAATATTTTCTGCGGATTCCACACACTAGAACTCGATTCGAGTTTTGACGTAATAAGTAAAGTGTACAGAATTTTGAGGGTGTTTTTTGGTTTGAGAATTCTCTACTATTTCTGGTAATAAATTCTATTTTTTTTAAGCCATGACCTGCAAGTTTTTATTAAGTGATCATGAAACAACGTGAGCTCGGGGTCAAACGAAACACCTAAATCTTTGACTGTTCATGGTCTCTCCAATAATTTGTCTGATAGCTGATAAGGCATGATTATGGGTTGTACAGCTCTACTAGTAGTCATTACTTGGCATCAGGCAGCATTAAGAGTTATGTGGTTTTCATTATACCACAATTGCACTGTTTCTAAATCGCAGTATAATTTGAGATCGTCAGTATATAGCAAGCAGTTTGAATTATTAAAGCTCTTATGTCGTTCATCATTAATATGAAGAGCAGTGATGATCCTTGGCTGATTTCAGACCAAGTATGATAATAACGGAAGTCAAAGTAACCGTGTCTTACGAATTGTAAACTATTTCTCAATGCAATCCTATGGAGGTTCAAAGCATTCCAGAGGGCAGGGGCCGCTAGGGTCTCTGGCTCCAATCTTGTGTTTAACGGCAGTCTCAAATTTTAGACAGGCCGAATCAAAACGAGAGACAGATGTCGATAATTATAATTATGACCCACCGACGTCTGTGGTATCAACCAACCAAGGTGTCAACTCTCTATTTACTGCCCAAAGAGTAAACGCTCGAGGCCAGCGAGCGCCCTATGAATAGGTTGCTCCATTTTTAATTTACAACATAAAAATAGATGGCGCTGTATGCGCCAATCGTGTGAAAATTGCAACAGAAGGTAAGGTTATAGAAAGCTACTTTTCATACATCGTTCTTCATCAGCACTTCGTCATTCAATACCTCAACCGTTTCTGAGAGATGCGGATAAGAAGCAAGCACTTTTTTAATGACATCAACTTCAGCAGCGACGACCGGCGAGCGCTGAGATTCGCTTGGTTTTGTCTGGAAAGGCTTTAGCAACGGCCTATACATACTACCTCAGATTAGCAACTCAACGCAACTTTACCTACTCTAGTTTCGAACGAAGATGTTGTTAAAATAAAGGTGAAATTGCTGTGCGCACAACCACGGTGCTTATTCAGATGACAGAACCACGCGCGAATTTCTACGTTTTATTTTTTTACGGTAAAAGATATACTAATTTTGAAAAACTAAAACACAGAGCGTCTTCTATATACTGTGTTTATCTAGTATACAAAGTGCCAAGGCCTAATTGGGCTTATTCATTGAATGGCGAACATTTTTGGTAAGTACAAATGAGAGTCTACGTCGAACTATGGATTTTTTTTTCTATTTAAAAAAATTATGCAATCGTGTTTTTGCAACACTAGCGTTCTAGCATCAATCCTGAACTATAACATATATTAGTTTTAAAGTAAATGGTATTGTATTGAGGATGATATGATTGCTGAAGCTAAGCCATTTCAGGTATCATAGACTTAAGCTAGCCTTCACATTGGCCTTGGCTTTCTTAAGTTAGTTTCGTCGTAGCTTGGAGAGTGTGCGTCAAATTGTAGCCAAAATCACAGTCCTCGATTTGTTTGACAACATGCCAAGTGTTTGGCATTTTATTTAGATAAGTATGTCTTTGGATGTCTGAATAATATCTATCGATATCGTTGAGGTACTTGCAGCATCTCAGTACCTACGAACGGATATTGAGTTTGTTTTTGGTCTTTAAGCACCTACAGGTACTTATATGTAAAAAAAACATATTGTAGATACTTACGAGGTTTTATTTCACACACTGTATATAACGTAGTAAATCAGGGTGGCCGCTTGCTTGTTCCGCTTTCATTGTAGTTTAATATAAAATGCGAACAGAATAGGTACAAGTACAACGCCATAAATAGGTAAATACGAATCGTTTATTTTTTACACAGCGCCATTCCCCAAACTGAAGCATTATTTGGATCCATTATACATATATAAACATGTAAATGTATATACCTACTATACATATATAACTAGTCTTCGGAATACTTTGATACTATTTTCGAAAAACATAAGTATAGGTACCTACATTATGACACGAGTGCACGGATGAAGTCAAGGTGAAACAGTAGAACTTCTGGTTTGGCGGTAACTTGCTTGCTTATAACGTAGACCTTCTGTTGCACGTACAATAATTATCAAAAATACTCCTTTCTCATATTCCTCACGCGCAACACTCACTCATCTATACACAATCCTAACATCTAAACACACTCCAATACCTACCTAACACCGCATAAAACTTTCTTCTATACGATATGACACTAGGACATTTAGACTTAAAACGTATACTTTACAAATTAGCTTTAAGCGAATAATTCTCAATTTGATGTTATGTACTCCATCTAAATTGTTGTCCGTTTTAACTTATTACATTGTTTTATTTATTATACAAATAATAGTCCCTACCAAAGTTCCGAGCGACAGAGAGTTCAAGGCGCGAGATCCTGTGAATCTGCTAAACAGGCTCAATGGACAGCTAATGCGGAGAACAGAGCTCAACAAGGCAATATTCCTATCTATTAAGTAACTTCAATTATAAAAGATACATAACGTACCTGATTTGTATAACGATTTGAAGGGCATGGTCGCCGGTGAAATAGCAGGCACGTGAGGCTTAACACCTTTATGCCTCAAGTTGACGGGCGCAAAACAGTACCGTGTAGGCTATGTTCTTTGTGGATATGACTTACGCAATATGGCATTGTTAGAGGCAAGTGATGCACAGCAGGTGGGCTACTTGCTTGTTCCGTCTCCTAGTTGTAAAAATAAACAAATAAATGGAAATGTGATAATAGTACTTACAAAATAGAGATGAGTGATGGAGACAAACAGTTATTATCTATACTTTAGTAAATAATATAAATTTTGGACAAAACTCGAAGGGCAAAACATCAAAATCAATACGTATATTCATTACACAAATGTTTGTCTTAGTTGGCAATCGAACCCACAGCCGTCAGCGCGAAAGACAGAGCTCCTACCAACTGAGTTGTGATAGATACCTGTTGGTTACTATTTACAACGTTACCTGCTTCTAAACTTTAATAAAGTCGTAGCGGTTGCTACGTCAACTACAAAGCTTTTTTAAAAGTCGTAGCAGTGCTACGCTTGCTACGAAAGCTTACAAACCGTAGCGATTGCAATTGCTACAAAGTTTTCTTAAAGTTGTAGCATTAGCTGCAATGCAGAAAGTCGCACATTTAGGAAAGTAAGAACACATGCGTTAATCTATAAATACTATAACTAAAATTAACGGGATATTTACCAGGATTTACTGTTCATGATTTGTTGTTGACTCAAAAAGCGTTTACGTTACTAGAAATTTTACAAAACGCCAGGGCTAGACCCTCTAATCATCAAACTCATCTAAGGTACGCCGAACTATGGGAATTAGATCACGATTCAAAATTACGTTCATTCATGTTCTGGTACCTTTGTATAAATGTGTTTAAATGCTTATCTTGTGTTATTCTATTAGAAATACACGTTTTTTGTACATCCATACGAACACTGACATACTGTTACAGAAAAAACATCTACATTTATCTCGCAAATGTTTGTTCCTGGTGGAAATCGAACCCACAATCTAAAACACAGATGGCAGAGCTACTAGTAAAAGACCTGTGAGTGGAGATTGTGGGATTTTGAAGCAAAAAATCTGACCCATAAAAAAAACTGTTTTTATCTAACAGTGTCAGTTTTGTGCATAAAATAAAAATCATAATCACTTACAAACTCCGCCATAAGATCTTTGTGATCAAGCCGTGCGTAATTTAAAGACCATTAATAAATTTTCGGAAACATCCTACGGAGATTCCGAAAACGCTATTTTAACTCCGAAATCAACAAATAACACATTTCACAATTCTTATTATTGTAATAATATAAACAAAATAATTAATTGACATTGTTATCTCTTATTTTTGACGTGTATTTTATTTTATACCAATAAATGAATCTGAATCTGAATCTAATTTCAGAAACTGAGAATAGCGTTGAAATCTATCGAATTGTAAGTCCGATCCGAACATTTTCCACGATTCTAATGATTCAAAACACACGCGTGTGTTTGAGAATACACCGTGAACTATTATCATTCTTCACAACATCATCATCAACCTATCGCAGTTCACTGATGGACGTAAGTTTCTACCAAGGCGGGCCTCTGAGCCCGATTTTAGGCCTTTTTATTCACTCTCTGCCATATTCGATACATTAATCTCTATTTTTATCGTTGAAATAGTCATAAATATCTTGTAACTAATGCTGCACTTGCTTTATAAGATTATAATTAGGTTGGATAAAAACAGAGAATGTCCCTGCCCTTATTACGATACTAAGAGGTTCTACGGTCAATTAAACGCGCGTTTAATTCTGGCTGAGGCATTTATTAACATTTATTTTGTTTTCAATGTTTATCTTAATACAACATACATAGTAATTAACAATACATAATAAATAGTCCAAAAGTATATTACGCCTACAAAATAGCGTAGTCGTTATTATCGCCATACGAGTTGCTTACGTGTCCGCGGAATGACAAGGCAACTCCATGACATGCTCGAGAAATGGAAATAATCTTTGAGAGTTTCCGAATGTTGAACAAAGGCTAGATTCGCGATACGCGCTAGTCTCCTTGCGAAGGCTTTGCGGCTACTGTACCAGATTTTTTTCCACGCAAACAACTGTCTAGCAACTTATTTATCTTGAAAAACTTATAGTGAAAAACTCATCTTGTGTATTCTCTGAGACTATTCCATTTTCCCATGAGCTAGCAACGACAACAACCTGACGGGCCTTCCAGAGGTCGATATCCAGCCCCGTAGCCGTCAGAGGCATCTCGGTACTTCCGAGCTCAGTTCATTCATACAGATAAGATCGCGTGTTACGAGTACGTAAGAATCGAGTATAAAAGTTTCAACGATTCGATTTGTGCGGTAGAAATAGTTTGTCTTTGGCAAACACAACACTATGAGAAAATATATCATCTAGTGGTAACCAATCAAATAGTATTTACAAAAATAGTTGCATTTTCAAATAATAATTCGTATTCAAGAAAACAGCTAACGAAATATTTTTTCCGTAAATGGAGTATTGACGTATACTTGTACGAAAAAATTTGTAAGTGAAGCTCTACAGTTGACCAACGGAAATGTAATGTTCTATTTTGTTCGGTAGGTAACAAGTGTGTCTCTAAAAATATTGATCTACAATAGTAATCGTGTTATACCCAATTTGAGCTTTCATCATATGTCATGGGTGTATGTCATGATTTGACTCAGTTGGAATATGTAATGAGCAACTTCACTCCGATGGAAGTGAACTATGACGGTTCAGTCGCCTATCTTAGCGTTTTTATGAAATTTGGAAGGATTTCTATCTAAATACTTGTAGGGATTAATAAATACATTGATTGACAAATAGTGCTTACGTGCTTATAATATGAACTTAGATATAATAGTCAGTGATGGGTGCGTTGAAGTAATGGAGCAAACGCACGAGCAGTTGCCGGCTCCTGGCGACTGCCGCCCCCTTCGGCCGGCCCGCGCCGCAAGGCGGGCGGCTGTTGAACGCACTTAACCACACACTGCATACGCCTCGGCGTCTCAAGAGAAGATTCACAGTGAACAACGATTAGCATCTTATTTAAATATCCTACACACATACAGGTATATCGATAAAATTGACCAAAATTGCTAAATGTTCCTAATAAATTAACACGTACAAGAATACACAACCGAAGATAACAGAAACAATGCAAGCTTAACTGCAAACAACTTGCTCGGCTCTACGTAAGTACAATATACACGAGCCACTGCCACTACGTTGTTCGCAAGCAGATATAGTATAAAATAATATATCGCCTGCATTACATACAGACAGACTAGCTTCAGTAGTATACTGACTGGTAAGTAACATGCGAACTGGTAATATATATTATATTAAATCAACAATAATCACATCGATGGGTACATACATCGTATATCTCTAAAGATCTTGATTTGCATCTTAACCTATGTAGTACATTAAAATATCACAATAAATTGCTGTGCACATACGATACAGGCAAATTTTGAGTGCAGTTACAATAATTTATAATATAGAATAATTTAACTTTCTAAACTTGCGTGGTATGATTATATATGCATTTTTAAACACGCCTTTATTCACTTATACGATTATTGATCAAGTAACTTACTTTGCTTCGGTTCTCCCAGGGAACCATAATCAGGGTGTGTGTGATTCTCAGACGAGATCGCGGTCCCGTGATCTACCCGCGTCATGGTATCCATGCCAAAAGGCCCGTGTTTAAAAATGTAGAATAATATACTTTCGGTGTTAGTAAAATATGCAGGTACAGTTCATATAATTAAATGAAATAAATACACACAAGTAAATTATAATAAAAATACTTATTTGCCGAATAGTCGATTAAGATAGGTAAGTAAAATGTTAATGTGACGGATATAAGAAAAAAATAAAAATATTTCATCTAAATGAACAAGATAATCAGTCGATTCGTTACAAAAAAAAAAAACGAATAAAAATGTGACCAAATATTGGTAAATTTTACGATTTCTTATTACGACATCTATCAATAGATATAGATTTTGTGGAAATAAACATATTTCGATAACAGTCAAAAATAATAAGATTACTTTTATATGACATAAAAATATTGGCACTAGATTATTTATAAACATGTTTTTAAGAATGCTAATATGAGTTATACAATTGTTTCTAGTGTATGTTTTGTTATGTACACAAAAGACTGGACATTTTAATAAATGCGTGGCAATGCAGACAGTATCTTGGGTACGCTTTCGTCTGGCACTGGTTCTTAAGGACTCCTTCCCTTGTTAGTGTAATTGTACGTATTATTTTTAATTGTTTGTGAATAAATATGATATTATGAAATACATATAATAGGACATACATTTAATACAGCGTCATGTTCGTCCATACTCTCCTATCGGACGTCACCTCACCACTCTCCTTTGCCCATATCATCTCTCACTCCCATTCATCTGTTCTTCGGCCTGCCTCTACCCTTATATCCATCCACATTCATATTCAACACACGTTACATGGCTTTCATCCCTCCTCATGACCATACAGTGCTAGCTGTATGGTCATGAGGAGGGATGAAAGCCATGTAACTTCATCAACCATCATCAGTCATCAACCTATCTGTCACTGCCACTTTCGAGTTTCCCCGAATGTAGGTACTCATTCTTTATATGTCCAGTCCCGTTACTTCATACATCTATCTGAATACTCTCTTCTCTGCCGGGTGTTTTTTTCTTTCATCAGTCACTTTCATAGCCTAGCACTCAGATCACTTTATACACTACGACATGTCTAACGATGATCGTAGTAATAATCAGTGATAATTATTTCACAAATGAATTACTACATAACAATATCGGTAATCATTGTATCAAGGAAAAAAGTTATGAAAAAAAATCAAATGTGAGTGTGAAAAAAATACAGATAAATCTTATGATAAAATTATTTTATGGGACTTTATCATCAAGCACTTTGCGTAAATAAACTCTTGTGATAGGCAATTTATTTCTGATTAAAACAATTGTATTTTTAAATACCACAGGATCTGATGGCTCAAGAACATGGTTCTAACAGATCACAGTGGTATTTATTGGGTTTTGGAATATTGCTATTATTGCAAAAATGATTTGATATTTAGGTAACATAAAGTATGTGGCATTGTACTTTGATGTGCCTCCCTAGTCCCACAAAGTATTTATCAAGTGTTCACATCTAGGTACCTACTTAGTTAATTTAGTTTAATATCGATTTTTATAATATCTATGGCACATTATCCACTTAAGTCGAAAGGAGAAATGTAAGGTTAATCAACTGATAGATTATGTAGCGCACTTGAACCCTTTCGACGCTATTATATATTATATATCTTTCATCTCCTCATCTCTCTCCATCTGTTTTCTCTCACCGATCTGTGTGGATTACGACCTAATAAATAATATTTTAAGATATATGTGTTAATTCATATTTACTTATATTTAAGGTTTCACATCTAATTTATGTGAGTGCCTACATACAAGTGAATTTAGGTGCCAAAATTGTCTAGTTTATTTTACCTAAATCTCATAATACATTTATATGAATTAGATATAATAAATACTGCATACGCTATAATTTTATTTAATTGCTACATATTATAATGAATTTAATTAAAACCTATGTAATTAAGTAATTTTGTGCTCTTATATTAACAATCTTAAAATCTTATAAAGTGCTTTATTTTTTTTTTATTTTTTTTTGTCTAGTTGCTAACTTTCGTATTATTATAGGTTTAAAATATACCCAAGGTGTACTCAGATGTGAACGTTTATCAATAAAAAATCTTAAAATATTTCAATGAGATTCTCGATCACTATATTTTTTTTGTTAAAAAAGGACCTCAAGCCACTTGTTGTTCTGTTGCATAACAAGTCATCTACGCAGGTTACTTTTAACTTTCTTACCACCTACACACCTTATATAAACTGCCTGTAATCCTATATAGAAACTGCTCAATAATTCTAATGTGATAGTCATTAGCAGATGTATTTTGAAGTCTACATAATGGTACAACAATATGTTTCATATCCAATGCCAATATTTTTCAGATAACATATCATTAAAGTATATTGAAATGTAAAGAAACAAATGCATGATCAAGATACAGGTATAGCGTAGCTGTAATAATAACCAATGCATGAGAAGACACTTATCGAAAGATAAGCTCAGCTGTGTTTTTGTAAAGCAGTCTGGTCACTCGGATAAGCAAACGAAAACGAAAGTATTTGTCTTACAACTATTTTAAAATCAGGCAACTGCAGATAAATAAAAGGAACTATAGAGAATGACTAGAGCGCACTATAGTTGACAGCGTTTCAGACTTCTTCGGCAAACATCTATAACAATTCATTTTCAGTCAAAACACTAACTTTATGCTAATAATGACGAAATTATCATCGATTTCAATCGAATTCATAAATTAAATAAATTATCTATTTATCTTAGAAGGATTATTTTATCATACACAATAATAGCTGCCTTTAGTTTGTAATAGGTGTTTTATATGATAATGCTCTCCAATTATAACAGTTGTCCATTTATATCATTGTGTTTGTTTGTTAGACGTAAGTTAGTAACTCCTACCGTGTTCGACCACCAGGTGGCGGCGAGTGCGCCACTAGGCTTGCGCCACTAGGCTTGCGCCACTAGGCTTGCGCCTCTCGCTGTCTACACCAGACTGTTTCGCCGCATCATATAGGCCGACTAATTAAATAATACCAAACATTCAGTATTATCATGTACATGCTTAGACTTTTACAACCCTCACAAGGAATGTAGAGTCAACGTATGAAAGTGAATAAATATTCAACAAATCGACATAGAGATTCACTTTTCGTTAAATAAGAAACTATCAAGTATACTAAAATATTAATGTATAATCTCTAAATGACTAACAATGTTGACTACCAGTCTCACATTTTAGTTTAATAGTGCTAGAAGGTACGAAATAATTGAGAAACAAATTAGCTGCGGAGTTATGTGAGTTTGGACGAAACCAGATCGTATCACTTCCGTTCGTTCGGCCATAGCGCTCATCAGCACGGAAACCTTACACTACACTTTAAGTGGTCATATATCTGGCGTAGGTTGCACCACTACTTGATATGTTTCATTACGTTCAACGCACGAGTAATGCTGACTGGTTGCGCCCGAATGTCCCTGGGGATTCGCAGCTTTACATAATATGAGCACGGGTTCCAGTATCGGTATATGGCATGCACTAGCGGAGTTCGGGGTGGGTCCAGGTCCGGGGGGCGCCTAGCGACCGCGCGCCCACCGCAGCAGCGCGTCGGCCAGGACGTCCAGATGTGCCTTCGTCTGTGGAAACAATCGCATTGCTGTACATTACCTATTCAAAACTAAATCGAATACGTCTTGAGACATTTCAATTAAATCTAGACTTATGATTTTAACGTCCCAATTATCCTTGTTTAAGGCCGCCTTTAAGGTAACGTAATCGCTTTTGTAAATTTGTAGCTGTTGTTTCCTTGTCATTCTATTAATGTTTAGTACCTGTAGTCTACCTATATATAAATGCCGCGACCGCCACGGTAACCTAGTCAGTAAATGTTGTTTGTAAAGTAGTTACCTATACATACAATTATGCACACTACAAACAGTCCAAAGGAAATTTAAAATTGTGAGGTGTCGACCTCACAATTTTTTTTTTCGATTAAATTGTTTAAACAATCTTGCTCATTCAGTTGCCATATCAACAACTTTAAATTGTTGTGTTCTGGCATTTAGAGGTAAGATAGCCAGTTCCTCAACCTGATGAGGGTTCCGTCTGAAGTGCGCTTCCACCTCGCCTTATCATAACTTGAAACCAGGTGAGATGAAAACCACCATCTTGCTTAGTCTGTCTCTATAACAACAATTGTACATTCTTGTGTTCCGGCATTTAGAGGTAAGATAGCCAGTTCCTCAACCTAGTGAGGATTCACCTGCCTTATCATAACTTGAAACCAGATGAGATGAAGGCCAAGCGCTTCCCCGTCGTCAAAACGTCAGCTAAAACACTTGGGGAAGAAGACGTACCGTTTTGTAAAACATGCAGGCCTGTCGATCTTCGTCCTCGCCACTGGGGCAGTCGATGAAGCCGTCGCAGAGCACGTGGTCGTCTATGCAGCGATACCGACCTTGCCGGTCCGACGTAGGGCACGAGAACCTTTCCATGCCGTCAGAAGCCGGTGGACACTCTGCCAACAACACATCTATTGAAATCACATTGATACCAATATCAACTCATTCCAAATCTTTTCATTGTCTGTGTTGTTAAAAAATGGGTCTACCCCATCAGGCAACAGAATCGCTGTCTGTTGCTTGATGTTACGGCTGAATGATCTTTGTTCTGTTCTGGTGAGTTTAAAGTAGGTATATGTAGGACCCGCAGACTCCCGACACCCAAAGTCAAGCGTCCAGTTCGCTATTTTTCGTTGGTGCGCGAGAGAGCTTGTGCTTTTTGGCTCACTCCACCGTAGACCTCCTTGCCTGTGCCAGTGCAAATTTTGAGGTTAAGAGTCTATGATACCTGAAATAGCTTCGCTTCAGCGATCACAATACTGTTGAATTTACTTTGAAATTAATATATGTTATTGTTCAGGATTGATGCTAGAACGCTAATGTTGCGAAAACACGATCATCTACATACAATTTTCTTCATAGAAAAAAAAAAACAAAGTTGACTCTAATTTGTACCAAAAATGTTCGCCCTTCAATAAATACGCCTAATTAGGCCTTGACACGTTGTACAGTAAATGAACAAAGTATTATAGCAGACGCTCTGAGTTGTAGATTTTCAAAATTAATATTTGTTTTACCGTATAAAAATAAATCGAAGAAATTCGCGCGTAGTTCTGTCATTTGGTGGTTATAAGCGCCGTGGTTACAGCGTACAGCAATGTCACCTTTATTATAACGATGTCTTAGTTTGAAACTAGAGTAATGTTGAATTGAGTTGCCAATCTGAGGTGGTATAGGCCCATAAGAGCCAATTTATGTAAAAAAATAGATATCGAAAGGTCAATAGGTACCTATATCAACTGATCTAGATCAGTAAGTAAAGCTTTCTCATCCTAGGCACAGCTTTCACAAAGCAGATATTACTAAGGCTTCTATACAGTAATAATTTCACTAGGTATGTATTAAGATGCATTTGTAAGTTATTAAATGCTTTTGAATTAAATATAGTCTCTGATGGCATCCTAAATACTTAATTAATAACAAAAACGGGTCTTCATCGCGTACCTTTTTATATTCCCGACAGTTGCGACCGTGTTACAACGGCCGTGGTCACGTGTAGTCTGTGATCACGGGAATATAAAAAGGTACGCGATGAAGACCCGTTTTTGTTATTAATTATGTATAATAATCGCGATAATTTTAAAAATCCTAAATACTTTTTATACCTACATGTGGATGTATTATAGAGCCTTCAGTCTCACTCTTCTGTGAATTGTAACTTGATTGAAATAAAAAACCTGTGACCTTTACTTTCAGCTGTTGTTGTCACTATTTTCCAATCAAAATGTTTGGTAGTCGTGTTCGAGACACGTACATAAAACGAATATATATCAGCCTGAAGCCGCATCGCACATTTCAATAGAAAAATGACAAAGTCAAAGTCAAAGTCAAAGTCAAATATTTTTATTCAGTAAGATTTTTTAGGATCACTTTGAAACGTCAAATCTACCGCCTGTTCGGAATCGCGACCAGCACACAAGGAGAAAGGCAAGAACCTCGGGCTAGTTTTTTTTTTTTTTCATGATCCATTACAATAGCTTAAAATTATCTAATACTAATTACAATTTATTCACTGGAGCAAATTCATTTTTTTAATGCCAGGCTTTCTTATCTTCTAGGTAATCTGAAATTTTATAATAAGCTTTCCTGGATAGCTTTTGTTTTACAAAATTTTTGAATTTATTATTTGACAAGCTTAGCACATCACTTGGCAATTTATTATAAAAGCGTACAGTTTGCCCTATGAACGATTTATTAACCTTATGGAGCCTAGTTGTGGGAACAGCGAGTTTATTCTTATTTCTAGTATTATAATTATGTTTATCACAGTTTTTGTCAAATAAGCTTATGTTTTTACGCGCATACATAATATTTTCATAAATATATTGGCAGGGCATAGTCAATATATTTATTTCTTTGAACTTGTCTCTTAATGAATCTCTGGGACCCATTTTGTAAACAGCGCGAACAGCCCTCTTCTGCAAAACGAATATGGTGTCTATATCTGCAGCACTTCCCCACAGTATTATGCCATATGACATAATACTGTGAAAGTAACTGAAGTAAACTAGTCTTGCTGTAGCAACGTCTGTGAGAAGACGTATCTTCTTTACAGCATATGCTGCAGAACTAAGTCTCTTCGCCAGTTTATCTATGTGTGGGCCCCATTGAAGTTTATTATCTAAAGTTAATCCCAAAAATACAGTGGTTTTGACTAATTCTATGTTTTCCTCTTTAACTTTTACATTAGCTTTAACTTCAGTTACATTTGGTAAAATAAATCGAATACATTTGGTCTTTTTCTGATTGAGTACTAAGTTATTTACATTAAACCAGTTAACAATTTTTGAGATTGCATTGTTTACGTTGTCAAAGTTAGTCATTTGTCGCTTCAATCTAAATAGAAGTGACGTATCATCTGCAAACAGAACAATCTCATGGTCATCTTTAATTATTTGGGGCAGATCATTAATATATACTAAAAACAAGAAAGGCCCCAATATAGAACCCTGCGGCACACCCATGGTAACCAAAGATCCTGAAGAACGCTGGCCGTTCACGTCGACATGCTGTATGCGATCACTTAGGTAAGACGTGAGTAAGTCTAGTGCAACACCCTTGATACCATAGTGGTCTAATTTCATAATCAGTGTTTCATGGTGCACGCAGTCAAAAGCCTTAGACAAATCACAAAAGACTCCCAACGCATCATGTGATTTCTCCCAGGCCTCGAAAATATGCGATACTAAACTAATACCGGCATCAGCAGTTGAGCGACCTCTTGTAAATCCAAATTGTTTATCATGAAATAGGGCGTTAGCATAAAAATGACTATGTAACTGTGTAAGAATAATCTTCTCAAAGATTTTACTAAATGTCGGTAGTACTGATATCGGCCTAAAGTTTGTTGGATCAGAACTGTTACCAGATTTAAAAAGAGGAGTTATTTTACTATATTTCATTAAATTAGGGAATACGCCGCAGTCGATGCATTCGTTGAAAATAAAAGCTAATTCAGGCGCTATAACGCCTATTATAGGTTTAACAATGCTTACAGAGATGCCCCAGAGGTCAGAGGTCTTCTTTTCATTTATAAGTTTAAATGCTTTAATAATATCGTTATTATTAACATATTTGAAATAAAGTGGTTTATTACATGATGGTACATTGTTTTTCAGTATTGACTCTGCCATAATATTTGAAGAGTTCAATGATTTTGTGGTAGAAACAGGTATATCAGTAAAAAACGTTTCAAAAGCTGTTGCAACATCAATATTTTGGGATATGTTAAGATTTCCTATTTTTAAATTAAATTCGTTAGTGTTGCTGCTTTTCCCTTTTCCAGTCTCACTATTAATAATTTTCCAAGTAGCTTTAATTTTATCTTTACTATTTACAATCTGTTTTCTCAAGTATTGGGATTTAGCGGCCACACAAACTTCCTTAAAGATTTTAGAATATTTTTTTACTTTATCATTAAACTCTTCACTAAAGTTGTACTGTTTTTCACCATAAAGTTCATACAATTTTCTTCTACTTTTATGTATTCCCGCTGTTGCCCACTCACTAAATGTTGCATTATCAGAGACTGTGATTGTTTTGGATGTATATATTGAGTTAAATATGTTGCTAAATTTAGTAAAAAATGTATTATATAAACAATCAGGATAGTTGCCATTATATGAAACAGGTAATTTAGACATTAGTGCTGATTTTAATTTTTCCACTCTATCAGCTGTCAGTGGTACAAAATTAATTTTCCTTTTTATATTAGTTTTACATTGTGTTTCGATTTTAATCATTTCTCCTAGATGGTCAGATTTTATTTTACTTATTACACTCTTCCATATAATGTTGGCATCTGTAAATATATTATCTATACATTTAGCTGAGGTTTCAGTTATTCTAGTAGGCTCCATAAACATAGGTTTTAGATTAAAGGAGTTAAACAGGTTAGTAATTTTTTTGCTATATGTGTCTTTGGTCAATAGATCAATATTAAAATCTCCACAAGCTATCAATTGTTTTTTTGATTGTGACACTTTAAACAATATTTGTTCCATAACATTTTCAAAAATTGAATATTTGGCACAAGGTGGGCTGTATACACTTATGATAATGAATTGCTCCAGCTCTACACAAGCTATTTCAATTTCCTTTTCAACTGAATGATTAACAATGTCAGTCCGATCTTTAAATTTTATTTGTTTGTTTAACAATATTATTGAGCCACCTCGGATGTGATTCACTCTGCAGAAAGAACTGCCAATCTGGTGATTACTGAAATTAAACATGAGCTCATGTTGTTTAAGCCAATGTTCAGTTATGCAAATGATGTCAATATGATCAGAGTTCATGAATAATTCCAGTTCAAGCACCTTGTTTTCTAAGCCTTCAATGTTCTGACTTAACAATTTGATATAATTTTTGGGTTTAGGGCATATTTTCTTAGTATTATTTACCAGTATAGTACACCTATTTGACTTATTTGATTTGGGCAAATTATTTAAACACATTTTTGACTTCCTTACTAAGCTATGTTTGCTATGTGACATATTTGGTGGCTCATTTATGCTAGAGGCTTCCTCTATTGTCTTATGAACTAATTTAAATTACTTGGAATATTTTCCAATACATTAATATCTTGTCTGTGCTCAATAAAAGCAGTCTGATTAGCCAAATTCTTGGCTGTTATACTAAAAAAATAAGATAGCGACACAGCTACCTGTCGTTTGTAAAAGTTTGGTAGGTAGTAACTACCTCGGGTCAAATAAACATTATTACTAACACAATTGTTAGAATCAATCAGATGGATTAAATTATTATTATGTGACATTGTATACAATGTCTTGTTTAATTTATATCTAAAATCATTTTCAGCTTGTGGCAAGCAATTACTATAAGGAAATGTAAACAATACAATTTTGTTTACATTCAGAGAGCTTATAGTCTCAAAGTATTTAATAAGGTCCCATTTGTTGACATCACCCCTATTTCCATACATGATGATTAAATTTGATTCCGGTGTCAGATTGGATTTTGATAACAATTTCATTACATCATGAAGACTAGAATTCGGTAAACAATTATTTATTACTGAGTGTCCCATCTTATTTAATATTATGCCTAAATCTTTTCCAATTTCATCGCAGAATATAACAGTTTTGTTTGTGATGGTTTTTTTAGTCGATGAAATCTTGGATCCAATACATACTTTAGGGCTCATGGGTGAGACTGGCCTCTCTGGCTGTGAATGCAAAGAGCGTTGGCAGTCACACAAATGATTGGCCACCAAAGAGTCATAGCGTTCCTGATTACTTTGTGACAGTTGAAGCAGTTCATCCATGGCCAGAGAGTATTCCCTAATAGCCTTTTGAGATTTTTCATAACGTGCAGTAATTGATCTCAAGCAGCCGTTAACACTGGCAAGTTCAGACTCAAGAAGTTGCATGTCATTTTCATATTTTGTTTTATTATTTTCTAGTTCTACTGTACACAGTTTGAATTTTTCTAATATTTCTAATTTACTCTTATTATTTATGCTCTTATTGTGTTTTTTTTGAGATTTTAACAATTTTGATGTTTTTGAGATCTGTTTTTTAATCTTTACATATCTTTTTGATGCGTTTTTGCTGCATGTTGTACCAGTGCCCACCACTGAGTCTTCATGAGTCAAATCAATCACTGTATTGGGCACATCACTACTTGCAACAGAAACTTGGCCGAGTACACTATCCACTGACAGTAATTCATTAAATAAATTTTGAGTTTTTTGTGCTGCAGAGCAATGAGATTCCTCTTCCAATTGTGTGATTCGTTGGTGGGCATCACGCAGCTCTAGCTCTAGGGCCGATGTTCTCTTCAAGGCAATCTCATACTCGGTACTGCACTGATCAAAACCATGAATTATCATTTCTAACCTATTTTGTTCCTCAAGTACACTCTCATATTGACAGTGTAATGAAGATAACTCACTTTTTAGTTTTGTGTTATTTCCTAATGCTTCTAACAATATACTTTCATTGTCCTCCCTTTCACAAGTCAACTGGCTGCACAACTCCCTGGCCAGTTTCAGCTCATGTAAAGCCAGTTGAAGTTGGGATTCTTCCTGGCGAGCTTTGCGGGTTTGCATACGGTTGGCCATTACAGAAAGTGTTATAATTTCAACAAACTTCTAGCCAGGATAATTGACGGCCAGATGAGGTTATGCCGGCTAAACCAAATTCGAAGCTCTATAATACTTACGTGTAATTATTGGATTGAAATTACATTCGAGATGTAATGTTTACGCTTAGAATACACTGTAAGTTAGATCAAACCACTCCGAACCGAGAGAACAATGACGAAAATTAACCGTGAGACAAATGGCCACTTTGCATCAGATACACATCACTTTTACAAAGTATTTATATACGTACACGTATGTTATCGATTATTCTAGTAATTTATGTCAATATTGTAACCAAAACACACTAAAATCAAATAAAATTACAATTTTATCATGGGACAAATCTCAGTCAGCTGTTAACCTTAGTGTTGCCACAAGCCAAAAAATGACAAACAATACCAGTGTGATCTTTTCTTCTGATCTTTGGTGAACTGGCGTTTGGCTTTAAATTTTCAATTTCGAAATCACATCATCGAAAGTACATGTTTTTATGAAGTGAATCTTTTACGGGAGGGTTTTGAAATTCTGACCCGCAACCTTTGGTGTGACGAAAAGTGGTGGGACTGTGTTGGGTAGAGTGGGAGATAATTAAAATGTTTCCTTGTTTCCAAAAGTTTCACTTCTATCTTGTGTTTTTAGAACATGTAACTGCACTGCACTGCATTGCGACCGTTAAGTTGAGGCATAAAGGTGCTATACCCCGTATGCCCCTAATTTCAACGGCAACCATACCCTTCAAACTGAAACATAGCTCATGCTACTTGGCGGCCGAAATAGGTATGTACCGTCATTACTTTAAACCCTTAAAATCTAAAATTAGAGCAAAAAATAGCATGAAATAATAGGAAAGATATACACAGTAAATTAATCAAACTATACAAATTCTCACACAAAGCAGTCACTTGTGGCGACTTACGATTCTGAAAAGCGCTTTTGCTGCCTCAAAGAAAGGATCAGCTAATGGTATATTAAAAATACCTACATCATATCTGTGTAGACCTGGTGCTCAAAATTGCAAAAATATGCTTTACTTTGAGCACCAGGAAATTGCCCTCAAATCACTTTTTAGATATTTTATCAAAATCAGAGAGAGCGTATTTTTTTTTATTGTACGATGTGGAAGCGCTTGGCCTTCATCTCACCTTCTTGCACTTCACCCAGAATCCTCAACAAACTGAGGAACTGGCTAAATGCCAGAACACAATTTTTTTTTGAATTGTTGTTAAGGCGACAGACTTAGGAAAGATACAAATACAAAATACAAAATTTATTTATTATGTAACAATAAACATAGTTATCAAAAAAATAACATAAGAAGATCATAAATTTGCTTACATAGAGTTAATGCTATGTTTTAATATTTTGTGGTATACTAGCCCCCACACTAGGATTCCCTGTGTCGCGGGTGTGGTATAAATACATTTTAATTTAAATTATATATAAATAAAAAAGACGTATCAGTTTCACATAAAATAGGTAGTAACGGAGGTAACAAATAAAACAATAAAACAACCTTCCACCCGTGTCCTCACCCTTATCCCAGTTAGATAGGTACGAAACGTATTGTATTATTGATTCTATTTGGTTACATTTAGGTAGGTGCTCACGTCGCACCTATCCACTTGTTGCAAACAGAAAGAATTACAATTCAGTTAGTAAAGGCACACATTTTTTAATTTTGAGGGTAGGTAGACTAGTGGGTTTTGGAACGCAATTCGTTATCAAAAGTGTTTGGCAGTGAACAACCGAGTGAGAATGTGTGTGTGATGTTATGTTTAGGTTGGGGATACAATGAGTGGCATTATAGACGGTGCTGCTTATTTAACGTAGTTATGTTACTAGACCTACGAATTTAACTTATTTAAGGAATTTAACATTGAATTGGAAGGAATTTAACAATTAGAAATGACCGTTTCAAAAACGTTATTGTGGCAGGCGCTATAAACTTAAAAATGCAGCATGCAAACTTAAACATTTTATATAAATTCATTCAATTAATTACTCTTAATATTATAATAATATTATAGTAAATAAAAAACAAAAAAAGAAAAAATATTCGTCTTATTTCATTTGCTGATTCATTGTGGCAATCATATTATATTTATAATTGTATACAAGTATTTGAATACGTTCTTTGAAGAAGAGGGCATGTTTTTTTTTATTATCGAGTTTGTGATTAGGTTAGGTTAGGTTAGGTATGTAGATGTATAGTATGTGGTAGCTAGCTAGGCAGACTTAAACAAAGTCCTGCTACTAACCAAACCAAGCACAATATTGTACTACCCCTGGGGATCGAACCCGGGACCTCTGGATTTGACATCGGAAGGTGAACCTCTAGACCGTCTGTGACCCAAGCATTTGATTATGTACAGCATGACATTTTATTTCATAATTAGAAGCTTACGGTGTAAGAGGTATATCTCTACAATTAATTAAATCGTACCTACAAAATAGAAAACAACTGACTGAAGTAAAAAACATTAATTACAAGTCTAAATTTGAAGAAACATACATATCTTAGGAATGTGTAATGAAATATGGTGCTCCCCAGGGATTTAATTAATTGGTAATTAATTTAATTAAATCAGACCCAGGGACCCAGCGTATTGGCTCCCCTGATTTTTATAATCTACATAAATGATTTACCTAAGGTACTAATTAAACTATGTCACTTTTTTGCCGACGATAGTACTGCCACCATAACATGTAATATCTTTGAAACGTATGAAACTGACATTAATTTAACTCTGACATCTATCATATCATGGCTGGACAATAATAACTTGAAGATCAACATAAATAAGACAAAACTAATACAATTTAGACAACGTCATACTGCAAATTCTACTAACCTTGACATTAAATATACTAAGTAATAATAAAATTGAGGAAATAAAATCTACTAAACTTCTAGGGCTACATACTGACAAAAAACTTGACTAGAAGTCTCATGTAAAAAACTTATCAGTCAAAATTAATAGTTTAGACCACATTCTTTGTAATAATAACAATAATATATGTATTTTTATTTCATACAACACTGGATTGGTACATATATTTAAAACGAATTTACAAATAATTTACACACTATAATTCCAAAATAACAAAAGCTGGGACTGAAAACAAGTATCGAGAGTGATTAACGAAGGAAATATCTTCCTTCATTAATCACCCTCCCCACCAGACACTTCCATATCGGAGAAGTAAAATTTTCCGCCACAGTCCTCAGGATGCGGTTGTGACTCCCCCTCACTCTACACATCAGGGATGCAGTTTTTTTTCCGAAAGACATTAAAACTTTAAAAACTTTAAAACATAGAGCCTAGGCTTAAATTCAAAACCTGGGTATTTTATAATAGGCCCACGACAGGCCAAGCCTATGAAGGCATGTGCGAAGCTCGTAAAATCTTAAAAATAACCAGGACCAGCTAATAATGGACAAGCTTGCTAAAGAGCGAGCGGCAAAGGATTTTAAGACGGTGGAAGTCCACTGGCAAGTTGAATATTAGGCCTGGCCCCCCCGTGAGCGTGGAAGGCAGAAGTGACCAGAAAGAGATTGCACAGCTCTTTATGGAACACTTTAAGGTACACTCTCCCCTCGGGCCATCAGTCGGGGTGCCAGACACTGGGTCGGTTGGTCGGGGTGACGAGCCTCTATTACATCTATCTGCCAAGCATGTTAATATGACAGTTAAGGGTATGACTAGGCAAGTCTCCCGGACATGATGGACTTAGCGTCGAGCATCTCAAACACGCAGGTATCTACTTGCCCGGTCTCCTGTCCATGTTCTTTAATATATGTCTGAGTCATGCTTATCTCCGTGCCGACCTGAAGACGAAAGTGGTACCGATTGTGAAGAGCAGGACAGGGGATATCTCGGATAAGGAAAACTACCGCCCCATTTCTCTAGCCACAACGATAGCCAAGGTGCTGGACAGTGTGCGCACAGTTTGGGCTTGGGCCCGGACTATCCACAGAAAGTGCAATTTTAGGACTTAAGCACACGGTCCAGTACTATACCAGCCACAAGACGCCGGTGTACGCCTGTTTCCTTGACCTCTCCAAAGCATTTGACCTTGTATCTTATGATGTGCTCTGGAGAAAGTTAAGGGACAGGGGTGTACCGACATTATTTACTTAAAGTACTCCAGTGTGACGTTAGGGTCGCAGATAGGTAGGAGGTATAGTGGTATTAAAAGAGGGTTTAGCAGCCTCACTTTTAATGTCCTTATAAAATTACACAGCCGCACAAATTGCGCACTCAACAGTTATTTACACCAAATCACTGGCCTGAGCACGCGAGTCCCCAGTAGGCTGCTTCCGGTAGTGGGTAGACGCTCCAGCTCTCAGGGATGAGGAAATATTTGTAGTAAAGTCCAGCAGTCGTGTCGGTAGCGACTACGAGATTGGCAGGCAGGTAGGTAGGTAGGTAGGTAAGTAGGGCAACCAATTAGTTGTATCCCTCAAACTCCCGTACTGGAATCCTGGAACAAGGAGAGACTTAATGCCTGCTCTTTAGGAGGCCTGCGAGTCACCGGAAGGACAGCTGATCCTCAGTAGCGTGGGTGCAAGGTCCAACGATTCGGTGAGGGTGAAACTACCGGCAGTTTAGCATGACTCGTTCAGACAGCTTTACAATGGTATATTAATCTACAATTGCTAAAGCGCTACGGCAGGTGATAGTGAAGGGGTTACATTTATTAAAAACTCACCCTAGAGGGATCCTGAGTAAATTTGGTAGGTCGTAGGTACGTACTTTAAATAATTTTATATACGTGCACACGCGAAGGCGGTAGTGAGCGATCTCTCAGTGCATTGGCAATCAACTGGTGGTGTCACGTGGTACACCGAGGCCGGTTTGAGATGGCGTTCCGCACCGCTTCTATGGTCGCGCAGAAGATCCTTTGTTTTGAAATAATATTTTTGTGGTTCCGTATGCATATTCATCAATACTCATTATATGAGTATTTACATGAGGAGTGTATTTAGGAGTATAGTGTAGTTGAGGGACGTTATATTTAGATAGCATTTGTTTTAGAGTGGTGCTGACAAACTGTTTCCCATTATCCATAATGATAGTTGCGGGAATCCCGTGGACCAAAAATACGTTCTCTTCTAGAATCCTTGTTACTACTTCCGCGGTAGCACGTTTAATTGGGAACAAAAGGCAATATTTGCTAAAGCAGCATGTTATAACCAGTAGGTAGGTATTTTGCTTTCTAGAAACAGGTAGTGGGCCGACCAAGTCAACACTGAGCATTTGAAATGGCCTAGAACAAGATTTAGGTCTTCCCATTTCACCTAGAGTGGCATGGTTCTGGTGTTTGTGAGCGATACAGGTATCACACGATGTAACTACTTTGACTACGTCCGCATGCATTCCCGGCCAGTAATATTTTAAGGATAGACGTTTGTAGGTCTTGAAAATACCGAGATGACCTGCTATAGGTTCTGCGTGATTTTCAACTATAATAGCTTCTCTCACTTCATTAGGTACAACCTCTTTCCACTCGAATTCTTCCGTTAGTGAGCATTTACCCTTCATGAAGCGGTAAAGCCTATCATTCTTAATCGTGTAGTTAGGAAATGAAATTGGTGAGCTTTGGCAGCCGTGGTAAATATTTAGGTACCACTCGTCCTTAGTATTTGTAGTTTTAAGGGACGTATCGATCATAGCGACCGAACATGCGCGTGACAACGCGTCCGGTACGATATTATCCAAACCACGACGGTGTTTGATTTCAAAATTAAAACAAGATATTCGCACACCCCAGCGTGCGAGACGGCCAGTAGGGTTATTCAGATTAAGGAACCATTTTAGTGCAGAATGATCAGTATAAATAGTGAATTTATTTCCGTTATCTAGATAACACCTCCAGTGTTCGAGGGCTACGAGGACTGCTAGGGCTTCTCTTTCCGTGATACTGTAGTTCCTCTC
Organism: Venusia cambrica; assembly: GCA_951394065.1. Taxonomy (NCBI): domain Eukaryota; kingdom Metazoa; phylum Arthropoda; class Insecta; order Lepidoptera; family Geometridae; genus Venusia; species Venusia cambrica. Next base: position 8,597,037 of record OX596055.1, read on the forward strand.
TTGAGCGGACAAGGACTTGCTCATATATGCAATAGGGTGTTCTACACCATTAATGGTTTGCGTGAGTAAGCCACCTACTCCGTAATCACTGGCATCAGTATGGACCTCGAACGGTAAATCGAAATTAGGGCATGCTAGAATCGGAGCTGAAACCAGGCATTCTTTTAGCTTGCAAAATGCGTTATCCGCCTCTTCGGTCCACGTGAATGACTTGGTCTTTTTGCTGGTAGAAGTTAGGCAATTTAGAGGACCAGCAATAGCGCTAAAGTTTGGTACAAACCTTCTGTACCACGAAGCGGTACCAAGAAATCGTTTAACCTCCTTTTTGTTCGTAGGTATTGGAAAGTTGAGGATAGCTTCAACCTTCCCAGGGTCAACGTGTAAGCCTTTAGAGTTAACCACATAACCGAGATACTTCAGCTCATTCCGAAAGAATTGGGATTTCTCAAAGTTAATAGTTAGGTTTGCCATTTTTAGTTTCTCTTTCACTTTTTGTAGAAGAGCAATATGAGTCTGGAAGTCAGGAGATGCGATGACTACATCATCAATAAATACAAAGACTGAGTTTTCGAATTCAGGGCCATAAAATAATAGATCCATTAGTCTCTGTTGAGTAGCAGGTCCATTGGTTAAACCAAAAGGTACTGTGACGAAACGGAACGTCCCTCTATTAGGTATGTAAAACGCAGTCTTATCTCGATCCTGATCTGAAATTGGTAACTGCCAGTATGCACGGGAGAGATCGATGCTAGATAGGTATCGAGCGTTTTTTAGGTTGTCTAGAATTTCAGAGATGTACGGTAATTTGTATGCGTCCTTCTTAGTCACCGCGTTTAGTTTACGGCTGTCTAAGCAGAATCGTAACGAGCCATCTTTTTTTGGGGTCAACAATACCGGTGATGACCAAGGACTTTCGCAGGGCTCGACGACACCCAGGCGAAGCATTTCATCTAGTTCTTTTCCTAATATTCGCTGTTTTTCAGGTGAGAGTCGGTAATATCGCTGCCTAATAGGGGCAGACTCACCTGTATCAATACAGTGATTCACGAGTTGTGTACGACCTAGACCGCATCGTTCAGAACAAATAGATTTGAACTGATCCACGATATTGTCGGCAGTCACTCGTTCCACGCCTATTAGCTCATCGTAGGATTGTAGGATGCCAGGAGAATGATTTAGTTCACCGATACAGTTCCCAGTATTATTTGACAATTTTATTGCGTTTAGAAACTTAGGGCATAGCTCAAATTTTTGCCAAAAATCAACCCCTAAAATCAGGGATGATTTTACCTCAGGTATGACGTATGCTTTTATGACATGGAAGATGTTCTCGAAATGAATAGGTAGGTAGATATATCCAATGGCAGTAAGTGATTGGCCACCGGCAGCCACAAACAATTTCGATAGGCCAGTATCAACCAGTGTAAGTCCTGAAGCAAGTACATGTAGGTGTGAGTTGTTACCTAGTATCGTTACCGCCGATCCTGAATCGAGTAACCCGTAGGTAGATATGTCGCCTATTTTTATATATGCGTACGGACGCACGTCGTTAGCAGGTTTCTGATCTAAGATTGATGCAATGGAGTAACTAGAAGAAAATACTTTTATTAGGTGTAGCCACTCATTCCACTCCGATTTAGTAGTTTTAGGTATTTTAATAGTGGTAGTACTAACATTGCAGCAATCTGAGTTGTCTAGTTTTTTGACTGCGACATTTCAGAAGGATTGCAGTCCGTGCAGTCCGGATATTTAACGTCCTTTTTTCCACATTTAAAACAAACGACGTAACGGTCTTGCCTGCACTGCCCCAGAGTGTGAGAGTTCACGCGACAGCGAGGACAATAGCGTCTCTCGTTTGACTGCATGGTAGGATTTATAGCAGCTACCTGTTCACGCGCGGAGTAAGAGTTACCGGGGGCAGGTTTTATCGCACTATTCCTGTTAAAGGATTGGCTTGAGCCTCCTGCGACACCTTGGTTAGATTTATAGTTATTATTACTATATCTGTTAAAATAATAGTTGGGTTTCCCAGAGTTTTTAGAACTAACCGCATCTTGTGGTCTAGAGAATGCTAAATCCGGAGCTAGGGTTTCCGTGGTTACCTTAGGAGGTTCACGAAACTGAGCGGACATCGCTTGAATTTTTTCATAGTTACGACATAATGATCGAAGAGTATCAATGGAGTCAATACCATCACCATGCGAGACCAGAACATTCGCATAGCAGGGTCTGATGTTGTGTAGCAGTACCTCAAGTCTTTCTGCTTCACACATAGGTTTAGTTAGCCTAGAAAACATTTCAGACATTATTGCCATGTATATGACAATATTTTCAGAGTCGCCCTGAGTACGGTTGCGAATTTCCGACACTAACCTATAGTCGTAGTCGAATTGACCAAAATCAGCTATTAGTAACTTAGTGAGATCATCCCAGCTATGACCTTCCTGTCTTACGCTCCGATACCAGTGTAATGCTTGGTCTGTAAATATTTCTGTTGCGTAGGTCAACAATTTTTTATGTGAAATGTTCCTAGACGTACAAAACTCATTCGCTCTTTGAATAAACACACGCACACACGACTTCCCATCAAATTTTAGTTTTTGTAAGTCGGATATATGATTACGTTCGCATCTGAACGAATCAACCGTAGGTACACTAGTAGGTAACGACTGGCTAGAGCTAGACTGCTCGAATGACGACGATGCAAAGCTTGTAATGTAATTTTGAGCCAGTTTAGTTAGCGTAGCGTAGTAGTTATAGAAATCTTTTTGTAGCTTATCTACCCTCTCAGCAATATCAGTTCTATCCATCCGGCTTAGTCGAAAGTAAATGTGATTTGCTAACGCTTTAGTGCGCTCGAAAAGATTTGTTTCGTATTTCTCACTAAGTATTTTTATACGCGAAATAAATTCCCTAATCGATAACGTAACGCCTTCCAGATCAGCCTCGGGTTCCACGCCCGACTCCTGTATGTCCTCAGATGGAATCATCGTAGTTAGTTTGTTAATTTGATTACGTAACTTAAGAACTGTAGGTGCTGGCTCCTCGCCTCTAATAAGGACCTCATACGAAAGCTCATTTTTGTTTAGCAGCAGGAATTTAATAGGGTGAGTTTCCATTACTAATGATATGATATGATATTATGATAGCAAGAACACAGAACAATTATAAAAAACACAAGAAAATTAAAATTAAAACAGTTGTAAAGTAAGTAGGTACGTAAGATACAGGTAGGTACCCTAATATCGCCTCTTATACGTATTATAAGAGAACGAACTGCAACCGCCGCCAAGCGCTACAGAAAAATAAAAATAGCTGTCTGTTACAATGATAATGAATATATAACTACGAATCGGCGATTTTATGGTGCAAATGGAGATGAATTATGGTGCAAAATCGGCATGAAAGTGATATGCGAACTGTTACGTATAATTTATTTATTTAGCAGGTAGTATATAATTTTAAAACTTTTAAGATGCTTGCAATGTTATATTTAGTAGAATTTAGATATTGTATATAATAGATCAAGAATAAAGATTGTTAGTTTTACAAGTACGTAACAATTTACAACGAAATAATAGAAGAAGACACGTTACATTACACCAGCAAAAGCGTGAAATGCAGGTAGGTACGTACCAGTTCGCGTTGGCTGCCACAGATCGCCGCTTCGTTCACACGTTCCGATCTAGACCTGGCTAAACTGCTAGTTAGTTAATCTGATGAGTACGAAAACTGATAGGCTGTGCAATTACCACGTAAATGGGCGCCACTGTGACGTTAGGGTCGCAGATAGGTAGGAGGTATAGTGGTATTAAAAGAGGGTTTAGCAGCCTCACTTTTAATGTCCTTATAAAATTACACAGCCGCACAAATTGCGCACTCAACAGTTATTTACACCAAATCACTGGCCTGAGCACGCGAGTCCCCAGTAGGCTGCTTCCGGTAGTGGGTAGACGCTCCAGCTCTCAGGGATGAGGAAATATTTGTAGTAAAGTCCAGCAGTCGTGTCGGTAGCGACTACGAGATTGGCAGGCAGGTAGGTAGGTAGGTAGGTAAGTAGGGCAACCAATTAGTTGTATCCCTCAAACTCCCGTACTGGAATCCTGGAACAAGGAGAGACTTAATGCCTGCTCTTTAGGAGGCCTGCGAGTCACCGGAAGGACAGCTGATCCTCAGTAGCGTGGGTGCAAGGTCCAACGATTCGGTGAGGGTGAAACTACCGGCAGTTTAGCATGACTCGTTCAGACAGCTTTACAATGGTATATTAATCTACAATTGCTAAAGCGCTACGGCAGGTGATAGTGAAGGGGTTACATTTATTAAAAACTCACCCTAGAGGGATCCTGAGTAAATTTGGTAGGTCGTAGGTACGTACTTTAAATAATTTTATATACGTGCACACGCGAAGGCGGTAGTGAGCGATCTCTCAGTGCATTGGCAATCAACTGGTGGTGTCACGTGGTACACCGAGGCCGGTTTGAGATGGCGTTCCGCACCGCTTCTATGGTCGCGCAGAAGATCCTTTGTTTTGAAATAATATTTTTGTGGTTCCGTATGCATATTCTAATTATAGGTAACGGCGCTAGACGCAACGTTACACCAGTACTGGTACAGGAACCAGAGTAATTTTAAAATATACAACATTTGAACAGTAGTTTGTCTTTATATTTTCGAAACCGCTATGTTTGTTAGAAATAACCCAGATATCTTTATTCGACCATGTGATATTGTACCACGCAATAGAAGAGACAACAATAAAATTTGTGTACAGATCTCCAAGACCGCGTTCATGCGCAAGAGTATCTTATGTATGGCCACCTTCTATTTATAATAAACTTCTTAAAACACTAAGGGAACTGCTGACCTCACTTTTCAGACAAAGTTAAAAGCCACGTTAGTTAGTAAATGTTATTACGAGATCGAACAGTTTATGAATGACCAAAATTTTTTTTGACATTGTATTTCATTTCTGATACTCAACCTATTATTTTTCCAAGTTTAATTTTGTGTGATATTGTCTAGTGTTGTTTTCATTGTTTATTAGTAGTATTTGTAAGCAGTAAATAGTTTTTATTTGATTCAAGTCATTTTATAATTTATTTTATTTTATATTGTAAGACAATTTTAATTGTTCTCAAAAATTGCACGCCGTATTACGGCAGAATACATTGATACCTAAAGTTTATAACACCTTATCACATGTATTTCAAGCAATAAATGTTTACTTTACTTTACATAGGCGGTTTTTTTTGACCTGATGTTAAGTGCACTCTTGCCTATAATAATACCTTACTGCGTAGGCCTGATCCACAAAGAACATAGCCTACACGGCACTGCATTGCGCCCGTCAACTTGAGGCATAAAGGTGGTAAGCCTCGCGTGCCCGTAATTTCACCGGCAACCATACCCTTCAAACCGGAACACAGCAATGCTGCTTGGTGGCTGAAATAGGTATGGTGGTAGTACTTCCCCGGAAGAGCGCTTTCACAGGGGGCTCTACTACTTTTGAATTGGTTCTCTTTAACATGCACTAAGTAAACTCTTGACTTCGAGGCTTGTCCGGTCCTTGATAGGCTAGCTGCGAAGTCATGAGGACTACGAAGGTGCGTGTCTTCTCAGAAAGTACCGAATAACTCTTTTTATGAAGTTGGAAAACAGACGCTATTTTTAATACTTTGCTATCTAACGACACTAGGTACATTCGGATAATTTTTCATTCATTACATTTGGAAAGTCCCCGGGTTTTGATCGGATCGATTCGTAAACTTCCGATGGGTATTCCGAGAACGCAATTCCAAATTATAATTTTTGACACTAGTAACATAGTAACATCACAGAATATTTTCACAATTGGTTTTAGAATAGCTTTAAATCTATCGGATTTGAAGTCGAATCCGGCAAAAAGTGATGTTTCCGATCCGAAAACTTTCCGTGTGTTTGAGAATCACTATGTACACTGATTGGATTACAAAGAGAATAAAACACTACGAAAGATTGGACTAATTGTCAACATTGACAGATGGCCAATTAGCAGATTAGAAAAAACAATCATGCTACTGCTGTTTTTATTTTGGAGTTTATTAGACATGAAATAAATATTGATCTGTAAATAGTTCCCAACTGAATTAGTTTATTGTCTGCGAACAGTACAGTGTGCGTGCATGAATGGCCATGGGCTTACATCGGTGTCGTCATCAACTATAATGATAGCTCATTTATGAGCCTATCTATTGCGAAGAACGCTATTATGGTCCGCACTATCATTTTAGGTTAGACAGAAAACAAAGAGGATATACCTGTTCTCATATTTTTTTATTAATAATAAAGGCTCCAAACTAAGCCTAGCTTGTAATATGGGAACTAGATACACATAGGTGCATGATACAATAAAAAACCTACACGCAGAAAAATCCTACATTCAATACACAAATGTTTGTCCCGGGTAGGCATCGAACCCACAACCTACTAGCTACTAGCGCAGAAGGCAGAACTACTACCAACTGAGCTGTGAAGTTTGTTATCGTAAGTTTCGTTATTACCTACAAAAAAGTCAGCGATAGCATTATGTCCAACTATTATAGTTGTTGCACTATAACCAATTTTCTGAACGAATTGCATAATTATTTCTGATATAATTGTGAAAGTACAAAAAGTACCTATTTAACTTGGGTTGACTTGAATTCTAAAATATGATCTTGGGAAAGCCCCCCGGTTGTTTCTTCAACACTTTTGCGGTGAATAGCTAACCTGAGATTCAGTGACGATTTTTTTTAATTTGAAATTGGTGATATCTTGAACTGGGTATAAACCTACATTCGCTAGAAATACTACACTTAGCAGAAGAATAAGCCGCGACATTCTCCGGGGGCTGTGTAGTGACCGTAGGCTATCACGTGGAGTTGGTGGATAGAGGTCGCTCGTGATTATATTTCACTGGCTCTCGAGGCTTGCCTCTGGCAGGCTTGCCTCTGGCAGGCTTGCCTCTGGCAAGAATTAGGTCTACTATGGAGTGAGCCTTCCGAGAGATGCTTTGTTCAGCAGTGGGCTTACATCGCCCAGAACGATAGTGATGAACTTAGCACCTTGGCCAGTGTAACTGCGCATCTATACCTACTGCTACTATCTAAATGAGTAAATAATCCGTAAATAGGTACGGTATGTTGAGCTTCAAACTACTTATATTATTTTAGTTTTACTACAAAAGTCAATTCATGCATCTTTGATTGCTCAAAGTGACTTGATTTAGTTAGGTTGTGCGAAATAATTAAATAAAGTAGTACTTTTAACTATGCCAAATCTCATTGTATTGTTTGCAGACGATTCTTCATTATTATTTAGAGTAGAAAGGGCTTTTGATTGTGTGAATGCTTCTCTTGCTGGAGTTTTTTTTTTCTATTTTTTGACTAGACTTTAGCTAGGTTTACAGCAAATAATCGTAATAAATGAGATCAAAATAAAATGCACTAGATTCCCTTGAATAATCTATACGAATACGAACGTTTTAAAATGATGGATACACTTACAGTCAGCTTTCAAGCCATTTAAGAAATACCTACACTATGCCTAGTTTCCTAATCACGAATGATTAACTTTTCCGAAGCGAGACCTAGTATACCTTTATCAAGTTTATTTTTATTACTAGTATTAACTAGTAATAACTAGTATTAACTAGTAATAAAAATAACAATAAAATTAACTAGTAATAACTAGTATTAACTAGTAATAAAAATAAACCTTTATCAAGTTTCAACAAAGGGGCGCGTTAAGGGGTTAAAACGCTTGGTATGTCTTGTAGGATAGACTGTCAAAGGGGGTTGACTTCACAGTTACCTTTCTCGTGATTTGCTGAAACCACCCCTGTATTTACATTAAGGGTTGCAAAAGCGGTAAATAAGATTGAAGTCTTGAAAAAGTGTGTTAAAACATTAAATATCAAATGAAATAGCGTTGAGACTGCAGATTTCAAAATAAGTAATAAATACTTAATATTTGCCCTTATTTGAAGTGGTTTTTAAGATGAAGGGGGCAAAGGATGATCATCAGGTCTTATACGATAAGAAAGAGTATTCGACATTTCAATAAAACTAATCTATTTATCTATTGTTTTTCACTCAAAGTGTCGATAAAATCCAAGAAAGACTTTTGGGGTGTCTATATTCATGCAAGGGTTTTGACTGCGCATATTCCATATCAACAGTACATTATTGTCCACCACAATTTGGAAAGAACTTCCTCTATAACTGTAAAGTACGGCCATCATCACCACGCTAAGCAGACAGATTGGAGCTCACAGTTAAAGTTTTGTTTACATAGAGATAAAAGCTGCTGCCTTTTTGGTTGACTCTACGACATCCGTAGGCTGGAGGGGTAGATTTTTAAACCACGACTACTAAGGAAACTGTTTTGAGAGCACTTTTCAAAACGATATCAACCTTTGTTTCATGTTAGTAACGATATTACATTACGTACAAGAGAGAGCCTCGAACACTCCGGATTTTATTATCTGTGACTCAGGTTAATAAAAAGAGTTCGAGAAAAAAGTGCTTAAGTAAGGTAAGAAAGGTGTAATGAAAGCACACTGTTATTGTTTGTTAATTACGTTCTATTTGAGAAATAATCTCCGTCACAAACCAGACATCACGAGATCTCAGTTCGGGGCGAACTACTAGTATCATTTCAATACATGGGATGCGCTAACATAGTTTATAATTATTAGTAGTTCTATTGTGTATAATTCTTAATTGTTTGTGAATTAATATATTTGTGTTACATCATCCTTCTATCAAGAGCAAGTACTCGCTACCTATACCTAGTGAAAATCGCATCCTGCCGATAAAACGACATACCTCTATATTTTTATCAACTATTTAGCAGTTAAATGGTAAAGTTCAGTTGCCTGTCTCTATCTTTCAGGTACAGTTAAAGTATGAAGTCATTGAATAGTTTCCTTATTAATAGTCACGTTCTGTCCTAGACCTCTAACTAATGTACTTGTATCTTATAATAACTGTAATGCAACAATTCATAAAAATCACTAGGTTAAGATAGCAATCATATTTGTCAATTTTGTGTACAGGTGGTGTAATAAATAAAGTTTTCAAAAGTTGTATGGATATGAGTGTATTCGAGAATGTCCATTAAAAAACCGTGAGAGGCATTTAGCTGAAAAAGAGCCTGTAAATCTTGACAGCATATAATTTATTAACGTTAAAAGTTTTTAAGGTTCAGAAAATTAGAAACGATGCATAACAACACAAACAACACTTTTAGACTTTAATAAATAAAATGTACAATTAAACTAACTGGTGGGGCATAAGTAATCACCCGATGTTCATTTGCTGTATTTTTTTACTACTTTGCTTGTGAAATTTGTTTGTTTAATCCATTAGAATTTATTCCACCAAGTTGAGAAAATATGTCGGCCAAGTGGCCGCCGCCACTCAGTCGAAAAAATAAAAAAATGTGAAAAAATACTACTGAAATCACACAGTGCAGATGGACCCTGAACGTTTATTTTTAGAAGCCAGCGAGAGGCCCGCGGCTCGATTGCGAGCTACAGCCTCTGTGTAGGTACATACTAGTGAAGTGCCGCAACTTCTTTGAAAAGTTAAGTCCGTTGATATTCTTTTCTGTCTTGTCTTTGAACGTTTGGTTTTGAAGTATTTTACTTTGATCATTCACGACTGCTTCAAACTTGTGACAATCAACAATAAGCCCAACAAAAATCCGAGAAATGTAAATTAAAGCTGTACGGTTTTTGGAATACGTACAGTGCGCTTAAAAAAATTTTTTACACAAGAATTAATATTTGTTATTATAGCGGCAATAGAAATACTGTGAGTATTTCTATTGCCGCTATAATAACAAATAATGAAAATAATATTAAATTATAAATGTAGGTATATACAAGAAACGTGATTATTTTGCTTTGAAATGTGTCCACACTCAGACGGTAAATATGAAGCATAATATAAAAAATATGTACCCTGAGATTCTTCTACCTGTTATACCTTGCTTGATATACCGAAATTATTTAAATATTTGCAATATTAGGTACATATTAATAGGAATTGGGTTGTTTATTTAGGTAATGTTCTCGACAGATTCGACAAAAAAATATGCTAATATAAAAAGTGTCTATAGGCACGCTTCCGTCTGGTATTGGAACAAATGTGTTAACTATACGCCGTTTCTCGGTCCTTAGGACCGAGACCTACCTATTCCTACCTACTTTTAGACCTACCTTTAGGACCGACTGCGTTTTTTGTACATAGTTTTAGCTGTTTAATTGTACACATATTTTTAAAAGAAATAATTACTACAAAACAGTAATTTTACAAAATAAACATATCAGTTTAACGAATGTCTTTCCTTATTAAATAAAATAAAATATTTCAATTAAATAATTATTTGGGATCAAACAATATCTAATATAAATTTTAAGGCCTAATTTTTACAAACCATTTTATACAGAAAATATTTCACTTAAATGAGCTAGGTAAGTACGATCATAGGTATATAAAACTGAACAAAATTGACAAATTTTAAGCTAAAAGGTACGCGATAAAGAACCGTTTCTTATGAATATGTATGTATATATTACACTCGCGATAATTATGAAAAGCTTTTTGCAACATTGTTGAAAATATCGTTCACACCCTAAGGCTTGGGTCCTTGTTATACTCGTATTCACGAAAGTGGAAAATTTGATGTTTTTTTTACGTATTCCGGGGTATTCAGCTTTTTCATTTAATTTAAAGGCGCATTGGTAGGTTACCTATGCATACGCCAAGCTATGTACGCAAGTATTGTAAATGTCATCACAATCAACACCATAAACCTGGACGGATGTTTCTCTCACTGAGCCCGATCTTCGGCCTTTTTCTTCTACTCTTTGGCCGCCACTGTAGTGACTGTAGGTTAACCGCCTCTGTGGTCTAGTGGTTCAACCCACCGATTTCAGATCCAGAGGTTCCGGGTTCGATCCCCATGGTGAGTACAATATATTGGGCATGGTTTTGTTGGTGGTAGGTCTTTGTTTAGTCCGCCTGGCTAGCTACCACCATCTTACCTAATTCTGTCGCCATAACAACAATTCTGTTTTTTTTGTGTTCCGGTATATAGAGGTAAGATAGCCAGTTCCTCAGTTAATTGAGGATTCCGGGTGAAGTGCGCCTCCACCTTCGGCCTTATCTCAACTTGCTACCAGGCATTATGCAGGCTAAGCGCTTCCCCATCGCACCATAAAAAAAAAGTCGTTGGTCCATCTAGATCATATAGCCTGAGAGCATCCTTAACATGCTTTTAGACGTGGTATTCACTGAAGGACTCGTTGAGGGGTTAACGAGTTGGGATCGACAACAGCCCTTTGAGCTATGTCGACCACCGTGGTTCTCTGTCGGATAGCTGCATTCTTGATTTAATTCTTCAGGGAAACGGCAAGCATAGCTCTGTGAGAAGTTATCGCAAATATATGATTATATGAATGTTTACTGTTTTGTTTTTTATAACACTGTGGTGTTTAACGATCCTGTAGGTCTACTACGAAAAACGAAACGTGACGGTTCCTTTGACGGATTGCACGTTTTTCAATACAAAAATGACAGAAGTTCTTTCGGATCCGACAACGTTCGATTTTCATAGTAGGGCTTGATTGCTTTCGATAACAAGTATAGAGCTTTATACGGATAAAGCTCTATATTACTTGGCCAAACCTGTATGCAATTACATAATACCTACTTATTTATTTGATTGTTTTAACTGCCTCTGTGGTCTAGTGGCTCGTCCATTGGTATCAGTTCCCGGGTTCGATCCCGAGGAGGTACAAATTATTGCTTGGTTTGGTTGGTAGTAGGGTTTGTTTTAATTCCACCTCCACTAACTACCATCATCTGTCCTAATTTGACGACTAAGACGAATTTAAAATTTATAATATTTTTAATTGTTCTGTTCCTTCATTTACAGGAAAGATAATCGCAAGGCTCAAACCAAAGCGCTCCGCGGGTCCGGATGGCTTTCCCATTTTTGTATTTAAAGGCTGCCGCGAGGCTCTGACCGAACCACTCGTACACATTTTCAACCGTTGTTTACAGACTTCTAGTTTTCCTCACCAATGGAAAATAACACGGGTAATTCCAATACATAAAGGTAAAGCCGAGTCAAAGGTAAGCGGTTTCAGACGGCTATACTTATATACAGTGGCTATACTTTTGACGCCAGCGAAGGTGTTCGAGTCGGCAGTGCAGCGTAGTTTGCAGGAACAAGTAGCGACGCAACTATCCGATGCTTAGCAAGGGTTCCGGGTACGGCGAGTAATCTCCTCAACGCTATGACTTACGTAGTCCCTCATGTCGACGCAGGGGTGCAAGTTGACGTCGCATACTTTGATGGTTGAGTGGAGTCAAAGTAACAAACTTCAGTTCAATATCGATAAATGCTCTGTATTAACGTTCAGCAGAGCTAAAACTCCTCTTCACCACAGTTACGAAGTCCAAGGAACGCAATTGAAGCGGGTAAACACTGTGCGGGATTTAGGAGTTCAAATGGACACTGAGATGAGATTTCGTTCGCATATTGTAAGTGTATGTAAAAAGGCATTTAGGAATCTGGGGTTTTTACATCGCCAAGAAAATGCTTTTACAAACCGTAAATAAAGCTTTAAGATCGCTATACGATGCTTTAGTCAGGAGCCAGTTAGAGTGTAATTTTGCTGTGTGGGCTCCAAATGAGACTAAATATAGTCTCATGATGGAGCGCATATAGAACAAATTTACGCGGTACCTGTACCGGAAACTATATGGCATTTATCCTTTCTATCCCTTGATGTATCCAATCCTTGTTCGTTCTTGGCATGGTTGGATACATCAAGCTAGAAATGAGACGGGATCTAGCGCTCGCTCTGTATGTTGTTAGGGTATTCCGGGGTAATATTACCGACCCAGACATATTGGAGACGGTGCGTATGTGCGTGCCTGATGCATACGTGCACCGACGCAGGTGGCTGCCTCCGTTCGAGGTGACCCGCGGCAGGACTTACTTGCTTAGAAAAGCACCTCTGACGCGTACCATGCACACGCTCAATCTGGTCGCTGAAAAGTTGGATCTTTTCCATTCTTCTCTGAATGAACTTGCTAAGGCCACTTTTTTGTGATGTGTTATTGTCGATAAATTAGTGTGTTGTGTTATAGATTATAGTTATAGATTAGAATTGTATTAGAATTGAAATAATTGTTATTTATATATTACATTTGAATATTACACTATTGCTGAAGGCCTGAATAGCCTGTAACGATAGTTGTAAGTTTTTGAAATAAATACTAAATAACCAGTCACTCAATTAATTGAGGATTTCGGGTGAAGTTTGCTTACACCTTCAGCCATAACATAACTCCAGGCTATATGAAAGCCAAGCGCTTTCCCGACACACAATAAAAAATGGGGTGGTTCAATGTAATTGTTTTTACGTTCTAGGCATTATATCTGTTGGGCGTGCGATATTCAGAAATGTTAACATTTCAAATATAATCCGCATTGACGGATAGCTTGCTCATCACTATTAGACCCTCTATCATTCACTTCTGCCTATTCAGTTTGTGGGCGGGCGCCGTCGTCCGCCGCCCGCCGTCGTGACGTCTCGTGCATTCGTGAGTGAACAATCGTTCAGGTGAACCGAATCCTGCCTCATGCCATCCTACAATGTAATGCGAGATGAGTATTACCATTGTAGTTGTGTACTTCTGTGATGACAATCATATTTTACGCTACATTGGGCTTTTCTTACGGGCCTTTTATTCATACGTCTGTGTTCTCTGAAAATATAATCTTTTTGTATTGGAATAACGCAGGGTTATATTTGTACGTCTTATGATTTTACTTCGTTACAAATAAATGTACCTATTGGGACAAACCAACATTAATGTGAAGTGCAAAACTGATTTACTACAAGTATGTTAACCACTATAAGTATTCATAGGCTATATTACAAAGGGCCTATACAAAGTTGTTTTGTCAAAATGCTCATAATTAAATCCCAAATTGACCACAAACAATTTACAGTAAAGAATTTGGTCAATTTCAATCAATTGAGAGTGGGATTGGGACCTTTGGGATAAGACATACCTAATCGGCCGCAGACCCAACACGAATTGACGGAAAGTTAACGTCCACGGGTTCTAAATCATGCCGGTTTTTTCCTGAAGTTTTCCTTCACCTCACAGAATATAAGTTAGAATAACTACCACCTGCGAAGGAACAATACGGCCAGATGAACTCTGATTTCATTATGCTCAACCTTAAGCGCAATCGGGTCTAACAGGTAGAACATATAAAGGGACTAGGGACGACTCGGAAAGGATATAAACACAAAACTGATGACCTTTCGTGTACGACAAAGGGTTCCAATTACAAAACCCCCACAAGTATCTTGGGTAGCTCAACAGAAATTTAATCAAGTCTTGTAGAAACATGGGATTCTCAATTATACGTTCCAATACACTACATTGTGTACCGAAGGTTCACTTTCTAGATTCCCATGAGAAAAGTTTAAAAGTTTTACTAACAATGATCTTTTAACACACATTATTGTGTGTTAAAAGTCAAATATATCCAATGCAATTATAGCTACCATTTGAATATCATAGGAATTCAAAGTTGTTTGTTCGATATCATTAAGTATAAAAACTAGTGAGTTTATTTATTTAAGAACCGTACCTACAAAATATAAAAAGTACTATAACACTCAAACCAGCCTAGTTTCCACAGATAAAACGTACACAAATATAAACAAAAGTAAATATATTGGCATGATGTATTGACACAATAATCTATATTTGTCCGTTACAAACGCTATAAACAAAAAAAAAAAGGTTTATCCAATTAGTAAAACCAACTGCAAATTGGGGCATTGTGTTATTTAGTTAAAAACCAAAGCAGTCGTACATAAATATTTACAAGACGTGGTCCTACGTGCCTCAGTTCTCAAGAAGGCAAAGGCATTGCTCAAGCGTAAGTTACGCGCGCTGTGTCTTTGTTCAGTCGTCTGCCGACTTAAGTTTAAGTCCGTAGAAACAACGAGACGAGTAATCCGGATTTGCGAGTACCTACTTAAGGTGTTGCGAAGTATTAAACCACCAAATGCCGCATGTGCCCTTTAATGCTACCTTTTATTACATTTCTGAAAATTCTTTTGCGTCAGGGATAAGGGCAATTCAATTTGCGATTATTTTTCTTATGGGAAATACGATAATATATTTTGTGACAGGTTTGTAGTATCAACGCCAACGCTCTCACTTCACATGGTGGCATAGATAGAAGGTATTCACTATATATTCCAACAGAGTACGAGTAGAATGCGTATTTGTATAACATTCCCACTAGGGCAATAGTCGAAGAAAAAGGAAATACACAAGCTTGACGTAGACAAGAGCTTAAGCGCTTCGGTTTTGGTGCCAGCAGATTGCTGCAAGATTATGAATATACCTTTTACTTACTTTGCTTTGTTAGAATTTAGACTTATAAGTTATTTACTTAAATCACACGAAAAACAAACGAAGAGAACTAAAAATTGCGAGATAAGTAGAAAACCAATTTACATTGAGGAATAATTCAAGCTAATCTCGTAATCATTACAGTTAAACATGTTGTTTGTATTGTTTACTAAACTTATATATTATACCTACAGAAGTGTATATCTGACGAAAGTATTATTACCGATTCTCCTTTAGTTTTATTGCTCACTTTTAAACGTGATTATCACCTACGTAACGTTGCTTATTAGCTTTTAAGTTCTCATTTTAAGTGAATTGTAATTCTTATGAGAAGGAATACATTACGAACAAGCGTTATTATATTTATAATATAGCACTCTGAATTCAGCAACCGTTGACACATTCTTTTTATTTATTTACTAGTGGAACGTCCAGAGCTTCGTCCCCGTCATCCTGCTGGGGCGATCGCAGCGCCACCAGCCAAATTGTGAATCTAAACCCACAATCATTTCATTTGACATATTGTAAACAGCTTCCCAGATCTGCTGTATTGTTTTTCAGTGGAAATTATATCAGAGAAAAGTCCTAACAAAGTAGATAAGTAAAATTGTATTTTCTTGTAGACATTCTTTCGAAGGTGAAAAAGAGCGTAGGAGTAATTGAAAAACTTCTTCACAATGCGAACACGGCAGGAGGTGGATCATAAAATGATTTTAAAAGTTGGAAGAGAAATTAACGTCCTACGATCACTTGGCGATTCCGGCGCGACTTCGCCGTCGCCGCGGCACCAGCCGGCGTGATGAGACGACAAACTTTTGGTTTTCGATAAAAGTGTACCATTAATATCGACTAGCATAGTTTCTTATAGTTCTTGCGATAATAACTTTCAAATCTATTTTTACTGGTGATAGCCAAGCGATCACTTGAAAAACTTGTCGGGTTACTAAGGTATCTAGGCGGTTAAAATGAACACATGTTACATGGTAGTGTAGACATGGTGTGTACATGGTAGTACTCCTGACTCATGAGTCAGGAGTGAATAGCTTCCTTTCGTAGTTAAGGTGGGAGCTTGAAAGGTTCTATAATAGAGATTTCAGACATCCAGCCAATTATTATTTCCGCCTGGTTGATAATCCACGTATTAGAACGAAGCTCTTTCAAGAATCTTTTATTATACGGATTGCAAGAACTTAAAATAAACTCCCAATGTCTGTTTTTCTGCTGTGTTACCCTAATATTTTCAAGAAGTGAGTTTATTGGCAACTTCTGAGTAGGCTAGCTCCATCATTAGATCTCATCCTTGTCTGTGTTAGTTACGAGATCAAGATCCGACACATTCTACCCATTCTGCGCACTTCACCCGGAACCCTCAACAAACTGAGGAACTGGCTATCTTAAACCGAGTGAAATTAACTCGAAAACAATTATTAAAAAATCTTCGGTTCCCTGAGGAAGACGAACAAGAGAAACATGACGACGTATTGCAGCACTTCGTGTTGAGAAAACGTCCTCCATTGTTTCCCTCTAAATGCCGGAACACAACAATTTAAGAATAGCTGTTATGGCGACAGAACTAGGTAAGATGTTGGTAATTAACCAGGTGGACTTAAACAAAGTCCTTCCACCATCCTAACCAAGCACAATATTGTACTCCCCTTGGGGATCGAACCCGGGACCTCTGGATCTGACAACGGTGGGCGAACCACTAGACCACAGAGATGGTTAAAATTCCCATGGTATGACGAACTTGGTTTAATGTTGACAACTCAGTAATGGGCTCGTAGGTACACTAATTAAACTAATATAGACGTAGAGCTTATCTTATTTAGATATGCAAATCTGATGGGTTAATAGTATATTTCATAGTATAATTCTGTAGAAAAAATTGTGTTTATAATCTGAAAAATAGTAATAATAGAGTGTACGACACTTAAGTGTAACTTTTGGGTACCTATGGTGGAAATAAATATAATCTAATCTACTTACAAGGGAAACATTCGGGTAATCTAAGGACCGTTACAAATGGTAATTTAATGTAATTAATTCATAAACTATCTTTATACGTCAAAAATAATACTACATAACACTACAACAACGGTCAGTTGATAACTCAACGGCACACTTCCGTCTGGTGTGACAATGCACTGCATCCTCAGGAAATATAGTCTTGCTGCTCTGCAGCGCAGAGCTCGGAGCGACAACACGTCCACAGAGGGCTAGTCAGTTAGCAGCAAGACTATATTTCCTGAGGATGCCTCGTGTAGAGGCAAAACACGTGTCGATTTGATTTTTTCGGAGAAATTTGGTTGATTTATTACTAAATATTTTTTCTGTTTTCAGATTTTATTTTGAAGCATATTACAAGCTGATTTATTTATTTATACTTTGCACCATGCCCGATGAACTAGAACTGAAGCTGTAAATCAAGTTCGCTATTTGGGTGTATTATAGGATACTACTCGACTAGCATAATACAGAATATTATATCAAAAAGTTTGAATACCCTTTTTGTCATACGAATATCCGACCTATTATGCAATACTGCAGCTCAATTTGGAATTGTCACAAGAGATCTAAACGAATCGAAAGCGTCCAAAGTATATTCCTCTATCATAATCTGCCATCTGCAAACAGGTAACGATCTGCTACTGATGATAGTGATCTGAATCATACAGACGCGACGCTCGAGATGAACTCTCTGCAAGATGCCATGAATATGCATTTCATACAAGATACCCAAACACTAACAATCATCTATATTCATCACACAAATGTTTGTCTTGGGTGGGACTCGATACCACAAGTGACGGTTAAGATTTAATCAACTGAAATTGTAATCTTACTTGTTATCTCACGTCTATATATGTCTATACGGTGATATTGGCTATGTATAGGTCGAGCTATAACAAAATGTAACACTAAAACCTTACAATACAATACAATACAATATATTTATTGATAACACCAAGTTATAAGTCGAGTACTCAAGTACAATAGTGGCTGATTATATATACACAGAATATAAAATTATAAGATAACAATAGTCAAAAGAATAAAAATAATAAAATTAATAGCATTACAGTTTTATTTGTTTTTATTATTATATACGGAGGGACCCATAACCTCTCCAATTTTCACAATTTGTGAGTTGGTGCGACTAACATGTGGGCTAACTTGTTGCTACGTAGAGCCCGGGAGGCCCACGCCCCTACGTTTGAAGACATCGATGTTTTTGTGGATGAACATCGCCACCTAGTAAATAAGTTCGCAGGCGAGCGTCACTATCCCTAATTCCTTGAAATATTCCCGGCAAGACATGTTGTCCGGCACATCAACGATGGCGCGCACTGCGCGCTTATGCATGACGAAAACTCTGTCTACGTCAGCTGCGCGCGCCCAAAGCTCCACGCTCTCTACGCGTGATGGTGCTGTGCACCGTCGCGTGATAGCACTAAGAAGCCTAGTAATTTTGTGGATTCCACCATCTGTAAGGTGGTGTTTCCGGCGGTAACTGAGAGCAGTGGCCTGGGTGTGCCGTTCAGATGGATTTCATCCGGCGAAAACAGATTGATCCGTAGTGATGAATCGTCGCATGCGGATGAGTCCGATGTTAATTGTCGGAGCCCCGCACTTGCTTGCCGCAGTTGTGAAGTCTCGAGGTTTAGCGCGTCTAATAGCTCTGTCTTGGTGCGAAAAGGGGCGCCGTCAGTGTTTCGCACGAGGTCGGTATAATCTCACTTTCACTGCTTCTCCGCCCGAGTTCAGTACTAATCTCATTCCACATACATTTGGATTTATTTGGGTGATTGCGGATCATTTTACTGTAGTAATTAGTCTGTTTCGCTTTAATTAAGTTGTTATATTTATTTAAGTAATTTTCGGCGAAATGTGCCAATTCGATATTATCTGGGAATATTTTTGTTAGGTTAAGTTTTTCAAGGCGCAAAGCTGTTTTTTGATGGGAAAACATATGTTAAATATATTTACTATTACGCGTAATATGATATCAGCGAACGTATGGCAGTCGCCTTTCGACTTCTCCACCATCAGAGTCCAGTCGACTGATTCTAGGGCATTTCCGAAGTTTAATTATTTCTTAATATATTAAAATCACAGTAGTCTTGTTTATTGATTACATTAATTCCAGCCCGAACGTAGATGCAACTTCCACCACGGGGGATCGTCGGTCTACAATATTTAGAAATAAGGTCATAGTTATTGAGGGTTACCAACACTATTTCATGGCATTTAAGCCAATGCTCTGTCAAAATTAATACGTCACATGAGAGTTCTTTCGTCAATAGTACTTCTAACTTCTTCGTCTTGTTGGTAAAGCACCGAATATTCTGATGGCATACAGTCAGATGGTTAGTGCGTGCGGCTAGCGGAGGTGCCGGAGGTGGACGCGGCGGCGGCCGCGGCGGCGGGTGGGGGGCGCGGGTGCGCGCTGCCTGCGGGCCGAGGCTCCCGACCCTAGGTGGGCGCGCCTCTCGCACGCCCGTCACTGTGCCGAAACCACTCGCTGATCTCAGTTACCTACAGTTACTTAACCTGTTATCCAAACGCCGCAAATCTGGACCTCCTTATTTTTAAACAAACAATTTATTGCAAAATCGACTGCAACGAACTAATAAGTTTATTATCTATAAATACTCCTTCAAGGCTTTCTAGAAAAAGGCTTTTAACCTTTCACTACTCAACACAGCAGATCTAACCTAGGTGTAGCAGTAATACTCTACAATGCTAAGGCTCTTCAGGAACTATAATCTACTTTAAAAATCTGTTAAAATCGATATTACGGACTGATCGGGTAAATTCAAAGTACTCCTTTTGAAATCACTTGGCACTAACAAATCAGGTGCACTTCCCTATGCCGTTTTCGTTTTTACCGACTCACATTGAATATTATTAGTTTACCGCATTTATACCAGATTTTCTATATACTATTAATATAATTTTTCGACTAACCTTTACCCACTTAACTTCATGCTTCATATGCTTATATTTAAATCCTAACTATCGTAATTTACCTACTCTGATCTCACAATACTCACTAATTAAATGCAAATTATTTTAATTAACCCTATCAGGGTAATGTTCCATATCTTTACATCTCATAAAACGATTTAATACTCGTGTTAAATTGGTTTCCGTGTATCTATTTATTTAGTTTTAGCGTTTTAATTTTAGTTGTGGAGGACCTTTGTAAACACTGTGGCGTTCTCTAAATGGAAAAACAAACTGGTGAAAGACTGTTACTTATTTCGTATGTACCTTATTTTTATGATGAATATCCTATTTTAATATTTAAATAAATAAAAACCCGCTCGGACCCCAAGTCTTGTCCTTAAAAGGCTCAAATAAGTAAGAAAATGTGGAAAACTTCACAATTGAAATGTGAAATACTTCGGAATTCTGATGATAGCTGTCAATAAACTTAGCCAATTCATAAACAAAACGAGTATTAAAACATTTGAAATCGCAATCTGTCATTGAAATGTTTTTTTTATATCATTTTATTTCAGTACCTTAGTAGTATTAATGGACCTTTCTGGTCAAAATAAAGACTTTCTTGAAATTTCTAATATTTTATTTACGAAATCTTCTTAGCGACATGCATCTAAAAATGAAATGAGTGGATAAATTGGGATTGAGCGGCAGAGGCTTTCGTTCTCTCAAATAAAACGCGTGGGGAATATAAATTGCCTTTGCGCTGTTTCAGGCCACATAATTGTTTTTCACGAGCAAACAAAAGTAAAAAGTCTACGCACCCTCGATGATAGAACAGCGAGTTTCAATTTGCGGCCGTGGCATTTAATTTCAGACACGGTACAGAATCGAGGCAAGTACTTGCTACTTTATTTGGCAGAATTTAGATATCGGAGCCGACGTTGTGACTTGGCTTTTTATGGTTCCGTATCAAAACGTTGCCAGCGGAACTCTATTACTCAAAGTCAAAGTCAAAGTCAAATATATTTATTCAGTAAGATTTTTTAGGTGAAATCTACCGCCTGTTCGGGCGACCAGCACATAAGGAGAAAGGCAAGAAATTCGGGCTAGTTTTGTTTCATGATCCATTACAATAGCTTAAAATTATTATTAAATAATCTACTAATTACAATTTATTCACTGGAGCATATATTTTTTTAAACCAGGCTTTCTTATCTTCTAGGTAATCTGAAATTTTATAATAAGCTTTCCTGGATAGCTTTTGTTTTAGAAAATATTTGAATTTATTATTTGACAAGCTTAGCACATCACTTGGTAATTTATTTTAAAAGCGTACTAAGCCTCCACTGTCCTTACTTCCTTCTGTCAGTAAAATTTTCAGTGTGTTTATGCATATGTGTGTATTTGTATTGCCGCTGTAAACAAAAATACAAATTCAAGGAGAAAAAACATGAAACGTGTTTTTTTTTTAATTATATGTTTTGAACTCTATTTATACTCTAAGCCAGAGAAAGGAAGAGGTTTATAATGAAGCGAGCATTCCCAGAATAAACAGACGGAACTCGGCAAACCGTTTGGACTTGCGCAAGAGGGTGGTCGCTAACTAGGTGGACTATTGTAGGTCATACCACCAGTGTTGTGAAAAGTGCCTTGAAATATGAATCAGAACCGTCGATGTTCAACTCTCACTTGGCCGGTTTATTCATATGATGAAGATCGTGAATCAGTGTAACTGTAAAAGTATACGTAGTAGCGAGTCACGAGAACCGGAGCGTGGGCGTCGGCGTGGTGTGGAGGTTGCGAACCCATTAATCATAGTACGGGTGGTTTATTGCTTCAATGGGGCGCCGATATAGGTTCCTCGCTCAATGGGGCGAGTGGAGGTGCGTTCCCGCTCACTTCTCACCGTAATACACGGCCGTGGCCCGGTCAGTTTCACACCAAAAGCCTTTTTTATCTTTTTGCTTTTGTGTGTACGTAAATGTCGAACATAATGAAATGAGAAGCATGATAGCGGTAGCTTTGATACACTTTTGTTATATGGAAAAGACCGACCACACTTTAGTTAATCTACACTTTAGAGACTTCAAGATTAAACAGCATATTTAAGCTAGGTTAGTAAGTATGAAACGCGACGTCGACTACCCTTCGAGACCGCGATCTTATCCAGGAATCACACTTCCTAATGATGGTTCCCTGGGAGAGCCGAAACTAAGCTGGTGCCTTCATCATCTATCGTATATGACTAAAACCGTGTTTAATAATGTTAACTTCCTAGATATACTCAACGATGGAAAAAACAGATATAGTTCTAAAAATATTAAAAAAATTAATCAGATTTGTGATATTTTCCCGGGTCTCGACTACTTAATAACTGTTCCAGTGCTTAAATACAGTTAGATAAACAAACAGTAATCATAAAACATAATTATTTACTACTTGTTTTGTTTAGCAAGCCTCACAGCTCAATTGGTAGCAGCTCTGCCTTCTGCGCTGTAGGTTGTGTGTGCGATTCCCACCCAGGACAAACATTTTGTTCTGTGCTTGAGTGTTGCTTAGTATCGAAGAGTATATCTAGCTCCCGTATTTACAAGCAATGATTAGTTTGGAGCTGAATTAATGTCTGAATAATTGTCAGTGCTATTTGTATTCAACTACAATCTAGTAAATTAGGTCAGTCAGGACATCATCACATATCTCTCTATTCAATGAGTTTGATTCTCTGGGTCATATTCGTTTTATTATCATAATGCTTTAACTTGTATTACATACAAGAAGATCAGCGATCAGAGATTCGACTTCAAAATATAATGAAGTAAAATAATGTTTAAACTTTAAAAGTCATCTACATCAATTATAACTTTCTTGTTCATCTCTTTTTGGATTAGTATTGAAGTCTATAAACTTACTGGTATTACCATAACATCAATAAACATTCCAAAAAATAAGTTTAACAATGATGAGTTAAATTTAAATGATTTGAATCATGATTTCTACATATTTTTTTTTTATTGTACGACGGGTAAACTCTTGGCCATCATTCACCATGTATCCTGAACACTATGAGGAACTGGCTATCTTTGGCTTCATTATCTCTCTTGATAGCATACCTTTTTAACCGTTCGTTGTTTTTACTTCAATAGTAAGGAAAAAACGGACCCCATATAGGATCACGCGTCTATCTGTTTGTCCGTCTATCTGTCATCAAAATAATGGGAAAAAATATGTCATCCGGGTGCTGTCACTTGGATGACGTATTTTTTCCCATTATTTACCGAGTGTGATATAATCACGTTTTATAAAGTAATAATTACGTTTTAAAAACTAAAAAGAAAAAAGACTTCAATGAAGAATATGATACAATTCCGTATACCTGGATGACGTATTTTTTCCCATTATTTACCGAATGTGATATAATCACGTTTTATAAAGTAATAATTACGTTTTAACGTATTTACGTATACCTATACGAAATTGTATCATATTCTTCATTGAAGTCGGTTTTCTTTTAAGTTTTTAAAACGTAATTATTACTTTGTAAAACTACATTATATCACTTGTGTCATATTCTTCATATTCTTCATTGAAGTCGGTTTTCTTTTTAGTTTTTAAAACGTAATTATTACTTTATTAAACGTCATTATATCACTTGTATCATATTCTTCATATTCTTCATTGAAGTCGGTTTTCTTTTTAGTTTTTAAAACGTAGTTATTACTTTATAAAACGTGATTATATCACACTCGGTCAGTGACAGAAAGAATCGTAAACACCTACTTTGTACCAACTTCTGTAATTAAATATCTAAATTTAATTTATCGAAATAAATTTAGTGAAAAAATACTTACTACACAGGACATTAATTTCAGACATCGCTTCTAGTCCCAAACAAAGCCTATAAAATAATACACAAACAAAACGTATGGGAACTAGACTATGGATTGATTATACCGTTTTTTGGAAAATACGTACCTATTTACAATACAATATGCATAAAATGCATAAAACAAATGTTTGTCTTTGGTGGGAATCGAACCACAGCCTACAGCGCAGAAGACAGAACCAACTGATCTATGAGACTTGTCAATTATCCTTTTATTAATATACTAGCTTCTCCTCCCGGCTTCTCCCGCGTCGTATCCGGATTAAAGTAGCGTACACGTTATCCTGGCCCAAAACAATTTATGTACAAATTCAGCTCAATCTGTTCAGTAGTCTTTGCGTTAAATAGCAACAAAGAACCAATAAGTCTTAAGGCGATACTTGACATTCCATTTCCATCCCTCGGGAACTGATTCATTGGATAAAAAGTAGCCTATGTGATCATCTAGGGAATAAACTATATTTGTATAAAATTACACCCCAATCCGTTCAGCCGTTTCAGCGTAAATGAGCGCCAAACATACACACAAACTTTCGCCTTTCTAATATAAGTGTAATATTCCACAGTTCACATCAACTTATTGTCTTATTTAAAAAAAATACAACCACGTCTTTTATTCACGAAATTCATAAAAAACCTTTATGTGGTCTGTGTTATAAAATAGGTTGAACAGGCTTTGGCGGCCGTTTTCTTGTAGTCATACTTATCTGTTATATCAGTATGACTACGAGGATATACATGTCCTCTTAGTCATACTAACTTTTCGTAACCTCCTGTAGAAAACACAAAAGAACAAAATGAAGTGATGGGAAATATTTCCCTATTGGGGAATATCGCTTTAATTTTCAAGTCGATATATTTCGATCAATAAGCGATTATTTCAATCAATGAACGCCAAGGTGCAGGAAATTGGTTTTATTAAACACGTCACGCCATGTTAGCCTAACGTTTTAGGAAATTGAGCCGCGATTTATTCAAGCCTACCTCAGTGCAATCTTCTGAGATAATTCACAGTTTACGGAATCCAAAATCCATAGGATCGACAAATATTTTTTGCTAAAGGGAACATTAGCTTACGTTAAGGCAGTGTTCTGAAAACTGTAAATCTACTTGATGATGTGATCTCTTGTGATGAGATTTCTTTATTCTTCATAAGGCAAATGATGAGAATGATGATGATCATGTGTTTAGATATTGCAACGTATGGGAAAAGTCATTGTCGCCGAGCGGAGCGCACGCCTTTCTATTCGCAGGTGTATGCTCTGAAGTTTGACGAGGTAAGTACGACTGCGATTCACATTATTATCGTCAGTTCGCATTCCACCATCGACCACGTAGCGGCTCATTTCATACATTTTAACTTAATTCAATTAGTTACTAAGTCAATTAAACGATAATATAAATGTCAAGAATAACCAGGCTTTTATATACTCGCAACTCATATTAACTCATATCAACCACATATTAAACTAACTCAGAGAAATTGTAGGGGTCTCGGTCACCATAGTATTGAGAATCTATAATCCTTTTCCGGTAGCTAAAATATTCTTATGGTAACCCCTAAGAATGTGATTCCCGTAATTAATAAATAAAATATATATGCCAATAGCATACCTGAGTATACAAAATCAAAGACGTCTTTATCGACGGCCCGTCATACACTTTTGGCTTACATTTTTAGCAACCCATAATCTTGTAATAAATTCTGTGAAACAACCCCTTGATTTAATCTATTACTTAAACTTGTGGTCAGTTTTTGACCATATTTTCTTTAATTAGACCTTATTTTAATTTGACCATATAATAAAATTTAGTTTTCGCTCTTTTTTGGCCGTCTTTTATAGCAAATCACACTCTTTTGTGCCCGCAATATGTTTAAAAGGGTCCGAACCGAAGTTTCCTCTTAATCTTTTCACAGAGTATGCACAATAGCTGGCAAGGCAAGTATGAAGTCTAACCTTCCCAGAAAATGTCTACTAACTCTCTTATTGAAGGTGTTAGGTTCGTACATTACTGAAAAACCGGACGTCGGCAGACGCGTTATTAATGATTCTTGGTAGCGCTAGTTAAGAATGGAATATCAACCAATTTAGGAAGAAATCTACATTATGTAGCGAGACCCTCTCTAAATCCGGAAAGTTCTGGCGTAATATCATTCTCTCGTTATCAAATAAATGATTCTATTTATATCTCCACGACTGGAGGGTTAAATATTGCTTTTTGATACAGGGAGATGTCTATATTTGAACTTTAACCTTGGGCCCTATGTAGGGCAAGACTACGAGTTTATTAATGCAAAACGCTCACCCTGTTATCACGTTGTCGTTAGAGATGGGTAGTCCAATCCGTTATCGATCGGCAGCCGACGGACTACTAAATTATGTAGTGTTCCTTAAAACTACTAAAGGGTAACTAATAACTACAATGATATAAACAAAACAAATTATAGAAATTGCACACTCCATTTTTACTTTGGCTAAATGATGCCATGACCACTGTGAAGTAAGAGTCGACAGGTTTAAGTAGGTCACTAAAGTAACAGATTTGCTGTTACTTTAGTGACCTACTTAATCCTGTGAGCTGGAGATATCCGACTAAACCAGCGGCGGGTGACTCCTAGGCCCCGATTCTACTAAACCAATCGCTTCACTATGACAACGGTACCGTCGCAAATTGAGATTCCACTGGCATAGTGAAGCTAGCATAGGATTTGGGCCCCTTCACGCGTGACCCAAGTGATTTTCTTGCAAACGGCTAGTTTGTTGTTCATAGCTACTGTTTAAATAAATTCTTTATGGATTCCATTTCTGAATAACGAGAAACATTCCAACGGTATTGTTAAGGCCAGCCTCGTCTTAATCTTCGGATGAAATGTTCTTAGAAGATAAACAGAAATTCTATTAGGCAGTTGGTTTACTGAAAAAAGCATTATTTATTCATCGAATACCCATCCCGGAAGACGCATGAAGCTGATAATGTATTATTAACAGAGGCAGAAAGTCACAGGATGTTCGAGTAAATCGAGCATTTTTTGAAAGTCAAATTCGTGTACGAAAATATCAGAGTATTTTTAGAAAATCAATGCGTAGAGTCTGTGGTCTGGTGTCCACTGGCATCAGACCCAGAGGTCCCGGCTTCAAATTTATGCTTGGTGTGGGACTATGCTTCAGTTCG
This sequence comes from Venusia cambrica, assembly GCA_951394065.1. Classification (NCBI taxonomy): domain Eukaryota; kingdom Metazoa; phylum Arthropoda; class Insecta; order Lepidoptera; family Geometridae; genus Venusia; species Venusia cambrica. Next base: position 8,624,529 of record OX596055.1, read on the forward strand.
CCTGGCCAATTACCACCATCTTACCTAAGCTGTCACCGTAACAACAATTCTAGTTATTTTTTTTGTACGACGGGGAAACGTTTGGCCTTCATCTCACCTGGTTACAAGTTAAGATAAGGCATTATATTCCAGCATTTAGAGGTAAGATGGCCATTTCTCATTCCGTTGAGGATTCCGGGTCAAGTGCGCTTCCACCTTCGGCTTTATTATACTTGAAACGAGAATGAGATGAAGGCCAATGGCATTTCTCGCGTAATATTAAAAAAAATATGTGTATCATGCTAAATGCTCTGCAATGGTGAATGGTGAGTATATCGAAATAATTATGAAACGTTTCTCAGTTATTGTCTAGTTATTGTCACGGATAATTAATTTACCAACCTAAAGCTCCCTTTACTTGTACCTATCTTAATGCACACACAATTGTATTATGTATTTTTTTAACTATTCGAACACATAATAGATCAAATAGGTAAAATTCGCGTTAGCCTTATAAGAGCCAGCTTTTTGGTCACGTGTCGCCTCAATCAAAAGTCTGTAAGATTTTTAAAACCCGGGATGTTATAATATACAATTCACCAGAAAGCAATTCATGCATTTTACTCAGAGGAACTACCTTAACTCGTTCCCCGAGTTTGCATCTGGAGTTCTCAAAGAGCTTTTAACACTTCGTTAAACATTGGTTTTGATTGAGACCGTGCTAAGTTATACGAATTAATGGAGCGTACGCACATTGGAATTTACAAGTACCAGTGGATTTTACGACACTTGAAATTCGTTACATAAGTATACCAACCAACCAAGACAAGATAATGTGATTCCAAAGATTTTCGGTGATTTAAATGGTTAATTATGTCTAACTATGTGTCAGAAAGTTGAATGGTTTGGAAGTTATGCGTTAATATTCATACATTATAGGAGTAAAGTGCTTAAGCTGACAGTGCAGTCGGTCGGCGTATGAAATTCGATGCCAAGAGTTGAAGATGCCAAACAATAGGCAATATGCCACCGCAGCTCCGTCTCTATAGTTCCGCCTATTCGCCTTGTCTGCTGTCGAACTCCCGCGCCGGAAGTCGTTCGCATACCACGTGCCCGCCAGCCCCCGTGCCGCCCCCGCGCCGCCCGCCTAGGTCTATGTACATGTGTAGTTTGCTCTCATCTCGCGTTCGCGACCCCGTCTCCTATTATAGACAATACGCTTTATTGCATTCTGAAAATTGGGTACTTACATCATTATTGTCGGGCGGACAATTGATTGAGCAATAAATAACAATTGGAAAGATTTGTTATTACATTTAGTGCTTCAATCCACTTGAAATGCATTGGCCGTAAACGACCAGCATGGAAGCGATCCGAACCAATAAATGGTACCGTGTAATGTTGCGAGATAGCAGTCACATAAAGTGGCGTGGCTTTGTTTTTGCGTTGGCCCAGTTGTACGGCTTGTTTTCACTTTTCCCGTCTGCAGGAGCGTAGGGCTACGGAAGCAGGCCAGCTCGCGAGAGTCAGCCCGGAGCTCGGTGCTACCGCAATTTATGCGCGGCGCTGGATCCCTGGCGCTCCGCCAGCCTCCCCACACACTCGTTAGCTTAGCTCCTCAAGCAGCCCACTACCTAATAGTTTTGTCGTCTTTCGAATACAATTTAATCTGCTTGTTTATATTTGTTTCCAGAACTAGAGCGCAGGTCACTTTACGATGTTTATTATATTTGGACGTTGCTGTGGAAGATTTCATCTGAAACTGTTTAACGATATTTTATTACAGCTTTCATGTTATCTGATTCTCGGGGGATTTAACAATTATTTGTGCACCTTGTTTGCTGAAATCCTTGCGTATTTTGAGATGTTTAACGATTAAACCTAGACTGAAACCTAAGAACTATCGTTTGTATCTTTTGTGATAAAAGAAGTTATCTGTGCTATATTATGAGAGAAACGTCCACATCGTTTTGAATAGTGAAGTGTATACATATAGCGTGAAACACACGTCATCCTGCGCGATGAATCAGGCCGACCCACATCAATGCGCACTCCCGCTCCACACGACACACTAAGCCAATATTCAGACAAACGACCCTGTAAAACGCTTTTTATCTTTCCATTCATTCGGAACAAAACATTTCATCCAAAAAGTTGTCTGAAAAAACTTGATAAGTCTGTCCTAAAGTATATCGAATGTTCGCTTGAGGAAAATTATTTAAAGAAAGTGCTTGTTGATGAATTAGCATGTTTGTTAACCCAAACAACGGAGCCCAATTTGTCGAGCGGTTATGCTCGGACCTCGGCCTTTAAATTACACGGATAATTGCGCAGATCGCGGCGATTTTAGGCCGTTCTGCTAGGGCTTAATTGGGCCTTAGGTTTGATAGGCGATCGCAGATACGCGGCTCAGACTTGGCTAAAAATAAACTTTATGGATGCGTGCGTGAGAAGGTTTCGAATAACCCAAAGGCACAGAATGGGGTCATTTCCCTTTCGTTACTATTGCTATTTTTATATTTAGTTAGAAACGAGGTGATCAAGTGGTTTACTTTCAATGAAAACCACTTGACCCGATAACTAAAATAGGAGTCAAAATTTCTCTAAACATCAGTTCATGTAAATTGAGTAAATGAATTAATAAAAATACTTTTTATTGGTACGACCTTACATAATATAAACGAATAAATTAAAATATATCAAATAGGTGGTCTTTTCCTTTTGAAGCGAAAGGGCGTTTCCAGACGACCAGCGTTTCCAGACGACCAGACTTTGGATGGAGATTATTTATGGACAAAAAGATGGCTTAGTTGATGATTGGAGTACTGATGTTTTTAAACTTTATTGGATGCGTAGTTGAGTAAAAAGAGTATGTAATAAAACAGATACTGCCGAAATAACTTACCAAAACCACAATTTCGCGCCTGATTGAAAATTTTTCACCGTTCATTCTTCAGGATACAAACGAAAATAGAGCACATTTAAATTACAATAAAACCCTAAATCTGTGTAGAGTTTGGACACGATTTCGCGACTTCGGGTTTTAAAGGTTAATAAGTAACATTAAAATAATATTGTGCATTCCAATTTAGTTTAGGGGACACTATACATAAACAAGTATAGTGACATAAGTGACAGAAAAACTATAGGGGTAATAAGTAAGCTCTTCATAGACATGACATGTAAAGAGAAGAAAGTAATGTAACCATTGCTCATAAGCGATTGGTACAGTTCTTGGAAACCCATAATCTGTTATCCTCCAACCAATTTGGTTTTCGCAAGGCAAAGAACACTGAGGATGCCGCTACAGCACTAACGATGGCCGTGTCATCTCACCTTGATAACGGAATACACTGTATTGGCTTGTTTCTAGACCTGGCCAAGGCTTTCGACACTGTCTCTGTGCCAATACTGCTTCACAAACTGAATTCGAGGAGTCGCCTTGGATTGGTTTACAAGTTACCTGAGGGATCGGAAACAGTGTGTAAAGATAGGCCAGATTATTAGTTGCTTTCAAACAATTAAATTCGGTGTCTCCCAGGGCAGCATTCTAGGTCCCTTATTATTTCTGCTTTACATCAATGACATACACGATGTACCAATTGAGAATGGAGATATATTCTGTTATGCTGATGACACCGCTATAATGTTTTATGGACCGACTTGGCCTGTGGTATTTTCCTCAGCGGAACGTGGTATGGCACAGGTCTGTCGGTGGCTGGACCGTAATCTCCTTACATTAAACTCGAAAAAAAACAATGTACATGTGTTTTCATAAGAGTTTGGCCTCTGCCCCCGATAGTAGAGCTCACATAAAAATCCACAATAGCATATTATGCTCCAAGGGGGCCTGCAGTTGTGAATAACTGACGCGAGTCATGGATTTGAAGTATCTAGGAGTGCACATAGATCAAAATCTGTCTTTTGTACCTCACATTGTGTCCCTTTCAGCCGGCGTTAGAAAAGTGATTCACGTTATGCGTAATTTAAGAAACGTTGCAAAATTTGACACGCTCAGAATGGTGTATTTTTCCCTATGTCAATCTCTTATTAACTACTGCATAACATGCTGGGGGAATGCTGCTAAAACCCATACCATACAGGCTGAAAGAGCGCAACGTTCGGTTTTGAAGGTAATGCTCTGCAAGCCCTATAGGTACCCAACGTCTTATGTCTACGAGGACTCCGGTGTTCTGAGTGTACGACAGATTTTTATATTAAATACTCTTTTAGTCCATAAATCAGTTATTTCATCTCCTAACTATGAGTCTGTATTAAATCAAAGAATCTTTAGATTAACCACCCCTTCAACCAAAACTAGCTTTGCGCAACGAGTTGGTAACTTTATGAAAATTCACGTATATAATAAAGTCGTATCTTGTTGCGACATCAAAACAAAATCAATGCGACAATCTAAACTCATTTTACAAAGATGGCTGAAAACACTAACATACGATCAAACAGAAGATATGTTAAATGTTATGATTAAATTTAAAACTACAAATGACCTTACCACGTATTGAATACTACTAACGAACGTTAGTTTGGATATGCCTATCACTACCCCCTAGTAGGTAAACCTCATAAGCTCCACGTTCTGAGTAGTGATCAGATGTGAATCCTCGAAGGGGTAAGTTTAGTAATTTGAAGGAAATATGTTATACGTGTTATACGTAGATAATATTTTGTTAAACAATATTTAGTTGTAAAATAATATTGAGTCATAATATAATTTTTGGTACCGGAGGTGAGTTAAAATGTTATTAAACTTGATTCAAATGTTTCTCATGTATCTCATTTTAAGTGAACCATGTGTTCGTATGAGAACGAAGTTGGAGAAAAGGCGTGAGTCTACTATTGAGCAGTTTCGCACACTTGGATCAGTGATATAGGTGGAGTGACATTGGTTGTTTACCGCGCGCAGTTTACATTGTCCGCAAAGTGAAGCGATGCGACGAAAATAAAGTTGTTCCTTATTTTTATCGCTGTGTACCTGAAAGTTATGGGTTCTCCCATAGATCGATGACTACAGTGTGAACTGTGTTTGTTTCGGGTCATTTTAACGTTTTACCGAAGTGCATCAGCTACCAACGTGAGTTTTTCCACGTACGACCATCGAAAAATAGAGTTAATAGGCATTTCCTGGGAGAATTCGCTTCATTGTTGACCTCATGTCAACAATGAAGCGAATTCTCCCAGGAAGCCAGGCAAGCCTCAGGGTCAAGAGGTATATATTTAATAATTTTGCATTAAATTTATATATTTAGTAGGTATTAGACATATATGTGCTGGTATACTTTTGATATATGTATGTATTTTTCATTTGTCCATTAAAATTTTACTTTAATTCAAGTAGGTACACTTTTCTACCTTTTCGCAGTATCAACTCTCTCTCTCTCTCAAAGGTTTACTGGTAGAAAACTCTTCAAAGTCAAAGTCAAAGTCAAAGTCAAATATTTTTATTCATTATTCTTTAAGGGTTAAGCTCGCCTCTGTACATATGTTTTCCTATGAAATGCTTAAATTATATTTATGTGTACAATAAATAATTACAAGAAATACAAGAGAGTAACTACTTACTTTAGTTTTGCTTTATGCTGATCCAGAACTGGTTTGTCAGCGTCATCATAGGCTGCCTACTCAATGTTAAAGGTCAAAGTAGTTTATTAAGGGATTAGATAAATCGCATTCTGCTTATAGCCTCGTGTTTACAAGGTAAAGTCCACTTTCCAAGTGGATCAATATCAGGTCAAGCGTGACATATAAGCTAAGTACAAGGGACGCAGTCGGTTTACTAAAGACCGATACAAACGGCCTAAACGGAACTCAACTGTTCCAGACAACATTTACTAATGTTGCGTCTCCGGCTTGAGGAAAAGATGCTGGTTCGATTCCAGTCGCGGGTTGTGAATGTTTATGTCAATATAATATTTGTAAATTAAGACATAAGTTCACAAATCGAAATTGTTTTGTGAGATTTAAACCTTCAAAGGTAATGAAAATTGTCTCTCATTATTACCAGCCGCCAATATCGATAAAACTTTTGAGATATGCTTCATATGTTTGAAGTTTATTTGGGAAAGCAAACAACCACTTAATATGGCGAGAAATTGGTTTCATATACTGCAATAAACTTGTTTCGCAAGATACATGAACGGGTTCAACATTTTGAAAAAATAGGACTCATTAGAAGTGAAGTCCTCTGAGTTAAATACGCTCGAAGTCCACCTGGAAGGCCACACATGCTTTGGTATGATGATATCAAAAGAACAGCTGAAATTAAATGGTTTAAGATTGCACAAAACCGTCAACAGTGGCATGACACGAAGGAGGCCTACATTCTTAGGGTACCTCAGAGGTACCCATGGTACGCATGGGACAGATTTTGGTGAATTGTGGCTACAAAATACATTGTGCTTTTTAGATGAGGAGAGGCTCTGTCAAGAAGTGGACACTGATAGGCCCTTGATAATGATGATGATCGAAATTGTTTTCCTAACTGAGTAAATTTTTCTCATAAAGATTGATAGATATGGATAATCCAATACGGATAATCAACGCATTGAATTATTTTTTTTAAATACGCTAATCTGAAACCGCCCTTAGTGCATGCTAGTATTGACGTCATATGAAATTTAACTTTCTTAGACAGGAAATAATTAAACGTTTCTTTTTAAAATGATCAATTAATATGCATAGAAATATTGAAAACGGGTATTATTCGTTGGCTACGACCGGTTCAAAACCGTCGGAACACCAAAAGGTACGCGCGAATAATACCTGTTTACATGATTACTATACGAAACTTTAATTTGACACGTGATGGAAGCTGATTGCAGAGTACATCACGTCACAGCTCGATAGGTACGTGGTACCTAGACTAGCTAGTACACGCGAGCACCTGCGCGAGATGCACAGTGCAGTCGCGCCAGTCAGTCTGGCGCCGAACCCACACCCCGTCACCCCACACCCCCGCACTTCTCCCACGCGAGCGTTTGTTTTCAACTTTGATTGATAATTTGTTATTGGAGTGCGTATTACGTTTCGAAAACACTACTACGCTCTATGAACAACGCCTGCGATGCGACATTTATTTGATGAGATGAATCCACGTTTCTTTTTCTTATTGGTGATAGTCAACCGTTTGACTACCAGCTTACATATAAAACAAGAAAAGATGTGGCCTAAGATGGAGCACGCTTGCCTTAAAGGAACCAATTTACTCTGAACTTGAAGACTCCAAGATTGTCTTTCCACTTGTTTCACTGGTACCAACTAGAAAGGAGGATGGCTCGTAGAGAGCCCCGAAGAACCAAGAGGTCGAGGATCCAAAGACAAAAATAGTTTATTCATTATGACTTATAGGATCATTTTAAAACGTCGAATCAACCGCCTGTTCAGAATCGCGACAAAGAGAAAGAACCTCGGGCTAGTTAATGTTTTGATATGTTCATTGACATTCTTAATTATAAAATTACAGAATAAACGTAAAATGCGTTATTTAATATTTGAAAAGCTTAAATCATTATCTACAGACATTTATATACAAGACTAATAATTCAAAGGTTAACAAAAATAAGTAAGCTCAGATATTAATCAGTGATAAAAACGAAACCAGTAATAATATGCATATACCTACATCATCATAAGCAAGTGCTAGACGTACTAGGTAACTTAAAGATCATTTACTTTA